>JAVQMG010000086.1:1892500-3290833 GCA_032878915.1 Castanopsis chinensis
CATTGTATCTCTTGGATGATTATGAACCCACCAAAATTTTATGTTTCCTTTATATTGTTATTATCATTATTACAGCAACCGCTACCTATAATCTTCAAATGAAGCTATCTCTCAGGGCCTAATAATGTTCTCTATATATACTAAAAAGGACATGTACGGCTAAGTGATCAAGTGCATACGATCTGTGTAGTAGATTTGAATGATGTTCAAAGCTTCACTTTATTGAATAAAATCTAAACACGAGATGTTAAGAGTCAGAGTCTTGTAACTCAATTAATATTTTTTTAGTGATTTCAATAAAAAAATTTAATAAGGTTTAAATTTGCTCCCTGCAACTACTAATATATAATAATAAAAAAGTTACACGAATCACTAGACAGGACATTAGACAAACAAGTGCACATTGAGATGGTAAGGGTTTTACCTTGTTAAATTAAAGAAAAAAAAATGGAACAAAACTTGAATACATACAAGGTTCAGACAGGCCTTTCAAAGCATACTTGATCGGGCCGGCATCAATCATCCTGACAACTCAGAAGAAGGCCCTTTTAAGTTTGAATAAAATTTAGGTAAAGTATAGTAACCTTATTTGGTTCTACAATTAAATCAAATACATAATTCAATCATATAAATAGTTAAATTAATTAAAGGAAGCAAAAAAAATGTTATTTATTTTAAGGTGAATTAAAAATTCAGTACAAATACATATTTGAAATTAATTAAGAAACTTATATATATATATATATTATATCTAAGAAATTGTACTAACTTTTACTCTTTGAGTTACAACTATGTATGTAGGGATCTAATCTTTTTTTTTTTAAGAGAACTAATCCACAAATGGTTACAACTCTTATTTAAAAAAAAAATTATGACTATATATTTTAAATATCTAACCATTGGACTACTTGTTCTTTATATCTTAATATTGTAACACACATGTTAAATTTCGTGTCCACTTGATTTTATTTACTATTTGATTTATAAACTTATTTGCATAATTTTAGAATATAATAATTTGAGATTTAAATATTTAATTGATGATATAAATTTTAATTTTTGATCTTCTGAAAATTTTGTACGTATAAAAGATATACGAAAAAAAAAAATGTAATTCAATGGTGTATTTTTTTTTATCTAGTTGTAGCCATTGGGTAAAAACTAGTCCGCCTTTAAAACCACATCTTAAATTTTTATTGCCTCCACACATTGTCATTATTAGTACTAGAAAAGAGTTATGTCCACAATATTTTCACAACAAATTATAGATAATTAGTTGTTATTAGTTCATATTTGAACCTACTGCTGAGATTATTTTTTTCTCAAAAAATAACAACAAGCAACAACTTACCATTTAGGATTTATTGTGAAAATTCTATGGACAACTGGACAGAGTATTTCTCTCTCTCTCTCTCTATATATATATATATATTACAAATTTATTAGTACAATATTCATTTGCTATTTGCTACTTAAGTACTTCTACGTTCTTTAAATGTTGTACTTTCCTTTTCATTTTTCTTTTATACTTTAATTTCCCGGGGCCGGGAGGGGTGGGGGTTTGGTATTATATTTTGTGTTAGACAGCTAGATTTGAATCACCGTGTGTGATTTTTATTTTTATTTATTTTTTATGATAACGATGATTTGTATTTTTCTGAACTTCTGATGATAATGATTTTACTATTAGATCAAATCGACCATAACCAGCGGCTGAAGTAGTTCAAATGTCATTTGTTGCTGTCGGAATAAGGACAAATCCAACAACTCCTATAAGCATAGGAATTAAAACTCCAACAAAAGTTAACCTATTTTGCGTGCATTCAAAACACTGTTAATGTAATGGTCATTCTATAAATGTAAGAGTATCTTTGATAACAGTTTTAGTTTCTTTCATTTCTTTTTATTATTAAAAAAAACTACTATTAAAAAAAGAAAAGAAAAGATCAGACCAGAGTATGCCGTAGCAAGGAAATAAAAAAGAAAAAGAAAAGAGAGAAAAAGATAAAGTGCATTGTGTGTGTGAGAGCAAATAATTATATCTTTACCAGTGAGACAAATATAAGGAAAATAAACTGGGAATTTTATTTAGGGAAAGGTTTTGGGTGCTGAAACTACAAAGAATTGTTGTATCTAGAGTGAGTGAAGATCTTAGATGAGTTCATTTTAATTCTTAAAGAGAAGATATAATCGTATTTGGTGTGAATCTTAAATTGGGTATAAACTTACAAATATATTATAATTGATTTATAATAGTTGATTTATTGGGATTTTGTTTCGTGCATTTCCCCTTTAAGGAGAAAGTGTTTCCCATGTAAATCTTTATCTTCTTGTGTGTCAGTGTGATTGATATATTGGTTTCGTAATTTTAGTGATAATATTATTAGGAGATAAGCTAATTTTCTTAATTCAAATAATGCTAAATTTTGGCCTAGCAATTGGTACAAGAGCTTGGTTGATTTAGTGGGTGTGTTTTTTTTTTTTTTTTGGGGTGAATAAATGATAGATGAGAAGTATGGGACCATGATTTAATTGAAGGGTACAAATTATCTTATTTGGAAGCCTAGGATGGAGGATTTTCTTTGTTGGAAGGATTTGTATGATTAGATTTAAGTTGATATGTTCAAGTAGGGGTGTGTAGACAACCCATCGATGTACCAAAATCAAGTTAACCCAACCCAACTTACTTGGTTGGGTTGCCAAAATTTTTTTTGCTTTGGGCTAGGTCGGATTCTGGTAAGGAGATTCACAAATTTACCTAACCCAACCTGACCCACCTATATTTAATATATATTTAAAATAAATATTATTTATATTTATTGATTATTCTTTTACCCCTTTTTTGTAATATAAAATGGAAACCCAAACCTATTTCCTTATTTCAACTCTTTTAGTCTCTCACTTCACTCTCTCCCTAGTTAGAATTTGTGTATGGTGGTGATACTACATAAAATTTTAAGATGGGAGGGGGAAGCAAACAATTGTGATATTGTTGCTATTATATTTTTTTCTCAACTGAGTTATCAATCGAAACTGATACATGGTTAACAAGTTAGTGCCATTCTCCTCCTCCTTAGTGACAATAATGTATTTTTGAGCCCACTCTTGTTATAATAACAACACTCTTGTTATAACAAGAGTGGGCTCAAAAGTACATTATTGCAACCATTATTGCATATCCATCAGAAGAGGAATTTCATTTAGACAGCCATCGATTCTACTTCATCCAAACTCTTATTGCACCAAACGGTAATCGGCAAGTCGAAGCCTCTGAATAAGGAGACGTGGTGACTTTTCCAAGACACGTTTCACAATTTAGTTATCATAATTATAAATACTCTGTTTGTAGTGGGAAGAATTGTATATATAATTCAATTTCAAAACTAGATTCTGTCCAAAAATGCCTCTACAACATCGTTAATAATTTTTTTAAGCTATTAATCGAAACAAATACGTGATTTACAAGTTTGGGTCATTCTCCTACTCCCCAGTGAAAATAATGTATTTTTTGAGCCCACTCTTTTTAGACAAAATCAAAATGAAGCATATCCACCAGAGGTGGAATTTCATTTAGATGACGATTGAATCTACTTCATCAAAACTCTTATTGCATCCAACAGCATTCAACAAGTTGAATCCTCGGAATAAGGAGAAGTGGTGACTTTTCCAAGATACGTTTCACAAGTTAGTTCTCTTAACTACATATATTTTGTTTTGTAGGGGGAGGATTGATATAATTCAATTTTGAACCTAGATTTGGTCTCAAAGTGCCCGTGTAACATCATGTGATAAATAATTTATTTAACTTATCAATCAAAACAAATACGTGGTTAACAAGTTAGGGCTATTCTTTTACTCTCTTATGACAATAATATTTTTTGAGCTCACTCATGTTAGACACAATCAAAATGAAGCATGTCTATCAAAGGTGGAATGTCATTTAAACGACAATCAATTCTACTTAATCCAACTCTTATTGCACCCAAGGGCAATCACACGACAAGTCAAATTCTCAAAATTAAGAGATATCAAGACTTTTCGATTGGAAAGTACCTAGACCTGATGGGATTCCAGCCTTGTTCTTCTAGGAATTCAAGTATATTGTCAAGGACTCAATCGTGCAAATGTTTTCACGTAAATCTTTATCTTCTTATGTGTAATAGATATCTTGACTTGGTAATTTTGGTGAAAATATTTTTTTTTCTTCTAAGATTGGTTAAAATTCTAATTAATTTTTTTTAATTCACACAAGACTAGATTGTAGCCCAACAGCATGCATGTGACATGTTTTCTATTTCCTAGCTCAAATAATCCTGCTAAGAATTTTGATGGAAAGCGGAAAAACTATGATGAATTTGATTTGATTTTGAGAATTAAAAAGAGTAAAATTGACACAATCAATAGTTATTGTACCAAATTAAATTTTGCTAATAGTGGGATGAATAACATGGTATTTAATTTAAATATAATTGTGCCTGATTCACCTAATTGTTTTTCTTTTTAAGGAATCAAATAATATAGGAACATTAAAATGTGTATAATTTAGTACTAACTAATAACGTTTATTTCTCCACTAAGCATAAGTAGATTTTTTTTTTAGTTTATCTATTATTTTGGTTTTAATTAAAAAATAATAATTGTTGATGGTGTGTTCAAGTCAGCCATAATGTAGTGGGGGTAATAATGAGATAGGACAGTAAAGTCGAAATAAGGACAAAGACCCCATAGCATCATCCTACTCCTAGAGGCCCTATTCTAAGAAAACTACTGGTTATTTGCAGCACACAGAGAAAGAAGATGCTTCTCCTATATATTTGTTGTAGCTCCAAATCTATTCGGATTTCGGATATGTCCTACCACCAATGGCATCAAAATGACACATCTCTTCATCCTTATTGGAAATATATATATATATATATATATATATATATATATATATATTGCTTTCCCTTACCTATATTTATCCCAAAATATTCAACTAAATAGTTGTATTTAATTAGTAGGCACGTACAATTGATCATCATGTTATTTGCGAGATTAACATTTTTCTATTTTATAATAATAAAGTTATTAAGCCGATCCCTCCTAATTGAGGGATTTAAATATTGTAAATGGAATCAACGTGTAAGTTATATCAGTTGACAAGGGATAATCATATTATGAAACTAAGTGGTGGGTAATATATAGAATAGGGTCGGCAAGTTTGGTATATGTTTTGATGGAGGTCTCTCCCATCATCCCCATCTCCATCCAAAGAAAACTACATTTTGTTTTTCCTTTGTGTCAACATCTTTGGCAATTATCAAGAACAAAAAAAGCCAAAAATATTACTGCTCACCTCTAATTCCATAAGTAGTGCATAAAAACTTGACCATACAATACTATTGTTTTAAATAAGCATCTAATTCCATTAGTTTTCTTGTCTATTTGCATAATGGAACTATGAATATGTGCTAGGGGGGGAAAAAATTTACATTAAAAATATGCAAAAATAGGTATAAAATGTAAATCTTATAGTTTAATTAATTGACACGTTCTGAAATTTTTAATTTTAATTTGACTACAATCGTAGACCACGAACTGTCCCTTCCGTGGACAATATAGTAAACAATGGCATATTCACTCTGAACAAGTATAAATAATAGCCTAGTGGAAAAATTTAATTGTAATTCAACTACAATCGTAGACCACAAATTGTCCCCTTGGCATATGATAGAGTCAACAATGACATTTTCACTTTGATTGAATTCACACCAACTTTCTCTCACACGTGGTTTACAAGTTATATCAGTAAGTCACAAACTCCCTCTTTCCTCTCTGTTGTGTGCGCCTCCAAGTGATGCGATGAATGACATCCTATACAGAGAACAAATATTTTATCTATTGGGTATATATAACCTCTGCTCATGTAGGCGTAGATCCTATAAGTATGAGACCCATCTTTATATAAGACCAGCGTTATAAATGTCCGATGTATCAAATACCTTCTCCTATATGTAAGAGTGAAAATTTCACTGAAATTTTAAGATCTCTAGTTTTATAACAAAACTCTTGAATTTTGCATGAGATTATAAAATAAGAAAACGGATAATGATTTTATCAAATATTTAAATAGTAGTCTTTTAATAATTTAGTTGTTATAAAAAAAAATAGGAGAGAAATGATTTAAACCCCAGTTCCCCCACACTTTTAGATACATTCGGAATTTATGCTTAATTTATTGCTCCTCATAAAGAAGACTAGGTAATGCCACTGAATTACAAATCTTTAGATATTTACATTACAGCTAAAGTGTATTCCCTTTTTTATATACTTGAAATTTTATGTTTAATTGTTTGTCATATATAAACCCATATGATCAGGTTAATGTAAAAAGTGCTTAAGGGTTTAGGAAAAATGGCTCAAGTTGCGGGATTAGTAATATATCGTATTATCTCTAAAAAAAAAAAAAGTTTAATGCGTGCAAATTTAACATAGACAAAAATTAGCCATTTGATCTTATCGAAGGAACCTGTAGATCGAATTGTCCTTATTACAGTATTTGAAATTCAAGCACTTGCACACGAGTTCTAATTTCAATTTCCAGTTATAGCTTTTGGTCATTTAAAATATTTTCTGCATTATTTATCAAGTAAAAAAAAAAAGGATAGTGTAGTTGTTGGATATTTATTCAACTACAATCGTAGACCACAAACTTGGTTTTTACTTGATTTATCAAGTAAAAACCAAGCATAGCATTTTGAACAAACAAATTAACTGCATAAAAATGGATAGTGTAATTGTTGGATATTTATATATATTAAAGTAGGTTGTAGTACCAATTTGATCCCACTTTAGTAGTGCACCAATATTTTTTGATACTACTTTGGAAGTGGAAGTGATATTATCTCTTTAGAAGAGAAAAAGTAAGAAACTAACGAAAGTTTCTGTTTGACAATTTTATTGTTCTCGTTAGAAATTTGACTGGTCAAAAGTTGCACCATATGATATTTAAAAGTTTGTAAACTTTGGAACATTATTTCTAACTATTTTCTAACTGTTATAATACTTTATGTGTGACTTATATTATTAACATAAGATTTAATTTCTCTTATGAAATACAAAAATTTCAAATAACACTATAAATTATGTAGGCCTTTCTCAAATTGCTATTTATAAAACTCAATTAGAATTTACATCATGGGGACAAATATGTAGTAACCCATTAACAACTATTGTGGGGGAAAAAAAATTATTGCCTAAGGACAACGATTTCATCATACCTCTAAGCCATTAAAGTTTTCTTATTTGTTTATCAAATTTTTACTTTTTTTTTTTTCATTGTTTACCGATGATTTAATCTCCAATAGAAACTACATTATTATGATAGTTAGGATATTACGCATTTGAATAAACTCATCATTTTTTCTTCACTTAAATTTATGAAATTATTCATAATTTATAATGATATAACATAGTAGGCATTAGTGGAAGGGTGGAGGGAGGGTGGCCGTGGCCCCCTGACTTTTAAAAATTCCCTTATCCCTCTTATAATTTTGAGAGAGAGAGAGAGAGAGAGAGAGAGAGAGAGAGAGAGAGAGAGAGAGAGAGAGAGAGAGAGAGAGAGAGAGAGAGAGAGAGAGAGACACGTAATTTGCACTCAAACCCCACAGTGTGAAGGGAGTAGGCCCAAAAAGCCCAATACAATGAAATTTATAAAGAGTGGGCCTAAAACCTAGGTTCTATGGATATTGAATAACACAAATGATGGGCTTGATCCCCAATATACATGCAATAAGATGTTTATGTAACAGAAATTCTCCTTAGACGTATGCTGAAGACAATTTGTCTTATTGATCTTTGTTCTTATCTGGACTACGCTTGAAGGAAATATGTACAATGATCTTCTCTCCCCTTTTTCTCTGGTTTCTTTTCTCTCCCCCACCTTTAAATGACCTTTCCTTTCTTTTATATTCCCCTCATTCTTATCTCCATTGTTTACGTATGGACTAGATCACCAATGCAGATATTTGTCCCATCCATCGTCCTCTTGAAATCTTTAAACAATAGCTGTAAGCTTGGCCATTACTGTTCAGATGTTATTTTCTCATTAATGCGGTCAGAGAGGTAGGTGCAGAGTCTTTAATACGGTGCTAGCAGCTTTTTCTAAGATATTTTCCATTTGTTCTCCCTTTCTATAGTCTTGTGATACATATCTTTGTCCATAAGACCTTCTTGTATACTCTTCTAGTAATTATAGCGTACCGTACAACCAACATTTCACTGAGCTGAGAAGACACCTCTCCTCAAACTACCTTCACCAGCCTCCCTCACACCATTCGGCTCGTGGGCTTCTAACCCTAAAAACGTCATTACTGCCAAACCTATCTCGGACAAGCAAATACGCTCGGATCAGGCTCAAGGCCTAAGAATACACTTTGGACCTTTGGCCCTCACAATATATATTATAAAACTTTACTAATTAGTCTCCTCGAGGAAAAAAAGAAAAAAAAGAAAAAGAAAATCTGGCTCACCCCTAAATAGTTGATCTTAAGTTGAAATCACAATGTTACAATATTTGTTAAAAAATTAAGTCCGAAAACTTCTTCTCATTTAAGTTGGGTAGTTTATCAATTGTATTTTTGACAAGTACTAGCACATTATTGCAAAAATCGAATCTTAGAAATCCAAATCGCTATTCCTAAATAATAGTACTACAATATTTTGAATAATGCAAAAGACACATTCTTTTTTATAATTATTTGCATAACTTATTTAATTACAAATTATTATTAATTTTGATAGGAGCCTACCATTAACCCCCCCCCCCCCCCCCCTCTATTATTTATCATTGATATAATTTTGTCACAAAGGTAGTTGTAAAGGGAGAAAAAAAAAAAGTTGTGAAAAGAGTTTTTGTATATGGACTCATAGGAATGTCAAATGTGAAAGGCAACGAACAGTACTTTTATGTCTGTCTTTACGAGGAAAAACGAGGCATATTTAGCTGCCCTCTCATCACGGGCGGCGCCACCTGACCAGAAATTATTTATTTATTTATATATATAATAATTTAAAAAAATTTATTTGTCTACCTTCAAAAAAAAAATTTTGAAATTACCTTCAGTTTTTTTTTTATACTAATAAAATTAAATTTTATTCTATAACTTGTTCTACATTCAGTAAATGAATGATTGCTTGGTTGTGTACATTAAAAGTGATGTAGCTTGTAGTATTGATAATGAGACTATTATGTAATAATTTCAAAATATAAAAACTCGTAGAAGACAATTATAAACTTTATATATTTTTGTGTTTTTTTGTTGTTATTGTTGTCATTATATGTATTTCTCTTTTTATTAGATTGTATATTTTATACTTCTTAAAAAATATCTTAAGAAAAATTTCTGGAATAGGCACTACCTCTCGTAAAAGAGATAGATAGAACCCTACATATGTGAGACCAGCCCCATTACGAGAAGATAAATACAATTACCGGATATATCATATACTCTTCCCTTCACAAGAGTATAAAATCTTGGGGACAAGACATTTCTTATTTGACGCATCATGATCAGAACCACTGTGTGTGGACGGAGTTGATTGCATAAAGTTTGTCTACTCTAATTTCCTTGGTTCTACTTGCCGAGTGGGGGTCTCATTTTTTCATTTTTATGGATTATTTTTCCTTTTTCTTTTTGAGATGTCTGATTTATGTGATTTGACCAAAGAAATTGATCGCTGTCGTGCCTACTTGTTTCACAGAAAAGAGGTTATCATTTTTATCCGCTAATCAAAAGCTAATTCTTGATGAGTGACAGGGAGGAAGCGATGCTTATCTATTATAGACTCAATAATAGAAATGAGAGCACGTTTCTCCTTTTACGATGAAAGCAATTGAACAGACATGGTCTTGCGGCTTTCGATTTCAGGTGTGCGAGCATGTCCAATCTTTTGATTGATATATACCAGCCAGACTCTTCACTCTTCTAGGACAAACAAACAACTGTTCAAAAAAAAAAAAAAAAAAAAAAGAATAGGGCAAACAAGAATAGCTAGAGTTTGACCACTTAACATAGGTTAGTGGCGCTGGATATTTGTATTAAAGATCGATGTAATAAAAAAAAGGTATTATAGACAAAGATACCCAATGATTAGTGGAGGGGTTAATTTGAAGGGGAAGAAACAAAATATTTTTAAAGAGGAATTAATCATAGAAGAAAAGTGGAATTTAGACCAAAAATAAAATAAAATATTGATAAAATGTGGAATGAAATGACCAATTCCGTTAAATGAATTACTAATCACATATATACTTGAAAAATCTAAAAAATGTGGGCAATCGACTAAGGAAACTTGGTGGTGGAATAAGAAGGTTCTAGTAGCAATCTATATAGATGTCAAAAGCCTTATAATTTAATTAACACTTCTTCAAGCATAAAGTGTTTGGAGTTCTAATGGAGAAATAGCTTAAGTTTAGAATGATATTGACAAATAGTGCCACATGACAAGTAGCAATTTGTCCGAACTTGCTATAATGACACATCATCTCTTCTTAAAATTATATATATATATATATATATTTGCTATTCACATTTGGCTATTTGATAAAACAATATAATTATATAAAATAATATAATAATAACAATCATTTCCCCATAAAGTTTGCTTAAAATGTTTAAGAAAAATAAAAGTTCTAGATGGATTGCTACGGGTAACGCCAACCAAAATATCCACCATCAACAATATGGATTACAACAACATTAATCAACACTCGCTCACTACTCACACAAATAACACTCACAAACCTCACAACTTGTGTTGCCCAAAAGTTAAATAACTTTATTGTTATCTCATTGAAATAAAATGAAGTTTGGTATAGTTTTGACTTTCTTCCTCCAACTTAAAAATTACATTATTTTCTCAGAGAAAAAAAGAGTTAAGTTAAGAAAGTCAAGATTTTTCAATTTTGTCTTGTTAAAATTGATGATCTCAATGTTTTAACTTTTTAGATACTGTGTAGCACTCTATATATTATAATGTATAAAGTTTGACTCTAAATATGTTTGGAACTATCTTTTTGATTTATTATGTGACAATGTATAAGTAAATTGAGGTGTACTATTCAAACAAACCAAGTCATATGACTAAAATTATACATAAATAATTTCTTCAATAGTCATATAATGAATTGAAAAAAAGATAGTTCTGGAATAAATTTGGAGCCAAAATTTTTCCTATTATGTATACCGTTATTTTAATAGTTGAAGATGGCATAAAGAAATTATTATTTTCAACAATTTTGAAGTATGAAATTGTAATACTTTTTAACAGCAATCCATGTGAAAAATTATATTCTCTCGTTTGACGTAACCAGAGGGTTTGGGTCAAGAATCAGTTGTCTGGGGAGAAATTGGGCCTAGCCTACCATTAACATGAAATTGGCAGTCCAAGACTCCAAGCCCAATTCCACGTTACACTATGTACATTTGGTGCAGTACAGTATATGCTTAATTTGCTAAACAATTTGAAGTTTCTCTTCGCTTATGTTTTTCTATGGGAAGCGTTGGAAAATTCCAAAGTATTTTTGGAGCATGAAGAATGGTGTTTCAAGAGTATTTAAGAATTACTCGAAAGCCTTTGGATATGAAAAAATAAGAGCTGGCCAAAATGGTATTTTTGCCATATAACAGTTTAGCTTTCTTTGTTAAACATGGCTGACAATTCATAAGCACATGATTAATAATGGCTTTCATGTTAAACTTATGGATATGGTGCAGTTACTCGAAATGACTGATGCTATGAGAGAATCCAAGGTTCATACTTCATATTTCTTCCTTAATTTATTCATTTTCTCTTTTTGTTCCTTAATTTATTTGGTTTCTGTTTATTTATTTATTTATTAATTAACAACAATGTGTGATGTAGCTGGCAATGATTATTGTGGAACGTTAGCACTTAGTACTATATTCTTCTTCTTTTTATTTATTTATTTATTATTATACAAGATAGAATTTATACTCTAGTCTAATCTAAGTGTATATGTGTGTAAAGCTCATTCCTAGAGACTTGAACTCCAGCTCTTACCTCCCACACTTTACAAATATTTATACTTGTGAAGTAATTATCACACCAAGGGTGTGCGGTAGTACTTAGTACTATATTCTTGAACACTTGATTTCATGCCGTCTTTCAAGCAAAAATTGTAAAGTTGCCAACTGCTCCTTACTTTTTGCAGGTGATGCAAGAGAATTAACGGAGGGTTTAGATTAAAACCAATAAGAGGTTGGCCATATTAGCATTCTGTCAAAATGTTGTAAAATAGTTTGTGCCTATAGCATTACTCTATTTAGTGATTTTCATTCTAACTAAATATTGAAATATACTTAAAAGATTAATTACAATTTTAAAATATTTTTTATGCTTTAGAATTTTCAATTTTTTCTGATATAAAAGTTGTGATCAAAATATATTTGAAATGGTTTAATTTATCTGTATTTTTTGATTGAAATTGCTCATTTTTACAAATTTATTCATTTTTTTCATATTTTATTTAATTATTAAATACTTTGTGACATCATCATAGTTCAAAGGTTTGGTTAAAACCTAGATTCAACTTCAAAAACTTTAAGGCGTTGTTTGGATCATTTTTTTTGCTCACTCAATTTTCATCTCTCATCACTCATCACTCATCACTTAAAAATACTATACCCGTTTGGCACCATCATTCAGTTGTCATCACTCATATTTTTCACACTATTTGTGGGTCCCATTTCTGTCAATCTGTGCAGCTTTTTCTCTTTATTTATTTATTTATTTATTTATTTATTTTTTCAGTAGCCAGATCACCCAAACCCAGTGAAGGAAAAAAAAATTTCTGTTAACGTGAAGGCCGAACCCAGAAAAAGAAAAAAAAAAAACATACTGACGTGAAGACCGAACCCAGAAAAAAAAAAAAAAAAAAAAAAACTAACGTTAAGACCGAAAAAAAAAAAAAAAAAAATCCAACGTTAAGACCGAACCCAAAAAAAAAAAAAAATCAGTTGGTCAAAAGTTGCGGCTGTAGGTCCCCCAATGTGTGTTTAATTACAAAAATACCATTGAGTTATGAGTTATGGAAACTGAAAACAGCCAAAATGTGTTTTCAGTTTCCATAACTCATAACTCAAAAATCAAAAAATTAAATGATGGAAACAGAGTTATGGAAATTGAGTTATCTTGCTCCCAAACAAAGTTCCTGCTATGAGTCATACCATTTTTGAGTTATGAGTTATGAAAACAGAGTTATGAGTTATGAAAATTTGCCATCAAAACAGCCCCTAAACCTCTCTCTTTTTCGATTTTTTGAACAATTCCATTTTTTAAGACACCGGTGAAGTTCTCCATCAAATTTAATAATTAAGAGACATTTTTTTAAAGCATTTATATACCAGTTAAAGTGACTCATGTCTGTCTCTCTGATATGATAAATTGATAATCATAAGCTTCTATATTTAGAAGAAAAGGTAAGATGACAATCATAATTCATAAGTAACCCAGTGGGGTTGGCCAAGTGGTTGGGCACTTGGTCTCAAAGTGGCTGTCTTGGATTTGACTAAGAGCTCCATAGTTCAAGTCCAGGTACCAGTATTTTGAAAAAACTCTCTGGGCCAGCGATTTACCCCGTTATGGGCCCACCCGTCGCGAACAGTGATTAGTCTCTGGTTGAAAGCTTTGAGGAAACACGGTGGGAAACCAAAAAAAAAAAAAAAATCATAATTCATAAGTTAATACAGTTGGTTCTCCAAAAAAAGAAAAAAGAAAAAAAAAAAAAAAACCGTAGTATATAGAGGCATAGGGAATTTCTTAATCTGGGGTCATTTCTCAATGTCCCTTGTAATCTACCCAGTGCCCTAGTTTAGTATAGGAAACTAATGTACTTGACAAATTACAAGCTTCCGTAGCACGAATAGCTGCCTGTAGCACAAAAGGAAAACATTTGAGAAACAATTTACTGGGGCTTTGTGCTCCTTTTTCACATGGAAAATTCTGCACCTTAATTATTAATCCTCGAAAGTCAATCAATATCTAACAAAGCTCCGCATATGAGAATAGCGTCCTAATATGGAGCTCGACTATGGATTTTTCGGCATATTTTATGTATAGTTATAGTTAAAAGCCTAAATAATTTGAGACGGCTCAATTTGGTGTGACCGGTAAAGATTGGATTTAGTCTCCGTGCGATGAGACTTCTTTTTATTTACTTTGGTTTATTATTATATTTTTTTATTCATTTATTTCTTTTAGTGCACTAATATGTCATATGTGGTGAACTTAAGTTTGTTGAATGCCTAGAGATTTTCCTGTTCAAGATAAAGAGATTGCAGAAGAAGTAAGAAAAAAAATAGTGTATGTTTAAATTAAGAAAAAGGAGTTTTCGAAAAAATAAAGTAAAAAAAAGGATAAGAGATGATGAAGAAAATAACCTGAGTTTAGTGGAAGGTTTTAAATTGTAAGTTTTTAGTTTATGAATATATCCCTCTTAATTGAAAACAGGTAAGAGAGTTGGGAGGGAATATGTTAGGATATTCAAGACTTAGAGTATACAGCTAATTAAACAGCTTGGAAGCCAACTTAGAAACCCCTTAAACAAGTACTACAGTACAGATAATTTCTTTATTTTATTTTTAAAAAATCAATACCTTTTTTATTGTTTTTTTAAGTTTAATGAGCGTAAAAATTTATACATTTTTTACTTAAAAAACAACTCATTAAGTGATGTTCCCTTAAGGAGTTGAATTTTTAACTAAGCTCTAGACTTCTAGTCATCTCATAAGATTATCTATAAATTTTGGTAGTAACTAATGGTCAACTATAAGCATCATATTTTAGAACTTATATTAGAATTAAATTTATCTAGATAATATTTTTTACGATAAATTTCACAACAGTTGAGACTTAAAGTTGTAATTGATTTTTTTATGCAAGAGAGAAACCCTACTTTAGCCTAATCTATAAGTGTATATGTGTGTGAAATTCACAAATGACACAAATTTAGTATATTTCTAACTTAATTTTGTGAAAATAAATTGTAAAAAAAAAAAAAATGGCGGTAGACTTATTACCCAATAAATATAGATGAAAGATACATATTATTAATATGAAGAGAATATAGTTAACACCCTTGACAAAGTTAGTTAGTTAGTTAGTTTTGAAAAATCTTGAATCTAACTGGCATTAGCCCAAATCATAAGAGCATTAACTAAATTTTACCCTATTAATATTTCGTAAAATGTTTTGGTATGATTATTTTTGCAACTGTACTTCAACTCCTCCTGGCGAGTACTTGCATATATGTTAGGTGTAGTCAAATGGAATTTTTATGATAAAAGGGTTTTTCTTTTACCCTAAATAAAGGTAGCAATGGCTTTTAGAATCAATTAGAAGGTCTATTAAGAATTGTTGCACATAGGGGTAAGCTAACTGGAACCCATATATTTAAGAGTAACACATTAAGCTCTAAAATTTCAAAAAGTGGCAAATTTAACCCTCCAATTTTAAAGTAACATATTGTACATTCAACCTATATAAAACCTCAAACATGTCATTCAATTAACCTTTTTTTTTTTTTTTTGAGAAGGATGTCATTCAACTTAATTCAGTTGAGATTTAATGTTACTTTTTCAAACCTCATGGTTTAATTTGTTACTTTTGAGACTATAGGGTTTAATTAATTACTTTTTAAAACCTTAGGATTTAATTTGTTACATTGTAGGTTTTAATTTGTTACATCTACTAAATTATAGGGTTTTACATGCAATTTTCTTAACCAAAAAAAAAAAAAAACCCTACTTTAATGCTTAAATATTGTTGTAATTTCTATTTTTAATGATGATGGGACAATGGTAGTTAAAAACATAAAGAAAGAGTAGTGTTCGGATATTACAAAACTTTAATCGATACATCTTACAAACTTATATGTCATCTTTTAAATATCATACAAAAAAGCAATTAAAATAATAATTTTTTTTATATTTTAATATTTTAACATAGAAGAAGTCTTTTAACATTTTATATAATTAAATAACTTATTTTATTTGTCTTTATATTTTAGTGGTGTAATAGGTGCTTGTTTGGCATTTAGTTTCGGAAACAAACTTTTTCCAAGTATAGATTCTTCGTAGTTTTAAAAACTAGTACGATTAAAGAATCGAAATAGGGAGTGGTTCTCGGTTTTATGGTTGGATCAATGGTTGAACCGATAATATCATAAATAAATAATAAATAATTATAAAATTATAAAAATAAATGAATAATTTTATAACTAGTCATTTTAACTAAAAAAATTATTTAAATAATACTGTAGTAAAACATTAACGTTAAAAATTAAACATTTCTAACCAAAAAAAAAAAAAAAAATATTAAACATTCACTTACCAACTTTTGGACAGCACATAACAGAATTCAACCAAAACAAAACAAAACATAAAAAGCATATACAAGTAGCTGCATTTACTTATCTTGTCTAAGAAGGTACCTACAAATGTATGCCCAGATTCTATAAAATGGAACACCCCGCATGCGTCCTTCCCATTCATGGAAGACCTACCTTATTTTATTTGTTGTTGTATTGTTTGAGGCATCTTGGTTAAGGATGCTAGCTCAAAGGTTGTAGCTGCTTTCGGAATGGCTTTCCTTTGCAACAAGAATGGCACGGCAATCAAGCAGTTCCTTAAGCCGGTCTCTCACTCACTCGGGATTTTGAAGTGTTTATTCACTAATGACATTTGAAGTGATGTTAACAAACATTCTCCTAAAAAAAGTTCTTTATCTATCACTCTAAAATAAATCTAAGTATATTGTAATTAATCAATTAGAGTAAATTGTATGAGGGCCACAATAAGTCTCCTAACATTCTCTCACTTGGCCCACCTGGCATTTAAATAAATTGATGAGTGATGATCATTGTAACATACTTAGGATATGACCTATATCATCTAGTTGTGAAATTCTCCCACTTTAATAGACAATCCCATACATAAAGCATAGCGGTCAAACTTTTAATTATAACCAGTATTGTCTTCCATGTATTACAATGTATGGTACTATGCGAGTACTTTATAAGCCATCAATTCTTTATGAATAGGCTACCTATTAGCCATTCAAGTCCCCCTTCATATATCCACCACGAATAAAACTCTCTTTATATTTATACTTTATGTGCACAAAAAAATATTTTGCCTTATTCTCTATAAATAACCAAATGAAAGCCTAAATGTAAAGAGAAATATTGTAATGTTCACAACATTTTCACAACAAATCTTAAATGACAAGTTGTTACAAGTAGTAGTGAACAACAAAGTAGTTTCAATGGTATGTTCAAGTTAGAACCAATAACAAGTTAATAACTTACCACCTATAATTTGTTGTGAAAGTGTTATGAAACAAAACAAATAAAGAGAGATTAAGCATCAAATAAGCTAACGAGTCCCACATGTTCCGCGTGATATTTATATAGTTCAGCCAGCAAACCTTCAGTTATGACCTTATGGGATCAATAATCAATAGCTCATGGACACCTTTTGTTTCTTAACATTCTCTCTAACACTAGTGCACTTTATGTCAATATGCTTTAGGGGTGTCTATTCGGGTTAGCGTGTCTGGTTCTTGTCGTGTCAAGGTAGATGTATTTGACTAAATGGCTCAACCCTAACCCGACTCATTTAATAATCGTGTCATGATTTTTCAACCCTAACTCGATTTGCTAATAAGGCGGGTTGACCTGACCCAACCCATTTGACACACTTAATAAACGAGTCATGTTGGGTTGACACGAATGTAACACAACCCATTTTAACTTGTATAATATTAAATATAACATCCATTTAGAAATAATTTTTTTTACATCCCAAAAGCAATGCATATACTTCAAGTCTTCAACCCACATTCTTGTAATCTTTAAAAGCAATACTCATAAGATCT
Organism: Castanopsis chinensis; assembly: GCA_032878915.1. NCBI lineage: Eukaryota > Viridiplantae > Streptophyta > Magnoliopsida > Fagales > Fagaceae > Castanopsis > Castanopsis chinensis. Next base: position 1,910,441 of record JAVQMG010000086.1, read on the forward strand.
AGTTTATAAACTATCTCAATAAACTCACTTGCAAGATATGTAGACATGTCCAACACTAATACAAACACACAAAAAAAAAAAAAAAAAAAAAAACACACACACACACACACACACACACACTGCACAAGACAAAAGCTACAACCGTGGGCTTAATCAACTATTAATATATCTCATATATCAATTTGGGTTAGCATGTCTGGTTTATGTAATGTCGAGGTAAATGTATTTGACTAAATGACTTAACCTTAATCCGACCCATTTTATAATCGTGTCATGATCCTTCAACCCTAATCTGACCGGCTAATAAGGCGAGTTGACCTGACCCAACCCATTTGACACACTTAATAAACGAGTCGTGTTGGGTTGACATGAATGTAACACAACCCATTTCAACTTGCATAATATTAAATATAACATTCATTTAGAAATAATTTTTTTTAAATCCCAAAAACAATGCATATACTTCAAGTCTTCAACCCACATTCTTGTAATCTTTAAAAGCAATACCCATAAGATCTAGTTTATAAACTATCTCAATAAACCCACTTGCAAGATATGCAGACATGTCCAACACTAATACAAAAAAAAAAAAAAAAAAAACACACGGCACAAGACAAGAGCTACAACTATGGCCTTAATCAACTATTAATATATCTCATATATTAATAATGGCACATGGGTTCAAAGTTTATAGAAAAAAAACATTATGCAGAAAAAATAAACACATGAGAGAGAGAGAGAGAGAGAGAGAGAGAGAGAGAGAGAGAGAGAGAGCAATACCGATTTGAGACTTTGAGTTTGAGGATTGGGTGTGAAACTCTAAGATAGTAGAGTGAGTAATACGGCTGAAATTTATTTATTTTTTAAAAGAAAGATATTTATATGAAGGTTTAGAATTTAGGGTTTTAGGGTTTAGAGATCTAGAGTTTGTAAAGTTTCAATTTCTAATTATATCCCTTTTAAGTTTTTGTAATTACTCATTTTTCTTTTTAAATTTAAAATATATGTTGGAAATAAAAGGTATTTGACAAATTTAAAATAAAATAAATATTTATTTGTTATACAAATTAAACGGGTTGTGTTAAGTGGGTCATTTTGGGTTGACACAAATAAATTGGCGTGTCAAACATGTCTATAACGGGTTACGCGGGTTGACCTGCTTATGATACGTTTTTTATCGTGTCGCTTTCATGACGACCTGTTTATGACCCAAACTCATTAAGGCCCAACCCTAATCTGAAAAAACCCGTGTCGGGTACGTGTCCTGTTCACGGGTTGAGTTCGAGCATTGACCACCCTAATATGCTTACTTTGGCTTCCACTTTTATTATTCTTAGAAAAGAAAAATGCAATCAAATAAATTGTAACAGAATTTTGAAAGGTCTTGATATAGAGTTGAAAATCTTGAGATTTGTGATAAAAAGATTTTAACCATAAAAAATGCAGTTCTCTAAGATATATCACCTCCAAAAAATAAATAGGAAATTATATGTTGTAGTAGACTTTCTTGTCTACACATCCGGGAAAACTGAAATTTGGGTAACCAATCACCTCCAACTGATTAATATGCATGTAAATCAACCTGTAATCATTGGTTCCTTGTGAGTATCTCAACCTTCTTCGTAACTTTCCAATGATCCAAACCAGGGTTGCTTTACTATCAACCTAATGAGATACTGAGTGTTGAAGTAGACTTTCTTGTGTGCATCCTTTCACGACCTTTGGGCAAAACAAAATGAAAATACAATTGTTTATCTTCTTCCTCAATACCTTTAATGATATAAACAAATGTTTTATCTTACATAGTCCAACACAAACTACAGTTAGTCCTCTACATAATGTTCTCAAACAAAATGCTTATTGTGATATTGATGGTTTAGATTTATTTTCAAAGTAAAAAATTTTTGTGAGAGACCGCGCCCCCGGCCCGTTTTATAATAAGTTCGGGCCCAACCCACGTGAATGGGTGGAGTCGTGTTATTGTCTCTCAAAATAGAGGTTCGACTAGTTATATTTTTCCCTTTAGATTAAGGGTTTTACAATGGAGTCGCCACTTATTTAATTATTGGAAAAATAAGAAAACCAAAATTAAAAAAATTCCTCATTTTATTAACTTTCAATTGAATTTACATTGGTCATAGAAAAATTACATGGCTTTGGTCCTAGATACAATCTAAGAAAAAGTACATGGCTTTGTTTCCTAGTTACAATCTAAAAATTGAAAATTACATGGACAAGCATTTGATCTACTAACCCTTGATCTAAGTTCGGAGGCTATGTTACAAGGTGGGAAGGTGTTAGGCACCCACCTTGCCCGGTAAAACCGGTCTTCTAGACTATGGTGGCCAACATTCATATCATATCATCCAATATGTCAATGAATTTACATGATGAATTTAATGTGTGTGCATGTGATAAACCCTAATTCAATTTATTAAGCATTGCATTTGGATTGAAAAATGAATTCTAGTGAATGTGTATGGATGGTGATACCCTAGATTTAAGGATTTGAAAGAACTATGAAACAAACATGTTTTTCATATTTTTAATGTGAATTTAGGATTAAAACCAATGTTATGCATGAACATGTGATGAACAACCAAGAACATGTAAAGAACACATAATAATATTTAAGAACATTCAAACATATTCAAGGAAATTTAAATAGTTACTATCATGCTTTAATCCTAAACTCTTATCATGGCAACACAAAAAACAAGTTAGGAAAAGGAATTATACCTTCATTCAAGATCAATATGGTGGATGAGGAGACTTTTGAGGGAGGTTTTATGGGTGGAGGAAAAGAAGAGTTAGGAAAGGAAGAGTAAGTCTCACTCAATACTTTGAGTCTCAAGAAAACCAAAATATGACAAGACTACTCAACTTCCTAGAACTCAAGAGAGGAGAAGAGAGGGGGGTTTTTCTGTGTCTTGGAATGAAGGAGAGGTGGGTTTATATAGTAGTGGTGGAGGAAATAGGAATGGAAGGCCATTAATGAGGGTTGACAATGAATCATGAACCTAGACCTCATTTTAGCCTTTGGGGAAATTTGGTGCATTAAATGGAGAGATTTGTGGGAGTGGGGAGCAAGCCAAAATTCGGTTTTCCCGTAGCTGCTGTAACAGCCTGTAGAGCCAATTTTGAAAACTCATATCTGACTCAATTTTGATCGGAATTGTGTCGTTCTTGTGCTCAAATTGAAGCCCAGGATGTCTAGTTTCTGGGAAAATTAACCTCATTCACAGATTCAAAATATTCTGAGAGATATCAATGAAATAGTGAGCAGAGGTCATTTCTTAGAAAAATAGTTTCAACACAATTAACATTAATAGGTCCCAAATTAGTTTCCAATTAACATTAATAGACTCCAATCACTCCCATTTCAGACCTAATTAGTTCCAAATTTACCCTAATTAAAAGATAATTGCACAAATTACTCATTAAATAATTAATGCTTAACTATCTAATTAATTAGGTGTATGCAACTTTACCATAAAATGTAGTCCTAACCAATCAAATTATGACACATCATTAATTTCAAGTTGATTATAATTATAACCAATTGGAATTAATTGTTCATAATCACATAAGGTCGGACTCAATTTGTGATAGTGCATCTCGGCCATTAAAACTTGATTTGATGATAACTTTCAATCTGATGGTCCGATTAGGGCTTATAATTAATCGATTTGATCGTTACAACATCAAGATCATCTTGGTGAAATGAGATTAAGGATCTAATGACCAAAATCAAGATGCATATTTCTAAGGTGAAATTACCCTTTTACCCTCCAAGTGAGGTTAAATGCGGGTTGCAAAATGAGGTGTCAACAATTTTATAAGAAATTTTACAAATAAAAGAATATACTCCAATTGACATACTAAATTATATAAAAATTTTAGATTCATTTCCAAATGCATACATTGCTTATAGAATTTTACTAACAATACCTATTGTAGTTGTTTTTGCAGAAAGAAGTTTTTCAAAATTAAAATTAATAAAATAATAGTTAAGATCGATAATGACTCAAGAAAGGTTAAGTAGATTAGCTATATTATCAATTGAAAATGAGATGTTAGAAGAACTTGAATATAAAAATTTAAAAAGTTAATTTGCATCTCAAAAAGCAAGAAAAATAGATTTTAAATGAAATATATTATAATATAAAAATATTAAATAAATATTAATTTAATTAATATATAAATATATTAAAAAAAAAATCCTCCATTTTTGTTCTTGCCTAAGGCTCCAAAATGTCCAGGGCCGGCCTTCTTTGTGCTTATTAGTTACAACCATAAATTATTGTCACAAATGTGTGCTTAATAGTGACGACTTTTTGGTCGTGGCTAAATCTTAAATACCAAAATTCTTAATGAAATTTGGTTTTATTTTGAAAAAATGTACAAAAAATTATTTAAAAAATCATTAAAGGAATTCATTAACAAAAACCCATATTGGGAATGACTTCTCAAACCTATTTAAAATTATTTCCAATACATTTTAAATCAATCCAAATTCTCTTAACGGAATTTATAACTAACTCAATTATAAATCTTAATGAAAATTTTACTATTTTCCAAAAATTGGGGTTACATTTCAATTTTCAATATCTTTTCAAGATAACCAAATTTTGACAACTTTTTTGAAAAAAATTTATAATTTTTTCTTAAAATTAAATAAACATGTAATTTGAAATACTTGGTAAAAACAAACAAACAAAGAAGATGGTGTTTGGGTTGAACTTGAAACTTAAATGATCAAAAAGAAGTTTCATCAAGTATGACCAAGTTTAACTAAAAATACAAAGAACTAGACAGTGTTTGGGTTGAAACATGAATGATCGTAAAGAAGTTTCCATCAAGTATGACTGAGTTTAACTAGCCTTTTATGTTTATATGATCTAGTGGAAAACTCGGGCCAGTTTGAGAAGTTCTGGTGCTACAAACTAGTGCATAACTTTGTCCACAACTCGATCATGTGGCGAGTTGTGGTTAGTGGAGGGGTGATGGTAGGTCACCCTTCCACCAACCACAACTCGCCACATGGGCGAGTTGTGGGCAAAGTTGTGCACTAATTTGTGGCACTAGAATTTTTTGATCAGTTTATATGCTATTTTACTTGTTCACTAGTCATCATGTTCCATGTCCAATCGACCAGTCAGTTCAAAGATTCTAAAATTTTTGTAGTTTAATTGGTATATCCTCATGCACAAAGTGTATCAGAATTCAAGACAATGTATACATTTCTAACTATTAAAACAAATAGTCATATTAACGGATGCCCTTAGGGTAATTGTTAATAAACTATTATAAAAAAGTTTCAACAATACTTTTATGGAAAATATAAAAAGTTATTAATAATATTTATTATTTTATCATTCTTTTAATAAAATATTTCTAAAAATAACTCCTCTGCTAGGAAGATATGATAGATAAATCCGTAAATGGCCCGTTGATACTATTTCCAAACCGCCCCCTTGTATTTCACCATTTGGCACTAGAAAACCTTATAACTCACAAGTTTCCATAGCAAACCATCGAAGTTGGTACTAAAAAACTTATTCACAATTTTCAATAGCAAACCATGCAACTTCCAAGTTGGCACTAGATAACTCTTTACTTCACAAGCTTCAAAGGGGCATAATATCTGTTTACATGTAATCTAAAAGGAAATCAATGTGCTTTTTCCGTCAAAAAAGTGAACGGTGGGTTGAGCTCATTTCTAATCTATATATTACTAAAAGCTGAAGCGTAGCATTTAATATTGTTATACTTGCATTGAGCCACGTCAGCAGCCATGTCATTCCCATCCTCTTTCCTAAATTTATCCTATAATTTTAAAATAGTTTTTATCAATTTTAAAATAATAAAACTAAAATTATTTCCAGCCTATCTTCACCATAAAGCCCACTTCTTTTAAATTTAATTCCACCAACCCACTTCTTCTAAATTTAATTCTAACTTAAAGCTCAAATCCAAGTCTTCTAAACTGGAAACCCTTAGAAAACCACGGTTACAACTTCTAGATTTCCTTCCCTTTTGTTTCTCATGTGTTCCTTCCCCTTCCCCTTCCCACCTAATTACATCATCCACTTATTTTTTACATCTTCTTTACTCACTTTTATTCTCCCTATTAAAAAAAAAAAAACTCTTAACCTCCCTATTAATCCACATTTGCTGTTACACATCTTCCAACCTTTCCCCTCCCTCTTTGCTTTTATATCTCCTCACTACTCTTTACTTTACTAGTTTAAGATAACTCCATATCCCAAGAATACCAATATGGACCAGCATGAAGAATGTGGATTTTTTTTTTTTTTTTTCAAGTCAATGGACATTAGAAACTCAATTATATTTCATTATTATCTTTGTGTAATGTAATAATCTACATGACACAACTTGCTCTCGTAGCTTAATCATTAAAAAAAGAGGAAAAAAAAAAAAATGCTCTCATAGTTTTTTGCACAAGGAACTTCACTTTGACATCTAGTTTTGTGTAGCAATATGACCATTGACCATGCAAGCAAGCAACCCATAATTTTTCTTTTTGAGTGTGTATTTGGCTTCAAATTAAAAAGTCAACTTATTTCACTATTTAACTTATTTTTGCAATTATTTATGGATTTCACTGTACTTTTTGATATCATTCATGAGTTTCATGTTATTTACAGTACTTTTAATAAAATGTTTTCAATTTCAGCGAAATAAGTATATCCCAAACAAATCCTAGTATGGAAAAATGTGTGTTCCTCGATTTTTTTCCTTGCCAAACTTCCAAGAAACTAAGCAAGTCCCTATGAAATTCAACTCTTCCCATGTGGTCGCCAATAAGTAGTTTATACCAATACCAATAAGATCAAGGTTCGATTACAATCTACAAGTCACGTAGAAAGGGTAGCTGAAAACTGTTTATATGGTTAAAAATATCATTTCAAACATTCTCTGCTGCAACTAGTCTACTACAATCATTCTTTTCATTTCAATTTTCTACACGTTCTCTGCCTTTCCAATTATCAATATAGGTCCAAACCTGTCCCTTTCCATTATAGGACAAAGGCTGTGCTTAGTTTCCTTCTTATCCAGGTATTTTATTCCAATCCAAGTTTTTGATACCAAATAGCTAAAACTAGAATTTACCTTCACACACCCATTTATACATTAGGAGGCATCCCAATCCAAGGTGTACTTCCCACACCAAAAACAGCTTCAAAAATCTGAAATGGAAGCATTAATTGGCTTCTTTCTGCATCTCTTCATTCTGTGGTCAGTATGTTCAGAGATTGATTTTGTGCATAATGGATTTCTCCAAGCGAATTTAAGCTTAGATGGAGCTTCGCATGTGAGATCCAATGGCCTACTGGTCATAACAAATGATTCCACCAAGGTCCTCAGGCATGCTATCTATCCATCTCCTTTACAATCAAACAAACCAAAAAGAACAATAAATCAACAGTTTTGACGTTTAACACTAACTTTGTGTTTTCCATTGTTCCTAAGTACCCTGATCTTGGAGGACATGGTCTTGCTTTTGTTCTCATGTCCACCAAAGAACTAAATGATTGCCTTCCAACCCAATTTTTAGGCCTTCCATATAATGATACTACTAATCAATTCTCCACTCCAACTCTAGCAGTTGAGTTTGATACTTTCCAAAGTAGTAGTTTCCAGGACATCAATGATAATCATGTAGGAATAGATACATCTAGCCTGGTCTCAACCATATCCAAGCCAGCAGCCTATTACAACTCCACTAGCACCAATGATAAGAATACCATTTTTCTCAAGAGTGGGCACCCGATTCAAGCGTGGATTGATTATAACAGCCAAGAGTCGTTGATCAATGTATCAATATCTCCTCTTGGCATGCCAAAGGTGGATCGGCCTTTGATATCATACCCAGTTGACCTCTCTTTGGTTATAGATGATTAAATGTACGTGGGGTTTTCTGCTGCAACTGGTGCAATCTCAGCCACGCATAATGTGCATGACTGGAGCTTTAGGATTGGGGGCAGGGCTCAAGACTTATGGCCTGTTTGGAAGTTTAGAGAGAGAGGAGAGTAGAGGGGAGTAGAGGGGAGGAGAGTAGTGGGAAGGAGAGTAGAGGAGAATAGTTATCCTCCACCTTGTTTGGATGTTTTTAAAATTAAGTAAGAGAGGGGGGAGTAATTAGTCTTTTCATTTGTAATTTTGTTAATATAATAAGGACAAATTTGGTAATTCATTTGGTCAAACATTTTTATCCTCCTTTCTCCCTCTAAATCTCTCCAATTTGGGGGAATTAAAAATGCGAGGTTAGAGGGAGTTGAAACCCCTCCAAACCTCTCCAAACTCCTCCCCTTCCTCCCTTAAAAAACTCTCAAACAAGGTAATTGAACTACTCTCCCTCCCTCTACTCTACTCCCCTTCCTTTTTTTAACTCCCAAACAAGCCATTAGATCCTTTGAAGCTCCCATCTCTTTCAAATGCAGGTACTGAAAAGGTTGTGCAAAGAAAGGGATTTGAACTAGGCATCACTTTAGCTAGTATTACTATTGTCATTTTGGTGATAGCTGGAGCTTTTCATGTCCTACACAAAATCAGAAATGAGAAAGAGATCTTAGAAGAGTGGGAAATCGAATATGGAGCTCATAGATTCAGATACTCTGAGCTCTTCTTTGCCACAAGGGGGTTTGCAGAGAGAAACCTTATTGGGTCTGGTGGATTTGGAAAAGTCTACCGGGGGGTGATCCCTAGCACAGGGCTGGAAGTGGCAATAAAACGGGTTGCTCAGGATTCAAGTCAAGGAATGAAAGAATTTGTTGCAGAAATTACAAGCATGGGACTACTGAGGCATCGAAATCTTGTGCAATTACATGGGTGGTGCCGAAGGCAAGATGAACTCCTCCTTGTCTATGATATGTCCCATGTGGAAGCCTCGACAAACTTTTGTTTGACAATGACCACCAAAAGAAGAAGATACTCACTTGGGTAAAAAGGTACAAGATCCTCATTGGTGTTGCACAAGCATTGCTATACCTCCATGAATAATGTGACCAGAGTGTTTCACAGAGATGTAAAGCCCAGCAATGTTCTAATAGATGCAAATCTTGATGCAAGGCTTGGGGATTTTGGCTTGTCAAGGATATATGAACATGGGATCAGTTCTCAAACAACCCACATTGTAGGTACACTAGGGTACATGGCGCCTGAACTCACCATGACAGGCAAGGCTACAACAAGTATAAATGTGTACGGTTATGGTAAATTAATGCTTGAAGTAGCATGTGGACGGAGGCAGCTTGAGGCTCAAAAGAATGTCGCGGAACTGCTACTGATTGACTGGGTTAGGGAACTACATTCCAAAGAAGAGATTACCAAGGCTGTTGATCCCACACTAGATGACTATATCCTACATGAAGTCAAGCTTGTACTTAGTCTTGGTTTACTTTGCTCTCATCCTCATCATAACTGTAGGCCTAATATGAGAAGAATAGTGCAATTTCTACTAGGAGATGCAAGCCTACCTCCCCTACCCCTTAACATTCACCTTCAAATTCCGAGGGCAATGATGGAACACTGGGATGTCTCCCCGGATGATTCTGATCCTTCATATAGTAGAATGACCACATCTAAGAGTAACAGTTCCACCAGTTTTGACAGGAAAGTTTCTGTTAATCGAGGTACCGGGGTTACCTTCTAGATACTACAAAATAGAAGAAAGAAACATGACTTTTTGATCTTTTGATTCACTATACTCTGTACCTGAAATGGCTAAAGAGACTTCTTGACAGTTGTAGGAAACTAAAGAACTCGTGTCATTTCTGTGTCTGAATATCACTCTGCTTCCTTTTGCAGCATCTCCTTTCAGTAATATTTACTGTCATATTTTTTGCTTTTGAGCAGAAATCTAATGTAATTGATCAAATAGATGGGCAAAGGCAAACCGAAACTAATAACCAATTTGAATCTGTTACTGCTATCAATTTACGCCTATTTGAAGGTTAAGAATGCAGGGTTAACTATTTAATTTATACTCTTATTTTATAAGTGATCGGTAGGATTGCAAAAATAAGGCTTATTCCAATTTAGGCCCATTTGAAGGTTAAGAATGCAGGGTTAATTGTTTAATTTATACTCTTATTATATAAGTGATCAAGGCAATGGAAGGGTTGTTATGAACTTTAGGTGAAGAATGCAGATATTAGAATCCATACTGGAATATATAGCCATGCCCATTGATGCAACTCAGTGCATCACGGTTGGGTTGAAGGCCAACCTCAGAATGGCATTAGGGTTTTCGGCTTAGCAAGCTGCACACACACAACTAACCCCTGCGCTACAAATCAAAGTTCCAAGATGCAAATGAAGAAGATAGAGCTAATTCAAATTGTTTTTTTTTTTCTTTTTTTTTCTAGTGCACAGATTTTTAGCGTAGCTAAATTAATTTGATTTTCTTCTGTCATGGACAAACTAATATACGCTATGAGATGGTAAGTTCATGATGAGTGATGATAGAACACTAACAGATCTTGTACGCAAAAAATGAGTTCTACTATATCAAAAGCAGCGACCATTACCACCATCAATGTTAGATCTTTTACTGCAAGTCTGCGGCATCCAATAAAAGGCCCAATTTGTTACATGGAGTATGTCATCAGGTGCTCTTATTAAGGCAATCCTTAAGGAGAATAAAACGGTCCCTACTACATTGAGAAGAAAGTGGCTTTGACTGCTTAGAAAAAGACTGTATTGAGAATTCTACCTTGACAATTGCCGTAGGACACTAATAACAGGACCCTTTTTACATCCGCCCAAAAATTTCAAAGATCTGAGTGTTTTTGAACTTTTTAAATGACTAGGCAACCATAAGATGAACTCATCAGTAGTTTCCACCCTACTTTCTATTTGCAATGATCCATCATGATTTTAGTCTGACCTGTGAAGCTAACCAACTCCCTCGTTTCCTACAACCATATTATTAATCAAAAAAATTGTGGGGCATATTATTAAGAAATTTATGTGCATAAATCTTGGCGATTGACAATAGCATTGCATATTGTTAATCCTCTTTTCTCCTTTTTAGCTTTATTTTTAACAAAAATTAATTTCTTTTCACGAAAACACTACACCACAATGTTTTGTGCACTAAACGGTAACACTAACGGAGATAGGGAGGAGAGGACCAAAACAAAAAGTTTTGAAAAGTGTAAAGGTGACATTTTGGAGGGAGCACAACCAAAATTATTTAAGATTTCATTTTTGAATTTTTAACTAGATTTCTTTATGAGGAAACCCTTAAAAACACCTATATGAAGGAAATAAATTTTAAATTCTAAAATTACGAAATCCACATGAAAATATCAAAAGGAACAAATAAAAAATAGACCCCTGTTCTACATCAGATTTTGTCCAGTTCTTCTTACCATTCCATACCAACCCATCCTGTCTGTATCAACATTGCTCAATTTTATAACGCAGGAACCAAATTAACAACAATCTAAAACTTGGTAGGCCTATTCTTGCATTTTCAAGGCATACAGTCTGATCATTACCCTATAGATTGGCACTCATAAAACTAAGGGGAGGAAAAAAAAAAAAAAAGAAGAAGTGTTTAAAGTTGCATCAAAAGTGAAAGAATCACATAAAATTTTTGGGTCATCAAAGTTACAAATATGACTAGTCATCACAGAATAAAACAAGCTACTCTGCAGCCATTTACTCCCTTATTATAACTTCATTTTCACTCATAATTGAGTTCCTAAGTGAAATATTACTGATATATTATTATCCAATAGTGAAATTCTATAATCTAAGAATCATATGAAAGGAAATACAATTAAATCAGCATTGACATTAACTTTGAGGGTGAATTAACCTGTCGCATAATAAGAAGCAAACTAAAGATATATCATATATAGTATGCTTATAAAAATTCTTGTAATGGCTACCGGATCATTCTTCTTTCAGAATTATATAATGGAGAAGCATCAACGGTAAACTAACAAATGAATAATGTCATCTCACACATCTGATGTATTCAGCAGTATTTTGGATCTGGATCACTTCGTTGAATCCGTGGATGGCTTTGTCATGACTTCGTGTGAACTAATCTGCTCGTGTATTTGTCTGAATTTCTCTTTAAGCCGCTTAATCTGAGAAAGCACTAGCACATTGGTCAAACAAACGAGAGGAAAAGGGCAAATGCCAAGATTGACAGTCAAGGAAAAAGATAAGGACAGATAATTGCAATACCCTTTTCAGCTCAATCTCTGTATCTTGCTTCTGCAGGCCTAATGAATGTTGTAAGTTAGTAATGTCAAAAATATTATCCAAGTCATCTTCAAAAGCAGATTCCAAGTCCTCTCGGAGGAGTGCAGGCAACTTGTCTACAACCGGCATTAAAAGGAAGCAGTTGAACTGCAAAAGATACACAAATAAGAAATAATAGGAAAAGGAAAATGAGGCCTAGAAAAGAATTCATGAAAATATTTTTTTAAAAATCATATCTTTTCCCCTCTCTGTGTTTCACCAGCAAGTTGTGATAAATCAACAAATACTTTAGCTAGTAAACAGCATAGTAGGGGAAAAAAACTAACTACGTAAGGACAGAAGCATGACATGTAATAAAATGCAGAAAATAAAAGCAAGCAAAAGTTGCAAAACTGACAAAATCAAATAAAATGTTAGCATTCAGAAACAGGCTTGAAATGTCCATCATCCAATTAGCACCGTCTCCCTCATCAATCAGTTGTTATTATTTCCATTGAATTAATCTAGCAACGACCAGAAATCAGGATATATATTACCAACCTTTAACTCTGCAGATGCCAAGAAATATTCTCTTATGCCATGAAATATCTGTTGTACCAAAGCATAAACAATCCTTTCGGATGATGGAGCAAGCCTCCGATTCCAAAGTGTACTATCTAGAAGATCAGCCAACTTTGTTTCTGTTGTCTGGATGGAAGAGCTTGAGTCAGTACCCAAGGCCAGATGACTGAGCTTTACATCTGCCCTTGGCTTAGAGTCCTGCTTCTCATAGGCAACGGATCCCAATGATGAATCAGGGGAGAGACCAGCAAACAAAGGATTACCACCTGTGTTGGATTGTTCTGTTCCTCCAAACGAGTCTAAAAATTGACGTAACCCAGCCCGATTCTAAAAATTGACATCAACAGTGACATGATTAGTAGAGAAAATTAATTGCAGAAACTAGCTACATTTTACATGTTCTTAACTTGAATATAGCTATTGAGAGTCACATCGCAACAAATAAATCATGTTTTATTCTAATTTCTTTACCAATCATAAGCACATACATATCCTCTCCATATGCACTATACAAAAGCCTACATTATACACACGTGTGAGATGTTATACTCTTTCATTAGCACATGAAGGCGTGTGCAGACATGCAATGGCAATCCTCTTTTCTTTAGCATTTGAAGGAACAAATATATCCTTTCCATGTGCACTATACAAAAACCTTAAATTACACAAATACATGCATATACATAAACATATAAACTTAAAAAAAAGATCAAAATATATAATATAAAATAAACAAGCAAACAAAATTACTACATCACTGAAGTGACTAAAAAGAAAAAAAGTTATTCTTGCTTATGTAAAATCCTAGAAATGTTTATATACTTAGCATAGGCTAATATCAAAAGGAGAGAAAAACCATTTGAAATGCAGCACAGCACAAGAGGGGTTGGATTGGCTATTTTCATGGGCATTTGAATGCCTCGCAAATAAACTATATTAACCTTATTGTGGAGGGACCAAGTGACATAACGGGTAGTGCTTATTAAATCCTCCATACATCTGCAGCAAAACATTTTGAACAATGAGAGAAGATAGCAGGGGCAAACACAACAGACGATTTTTAATAAGCATCATGCACGCACAATATCCTAAAACATCTTATGAACACCTGAGCATATGGGAAACGTGGAAAAGACAGAACCTAGGATATTCTTTGATAAAACAAAAAACTTTCAGGTTCTTCCTAATCACTATAATCGATGTACACCACTATCAATAGATTTAAAAATATGCATGAGTACAAAATACAAATTACATCCTTGTGGATAGGGGTAATTTTAAGTAACCTCCTTAGCTATTTAGAAACTGTCACTAAACCTCCATATGGTTTGGGCTAAATGATCACATTTTTTTTTCCCAATTGATAGATACCTCATCATGACATGTTACATGATGGAATCTAATCCTTAGAATGGGCAGGAATATAGCTATTATACTTTCAAATCCAACATCAGTAGTTAGTTTTCTAGAGTCGGCCAAATGGGGTGGGTGGACCACTTTAATTGTGAGATGACCAAATGGGCTGAGTTCCTAGAGTTGTCTTAGGAGTGGACAGCATGTTTTTTCACAACATATATGACGCCAATCTCTAACACTCCATAATGATTTTCAACGCAAAAAACAACATTTTTGCAGTGCATGTCCAAAAACAAAAACTTTAGAAAACACTGCAAGACATAGATGCAATGCCTTACATTTTACGCTAATATTGCCAAAGACGTAAGTTTTTGCACCATAAGAAATAGAGAAATTGACACGAAATTAATTCCTGGTATTGAATACTTAGAGAATGGATAAAAAAGAAAATTTTCTCACTCAAAATTTCACTGTTGTCTATAAGTTCATTAGCTGTAAAGGTTTATCAAGACAAGGGCCATTGCTACCTTCTAATGCTTGTGATAACTACGAGAATATATAAATTCAAGAATAATCAAAATAATATAATTGTAAAAGAGGCAACCAGTTACTTTTCATGGCAAGCTCTTTCAGTGGATTCAGCAAAGTTGTTAAAGGCAGTAGCAACACGCCTGAGAAACACTTCATGGCCACTTAAATACTCGCCATCTTTCTGTTGAAACCAAAGAATCCAGGATGAGTTAATTATAATATTATAATTTTGGACAAATTAAAAAAAGAATTTATGTGGTCTATAAACATAAGGGACAAAAGCCATCAATCCACAAACATACAGAGCCCATACTTGAAGAAGATAAACAGAGATAGGAAGCAATCTCTTCAGAATGTGCAGCAGTCTTCCACCCAACTGCAGCAGAAAGTGAGAAATATTAGCTTTTGAGAGAAAGCAACAATAAGGGAGCCAAAAACCAAACCTTGTGATTTGTGAGAAAGAAGAAAAATTATGCAAACTATTCAATGAATGCATGCACAAATCCTTATTTGAAAGGGCAATTATCTTGGAATATAGTCAATCTCATCCGCAAATAACATGAATTGATGTAGTAGATGGGGATCAAAACAATGAGAGATATTGGTCAAGAAAATTTTGACTCACTGATGATTGACAAATGCCAATAAGTTCTAGTTCAAATGGATTTCCTTCTTCCATAAGGAGTGTAGGTTAATGTTAAGGGTTCAAAACCTACTTCAAAATAGTAATAGTAACAAAATTTTGACCTAACATTAAGCCATCGAATAAGAAGATCCTAAATTATTTGAAGGTTTAATAATCATCCACATGGCCTTTTGGAGGTTAATTCAATGACAAGGAAAAACCTAATCTTATCTGGTTTATCTTGCTGAATAATCATGATCATCAAAACAATATCTTGAAAATATTAAGTCATTATAACACTAAATCCCACAAAGAATTCAAGTCTGGTTTATGAATTTAATTAATTAGATTACTCTGCCAGGTAATTTTCCCCACTCAAACAGGTACGGTAGGAGGGATACTATCCCCATACTTTCTTCAGTTTTATCTTCTCATCTTCAATAAATCACAAAATATATAAATACAAAATTAAAAAATTGAATAATGTTCATGATCTCAGCTATAGCTAAGGAAAATCTTCATAGATCCACCATAAGACGAGATATGCTATACAGTAAATTTTGGCAATTAAGAAATAATATATCCATCAAAGGGGTATAGCAGTCTTTAGCTGTTATGAAGAGACCAAGCCCACCCTTTTTCTAAAGACAGGTGTCACTCTCACAAGGCACCCCCTTGGGATATGTTACTCTCTCACCCTCTGGACCTTCTGTTTCAAATATCTTAATCTACTACTGAAATTTTGTTGATGAATTATACTTTCAAAAACATAATGACACCAACAGCTTTATTCCACTGCATGTGACATAGCTCACAACACCACAAAAGTCAAGAAAAAGAAAAATATTGAAAGGTAACAATACTGATCACCTGATGAAGAAAAGGTTCAAATGTGTCCCTAGCCTTTGCAACAGCTATTACACAAGCAGTCCTGATTTCTCACAAAAAGAAGGAAGAAAGAAAAGGGACAGGTAGAAAAATTAGAACAAATATTTATAAAAGCTAAAATGTTAGGAACCCATAGGTAGAACTCACCCTTGAAAACCGGCTTGCAAGGGGAGGGTGTCCAAGACTTTATAAAAACATGATTAAGCTTGTACTTAATCTATATGGGACACTAGGGTCATAACATAAAAAAAAAATATCCCACATACATGATGAAATTAAAAACCATCATTACCTTGAGTAGTTTGTTCCATCATGAATATCTTCTACACCACAAGCATTTACAATTTCTTCCCGCGTAATTGGAGGGCATTTAATGCCTCCAACTACAAAACGAAATTCAGCCATGGCACGGTGATACTGTGCACCCCCATAAAGACGCATTCCCGCATTCTACACACAAATGAAACCCTTCCATATGAATTTTCTTGAAAATCTAAAATAGTAAAATGTTTGTGGAACAATAAATCTTATCATTTGATATATAATAGTTCACTAAATACTTATCCACATATTAGTATTTTTGAGAAGAAAATCTCTTTATATATAGATTAGGGGACCCATTTAATTCTATAAATTAGAAAGTTACATATCCATCTCACATTGGACATGTATTGGGTCAATCTAAACTATACAAGTAATTACGAAAAGCTAAAATTGTGATTAGTCCTTTTGGATAACATATGTGGCAAACAAGAGCCTCATGGATTTAAGTGGAGGGAGGTTTCCCCTAATCAGGATTTGGAATGGAAGTCACCACTGACTGGGAATGTGATAGCATCATGCAAGCATGTACTGAGTTTTGCAACAAGTATATATTAGGTCGACTTAAGCTATATAAGCAATTACGGGAAACTCCAAATCATGACTAGTCTTTTTGTGGAATCACACAAATGTGGCTCATATATCCTCAGGTTGTGACAAGCTACAGGGTAGAATTTATAAAAGCAACTCACTCACTCAAAATAGCCTTAATCCAAACTAATTGGGGCTGGCTACATGAATTTTTTTATGATGCTCAACTATGTTTTTTTTTTTTTATAAGTAATAATGCTTCATTGATAAAAAAGAGAGGAACATAACACCCAAGTATACAGGGAGTATACAGGGGGAGCAAATCAAAAACGAACATTACAAAAGTCAAGAAAATCCAAAAGAGAAGAAAAATGATGGTTTCTCCACACACAGAGCCAGTCAAGTAAGGTTCGGAAAAAAAGAAGCTTGAGATCAGGCATGGTACACTCAACGTCTTCAAAGCATCTGCTATTTCTCTCCTTCCAAATACACCATATCAAACAAGGAGGAACGGCATTCCAAAAAACTCCATTACGATGGCGACCAAAAGGACCTTGCCAACAAGCCAAAAGCCCAACAACAGACCTAGGCATAACCCAACAAACTCCAAATAAACCGAAAACCATATCCCACAATTCCAAAGCAACCGGGCAATGGAGGAAAAGATGATCAACACTTTCACTATTGCACTTGCACATATAACACCAATCAAAAATGCAAATCCTTCTTTTCCTTAAGTTGTCAATTGTCAAACATTTACCCAAGGCTGCGGTCCATACGAGGAAGGCCACTCTAGGGGGAATCTTCTGCTTCCAAATGCTTTTCCAAGGGAAGAACTGCTCGGTATGGCCAACTAGGAGATGGTAATAAGCACTAACCATGAACCCCTTACTTTTACAAGGCAGCCAACAACACTTATCCTCCCCAAACCCCTTTACAGGAGTGCTATAAATGGAATTGATGAAGCTCCTGAAAGCTTCCAATTCACGATTATGCACCTCCCTACAAAACTGTAACTCCCAATGAAGGATTCCATTAGTGTGCCTCAAAAGATCGGCCACACTTGCCTCTTTGCTACGGCAAATCCTAAATAATTCAGAATAGCGGACAGCGAGAGAAGAAGATCCACGCCAACGATCAAGCCAAAACTGCACTTTAGATCTATCTCCAATTTCAAACATAATATAACGAGATAAAGAGTGCCACCCCCGCCTAATATTTTTCCGCAAACTAACACCATATGGACCAGAGCAAGAGCTAGAACACCAACCACCCCAATCATAGCTGTACTTCGCCTCTATCACTTGACGCCAAAGAGCATCCCTTTCTTGCCCAAATCTCCATAACCACTTCCCTAATAAAGCTGCATTGAAAGATCTCAAGTTTCTAATCCCCAACCCACCTGAAGAAAGCGGAGTACACATCGTAGACCAATCAACCAGATGAAACTTGGGCTCGTCTCCTAGACCACCCCACAGAAAGTCCCGTTGAAGTCTAGCAATACGATTGGCCACAGAAGCAGGAATAGGGAATAAGGAAAGAAAATAAGTAGGAAGATTAGAGAGAGTGCTTTTAATTAAAGTGACTCTACCTCCCTTAGATAAATATAATTTTTTCCACCCTGCTAATTTCCTTTCCATCCTCTCAAGAATAGGATTCCATATTGACTTGTCCTTAAATTTTGCCCCCAAAGGAAGACTCAGGTATTTCATTGGGAGGGACCCTTGCTTGCAGCCTAAGACAGCCACCAAAAGATCCATGTCATGAACTGACCCCACAGCCACTAGCTCAGACTTACCTAAGTTTACCTTTAGGCCTGACACAGCCTCAAACCAGATGAGCACAATACGGAGAATCAACATATGATCAATATCAGCAATGATGCTCAACTATGTTAGGATCAATCTTACTAGTTACATCTTTAATAATCATGTCTTTCCTCATAACTTTCCCCCACGTCATTTCTTCACTCCTTTTGCCCATTTTGCTCCAAATTAACATAAAAAGAACAGACTAAACAAGAATTCAAGAAAAATAAAATATGACACAAGTAAAATACACTATAAAAGAGAAAGGTACACAGCTTTTCAGCTAAGCAACATGTGTGAGTTACGTGTCACTGAAATATATAAAAGCTTCAGCTCATACAATTCTATGCCTTACAGGTATTAGCTTGTGAGGAAAATGAACACCATCAGAAGCAACAAATGCCCCTCCATTAATTCTCTCATCTTGTAGTGTTTCACCTATAATAGAAAGACACTGATTGTTCAGAATTGAACAAAGCAGAAGGAGAAGAAAATGACAAAACATTCAAAAGTAAAGTGTAATTTCAGTTTCAATGATGACAGTGTAATGATAATATCAATAATATGATTTGAGTTGTCCATGGTAAGCAACATCAAGATAATTTACCAAATTTATCTGGAGGAGCAACAACTGTCCCTTTCAATAGCAACGACAACTGAGTAATAAAGTGTAGTTAGTTCAAAGTGAAAATTGTGAATAGGGAAAATAATATTGTAACATCAGCAATGCCAATATCAGAGATAGATATGTTAGTGCACGTGGGTGCAAATTATGTCAATAGTATTGAAACTGTTTTTTTTTTTTCCACATTTCATTTGTGGTGCTGTTTTTCATTTTTTTTAGTATTGTATTGTATTTTTTTTTTTTTTTGCTTAATATATACATTGTGTGTTGTATGGAGGAACTCTTTATTAATATTTTTCATATTATGTGGACTTTAGAGTACTCTTCAAGTACAAATCCAACCACAAACTAAGCATTTCCTGAATAATTCATGCACTGTCTTTCCATTGCCAGACTCTGTCCTCGTTCAGGAATACGAAGCCACCTACAAAAATTAGATATTGGCACGTGACAGGACTAATAGTTAATATGACTAC
The DNA here is from genome assembly GCA_032878915.1 of Castanopsis chinensis. NCBI lineage: Eukaryota > Viridiplantae > Streptophyta > Magnoliopsida > Fagales > Fagaceae > Castanopsis > Castanopsis chinensis. The sequence continues at coordinate 1,930,412 of JAVQMG010000086.1, forward strand.
TAGAGACTGATAGGGCCCTAATTGAGACCTTGGTCAAGAATAGATCATGAAATGCTCGTCCTTTCTCCTTTAATTTTACTTCATCCAGGGTGCTGCACATAAAAGTAAGATAAAATGAAATTAATTAATAGAAAGAAAGAAAACTATAATAAAAGATTCATTTACAATTATTATTATTGGTAAGTTACACATGCACCTAGTGAGTCTTGAACCCACGACCTCACCTTCCATACCGTTATTATAGAAGGAGGAAGCTCCATTTAGGAAAAATTTAAATCTGACTAATATCACCTTCAAACAAACAATTATTAAAAAAAAAAATTGGTAAATTTCAGTAACTTACCCTAAGGTTTGAGCTAATGCCAATAGGTCCAGCACATTTCAAAATTGACCAACTGGTCCTCAAAGCCAATTTGGTCCCTAAACACTGTTAGTGCCATTAATTATCCAACCCCGCTCTCTCTCTCTCTCTCTCTCTCTCTCTCTCTCTCTCTCTCTCTCTCTCTCTAACCTTTGCAGAAGCCATGAGCTTCATAGCTTTAGTGATTTTCTAGGAATTTTTAATGGTATTAATTCGCTCTCGGAGTTCACAGATACCACAATAAATTTGGGTTGTTTGTGAAGGCTGAGGTAAACTAAATGAGAGTGAGATATGGGTTTTGGTGGAATTAGGAAGTGAGGAAAAGTTAAAAATTGAAGGTTTTGCAGAGACCCACATAGTTATATTGGAGAAAGCAACAGTCTTTTGTGGGTTATATTAATAAAGATTTGATTTTGTGGGTGTCATTTTGGGTCACTGCAAAACCTGCTGTTGGGAGGGTTTTAGCAAAAATAAAGTGAATCCATGTTTGCAACTGAAGGTTTTGCGGAGACCCACAGTTGTATTGAAAAATCAACAGCTTTTGATGGGTCATATTAATAAAGATTGGATTTTGTTGGTGACTGAAAAAACCGGTTGTTGGTGCAAAAGAAAGGTGTAGGGATAATGAAGGTTTTAGCAACTTAGCTTGATGTTATGGCTGAGTTTGGTAAACACACAGAGAGAGAGAAGAGAGACGGACGAGAGAGGAGAGAGAATAGAGGGGTGAGAATAATTAACGACATGAACAGTGTTTAGGGAACAAATTGGGTTTAAAGACCAAGTTAGTCGATTTTGAAATGTCTTGGACCTGGTTAACATTAACTCAAATCTCAAGGTAATTTAACTAAAATTTACCCTAAAAAAAATGTTTTATGAGTTAAACTTGAGACCTGAGTTCTCGATTAATTTCATTCAGCTTTCTTGTTGTGTTGTTGTACTCCTTTTCTAGAAGTGGAATGATCAGTGGAACGCTATCCATATACCTTGCAAGCATAATCTTAGCAAATATTTAGCCACAGAATATTGCAGGAAAACTAAGAGTACTTTGACTAGAACAGGGGCAAAAAATAAAATGTAAAAGGAAGAAATACATGTACCTTTTCCACAGCAATTCTTCCAAGAATAACCTGAGTTTGCTTACACCTATTCTACTTATTTCTGCCTTTGACAGTGTCCGGCCCAACTTCTCCTGCAAAGATGCAACATCTTCCACCTCTCTCAAGGATATTGCCTGCATTATAAAATTCACTCATGTTTTGGAACAACATTAGAAATAAAACAAACAAATGACCTTTAATATATTCACATATCCAAATATTATAACAATAGACACCTCACATGTACAAAACTAACAACAAGCATTATGTGCTCAACTCAACTAAATGTCAACCCCAATTGATTACTAAATCTTTTAACAACTAATTGGGTTGGTTACATGGATCATATTTTCTGAAACAGCTTTAATGATCACAGCTTTCCTCCCTAGCTTCACAATGTCTTTTTTTGCCCATAACTATCTTCAATGTATTTATTAGTAATAGTTGCACAGGAATGAATCATCACAAGTGAGTCCTGATATTGTATCTTACCATTTACTTTAAATACCCGACTAGACAAAAAACTAGAAAAAAGAGTGATTCCCTGTATTCTAATCAAACCTAACCAACTAGGGTTTAGCCGGTGGTCAGATCAGTTATGTCATAAATAATTCAACTAAAAAAATAATTTTTAATACTATAAATAAAATAAATTTATACTCCCTTTTTCCCTTTTTGTTGATACTCTGTTTCATTTAAAATGTCTCAAAATATTTTGTGAGCTCTCACGACATATTTTGAGAGATACATTTCATTTTGAACTTATGAGAGAAATTTGTAAAAACTAATTTCTTGTCAATTAACATGTAAATTTTCAATGTGGAACGTTTGCACCTAAAGAATCAAAAACAAAGGGAAAGAGTGGTTAATTTATACAATTTTCTTAATTTCATTCTCTAATTCATTGTGGGACTTGTTGATTTGTAAGAACTTATTGAGAGTTTCATATTAGGAAGATAAAAGAAAATGCTATCTCCATTAAGACCACATTCCATCACGAGTTTTGAACATTAAGGGGGTGTTTGGGAGAGTAGTTTCAGTTATGTACTTTGGGTGTTTTTGATATACGTGTGGATGAAAAAGTGTGTGAAAATGTGTTAGAACTATGCTACCAAACACCCCCTAAATGTTTAGACTAGCTTTTATACAGGCATAACATTCTTTTCAATGTTAAGTTTGTTATGTAGCTCATTTACTCCCTCAATAAAAGAAGCAATGCATATAAGCTTAACTTCTTCTTCTTTTTAGTGGGATAAGTCAAAAAAATTATAATTATTAAAAGACAAAAACAGGTTCTAGTGGAGGTTTGACCAGTTGAATAGTTTTGAAAGATGGTTGACTTTTTCAGTTTTTGAGTGTGGATAGGACCAGCACACAGTTAAATTGGTCGAACAAGCTGATTCGGTTCAGTTTTTAGAACTATGCAGCATGCTATTTTCCAAATGAATATGGGCTATCATGCTACTAGAAGCATCACTCCCCTTCTGTTAGTAAACTGTTGAAGTTTTCAGGAAAAATCAACCTAATTAACTTGTTCTTATAGCAAATCTTGAATTTGTTGAATAATGCCTCATTCAGACAGCATACTTGACTAAATAGAATAAAAGCAGATAAAGAAGCCAACACTGACAGAACAATGATTATAACTATCATGTATAAGAAATTTGAATGAATTTGATGCAAAAAGACCAACAGAATTCTTTTCTTTTTAGATAAGGACCAAACAGAATACTGAAAATGCATGTCTATCATAACTGGTTTAATAGCTTAAGGTAAGAGAACCACCAAAAATCAACTACAAAAGTAAAGGAAATTTGATGATAACATCAGGCAGACCATAGGAACATGGAAAAACTTCCGAAGTCTTAACACTACCATTCAAACATCAACAGACTAGAGTCACTGGATAAGTTGAGTAGTTGTAGATTAAACCTGTTTAAACTCATCATTTGTTCTGTAAACTGAATCATTTTCAGAACCAACTCTTCCTGAAGGCACAGATGTGAAGAAGGGAGAATCACCCAATACAAAGCCATCAAGTGTACATGCAGGCGGTGAAAGGAAGACTTCCACATCTGAAGAACGTGCAAATTGGGGTATTTTTGTATCAAGCTTGGTTGAGACAATTACTGTCCTTGAAAGCTCAGGATCAATCTGTAAAACATCAATAAAACTTTCAAGCTTTTACACTTGTTTATCAATATGTACACTTTCTATTTGTGTAACTGAAAACCAAATTCAAATTTGTAATTGTTTGCAGGATTGCAAAACTTTTGCCTGAAGGTAGTAGACTCAGTTAGGAATAGGGATAATATCAAGGTTTTTCTTTGTGACTTGCCCCAAAAATAATTTCAAACTCAATAACTCCAGGCAAAAGAAGACTGTTGTCATTCTATAATACTAGCCCTGAGACTATTCTGCACTTGTTATTAGAATTCCAATTAAATTGTCCATTGGGCTGCTGTGATGAGTACATGCAAGGTGAACTGAACTAAAGGAGATTGATTGGTGATAAAACCATTTGAAGAGCGAAGGATGCAAGATGCAGGAGCATCCAAGTCCAAAGGAAAGCAAACCCACTAGTTTGCTTGGTCCTCTCACTAACTAGAATGGGTCCAGTCTCTGTGTGTCATAGTTATGATTAGTTTCATACTATTCAAATTAGCTATTCTTTGGTCCATGCTCTTTTAAAGATTCCTGTGACTAAATGTTTAAAGAAGGGATGAGATCTTATTGATTAGTACAAACAGTCTCTTAAATAGTCATTTTAGGCAACATTGTGTCATCTATTTTATGAAAATTCATCAGAGTATTTCTTGCACTGTTAAGCCTAGAAACTGGTCTTTTCTAGTTCCAACTTCAATCTTTCTTTCTATATTTTCTTATGAAGATGATCTGCTATCCTAGAGTACTCTCTCACACTGTCCCAATCAAACTAAGTGCAAAGTAAAGTACACAATTATAGGGTAAAGTAAATTAAAAAAAAAAAAAAAAAAAAAAAAAAAAAGAGAAATGGACGTACTTGCATAACAACCCTACGTGTAGTTGCATTGCTCCAGTCACAACAATCTTCAAGACATAATATAATGAACTCTTTGTGCTGCATTTTAGCTCGCACAAGGGATTCCACTGCACGAGCTTGACTCTACCAACAACAGAATGCAAAACCAATCACCCTTACAATCCAAATTTTTTATTTAAAAAGAAAAACAGTGGTTGAGTGTATTGGATTAAACCTGTAGTGCTCGATTCTTTCGACCTGGTGCAGGAGCAATTAGTCCAGGAGTGTCTATAATGGTAAGGTTTGGACAATACTTATATTCCACTTTAATGATTATTTCCTTAGTTGAGAATTGACAAGGGTCACGTTCCAACCTCATATTTTCAGCTTCAATATAGGCCTACAGAACAATAACAAGAAGAAAATCACACTCTCACGTGGATAACCAATTCAAATTGGAGAATTCTAACAAATTTTAAATAATAATAAAAAGAAGGCAAATGACACATTCTACTATAAATTTTCACCATGTTCCCCCAAGCAATGCACAAGTCACACCCTCGTTTCAAAAAATTGTACCATTCTGCCCCAAACCATCTAAATTAAGAGTTAAATTAGACCTAAATTGCAGTTTTTCATCGCAACCAATAAGGGTATTTTCACAATTACATCCAATTTCCATCTCATTTAACTCCTAATTTAGACAACATGAGGCACATTGATACATTTCTTTCAAATCAACTGTCAATCATGATAGTTTGGGGGATATTGTAAATGAGAACACCCCCCCCTTCCCCCCCTCCCAAGAAAAAATGTTACTTGAATCTGCTGGAGCAAGTAGTCCTCAATAAGTGTGATTTCAGACAAAAATTAATATGGGCATTTCACCAAAAGTCTGTAGCTCAATTGGTTGACATGTCCTCACCCCTCCCACTCCCACATTGGTACAATTATTTCAACTTGGGATGTCAATTGTGCAAAGTAATAGTTTATGTGACATTGTAAATGGGTGAAAAGTTTAGAACAAAAAACTATAGTTTCCGTCAAGACCCTTGTAGCTCAACTGGTTTAGCACCTCTTGGTGTGTCCATGACATCAGAATTCAAATCATCCCTCCACCATTGTAACTATTGTAACTATCAAATTATCAAAAATAAAAATATAAAATGAGAGATAGAGAAGAAATGTGACCTGAATTTGTTGAAGAGACTTTTCATCAGCAAGTGTGGAGTCAGAATCAGAGACAAGGCGGCAGAGAGGGAGGCTGCAAAGAGGGTTATACTTCATGTGGAGAGTAATGGGGCGCCTGGTCTTGGTGCCGCCGCCGACATGGTTGAACTGGAAACCCATGAGTGCTTCCACCAGTGCGCTCTTCCCGTCAGTCTGATGACCCACCACCAACACCGCGGGGGCCTCGAATGGGGTCTTGAACTCTTGAGCTAGACTGTGTAGCTCGTTGTAAGCCTCGTACAGCCTCCATTGCTTCTCCACTTCCAGTTCCAATTCCGAGTCCTCCATTGTAGCAGAAGAAATAATGCCTAAGGAGTCTGAACCCTCTTCTTCACTTCCCTCCATCCCCATTTTATCACTGACACGGAGTCAAGACTGAAAAGTGTGTGAACTCAAGTTTTAACTGCTTCGAGTTTACTCGTGGAAGCAACGTACCATATCCATCGATATCCACTTTTTCTTTCGGCCCGCCCGGCATTTACTTTTTATCTTTTCTATTTTAAAATTTTAGGCAATTAGCAAGGGAAAATGGCCATTTTCCCTATTTTCAAAATATTCAGCAAAAATGTCCTTATTTTTTAAACTTCTTGTTGCTGATGTTGCTTTTCAGGTGGAGCTATACATTATCCACTTTTAGTTTTTTTAACGGGAAAAAATACAAATAAATTATTTTTTTTAAAAGAATTTTCTAAAGAGGAAAATTTTTGGTAATTACTTGGCCCTTTGAATTGAAGAAGATGGAAGAAGCGTAGAGTAGAGTAAACCTAAAATTAGTCTATTTCAACTTACTTTACTTTCCTCTCTTCCACTTCCCTTCTCTCACCCTCTCAATGCAAACGGGTCCTACATTCTCCCCCCTTGAACTTGAAGTTTGAGAAAATGACATTTTCACCCTAAACTTGAAGTGAAAAAATATTTCACTGTAACATGGGACTAACCAAACTTTGTTAAATTAATATTAAAATTGTTGTGTACTAACCTACCATTTACTCAAGGGTAGGTTTCCAAACTTATCTTATTTCATAATTAAAGTTCACTATTTTAAAATTTTAATTAAAGTGTTTTTTAAAATATTGAATGAATTTTTCTTTCTTTTTTTATTTTTTTTAATTGGTTACGGAGAGATTCGTCGTTGCAAGTGTTTCAGTGCTTAATAATTTTTTTTTTTCATTTTTATTCTAAATTTATCAGTTATTTTGCACTAACCATGGTTAAACTTTTGTGAAAAGATTCTTATAAAAATTTAGAATAATTTATTACTAATATAAACAAAAGAGGGGAATGTTAATTTCTCCAAACCTCAAAGGAGGGGGAGTGTTTTTTTCTTTAAGATTTGAGGTGAAGTGTCGTTCTCCTAAACATCAAAGAAGGGGAGTGTAATTATTGTTTTTTTTTTTTTAAAGGAAAACTATCTCACGCCTGCAAAACCATCTCCTGTGCAACATGACTGACAAAATTTATGCAACGGTAGTGGCTTTTATTTTTTATTTTTTTTAAGAAACAAACATATACACACAAGAAAAAGGGAAAGAGATTCTAACACAAAGGCATACCACAACTTCACACAAAATTTACGTGACGATAGTAGTTGGAGTAGCCAAATTGCTAAGAAAGTTTCAACTCCAACAAGCTCCACTAGTAAAAGGTCATCAATAATGTTTAAAATTCACCTTTGCGATTAACTTTATTACTTCCAAGTATTAAAAATGTTGAATAAATTTTACTGTCTTGGAAGATGCTTCCAAGTATGCTTGCATTGTCTTGAATTCTACTATATATTAGATGAAGGTTGTTTTTAAAATTCAAATCAGAATAATTTGCAGCAACTAGAATGACAATGACAATGACTCCAGTTTAAGAATAAACCCTAAAAGCAAAACACAAAGACGTGTCGCACCCTAATTTAGGTACTATTCCTTCTCCACATGTATGTTGTTGTTGTTATCATTATTATTGTTGTAGGAACGTCTTCTTAAATTTTATGGTTTAAAATACTAAGCAAAACACGCGTTACAATTAATTTGTGTCATGGGTTGATATTGATCCACATTCCACAATGGGAAATTTGGACAAGAACACATAAACTTCCAAAGTCTTTTTATCAATTCAAGTGTGATATGTTACATGAATTTCTCGATTGTTTTTCTTACTATTTTCTCTCTTGCTATCTTTTGTGTCCCTTTTTTCTCTTTCTTCTTTTCCTTTTACATGAGTCATCTCCATGTTTTGTCCTAGTCTACCTGAATAACTTTTGCCATTAACAGGCTCTTCTTACTTGATTTTTCATAATGAAGGGAGAGTTCTAAGGTCTTTCTCATTGTTCAGGCGTCCACCTGGATAACTTCTGGTCTTATCAAACTCTCTTTTTGTACGTTTTTCATCATGAATAGAGACTTCTGAGGCTTTTCTTATTGTTCAAGCTTGTCCTTCTTCATTAAATGAGGTGGTGCCAAGCAGGTAACCTATATTGATGCAAGGGTTTTTGTGGAATCATCAAGAACTTTTACAAAGCTACCTTGAAGAAGGTTAGCCTCGCTAGAATTTATCTCGATAGCTCGGATATATCTCGGACATAACTTCAGTGTGTGGCCTAGAAGGGTATTGGCCCAATTGGGCCTAGCCAAGGATTTGTGAGTTGGCGTTCGTTAAAAGAAATGGGCTAACCAATAATTGATTTATTTCCATCATTTGGGAAGACACTTAAGTTGGGCCTAGTACTTAACTTATTATAATAAGACCTAATATTCGCTCAGTATTCACCTCACTACAATTATTATAATTTCTTAAGTTCTGTTCTGGATAAATGAGTATTAAATAAAATAATACATGATAAATCACATATTCAAATAGAGTTTCTTATGTTGTATTTCTAACAAGCCATTTGGAAAATGAAATAAATAATCAAGATATGATACTTGGTGGGTTTGACATAAAAACAAAGAATGTTGCAACTTACACCAGTGAGATTTTTGGTTTTCAAATTATGCCTTAAAAGTCTTGTGGGTTCTTAGAAAATTCCATTACTCCTAAGAACATTATAGCAAAAACAAAAAAGATGTAGTATGGAAATGATAACTATTAGATTCCTCTGCGCTTTACCAAAAGAAAAAAGAAAAACTGAATCAAAATAAATTGACAACAACATATCCTGCTATGATTTGAATTGAAATATCTAGGTTGTGCCCATATTATACGTTATTTTTTAACCAAGCCTCGTCCACAAATAGAAATAGCTTTTTCTTTGATAAGCCTTTCAGATTGGAGCTGAGCAAGTTCTTGAGTGGCCAAAGTTAGGGTTGATTACTAAGGAGATACTACTAAGATATACTAAGAAGATACTAATAATAATTAATAAGATATACAAATTTGAAGATACTACTAATTAAGTACTAAGATATAGATAACAAGATGAACATAGAAGATGATATTTGAACTCTGCCTCAACTGAGGACATATCCTTATTATTTATGGACAAAGAACCAGACTTTCAAATTTAAACACGGATGAAGTTCGTGGTCCTGTAAATTCACGTGGGTGTCCCTAGCACTGTTTTCCCACAACGAAGCACACACAACAATGAACCGAACTTAAATTAAAGACTGATGGAGTCCATATAATATAGGTCCTGTACATTCACAAATTACAATACAGCATGTATCCAATTAATTAAGAAATTTTACATGAAAATTCCCTTTTTTTTTTTTTATAAATTTATTATACTAGTAATTAAATGAATTTGGTGGCATAATTATGAGACGAGAAAAATTTCTAGGTACTTCCAGAAGATGGAGAAATGATGTTCATTCTTCTCACATTTATGAAGGACTCTACTATGAATTTAACGAGTGAACTTCAGTAAGAATTTAACAAATATGAAATAAAGGAACACCATTTTTTGTGCTTCAAGAGTACTTAATAATTGCTTGGAAAGATGATATCATCTAATTGATTATTATTTCCCTTTATAAATATAAATATAATTCACTCCAATAAAAACAAAATTACAATTGGCAGCATTCTAATTATGGGAGGAAGTTTTGAGAATATGTTTTTGGGCCTTGGGTTTGATCCAAGGGAACCTAGTCCGTCCGAAGAGAATATGTTACTCAGAAGGATAGTCCACATAGAAGCCCACGAGCAAGTCATTGTGTAAAGGCCCATAAGAATGGTTGGAGGAAAGGCACGTCTTCGGCTGGAGGAAGTGAAGATTGTGTTATGTCGGGACAATTTAGGAGGGATTCTGGAGAGTGCATCTATATTCAAGAAGTGCGCCGAGGAGGAGAACGGTTGGAAATATCTTGGAGAAAGCTGCTAACACCGCATTAAAGACTCTACACCTATCCCTCTGGCCGCATTAATGGGGAAAAGACCTCTGAATAGTGAAAATCAGCCTTCCAGCTACTATTTGAAGATTTCAAGAAGGTGGTGGATGGGACAAATATCTAAATTGGTGATTTGAGCCATACGTGGAGGAAGGAAAATGATATAAAAGGAAGAGAAAGACATTAGAGTGGAGAGAGAGATAAAAAAAATAAGAAAAAACAGAATGGGCAGAACACTGTATATGTGACTGTCTATTGTAATTTATTTAGAAGAGAAAAATGCAATTCAAATCATCCTCAACACATGTTTGAGAACATTTCCTTTGTGGTTACGCTTGTTGTATGTGAGTTGTGGATCTAGAATATCTTCCGTGCTATTCGAAAGTCCATAAAACCTAGGTTTCGAGTCCACACTTTACAAATTAATTGTTTTAGGACTTTTTAGGCCTGTTCCGTTCACAGTGTTGGGTTCAGGTGTAAATTGTGACCTTACAATTGGCGTCATCTGTAGGAAACCTTGAGTTTTAGGACATGAGACATCATGGAAGGCTCAGATCCATACCATACGGAATCCGTGGGGTCCTAGCATAAGGATCACTTCTCGCAGTTGGAGCGGGAAAGAGATCGAGAAGGTAGTGTGCACATAGAGCATACGCGAGGGAGGAGCCATGCACGGCCTGGAAGCAAGACCTCCCACGAAGAAAATGCTAAGGCCATGCAGAAGGAAATTGACCATCTGAAAAAGAAGCTACGTCGAGAGAAGCGAAGGCGTACCCCCTCTCTTTCAGACCCTTCTTCTAAGGACTCTCATGGTAGCAGCTATAGCCCCAGGTCAAGAGCTCCTTCTAGTGAGTCTTCTGCCTATGAGGACGATTATTTTTATGGCCCTAAGGGTAAAAATACTTCTTCTAGGGGCTTGGGAAATGATGCTTTGAGCAAGACGCTCCACCAAATCTCCAAGTCACCTTTCACTCGTAGGATTGAGAAAGGGAAGCTTCCAAGACGGTTTACCCAACCAACGTTCACCATTTATAATGGACGGACGAACAGACCCAGTGAAGCATGTGAGTCATTTCAATCAGAGAATGGCAGTACACTCTAAGAATGAGACTTTGATGTGCAAAGTCTTCCCCTCTAGCTTGGGACCTGTCACGATGAGGTGGTTCAATGGCTTGTTGGCAAGCTCTATTGATTCCTTCATGGAGCTCATGAGGGCATTTGGTTCTCGTTTCATCACCTGCAGTAGGGTTCCTCGGCTTTTAGATTCATTGTTGCTATGGGAGAGGGAGAGACTCTCAAGACGTACTCCGACAGGTACTGGGAGATGTTTAATGAGATTGATGGGGACTTCGACGATGTTGCCATAAGGACTTTCAAGGTTGCCCTTCCAAATGAGCATGATTTGAGAAAATCCTTGACCAAAAAGCCTGTTAGAAGTGTACGTCGGCTTATGGATCGCATCGATGAGTACAAACAGGTTGAGGAAGATCAACAACAAGGAAAGGGAAAGGCGAAGGTTATCCCTCAGGAGAGGAGGGATTTCAAGTCAGATAGATACAACAACAATAGGCCGAGGAGAGATTTTGTTGGGCAATCCAGTCCAGCCTCTTCTCAGGTAGTTAGTACTATGTTTCGTAAGCCTGTGCAACAAGTGTTTGAGAAAATCCGTCATGAACCATATTTTAAGTGGCCTAGCAAGATGATAGGGGATTCTATAAAGTATAATCAGAACCTTCATTGCCAATATCATCAGGAGAAAGGTCACTTAGCAGAAAATTGCAGGAATTTGTGGAATTATTTGGAGCAATTGGTGAAGGAGGGAAAGTTGAAGCAATTCTTATATCGTCTTGATGGCAAGGGAGAGCATCCTGGTCTGGCAGATCAGGGTAACAATGCTTCAAGACCTTCTTTGGGGACAATTAATGTCATTTTCACTGCTCTTAGGAGGACTGGTTCTTGTCCTTCTAGGGTGATGTCTGTGGCATGAGCTCTTGCCGAAAACTCTAGCTCTGAGCCGAAGAGGATTAAGGGTAACGTACCTCCAATCTTAGGCTTCTCGGAAGAGGATAAGGTGGAGACCATCCAACCACACGATGATGCCTTGGTTATCACGCTGAGAATAGGGGGCTATGATGTGAAAAGGGTAATGGTCGATCAGGGAAGTGGTGTAGACATTATGTATCCTGATCTATTCAAGGGGTTGAACTTAAAGTTGGAGGATTTTTCGACTTATGATTTGCCTTTAATAAGATTCGAAGGGAAGGCCGTTATACCGAAAGGGCAGATTAGATTGCCTGTGCAGTTAGGCTCGGCAGTGGTGGAAGTGGATTTTATTGTGGTGGATGCCTATTCTCCCTATACGGCCATTGTCGCGAGACCGTGGCTGCATGCCCTAGGTGCTGTCTCTTCAACTATCCACGTCAAGGTGAAGTTCCCTTTTGGTGGTCAGGTTGAAGAGATTATTGGGAGTCAGTCTGTGGCTAGACAGTGCATAGCAGCTGCAGTTTTACATCAACCAAAGCCAGAGTCCTCGGCCTCGGCTGCGGTTATCCCATAGCAATCAACATCTTCTACCACAATTGGGGAGATAGTGGTAGAAGAGTCTGTGTGTGAGGAATTGGATAGAGTTCTTATAGATGGTGACCTTGAAAAGTTCTTCCAGGTAAGGGTCCAATTGCCACCCTAGGAAAAGGAGGAGTTAGTTGTGTTCTTGAAAGGAAATCTTGACATGTTCGCATGGGATGCTTATGAGGTTCCTGGGGTTGATCTGAGTTTCATTTGTTATCATCTGAATGTCAGTCCGACTGTAGTGCCGAAGAGGCAACCACCTCGACGTTCTTCCAAAGAACATTCCGAGGTTGTTAAAGAGGAGGTTATCAGACTCAAGAGGGCTAGGGCTATCAAGGAAGTGTTTTATCTTGAATGGCTAGCACACACAGTTGTGGTGAAGAAAAAAAAGTGAAAAGTCTCGTATGTGTGGATTTTACGGACCTAAATAGGGCTTGTCCTAAGGATTCCTTTCCAATACCACACATAGATCAGCTGGTGGACGCTACTGTTGGTAATCCTCAGATGAGTTTCCTAGATGCCTTTCGGGGTACCATCAAATACCTCTAGCTTCGGAGAACTAGGAGAAAACAGTTTTTGTCACTCCCACAGGCAATTATCATTACAAGGTACTGCCTTTTGGCTTGAAAAATGCTGGGGCTACCTATCAAAGGATGATGACTAGGATGTTTGAGGCTCAGTTAGGAGAAACTGTTGAAGTATATGTTGATGACATGGTTGTAAAAAGTAAGGCTATATCTATGCATGTGGCCGATTTAAGTGACACTTTTCAAACGTTATGGAGGCACAAATTACGTCTCAATGCTTCTAAGTGCTCTTTTGGTGTGGGGTCTAGTAAGTTTCTAGGCTACATGCTCACTCATAGAGGGATTGAAGCCAACCCGCCCAAATTATAGCAATCCGTAGCTTACAACCTCATCGGAATCCAAAGGAGATTTAAAAGCTCACCGGGATGATGGCTGCTCTCAATAGGTTCATTTCTCGATCCGCGGATAGGTGCCAACCCTTTTTCCAACTGTTAAATAAGTGGAAGGGATTTTAATGGACTGAGGAGTGTTCTCTAGCTTTTCAACATCTAAAGAAGTATCTCTCTCGACCACCCATTATGTCTCGCCTAGACGCGGATGAAATTTTATTTGCATATATAGTCGTGGTTGTTTATGCCGTCAGTTTGGTATACAGAGACTAGTTTACTATGTGAGTAAGTCTCTACAAGAAGCTGAGGTGTGGTATCTACCGTTGAAAAAAGCGATTCTAGTAGTGGTGCATGCTACGCGCAGGCTTCCACACTATTTCCAATCTCATACAGTTATTGTGCTAACCCAGCTCCCCCTTAAGTCCATGATGCGGAGTGCTGATTACTCGAGTAGAATTGCCAAATGGGAACTATCTTAGGAGCCTTTGATATTAAATATATGCCTCGTACCTCTGTGAAGGGGCAAGTCTTTGTGACCTTGTGTCAGAATTTGTTGAGCCTTCAATAGAAGAGAATCCTAAGGGGTTGGGCGTGGATGAAAAATCAGTTGGTATGATCTCGCGCAAGGAATCCCTGATGTGAAAAGTATATATTGACGGGGCAGCGAACTAGAAGGGGTCTGGTGTAGGGATAGTTCTGGTATCCCCGGAGGGAATTATCTTAGAGAAATCTTTGAGATTGGCGTTCTCGGCTACCAACAATGAAGCCGAGTACGAAGCTTTATTAGTAGGAATGGATATGGTTCAAAAGATGGGTGGAAAAGCAGTGCAGATGTTCTCGGATTCATAGCTAGTGGTCGGCCAAGTGGAAGGAAAGTTGGAGGCTAGGGAACCGAGGATGCAAGGGTACTTAGCCTGCGTCAAGTTCTTGCAATCTAAGTTTGAATCTTTTACAGTGGCGCATGTCTCAAGGAGTGGGAATACCCATGTCGATTCGTTGGCCACGCTTGCAACATCCTTGGCGCAGAGTCTACCTCGGGTCATACTCGTTGAAGATTTGTTTAAACCCACTGGCACGGGTGGTGGTACCATCCAGACTCTCTAGATCAGAGTAGGTCCCAGTTGGATGGATCCGATAGTGTCCTTTTTTAAAGACGATATTTTACCGCAAGAGAAGTCTGAAGCTGACAAAATACAGAGAAAGGCCCCTCGGTTTTGGTTATCCGAGGATCAAAAGTTGTATAAACGCTCATTTTCAGGGTCATATTTGTTGTGTATACATTCGGAATCAACGAAATTACTCTTGGAGGAGATACATGAACGGATTTGTGGAAGCCATACAAGAAGGATGTCTTTAGCTCACAGAGCTCTTACCCAGGGATATTGGTGGCTTAAAATGCAAAGAGAAGCACAAGACTATGCAAAGAAATGTGACCAATGCCAGAGATTCGCTCCTAATATTCATCAGCTTGGTGGAGTTCTTAACCCCCTGTCTAGTCCTTGGCCCTTTGCACAATAGGGGTTGGACATTGTGGGACATTTCCCAAAGGCAACAGGGAATAGAAGATGGTTGCTTGTTGGAACAAACTATTTCACTAAGTGAGTTGAAGCTGAGCTACTGTTAAACATTAGAGATGTGGATGTAAAGAAGCTTGTCTGGAAGAATATTGTCACCAGGTTTGGGATCCCTCACACTCTTATTTCGGATAATGGCTTACAATTTGACAGCAAGGTCTTCAGAAGATATTGTTGTGATCTCAGCATCACGAATAGATATTCTACTCCAGCCTAACCACGAGGAAATGGGCAGGCTGAGGCGGTGAACAAAGTCATAGTCAGCAGGCTCAAGAAGAGACTAGACGATGTTAAAGAGAGGTGGGTGGAAGAACTATCACATGTTTTGTGGACGTATCAAACTACACTTTGGAGATCCACTAGAGAGACACCTTTTTCTATGACTTATGAAGCTGAAACTATAATTCCTCTGGAAACCGGATTCCCAACAATGAGAACAAGCTCTTTCATTACTAGCAATAATGATAGTTTGTTGCAAAAAAACTTGGACCTAGTTGAGGAAAGGCGAGAGAATGTTATGGTTCAACTAGCTTATTACCAACAAAAACTCAAACAGGGATATGATTCTCGTATGAAGTTACGGCCACTGGCCCCTAGAGATTTGGTGTTGAGAAAGTCTTGGGCACCGCCAAGAACCCAACATGGGGAAAATTGGGGCCTAACTAGGAAGGGCCTTACCGTCTAACTTCAATAGCTGGAGTAGGGGCGTATTATCTTGCCGACCTAGATGAAAAAGCTGTACAACGTCCTTGGATTGTAAATAACCTTCGAAGGTACTATTATTAATGAAAGCCACATCTACCGTTTGTTTATTTATCGTTATGTTCTATTGAATTGATTTTTGGTTTCGTAATTCTAAGTATTAAACAGAACCTTAGTTATGCCAGGTCCTCAGACCATGTACTTTGGAGAAAGTAACATTCAATTCATTTTTTCTAAAGTGTTAAACAGAACCTTAGTTACGCCAGGTCCTCGGACCATCTACTTTGGGGAAATTAACGTTCAATTCATTTTTTCTATGTGTTAAATAGAACCTTAGTTACGCCGGGTCTCTACTTTAGGGAAATTAACATTCAATTCATTTTTACTAAGTGTTAAACAAACCCTAGTTACGCCTGGTTCTCAGACCATCTACTTTGGAAAAATTAACATTTCAGTTTATTCCTCTAAGTGTTGAGTGGGATCTTAGCTATGCCCTTGTATATTTCACAGCTCCCAAACTATATGTTAGGGAGATTGGCAAATTATTTTTATGTTTGAGTGTTACATAAGTTCAAATCTTTAACTGAATCTAATCATCCTTATGCGTTCAATGGGTCTCTGTGGCATGAAACTTAGTATAATTCTCGTGTGCAAATTATCTGCTGGAGGAGTAAGTTTATAAAGTGGAATCATTCTCATTAGGGATTAGCGTTGTTGTTCAGCACATAGATGAAACTGATTGTATTTATTTATACTTTAACACCTTCATATTATGTTTGCGAAAGGCACTGAAATAGAAATTATACATCCTCAATAAGAAATGCTCGTGAGGAAATTAAAGATCAAGGTTCTTGTATTTGTCATTGTAACACAATTTGATTACATAGGAAATGATGATTAAAAAAAAAAAAAAAAAAAAAAGGGCTACAACGATAAATTTTTCGGTTAAAGGGAAAAAGCTATTTTTGAACTAAAGAAAAGTTCAAAAGAGCCCTTAGCAGCTTATGTCTTGACTTTTGGTAGGGGATCCTCTTTGAGCTTTGTTTCAGCCAACTTGGTCTTATCTTCTGCTCCTTTAGGTTCCGGCTCAATGGACTTAGAGGTCACTTCCTTGATGGTTGTAGGAGCGTTGGTAGATTCTGCCTCTGGTAGGGTCATGGGTTGTTTTCCCTTATCCTTTGCCCCTAGAGGAGGATGGTCTTGGCCAGCTTGTTTGCACTGATCCTTGTCGGACTTCTCTTGGAGAATGTCTTGGCTAGAGCCTGTAGAGGCTTGAGGAGGAGCTGGAGTCATAAGGGTGGTGGAAGGTCCTGCAAGAGGTGGAGCATCAAGTGTGCGGATATCAGGGGGATACCACACACTCTTCAACCAGATTGACAGGCCACAAACGCGTTGACCCCTTGTGATAAATTAGATTGATTAATTAGCCTAGTTATTAATTAATCAAATTAACATGAAATATCCCGTGGCAGCACAAACAAATCACCAAAACTAAAGTATGTAGCGGAAAAATAAATGACACGGTAATTTGTTTACGAATTGGGAAAACCTGACGGCAAAAACCCCACCGGGTGATTTAAGGTCACCACTCCCGAAACTCCACTATTATCACAGCAAGTGATTACAAGTAAGGAATCCCAAGTACCTTACTAACCTACAGTTGAACCCTTACCCCAATACCCAATTGGACTTGCTCTGTAGTGACAGTTTCTCCTTTCAATGCACGGCTCCCAAGTACATGACTAACCAGATGCGCGGATCCCAATAAGCGACTTCAAATACCAACTAGAGAGAGAGTTGTTGGCTGCAAAGTTCTTCGAATCATCCACACGATGAATATCAAGAAGATGCTTGGTTACAAAACCCTACGGTACACATTACACAGCAATCTTCTTCACAAAGGATGAACTAGGGCATGAACTTTGTCTTTTAGATCACAAATTGCATGAACAAGAGTTTCTCAATACTTGTGCAACTTGCATCATCTTGACGGCCCTTAAAACAATCCTTTTATATGTCTAGGGTTAGGAGAAAAGAAGTCCCAAAGACACATTCACGGATTGGACTTAAAATAGAACTAAAAATCTCTTTTCTTTAATTCTCGGCAGATAGAGGTGTCGAGGATCTATCGAGAAGCTGTCGAGACTTGGGCTAAAACAGCTTCTTAAAGCTCGATAGATGCATGTGTCGAGCCAGGTGTCAAGCTTTAGTAACTTGCACTTCCTTGCTTGTTTCTTGGACAGACTTGATGACTTCAACACTGAATCTTGAAACACTGTTTCTTGAAGTGTTAAACACATCCTAAATCTACCCAATGACAAGTAAAGTGCGTTTTGTCTAAGGATAAGCCAATTACATAAAATAGCGACATATGTTAACAACCACTTGAACTACATAAGTCCTTACACAGATGGGTTTCTGTTTCTTCAACCCCCCTGTTGAAAGAAGCAAGTGATGCAGCATCAGCGGCCTCCTTAATAGAACGAGCTTTGTCTTCTACCTTTGCTAGCTCCTCCTTCAAGCGTGCAATATCTTGTTAGGCAGTGGCAAGATCCTCTTTATAGCCTCAAAGCTGCTTGCGCTGCTCCTCGGCTTGTGCCTTGGCTGTTTTAAGTCCAACCTCAGCGCTCTTCCTCAGCTGCTCTTCTGTTGTTAGCATCTTAGCAAGCCTCTCCTTCTCCAGCTCAACTCGGCCAAGAGCTTTTTCCGTCTCAACCCTAATATTGAGCTCAGCGTTGGCTTTCTTCCGAGCATCTTTTACCCATTTTTCAGCCATAAAGACCTCTTGGATGGCCTGTACGCATGTGGAAAGCATGTACAATATGACGAGGATCACAGAAAGGAGCATATTTACAATCTTATGTAAGAAAGATAAGTTGAATAACATGTACCAAGCCTAGGTCCCTCTTAAGGGAAATGAAGAGTTGTTGCCGCTTCATTTGCTCCAGGGCCTCCATGTCCTTAGGTAGGAGGAGGGGCTATTCTAGGGCTTCGGCCAAGTAATGGGAGTGTCCTTTCTAAAACTCTCTTATGCTGGAGTGGATGGGAATGGGAGTTCCATCCAACTCCAACATAGGAGACCAGTAGGACTGTGAGCGGTGCACCTCGGCCAACCTATGGCTCTCTCCACTCTTTACCGAGGAGGCGCGTATTCTACCCTTGGCAACTTTTTGCTGTTGCTGTTGCTTAAGCTTCTTTTACCGGGCCATTTCACCATCCTCGCTCTCATTCTTCCTTTTCTTTTTAAGGTCTGGGGTAAGAGCCTTGGGATCGGCAGGAGGAGGAAGAGGTGGTAGCTGGGGGGGAAGTTAAGACCCAGTGATACCCTTTTTGACCACTTGTGCACATCGCACATTCATAAGTGACCTTAAACTAGACATGTCTTCTTTCTCGGTGCTCCTGTCTACCTTTGAAATTACTAAACCCTTTATCCTAAAACCCTCGGTAGGTTCGTTTTCTCCGTTCGAGATGTTGACGATGTGACCCTCTTCAGGCTTCTCAGCTTCCTCGAGCCTAAATTGATCTACTTCCTCCTCAAAAGATAGACGGGGAGATGTGGACTCTTCTCGGGTAACAGGTACCATGGGTCGCATTAAAAAGGGGACTGCTATGAGGGGAGGTATGTATAGGATGACTGAAGGGTCGTCTAGCAAGTCGAATGGAATGAGGAAGTTAGGCTTGGAAACGTCTATCCTTCTACGCCTCCTATCACCCGCGATGATAGCGCTGGCGACCACTTGGTAGACGTTTGACAGAGGGTCATAGTCTAGTATGAGATGAGCATCCCTCACTTGTAGGTGTTCGTTGACAAACACCTTGGACCTTAGATCTTTGTTAAGATCCGAGATGCTAGATTCCCCTAGATAAGGCGATACGTGTTGTTTATCCGCAAAAGAGACATCCAAAAAGCCAAAGATGGTTAGGTTCAAATAAAATTTAATAAAAAAGAGTATTAAAGTGCGATGAATTCAAAGGACGAAGCTAAAGGAACTGAAGCTTAGACCAGAGATCCTAAATCCTAGGGAATCACACCTGGTTTCCCCTTTTTGATAGGGCAATGAGGACCGTCGTACCATCTACCGGAGGCGATTAAGTAGTCGTCCTTCATGCCTTTGTTAGACTTAGGGACGCATAATATAAGTCTAACGACGTTAGACCGGGACTTGAGATAATAGCCTACATTTTTCAATTGGTGGCACTCATACAAAAGGGCAACATCATGCCACGTGAGGTTTAGACTCATTTGCTCGTTTAGAGCGTCGACACAACCTAAGATTCTAAACATGTTAGGAGTACACTGATTGGGGCACAATCTATGGTTGTGCAAGTATTCACTCGTGACATTCTTCATGGGAAGTGTCATCCCACATTCTAAAAAGGCGATTATGAGAATGACAACTTGCCCTTCTCTCCTAAAGTCGGCTACGGCTTCAGGGGGGCAGTACTTCAAACCTACTTCTGGGGGAATGTGGTATTTCGCTCGAAATCCCTCCATCCCTGAGTCAGTATCTACCAAGCACTTGAATCTACCCATTTGGTCTGGACGCAAACATGAATCTAGAGAGGGAAATGATATAGTTGATGGTCGAGAAGAAATGAGTTTAGGAAAATGAGAACTTATGAAAATGAGTAGGTGATTCTTCGCGAGCTTCTTTAGCGAAGAGAAAGAAGGAGAGCGATGGATTTGATTGATTTTTGGAGTAATGGAGTGTATCAAGTTTTCTTAGGCGTTTTGGGTACATGGGAAACGACATTAAAGGGAAGCTATCCCGCCCAAATCTTCAAAGAGGCATCTAGACCGTTAAGCATGCATCTCACCGTTGAACGTGCGCGATAGGGTGTCGCCTGCAGCAATTAATGCAGGGTCCTGAATTTAATGGTATTAGGAGCGGTTTAAAAATAATAATAAGCAAAACGACGTTCCCATGTGTAACGATTCGCGAGGTGTGTGGAAGTTGTCATGTTAGGTCAAAACTTCATCTTTCTCCTCGGATGGGGAGAAATGTGGAGTTTTGAGGGGCTGTTGTGGGGGGAAGTTCCGAGAATATGTTTTTGGGCCTTGGGCTTGATCTAAGGGAACTTAGTCCATCCGAGGAGAATATGTTACTTAAAAGGATAGTCCACATAGAAGCCCATCAGCAAGTCATTGTGTAAAGGCCCATAAGAATGGTCCGAGGAGAGGCATGTCCTCGGCTGAAGGAAGTGAAGACTGTGTTATGTTGGGACAATTCAGGGGGGATTCTAGAGAGTGCATCTATATTCAGGAAGTGCGCGGAGGAGGAGAACGAATGGAAATATCTTGGAGAAAGCTGCTACCACCGCATTAAAGACTTTGCACCTACCCCTCTGGCCGCATCAATGGGGAAAAGACCTTTGAACAATGAAAATCAGCCTTCCAGCTACTATTTGAAGATTTCAAGAAGGTGGTGTATGGGACAAGTATCTAAATTGGTGATCTGAGCCATACGTGGAGGAAGGAAGATGATCTAAAAGGAAGAGAAAGACATCAGAGTGGGGAGAGAGATAAAAAAATAAGAAAAAACAGAACGAGCAAAACACTGTATACATAATTGTCTATTGTAATCTATTTAGAAGAGAAAAATGCAATTCAAATCGTTCTCGGCACACGTTTGAGAACATTTCCTTTGTGGTTACACTTGTTGTATGCGAGTTGTGGATCTAGATTATCTTCCATGCTATTCGAAAGTCCATAAAACCTAGGTTGAAAGCCCACACTCTACAAATTCATTGTTTTAGGGCTTTTTGGGCCTGTTCTCTTCACAGTGTTGTGTTCGGGTGCAAATTGTGACCTTACACTAATGATAGGCATAGCAATAACATCCGTGAGAGTAACGATCACATTTTCCACAAAGTGCCCCCTCCCTTTTTTTCCATTGAATGTTACAATGAGTTGAATAGATGCACATTCCCATTTCCCAGCCATGTTTGGCTTCTAAGTTTTCGATACATTTCTTTGCATTACTTGGAAAATAAAAAGCATACTCCGTCATATATTTTGCAATCTTTCATATCTGTGGAGAAAAAAAAGGTAAAAAAGTTCATTAAAGAATATGTAATGTCCAAGTGTTCAAACAATCAAAGTACCTGTATTTGTGCCAAGGATGTAGATGAAGAAGAAGAAGAAGAGGAAGAAGAAAAGAAAATGAAAAGATTTAAGAGACATTATAGTCATGTTTAATCTCGCTTATGCTAGAGGAACATTTTAATAGGCAATTATTTATAGTTAGTTACATTATTTTATGCTTTCAAATTCTATAATATATATATATATATATATATATATATATATATATATATATTATGGCCGTCTAGACAGCTATGAACGAAGCACACACAATTATATATATAAAAAAACTCTTTAATGAAACTTGATCCTTGGGAAATTAATAGAAACTATAGCCCTTTAATTAATTCTTGAAATTATTACTGACGTCACTCTAATTAATTAATATAAAGACATGAATACTTCTAAGTTAATTCTTTTCTCTTCTTTACCACCATGCACATACCTTTGGAGCAGTGGTCACTCTACAAGTATAAATGCTTATGAAGTGTGGAGAGTAAGGGCCTGAGTTCAAGTTTACAGGAAGGAACTTCACCCATATATACACTTAAATTACTCTAGAGTAGAAATTCTACCTTGTATTAAAAAAAAAAAAAATTCTTTTCTCTTCTTTGAATTCAGTCTAAATCATTCAAGTAATAAAAAAAAAATGACGTTTTGGTTAGGAACAATGACCTCTATAATATAGAAATGACTAAAATTCAACTTGGCAACACTTCGGGAAGAGGGAAGAGGGAAAAGGAAAAAGGAAAGGAAGAGAGTCAAAGGAAGATAGAGGAAAGAAAAAAAAATGTTTCTATTTATGTGTTTGGATGAAAGGAAGAGACAATGGAAAAAATTGAGCTGAGTATAATATTTTCTTGCTTGGTCTATAAGCAGAAAAAAAAGAAAAAAAAAGTAAAACAAAAAAGAAAGAATTATTAAAAATTCATTTGACAACCATTACCTTCTACAAAAAAAAGAATCCTATAGTACCCCCATTTTTTTGGTAGTGGCTTTTTTTATGTGCATGCGCGCCCGAGTATATGTCAACAAGCATTTTTTCATATTTCAAATAGATTATCTTCTTCTTCTTTTTTACTTGTTGTGTCTGCATGAATAAGCAAACAAGCATTATAGTTCTCATATTATTTATCCTTTCTTTTTTCTAGGAATGTTTGAATCTAGGGCATTCAACAAAATTGTTTTCTTTTTCTTTTTTTGGCATAAGAATTCCACAATATTCAACTCAATCCCTTGACTCTTATTTTAAAGGCTTATAGATATCTAAGATCTGTTTACACTAAGGTTAGTTCTACACAATAAAAATGTGAAACACTTTACCTCCAAAATTATACCCATTTTACACTTACCTATAAATTATGATAATGCACATTTTAACCCCTTAAACTATAGCCCTTTTACTTTACCCTTCTAAACTATGACAATGTAAACTTACTTCCATAACTATTACCTATGAGATGAGCTGCAAAGCATTACACAAGTAATAATTTAGAGGGGTATATATAGTGTTACATGGGTAATAGATTAGGGGAGCAAGTGTAAAATGGGGTTTAGTTTAAGAGAGTAAAATGTAATTTCTCCTAAAAATTCAAAAAAGAAAAAACGTTGAATTACATTGTCTATATGGCGTGTACTGTTCGTCATTTAAAATTTCTAAAATACAATAAACACTTAGTCAATAATATTTATTTTATCTAAAGGTAATTGATTAACTAAAAAGGAACCTCCCTGGAAGCCTAGAAACCTTTGAGAGTGTATTGTGTCTTTTCTCCATATTAGGGCTGGTTGTATAGTATAGGCAAATTAATGAGTCAGTTGCCTAAGGTGCCCAAGTAAAAAAAGAAAACCTCAAATTTTAACCAATAGAGTTATTTCTTTCATTGTAATTGTATTAATTAAGCCCAAATATTAGCCAATAAATAAAATAATATTTTTAATTAAATGACAAACAAGAAAGGGAAAAACAAAAGAAAAGAAAAATATCACGTTCACGACATTTTTCACAACTCTTTCACAACAAATTCTAAGTGACAAATTGTTATTAGTTGTTATTGGTGAACAAAAAAGTAGAACCAGTAACATATTAACACCTAGGATTTGTTGTGAATGTAACACTTCTCCAAAAAAAAAAAAAAAAAAAACAAAAAAACAAAACAAAACAATACAAAAAAACTATCATTAAATTTTTTACAATAGTAAAGCTGGTAAACTTTTACTAATTCTCATCTAGGTCCTCACTAACATCATTTTTTTACTTACTATTATCAATCTGCCACATCAACAAATGTGAAAAGTTTTGTCAAATTTATTGTGTCTATAGACTTTTCTCCAAAAACAATTTTACATGGTTCATGCTAATTAGAAATTTGGCATCCAAAACAAGATAATGTACAATACAGATTAAGACTTTAAGTAATTTTTTATTTTAAACAAAAATTAAATGCATCAAGCCGCCCTGCTCCTTATCAACCAAAAAAAAAAAAAAAAAACTAAAATACCTCCTTAAAACCTAGAAAATGACCAAGATATCCCCCGACACTTAAAAAATGGCCAAAATACCTCCGAAACCCAAAAAAATGACCGAAATACCACCATATACCTAAAAATGATCTAAATACTCCCTAAACATAAAAAATGATTGAAATACCCTCGAAACCTAAAAAATGACCAAAATACCCATGAAACCTAAAAAATGATTGTAATAGCCCCTCAAATCTAAAAAATGACCAAAATACCCCCGAAACTTAAAAATGACTAAAATACCCTCGAAACTTAAAAAATGATCGAAAGACCCCCAGAACGTAAAAAAAATGACCAAAATGCCTCCCAAACCTTAATATGACTGAGATACCCAAAAAAACCTAAAACAATGACTAAAATACCCCCCCCCCCCAAAAAAACCTTAAAAATGACCACAATATCTTCAAAACATAAAAAATAACCAAAAGACCCCCAAAACCTAAAAAAATGATCGAAATACCCCCAAAACCTAAATATGACTACAATATCCCCCTAAAACCTAAAAAAATGACCAAAATATCTCTCAAAACCTAAAAATGACCAAAATACCTCCTAAAACTAAAAAATAATCAAAATACCCCCGAAACCTAAAAAATGACCAAAATACCCCCTAAACATAAACAAATGGCGAAATACCTTTGAAACCTTTATAATGACCAAAATACCCCCTAAAATTAAAAAAATGACCAAAATAGCCTTGGAACCTAAAAATTACCAAAATACCCCCTAAACATAAAAAATAAAAAAAATAAAAAAATAAAAAAAGGAAATACCCTTGAAACCTTTATAATGACCGATACACCCCCAAAACCTATAAAATGATTGAAATACCCCCCAAAACCTGAAAATGACCAAAATTCCCCTAAACCTATGAAACGGCCAAAATACCCCCCTAAACTTATGAAATTACCAAAATACCCTTGAAACCTAAAAATTGACTAAAATACCCTCAAACCTATAAAATGAAGAAAATACCCCTAAACCTTTTAAATGACTAAAACACACCCAAACCTTCTAAAATGACCACAAATAACCTGAAACCTATAAAATTACCAAAAATATCCTAAAAACTCTAAAACAACCAAAATAACTCTAAACTTCTAAAACAACCAAAATACCCCTTAAAATATCTAAAATGATCAAAATAGCACAAAACCTATAAGAGGAACAAAATCCAACCAAAGCCTTTAAAATTACCAAAATAGAGGTTTGGGGTATTTTGGATGTTTTGAGGGTAGTTTCGGCAAATTAGGGGTGTTTTGTTAATTTTTAGATTTTGAGGCTATTTTGGTAATTTTCAAGGTTTCAGAGGTATTTCAATCATTTTTTAGGTTTCAGGGATATTTCGATCATTTTTAGGTTTTGGGGTATTTCGATAATTTTTTAGGTTTTGGGGTATTTTGGTCATTTTTTAAGATTTCGGGGGTATTTTGGTCTTTTTTTAAATTTTGGAGGTATTTCAATCATTTTTTTAGGTTTAGGGTGTATTTTTATCATCTTATTGGTTTAAGGGGCATTTTTTTTTTCTCATTTTATATGTTTTAGGAGTATTTTGGTCATTTTCTAGGTTTCAAAGGGTATTTTGGTCATTTTTTAGTTTTAAGGATTTTGGTCAATTTTTAGGCTTTGGTGTTATTTTTGTCATTTTCTAGGATTCGGAGGTGTAAGGACAGTAATTGAACTCTAGCCCACCAAGAACAATGGACAATGGCCCACTAAGCCTAAAACAATATATTTGTTAGAGAGTGGATTGATCCAGGGAACAACTCTTCAAGAAAAAAGGACCACAGTTAATAGGACTCAAGCTAGCAAGATCAAAGACACAGATTAGTGGAAATAATGTTCCTCAGTCATTCCCGAGGATGAGATGTTCTTATATTAACTCAAACTTAACTAAAAATAAAATACAAAGTGTTCTTTTTTTTTTTTTTCTTCCTTTCAATTCCATGCCCCATTTTTTACAGGGGCCTTTCCCTTATATAGTCCTTCAATCCTCCATCCCAGACTTCCACTTGTTGACTTTGTAGATAATCTCTTAAATGCTTGTCCCACCAAAACCTCCTAGAAGCTTTGTGAATAGCTGTGAACTGAGATGTCATTGTTCAGATGTCATTTCTCCATAAATGCGGCCAATTGATTTGATGCAATGCATTTAATGTGGTGGTGATAGCCTTCTCTCCAGATATTTCTTCCTTTGTTGTTGGTTTAGCTCTGTTATGTTCCTTGATGCTTATCCTCAAAAGAATGGTTACCTTCTATAAAGCATTCCCGAGGTGGCTTGGTGCCAACCTTCCATAAAGCTTTCTCAAGGAGGCTCGACTCCTCGGGAACCATCGCTAACCCATCATTATCTTCCCTTGTCCTCAGCCCATTGACCCCAAAACTTAATAAGCCTTTTGACCATCTTTGAGCTTCTATATTTCCTCAGGTACTACCCACGGCCCAACACAATTACTTGACCTATTTATCCTCACAGGACGTATTTTGGTCATTTTTTAGGTTTAGGTGGTATTTTGGTCAATTTTTAGGTTTTGGGGGTATTTTGGTCATTTTTTAGGTTTGGGGGGGTATTTCAGTCATTTTTTAAGTTTAAGGAATATTTTGCTAATTTTTAGGTTTCGAGAGTATGTTGGTTATTTTTTCGGTTTCAAGGGTATTTTGCTCATTTTTTAGATTTTGGTGGCATTTTGGTTAATTTTTAGGTTTCAGGGATATTTCAGTAATTTTTAGGTTTTAGGAATATTTTTGTCATTTTTAGGTTTCATGGGTATTTCAGTCATTTTTTAAATTTCAGGGGTATTTTGGTCATTTTTTAGGATTCAGTGGTATTTTAGTTAATTTTTAGGTTTTAGTGGTATTTCGGTAATTTTTAGATTCCGGGACATTTCAATCAATTTTAGGTTTATAGGGTATTTTGGTAATTTTTAGGTTTCAGGAGCATTTTCGTCATTTTTTAGGTTTCAAGGGTATTTCGGCAATTTTTTAAGTTTCAGGGGTATTTTGGTCATTTTTAAGATTTAAGGGTATTTTGATCAATTTTAGGTTTAAAGGGTATTTTGGTCAATTTTTAGGTTTCAGAGGTATTTTGGTCATTTTTAGGTTTAGGCGGTATTTTGGTCATTTTTTAGGTTTGGGGGAAGTATTTTGGTAATTTTTAGGTTTTGGGGATATTTTGGTATATTTTAAGTTTCAGGGATATTTCAGTCATTTGTTAAGTTTATAGGGTATTTTGGTCAATTTTTAAGGTTTTGGGGGTAGTTGGTCATTTTAGTGGTTTTTGTGCATATTTGGTATTTTTTAGGTTTAGGAGATATTTTGATAATTTTAAAGGATTTTAGGAGTACTTTGGTCATTTTCAAGTTTTAGGGTCATTTTCAAATTTTAGGGACATTTTGGTAATTTTGGTTATTAGGTAATTGGGTGAGTTGGGGTTTACCCATAATAATTGGGTTAGGTTGGGTTTGGATTAGAATTAATTAGTTAAATGGGCAATAAATGAGTAAATGGTTTTACGTACCCAACTCAATTATGCCCACCCCAAGCCCACCCATTTGACACCTTAAGGAGCACAGAGTCTAATAGCAAAGTTATTAATGAGCAAAACATCCACCACACTTAAAAAATTATGGAGACCAACCAATGAAAGGCGTGAGTGCTAGAGATATCATACAAGGGTCAGTGGAAGAGATGTCATTTAAGTTAGAGTTCATTGCCTTTGTTTCATGAATCAAAAGTCCTGGTGTTTGTATGTGTGTATAGATTTTTCTTTACCTTATTTTTTGCTTCAATATAATGTTGCATATCTTCACATATCTAGTGATAACTTTACTAGCTACTCAAACTTCTTAGCACAGATTTTTTTTTTTTTTTTGATAAGAATGTCACAGTTTTTTCATTTGTGATTAAGTACACATCTTTCTTTACCTCATTTTCCCTTCAATATAATGTTGCATGTCTTTAAATATCTACTTGATTTAGTAGTTACTTCGACTGCTGCCATTGGTATGAGAAAGCACAAGCAAAAGGTCATCTTTATTGCCCTCAACCACTTCCTCCCCCAAACACAAGGAGACGCCATAACTAACTATTACTTGAAGTAGGTCGCTGGTTTGCAGTGTACAATGATGTAATTGCTAAGTTTGATCGTAATCTTTGCAATACTTAAAAATGTTCAATTGTTTATCTTTGAACTATTACACATTCTGTCTATCTATCTATCTATTTATAATCATCAATTTATAATCTATCTATCTATCTATCTATCTATTTATTTATTTATGTATCTATCTCTCTCTCTCTCTCTCTTCTCTCTCTCTCTCTCTCTCTCTCTCTCTCTCTATTTATATAATAACTAACAGTTAAAACATTTGACTTTTTGTTGGCTAAATAGCTTTATGCCACATATACAATTAGAAACACCAAACAATTGTGCATTTTGAACGAAAATGTGCTTCTTAACTGAAAAGGTACTTGTTGAACGAACATGTGTCTCTTGACTGAAAATGTGCCTATTGAATGAAAATATTTCTATTGACCGAAAAATGTGCCTATTAATCGAAAATGTCCATATTAAATGAAAATGTGCCTGTTAAAGAGTCATAATCCTTTGGGTATATATAGTGGTTCATATTTATTTAGAAATTTCTTCTCAACTTCTTCCATTTCATCTTTTTTTAGAAACACAAGAAATTGATGGGTTAATAGTGAAAAGGTCCAAGAATCAAACCACACCAACGGTAACAAAAAAAATACTAAACAATTTCTTTATTTTGTAACTTCTTCTCTTTAATATTTCTTAGAAATATAAATTACTGCTACGTCTAAAATTAAAAACACATAAAGATCTAACTTTTCATTTGGCAAACCATACCAGCCCTGTTTTTCCTATTGTTGGTGTACAGTTGCACCATTTCATTGGGTAGTTATTAATTTTTGCAACCTCCTCAACTAACCACGCAAGAAATTAGTATAGAATGTAGGGTTGGAGGCCCTAGGGTTTTGGTACATTATGAGAAGATTAAGTACTTTTTTAATATATATGGGACTCGCTAATTGAATTGATGATAAAAAAATTTATCTTGAATTTAGCTTCATCCTATCTGATTCTAAAAAAAGAAAAAAGAAAAAAGAAAAAAGAAAAAAGTTTCATCCTATCCAAAAGACTAAACAATTTAAAATGGCATTTCACTATTCATTTAACTACTATTATAATATATATTAATTTATGAGATAAGCAAGAAACTTAAATACTTGAATAGTGAAATGGGTAAAAAAACGTTAAATGTGGGACAAGATAAAAAAATTCAGAAAAATCTAGGGTTTTGGTATATTATGAGAAGATTAAGTATTTTTTTTTAAAATATATGGGACCCACTAATTGAATTGATAATAAAAAAAAAAAAAGATTATCTTGAATTTAGCTTCATCCTATCTGATTCTAAAAAAGAAGAAAGAAAAAAGAATATGTTTGATTTTGAAAAAGAAAAATAAAAAAAGTTTCATCCTATCTAACAGAGACTAAACAATTTATTTATTTATTTTTTAAAAGTAAAGAGACTAAACAATTAAAATGGCATTTCACTATTCATTTAACTACTACTATCCTAGCACGTGCTCATGCGCGTTCTCAGATACTCTTCTCGTTTTT
Organism: Castanopsis chinensis; assembly: GCA_032878915.1. Classification (NCBI taxonomy): domain Eukaryota; kingdom Viridiplantae; phylum Streptophyta; class Magnoliopsida; order Fagales; family Fagaceae; genus Castanopsis; species Castanopsis chinensis. The sequence goes on from JAVQMG010000086.1 coordinate 1,960,438, forward strand.
GGGTAAGGATTAATAATATGCATTTATTATAATATGAAATTTCTACATTTTCCAAAAAAAAAAAAAAAAAATCTAAGGGTGTGATGAATATGTGGGGTGAGTTTTATAGATTGGAAGAGTATTAAAACTAACAAAAGAGTGATCCTATATTGTAGGGAGTTAGTGAGTAGATGTAGGAATTTAAATCAACGTAAAAGTAGGAGTTTACAGGAAGGCATTTTAATGTAGATGTAGGAATTTATTATTTTTGTCAATTTACTATTTTAACTCCATTTTTAAGTTTTAGGTAGGGGTATTTTTGACAACAAAAAAAGCAATAACTAACTTTCTTTTGCCAATTAACTATTTTAACCCCATTTTTAAATTGTTGGTCAATTAATTTAGGGGTATTTTTGATAGAAAAAAGCAACATCTAACTTTTTGAATCCTTTTAATATATACAGATTATAATATATATTCATTTATGAGATAAGCAAGAAACTTAAATACTTGAATGGTGAAATGGGTGAAAAATGTAAAATGTGTGACAAGATAAAAAAATTCTGAAAAAATGATTAGGTTGGATTGGTTAGGGAAAAATTGTTTTCCCACATTTTTCGGCATCTATGTCTTTAAGGACGGCTTCTTCTTTTTGGGGTCAAACTAATTTGAAAAATCAGAATACATATCATAATAGTGGTTCATATTTAACAAAACAAACCCAACTTACAAATAACAATTTTAGAGAATAGTCACAGGTTCCTTGTGTTTCTAAGAAAGATGTATGAGAAAAAGTTGAGAAGAAGTTACTAAATAAATATGAACCATTATTTATACCCAAAGGATTATGACCATTCAGTAGGCACATTTTCATTTAATATACACATTTTCAGTTAATAAGCACATTAGAAATAAGGATTAATTAAAATTCAAAAGGTAAGAACTCCTTATTTTCTTGGGTTCACTATTTCTAGACGTTCCTAAAGTGCCACAAGAAATACAAGGCCTAATTAAAATTTAAAAGATAGGAATTCTTTATTTTTGTGGATTCAACCAAGTGGCACATTCTTTACAAAGGGAATTGAAATATTCTCAAGTGCCACATTGGAGATAAGAATAAATTAAATATTGACTTTTTGTTTCATTTGGTTTAATGTTTTGAGTCTTTTCCTCTCTCACACATACAAACAAAACCCTTTGCAGCTCATTTCACCATTATCACCACCTTTTGCACTTCTACTCCTTTATATATATTCCGATGGATAACCCTTCATGTACGAGTGTCAATTAGGGTTAGCAGGCAGCGTGGACTGAGGTAGTCAGGCAGAGTGTAGAGGCGTGACGTGAAGACTGGGAATTCGGGCAGTGAGGCAGAGGCGTGAGGTGAATAAGGCAAAGGTGTGAAGATGAGTTTGTTTTGTTTGATTAGTGTTAGGGATTTCAGATTTGGGGTTGGGTTGGGTTGAGCTGGAAGTGGCTTTAGTTTAGAGGAGAATTCATTTTGTCTGATTAAGGATTTTGGGCTGGTTGGGCTAGATGTGGGCCAATTTTTTTTGTTTGTATTGGGCTAGAAAAATTGTTTAAAAATAATTGGGGGGGGGGGGGGGGGGTGGATTTTTTTTTGGGGGGTGGGGGGGGGGGATGCCTATTTTTTATATACTATAGAGGAAATTTTAAAAATTTTGGGGGGGCCAAGTAGCTCTGCCCCTAGTTAGCATGTTGTGGTAGTGTCGTGTCAAGATAGGGGTATTCGGCTAAATATTTCAACCCTGAATTAGACTCATTTAATAATTGTGTCATGAAAATTTGAGTAGGCTCTCCATAGGGAAGTTTTCACTTTCAGTGGAACGTTGAGCTTCCAGATTTTTCCCCATGTAACGCCGTGTGCCCAAACCGAAGAGTGATCCGCCAAAGCTTCGGATTTCAGTGCAAAGCCACTATTACGCTGTCTTTACCAAGAATGTTTTTGATTTGTTTGCAGTCTAAACCAGCTTATCCTTGGAGTCAAGATTGTCAAGGGGAATCGATCAAATTTGTTTACAAGTGCTAAGGGTGAAGGTTGTTGCCAGTTTACCCCTGTCCCACTGCCGTGAACTCTGGTCTATCAACTCGCACACCTTTAGCTCCTCTTTTGGTTCATGTAAGAAGGCTGGTGCATTTGGGAGCCATTTATGTTTGGAAACCCCTATTCTGCTACCATCCCTAATCTGTCATATAGACCCTTCCCTTAACACATCTCTTGTAGCCAACAGTGACCTCCACACAAATGATGGATTAGAGCCCAATTATGCCATCAAGAAGTTGCAGTTAGGAAAATACCTCACCTTGTACACCCTATAGAAGAGTGACTGTTCATTATGCAAGAGCCTCCATGCTTGCTTAGCCAACATTGCCAAATTAAACGCTGAGATGTCTCGAAATCCCATACCTCCACTCTTTTTGCCTTGACACAATTTCTTTCCAATTAATTTAGTGGATCTTCTTTTCGTCCTTGGTTTGCCCCCACCAGTAATTTGATAGGAGGGAGTTAACTTTGTCACAAATGGCATTTGATAGTTTGAACAAACACATGGAGTAGATGGGTATAGCTTGGGCGACCGTCTTAATTGGGATCTCCCGACCTGCTTTAGATATAAGTTTTTCCTTCCACCCCATCATCCTTTTAGTGATTTTTTCTTGAAGCTCCTTAAAGGTATTAACCTTTGATTTTCCACTCACCATTGGTAGTCCCAAGTATTTTTCACAATTCACCATAGTCCTTGCCTCCATCATTTGTTGAATTGCCCGTCTCACTTCCAATTTGGTATTGGTGCTAAAGAACAAAGCTGTTTTTTGTCTGTTGATGGCTTGACCTGATTCAACTTCATAAGTCCCCAAGAGATTGAGTAGTCTTTGACACTCCTTCACAGTGGCTCGGCAAAATAAGAGGTTGTCATTAGCAAACAAGAGGTGAGAGATGCACACCCCATATTGGCTAGATTTTATACCTCTTAAAATATGGCTCTCTTCGGCTTTTCTTAGCATGGCAGACAAGCCTTCAGCACAAAGCAGGAACAAGTACAGGGAAAGTGGGTCACCCTGCTTTAGTTCTCTTGATGGTTTTATTAATCCTCGTGGCTCCCCATTGATTAGGACTAAATATGAGGCTGTTGTGATTATCTTCATGGCCAAATGGACCCATTTAGGGTCAAAACACAGCTTCAACATTATCTGGCATAGAAAACCCCACTCTACTTGGCCATAGGCCTTGCTAATGTCTAGCTTGACTGCCATTTGTCCTATTCTTCCTTTTCTTCGGTTCCTCATCCTGTGTAACAACTCATATGCTACAGTAGTATTGTCAGTGATAAGCCTATTAGGTACAAAAGCACTTTGTGCATCAAATATCACCATAGGGAGGACATGTTTCAAACGATTGGCTACCACCATGCCCTAAACTTATAGGCCCATGGTTTTCAATTCATTATTTTTTGGGATTAATACAATATGTGTAAAGTTCATCTTATGAAGCATGTGACTAGAGTTTAAAACTGAAAGAACTGCTAATGTAATAGCATGACCTATTATATGCCAAAACTTTTGAAAAAAGAAAGGGGGCATACTATCCAGTCTGGGTGATTTTAAGGGGTGCATCTGAAACAATGCTTGCTTGACTTCCTCGGATGTGTACCTTTGGAGTAAGGTTGTGTTCATAGCTGGAGTGACTATGTGGTCCACTGAGTTCAAAACCCCACTAAAGTCCTCTGGTTGGAGGATGTGAATAAATCCTGGAAGTAATTGATGGCAGTCTCGGCTATTTGATCCTCGGACTAGCACCATACCTTGGTTTGAGACATGATACTAGAAATATGGTTTTTCCTATGTCGTTGGTTGGCTCTTTGGTGGAAAAACTTCGTGTTTTTGTCACCTATCGATAACCAAAAGGATCTTGACCTCTGATGCCAATAAACTTCATCCTGGTGGAGGAGTGCATTAACCTCATTTTTCAATGCTCTAATTGTTGGTTGGTTTGCTGGGTCATTTTGTAAAGATAATTCCTCCAAGGCCGACTGCTTCTCATTTATTTTTTCTTTGAAATTCCCCATTGTGTTATGGCTCCATTGAATCAAGTCTTGTCTACACCGTTTAATCTTCTCAAATAGCCGAAACATAGGGCTACTAGACCCACTCTCGACCTCCCAAGCAGCCCGGACCACCTCTTCACACCCTTCATGCTGTGCCCACTTTTCCTCAAACCTTCTTGGTATTTTTTTTCTTCCTGCATATTTGGTTAGGCATGGATATATTGACAAGTATCAGATTGTGATCAGAATTGGAAGATTGGATATGAATGACCTTTGCGTAGGGAAAAAGAGATCTCCACTTTGATGTTGCACATGCTCTATCGAACCTTTCCTGAACAAAAGCCTCCCCCGGACGTCCATTATTCCATGTAAAAATATTCCCTTGAAAGCCGAGGTCCACTAAACCACAATGAAGAAGTGCAGCCTGAAATTCCATCATTGGTTGTTGTTGTTTTGGTAGGCATCCTTGCTTCTCTGGGGATAGTAAAATCTCATTGAAGTTGCCACAACATAACCACGGGACTGAAAATCTTGCATGCAGGTGTTTTAAGAGTTGCCAAGATTCCCTTTTCCTTTGTTCTTTCGGCCATCTATAAAGCCTATTAAACTCCATGGTGTATCTGAACCATTCCGTATGAGGGCATCGATGTGATTGGGTGAGTAGGTTTGTATGTGTAAATCCACCTCCTCCTTCCATAGTAACGCTAAGCCACCTTTTCTCTGTTCACTTGGTACCGCTAGCATGCTGCGCTAGGGTAAATCAACTTGGATCCGCAGCATTTCCTCAACTGATTGTTTTGTTTCATAAAAAACAAAATCTTGGTAGCTTTTTCCCTCACAAGATGAGAGAGGACATCGATTGCACATTGGTTCCCAAACTCTCGGCAGTTCCAGGTTAATAGATTCATTGTTGTTGGCGGGGCTGATCCACAGCCTCCGTCGTTGAAAATAGCTTGATATGAGTTGCATCATGTGCTTTGGTCCACTTGCCACTCAACCCAATCTCTGATCTAAGTCCTGCTTCCTCCGTAGATAACCTTCTCTTGGATCCGATGGTGATTGCAGTCGTAGGGTTTATTGTTGTGGACCTTATCTTTCTCTCAATTTTTGTCCACGTAGCACCCTTACTGCCAGCCCGAGTTTGTGTCTTTTTTTCCCAGGGCAAATGCTGCCTCACGTGGTTTGCTAGTAGCTGCGGGTGGGTTGCTAGTATCTGATACGTAGTCCATTGGTATACTAACTAGGACATTAGTTGGGTTTGAATCAGTTACTTCAGCTAAGCCAATTAATCCCTCCTTTATTGTGTCGGTTTGGACAGAGGTCAATCCCGAGATTTTTGCTCCAAATAATCCTCCCCTTAATGACTCGGTTTCCATTAGTGCACTGGTATCCGTTTGGCAGCTGTCTACAACGGTTTCATGATTAGCTGATTGCCGTTTTAATTGGCGGTTTTGGATGCTGAGATACGTGAGGTGGCTCCTTCGCTTCACTGGCTTTGTCCGGCACTCCGTTCACCGTCGACCCCTTGTAGTGCTCTCTTCCTTTCGACGGTGACCTGCCTTCAGCCACTCACCATATGGTAAGTCTTCCAGCCCCTGGTACAGTAGTTTGGAGCAAACTTTTGCTACATGTCCAAAGAATCCACACCGGTAGCACAGACCAGCCAAGCGTTCGTATTTGAAGCCAATTCTGATTTTATCTCCCACAGGGCTAGATACAAGATACAATCCCCCCCCCCCCCCCCACAACGGATAGGCTTGTCCAATGGGAGCTCCACTCTTATGCGAATAAACCGAGTTTGTTCCGACATGAACGCTGTGGTATCAATCTCCACTACTTCACCCAGCCCCATCCCAATATCTCTACCCGTCTCCGCCGTGAGTAAATCAAATGGTAGGCCCCAAATCTGAATCCACATTGGAATCGTTTGGAAGGTCACCGAAGCTTCCATCATACCTCGTTCCCATCGTCGAAGTACCAAAGGATGGTCATCAAAACTCCAGTCCATTGTTAATGACCCATTTCAGTTGACTCTCCAGAGTGAATTTGAATTGAAACAGACCCTCCCCGACGTCAATAATCCTGAGATCGGACCCTAGTTTCCATACTGTCTTTAGTAGTGATTTCACCGCCTTTTGGTTATATGGTTGGGTCGTGAGGAAAAGTCCCAAGAGGCTTAACAAACATTCTTCTAGTATTTCCTTTCTCCGGGTTGCCCTGACTTGACATACTACCCCCTCCTCCTCGGTCAAGTTGATTCTTTTTAGTCTTTCGATGAATTCACCATCCATGCTGAAAATCTCGAGAAATGAGACCTGAACGAGCTTGCTCAATATTGCAAAAGGAAATTTCACTCTAAATGACTAAGAAAAGCTCACCCTTGGTGAGAAGAATAGCTCACCCTTGGTGAGAAGAAAAATTAAGGGGAAACGCCTTTCTTTGTGTTTGTTAAGGTTTTGTGTTTTGACTGAAAATTATTTTCCCCATTTTTGGGTGTTTGGACCGACTGAAAATAATGGTCAATTTGAAAATTTTCTTAAGTTGACCGTAAAATGACTCCCTTTGAGACATACTTACATAAATTAAATTCTTTTAACATATCTTCTCTGTAAAACAAAGTTTGAAAAATATCCTAATCCCTCTCTTTTTCACCCCCACCCCACCCCACCCATCACTACCATAAACTATTTGTGACCACCGGTGCCACGACTACAATTATTGACACCTCCCCCGCAACCATTGGCACCACAAACCTCTCTCTCTCTCTCTCTCTCTCTCTCTCTCTCTCTCTCCCCTAAACTATCCCAACCATCACCTTGACAATCACAACCAACCCCTGGCGACTGCTTGCAAGTTTAAATTTTTTGTTGAGATGATTTTTTTCAAACTAGCCAAACACTTGAAAATGTTTTCTAGTGCATTTTCAAGAATATAACTAAAATCCTGAAAATATTTTCTTTGCAATTATAATATTTTTACCTAAAAATATTTTATAATCAGGAAATCATTTTTAGTTGAAACAAACGAAACCTTAGGCATTATGTAACTAAAAATTAGGTTAAACTGAACATCATTATGTGAAAACCAACAAAAGGCTTTCTGAAGCCACTGTACTTCCACTTGCAGCAAATCTCTCTTTAAATAGGTTAAATTGAAAGTTTCTCTTTATTTCTCATGTAATGGAGTCAAGCCAAGAAGTAGTTGACCTTGAGATCATCCCGAACCCAATGGAGCTATTAATAACAAGGTTGGCTTGACCAATTTAAAGTCTATTTGTTGAATAAATCTACTTTAAAAGTTAATTGTCACTCCTAGCCAAAGCCAAATTTTCATTCTTGTTTCACTTGTATGCATGCTTGAAATTTCAATCTCTTTTATGAATTAAAAAAATTTAAGGCATGTATGGAAAAACCACAGTTGATTTGACCTTCTTAAGGAGGGAAGTTTTACTAACTACTGTTTGCATGTAAACAAGTTAAGCCAAGCCAAACTTAGTATTAATTAAAAGCTCATAATTTTATTTATTTTACTTGAAATAAAAGATTATATGTTAAGCTTTATTCATTTTTTGGTGAACAAATGCATATTTCTTTTTGATAAATTAAAAATGATGAGGAGGAGACCAGTGTGGCTTCCTTACCTAGTTGAAACTGTAGAAGCTTGAACATGTTAATGAACTATTTAATTAACTTATTTTTTTCTCTTATATATAATAAATATAATGACTAAAATTTTTAGCCATTTAGAAATCTATGCTAATAATCAATAACAAAATTATAGTTGAAATTATATTATTTAAATGAATTAGATAATATGATTTTCACTTATGAATTTCTAAAAATTAGATTAACCAACCTTGTACTGATATTAGCTAACCTTGTGTTTGTTACAGCTTCAAAAAAAAAAAAAAAAAAAAAAAAATTCTTGTATTGGTACAAATTATATAAAATTTTTATTATAATATTCTCAATAAATTATAAACACTAATTTGACATTTTATAAATTTATTTACAAACTTATAAAACCCAATATAAAGTCCATATAATATAAGTATACTTTTTTACATATATACATATTCTCTCCGACCAAAATTGTTAGACCTTTATTTATTCATTTTTTTTTTTTTTTATAGAATGTTAGGCCTCTATTTTATTTTGAGATGACCCAAAATGAAGCCCTCTTTGAAAAGTCAATAAATAAATTTCTTAACATACCATTTACTTTATTTAAAAATTCAATATCCATCTTTCACTAAATTTTAAATTACAGAGGGTGGTTTTGGAAAATTGAACCTATTTATGTAAAATACAATACATTAAATAATGTTCCCTAAAAAAGTTGAGTATTTCACATTAATGTATTTGAGTTTGACTCAATTAATAGTTGAGTCAAAATTTAGACTTAGAGTTAACTCACACTACCGGTTCAAGGCCTAGGAAACTTAGGCCCCCACTTGTCCCAATTTGTTAAAGAAGGTTTTAAGGCCCCATTAAAGAAACAAAAGGTCTTGAAATTGTTTTAAAAAATGAAAAAATTGTAGAATGATAAATATATTTTTTTAAAGAAGAAAACACATGTGAGTTTTGCATTCTTTTCTCATCTTTAAGAAGGTTAAAAAATATTGAGCTAATAGATATTCAACACAATTAAAACTCTAAATTATTTCACAAAAGAAAAAAAAAATTGTTATGAATGTGTCAAAACAAAATAATCATTGACAATCAAATTTCCTAACAACTTGCAATAGAGATATTAATAAACCTAAATACTAAAATATGTTAGCAATTTTCTCTTAAAAACCAAGAAGAATGGTTTTTAAATAATATGTTGAATAGATTATTTTAATATAATATTTTAACATAAACTAATTTATTAAAATTTATTGCCTTAAGCTCCAAAATGTATTGAGTAAATTTGTTGACTTATTTGTTAAATAAAAATACAAAAAAAAAAAAAAAACTTTTTCCTTAACCGAATCCAAGCTATAATAATTAGTACAGACAATATTTTTTTTATTGAAAAATTGTTTATATTCACTTTATTGTTCTATGGTTAATTTCTAGAAACACTAGACATGGTAAAATGGGTTAGAATTTTTTGACTTGACCCAATTCAAAAAATACCTGACCCGAACCCAATTTTTTTTGACCCGAAGCAAAAACGGGTTGACCCATGACCCAACCCACGTTTTTTACGAGTCAACCCGATCTGACTTGCAACTTGACCCAAACTAGAACCATTTTTAAAACTTTATTTTTTTTGGGTAAAAAAATAAAATAAAATAAAGACAATATTGGTTTAATTGTTTGTTGTGAGCTTTAAGGAAACAATTGAGACATTTATATAACTGCATGCAAATTAATTGAAAGATGAATGGTTGAACTTTCTGTAATGAGTAAAGATTTTTAGATATCAAATAGCAAAGTACATGCCAAGATAATTTGGTTACAGTAGAGTTAAAAACATAGATTTAAAATTGTAGATATGTATGAGAAATATTTACAAGTGTGAAAGTAGTGAAGCCAAAGTATCAAATTGGCATAAATTATGAATGCTTAGACCCATTTTTTAACAATTTATGTCCAAAATAAATGGCTTTACAAAATAAATTTTGATATTTCCTAGAGTGTATGTAGCTTAATAATGATATGATATTTATAAAAGATATCATGTATAAATAAGTAAACAATCAAACTTTAATGTATTTCTCAAATTGAAATAGTGTGCCAACTACAATTGATAATAGATTATGAAATTAATTAATTTTCAAGATTGTAAATTTCTTATATGTTTTTATTCTTTGTCAAATGAGTTATCCAATAAGTCATTTGTAAATTTGTTTTATATTTGGGGATGTTGATATTGTGTAGAAATAAAACTTGTGTATTTGTTTTACTTATTTTTGTGTTATTTTGTTTTAGATAACAATGTTACGGTTTGTATAATTTTAAAATTTTTGAATAAGTATTAATAAGTTTAACTGAGTTCATTCTTGATATAAGTGGTGAATTCAAAGTAATACATTTTACATCAAATAATTTGTTGCATGACTTTCCAAATGGCAAATACATGCTGTTTTCTTTATTAAAAAAAAAAATCATGTGAAAAATATGGGTCAACCTAACCCACAACCCGATAAACCTGAACCCATTTAAAATAACCCATTTTGACCCGCAACCCGTTTAACTTGCAACATGATTGACTCGACCTGAACTGCCTATTTTGTCATATCTAGAACCAGCATCCAATTTCATATTGTTCTATATGTGAAATATGTGATTTTGTTTTTTGTTTTTGGAGAATCAATATCATATTGTTCTATATGTGGAAAATAGGTTCCACAAGTTTCTTGTGGTATACAAATATTTTACCCTTGGTGTTTTCAGTCAAAATTTCAATTTTCATGTACTTCTAGAGAAACAAACAATTGTTTTCCTTAGAAAAATGTACTTCTAGACAGAGAAAGAAACATTTTTTTTTTTTTTTACTTTTCCAAATGTGAGGTAGCAAGAAGATTGTAGCAAAAATGTTCAAATCAACCTAGCTTCTCTGCTAAATAATCAAATAATTTCTAGCTCGAAGCAAACACTTGGTCAAATATCTCAAAAACAAATGTGTTGTTGTTCATAATTTCCTTAATCTGAATCACTTTGAAAGATTATCTAAATTTTCTTTATGTTAATCATTTGTCATTGTTTACAGTGACTTAATACCATCAGCTAGTGGCCTAGTACCTATTAGGTATTATTGGCATATTTGTTCTTTCACGCTTCTTGCTCAAGAAAAGTTTGGGAAAAGAAAAGTGAGGAAATAAAATGAAATTATAAAAATTCTAGGATAATTAGATATCTACAATTATCTCATATGTTTGGTATAAAATATTTAAATTTTAAGTTTATATCTTAAAATTATATGAAAAACACGAGTTTGTTGATAAAACTAAATATATTAAATAGACTAGTATTATATCCATGTGATGCATGATTTAATCAAAATTCATATGCAAATAATTTTTTTTTAATTTGCTTAAAATTAAATAATAAAAATATTTTACTTTTAAGTTATATAATGGATGCATATTGTGTAAGACTAAGGTATCATAAAATGCGCATATAAAATGATATTGAATAATACATTGAACTTTAAAGATAAAAGGATTTTGAATAATACAATGAACTTTAGGACTTAATTAATCACGTATATTTAAATGGAAAAATCTTGAATTTAATAATAAAAAACTATCCAAAACAATAATTGAAATCATGTTTAGGTGGAAACCTCAATTCAATAATCAAGAACAATCTAAATTACTAAACATTTAAAAATTTTGAAGTAAAAAGACTCATATGAGAATTTAATTTTCGTCCTTGAAAGCATGGGAGAGACATTGAAACTTGAGTGAGTTTTACCCAACCAAAAAAATTAAAAAACAAAAGAGGACACACACACACGCGCGCACACACACACACACACACACACATTTCAAGTTCCATTCATTGCACGGGTCTTGAGTATAAACTCATAGAACGTATAATTTTATTTTAAAAAAAGCTAAATGAATTATTATTATATAATTGAAAGTAAAAAAATCATGCTACATGTGTGTGTATATGCATGAAAAAAAAAATTGAATTCAAAATTTATTACAGAAAAAGAGGGAGTGTAATCTTACCTCTATCTAGTTAATTCTTGTTATAATCCCTTTATTTTGTGGGGAGTGAGAGAAATGTTTGTTTTTGGAGAGAGGGGGGGGGGGGGGGGGAAGTCATTGTATACTATATAATAGCAAAGATATAAAAATTTGGAAGTGGTATTTCATACGAATTAGTATTTCAATTGTGGGGTTTTTTTTTTTTTTTTTAATTTTTTTTATACAACATAGAAATTCTACTCTAATCTAATCTTAGTATATATGTGTATGAAGCTCCCTTTTAGAGTCTTGAACCCTGACCCTTACTCCCCACACTACACTTAGGGTGCACGATGGTATTTCAATTGTGGGTTTTGGTAGTTAGAAGTTAGCACATGGTAGTTAATAATTAGCAAATTACTTTGAATTTAAGTATGTATGTAAGAAGTTTTTATTAACTTTTTTGAAGTAAAGAAAAATAGCTTAAACAAAATCTAACAATCATAATGAAGAAAGAAATCGAGATGCAATTCATACCATTGAATATTGCATTTACAGGTGATTGAGGAAGTAAACTTCACTCCAAAAGGATATATATATATATATATATTATATATAGAGAGAGAGAGAGAGAGAGAGAGAGAGAGAGAGAGAGTTTCATTTAGTATAGAATTTAAATCCTATCGGAATTAAGATTTCTAATCAATGTATTTGTTTCCATCTCATAAATTCCATAAAAAATGGAATAAAAAAACTCATATGAATAGAAGGAAAAAAGAAAATGTTTTTTTTATGGAAATAAAGGAAACGTTGATATAGAAGTTGATACTTTTTATCTTTATGAGAAGAAAGAGAAGGTGTTTACTTTAAGCTCAAATGTTTATTACATTATTTACAATTTTTTTTTTTTTTTTTACTTTAACCAAAATTGTTTTTTGGTAAATCAGTATGAACAAATAACTTGCTATCTTTTTTTTTTTTTTTTTTTAAAAATTTTTTTAATGGAATACAAACAAATAACGTTGCTTTTTTTTTTTTTTTTTTTTTCTATGGCTGTGTAGTAATATAATATAAGTAAAAATAAATAGATTAGATGAGAAATTTGGATTGTAATCAAATTAAGATTTTAAAGATTTTTTTCAACTTAGAAATTATAGGAGAAGAAGAAGATATATAAGAACAAAAAAAATTATATCTATTTTTTTAATAAAAAGACAAAATATTTTTGCAATTTGGTGTAGCTACTTGGCCCGACTATGGCTTCTAAACCCAACTTTTATTATCTATACTATTTATAAGAGGATTCCCCTCTTTGAACTAGACTTTTATGTGGTTCAAAAATACTCTTAGACCCTACGTTTAATAAGAAAAAAACTTGGGGACAATTAGATAAAAATATATCTCCAACTCCACTTAAAATGCCTATAAAATAGGACACTCTCCTACTAATTCATGTTTTCAAAAAAAAAAAAAAAAACTTATCCAAAAATTGAGATGAATGGAAAATTATGACACTAGACCAAAAAAAAAAAAAAAAAAAAAGGATACTAGACTCATATCTTCAAAAAAAATTCAAAATTGAAAAAAAAAAAAAAAAAAGAAAAATAATGACACTAGAAAAAAAAAAAAAAAAAAAAACCTTCATTGCATGCATAAATTGCGTGTGACAAGGCTAGTATAGTATATGATATGAAATTTGGCTTATATGTTAAAAATGAATAAAATGGGTAATTCAATGGTAAAACGTTATTTAGTGGTATAACATAATAATATTAATATCCTTTCCCCCCATTTTTTGTAAGATAAATATCCTAAACCACTAACCACACACACATATATCTATATATTTTTTATAATGAAATTATAATATATATTCATGGACAAATTGGAATAAAAATTTATTTTTGACTTTTTTAATGGCCAATATAGTCCATAGGAGTCTATAGCAATGATTTTGGGTGTTCTAGATATCGTATAGGTTTGGTTTTTGTAGTGTGGATTCTCTCATGCATTTTTTATAGAGGTTTCAAACTGGTCTTACCTATATTGGGAAGTAGCTAAAAGTAAAAAAACAAATATTCTTTAAATTAAAAATGGCTTGACTTCTCTTTCTCTTTAACATGCTTTTGGTCTGATCAAGGTCATCCTTGAAATGGTTAAAATGGTTAGAGAAAGTGGCAATGGCGTATATATTAAAAATGAAGAAAATGTGTTATTTAGTGGTAAAACGTTATTTGGTGGTATAACATAATAACAATAACCCCCCCCCCCAAATTTTTTATAACATAATAATAATAACCCCCCCCCCAATTTTTTATACGATAAAATATCCTCTCTCTCTCTCTCTCTCTCTCTCTCTCTCTCTCTCTCTCTCTCTCTCTCTCTCTCCATTATAGTCCATATTGGTCTATAGCAATGATTTTGGGTGTTTTAGATATTGTCGCTATAGGTCTAGTTTTGTAATGTTGGTGCTCTTGTGCATTTATTAAGGAGGTTTCAAACGGGTCCTACCTATATTGGGAAGTGGCTAAAACTAATAAAAAATGTTCTTTAAATTAAAAATGGCTTGAGTTCTCATGCTCTTTAGCATACTTTTGGTTCGACTGAGTTATTAAGGTTGATACCATGACCAATGAACCAAGCAAGCTTCTAGTGAGCTAATATGAAGTAATATAAAATTTATATCAGATTTACATGATTTTTAGTTTCTAAACTTCTATATCGCCTCTTTCTCAACAAATTAAATATTACTAAACCTGTTTTCATTACTAAATTAACTTGTGATTTAAGAATAATACATTTACTTAGGAATTTACTATTTATGAGTTTTTTTAAGTGATTTTTATTTAATCAAAATTATTTTTACTTGAACAATTATTATACAAATTTGTTTTCATGCTTATTTATGCTGTACTATTTTTTATGGCTGTCGATACTGAATTTTGTCTGGCCTTGATTAACGGATCAAAGCAATGATAAAAATCCAAAAAAATGAAAAAAACATGATTTTTAAAGCCAAAAAGGGGCAATAAATAATTGCAACATGATCGGATGGTGAATTAAAAATTGCAACAATTAAATCCGTTCCGATAAGAATTAAGACCTATTAACTTCCACTATATTAAATTTCATAATTTCAAAATTTTACTACTCCATATAATAACTTTTTATTTACATTTATTGAATCGAATAGTTTTATATTACATATGACTTGTTAGTACATTTGGTGTGACATGAAGAGAATAAGAAAATAAGTATCCTCTTCTTATTTTTCCTTTTTTCTCCTTAAATTTGAAAAAAATAAACTAAATGACATGGACAATTGGGGTTTCTACTAGGATCACCATAATAAAAGAAGTTTATAAAATTTGTGACATTATAGCAATTTGGTTTCCTAACGACAATTTCACTATATTTGGGAAACCTAAGAACATTTGAACCATCAACAGTTTAGAGATTTTTGAAGTAACTAGCCCTTTGATACCCTTCTTCAGGGAAATTACCGCTGCCCATTTGTGTTGAGGTGTGCTCCCAATTTTTTTTGTAGGCTTGTCACCTCTCCTCCCCACTGGATCTCTGAAGCGCTTTCATAGAAGGATACAAATAGGGAGGCATGCCAATATCCCATTAGATACTTATTCACATTAATATATTTGAGTTTGACTCAATTAATAGATGAGTCAAAAGTTAGACTTGGACTTAACTCACACTACCGGTTCAAGGCATAGGCAACTTAGGCCCCCACTTGTCCCAATTTGTTAAAGAAGGTTTTAAGGCCCCATTAAAGAAACAAAAGTTCTCAAAATTGTTTTAAAAAATGCAAAAACTGTAGAATGATAAATATTTTATTTTGAAGAAGAACACATATGTGCATTTTGCATTTTTTTCTCATCTTTAAGAAGGTTCAAAAAAATTGAGCTAATAGATATTCAACACAATTAAAACTCTAAATTATTTCACAAAAGAAAAAAATTGTTATAAATGTGTCAAATAAAAATAATCATTGAAAATCAAATTTCTTAACAACTTGTAAAAGAGATATTAATAAACCTAAATACAAAAATATATTCACAGACAAATTGGAATAAAAATTTATTTTTGGCTTTTTTAAATGGCCAATATAGTCCATACGGGTCTATAGCAATGATTTTAGGTGTTCTAGATATCGTATGGGTTTGGTTTTTGTAGTGTAGATTCTTTTGTGCATTCATTATAGAGGTTTCAAACATGTCTTTTTATACAAGATAGAATTTTACTCTAGCCTAATCTAAGTGTATATGTGTGTGAAACTCCCTTCTAGAGACTTAAACCCTGTCTTTGCCCCTACACATCCCACCAGCACTTATACTTGTGGAGTGACCATCGCATCAAGGGTGTGCGGTGGTTTCAAATAGGTCTTACCTATATTGAGAAGTAGCTAAAAATAAAGAACAGATATTCTTTAAATTAAAAAATAGCTTGACTTCTCATGCTCATTAACATGCTTTTGGTCCGATTAAGGTAATCGTTGAAATGGTTAGAGAAAGCGGCAATGACTTATATGTTAAAAATGAATAAAATGTGTTATTCAATAGTAAAATGTTATTTGGTGGTAAAACATAATAATATTAACTCCCCCCCCCCCCCCCCCCCACCCCCCCCCCACCCCCACCCCCAATTGTTTTGTAAGATAAAATATCCTCTCTCTCTCTCTCTCTCTCTCTCTCTCTCTCTCTCTCTCTATATATATATATATATATATATAGATATAATGAAAACATAATATGGACAAATTGGAATAAAAATTTATTTTTGGCTTTGTTAATGGCCATTATAGTCCATACAGGTCTATAGCAATGATTTTGGGTGCTTTAGATATCATCGATATAGGTCTAGTTTTTGTAATGCTGGTGCTCTTTTACATTCATTAAGGAGGTTTCAATTGGGTCCTACCTATATTGGGAAGTGGCTAAAACTAATAAAAAAATGTTCTTTAAATTAAAAATGGCTTGACTTTTCATGCTCTTTAGCATTCTTTTGGTCTGCTAAGTTACTAAGGCTGATACCATGACCAACAAACCAAGCAAGCTTCTTGTGAGCTAATGCGAAGCATTATAAAATTTTTATCAGATTTACATGATTTATAGTTTCTAAACTTCTATATCACCTCTTTCTCAATATATTAAATATTACTAAACTTGTTTTCATTACTAAATTAACTTTTAAAGTGATTTTTATTTAAGCAAAATGATTTTTACTTGAATGATTATTATACATATTTTTTTTCATGCTTATTTATGCTGTACTTTTTTCTATGGCTGTCAATACCGTATTTTGTCTAGCCCTGATTAACACTTCAAAACAATGATACAAATCCAAAAAAAAAAAAAAAAAAATCTTGGTTTTTGAAGCCAAAAAGGGCAATAAATAATTGCAACATGGTCGGATGGTGAATTAAAAAATCGCAACAGTTAAATCCCTTTTGATAAGAATTAAGACCAATTAACTTCCACTATATTAAATTTCATAATTTCAAAATTTTATTACTCCACATAATAACTTTTTAGTTTTATTTATTGAATCAAAGAGTTTAATATTACATATGACTTGTTGGTACATTTGGTGTGACATGAAGAGAAGAAGAAAAATAAGTATCCTTTTCTTATTTTTCATTTTTTCTCAAATTTGAAACAATAATCTAAATGATCATGGACAATTGGGGTTTCTACCAGGACCGCCATAATAAAAGAAGTTTTTAAAATTTGTGACATTATAGCAATTTGGTTTCCTAACGAAGATGGCACTATGTTCGGGAAACCTGAGAATGTTTGAACCATCAACAGTTTGGAGATTTTTAAAGTAACTAGCTCTTCGATATCCTTCTTCAGGGAAATGACCGCTGCCCATTTGTGTTGTGGTGTGCTCCCCATTTTTTTGTAGGTTTGTCACCTGTCCTCCCCATTGGATCTGTGTAGCGCCTCCAAACAAGGATACAAATAGGGAGGCAGGCCAATATCCCATTAGATACTTATTCCCAACTTGCAACCACCAATCTCCCCCTCCTTTGATGTCCTACATCATTGTACATGCCATGCAAATCGGTTTGTAATTTTTTGAATGATAAATGAAGGTTAAATATTCTTTCACTTGTTTATGTGCATACACATGCCTGTAATTGATGCGACAATATACATATTTTTAAAAAAAAAGATATCTATATTTAAAACATAAAAATAAATGTGAAAAAATGAATGTAAAAAGTATAAGTGAGAGAATAAAAACCAAGTATATGCGAGAGAATAAAAACCTATCAGCAAAGCATTATATTTTTGGTGTGATATATATTTCCATTGAAAGAGAAAAAGAAAAAGAATCATTTTTGTGCAAAACAACTGGGCTTAAATTTGCGATCTTAAAAAATAAGTTATGTTAAAGTTAATTGAGTATAGAAAAACTTGAAACTTTAAATTTCAAAAGTTGTGTGTAATAATAAATAAACCGAGAAATAAGAATTTCAAACATAAACTGTTACAAATAAAACCATAAGAATATAATAGGGCTTGGGCCTTGAGCCATGCCTGTAACATTTGTTACTATGAATTTTTTTTTATAGAAACTACATATGATATGATCATATATGTATGTATCCAAAAATTAGAAGTATTTGATAAAGTAATTAAATTGAAATATTTTACTACCTTCCAGACAAGGAAGTGGAGTTCATATTGGGAACCAGCATAGATGGAAATAGGTTTGAGGCTTCCACCCAGCGCAATTTCCTTGTTGATTTGAACAAATCCAGGTGAACACAATAGATTGTAGCAACCAAAAGGTTGATTTGAATCATTCTACAGGAATGAATAAAAGATTATTTTTTGGAAACCAGTAAAAAGAAACAATAATGGTGGAAAACTCAAAAATTAAAACACGTACAATAGTAGTGAAAGAAGCGAAGAGTCTAGTGTTGTAATCTCCATATACATTATAGTTGACCTGTTATTACACACAAGTAATTTTTGTAAAAATGAAAATTGTTAGTAATTCAATGTTTTGCAAGGGCCTAAAAGAAAAAAAGTGATGATGAAATTAAATAATAAATGTACCATCCAGCCAGCTCCAATGCCATTAATCTCTCTACCAGCATTATCACCTAGGATCACAAGTTGAGACAAGCTGAACTCAACTTGTTCCTGGATTTGGGGTTTCCATGCGTTTATGGTTGCCTTAGTTCCATAATACTTATCTCCGGTCACAAGAACTAATGCACTCTAGAAACTCAACCAAAAAAACATGAAGGTTGTGAGTGTCGACTTCTTGAGTCCTTGATTAGTAGTAGTAGTAGTAGTAGTAGTAGTAGTAGATATCTTTGAGTTCAAACCTATTAAGTTGTACCTCAAGGAAAGCAGTTTTGTTGGTGTCCGTGGTATCAAACTGAGGGTATTTGTTCCTTCCATAATTTGCTATAGAGCTTGCCCTTAATAAATCTTCTTCTTTAGTTCTTCTGATGGGAATAGTTTCTTCAGGACACCTTCCATTCAAGTGCCATAGCTGAGTAATTTCGGACTCGGACTTTGAAGAGACGTCGTCGAATGAAAGCCCTTCTGGGTGAAAACTTGGTCTCATCTAAGGCATATATGCGCAAACCCAACCCCATACCATACCATACATACAATCGGGATCAAATTATTAGCGATTCCAAATGATCAATTACTAAATTAAACTAGCTAGTCACCTGAATTGTATGATTCCTGAAGAAAGGATGATCAAAAGCTGGTTGGTTTTTGATATGTACACAGTCGATTATATCTCCATCTGGGCTCTGTATCAAATACATTTTCTCATCACACACAGTTAGATTTCAATTTAAGATCATAAAAGTAGTAAATGGAAGTCATGGAGACACCACAACACACAAAAGAGAATGATTATTTTAGGACTAAAGTAAAAGTACTATATAGAACACAAGCTTTGCTTACCCAAAAGAAGTGAAAAAAAAAGGAGGGAGAGAGCTAAAAAGAAGAGAAAAGGAAGGTGGGAATATATAAAAGGACAAAGTTCAGCTACAAAATTGGTTGTAGCATAAGGCATCAACTTCCTTTAAAAAAATTAATATTGCTACATAGTTTGAAAATCTAATTGTTATATGCATGTTCTCTAAACTCTTAACACATATGTCAAATTCAAAAATTCTCAACAAACAAAATCAAATTCTCAAATTTCAATAAATAATCAACCCTGAATCAAACCAAAAATTCTTATACCCAAACTCAAAATTCTCAACAACTAAAACTCAATTCTCAAATTTTTAGATAAAAAATTCCCAAATTTCAATCAAAACCCAACCATGAATCAAACCATAAATTCTCATACCCTAACTCAAACTTCTCAACACGTTAAACCCAATTCTCAAATTCAATAATATACAAATCAAATTTATCAACCATAAAACACACAACTAATTGCCAGCAATTTTTTTTTTTTTTTTTTAAAAGAGGAAGAGCAATTAAGATCTAAGAGAACCCAAGGCGCAAAGACATTAAGAACCCACCCCAAATCTCAGCCACCCATTGCAACCATAAAACCTAGCTACTTGCCACCCACCATAACCTAGAAACCAGCCAAAAACTCAAATTGATAAACCCATTGGTAGAAAAATACTGATTTGAGAATTAGTGGGTGAGTCGAGGACAGTGGAGGTGGAGGTGGAGGTGGAGGTGGAGAGAGAGAGAGAGAGAGAGAGAGAGAGTTGTTTGAAAGAGAAGTGTAAAATATTTTATACTTCATTAAATTAGGAGTAAAACATTTTACACTTGGGAGGGGTTATTTTACAACTTGACTATAAAATATTATACAGATGACCAAATTTTACACCTACAAACATGGTAAAATGTGTAAAATAATTTCCGGAAAATATTTTACTTCAAAACAAATGGAGTGTAAAGAGAATCTTATATGAAGTAATTAATAACCTTGATGGATTTAAGAGCTGGCTTGTTAAGGAGCTTTAACTGCCGTTGAATATCCAGTTTTTGTTTTTGACCAAAGATGGTGTTAGTGTTTCCAATTCCAGCTGCTGCCATTGGTATGAGAAAGCACAAGCAAAAGGTCATCTTTACTGCCCTCAACCACCTCCTCCCCCTAACACAAGGAGATGCCATAACTAACTATTACTTGAAGTAGGTCACTAGTTTGCAGTGTACAATGATGTAATTGCTAACTTTTATCGTAATCTTTGCAATACTTAAAAATGTTCAATTGTTTATCTTTGAATTGTTACACATTCTGTCCATCTATCTATCTATCTATTTATAATCTATCTATCTATCTATTTTTTTATTTATCTCTCTCTCTCTCTCTATATATATATATATCTATATAAAAACTAACAGTCGAAACATTTGACTTTTTATTTGCTAAGTAGCTTTATGCCACATATACAATTAAAAACAGCGGACAATTGTGTATTTTGAACGAAAATGTGCCTCTTGACTAAAAAGGTATCTGTTGAACGAAAATGTGTCTCTTGACTGAAAATGTGCCTATTGAATGAAAATATTTTTATTGACCGAAAAATATGCCTATTAATAGAAAATGTCCATATTAAATGAAAAGGTGCCTGTTAAAGAGTCATAATCCTTTGGGTATATATAGCAGTTCATATTTATCTAGAAACTTCTTCTCAACTTCTTCCATTTAATCTTTTTTTAGAAACCCAAGAAACTGATGGGTTAATAGTGAAAAGGTCCAGGAATCAAACCACACCAATGGTAACCAAAAAAAAAAATACTAAGCAATTTCTTTATTTGGTAACTTCTTCTCTTTAATATTTCTTAGAAACATAAATTGCCGCTACGTCTAAAATTAAAAATACATAAAGACGTAACTTTTCATTTGGCAAACCATACCAACCCTGTTTCTCCTATTGTTGGTGTACAGTTGCACCATTTTATTGGGTAGTTATTGATTTTTGCAATCCTCCTCAACTAACCACGCAAGAAATTAGTATATAATGTAGGGTTGGAGGCCCTAGGGTTTTGGTACATTATGAGAAGATTAAGTATTTTTTTTAATATATATGGGACTCACTAATTGAATTGATGATAAAAAAAAATCTATCTTGAATTTAGCTTCATCCTTTCTGATTCTAAAAAAAGAAAAAAGAAAAAAGTTTCATCCTATCTAAAAGACTAAACAATTTAAAATGGCATTTCACTATTCATTTAACTACTATTATAATATATATTAATTTATGAGATAAGCAAGAAACTTAAATACTTGAATAATGAAATGGGTAAAAAAACGTTAAATGTGGGACAAGATTAAAAAAATTCAAAAAAATCTAGGGTTTTGGTACATTATAAGAAGATTAAGTATTTTTTTTTAAATATATATGGGACCCAATAATTGAATCGATAAAAAAAAAGAAGATTATCTTGAATTTAGCTTCATCCTATCTTATTCTAAATAAGAAAAAAGGAAAAAGAAAATGTTTGATTCTGAAAAAGAAAAATAAAAGAAGTTTCATCCTATCTAAAAGAGACTAAACAATTTATTTTTTAAAAGTAAAGAGACTAAACAATTAAAATGGCATTTCACTATCCATTTAAGAGGCTCTTCTCATTTTTGGGTAAAAATTAATAATTTGCATTTATTATAATTTGGAATTTTTACTTTTTCCAATAAAAAAAAAAAATCTAAGGGTGTCACTACAAAAAACGCGTTTTTAAGTAGCTACAGGTCCTCATTTGAACTGCGTTTGTGAAAAATGCAGCTCCACCCCTGGACATATAGCCGCGTTTGAAAAACGCGACTATAAACCAGCTCTAAAGCTGCGTTTTATGATGTTGAGGTTGCGTTTAGCTGGGTAGGACTTAAGCCACTTTTTTTAAAAATGTGGCTCTCCACCCCATTTTTGCATCTTTTTTTTTTTTTCAATATGTCTGGAGCTGCATTTAAAACGCAGCTTAACAGATGCTTAGAGTTGCGTTTAATTAAATGCAGATTAAATGTGTCTGGACCTGCGTTTAAGAAACGCAGCTTAAAGATTTGTAGAGCTGCGTTTGATTAAATGCAGCTTATACATGTCTGGTGCTGTGTTTGATTAAATGCGGCTTAGGTTTAGTATAAATAGAAAAATAAAAATCCCTCAATAAAAAAACCCTAAATTACAAACCACTCTCAGATCACTCTCAACTCTCAAAGCTACCTCTCGATCCAACACACTCCCCTCCTTCCCTCACTTCCACCCTCTTCGAATCCCCTTCCTCCCTCTGCTCTTCCCTCATTGGCGCCTACGAAGCCTAGTCCTCCACCACCGTTGACCTTCCACTGCCAACCTCCATTTCACCGCTGATCAACCTTTTGGTGCCTATTGGAATTAAGATTTTTGAGCAATGTATTTGTTGTTATCTCATAAATTCCATAAAAAGTGGAATAAAAAAAGTCATTTGAATAGAAGGAAAAAAGAAAACGATATTTATGGAAAAAAAAGGAAATGTTGATATAGAAGTTGATACTTTTTATCTTTATGAGAAGAAAGAGAAGGTGTTTACTTTAAACTCAAATTTTTATTTCATTATTTACAATTTTTTTTTACTTTATTTAAAAACATTTTTTGGTAAATCGGTATGAACAAATAACTTGCTATCTTTTTTTCTTTTTTTAATGGAATACGAACCAATTTTTTTTTTTTGACTGTGTAGTAATATAATATAATTAAAAATAAATTAATAATAAAAGGATTAGATGAGGAATTTGAATTGTAATCAAATTAAGATTTTAAAGATTTTTATCAACTTAGAAATTATAGGAGAAGAAAATAAGAAAAAAAAATTATATCTTTTTTTAAATAAAAAGAATAAAAATATGTTTGCAATTTGGTGTAGCTACTTGGCACAACTATGGCTTCTAAACCCAACTTTCATTATCTATTCTATCTATAAGACAATTATTCTCTTTAAACTAGAGTTTTATGTAGTTCAAAAATACCCCTAGACACTACATTTAACAAGGAAAAAACTTGGGGACAACCAGGTAAAAATATATCTCCAACTCCATTTAAAATGCCTACAAAGTAGGAAACTCTTCTACTGACCCATGTTTTCCAAAAAAAAAAAAAAAAAAATTGTCCAAAATTTCAAATTAAAAAATTAAGAAAAAAACTTTTAAAAATTGAGGTGAATAGAAAATTATGACACTAAACCAAAAAAAGAAAAAGAAAAAAATAAATAGGATACTAGACCCATATCTTCAAAACAAATTCAAAATTGAAAAAAAGAAAAATAATGACACTAGACCAAAAAAAAAAAAAAAAATTCATCGCATGCACAAAGCTCGTGTGATAAGACTGGTATAGTATATGATATGAAATTTGGCTTATATGTTAAAAATGAATAAAATGTGTAAGATAAATAACCTTTCCCCCCATTTTTTGTAAGACAAATATCCTTAACCACTAACCACACACACATATATCTATATATATTTTTTTAGAATGAAAACATAATATATATTCAAGGACAAATTGGAATAATTTTTTTTTTGGCTTTTTTAATGGCCAATATAGTCCATAGGGTCTATAGCATTGATTTTGGGTGTTCTAGATATCGTATAGGTTTGGTTTTTGTAGTGTAGATTCTCTCCTGTATTTGTTATATAGCTTTCAAACGGGTCTTACTTATATTGAGAATTAGCTAAAAAAAAAAATATTCTTTAAATTAAAAATGGCTCGACTTCTCATGCTTTTTAACATGCTTTTGGTCCGATCAAGGTAATCATTGAAATGGTTAAAATGGTTAGAGAAAGTGGCAATGTCTTATTATGTTGGGAAATTTAGACCCTGGTTGAAAGAATTAACAAGTTTTTAACCCAAGTTATTAATTAGGTTTATTATGAGTAAAACTTGTTAAAACAAACAAACATCAATATCATGTCAAAATCATATGCAGCGGAAAAGTAAATAAGACAAGATATGATGACCCAGGAAAACCAATGGAATCAACCAGTTTCACAGTAAAAAACCTGAGAGGAAACCTTCTCAAATAGCAATTCACTATAGTAAAGAGAAGTTTCAGATCTTGTACAAAATCTTTGTCCCTAGACTCTACAATCCCCATAGATGAACTCACAGTAGAAACTTTCTACTGCTTCAGAACTTCTGAACTCTTCAATATATGAACGCCACCCTTTGATGCACGGATCCCAGTACATGACTAACTCCTTTGCACGAATATTAGTACGTGACTCACTCACCAACTTGAGAAAGAAGAATGCCGGCTGTAAAGTTCTTCAATTCATTCACAATGAAGATTAAAAAGCACTTGGTTACAAAACCCTAAGGCGCAAAGTTCTTGCAGCTTTCGAGTAGCTGTCTAACTATCTGTCTAGTTATCTGTCCAGCTTTAGTGAACACTTTTTCTTCATTTGTTTCTTAATCCAATCTTCCTGACTTTAATACTAGACTTGAATAACATGTTCTTTGAAGTATTAAACACATCCTAGATCTACCCAAGTACAAGTAAAGTACGTTTTGTCAAAGGATTAGCCAAGTACATAAAATATGTCCTTAACATATTATATGTTAAAAATGAATAAAATGCGCTATTCAATGGTAGAACGTTATTTGGTGGTATAACATAATAATATTAACTCCCCCCCCCTTCTCTCTCTCTCTCTCTCTCTCTCTCTCTCTCTCTCTCTCTCTCTCTATGTGTATATATATATATATAGATTTAATGAAAACATAATGTATATTCATGAACAAATTGGAATAAAAATTTATTTTTGGCTTTGTTAATGGTCATTACAATCCATACTGGTCTATAGCAATGATTTTGGGTGTTTTAGATATCGTTGCTATAGGTTTAGTTTTTGTAATACTGGTGCTCTTGTGCATTCGTGAAGGAGGTTTCAAATAAGTCCTACCTATATTGGGAAGTGGCTAAAACTAATAATAATAAAAAAAATATTCTTTAAATTAAAAATGGCTCGACTTCTCATGCTCTTTAGCATTCTTTTGGTCCGACTGAGTTACTAAACTTGATACCATGACAAACGAACCAAGCAAGCTTCTTGTGAGCTAATATGAAGTATTATAAAATTTATATAAGATTTATATAGTTTCTAAACTTTTATATCGCCTCTTTCTCAATATATTAAATATTATTAAACTTGTTTTCATTACTAAATTAACTTGTGATTTAAGAATAATACCTTTGCTTAGGAATTTACTATTTATGAGTTTTTTTAAAGTGATTTTTATTTTACATATTTTTTTTCATGCTTATTTATGTTGTACTATTTTCTGTGGTTGTCGATATTGTATTTTGTTTGGTCCCTATTAACGCATCAAAACAATAATAAAAATCCAAAAAAAATAACAAATAACAAATCATGATTTTTAAAGCCAAAAAGGGGCAATAAATAATTGCAACATGATCAGATGGTGAATTAAAAAATTGCAACAATTAAATCCCTTTTGATGAGAATTAAGACCAATTAACTTCCACTATATTAAATTTCATAATTTCAAAATTTTACTACTCCCCATAATAACTTTTTAGATTCATTTATTGAATCAAAGAGTTTAATATCACATATGACTTGTTGGTACATTTGGTGTGACATGAAGAGAATAAGAAAAATAAGTATCCTCTTCTTATTTTTCCTTTTTCCTCCTTAAATTTGAAACAATAATCTATATGATCATGGACAATTGGGGTTTCTACCAGGACCACCATAATAAAAGTAGTTTATAAAATTTGTGACATTATAGCAATTTGGTTTCCTAACGACAATTTTACTATAATTGGGAAACCTGAGAACATTTGAACCATCAACAATATGAAGATTTTTGAAGTAACTAGTCCTTTGATACCCTTCGTCAAGGAAATGACCGCTGCCCATTTGTGTTGAGGTGTGCTCCCCATTTATTTTGTAGGTTTGTCACCTCTCCTCCCTATCGGATCTGTGAAGCACTTTTTGATAGGGAATCAAATAGGGAGATAGGCCAATATCCCATTAGATACTTATTCCCAACTTGCAACCACTAGTCTCCCCCTCCTTTGATGTCCTACCTCGTTGTACATGCCATGCTAATTAGTTTGTAAGATTTTGAATGATAAATGAAGGTATGAAGGTTAAATATTCTTTCACTTGTTTATGTGCATACACATGCCTATAATTGATGCGGCAATATACATATTTGTTTTAAAAAAAAATGATATCTATATTTAAAACATAAAAATAAATGTGAAAAAATGAATGTAAAAAGTATAAGTGAGAGAATAAAAACCAAGTATATGGGAGCGAATAAAAACCTATTGGTAAAGCATTATATTTTGGTGTGATATGTATTTCTATTGAAAGAGAAAAAGAAAAAGAAAAAGAATCTTTTGTTGTGCAGAACAACTAGACTTAAATTTGCGGTCTTAAAAAAAAAGTACGGTTAAAATTAATTGAGTATAGAAAAACTTGAAACTTTAAATTTAAAAAGATGTATGTAATAATAAATAAACCGAGAAATAAGAATTTCAAACATAAACTATTACAAATAAAACCAGAAGAATATAATAGGGCTTGGGCCTTGAGCCATATCTATAACATTTGTTACTATGAATTTTGTTATAGAAAAACTACATATGATATTCATATATATATATATATATATATATATATATTTTTTATCCAAACATTAGAAGTATTTAATAAGTAATTAAATTGACATATTTGACTACCTTCCAGACTGTTGGGTGCACTGCACCATGTTCCAGCCCACACTCTGTGTTGAGAAGTCAGGAAAGTGAAATGTGATTGCAGCTTGTTCAAGAGAGAAGAATTGGGTTCATCTTTTCCTCCATAATTATGTACAAAAGTCTAGCAACATTTATGAAGGGATGTACAAAAGTCAAGCCACATAAATGAATATGTGATGTAAAACTTGTGAGACGCGTTGGAAGGAAGAAAGAAAAGAAAGAAGAAAAAGGCAAGGGTCATTCGGCCTAAGGGGGAGCTAATTTTGGTTGAAGCAAAGTCAAGGTGAGTGGCTTGCATTTATTGTGACTTAAAGTGAAGAGTGTGAAAGGGAGAAAAGAAGGAAAAGATGAAGAAATAAAAGGAGAGGCCATTTGGCCATTTGAAGAAAAGAAGAGAAGAAGTGAAGTCCCAGTGTGTGAGGATTGATGTAGTCTTGAAGAATTGCGTGAGTGAGAGCAAGCAAAAGAGAAGAGAAAAATAGAGAGAACAAGAGAAAATTGTGAGAAATAAACAGTGAGGAAGAGAGCAGTGAGTGAAAAGAAAAAGAGTTTTTTTTTTTTTTTTGCTCAAGTTGTATCCCTAAGTATTGTAATCTCTATTTAATATAGTGAAATTATTCGGAGTTTGTCTTGTGGTTTTTCCCTTCAAGAAGAAAGGGTTTCCACGTAAATCTTTGTGTTGTGCTTTTGCTATGCTTGCTGAAATTTATTCACAATTATATATAGGATTTTTCCCAACAAGTGGTATCAGAGCGTAGGTTTGATTGGGAGCAATGGCCGAAGAAGAGGGAAAGACGTCAGGAATCGAGAAGTTTGACGGCATAGACTTTGGCTATTAGAAGATGCAGATCGAAGATTATCTGTATGGGAAGAAATTACATCTTCCTCTTTTGGGAAGGAAACCAGATAGTATGGAAGAAGAAGAATGGAGTTTTCTTGATAGACTGGTGCTAGGAGTTATACAATTAACTTTGACAAGATCAGTTGCACACAACGTTATGAAGGAAAAGACAACAGTGGATCTGATGAAGGCTTTGTCTAGTATGTATGAAAAGCCTTTGGCTAACAACAACGTGGCATCTGATGAAGAAGTTGTTTAATCTGAAGATGGTGGAAGGTACTCTTATGGCTCAGCATCTGAATGAGTTTAATACCATCACAAATCAATTGTCCTTCGTGGAGAATGATTTTGACGATGAGATCTGTGCATTAATTGTTTTGGCTTCTTTGCCAAACAGTTGGGAGGCCATGAGAATGGCAGTGAGCAATTCTGCAAGAAAAAGCAAACTCAAATATGATGATATTTGAGATTTGATTCTAAGTGAGGAGGTTCGCAGAAGAGATGCTGGTATAAACAATGCACAAGATTAAGCTCTTGTCATGGAGAACAGGGGCAGAAATAGAAGCAGAGGGCTTGATGATCGGGCCAAATCTAATGGCAGGTCATAATCAAAAGGTAGATCTCAGTTTAAAGAGATTAGAGAATGTTTCCATTGTGGAAAAAAGGGTCACATAAAAGGAAACTGCTGGCATTGGAATAAGGAACAAACTGAAGAGAAAGATGAAAAGAATGATGATGAGAAGAATACTGCAGCAGTTGTGTTTCATGAGGATGTTTTGATGCTCTCTCTTAAAGAGCAAAAATGTGAGCATGTTGCTAAGAATAATGTTGAGGGGGTTGTTGATTCAACAGCTTCCCACCATGTTATCCCCATAAAAAGGTAGTTCACCACATACAAAACAGGCAACTTTGGTGTTGTGAAGATGGGTAACTCCAATTACTCAAAAATTGTGGGTATTAGTGATGTGTGCATCAGGACCAATGTTGGTTGCATGTTGATATTGAAGGATGTGCGGCATGTTCCAGATTTAAGGATGAATGTGTTGTCTACTTTGGCTTTGGATCGTGTGGGTTATAGTAACCATCTTGGCAATGGAAGATGGAAACTTTATAAAAGATTATTAGTTATCGCTAGAGAGCGTGCTTGTTGTGGCATGTACAAAACTCATGTGAGGGCTTGTAAGAAAAAGTCTAATGCAGTCAAAGTTTTTGAGAAAACTCCACAGTTGAGAGTTGATAGTAATGGTGTTGCAGCTAAGAGAGTAAAATTCTCTCTATCTGATAGTGATTTAAATGAGGAAGTGAAATTTGATGGAAAATATCATGATGCTAGGAAGAATGATCAAGTGAAAGATCGTGAAGGTCTTGAGCAGGGGGAGCAATATCCTCCAATAGAGATTGTTGAACCTCTTGAAAGGAGGTGTACTGAAGAATATCGTGCAATTAGCTTCGAGAATATTTGGGCTTCTGATGAGGGGGAGCCAAGAAATTGGATTAAGGATATCCAAAGTGAAATAAATTCTTTGAGAAAGAAAGGTATTAATTTTGATGAAATTTTCTCAGTATTAGTGAAGATAATGAAGCAGGTTAAGTCTGGTATTGACTTGGTTGACATGGATTCTAACTGAAGAGTTGAGTTGAAGATCTCCTCCGTAGTGGGCTGGAGGGGGAGATTGTTGGGTGCACTGCACCATGTTCCAGCCCACACTTTGTGCTGAGAAGTCAGCAAAGTGAAATGTGATTGCAGCTTGTCCAAGAGAGAAGAATTGGGTTCATCTTTTCCTCCATAATTATGTACAAAAGTCTAGCAACATTTATGAAGGGATGTACAAAAGTTAAGCCACATAAATGAATATGTGATGTAAAACTTGCGAGTCACGTTGGAAGGAAGAAAGAAAAGAAAGAAAAAAAGGCAAGGGTCATTCGGCCTAAGGGGGAGCTGATTTTGGTTAAAGCAAAGTCAAGGTGAGTGGCTTGCATTTATTGTGACTTAAAGTGAAGAGTGTGAAAGGGAGAAAAGAAGGAAAAGATGAAGAAATAAAAGGAGAGGCCATTCGGCCATTTGAAGAAAAGAAGAGAAGAAGTGAAGTCCCAGTGTGCGAGGATTGATGTAGTCTTGAAGAACTGCGTGAGTGAGAGCAAGCAAAAGAGAAGAGAAAAATAGAGAGAACAAGAGAAAATTGTGAGAAATACATAGTGAGGAAGAGAGCAGTGAGTGAAAAGAAAAAGAATTTTTTTTTGCTCAAGTTGTATTTCTAAGTATTGTAAGCTCTATTTAATATAGTAAAATTATTCGGAGTTTGTCCCGTGGTTTTTCCCTTCAAAGAGAAAGGGTTTCCACGTAAATCTTTGTGTTGTGCTTTTGCTGTGCTTGTTAAAATTTATTCACAATTATATATAGAATTTTTCCCAACAAGTGGTATCAGAGCGTAGGTTCGATTAGGAGCGATGGTTGGAGAAAAATACCCAAATTGATAAACCCACATAGTGGTAGAAAAATACTGATTTAAGAATCAGAGGGTGAGTCGAGGACAGTGGAGGTGGAGGTGGAGCTGGTGATTGAGGATAATGAATTGAACGATTGGATTGAAAAAAAAAATATAGAAGACGGTTGAACCGATAATTGGAGGTTAGAGTTGACAATGGTTGAGGTTGAGTCAGCAATGAGTGGTGTTGGAGATGAGTGGTGCCGACGAACCTGAGAGTGATGAGAGGCTTGGTGACTTTGGTTTGTGGGAAGAGAGAACTTGAGAGTGAGAGGAAAGAGGGGTGTTATACGAGAGAGAGAGAGAGAGAGAGAGAGAGAGAGAGAGAGAGAGAGAGAGAGAGGAGGAGGGGGGGGGGAGAGTTGTGTGAAAGAGAAGTGTAAAATGTTTTATACTTCATTAATTTAGGAGTAAAAAATTTTATGCTTCGGAGCGGTTGTTTTATAGTTTGACTATAAAATATTTTACAGTTAACCAAATTTTACACCTAAACAAACATGGTAAAATGTGTAAAATAATTTTTGGAAAATATTTTACTTCAAAACAAATGGAGCGTAAAAAGAATGTTATATGAAGTAATTAATAACCTTGATGGATTTAAGAGCAGGCTTGTTGAGGCACTTCAACTGCCGTTGAATATCCAGTTTTTGTTTCTGACCAAAAATGGTGTTAGTGTTTCCAATTCCAGCTGTTGCCATTGGTATGAGAAAGCACAAGCAAAAGGTCATCTTTACTGCCTTGAACCACCTTCTCCCCTTAACACAAGGCGATGCCATAAATAACTATTACTTGAAGTAGGTCGTTGATTTGCAGTGTACAATGATGTAATTGCTAACTTTGGTCTTAATCTTTGCAATACATAATAATGTTCAATTGTTTATCTTATCTATCTATTTATAATCATCAATTCTATTTATAATCTCTCTCTCTCTCTCTCTTTCTCTCTCTCTCTCTCTCTAATAATAATAATAATAATAATAATAATAAATAATAGTTGAAACATTTGACTTTTTGTTGACCACTCGCGTCATGTGGCTAAATAACTTTATGCTACATATACAATTAAAAACACCGAACAATTGTGCCTTTTGAACGAAAATGTGCCTCTTGACTAAAAATTTGCCTATTAAATGAAAATATGTCTATTTACCGAAAAATGTGCCTATTGATCGAAAATGTGCATATTAAATGAAAATGTGCCTATTAAAAAGTCATAATTATTTGGGTATAAATAGTTATTTATATTTATTTAATAACTACTTCTCAACTTCTTCCATTTCATCTTTTTTAGAAACAAAAGAAGCTGATGGGTTAATAGTGAAAAGGTCCAGGAATCAAGCCACACCAATAGTAACAGAAGAATACTAAACGATTTCTTCATTTGGTAACTTCTTCTCTTTAATCTTTCTTAGAAACATAAATTACCTCTACGTCTAAAATTAAAAACACATAAAGATGCAACTTTTCATTTGGCAAACCATACCAGCCTATTTTTCCTATTGTTGGTGTACAATTGCACCATTTCATTGGGTAGTTATTAATTTTTGCAACCTTCCTCAACTAACCACTCAAGAAATTAGTATATAATGTAGGGTTGGAGGCCCTAGGGTTTTGGTACATTATGAGAAGATTAAGTATTTTTTTTTTAATATATATGGGACTCACTAATTGAATTGATGATAAAAAAAAATATATTATCTTGAATTTAGCTTCATCCTATCTGATTCTAAAAAAAGAAAAAAGTTTCATCCTATCTAAAAGACTAAACAATTTAAAATGGCATTTCACTATTCATTTGACTACTATTATAATATATATTCATTTATGAGATAAGCAAGAAATTTAAATACTTGAATAGTGAAATGGGTAAAAAAACGTTAAATGTGGGGCAAGATAAAAAAAAATTCAAAAAAATCTAGGGTTTTAGTACATTATGAGAAGAATAAGTATTTTTTTTTTAATATCTATGGGACCCACTAATTGAATTGATGATAAAAAAAAAGGTTATCTTGAATTTAGCTTCACCCTATCTGATTCTAAAAAAGAAAAAAGAAAAAATAAAAAAGAAAAAGGAAATGTTTGATTCTGAAAAAGAAAAATAAAAAAAGTTTCATCCTATCTAAAAGAGACTAAACATTTTTTTTTTTTTTAAAGTAAAGAGACTAAACAATTAATATGGATTTCACTATTCATTTAATTACTATTATAATATATATTCATTTATGAGATAAGCAAGAAACTTAAATACTTGAATAGTGAAATGGGTGAAAAATGTTAAATGTGGGACAAGATAAAAAATTCCTGAAAAAATGATTAGGTTGGATTGGTCAGGGAAAAATTCCTTTCCCATCTTTTTTGGCATCTATGTCTTTAAGGACGACTTCTTCTTTCTTTCTTTTTTTCTCTATTTCAGGAGGGGTCAAACTGATTTGAAAAATCAGAATACATATCATAATAGTGGTTCATATTTAGCAAAACAAACCCAACTTACAAATAGCAATTTTAGAGAATAGTCATAGATTTCGTGTGTTTCTAAGAAAGATGAATGAGAAAGAGTTGAGAAGAAATTACTAAATGAATATGAACCATTATTTATACCCAAAAGATTATGGCCATTCAATAGACACATTTTCATTTGATATACACATTTTCAGTCAATAGGCACATTAGAGATAAAGATTAATTAAAATTCAAAAGGTAATAACTCTTTGTTTTCTTGGGTTTTCTATTTCTGGACAATATTCCTAAAGTGCCATAATAAATACAAGGCCTAATTAAAATTTAAAAGATAGGAATTCTTTATTTTCGTGGATTCAACCAAGTGATACATTCTTTATAAAGAGAATTGAAATATTCTCAAGTGCCACATTGGAGATAAGAACAAATTAAATATTGATTTTTTGTTTCATTTGGTTTAATGTTTTGAGTCTTTTCCTCTCTCACACAAACAAAAAAAACTCTTTGCATTTCATTTCACCATTAACACCTCTTGCACTTCTACTTCTTTATATATATTCCTATGGATAACCCTTCATGTACGAGTGTCAATTAGGGTTAGTAGGCAGCGTGGACTGAGGTAGTCAGGCAGAGTGCAGAGGCATGACGTGAAGACTACGAATTCGGGAAGTGAGGTAGAGGCTTAAGGCAAAGGTGTGAAGATGAGTTTGTTTTGTTTGATTAGTGTTAGGAATTTCAGATTTGGGGTTGGGTTGGAAATGGGTTTAGTTTAGAGGAGAATTCATTTTGTTTGATTAAGGATTTTGGGCTAGTTGATTGGGCTGGATGTGGGTCAATTTTTTTGTTTGTATTGGACTAGAAAAATTGTTCAAAATAATTTGGGGGGACTGGATTTAATTTTTGGGGGGGCCCATGTCTATTTTTTATATACTATAGAGGAAATTTTAAAAATTTTGGGGGAGCCAAGTAGCTCCGCCCCTAGTTAGCATGTTGTGGTGGTGTCATGTCGAGATAGAGATATTTGGATATATATTTCAGCCCTGGACTCATTTAATAATTGTCTCATGACTCTTCATCCTTAACATGACTTGTTATTGAAGCAAGTTAACACGACACAACACGACCCACTTGACATGCTTAATAAACGGGTTGTAATGAGTTGATACGAATGTGACCCGACTTATTATTTCAACCTGCTAAATATTAAACAGGTTGGAATATCAGTTGTGGTTATTGCATGTCCTTGTGCTCTTGGATTGGCGACACCAACTGATGTCATGGTTGCAACAGGGGTTGGGGCTCAAAAGATTAAGTATGTGATATTTGATAAACCAGGTACCCTAACCCAGGGAAAAGCCACAGTTACAACAGCAAAAGTTTTTACAGGATTGCATCGGGGAGAATTTCTTTGATTGGTGGCCTCTGCAGAGGTGACTTCCAATTCCCTACTAGTTTTCCATTTTTTAATCAAAAACTCAGCTTTGTGTTTTTAAATTTTCCCAATTCTTGGCTCTTAATTATGTTGCCAGAGAAAGTTCCCAAGAAGACCTCATAATATGACAACAATAAAATAAAAAATTCTTGCCATAATATTTTGACTCCTAAAATGGAAAACTTGCTTTTTACGTATGTTATTCTGACATTCTACACATGCAACATATAATATAAGCATACTTTTTATTACAACAAAACATACTTTGAGCAAGCCTAAATTTAGACTTTATGTTTTGATCATGGTTTGCCAACACAATACACATTGAAGTTTTAATACATTAGTCCCTAAGGTCTTAGAACCTAACAATCTCCCCCTTTGACAATCCATGACAAAACACATCACAAACATTAAATGCTCAAAGTTACAAAACAGCCCATTAAAAATTAAAATGCCCTAAACACAATTCTTCCTAACTACTATCTATCAGTTGCTAGTGTAGGTAACAGCCATGACTGAATTAACCTGTATATTCTTGAAACACTTCAACAAACACATAAAGGCATGTGTGGAAAATACAAGTAAACCAAAATAAATTCTTGATTTGACAAAAATATAAAATAAAAGACACATACCATGAATAACCTCATAATATAAATCAATAACCAATATAGCATATGTGAAACAAGAAACAATAAAAGAAACAAAGCATAAAACATAAAACATAATGTGAACCCCGAACATATACAACTAAAAAAAAACATCATGAGCCAAAAAGGAAAAATACATCATGAAGCTCCTAGATACGATCTAAAAGAAAAAACTCCCCCTATATCCAAACTCCCTTTATATCCATGCCATATGTACTTCTCCTTTTTGTGACAAATTTCCAAAGGGTAATCAGGACTCATCATCAAAAGGAGGTGGTGGAGAAAACTGTCGAGCACCAACCAAATCTGCATGCAAAGCCTAAAGCTCCGTGAGCACATCCAACAAAATCTGTTCATGCGCGCCTGAATGGTCATGACAGTATCCAACATACTCCAAATGGATGGATCACTCGAAGAAGAAGGTGGAGGATCAACAACGGCGGTGGGATCGACAAACTCCTCAGCAGAAGGATCGCTTGAAGAAGGAGGCTGAGATGCATTACCTGTGGAAGACTCTACTCTAGGGTGTTTAGAGCTAGCTTTCATCTGAGCCGCTCTTTACCTAAGAAAGGTGGCACCTATGGGAGCAATAATATGGACAGGCTCAGATGCAGGAAATTCCTCTAAACCTAAGTCTAACAAAATCCTATGAATGAAAACAGGAAAGAAAAGACCATGAGATTTAGCACTACTCCTATGAACCTTAACCAAAGAATGAATGAAAAGAGTAGAAAAACTCATAGGGGCATCAGTGACAAAAGCGTACAAAAATGCACATCTTTCAAGAGGAATAGCGTGTAAGTGAGAGATATACCAAATGGAATGATAAGATATTCGAAAAAACAGATAATTAAGCTCAATAAGCTCATGAGATGTGATCCGAGAATCAGTACCCCATCTAATGGTAGTACTGGTAAGTACAGACATGATATCATCAAGAGAATGGGTCTCAATGTACGGATACACAAGATGCCGTACCAAAGGTACACCAAGAGTAAAGGCCACTACCTTGGGTATAATGACATAATCTTCACCCCTTATCCAACTCCTCACAATCTGAGTGTTGGAATCATTGGAGTGGATAGAGAGGTTGGAATACAACTCTCTAATCAAGGCAGCTGAAGGAGGATGCTCCACATCTAAGAGAGGTAACCAACCCCGACTCTCAAAGTTGCTCCTATTCTTTGGATCTAACTCATCTAAAATCACCTTATGCTCAGCCCAAACTGACCTATAGATATTAAGCTTCTCATAGGTTTCTTGGTTTTTCTCGGTTCTAAACCTATCACTCTCAAAAACAGGGGTAGAGGTGGTGGTGGTTTTCTTGTTTGCTCTAGTTTTCCTAATCATAATGCTAAGAGAGTAAACAAAAAGGAAAACAAAAACAAAAAAAGAAATACAAGGGTAGACTGCATTAGACAAGGTTAGAGCACAAAAATCTCAATAAATAACAATCTATATGATGCATGTGATGAATGCACATATGATGCATGCTCTAATGCATTGACATTGTTCGATTTCACTTCATAAACCATCAATTTACTTGAACACGAAGTTTTTAGAGCAAAAACCCCAAATTTTGAAAAACCCTTTTTCAAAAATTAAACCAAATTGATCAATTAATCATTACACTAGCTAGAGAACATCATATAATGACATAATCAATCAATAACACAAGTCAATTTCATCAATTTTAGCCCAATTGAACAAAATCCCCAATTTGACAAAGTTTCAAGCCCTAGAAATTTCAATTGATCTCAAATCACCAAATTAATCAAATTAATGCATGGGAAAGATGTTTACAACATGTAAGAACAAAAACCCATTGATCAAATATGATTAAAAACAACCCTAAAATAAAAAATCCCAAAAAATGCATGGTTCGAAATTTGCACAAAAAATGCATGAGAATGCATGAAAAATGTGATTTTATTGAAAATTAAAGGGTAAAAGAGACTTAAATATGCTTGAAGACAAAAACTCTTGAGAAATTTGAGGAAGAAAACAACAAAAATGCCTTAGATTGGATTTGTCGAAGAGGAATAGTGAGAAAGTTTTTGAAAAGTTTGAAAAAGTACGAAGAACATGTGAGAAAAGATTTTTTAAAAGCACATTCTGACCGAATTTCGATCAGTCGCAAATAAGCTTCGATCGATCGATCGAAAAATGATCGAGCACCGATCGAGTCAGGCAAATTCAAACCAAAATTTTTATCGCATTTTCGATCAGTCAAGCAACAGCTTCGATTGGTCGAAAATCTTGAAAAATCAAATTTTTAAAAAACAAGACATTTTTATGCAGAAACTTCTCAAAACACACTATTTCATGAATGAAATGCATGAGAATGAGATAAAATGTTTTTCAAAAACACTTGAATTTGACCCAGATCTTCCACAAACAAGATTTTCACACAATTTGTCCCCAAATCTTAAACATTAAACACATTTTGCATTAAAATCAAGGAACATATAATCTTAGATGGCCAAAATTTATTCACACACAACATCATGTACTAAGTTTAGCAAGGAATAACTTGTGTAGTGTGTGCAACTAGTAAAAGCATGAGATACATGTGAGGTAATAAGTAGATAGTAATCAATCACATTGTCTACAGAATTCATCACATAAGTATGAAAGTGACTATCACCTAAAGAGTTACATCATATAACTCCCATATCTCCTAGAAAACAAGCTTGCAATCATGGAAGTTTCTTGTAATGCCTCATAATGTACACACAAATTTTATTTCATTTGAATTTATTATAGTGTAATAATGTACACACCAATTTTATTTCATTTGAACTTATTATATCCGAGGCTACATCTTTTGTTCTTTTTGTGCATGTACTACACTTTCTTGAGCACAAAATCTTATGATATGTACTAAGATTTTCATGATTGGCTAGTAAACAGTGGTGAGATAGTTATTTATGCCTTTTTCTTAGGATTTTTTAGTCCTTACAATTAAAAGCGTGTGACTTCAAAATTAAGATTATGTGATCAAAAACTATAAACAATTTCCACACAACATGCACTACATAGCCAAAACTAGCAAAGTGCATTAAAATTAAGTTCATCCAGGCTAAACAAGGTACACAAGCATGTTATGTAAAAATACTTTGGCCAACCTTGAGTACAAAATCCAAGATATATAATGAAAAACCCATTTTCCTTTTTTCCTTCTTTTATTTTTTTTTATTATGATTGTAAAAAAACAAAAACAACCTATCATGAAATGCATGAATGTAATGCAATACAATTCCTAAAAGCAAAAATGAAAACAAAACAGCAAAAGAGAAAAAGGTCACAAGGAATATAAAGATGAAGTACAAAGACCATGTCAGAACGACTCAATTAGATTGAGCCTTTTGCATCCAAAACTTTTTTGATGCAATTCTAGCATTTGAGTTATTATTCTTATGAGAATTCTGAGCAACTCCAGGATTGGTATAAAGGTTCAAAGCCTTTACCAATTCACCAATAAGTACCATAGGTTCTAGTGCTTGAGGCATAGGTACTTTTGGCTTATTTGCTTGCTTTGCAGCTTGCAACTTGAAACAATTTGGACGAATATGTCCAGTCTTTCCACAAAAATGACAAACCTACACAGGTTTATCATGCAACTTATCCTTAGGGAAGGTTAGGATTTTTAGGCTTAGTCTCTTTAAGATCAACCCTAATCTTCCTAGGAGGTGGTATAACTTCTACTGGTTTGACAATCTCACTTTTGGAAGGCTTAGAAGAAGGAACAAAATTTGTAGAATGAGTTTCAGACATTGAGATGCTTTCTACAAAACCTAGACCAATTTTGTCTAAAGGAGATTTTTGAACACTCAACATGTGATCAAGTTTGGAACTAGCAGACCTATTAGTTTGTTCTCTAGCAACAGATAATTCTAGTTTCAATTTCTTAATATTATCAATCAACATCATATTCTCAGTCTTCACTTTATCAATTAAAATACTAGCATCAAGCAATTTCAACAGCAAATCTTTCTTATCTAGTTCAAAAGAAGCAATTTTCTTTAAACCTAACTCAACGTTCATTGCATCTTTTGCAGCAACTTTGCATAGCTTTCTGTAAGCTTCTTGCAAATCAGTATATTCAGAGAGTTCCCCATTAGAAAGGTTCTCTTCAACCACAAAACTTTCATCAACTATAGTTGTAACTATGAAAGCAATGAAGTTTCCATCTTCATCACTACCAGACTCGTGATCAGAAACTTTATCATCACTAAGGGTTACAGCCATAGCTTTACCCTTTGATCTCAAGACTGTAGGACATTCTAATTTCACATGACCATACCCTTGACAATCAAAACATTGTTGACCTAGAGAGTTACTAGAGGTTTGACTAGCTTTCTCTTTTGATTTTTCATTAATGTTATTAAGCTTAGATGGTTCATTTCTCTTAAAGTTTCTAGGTTCATCATTGTTTTTACCTCTTGTCCTTCTATTATTATTCCCAAGAAAATTTCTAAAGTTCTTGGCAAGATAGGCAATCTCTGTAGAAGAAAGGTCATCATCAAATCCATTCTCATCAACATCATCAACTGACTTAAGAGCCATTGATTTGAATTTGTTTTTCTTGGGTAGGTCTAGCTCATAGGGCTAAAGAGATCTTACAAGCTCATCAACAGGGATGGAGTCCACATCCTTGCTTTCAGGGATGACAATCACTTTGGGTCTAAAGTCCTTAGTCAAGGATCTAAGAATCTTCCTAATAATCTTAGGTTGATCATAAATTTCACCCAAATTATAAGCAGAGTTAACAATATCATTTAGTTTAGCATA
The DNA here is from genome assembly GCA_032878915.1 of Castanopsis chinensis. Taxonomy (NCBI): domain Eukaryota; kingdom Viridiplantae; phylum Streptophyta; class Magnoliopsida; order Fagales; family Fagaceae; genus Castanopsis; species Castanopsis chinensis. The sequence continues at coordinate 2,000,502 of JAVQMG010000086.1, forward strand.
GAATTCATCAAAACATTCATCATCAGACATTCTAATACTTTCAAATCTTGTAGTTAACTGCTACATTTTATTAATCTTAACTGCCTTTGTGCCTCTATGCACAGTTTGGAGAATATTCCAAGCAGTATGTGCAACCTTAACATTAGAGATTCTCTTGAATTCCTCTATAGAAACAGCATTAAAAATATCATTCATGGTTTTGTTATTAAAAGTGGCAGCTTTTTTATGAGCAGTTGACCACTCGCTCACAAGAGTAGTCAGTTTCTCCCATCCATATTCAACAGAATTCCAAACTCTCTCATCAATAGATTTTAGGAATGCTTTTATCCTTACTTTTCAGTAGGCATAATTGTTCCCATTAAAGTGTGGTGGGATCACTAGAGAGTGACCGTGTTTCATTAAAGGATCTAAACACTAGAGCTAACCTGCTTTGATACTGCTTATAAAGTTTTAAACCCCTTAATACAATATGCTTAACCTAATTATTCAGCCAAGTGATTACTTAGATAAATTATTCAATTCTAAGTTAACATATATAAATCATATCATATAAATAATGCTGAAATATAAAAAACACAAAGATTTGATGACCCAAGAAAACCTAACCGATAAAAAACCTGAGGAGGATTTAACCTAGCTATCTTCAAGGTAAAAATAGATCCACTATGAAAGAATTGAAGTTTTTACAATAAAACTTAGACCACTAACATCCTATTGCTACATCATGTAGAAAACTTACTACCACAATCACGTGACAGCTCCAAGTCCACGGACTACTTCTTTCTCTTGATCCATAGCAACCACAATTTCTCCTACTTGTGACTTTGATACTCCACTCAAAGATTTCAGATCTTTGTTAAGTTCTTTATGCAGCAACTGAAGCGATCTCCAAGCTTTTGACATCAATCTTGATCTTGTTAACCCTAAATGTATATGAAGGTAAACACCTCTAGAACTCACAAGAGATCTAAATAAGCAGCACATCAAAAGTTTCTAAAACGTAGCTAGGGTTTTTCTTTTTATATAAGAAGTAAAACATAAAACCCTACACGTCAAACAAGCTTAAGCTAAGTTGGAAATTCTGTAGAAAAAAACAATCTGCACAATTCTTGATCGATCAAATCTAATTTTCGATCGACCAAGCCTTGCAAAATTTGTTTACTAATTTATGCAATCACTCGATTCCAACTTTACAATAAAAACATACTTTGAGCAAGCCTAAATCTAGACTCTATGTCTTGACCATGGTTTGCCAACACATTACACATTGAAGTTCTAATACATTAGTCCCTAAGGTCTTAGAACCTAACAATTTCACAAAAGAAAAAAAATTTTATGAATGTGTCAAATAAAAATAATCATTGACAATCAAATTTCCTAACAACTTGTAAAAGAGATATTAATAAACCTAAATACAAAAATATATTAGCAATTTTCTCTTAAAAACCAAGAAGAATGGTTTTTAAATAATAAGTTGAATATATTATTTTAATATAATATGTAAACATTAACTAATTCATTAAAATTTATTGTCTTAAGCTCGAAAGTGTATTGAGTAAATTTGTTGACTTATTTGTTAAATAAAAATACAAAAAAAAAAATTTTCCTTAATCAAACCCTAGCTATTATAAATATCACAGACAATATTTTTTTTATTGAAAAATTGTTTATATTCACTTTATTGTTCTATGGTTAATTCCTAGAACCAACTAGACATGGCAAAATGGGTCAGAATTTTCTGACTCGACCTGACCCCGAAAAATACTTGACCCAAACTCGATTTTTTTTACCTAAAGCAGAAACAGGTTGACCCGTAACCCGACTCGTGTTTTTTGCGGGTCAATTTGACCCGACCTGCAACTCGACCTGAACCCAAACCATTTTTAAAAATTTTTTTTTTGGTAAAAAAAAAAAAAGCAATTTTGGTTTAATTGTTTGTTGTAAGCTTTAAAGAAACAATTGAGACATTTACATAACTGCATGCAAATTAATTGAAAGATGAATGGTTGAGTATTCTATAATGAGTAAAGATTTTTAGATGTCAAATAGCAAAGTATGTGCCAAGATAATCTGATTACAGTAGAGTTAAAAAGATAGATTTAAAATTGTAGACATGTGTGACAAACATTCACAAGTGTGAAAATAGTGAAGGCAAAGTATCAAATTAGCATAAATTATGAATGCTTAGACTTATTTTTTAACAATATATGTCCAAAATAAATGGCATTTCAAAATAAATTTTGATATTTTCTAGAGTGTGTGTAGCTTAACAATAATATGATATTCATAAAAGAGACCATGTATAAATAAGTAAACAATCAAACTTTAATGAATATCTCAAATTGAAATAGAGTGCGAACCGCACTTCATAATAGATTATAAAATTAATTTTCAAGATTATAAATTTCTTATATGTTTTTATTCTTTGTCAAATGAGTTATCCAATAAGTCATTTGTAATTTTGTTTAAATATTTTGGGATGTTGATATTGTGTGGAAATAAAACTTGTGTATTTGTTTTACTTATCTTTGTGTTATTTTGTTTTAGATAACAATGTTACGATTTGTATAATTTTAAAATTATTGAATAAGTATTAATAAGTTTAACTGAGTTCATTCTTGATATAAGTGGTGAATTCAAAATATTGCATTTTACATCAAGTGATTTGTTGTATGACTTTCCAAATGGGAAAACATGTTGTTTTCTTTATTAAAAACAATTCACGTGAAAAATACGAGTCAACCCGACCTGACCCGCAAATCGATTGACCCAACCTGACCAGCCCGTATTGCCATATCTAGAACTAGCATCCAATTTCATATTGTTCTATATGTGAAAAATATCATATTGTTTTTTGTTTCTGGAGAATCAATATCATATTGTTCTATTTTCCACATATTGAACATGTTCTATTTCTATATGTGGAAATTAGGTTCCGCATGTTTCTTGTGGTATACAAATATTTTACCCTTGGCGTTTTCAGTTAAAATTTCAATTTTCATGTACTTCTAGAGAAACAAACAATTGTTTTCCTCAAGAAAAATGTACTTCTAGAGAAAGAAACAAACAATTGTTTTACTTTTTCAAACGTGAGGTAGCATGAAGATTGTAGCAAAAATGTTCAAATCAACTCAGCTTCTCCGCTAAATAATCAAGGAATTTTCAGCTTGAAGCAAACACTTGGTCAAATATCTCAAAAACAAATGTGTGGCTGGTCATAATTTCCTTAATCCGAATCACTTTGAAAGATTATCTAAATTTTCTTTATGTTAATCATTTATCACTGTTTACAGTTGTCCATCATTGACTCAATACCATTAGCTAGTAGCCTAGTACCTATTGGGCATTATCGGTATATTTGTTCTTTCACACTACTTGCTCAAGAAAAGTTTGGGAAAAGAAAATGAGGAAATAAAATGAAATTAAAAGAAATTATAAAAACTCTAGGATAATTAGATATCTATAATTATCTCATATGTTTTGTACACAATATTTAAATGTTAAGTTTATATCTTAAAATTATTCGAAAAATACGAGTTTATTGTAAAAACTAAATATATTAAATAGACTAGCATTATGCCCATGTGATGCATTACTTAATCAAAATTCATATGCAAATATTTTTTTTTAATTTGCTTAAAATTAAATAATAAAAATATTTTACTTTTAAGTTATATAATGAATGCATATTGTGTGAGATTAAGGTATCATAAAATGCGTATATAAAATAATTTTGAATAATACATTGAACTTTAAAGATAAAAGGATTTTGAATAATACATTGAACTTTAAGACTCAATTAAGCATGTATATTTAAATGGAAAAATATTGAATTTATTAATAAAAAACTATCCAAAATAATAATTGAAATTCATGTTTAGGTGGAAACCTCAATTCAATAATTAAAAACAATCTAAATTACTAAACATTTAAAAATTTGAAGTAAAGAGACTCACATGAGAATCTAGTTTTTGTCCTTGAAAGCATGGGAGAGACACTGAAACTTGAGTGAGTTTCACCCAACCAAAAAAATTAAAAATAGAAGAGGACACACACACACAAACACACACACACTTCAAGTGTAAGTCCCATGCATTGCATGGGTTTTGAGTATAAACTCATAGAATGTATAAATTTATTTTAAAAAAATCTAAAAGAATTATTATTTTATAATTGAAGGTAAAAATCACGCTACATGTGTGTGTATATACATGAAAAAAAAAATTTTGAATTCACAATTTGCTATAGAAAATGAGGGAGCGTAGCCTTACTCCTGTCTAAATAATTCTTGTTATAATCCCTTTGTTTTGTGGTGAGCGAGAGAAATGCTTCCTTTTGGGGGGGGGGGGGGGGGGAGGAGTCATTGTACACTATATAATAGCAAAGATATTAATCTTTGGAAGTGGTATCTCATACGAATTAATATTTCAATTGTGGGTTTTTTTAAATTTTTTTTTTATATATATAAGATAAAAATTCTACTTTAGTTGAATCTAAGTATATGTGTGTGTGAAGCTCCCTTCTAAAGACTTAAACCCCAACCTTTGCTCCCCACACTTCACAAGTACTTATACTTGTGGAGTGACCACCACACTAAGGGTGTAATTATGGGTAAGTAAGAAGTTTTTATTAATTTTTTTGAAGTTAAAGAAAAATAGCTTAAACAAAATGAAAAAGTAATAATGAAGAAAGAATGCATACTTGCATTGTCATGGGATTGAGGCACTCCAAAAAGGATATATATATATATATATATAGAGAGAGAGAGAGAGAGAGAGAGAGAGAGAGAGAGAGAGAGAGAGAGAGAGAGAGAGAGAGAGAGTTTCATTTAATATAGAATTTAAATCCTATTGGAATTAAGATTTCTAAGCAATCTATTTGTTGCTATCTCATAAATTCCATAAAAAGTGGAATTAAAAAAGTCATACAAATAGAAGGAAAAAAGAAAATGATTTTTATGGAAAAAAAAGGAAACGTTGATATAGAAGTTTAATACTTTTTATCTTTATGAGAAGAAAGAGAAGGTGTTTGCTTTAAACTCAAATGTTTATTACATTATTTGCAATTTTGTTTTTTTTACTTTATCCAAAAACATTATTTGGTAAATCGGTATGAACAAATAACTTGCTATCTTTTTTTTTTTTTTAATGGCATACGAACCAATAATGTTTTTGTTTTTTTGTTTTTGTTTTTGTTTTTTTTTTTTTTTTTTTTGTTTCTTATGACTGTGTAGTAATATAATGTAAGTAAAAATAAATTAATAATAAAAGGATTAGATGAGAATTTGAATTGTAATCAAATTAAAATTTTAAAGATTTTTATCAACTTAGAAATTATAGGAGAAGAAGATAAGAACAAAAAAATTATATCTATTTTTTAAATAAGAAGACTATAAATATTTCTACAATTTGGTGTAGCTAATTGGCGCAATTATGCCTTCTAAATCCAACTTTTATTATCTATACTATTTACTTCTCTTTGAATTAGACTTTTATGTGGTTCAAAAATACCTCTAGATACTTTGTTTAACATGGAAAAAACTTGGGGACAATCAGGTAAAAATATATCTCCAATTCCATTTAAAATGCCTACAAAATAGGACACTCTCCTACTAATCCATGTTTTCAAAAAAAAAAAAAAAAAACTTGTCCAAATTTTAAAATTAAAAAATTAAAAAAAAAAACTTATAGAAATTGAGATGAATGGAAAATTATGACACTAGACCAAAAAAAGAAAAAGAAAAAAAAAATAGGATACTAGACCCATATCTTCAAAAACAATTCAAAAAAGCAAAAAAGAAAAATAATGACACTAGACCAAAACTTCATCGCATGCACAAAACGCATGTGATAAGGCTAGCATAGTATATGATATGAAATTTGGCTTATATGTTAAAAATGAATAAAATTTGTAATTCAATGGTAAAACATTATTTAGTGGTATAACATAATAATATTAATAACCTTTCCCCCCCCATTTTTGTAAGATAAATATCCTAAACCACTAACCACACACACATATATCTATATTTTATTTTAGAATGAAAACATAATAATATTCATGGACAAATTGGAATAAAAATTTATTTTTGGCTTTTTTAATGGCCAATATAGTCCATACAGGGCTATAGCATTGATTTTGGGTGTTCTAGATATCGTATAGGTTTGGTTTTTGTAGTGTAGATTCTCTCCTGCATTCGTTATAGAGCTTTCAAATGGGTCTTACCTATATTGAGAAGTAGCTAAAAATTAAAAAAAATATATATATTCTTTAAATTAAAAATGGCTCGACTTCTTATGCTCTTTAACATGCTTTTGGTCCGATCAAGGTAATTGTTCAAATGGTTAAAATGGTTAGAGAAAGTGGCAATGGCTTATATGTTAAAAATGAATAAAATGTCTTATTCAATGGTAAAACGTTATTTGGTGGTATAACATAATAATATTAACTCCCTCTCTCTCTCTCTCTCTCTCTCTCTCTATATATATATATATATGTTAGGACATATGTGTTTCAAGTTGTTTCGAACATATGTCATTATTTTATGTAATTGGCTTATCCTTTAACAAAACGCACTCAGCTTGTATTCAGGTAGCTCTAGGATGATTTTAATACTTCAAGAAACAATGTTTCAAGATCAAGTGTTAAAGCCATGAAAGTTGTCCAAGATTCAAGTTGAAGAAGTGTCAAATTTTAAAGCTCGACACCTGCATCTATTGAGTTTTAAGAAGCTGTTTAGCCCCGAGGCTCAACAGCTGCTCGACATCACCTTGACACCTCTAGCTGTCGAGATTTAAGAAAAACAAATTCTAAGTTCTGTTTTGATTCCAATCCGTTCATGTGTCTTTGGGGCTTCTTCTCTTCTAACCCTAAACATATAAAATGATTATTTTAAGGGCCGTCAAAATAGACACAAGTTGCACAAGCATTGAGAAATCCTTGTTCAAGCAATTTGTAACCTGAGACAAAGTTCATGCCCTAGTTCATCTCTTGTGAAGAAGTTGCTGTACAATGTGCACCATAGGGTTTTGTAACCAAGCATCTTCTTGATCTTTATCGTATGGATGAATTGAAGAACTTTGTAGTCAACAACTCTCTCTCCAGTTGGTAATTGAAGTCGCGTACTGGAATCCGCACAATTGGTTAGTCACGTACTGGGAGTCGTGCATCAAAAGGAGAAATTGCCACTACAGAATAAGTTTAATTGGGTATTAGGGTAAGTGTTTAACTGTAGGTTGGTAAGGTACTTGGGATTCCTTTACTTGTAACCGCTTGTTGTGATAATAGTGGAGTTTCGGGAGTGGTGACCTTAAATCACTCGGTGGGGTTTTTGTCATGTAGGTTTTCCCCATTCGTAAACAAATCACCGTATTATTTATTTTCTGTTGCATACTTTAGTTTGTTGGTGATTTATTTGTGCTACCACACTATTTGCATGTTAATTTGATTAATTAATAACTTGGCTAATTAATCAACTTAATTCATCACTAGGGGTCAACGCGTTTGTGACTTATCAATATATATAGATATAATGAAAACATAATATATATTCATGAAAAAATTGGAATAAAAATTTATTTTTGGCTTTGTTAATGGTCATTATAGTCCATACAGGTCTATAGTAATGATTTTGGATGTTTTAGATATCGTTGCTATAGGTTTAGTTCTTGTAATGCTGGTGCTCTTGTGCATTCGTTAAGGAGGTTTCAAACGGGTCCTACCCATATTGGGAAGTGACTAAAACTAATAAAAAAATGTTCTTTAAATTAAAAATGGCTTGACTTCTCATGCTCTTTAGCATTCTTTTTGTCCGACCGAGTTACTAAGGTTGATACCATGACCAACGAACCAAGCAAGCTTCTTGTGAGCTAATATGAAGTATTATAAAATTTATATAAGATTTACATGATTTATAGTTTCTAAACTTTTACATCGCCTCTTTCTCAATATATTAAATATTACTAAGCTTGTTTTCATTACTAAATTAACTTGTGATTTAAGAATAGTACCTTTGCTTAGGAATTTACTATTTATGATTTTTTTTTTCAAAGTGATTTTTATTTAATCGAAATGATTTTTACTTGTATGATTATTGTACATATTTTTTTTTCATGCTTATTTATGCTATACTATTTTTATGGTTGTGGATACCGTATTTTTTCTAGTCCCGATTAACACGTAAAAACAATGATAAAAATTCAAAACAATAAAAAATAAAAAATCATGATTTTTAAAGCCAAAAAGGGCAATAAATAATTGCAACTTGATCGGATGGTGAATTAAAAAATTGCAACAATTAAATCCCATTTGATAAGAATTAAGGCCAATTAACTTCCACTATATTAAATTTCATAATTTCAAAATTTTACTACTCCACGTAATAACTTTTTAGTTTCATTTATTGAATCAAAGAGTTTAATATCACATATGACTTGTTGGTACATTTGGTGTGACATGAAGAGAATAAGAAAAATAAGTATCCTCTTCTTATTTTTCCTTTTTCCTCCTTAAATTTGAAACAATAATCTAATTGATCATGGACAATTGGGGTTTCTACCAAGACCACCATAATAAAAGTAGTTTATAAAATTTGTGACATTATAGCAATTTGGTTTCCGAACGATAATTTCACTATAATTGGGAAACCGGAGAACATTTGAACCATCAACAGTTTGGAGATTTTTGAAGTAACTATCCCTTTGATACCCTTCTTCAAGGAAATGACCACTGCCCATTTGTGTTGAGGTGTGCTCCCCATTTTTTTGTAGGTTTGTCACCTCTCCTCCCCATTGGATCTCTAATGCGCTTTCAGATAGGGATACAAATAGGGAGGCAGGCCAATATCCCATTAGATACTTATTCCCAACTTGCAACCACCAGTGTCCCCCTCGTTTGATGTCCTACCTCATTGTACATGCCATGCTAATCAGTTTGTAATATGTTTAATGATAAATGAAGGTATGAAGGTTAAATATTCTTTCACTTGTTTATGTGCATACACATGCCTGTAATTGATGCAACAATATACATATTTTTTTTAAAAAAAAAATGATATCTATATTTAAAACATAAAAATAAATGTGAAAACATGAATGTAAAAAGTATAAGTGAGAGAATAAAAACCAAGTATATGCGAGAGAATAAAAACCTATTGGTAAAGCATTATATTTTTGGTGTGATATATATTTCTATTGAAAGAGAAAAAGAAAAAGAATCTTTTTTTTGTGCAGAACAACTAGACATAAATTTGCGATCTTAAAAAATAAGTTAGGCTTAAATTAATTAAGTACAGAAAAACTTGAAACTTTAAATTAAAAAAGTTGTATGTAATAATAAATAAACCGAGAAATAAGAATTTCAAACATAAACTGTTACAAATAAAACCAGAAGAATATAATAGGGCTTGGGCCTTAAGCCATATTTCTAACATTTGTTACTATGTTTTTTTTTTTTAATAGAAAAACTACATATGATATGATCATATATATATGTTTCCAAAAGTTAGAAGTATTTGATAAAGTAATTAAATTGAAATATTTTACTACCTTCCAGAAAAGGAAGTGGAGTTCATATTGGGAACCAGCATAGACGGAAATAGGGTTGAGGCTTCCACCCAGTGGAATTTCCTTGTTGATTTGAACAAAGCCAGGTGAGCACAATAGATTGTAGCAACCCCTAGTTTGATTGAATCTTTCTGCAGGAATGAATAAAAGACTATTTTTTGAAAACCAGTAAAAAGAAACAATAATGGTAGAGAAGTAAAAAATTAAAACACTTACATTAGTAGCGAAAAAAGTGAAGAGTCTTGTGTTGTAATCTCCATATACATTTAGTTGACCTGTTATTACACACAAGTAATTTTTGTAAAAATGAAAATTATTAGTAATTCAATGTTTTGCAAGGGCCTAAAAAAAAAAGTGATGATGAAATTAAATAATAAATATACCATCCAGCCAGCTTCAATGCCATTAAGCTCTGTAGGTGCATTACCACCTAGGATCAAGAGTTGAGACAAGCTGAACTCAACTTGTTCCTGGATTAGGGGTTTCCAAGCGTTTATGGTTGCCTTAGTTCCATAATACTTATCTCCCGTCACAAAAACTATTGCATTCTAGAAACTCAACCAAAAAAACATGAAGGTTGTGAGTGTCGACTTCTTGAGTTCTTAATTAGTTGCAGTAGTAGATATCATTGAGTTCAAACGTATTAAGTTGTACCTCATGGAAAACAGTTTTATTGGTATCCGTGGTATCAAACTGAGGGTATTTGTTCCTTCAATAATTGGCTACAGAGCTTGCCCTTAATAAATCTTCTTCTTTAGTTCTTTTGATGGGAATAGTTTCTTCAGGACACCTTCCATTCAAGTGCCATAGCTGAGTAATTTTGGACTCAAACTTTGAAGAGAAGTTGTCAAATGAAAGCCCTTCTGGGTGAAAACTTGGTCTCATCTAAGACATATATGCGCAAACCCAACCCCATACCATACCATACATACGATAGGGATCAAATTATTAGCGGTTCCAAATGATCAATTACTAAATTAAACTAGCTAGTCACCTGAATTGTATGATTCCTGAAGAAAGGATGATCAAAAGCTGGTTGGTTTTTGATATGTACACAGTCGATTATATCTCCATCTGGGCTCTGTATCAGATACATTTTCTCATCACACACAGATATATTTAAATTTAAGATCATAAAAGTAGTAAATGGGAGTCATGGAGACACCTCAACACAAAAAAGAGAATGATTATTTTAGGACAAAAGCTAAAAGTACTATATAGAACACAAGCTTTGCTTACCCCAAAGAAGAGAAAAAAAAAAAAAGATGACAGAGAACTAAAAAGAAGAGAAAAAGAAGGTGGGAATATATAAAAGGACAAAGTTCGGCTACAAAATTGGTTGTAGCCTAAGGCAACAACTTCCTTTAAAAAAATTAATATTGCTACATAGTTTGAAAATCTAATTGTTAGATGCATGTTCTCTAAACTCTTAACACATATGTCAAATTCAAAAATTCTTAACGAACAAACTCAAATTCTCAAATTTCAATAAAAAATCAACCTTGAATCAAACCAAAAATTTTTATACCCAAACTCAAAATTCTTAACAACTAAAACTCAATTCTCAAATTTCAATCAAAACCCAACCATGAATCAAACCATAAATTCTCATACCCTAACTCAAACTTCTCAACAAGTTAAACCCAATTCTCAAATTCAATAATATACAAATCAAATTTATCAACCATAAAACACACACAACTAATTACCAGCAATTTTTTTAAGAGAGGAAGAGCAATTAAGATCAAAGAGAACCATAGGCGCAAAGCCATTAAGAACCCACCCCAAATCTCAGCCATCCATTGCAACTATAAAACCTAGCTACCTGCCACCCACCATAACCCACAAACCAGCCAAAAACCCAAATTGATAAACCCACACAATGGTAGAAAAATACTGATTTGAGAATTAGTGGGTAAGTCGAGGACAGTGGAGGTGGAGCTGGTGATTGAGGATAATATATTGTACAATTGGAGTGAAATAAAAAATATTGAAGACGGTTGAACTGATAATCGGAGGTTGGAGTTAACAATGGTTGAGGTTGAGTCAGCAATGAGTGGTGTTGGAGATAAGTGGTGCTGACAAACTTAAGAGTGATGAGTGGCTTGGTGGCTTTGGTTTGTGGGAAGAGAGAACTTGAGAGTGAGAGGGAAGAGGGGTTGTTATACGAGAGAGAGAGAGAGAGAAAGAAGGGGGGAAATATTTTCCTTCAAAACTGTTAGGACATATGTAGTTCAAGTCCGTGAACATATGTCGCTATTTTATGTAATTGGCTTATCCTTAGACAAAACGCACTTTACTTGTAATTGGGTAGATTTTGGATGAGTTTAACACTTCAAGAAACAGTGGTTCAAGGTTAAGTGTTGAAGCCGTCAAAGTCTGTCCAAGAAACAAGCAAGGAAGTGCAAGTTTTTAAAGCTCGACACATACCTCGACAGATGCATCTATCGAGCTTTAAAGAAGCTGTTTTTGCCCAAGCCTCGACAGCTTCTCGACACCTCTCGACACCTCTATCTGTCGAGAATTAAAGAAAACAGATTTCCAAGTCTGTTTCAAGTCTAATCCGTGAGTGTGTCTTTGGGACTTCTTTTCTCCTAACCCTAGACATATAAAAGGATTATTTTAAGGGCCGTCAAGCAAGGAAGCAGAAGATACAAGTTGCACATTCTTTGAGAACTTGTTGTTCATGCAATTTGTGATCAGAAAGACAAAATTCGTGCCCTAGTTCATCTCTGATGATTTGAAGAACTTTGCAGCCAACTCTCTCTCTCTCTCTAGTTGGTATTTGAAGTCGCGTACTGGGATCCGCGCATCAAATTGGTTAGTCACGTACTTGGGAGCCGTGCATTGAAAGGAGAAACTGTCACTACAGAACAAGTCCAATTGGGTATTGGGGTAAGAGTTCAACTGTAGGTTGGTGAGGTACTGGGATTCCTTACTTGAAACTGCTTGTTGTGATAATAGTGGAGTTTTGGGAGTGGTGACCTTAAATCACCCGGTGGGGTTTTTGCCGTAAGGGTTTTCCCCATTCGTGAACAAATCACCGTATTATTTATTTTCCGCTGCATAACTTAGTTTCGGTGATTTTTTTGTGCTGCCACGTGATATTGCATGTTAATTTGATTAATTAAAAACTGGGCTAATTAATTAATCTAAGTTATCACAAGGGGTCAACGCATTTGTGGCCTGGCAAGTGGTATCAGAGCAGGCACACTTTGATTAGGGTTTAATCATTGATGTGTGATCCATTGGCCCCTGTTGTCATGGAAACTCTTGATTGTTTTGATTTGCATGATCTTGTGTTGAATGATGATGATGATATTCATGATGCCTATTGCAAGCTTTATAATTTTTGTATGAAATCTCTTGAGTGTTCTACAAAATTAAAAGCTAAATTTAAAAAGGTCAAGCTTGAAAAAGATGATTTGATTGCAAAATTGGATGAAGCCACAAATTTGAATGAGAATTTTAAAAATCAAATTTCATCTCAGGTGGACAAAATTAAGAGTTTGGAAGAGCAACTAATTGAATTTAAAACTGAAGTTGAAAAATTAACTAGTGCCAAACTTGTTGTTGAGCCTAACTCAAAAGAAAAGGATTTTTATATTCCCCCATTCAAAAGGAATAATGAAGAGTTGAAGGCTAATATTGTTAGGATAGACAAAGGTAAACAAACTGATGTTAACGCTGAAGTTTCTAAATCTATGTCTAAAACTCCTCCTAGACTGAATGATAAATCTGTTTTTGTCCCCACTTGTCATCATTGTCACATTGTTGGTCATATTAGGCCAAATTGTCCTAAGCTGAGGATTCTATCAACCTCTAAGGTTAGACGTCCTTCTAGGAAGCCGAGTAGCTCTAAAACTGCTCATGTTTGTCACCGTTGTGGTGTTTCTGGACACACTCGTCCTAATTGCTTTAAGTTGTATCCTCATAAGCAATTGTCCAAACGGTCACAGGTTTCCTCTCAAGGACCTACATCTTTGTTTGGAGAGTTATTAAAAGTCTTGAGCTTTTTAACTCAATTTCAGGAGAATTTTAATTCTTCTATGTCCTTTAGTAGTCATACTAGGACACGTGTCTTTTCATCTTCACGGCCAAAGACTCGTGCTATGTGGGTGAGAAAGGAGCCTAAGACTTAATTGTCTTTTCTGTTTGTCCTCTGCTTTAATTCTTTCTATCTAAAGTAGGACTCTCTTTGTTTGATTTCTTATCTGCTTTTAGAATCATGCTTTCATGCATTTGCATTTCTTTTCTTGCTTTCAAGCATATGCATCATTCTTTCATGCATTCATGATGTTTGTCTGTTTTTGTGTGGTTGTTTAGTTTTTATTTTGTTTTGTTTTCAAAAAAAAAAAAAAAAAAATTAGAAAATTACAAAAACAGTGTTTGTTTGTGTACATTGGTTCTTGTGAACCTTAAAATGGCCATTGAAACAGAGTTTTCTAAACTTTGTATCACCTGTAGCTTAGATGAGCATTCTTCTGCACAACTAAGCAAGTGAGCTTTGTAGCTCTTTGTTTGTGATGAGTAAGGTTAAGTGATCTCTTCTTCTTAACACTCGTATCACTCTTTTTGACGGGTTGAACTAGAAAATCCCAAGAGAAAGGCATAAATAACCATCTCACCACTGTTACTCGCCAATCATAATATGACATTTGTATGCTTCGGCATAGCAAAAGTGCAATGTCAATGACACCTGTATGCTTCGGCATAGCAAAAGTGCAGTGTCAAAAGCTTAACATAATTGGGTATTTCTTTTCTTTCTCTTGTATGCCCATGCATGATATGCTTGTTAAAAAGAAAATATGCAAAGATATAGAAAGCAAAAAGATCAAAAATGCTTTAAAATATGGTTGCAAGCGTGTTTTCTAGGAGATGTGGGAGTTATAGGATGTACCTCGAAAATGATAGTCCCCATCAAACGGTTATGATTGTGTGTGAGTTAAAGTGATTTTCTCATATCTCAAATCGTCATAACATTGAGACACTTATGCAATCTTGCGATGTTCTCACACACGACACGCAACACTCTTTGCTATTCTTGATACATGTGCAGGTACAATGTGATTTGGCCATCACAAGGTTTACATGCTTTAATGTATGCTCACTAAACTGTCTGGACTTGTTTTTGAAATATAAAATTGGTTAGACTTGTTTAGTGTGTGTGTGCGTGTTTTGAGATAAATGTGCATCAATTTTCTTGTTGAGAGATGATTTTGAGAGCTTAATGTGTTGATTGGATCCTTGGTTGAGTTGCATGCATGATTGCATTCATGTCTGTGTTTTTCCTCTTTTGAAAAACTATTTTTAAAGGCATCTCGACACCTCCTCGATACCTCTCGACACATAGGCTATCTGTCGAGATCCCTAGACTCTTTCTTATCGCAGTCTCGACAGATACCTCGACACTTGCTGGATCGATCGAGAAACTTTCTGTCTGCTCGATAGCTTCTCGATAGCTGCTGGATCGATCGAGGTTACTTCTTGCTTGTTTCTTCTTCCTTGATACCTGATCTCGATAGCTTCATCTGTCCATGTGTATTTCTCGACACATGACCTCGATAGCAGGCTCGACACCTCCCGATAGCATCATCTGTCGAGAATTATTGAGAGGCTATATATTGAGCGTTCGCGATTTTTCTTCTCACTTGCTCGATCTCTCTCGTTCGAAACCTCTGTTCTCTCTCTCAAAATCTCTCATTTTCCCTCCAAACCTCTTCCCAAGGCGTTTTCAAGTGTTCTTTGCGATCTTCATCTCTTAGTAAGCGTCTTATCCCTCATATTCATGCATTTCATTGTTTTAAAACCCTAGGTTTTGTGTTTTTGAAAATTTTTGGGAGTTTTCAAAATTGTTGGGGTTTTCATGAAATTCTTGGGTTGGTTTGATAGTTTTGATCTTCAAAATCACATGCATTGCATCACATTCGCATTCTAATTGTATTTTCATGCATTTAGATGTGTGCCTATCGATTGTGTGCTGATTAGGTTTGGATTGGGCTGAGCCCATGATGGTTTTATGTTGCATGTCACATGTTCATGCATTCTCCATGCATACGTTCTTTTTTTTCAATATTATTCTGCCAATATTGAACTGTTTGGAACTTTTCTGTGTGTCTCTTTCTCTTTTCCCCTCTCTATGGTTGCGTTAGTAGTGTCTATGGCACCTAAACGTAAGTCCATTCCGTCCCAGAACCCTCTGCGTTCTAAGGGACAGTCTTCCTCTGACTCTACCCCTCTTTCTGTCCGGTTCCGTGATGAGAAAGCCCATAAGGACTTCTCGGAGAACTTTTCTAAACGCGGTGTTCATTCGGAACGCCATGTTGTTCTGGCAGACTTTGCAGACACCGACCTTCCCGATGTCATTCACTCTCGGGGATGGTAGTCATTGTGTGACGTCCCGGTCACATCTCCTCTCGTGTTGATACAGGAGTTTTACTCCAACATCCACGGGATAGATTCTTCAGTACCTCTTTTCTACTCTTGCATCCGAGGTACGTGCTTTTGTGTCACCCTAGAGTTAGTCTCTGAGGTTCTTCATGTCCCTAGGGTGGATCATCCTGATTACCCTAGCTGTGAGCGTCTCTAGACTGTGTCCAAAGACGAGATGATCTCGGTGTTCTGTGAGCGTCCGTCCTCTTGGGGAGATCATATGTACACACCATGTCGACCTTTTGCTAAAGGTCCTCGTTTTCTTAACATGGTGATGACTTTTGTTTTGCACCCACTTTCTCACTATAACTCTATCACAGAGCCTCGCGCTCGATTTTTGCTGTCCCTCTTAGAGGATCTTTCTATAGACTTTCCTTCACACTTTATCTTTTCCATCATAGATGTCTATAGAGATACGGCCACCCGTGATAAGCTCATTTTCCCTTCTGCTATCACGAGGATCCTGAGCCGTTTTTCCATCCCTTTCCCCTCGTCCGATCCTTACCACGTCATGTCTGCCATAGACGCCGCTACCGTAAAGCGTAGCGAGGCACAGTTCCGATCGCAACAGACAGATGGTGCCACTCCTTCTACTCGTCCGGCCACCTCCAGATTAGCTCGTGTGTCTGCTTCTTCCTCCTCGAGCGACGTCACGTTAGGAGACATCATGGCGCGGCTACAGCGCATGGATGCTCGCCTAGATACACTCTCCACGGAGTTGTATCAGGTGAACGTCCGTATTGGTCGCATCGCCAGGCGACAGGCGACCATGGGCGGCTTTGCTCCAGAGGCTTCTCCTCCGCCACCTTATGTGTCGACTGAGACTGAGGCTGATGATGATGGCGATGATGATGATGCTTCCGACGATGATGATGATGGAGATGCGAGCTCTTAGGATGAGATGTCTACTTGACACTCTACCTTTTGTCACTCGTGACAAAAAGGGGGAGTAGTTTTGTATGAGAGTAGTCATACTTAGGGGGAGTGTTAGCATAGGACATTTTTGTTAGGGGAAGTGTGGTTTGAGGGATGTAGTGAGGTGATCATATGTATTTCTTTTCTTTTCTCATCTGTTTAGAGATACTTTGATCATGTATTGACATACATTGTATTTATTCTCTTCTTATATATGATGATGTATGTTTTTCTTTCACCTACCTTTCATGTGTTGTTTCTTTTCTATCTTTATACACATGTTTCTTTACTTGTACGTAATCTATTATTTCTGTTTCACACAAAGATGCCTTGATGTGTTTTGTTTATAAGTGTTTCAGAAATACAGGTTGTCAAAGTCTTCTTGCCATAAACTCTCTTCTTGCAAAGTTTTTCAAGAGTTTGTGTTAGGATAGATTTTACTGTATGTAACAAGTGAATATGAGTTGAGTGATTTATGACTTCTCTCATATCTTCATTTGTATGTTGTGGTTTTGTCACGGATTGCCAAAGGGGGAGATTGTTAGGACATACGTAGTTCAAGTCCGTGAACATATGTCGCTATTTTATGTAATTGGCTTATCCTTAGACAAAACGCACTTTACTTGTAATTGGGTAGATTTAGGATGAGTTTAACACTTCAAGAAACAGTGGTTCAAGGTTAAGTGTTGAA
Organism: Castanopsis chinensis; assembly: GCA_032878915.1. NCBI lineage: Eukaryota > Viridiplantae > Streptophyta > Magnoliopsida > Fagales > Fagaceae > Castanopsis > Castanopsis chinensis. Next base: position 2,018,103 of record JAVQMG010000086.1, read on the forward strand.
GCCGTCAAAGTCTGTCCAAGAAACAAGCAAGGAAGTGCAAGTTTTTAAAGCTCGACACATACCTCTACAGATGCATCTATCGAGCTTTAAAGAAGCTATTTTTGCCCGAGCCTCGACAGCTTCTCGACACCTCTCGACACCTCTATCTGTCGAGAATTAAAGAAAACAGATTTCCAAGTTTGTTTCAAGTCTAATCCGTGAGTGTGTCTTTGGGACTTCTTTTCTCCTAACCCTAGATATATAAAAGGATTATTTTAAGGGCCGTCAAGCAAGAAAGCAGAAGATCCAAGTTGCACATTCTTTGAGAACTTGTTGTTCATGCAATTTGTGATCAAAAAGACAAAGTTCGTGCCCTAGTTCATCTCTGATGATTTGAAGAACTTTGCAGCCAACTCTCTCTCTCTCTCTAGTTGGTATTTGAAGTCGCATACTGGGATCCGCGCATCAAATTGGTTAGTCACGTACTTGGGAGCCGTGCATTGAAAGGAGAAACTGTTACTACAGAACAAGTCCAATTGGGTATTGGGGTAAGAGTTTAACTGTAGGTTGGTGAGGTACTGGGATTCCTTACTTGTAACTGCTTGTTGTGATAATAGTGGAGTTTCGGGAGTGGTGACCTTAAATCACCCGGTGGGGTTTTTGCCGTAAGGGTTTTCCCCATTCGTGAATAAATCACCGTGTTATTTATTTTCCGCTGCATAACTTAGTTTCGGTGATTTGTTTGTGCTGCCACGTGATATTGCATGTTAATTTGATTAATTAAAAACTGGGCTAATTAATTAATCTAAGTTATCACAAGGGGTCAACGCATTTGTGGCCTGGCAAAAACAAATGGAGCGTAAAAAGAATTTTATATGAAGTAATTAATTACCTTGATGGATTTAAGAGCAGGCTTGTTAAGGCGCTTCAACTGCCATTGAATATCCAATTTTTGTTTCTGACCAAAGATGGTGTTAGTGTTTCTAATTCCAGCTACTGCCATTGGTATGAGAAAGCATAACCAAAAGGTCATCTTTACTGCCCTCAACCACCTCCTCCCCCAAACACAAGGAGACACCATAATTGACTATTACTTGAAGTAGGTCGTTGGTTTGTAGTGTACAATGATGAAATTGCTAACTTTGATCATAATCTTTGCAATACTTAAAAATGTTCAATTGTTTATCTTTGAACTATGACACATTCTGTTCTATCTATTTATAATCATCAATTCTATTTTTAATCGTCTATTTATAATCTATCTATCTATCTCTCTCTCTCTCTCTCTCTCTCTCTCTCTCTCTCTCTCTCTCTCTCTCTCTCTCTCTCTCTCTCTCTCTATATATATATATATATATATATATCTATATAATAACTAATAGTCGAAACGTTTAACTTTGTGTTGACCATTCTTTATTGTGACACGTGGCTAAATAACTTTATGCCATATATATTTGAACGAAAATGTGCCTCTTGACTGAAAAGGTATCTGTTGAACGAAAATGTGCCTATTGAATGAAAATGTCTATTGACCGAAAAATGTGCCTATTGATCGAAAATGTCTATTGACCGAAAAATGTGCCTATTGATCGAAAATGTGCATATTAAATGAAAATGTGCTTGTTAAAGTGTCATAATCCTTTGGGTATATATAGTGGTTCATATTTATTTAGAAACTTCTTCTCAACTTCTTCCATTTCGTCTTTTTTTAGAAACACAAGAAACTGATGGGTTAATAGTGAAAAGGTCCAGGAATTAAGCCACACCAATGGCAACAAAAAAATACTAAACGATTTCTTCATTTGGTAACTTCTTCTCTTTAATCTTTCTTAGAAACATAAATTACCGCTACGTCTAAAATTAAAAACACATAAAGATGTAACTTTACATTTGGCGAACCATACCAGCCCTATTTTTCCTATTTTTGGTGTACAATTGCACCATTTCATTGGGTAGTTATTAATTTTTGCAACCCTCCTCAACTAACCACACAAGAAAATATTATATAATGTAGGGTTGAAGGCCCTAGGGTTTTGGTATATTATGAGAAGATTAAGTATTTTTTTAATATATATGGGACTCACTAATTGAATTGATGATAAAAAAAAAAATATTATCTTTAATTTAGCTTCATCCTATCTAATTCTAAAAAAAGAAAAAAGTTTGATCCTATCTAAAAGACTAAACAATTTAAAATGGCATTTCACTATTCATTTAACCACTATTATAATATTTATTAATTTATGAGATAAGCAAGAAACTTAAATACTTGAATAGTGAAATGGGTAAAAAAAGGTTAAATGTGGGACAAGATAAAAAAATTCAAAAAAATCTAGGGTTTTGATACATTATGAGAAGATTAAGTATTTTTTTAATATATATGGGACCCACTAATTGAATTGATAATAATAATAAAAAGATTATCTTGAATTTAGCTTCATCCTATCTAATTCTAAATAAGAAAAAAGAAAAATGTTTGATTCTGAAAAGAAAAATAAAAAAAGTTTCATCCTATCTAAAAGAGACTAAACAATTTATTTATTTATTTTTTTAAAAGTACAGAGACTAAACAATTAAAATGGCATTTCACTATTCATTTAACTACTATTATATAATATATTCATTTTTGAGATAGGCAAGAAACTTAAAGACTTGAAATAGTGAAATGGGTGAAAAACGTTAAATGTGGGACAAGATAAAAAAACTCTGAAAATGATTAGGTTGGATTGATCAGGGAAAAATTCTTTTCCCATATTTTTCGACATCTATGTCTTTAAGAATGGCTTCTTCATTTTTTCTCTATTTCAGGAGGGGTCAAACTGATTTGAAGAATCAGAATACATATCATAATAGTAGTTCATATTTAACAAAACAAACCCAACTTATAAATAACAATTTTAGAGAATAGTCACAGGTTTATTGTGTTTCTAAGAAAGATGAATGAGAAAGAGTTGAGAATAAGTTACTAAATAAATATGAACTATTATTTATAGCCAAAAGATTTTGATCATTCAATAGACACATCTTCATTTAATATATATATTTTCAGTCAATAGGCAAAATTCAAAAGGTAAGAACTCTTTATTTTCTTGGGTTCACTATCTTTGGACGTTCCTAAAGTGCCACAATAAATACAAGGCCTAATTAAAATTTAAAAGATAGAAATTCTTTATTTTTGTGGATTCAACCAAGTGGCACATTCTTTACAAAGAGAATTGAAAAATTCTCAAGTGTCACATTGGAGATAAGAACAAATTAAATATTGACTTTTTGTTTCATTTGGTTTAATGTTTTTGAGTCTTTTCCTCTCTCACACATACAAACAAAACTCTTTGCGTTTCATTTCACCATTATCACCTCTTTCACTTCTACTCCTTTATATATATATATATATATATATATATATATATATATATATGGCTGAGGTAGTCAGACAGAGTGCAGAGGCGTGATGTGAAGACTGGGAATTAGAGCAATGAGGCAGAGGCGTGAGGTGATTAAGGCAGAGGTGAAGATGAGTTTGTTTTGTTTGATTAGTGTTAGCGATTTCAGATTTGAAGTTGGGTTGGGCTGGGTTGGGCTGGAAGTGGCTTTAGTTTAGAGAAGAATTAATTTTGTTTGATTAAGGATTTTGGGCTGGCTGGCTGGGCTGGATGTGGGCCAATTTTTTTGTTTGTATTGGACTAGAAAAATTGTTCAAAATAATTTGGGGGGGGCCGGATCCGCCCCTAGTTAGCATGTCGTGGTAGTGTCGTGTCAAGATAGGGGTATTCGGCTAAATATTTCAACCCTAAACCAAACTCATTTAATAATTGTGTCATGATTCTTCATCTCTAACATGACCTGTTATTGAAGTAGGTTAACACGACACAGCACGACCCACTTGACATGCTTAATAAACGGGGTCGTGATGGGTTGATATGAATGTGACCCAACTTATTTCAACCCACTTAATATTAAACAGGTTGGAATATCAGTGATGGTTATTGCATGTCCTTGTGCTCTTGGATTGGATACGGCAACTGCTGTCATGGTTGCAACAGGGGTTAAGGCTAATAATGATGTGCTGATAAAAGGAGGAGATGCTTTGGAAAGGGCTCAAAAGATTATGTATGCCATATTTGATAAAACAGGCACCCTAACCCAGGGAAAAGCCACAGTTACAACAGCAAAAGTTTTTACAGGAATGGATCGTGGAGAATTTCTTAGATTGGTGGCCTCTGCAGAGGTGACTTCCAATTCCCTACTAGTTTTCCATTTTTTACTCAAAAACTTAGCTTTGTGTTTTTAGATTTTCCCAATTCTTGGCTCTGAATTATGGTGCCAGAGAGAGTTCCCAAGAAGACCTCATAATATGACAACAATAAAATAAAAAATTCTTGCCATAATATTTTGACTCCTAAAATGGAAAACTTGCTTTTTACGTATGTTATTCTGACATTCTACACATGCAACATATATGGTAGCAGAGGACATAAAAACGATTGAGTTTTCATTTTCTCCTTTACACCTAACATGATTTATTCCCTTCTTTTGGGGTGGCGTGGGGGTGATGAAACTTCTATATATATATATATATATATATATATATATATATAGTAAGCAACGGAATAATAGCATAACATTTTATTCTTTATTTTTATTCCCTGGCTTAGGCTAGCAGTGAACAGCCGTTGGAAAAAGTAATAATGTAATATGCACAGGGCCGGCTTAATAGGTGATATAACTGATGCAATCACCTAAGGCCCCCAAATAAAAAAAAAAAAGCCCACTTGAAAAAAAAAAATATATATATAATATATTAATCTATATATTTTAATTAAAAAAAAATTTAAGCATTTTTATTGGTCAATAAAATGCATTAAAAAGGCCCCCTTTATCCTAAAATGAAAAAAAAATTAAAAAGGAAAAAAACAAAAATAGTCAAACTTCAGCTAACAAAATTAAATTTTAGAAGACAAATTTATTAACTCATTCTTGAAATATGCTAAAATCAAAATTAATACCAGACAAATTCATTAATAATGCAACGTAATTGTCTTGAAATATACTAAAATAGAGATAATAAATTTCAAAAACAAAAGAAAAATCTCTCATCTCTTTATCTCTCTGCCTCTCCATTTATATTCTTACCTCTCTTTTCTTCATCTTCATTTTCATCTTAATTCTTGATCTTTTTCCATAAACTTAGTCGGTCAGTGAAATTTTTCTTTGTTGATTCCCTTCAATTCACAGCAAATTCAAAATTGAAACTAGCCTACCAGAGTAATCTTCAGACTTCAGAGAAGCTCTCTATCCTTCCGAAAATGAAGGGGGTGTTTGGTGGTTGTTTTCAAACAACCATTTTAAGTTTTTAAACAGCATTTCACGTATTTTCACACATTTTTTCATCTTCATGTATTTTCACAAATATTTTCAAGCAATAATTTTCAATTTTTAAACACATGTACTAAACGGACCCGAAGAGTCAAGTCTTCTATTTATTTAACTTATATTACATATTTTTTTAGTTTATTTTACTGCACAATCGTTTGATGGGAGTCTTATCATGGGATACGTTTGACAAGGCACGTTTTTTTCCTTTAAAACTTAGCTATAGGATGGTTTCTAAAATAAAAAAAAAAAAAAAAAAAAAAAAAAAAAAAAAAAAAATTTAGCCATAGGATGATAGGAGTACAGGTTGCACTGCACAGGCTGCACAGTGCGCAACTGTGCAGTGCAGCCCACAGTTACAGCTTATAAGACCAGGATTTCTCACTTTTTTTTAAAAAAAATCTAAACACGGTTTTCACGTTATTATAAATTATTATACCAATTAATAATTTGGTGGCTATCATATCAACTTATTTGTGATATGCACGCCATGTTCATTTCTTTGATGAACCTTCTGCAACCAAGGATTCTCCAAAACATAACAAAGAGAGCAATTCCAGATGGCTTTTTGATGTCTTGGAATTCTCTGCTCTGCCAGGAAAAGGTGTCCAGTGCTTTATAGATGAAAAACTTCTTTTGGTGAGTTTCCTTTACATTGAGATATGTAAATGTCAATTCATTCTTTAAGATGTGCTTCATAACTCTCTGGGATTGCTTACGGGAATTAATGTATCCTGAACAGGTTGGTAATCGGAAACTGATGACTGAAAGTGGAATCACTATTCCAATCTATGTTGAAGATTTTTTAGTAGAGCTTGAAGAAAGTGCCAAGACTGGCATACTCGTTGCATATGAGTATAGCTTAATTGGTGTTTTGGGAGTTGCAGATCCACGAAAGAGAGAAGCTGCTGTGGTTGTAGAGGGCCTTAAGAAAATGAATGTCATGCCGGTCATGGTTACAGGGGACAATTGGAGAACAGCTAGGGCTGTTGCTAGGGAGGTTCGTATATAACTTTTATGTGTTAATCAGTTGAAGTCCGGATTTTAGCATTATGAAACTCAAAATTCTTTTGAGTTCTGATATTTAGGCAACTATTATATAATTTATATTACTTTTCTAGGATCCGAGAGTTCGGTAAGTGCAGTATGCTCTTCTTTGCTTCTTAGGAGATACAAAAAATCCAGACTTACAACCGTACTAGAAATAACTGTAGAGTAGAAAGAGAACTGAAAAACTTTAGGTCACGGCTTTGAATTGAGATAAGATGGGGGTTCCTTTAGAGTTTGATATCCCGATTTTGTATATTTCCGTTTCTCTTACACTGAGGGTGTAAGTACGGTACCCCATTCAATGAAAATCCCCTTTTATAATAATGTGCTTAATACTTTTTCTTTTTTAATTTCTATTTTTTTCCCACTCTGTTATGATATTTTTATTCAATGAAAATGATTATGTTTGCTCTCTCTCTGATTGTGGGGTTGTGTGCATACATGTTTCAGTGTTTGTGTGCCCTAGGCACACTTGCATTTCATGTGAATTTACATGAGGGAAGGTAAGGAATTTTATGTATGGGATGTATGGATTCTCTCTCTCTTAGCATGTGTTCCATGCATGTGGAGTCCATACGATGTGAGAGAGTGAATGCATATATCTAATGCATGAAATAATTATTTGAGAAAATTTTTGTTTGTTGCGTATCATGTATAAATTGTGAAAAGTTTTCTAAATTGCTGGTCTCAATATATGCAGCTATATGCACAATTAAAGAGTTCCATTTTTCATTTGAAAAATAAAAAGAGTTGTATTTTCATTTGAGGCAAAATAAGGAAACTTCTAAACCATTTTATGGGATACTTTTAATAATCTGATTGCGTTTGTTCTTTAAGGCTCAATTTGTTTTTACTGAAAATATTTTCTCTATTTTCGGGTGTTTGGTCCGACTAAAAATAATGGCTAACCTTATAGAAATGGTGAAGATACCTTTTAATTCTTTGTTTGTGTTTGTTAAGGCTTTTTGTTTTGATTGAAAATATTTTCCCCATTTTTGGGTGTTTGGTCCAACTGAAAATAATGGTCAATTTGAAAATTTTCTCAAGTTGACCGTAAAATAACTCCCTTTGAGACTTAATTACATAAATTAAAATTTTTTAACATATCTTCTTTGTAAAACAAAGTTTGAAAAATATCCCAATCCCTCTCTTTTTCACCCCCCACCCACCCCACCCATCACTACCATAAACTAGTCGTGACCACCGGTGCCACCATTGCAATTATTGACGCCTCCACCACGACCATTGGCACCACAAACCTCTCTCTCTCTTTCTCTCTCTCTCTCTCCCACCCACCCACCTAAACTATCCAACCATCATCTTGACAATCACAACCCACCCCTGGCGAACGCTTGCAAGTTTAAATTTTGTGTTGAGTTGATTTTCTTTCATGCAAGCCAAACACTTGAAAATGTTTTCCCTTTGCAAGTTTAATTATTGTGTTATGATGACTTTTTTTTTCATACAAGCCAAACACTTGAAAATGTTTTCCAATGCATTTTCAAGAATATAACTAAACACCTGAAAATGTTTTCTTTGCAATCATAATACTTTTACCTAAAAATATTTTATAATCTGGAAATCATTTTTAGTTGAAACAAACGAAACCCTAGGCATTATGTAACTAAAAAAATAGGTTAAACTGAACATCTTTATGTGAAAATCAACAAAAGGCTTTTTGAAGCCACTATACTTCCACTTGCAACAAATCTCTCTATAAATAGGTTAAACTGAAAGTTTCTCTTTATTTCTTGTGTAATGGAGTCAAGCCAAGAAGAAGCTAACCTTTAGATAATCCAGAACCCAATGGAGCTATTAATAACAAGGTTGGCTTGACCAATATTTTAAAGTCTATTTGTTGAATGAATCAACTTTAAAAGTTAATTGGCACTCATTGCCAAAGCCAAGTTTTCATTCTCGTTTCACTTGTATGCATGCTTAAAATTTCAATCTCTTTTATGAATGAATTTTTTTTAAGGCATGTATGGAAAAACCACAATTGATTCGACCTTCTTAAGGAGGGAAGTTTTACACACTACTGTTTACGCTAAGCCTGACTTAGTATTAAAAACTCATAATTTTATTTACTTTACTTGAAATAAAAGATTATATGTTATGCATTATTCATATTTTTTGGTGAACAGATGCATATTTATTTATGATAAATTAAAAATGATAAGGAGGAAGAGACTAGTGTGGCTTCCTTATCTAGTTGAAACCATAGAAGCTCAAACATGTTAATGAACTACTAAATTAATTAATTTTTTTCTCTTATATATAATAAATGCCATGAATAATGTAAGGGCGCGATTTGGATCTTAAGCCCAACAAGCAATAGGATAAGGGCCCAAAGCACCCAAAGCGCCCAACACAATGAATTTGTAGAGTGTGAGCTTAAAAACTAGGCTTCAATGGATTGAACGATGCGCATAGTGGATTAAAGATGGTAAGAAAGCAAAGTCAAACAAGCTTTATGCAAGGAAATACTTCCTCGGCAAAGTCCGAGGAGAGTGGTTCTTGATATATATTATCTTTAGCTCGAGGTCAAGCTTAGTGGCCATGCATGGGGTTTTGAAGTTATTTTTGTTAAATTTAAGATCTCTTGCACGACAACAATGACAGGCCACAAACGCGTTGACCCCTTGTGATAACTTAGATTAATTAATTAGTCCAGTTCTTAATTAATCAAATTAACATGCAATATCACGTGGTAGCACAAACAAATCACCAAACTAAGTAATGCAGCGGAAAATAAATAACACGGTGATTTGTTCACGAATGGGGAAAACCCTTACGGCAAAAACCCCACCGGGTGATTTAAGGTCACCACTCCCGAAACTCCACTATTATCACAACAAGCAGTTACAAGTAAGGAATCCCAAGTATCTCACCAACCTACAGTTGAACTCTTACCCCAATACCCAATTGGACTTGTTCTGTAGTGACAGTTTCTCCTTTCAATGCACGGCTCCCAAGTACGTGACTAACCAGATGCGCGGATCCCAGTACGCGACTTCAAATACCAACTAGAGAGAGAGAGAGAGTTGGCTGCAAAGTTCTTCAAATCATCAAGGATGAACTAGGGCACGAACTTTGTCTATCAGATCACAAATTGCATGAACAACAAGTTCTCAATGAATGTGCAACTTGTATCTTGTGATCTCCTTCTTGACGGCCCTTAAAATAATCCTTTTATATGTCTAGGGTTAGGAGAAAAGAAGTCCCAAAGACACACTCACGGATTAGACTTGAAACAGACCTGGAAATCTGTTTTCTTTAATTCTCGACAGATAGAGGTGTCGAGAGGTGTCGAGATAGCTGTCGAGGCTCGGGCAAAACAGCTCCTTTAAAGCTCGATAGATGTATCTGTCGAGGTATGTGTCGAGCTTTAAAACCTTGCACTTCCTAGCTTGTTTCTTGGACAGACTTTGACGGCTTCAACACTTAACCTTGAACCACTGTTTCTTGAAGTGTTAAACTTATCCTAAATCTACCCAATTACAAGTAAAGTGCGTTTTGTCTAAGGATAAACTAATTACATAAAATAGTGACATATGTTCACAGACTTGAACGACATATGTCCTAACAAACAACATTGTCAGAATGCCTTCCCTAACCAAAGTGGACTCGAGGGCTCTCGGTATTGACGGGAATGAACCCACTCCTCGAGACCAGGCATGCAGCTTGCTGGCTGCACTACACCCTTTCCCTTGTGCCAGTTAAGAGAGTCAGTCTTCTTCAGTATCCCATCTGTCTATTAGTCAACGCGGAATCACAACTGTATCCCGAGCCCTTTCTTTCACCTCTCCTCTCCAATCCTCGATCAAACTTGCGTTCCCCAGGCACTATGAAATGGGAGGTCTCTAAAGTTGCAACCTAGGATCCAGCTATGAAAGAAGCCGGCTTTACAAGCGCTAGGAGATCATCAGCTTATGGCAGGAAGGATGGATGATCTCCTTATTATCCTCAGTGAGTCCTGAGGACTCCCTTTTGATAATTGGTTTAATAACATTCATTTACAATTTCAATTCTTGTTGCTACAGTGTTTTCTCCCGTAGTTTTTTAGATCCCCTTTCTCCTAGAGGATTTCTTACATTATATAGCCTCTTTTAGCTGATTTTGGCCCTCTATTTGTTGATCATGTAAACCACTACTCGAGTACTTGTCCCATCAGACACCTTCCCAAGTCTTCTGTGAGTTGCGACAACTAAGACAGTAATGTTCATAAGTCTTCTCCACGTAAATGCTACCAGAGGGTTTGGTGGGGTGTAATAAATGTGGTGGCAATTACCATCCCTTCAGACATGTCAGGACCACTTTACTTTCTGAAGCCCTTCCTCCAGAGTGCGACCTCCTCTGGTAATGTGCCATCGACGTGGTTAAGGCTTACTTCCCTAGCCTGGCCATCTGAGGGTATGGTCTCTTTGAAACTACATTGACCTCCTTGGCCTCGGATACGACATGTGTCACTATTGCTTTATTAAATTCCTGTGCACCACAATAGCCTCTCAAAACTCCAACTTTTCTCTCCTGTTCGAGGAGGAAAAGTGGGGTTTTGATCCTGGGTGATAGTCCCCACACGCTTCTTTGACTTCCCACATGAGAGTGTCATTTCATATGCCCTATAACTGTCCCTGATGCTTTGGAGTCCACAACGCATCATTAAATGCTCTAGGCAGTGCCTTGTCTTCCACGTCTTACGATGAGATGGAGATCCTACAGTTAGCATTTTTCCTCAAAATTTGGGCGAAATAACTCCCGCCCAATTCTGCCTTCTATTTAAGGAGCTTGGGGGACTCATTTCTCCCATTTTCAATACTTTCAAACTTTCAAGAAGCTCCTGAAGTGCCCCCTATCATTATTTTTGTAAGTTCCTTTATTCTTAGGTTTTTCTCTCCTCTGCCAATCTCTTTGGCCTTCTATTTTCCATTTCTTTCTTTATAAAAGCTCATTCCCTTCTCCTTAGCCTGCTTAGATGGGTAGATTCGCCCACTTATTAGGCATCCTTGCAGGCATGGAGGGGTTTAGGGCCATGTATCACATTCCTTGTGGCATTTCCTTGCGGTATTGCCCTCTAGATGGGTCGCATACCCTCAGAAAGGAAGAGGAGGTCATTATTCCCATGATCGCCTTCATAGAAAGGGGAATGAGGCTTCTCATGGGTAGAGTGACCAAGGATTTCTTGATTGTCCATAGACTCTGCCTTCACCAATGCACCTCCAAATTTTTTAGAGTCCCAGGTAGCGTAGACGCTCTTAACGAGCAAATGGGATTAGGCCTCACCAAGCACGATGTTGTCTAGATGTACAAGTGCCATCTGCTTGCAAACTCTGGCTATTACCTTAAGTCTAGGTCTTCCGTCATTAGGCTTGTTTCGTGTCTCCCTAAATCAAACAAGGGCATCTTTGATCATCTCGGGTGAATAGCATAACGGTCTTCACTGCCCAACCCAATAGGGATCACCAGGTGGGGTACCCTAGGTTTCGGTCTTTTAACACGGGGATTAGTTTCGTAGTTTTTTTTTCCTTCTAGCTGATGATTCATTTTTCTAACTGCGGTTTTGCTTCTCAGCCCTTTTTTTTTTTTTTTTTTTTTTTTTTTTGTGTGCAGATAAAAGATACATGGCTCCCAATCTCAATTTTTTCAACATTCCTAACCTCAGTAGAGTACTGAGATCCGAGGTGTTTGTGAGCAAGGACAAGCAACTGAGAGCTGTCCACCTCATCCTAGATTTCCAACCCTTGTCTGACAAGTTTCAGGACGTGGGCAACGCGATCAGAGCGGGTGATCCTCAGCTGGCTCGAATCAACATCTCGATGCTAGGATTCCTAGCTCAGGAAGGTACTGTGTAGGTCGAACTTCCTTCTCATCGTTTTCTTCGTGAAGCAACAATTTCGAGAGAAGAAACAGCTTTCTCGCGCTTGTCCCTCAAGGAAGAGATAGACTAGTTTCGAGTTGAGGAAGCGAGGAAGGAGCAGGGGAGGCCTGTGATTTAGGTCTTGGACTTGGAAGACAAACTTGACAAATCCTCAAGTATTAGGTCCTCTGGGTTCATCGTCATTGGATAGGAAGGTCCTAGGGGTCTGTGCCCAAAGAGGAATCGGGCTCTAAACTTCCCCTGCTCTTCCTCTTCCTCCCCCTCATTCAGTCAATCCCTTTATGCCTGCCAACTTAAAAAAGTGGAAGAAGGACAAGGAGGTGGCTGAGGAGGGGGAGTTGGTCCCTACACTGAGGGGGTTCCTCCGAAGATGCCCCAGACGGGCAAGGGCAAGGGCAAAGGAAGGGCCTCCTCGGTCGAGAGCAAGGAGGCTAAGCACTGATAGGCCACAAACGCGTTGATCTCTTGTGATAAATTAAGTTGATTAATTAGCCAAGTTATTAATTAATCAAATTATCATGCAAACAACATGGAAGCACAAACAAATCACCAATAATCTAAAGTATGCAGTGGAAAATAAATAACACGGTGATTTGTTTACGAATGGGAAAAACCCAACGGCAAAAACCCCACCCGGTGATTTAAGGTCACCACTCCCGAAACTCCACTATTATCACAACAAGCGATTACAAGTAAAGGAATCACAGTACCTTACCAACCTACAGTTGAACCCGTACCCCAATATCCAATTGGACTTATTCTATAGTGACAGTTTCTCCTTTTGATGCACGGATCCCAGTACGTGACTAACCAATTGCTCGGATCCCAGTACACGACTTCAATTCACCAACTAGAGAGAGTTGTTGACTGCAAAGTTCTTCAATTCATCCACACGATGAAGATCAAGAAGATGCTCGGTTACAAAACCCTACGGTGCACATTACACAGCAACTTCTTTACAAGAGAGATGAACTACGACATGAACTTTGTCTTGGATCACAAATAGCTTGAACAAGGATTTCTCAATGCTTGTGAAACTTATGTACTTGTGCTCCCTTCAATGGCCTTTAAAATAATCCTTTTATATGTCTAGGGTTAGGAGAAAAGAGGTCTCAAAGACACATTCACGGATTGGAATCAAAACCTAACTTAGAATCTGTTTTCCTTAAATCTCGATAGATAGAGGTGTCGAAGATCTGTCGAGAAGTTGTTGAGCCTCGAGGCTAAAACAGCTTCTTAAAACTCGATAGATGCATGTGTCGAGACTAGGTGTCGAGCTTTAGTAACTTGCACTTTTTAGCTTATTTCTTGGACAGACTTGATGATTTCAACACTTGAACTTGAAACACAGTTTCTTAAAGCGTTAAACACATCTTAATTTTACCCAATTACAAGTAAAGTGAGTTTTATCAAAGGATAAGCCAATTACATAAAATAATGACATATGTTTAAAACCACTTGAACTACATATGTCCTAACAATCTCTCCCTTTGGCAATCCGTGACAAAACCACAACAAACAAATGAAGATATGAGAGAAGTCATAAATCACTCAACTCATATTCACTTGTTGAATACAATAAAATCTATCCTAATACAAACTCTTGAAAAACTTTGTAAGAAGAGAGTTTATGGCAAGTAGACTTTGACAACCTGTATTTTTGAAACACTTTAAACAAAACACATCAAGGCATCTTTGTGTGAAGTAGAAATAATAGATTGCATACAAATAAAAGAAACATGTGTATAAAGACAGAAAAGAAATAACACATGGAAAGGTAGGTGAAAGAAACATACATCAACATATATATATCAAGAAATAAGCACAATGTATGTCAACACTCCCCCTATCAAAATGTCTTATACAAGCTCTCCCTCTAAGAATGACTACTCTTATAACCCAAAACTACTCCCCCTTTTTGTCAAGAGTGATAAAGGGTAGAGTGTTAAGTAGACATCTCGTCAGAAAAGCTAGCATCTCCATCATCATCATCGGAAGCATCATCGTCATCACCATCATCATCCTCAGTCTCAGAAGCTACATAAGGAGGTGGAGGAGAAGCCTCAAAAGCAAAGCTACCCAAAGTCGCATGTGGCCTGGCAATGTGACCAACACGAACATTCACCTGATACAACTCCGTAAAGAGCGTATCAAGGCGAGCATCCATGCGCTGAAGCTACGCCATGATGTCTCCAAATGTCACATCGCTCGAGGAAGAGGAGGGAGCAGATGTAGCTCTAGTAGATCTGGATGGAGCCGGACGGGAGGAAGGAGCTGTAGAATCCATCTGTCGCGACTTGAACTGCGCCTCACTATATTTTACGATAGTGGCGTCTATGGCAGACATGACATGGAATGGGTCGGACGAGGGAAAAGGGACAGAAAAACGGCGAAGAATCCTCGTGATAGCAAAATAGAAAATGAGCTTATCACGAGTAGCCGTATCCCTATAGACATCAATGATAGAAAAGATGAAGTGTGAAGGGAAGTCTATAGTGAGATGCTCTAAGAGAGACAACAAAAATCAAGCACGAGGCTCTGTGATGGAGTTTTAGTGAGAGAGTGGGTGCAAAGCAAATGTCATCACCATGTTTAGGAAATGAGGACCTTTAGCAAAAGGCCTACATGGTGTGTATTGATGCTCACCCCAATCAGAGGGGCGCTCACAGAACGCAGATATCATCTCGTCTTTGGACACAGTCCATAAACGCTCACAACCAGGGTAATCAGGATGATTAACCCTTGGGACAAAAAGAACCTCGGAGACCAACTCCGGAGTGACAATAATGCGCGTACCTCGAACGCGAGTATGAAAGAAAGGTATTGAAGAATCAATCTCGTGGATGTTGGAGTAAAACTCTTGAATCAACACGGTAGAACAAGTGACCGAGACATCACATAGTGACTCCCAAGCCCGACTATGAATGACATCGAGAAGGTCAGTGTCGGAAAAGTCTGCTAGGACAACTTGGCGTTTCGAATGAACACCTCGTTTAGAAAAGTTCTCCGAGAAGTCCTGTTAGGCTTTCTCATCACGGAACCTAACAGAGATAGGAGTAGGATCAGAAGATGAAGAAGAACCCCTAGAACGAAGAGATTTCTGGGACGGAATGGATTTACGCTTAGTTGCCATAGACACTACTAACGCAAACAGAAAGAGAGGGAGAGAGAGAGACACAGAAAAGTCCCAAAACAGTTCAATATATGACAAGTATATTGAAAGAAAAGAACGTATGCATAGGAAATGTATAAACATGTGACATGCAACAAAATGGCATCATGGGCTCAGCCCAATCCAATCCTATCAGCATACAATCAGAGAACACACATCTAAATGTATGAAAATATTGTTAGAATGCTAATGTGATGCAATGCATGTAGTTTTAAAGATCAAATCTATAAAACCAACCCAAAAATTGCAATAAACACTCATCAATTTTGAAAAACCCCAAAATTTTTCAAAAACCCCAAAACCTAGGTTTTAAAACATGAAATGCATGAAGAATGAGAGGATTGAAGCTTACCAAGAGAAGAAAATCTTGAGGAAAGCTTGAAGAATCCTTAGGAAGAGGTTTGGAGTGAGTGAGAGAGGTTTTGGGAGAGAAAAACCAAATGTATCGAGAGAGAGATTGAGAGAAATGAGAGACAAAATCGCGAAGAACCTTTAAATACACCTTCAGGAATTCTAGACAGATGTAGGTATCGGGAGGTGTCGAGACAGCTATCGAGGTAGGTATTGAGAAAAGCTACTTCGATAGATACAGCTATCGAGAAGGTGTCGAGAAAGGAAGAATCAAGCACCAAAAGAATCTCGATCGATCCACAAGCTATTGAGAAGCTATCGAGCAGACAGAAAATTTCTCGATCAATCCACCAAGTGTCGAGAAGGTGTCGAGACTATGATAAGAAAAAGCTGAGAAGCTCGACAAACAGCCAGGTATCGAAGAGGTGTCGAGGAGGTGTCGAGATTGCCTTAAAAAGCAGTTTTTCAAGAGAAGAAAAACATAGACATGAATGCAATTACGCATGCAACTCAACCAATGATCCAAGCAACACATTAAGCTCTCAAAATCATCACTCAAAAATGAGTTTAAGCACATGGATCCCAAAACACACACACACACACTAAACAAGTCTAACCAATTTTATATTGCAAAAATGAGTTAAGACAGTTTAGTGAGCATACATTGACGCATGTAAACCTTGTGATGGTCAAATCACATTGTTCCTGCACATGTATCAAAAATAGCAAAGAATATTGCATGTTGTGTGTGAAAAACATCTCAAGATTACATAAGTGTCTCAAAGTTATAACGATTTGAGATATGAGAAAATCACTTTAACTCACACACAATCATAACTGCTTGATGGGGACTATCACCTTCGAGGTACATCCTATAACTCCCACATCTCCTAGAAAACACGCTTGCAATCATATCTTTAAAGCATTTTGATCTTTTTGCTTTTTTTTTCTTTGCATATTTTCTTTTATTAAGCATATCATGTATAGGCATATAAGAAAGAAAAGAAATACCCAATTATGTTAAGCTTTTGACATTGCACTTTTGCTATGCTGAGGCATACAGATGTCATTTTATGATTGGCGGGTAACAGTGATGAGATGGTTATTTATGTCTTTCTCTTAAGATTTTCTACTCCTACCCGTCAAAAAGAGTGATACGAGTGTTAAGTACAAAAGATCATTTAACCTTACTCGTCACAAACAAAAATCTACAAAGCTTACTTGCTTAGTTGTGCATAAGGATTCTCATCTAAGCTACAAGAGATTCAAAGTTTAGAAAACACTATTTCAATGGCCATTTTACGGTTCACAAGAACCAATGTACACAGACACACACTGTTTTTGTATTTTTCAATTTTTCAACTTTTCAATTTTTTTTTATTTTTATCAGAAAAGCAAAAATAAAACATAAAACTGAAAACACACAAACAAAAACATGTTAAAGAAAGCACAACAATGCATAAAACTAGACTGACTCAAAACAATAAAGTAATACACAAGTAATGAAAAAACAACAAAAACGGGGAGAGAGAGAGAAGAAGTGAACAAAATCACTTAGAACCCTTTTCCTTCCACACCTTGGAGGAACCTTTCCTTTTTGCCAACCCTTGAACCGGTGATGAGGAAGAAGAATTGAAACCGTTTAAGTTCAAAAGGAACATGAGGGCTTTGAGAATATCTCCAAGAGGAGCAAGAGAGGTCTGAAGCTGATTTTGGTTCCCAGATACTATCATGCCATTGCTTTGTTAAGTGGCTAAGCACTTGTAGCAATTTGGTCGAGTATGACCGACAACACCACAATGATAACAGTGATGCTGCTTATTTTGTTTAGGCTTTTGAGAGATAGCCTTCTTAGTCCTAGAGTTTCTAGTTTCCCTCTTCTCAAGCTTAGGGGGTGCTCCTAAGATGGACTTACCCTTGTCTAAGTTCTCACTTGCTAATTTAGTTTTAACATCATTATCCTCAATTTTAATGTTATTAGCAGGAGGAACAAAAATAATAGTACTAGAAGAAGGAGTATTAGAGAGAGAGAATGCATACCCCAATCTTGTACGATCTGAAGCAGATTTCTAAATGCTGAGCATCTCATCCAGCTTTGCACTTGACGTCCTCTCCAATTGTGCTCTAACTTGAAACAGCTCCGCTTCAAGCTTTTTGGTCTTCTCAGCCAAGAAATTGTTCTCGAACCGCAATGCCCCAATGGTCTGATTTGCTTCATCAACCTTAGTGGAAAGCTCCTCATGGTCAAGTTTCACATCATTGAGCTTCTTGGTGGCCAGCCTATGGAGTTTCCTATGCTTCTCAAAGAGCTTGTACAGTTTCTCATAAGCGGTATGGATATCATCTTGATCATCCATAGTTTCAAACTTAGCATCCACCAATTCCTTTTTCTTCATCTACTTCTTCAGTAATCCCTTCAGTAAGATTAACAGTGGCAGTGAAGGCATTCAAGATTCCGTCATCTTCATTGTCGGAATCATCCTCGGGCTCAGTGTCGCTCAAGGTAGCAGCTAGTGCCTTGCTCTTCCCAATGCTCTTGAGGTACGTAGGACATTCTTGTTTCATGTGTTCGAAACCTTGACACCCGAAGCATTTCGGTCCAGTGGGAACAGTGTACTGACCGCCATCCCTGGTATCCTTCTTCCCTTTATCTGGGCTCTTGAATTGAGAAGAACTATATTGCTTATGGTCCTTGTTGAAGCCTTTTCCATTGGCATTCTTCATAAATTTCTTGAATTGCCTAGTAATGTAGGACTTCATACTTCATCTTAGAATCTTCATCGTCTGAAGACTCATCTGTATCACTGCTCTTGGCCTTTAGCACCATGCTCTTGCCTTTGCTTAACTTGCCCATTCTAGTCAACCCTAGCTCGTACGTTTGCAAATTACCAACCAGCTCAGTTAAAGGAATCTTGTTAATATCCTTCGATTCCTCTATCACCGTGATCTTGGCATGGAATCTCTCGGGCAGAGATCTGAGCACTTTTCTCACTATCTTGGGTTCAAGAATGGTTTCTCCAAGATTGAAAGCTGAGTTCACTATGTCTTTGAGCTTTGCATAGAACTCATCGAATGACTCATCCTCTTCCATCTTAATTTCTTCGAAGCTTGTAGTGAGCCTTTGTAACTTCGAATCCTTGACAGCCTTGGTTCCCTCATAGGTTGTTTAGAGAATGGTCCATGCTTCCTTAGCAGTTTTCGTGGAGGAAATCTTCTTGAACTCCTCATTTGTGACCGCACTGAATAGGGCATTCAATGCTCTGCTATTGAAATTTGCCGCCTTGATCTTGGTATCATCCCAATCGGCTGGTGCTTCTGTAGGCTTGGTCTAGTCTATCTCCACAGCTTGCCACGCCTTCTCATTTAGTGACTGCAAAAAAACTCTCATGCGTACTTTCCAGTATGTATAGTTAGTACCATCAAACAATGGAGGTATAACAAGAGACTGATCTCTATCCATGACAAACAGGGGTCAATGGATCATACACAAGGATTAAACCCTAATCA
Organism: Castanopsis chinensis; assembly: GCA_032878915.1. Classification (NCBI taxonomy): domain Eukaryota; kingdom Viridiplantae; phylum Streptophyta; class Magnoliopsida; order Fagales; family Fagaceae; genus Castanopsis; species Castanopsis chinensis. The sequence goes on from JAVQMG010000086.1 coordinate 2,037,413, forward strand.
GAGTGTGCCTGCTCTGATACCACTTGATAGGCCACAAACGCGTTGACACCTTGTGAAAAATTAAGTTGATTAATTATCCAATTTATTAATTAATCAAATTATCATGCAAATAGTGTGGTAGCACAAACAAATCACCAATAATTTAAAGTATGCAACGGAAAATAAATAACATGGTGATTTGTTTACGAATGGGGAAAACCTAACAGCAAAAACCCCACTGGGTGATTTAAGGTCACCACTCCCGAAACTCCACTATTATCACAACAAGCGGTTACAAGTAAAGGAATTCCAGTACCTTACCAACCGACAGTTGAACCCTTACCCCAATACCCAATTTGACTTGTTCTGTAATGATAGTTTCTCCTTTTGATGCATGGCTCCCAGTACGTGACTAACCAATTGCGCGAATCCCAGTACGTGATTTCAATTCACCAACTAGAGAGAGTTGTTGGCTGTAAAGTTCTTCAATTCATCCACACGATGAAGATCGAGAAGATACTTGGTTACAAAACCCTACATGTTAGGACATATGTAGTTCAAGTTGTGAACATATGTTGCTATTTTATGTAATTGGCTTATCCTTAGACAAAACACACTTTACTTGTAATTGGGTAGATCTAGGATGTGTTTAACACCTCAAGAAATAGTGTTTCAAGATTCAGTGTTGAAGCCATCAAAGTCTATCCAAGAAACAAGCAAGGAAGTGCAAGTTACTAAAGTTCGACACCTACCTCGACACATGCATCTATCGAGATTTAAGAAGCTGTTTTGCCCCGAGCCTCGACAGCTTCTCGACAGATCCTCGACACCTCTATCTGTCAAGAATTAAACAAAACAGATTTTCAGTTCTGTTTCAAGTCCAGTCCGTGAATGTGTCTTTTGGGACTTCTTTTCTCCTAACCCTAGACATATAAAAGGATTGTTTTAAGGGCCGTAAAAGACAAGTTGCACAATCATTGAGAACTTCTTGTTCATGCAATTTGTGATCTGAACGACAAAGTTCGTGCCCTAGTTCATCTCTGATGATTTGAAAAACTTTACAGCCAACAACTCTCTCTCTCTAGTTGGTGTTTGAAGTCGCGTACTGGGATCCGTGCATCTGGTTAGTCACGTACTTGGGAGCCGTGCATTGAAAAGGAGAAACTGTCACTACAGAATAAGTACATTTGGGTATTGAGGTAAGAGTTCAACTGTAGGTTGGTAAGGTACTTGGGGTTCCTTGCTTGTAATTGCTTGTTGTGATAATAGTGGAGTTTCTGGAGTGGTGACCTTAAATCACCCAGTGGGGTTTTTGCCGTCAGGTTTTCCCCATTCAGAAACAAATCACCGTGTCATTTATTTTTCGCTACATAACTTAGTTTTGGTGATTTGTTTGTGCTACCACATGATATTGCATGTTAATTTAATTAATTAATAACTGGGCTAATTAATTAATCTAATTTATCACAAGGGGTCAACACGTTTGTGGCCTGTCAAGTGGTATTAGAGCAAACACACTCTGATTAGGGTTTAATCCATTGCGTGTGATCCATTTGACCCCTACTGTCATCGATAGAGGACAATCTCTTATTATATCTCCTTTATTTGATGGCACTAACAATGCATACTGGAAAGTACGCATGAGAGCTTTCTTGCAGTCTTTAGATGAGAAAGTGTGGCAAGCTATGGAGATAGGCTAGACCAAGCCTACAGAAGCGCCGGCCGACTGGGATGATGCTAAGATCAAGGCGGCAAACTTTAACAGCAGAGCATTGAATGCCCTATTCAGTGCAGTCACCAATGAGGAGTTCAAGAAAATTTCCTCAACTGAAACTGCTAAGGAAGCATGGACTATTCTCCAGACAACCTATGAGGGCACCAAGGCTGTCAAAGATTCAAAGCTACAAAGGCTCACCACACGCTTTGAAGAAATTAAGATGGAGGAGGATGAGTCGTTTGATGAGTTCTATGCCAAGCTCAAGGACATAGTAAACTCAGCCTTCAATCTTGGGAAAACCATCCCTGAACCCAAGATTGTAAGGAAAGTGCTCAGATCACTGCCCGAGAGATTCCATGCTAAAATTACGGCGATCGAGGAATCAAAGGATATTGACAGAATTCCTCTGACCAAGCGGGTTGGAAACTTGCAAACCTATGAGTTAGGGCTGACTAGGTTAGGCAAGTCAAGCAAGGGTAAAAGTTTGGCACTAAAGGCCAAGAGCAGTGATACGGATGATTCTTCAGATGATGAAGATTCCAAGATGAAGTCCTACATCACAAGGCAATTCAAGAAATTCATGAAGAATACCAATGGAAAGGGCTTCAATAAAGACCGCAGACAATCCAGTTCTTCACAATTCAAGAATTCGGATAAAGGGAAGAAGGATGTCAAGGATGGCGGTCAGTACACTGTTCCCACTGGGCCAAAATGCTTTGGGTGTCAAGGCTTCGGGCACATGAAATAAGAGTGTCCTACGTACCTTAAGAGCATAGGGAAGAGCAAGGCACTTGCTGTCACCTTAAGTGACACGGAGCCCGAAGACAATTTCGAAGATGAAGACGATGGAATTTTGAATGCCTTCACTGCCACTGTTAATCCTACTGATGGGGTTACTGAAGAAGTGGATGAAGAGAAGGAATTGGTGGATTCCAAGTGTGAGATTATGGATGATCAAGATGATATCCATACCGCCTATGAGAAACTATACAAGCTTTCTAAGAAGCATGAGAAACTCTATAGGCTGGCCATCAAGAAGCTCAGTGATATGGAACTCAACCGTGAGGAGCTATCCACAAAGGTTGATGAAGCGAATCAAACCATTGGAGCACTGAGGTTCGAAAACAATTTCTTGGTTGAGAGGACCAAGAAGCTTGAAGCGGAGCTGTTTCAAGTCAGAGCACAATTGGAGAGGACGTCAAGTGCAAAGCTGGACAAGATGCTAAGTGCTCAGAAATCTTCTTCAGATCGTACTGGATTGGGGTATGAATTCTCTTTCTCTAATACTCCTACTGCTAGTACTACTATGTTTGTTCCACCTGCTAATAACACTAAAACTGAAGATAAGAATGTTAAAACTGTTTTAGCTAGTGAGAACGTAGACAAAGGCAAGTCCATCCTAGGAGCACCCCCGAAAACTGAGAAAAGGGAAACTAGAAACCCTAGGACTAAGAAGGCTATCTCTCAAAAGCCCAAACAGAAGAAGCCACATCTCTGTTATCATTGTGGTGCTGCTGGTCACACTCGACCAAATTGCTACAAGTGGCTTGCCACTCAACAGAGTAATGGCATGATAGCATCTAGGAGCCAGAATCAGCTTCAGACTTCTCTCGCTCCTCTTGGAGACATTCTTAAAGCCCTCATGTTCCTTTCGAACTTGAACGGTTCATATTCTTCTCCCCCTTCACCGGTTCAAGGGACGACAAAAAGGAAAGGTTCTTCCAAGGTGTGGAAGGCAAAGGAATCTAAGTGATTTTAGTCACTTCTTATTCTCTCTCCTGTTTTTGTTATGTTGCATTACTTGTGTGTTTTTTTACTGTTTTTGAGTTAGTCTAGTTTTATGCATTGTTTTGCTTTCTTTGGTTTGTTTTTGTTTGTGTGTTTTCAGTTTTGTGTTTTATTTTTGCTCTTCTGATAAAAAAAAAATTGAACAATTGAAAAATACAAAAACAGTGTGTGTTTGTGTACATTGGCTCTTGTGAACCTTAAAATGGCCATTGAAACAGAGTTTTCTAAACTTTGTATCACCTGTAGCTTAGATGAGCATTCTTCTGCACAACTAAGCAAGTGAGCTTTGTAGCTCTTTGTTTGTGATGAGTAAGGTTAAGTGATCTCTTCTTCTTAACACTCATATCACTCTTTTTGACGGGTTGAACTAGAAAATTCTAAGAGAAAGGCATAAATAACCATCTCACCACTGTTACTTGCCAATCATAATATGACATCTGTATACTTCGGCATAGCAAAAGTGCAATGTCAATGACATCTTGTATGCTTCGGCATAGCAAAAGTGCAATTTCAAAAGCTTAACATAATTGGGTATTTCTTTTCTTTCTCTTATATGCCCATGCATGATATGCTTAATAAAAGAAAATATGCAAAGAAATAAAAAGCAAAAAGATCAAAATGCTTTAAAATATGGTTGCAAGCGTGTTTTCTAGGAGATGTGGGAGTTATAGGATGTACCTCAAAGATGATAGTCCCCATCAAGCAGTTATGATTGTGTGTGAGTTAAAGTGATTTTCTCATATCTCAAATCGTCATAACATTGAGACACTTATGCAATCTTGTGATGTTTTCACACACAACACGCAATATTCTTTGCTATTCTTGATACATGTGTAGGTACAATATGATTTGGCCATCACAAGGTTTACATGCGTTAATGTATGCTCTCTAAACTATCTTAACTTATTTTTGAGATATAAAATTGGTTAGACTTGTTTAATGTGTGTGTGTGTGTGTTTTGAGATACATGTGCATCAAAATTCTTGTTGAGAGATGTTTTTGAGAGCTTAATGTGTTGCTTGGATCTTTGGTTGAGTTGCATGCATGATTACATTCATGTCTGTGTTTTTCTTCTTTTGAAGAACTGTTTTTAAAAGCATCTCGACACCTTCTCGATACCTCTCGACACATAGCTGTCTGTCGAGCTTCTTAGACTTTTTCTTATCGCAGTCTCGACACATGTCTCGACACCTGGTGGATCGATCGAGAAACTTTCTGTCTGCTCGATAGCTTCTCGACAGCTTCTGGATCGATCGAGGTTCCTTCATGTTTGATCCTTCTTTCTTGACACATGACCTCGATAGCTTCATCTGTCGATGTGCTTTTTCTCGATAGCTGTCTCGATAGCAGGCTTGATACCTCTCGATACCTGCAGCTGTCGGGAATTACTGAGAGTGTATATATTGATTCTTCGCGATTTCTTAGTCATTTCGCTCGACCTTTCTCCCTCGACAGACCTTGTTTTCTCTCCCAAAACACTTCTCTCTCTATCCAAACCTCTTTCAAAGGTTTTCTCAAGTGTTCTTCTCGATCTTCATCACTTGGTAAGCGTCTTATCCCTCATTTTCATGCATTTCATGTTTTATAAAACCCTAGGTTTTGTGTTTTTGAAAATTTTTGGGATTTTCAAAATTTTTGAGGTTTTCATGAAATTGTTGAGTTGGTTTTATAGATTTGATCTTCAAAACCACATAGTAGCATTCTAATTGTATTTTCATGCATTTAGATGTGTGCAAATCTATTGTGTGCGGTTAGGTTTGGATTGGGCTGAGCCCATGATGCTTTTATGTTGCATGTCACATGTTCATGCATTTTCATGCATATGTTCTTTCTTTTCAATATTTATCTTCCAATATTGAACTGCTTGGAACTTTTCTGTGTGTCTCTTCTTCTTCCCCTTCTCTATGTTTGCGTTACTAGTGTCTATGGCATCTAAACGTAAGTCCATTCCATCCCAGAACCCTTTGCATTCTAAGGGATCATCTTCTTCTGATTCTACTCCTCTTTCTATTCGGTTTCGTGATGAGAAAGCCCATAAGGACTTCTCGGAGAACTTTTCTAAACGAGGTGTTCATTCGGAACGCCACGTTGTCCTGGCAGACTTTGCCGACACCGACCTTCTCGATGTCATACACAGTCAGGCTTGGGAGTCACTGTGTGACATCCCGGTCACATGTCCACTCGTGCTGATACAGGAGTTTTACTCCAATATCCACGGGATCGATTCTTCAGTACCTCTTTTCCACTCTAGCGTTCGAGGTACGCGCTTTGCAGTCACTCCGGAGTTAGTCTCCGAAGTGCTTCATGTCCCTAGGGTGGATCATCTTGATTACCCTAGCTGTGAGCGTCTATGGACTTTGTCCAAAGACGAGATGATCTCGGCGTTCTGTGAGCGTCCTCCCTTTTAGGGAGATCATATGTACACACCATGTCGACCTTTTGCTAAAGGTCCTCGTTTCCTTAACATGGTGATGACTTTTGTGTTGCACCCACTTTCTCACTACAACTCTATCATAGAGCCTCGTGCTCGGTTTTTGTTGTCCCTCCTAGAGGATCTCTCTATAGACTTTCCTTCACACTTTATCTTTTCCATCATAGATGTCTGTAGAGATACGACTACCCGTGATAAGCTCATTTTCCCTTCTGCTATCACAAGGATTCTTCGCCGCATTTCCATCCCATTCCCTTCGTCTGATCCTTACCATGTCATGTCTGCCATAGACGCCGCTACCGTAAAACGTAGCGAGGCACAGTTTCGATCGAGACAGTCTGACGATGCCACTCCTTCCTCCCGTCCGACTACCTCCAGATCAGCTCGAGTGTCTGCTGCTTCTTCCTCAGGCGATGTCACCTTAGGAGATATCATGGCACAGCTTCAGCGCATGGATGCTCGCCTTGATACACTCTCCACGGAGTTGTATCAGGTGAACGTTCGTGTTGGTCGCATCGCCAGGCGACAGGCGACCATAGGCGGCTTTGCTCCAGAGGCTTCTCTTCCGCCACCTCATGTGTTGACTAAGACTGAGGCTGATAATGACGGTGATGACGATGATGCTTCTGAGGATGATGATGATGGAGATGCGAGCTCTTCTACTGAGATGTCTACATGACACTCTGCCCTTTGTCACTCGTGACCAAAAGGGGGAGTAGTTTTGGTAGTTTTTGGTATGAGAGTAGTCATGCTTAGGGGGAGTGTTAGCATAGGACATTTTTGATAGGAGAAGTGTGGTTTGAGGGATGTAGTGAGGTGATCATATGTATTTTTTTTTCTTTTCTATCTTTTTAGAGATACATTGATCATGTATTGACATACGTTGTACTTATTTTCTTGATATATGTGATGATGTATGTTTTTCTTTCACCTACCTTTACATGTGTTGTTTCTTTTCTGTCTTTATACACATGATTCTTTAATTGTATGCAATCTATTATTTCTGTTTCACACAAAGATGCCTTGATGTGTTTTGTTTATAAGTGTTTCAGAAATACAGGTTGTCAAAGTCTACTTCCCATAAACTCTCTTCTTGCAAAGTTTTTCAAGAGTTTGTGTTAGAATAGATTTTACTGTATGTAACAATTGAAGTATGAGTTAAAGTTCTTTATGACTTCTCTCATATTTTCATTTGTTTGTTGTGGTTTTGTCACGGATTGCCAAAGGGGGAGATTGTTAGGACATATGTAGTTCAAGTTGTGAACATATGTTGCTATTTTATGTAATTGGCTTATCCTTAGACAAAACGCACTTTACTTGTAATTGGGTAGATCTATGATGTGTTTAACACCTCAAGAAACAGTGTTTCAAGATTCAGTGTTGAAGCCATCAAACTCTGTCCAAGAAACAAGCAAGGAAGTGCAAGTTACTAAAGCTCGACACCTACCTCGACACCTACCTCGACACATGCATCTATCGAGCTTTAAGAAGCTGTTTTGCCCCGAACCTCGACAGCTTCTTGACAGATCCTCGACACCTCTATCTGTCGAGAATTAAAGAAAATAGATTTTCAGTTCTGTTTCAAGTCCAGTCTGTGAATGTGTCTTTGGGATTTCTTTTCTCCTAACCCTAGACATATAAAAGGATTGTTTTAAGGGCCGTAAAAGATGATGCAAGTTGCACAGTCATTGAAAACTTCTTGTTCATGTAATTTGTGATCTGAACGACAAAGTTCATGCCCTAGTTCATCTCTGATAATTTGAAGAACTTTGCAGCCAACAACTCTCTCTCTCTCTAGTTGGTGTTTGAAGTCGCGTATTGGGATCTGCGCATCTGGTTAGTCACGTACTTGGGAGTCGTATATTGAAAAGAAGAAACTGTCACTACAGAACAAGTCCAATTGGGTATTGGGGTAAGAGTTCAACTATAGGTTGGTAAGGTACTTGGGATCTCTTGCTTGTAACTGCTTGTTGTGATAATAGTGGAGTTTCGGGAGTGGTGACCTTAAATCACCCGGTGGGGTTTTTGCCGTCAAGTTTTCCCCATTCGTAAACAAATCACCGTGTCATTTATTTTCCGTTGCATAACTTAGTTTTGGTGATTTGTTTGTGCTACCATGTGATATTGCATGTTAATTTGATTAATTAATAACTGGGCTAATTAATTAATCTAATTTATCACAAGGGGTCAACGCGTTTGTGGCCTGTCACTACAGTGCACATTACACAGCAACTTCTTCACAAGAGAGATGAACTAGGGCACAAACTTTGTCTTGGATCACAAATAGCTTGAACAAGGATTTCTCAATGCTTGTGCAACTTGTGTACTTGTGCTCCCTTCGACGGCCTTTAAAATAATCCTTTTATATGTCTAAGGTTAGGAGAAAAGAAGTCCCAAAGGCACATTCACGGATTGGAATCAAAACAGAACTTAGAATCTATTTTCCTTAAATCTCGACAGATAGAGGTGTCGAAGATCTATCGAGAAGCTATCGAACCTCGGGGCTAAAACAGTTTCTTAAAGCTCGATAGATGCATGTGTCGAGACTAAGTGTCGAGCTTTAGTAACTTGCACTTTTCAGCTTTTTTCTTGGACAGACTTGATGACTTCAATACTTGAACTTAAAACATAGTTTCTTGAAGCGTTAAACACATCCTAATTCTACCCAATTACAAGTAAAGTGCATTTTGTCAAAGGATAAGCCAATTACATAAAATAATGGCATATGTTTAAAACCACTTGAACTACATATGTCCTAACAAGCACATGGCTGAGGTGCACCCTCAAAATCTTGAATGGAATCCTAGGCTAGAGCTGGATGGCACATTGATACCCGAGAACTCCTCTATCAGGGAGTTGTAAAGAAAGAACGCCCATTACGTGGCTGAGGCTTTAGAGCAGCTCCTTCTATTGCTAAAGGACATGATTGCCCTGAAAAACATGAAGCAACAGGATCTGTTCCTGTCCTTGAAGAGGGACTTGGCCTTGGTAAGTTTTTCAACGCACCTTACTAACTTCATGATAGGGCATCTTTCTTGTATCTGACAGGGTATTTCTTTGTTATTTTTGCGCAGGCAATCCAGGAGGTTTTCAAGGCCAAAGAATGGGTGAAAGATGCCCGAAACAAGGCTAGACTTGTGAATAACCTCCACGCAGAGACCAGCAAGTCCCTAGCCACTGCGGAGAGTAGGAATAAGGAGTTGGCTCTGAAACTATCTACGTTGGACATGGATCGGAGGAGCGCCGAGGCTAGCCTTAAGACTGTTGAGGCACAGGCTGTGGAGCAGCATAAAAAGCTCCATTACGCCAAGATAGAGCTTGCTACAACCAAGCAGGAGGCTGCAGATATGAAGGCAGAGCTGGAGAAAGCTAAGGAGGATACTCGGGCGGCTTAGGAAGTTACGGAGGCTTCAGAGTAGAAGTTCTATGACCTTGGAGTGTAGGAAACTGAGGCCCGCCTGACTGATGAGTTAGCTAGGGTCTACAGGGATTACTGCCTTGAGGTGTGGACAGAGGCACTGAACCTAGCCAGAGTTCTTGCTACTTCGGAGTGAAGAAGGGCTAAAAATACGTACTACCCGGAGACCTCCGAGAAGCTCCTGAAGTAGCCTCAGGCCTTAAGGAGGGTACGACCCCTGCTATAACTACACTGGTGCAGCCTTTCAGCACCCAGTCTTCTTTCCCCCCTAAGACCTCCAAAGAGCCTAGTAAGGCTGGTGACTTAGGCCAATGGGCGGTGATGGCCAAGAGGAAGGAGACTGCCCAGGGTAAGGCTTGGCCCGAGGACAAGGGCAAAGGCAAGGAAGCTAACACCTTGCTAGAGACCAAGGTCCTAGAGGGTGAACAAAGCAAGGATGTTGCTCCCAAGGCTAAGGAGTCCGAGCCTGTCAAGCCTTAAGCCATAGCCTAGGAGAAGAAGGCCACCTCGAGCAAGGCTGCTGCTCCCATTGCTCCCAGCCAGCAAAGAGGACCCCGCTCCTCCAGCCTAGACTTAGCCTAAGATTTTTCTATTTTATATGTATCTTTCTTCCCTTGTGCCTTTCTTTTTGTTGTGGCAGTGCGCCGTGGTTTATGTTGTATCTTCCTGTTTTATTAATGAAAAGACATTAACTTTTGTTTTATGACAAGTGAATTTTTATTTTCTCTGCAATTTCTATCTCTGACTGAATGTAGTGACTGTTCTGTCTATTGCTAAGAGGTTAGATTGATGATGCTTCCAAGCGTGAAAACCTATACTTTAAACAGAAGCTAACAGTAATGAATTGTTGTTAATTCAAGCAAATTAAGCCCATGTAAATAGTGAGAAAATGATTGTGTTAGTACTAAACATTGTTTAATTAGTAGGGGTGTTTAAGATCTCTCATTTTAGGAATACCTGATGAATATACCTTTAGAATCCTTTAATTAAAGACCCAGAATAAGTCCTTGCTTTCTCATGAGGAGGCATATGCCGAGGTCTCCTTCTTGGTGAAAATGTGAGGCATTACTTTACTAAAGGCCTGTGGTCAGAGAGACCAAGCATTGCCATTAATTTACCCAAGGTATGTGGTCCGAGAAATCAGGCATAACCAAGGTTCTGTTTAACCCTTAGAGAATTTACTAAGGTGTTAATTTATCCAAGGTATGTGGTCTGAGGAACTAGGCATGACCAAGGTTCTGTTTAACCCCTAGAGAATTTATTGAGGCCAAGGTATATAGCCCGAGGAACCAGGCATGACCAAGGTTTTTTTTTTAACCCTTAAAGGATTTATTGAAGAGTTAATTTACCCAAGGTATGTGATCCAAGGAACCAGGCACGACCAAGGTTCTGTTTAATCCTTAAAGGATATATTGAGGCGTTAATTAACCCAAGGTATATGGCCTGAAGGACCAAGTATGACCAAAGTTCTGTTTGACCCTCAAACAAATAATCCAAAATGACACGTAACGTTGCAAATAAAAGCACGGCAGAATTGCCTTTCACTAATAATAATACCTTCATAGGTTATTTTAATTCTATGGGTGCGGCATAACATTGTCGTCTAGATCTTCTAGGAAGTATGCACCTATACCAGCTACCAAGGTGATACGATATGACCCTTCCCAATTGGGCCCTAACTTTCCCCATGCTGGATTTTTTGCAATTTCCACCACTCTCCTTAACACCAAGTCTCCAGGGGCTAACGGTCTTAAGTTTACACTTAAGTCATACCCCTGTTTGAGTTTCTATTGATAATATGCCAATTGAACCATGACACTTTCTCTCCGTTCTTTAATTAAATCTAGACTCTTTTCTAGTAGGTTGTCATTGCTGTCTGGAGTGAATAAGCTTGTCCTCAGTGTTGGAAATTCAGTCTCTAGAGGAATCCAGTCTCCAAAGGAATCACAACCTCGGCCTTATAAGTCATTGAAAATGGTGTTTCCCCTGTGGACCTACGAGGGGTAGTCCGATATGTCTAAAGAACATGTGGCAGCTCTTCCACCCATTTACCCTTTGCATCATCCAATCTCTTCTTGAGTTCATTCACTATGACATTATTGACTGCCTAAGCCTGTTTATTCCCTTGTGGATAAGCTAGAGTTGAATACCTATTCTTGATCCCTAATTCACAACATTACCTTCTGAAAGCTTTGCTATCGAACTGAAGTCTGTTGTCTGAGATGAGGGTATAAGGAATCCTAAATAAGGTGACAATATTCTTCCACACAAACCTCTTGGTATCCACGTCCCTAATATTTACCAGTGGCTTTGCTTCCACCCACTTGGTGAAGTAGTCAGTGTCAACCAAAAGTCATCTCATATTTCCTGCTGCTTTAGGGAAGGGCCTTACAATATGCAAGACCCATTAAGCAAAAGGCCAGAGGCTAGATAGAGGGTTAAGCACACCCCCTAGCTGATGAATGTTTGGTGCGAATCTCTAGCACTGGTCACACTTCTTCTCTAGCACTGGTCACACTTCTTCACGTATTCTTGTGCTTTCTTTCGCATATTTGGCCACCAATACCCCTAAGTGAGGGCCTTGTGAGACAATGATCTGCCTCCCGTATGACTTCCACAAATTTCCTCATATAGCTCTTCTAAGAGAGGCTCTACTCCTTCAGGATGGATGTATAGCAAATATGGTCCAAAGAAAGAGCGCTTTACAACTTCTGATCTTTGGACAACAAAAATCAAGGAGCTTTCCTCCGCACCTTATCGGCCTGCACCTTCTCCTCGGGCAAGACGTCGTCCTTAAGGAACAATACAATAGAATCCATCCAACTAGGCCCTGCCCTAACTTGATGAATCTGAGCCTCACCCTATTTATCTCAATAGGCTTATACAGATCCTTGACTAGGATAAATTGAGGTAAGCTCTGCACTGAGGAGGTTGCAAGAGTGGAAAGAGAGATTGCATACGTGTTTCTGCTTCTTGGGATTTGTCATAAGGCGAAAGACTTGAACTCCTACTGCAGGTGTGTAACTTGACTCACATATCCTTGCATCCTTAAGTCCCTAGCTTCTAACTTGCCATTTACTTGTCCAACAACCAACCTTGAATCTAAATATACCTCAACTGTTCTTCCTCCCATTCTAAGAACCATATCCATCCCCACTAGCAACGCCTCGTACTCGGCCTCATTGTTGGTGGCCGAGAAGCTCAACCTTAAGGATTTCTTAATAGTGAGCTTCTCAGGAGATACCACTACTAGCCCCACTCTAGATCCTGGTTGATTGGTCGCACCATTAACATATACCTTCCAGGTTAAAGGCTCTTGCAAGGACACCATTCCAACTGAATTTCCATCCATTAACTGCTTCTTTCCCTCCTTTTTTAGTAGGGATTCAGCAAACTCAGCCACTAAATCTGCAAGGACCTGGCCCTTAACAGAGGTACAATGCATATACTTGATATCAAAAGCCCCTAATGTTGTCCCCCATTTGGCGATACTTCCCGTGTAATCAACTCTCTAAAGTAGGGATTGAAAAGGAAGTTGGGTTAGAACCACAATTGTATAGCCTTGGAAGCAATGAGGGAGCTTATGTGTAACATGCACCACCACCAAAATGGCCTTTTCCAAGGGTAGGTAACAAACCTCTGCCTCATGCAATGACTTGCTTAAATAATAAACTGGTCTTTGCATTCCGTTGTCAACTCGTATCAATACTAAGCTAACTGTATGGGAGACTATTGCAATGTAAGCAAATAGGACCTCCTCCTCCTTGGGCTTAGACATAATAAGTGGCCGAGAAAGGTATTCCTTCAGCTGCTAGAAGGCTAAGGCACACTCCTCGATCCATTCAATTCCCTTCCACTTGTGCAATAACTAGAAGAAAGGCCTTCACCTATCTGTCAACTGAAAGATGAATCGGTTTAGAGTAGTAGTCATTTCTGTCAACTTCTGGACTTCTTTAGGATTCCAAGGAGGTTGCAAATTGTTAATTTCCTTAATCTGGTCAGGGTTGACTTCAATTCAACGATAGGTGACCATGTAGCCCAAAAATTTAGCCAAGCCAACACCAAAAGAACACTTGGATGCATTGAGGTGTAGTTTGTGCCTCCTCAATATTTCAAAAATGCTCTTGAGGCCGCCTACGTGCTTGGACATTATCTTACTTTTTACCACCATATCATCTAAATAAACCTCAATATTTTTGTCTAGTTGTGGCTTGAACATCCTGGTCATCATTCTCTGGTAAGTAGACCCTGCATTCTTCAATCCAAAGGGTATCACCTTGTAGTGGCTAGTTTCCAGTAGGCATAATAAAAGCTATCTTCCCTTGATCTTCCAAAGCCAAAGTTATTTAATGGTACCCTTGAAAGGAATCTAGGAAGCTCATCCAAGGATGACCCACATTTGTGTTTACTAACTGGTCTATCTGAGGCATGGGGAATGGGTACTTTGGGCAGGCCTCATTTAAATCCGTGAAGTTCACACATACTCGCTACTTCTTTTCTTCTTCACCAACACTGCATTGGCCAACCACTCAGGGTAAAACACCTCTTTAATAGCCCCTGCCTACTTAAGCTTGGTCACTTCCTCCTTGACGGCATCAGAATGCTCCTTAGATGATCGCCGACGTGGCTACTTTTTGGGGATGGCAAATGGATTAACATTCAAGTGATGACAAATGAAGTTTGGATCCACCCTAAAAGCTTTATAAGTGCTCCATGCAAACATGTTGAGGTTTTTCCTAAGAAACATTACTAGCTCCTCCTTCTTTTGGTGAGGCAACTAAACTTCAATCTGGAAGAACTTACCCTCATCATCACCAACAACAATTCTTTCTAGCTCCTCACAACCTGCCTCTCCTACTACCACATCTGCGGACCACGTTGGTGCCTTTGATTGCTATAAACCCTAGTCGGCAGCAGTCGAGGACTCACCTTCGGCCTGATGCCTGACTGCAGCCACCAAGCACTGCCTAGCAATAGACTGGCTTCCCACTAGTTCCTCAACTCGATCCCCTGATGGGTATTTCACCTTTAAGTGCAGGGTGGAGGGCATAGCCCCCATGGCGTGGAGTTAAGGTCTCGCCACAATAACAGTATAGGGAGAGTATGCGTCTACCATGATGAAGTTCACTTCCATGACCTCTGACCCTGTCTAAATAGGTAGTCTGATTTGCCCTTTTGGAAAGACAATTTTCCCATCAAATCCTACTAGGGGGGAGTCATAGTTGGCCAAGTCCTTAAGTCTTAGCTTCAGCCCCTTATACAAGTCGGGGTACATGATCTCAACACCACTACCCTGATCTACCAGCACCCTCTTCACGTCACACCCTTCGATCCTGAGAGTAACTACTGGGGTATTATCATGTGGCTGTAAGGTTCCAACTTTATTATTATCAAAAAAGCTCAAAGCTAGTCAGGCCTCCAATCTAACCCTCTTTGAATTAGGGGGCGAGTCCTCTGTAGATGGTCGAGCAATAAACATCACCCTGGATGGCTAAGAGCTAGTCCTTCCTAGGGCAGCAAGAATGATACTAATTATACCCAAAGGTGGTCTTACAAAAACATTTCTCTAAGCTTCTAACCCTGCTTGACTACCCTGTTCGCTGGGCTGATATAGGAATTTCTTTAATCTTCCACTTCGGACTAGTTGCTCTAGGTGACTCCACAAAGTCCTACAATCTTCTGTGGTGTGACCTCGCTCCTAGTGGTATTGTCAACGAAGGCTTTTGTTGCACTTCGTGAGGTCTCCTCCTATTTTATTTGGTCATTCAAAGTATGGTTCATTCTTAATTTTTTCCAGAATTTGATGTACTAGCTCTCGGAACACTGTATTAACCACTTGAGCAGCAGTAGACCCAAATTGCCTGGCAAAATCTCTCCAAGGACGGTTATTGTTGTATCGGTCTGACTTAAAGCCCTTTCTATCTTGAGGGACTGCCTTAGCTTTCCCTTTCCCTTTCCCTTGTTGTTGATCATACTCGACCCGCTTGTACTTGTCAATACGATCAATAAGCTGATGCACATTCTCAACAAGTTTCCTAGTCAACAATTTCCTCAAACCATGCTTAGCAGGTAGGTGGACCTTGAATGTTCTTATAGCTACGTCATCGATGTTCCCTTCTATCTCGTTAAACATCTCCTAGTACCTGTCAAAATGCATCTTCAGGGTCTTCCCTTCTCGCATAGCCATAGATAACAGGAAGTCCAAAAGGCCGAGGAGCTCTACTACAAGTGACGAAACAAGAACCAAAGGCCCTTATAAGCTCCTTAAAGGAGTTAATAGAGCCTTCCCTCAGGCCATCAAATCATCGCATCGTTAGGGACCCCAAACTAGACAGGAACACCTTGCACATCAAGGTTTCATTCTTAGAGTTAGCAATCATTCTCTGGTTGAAGTGGATAACATGCTCCACAGGGTCCATTTTGCCTTATACATGGTGAATGTTGGCTAAGTAAATTGTCGAGGAAGCCTTCCTACTTCAATCCTATAGGTGAAAGGTGACTTAGAGATCTAATTTAGAGCCTTGCTTATAGCATTGTTGCTCAGGCCTTTGTGAGACAGACTCTTCCTTCTCCGCCTAGCACGGTGCTCCTCATCATACGAAAAAGACTCACTGGGAGGAGTCCTTGATTTAGACCGGTAGTTATCATCATGATCATCCCCAAAAGAATAGTCAGAACTCGAGGGAGTTCCTTTACATCGCTCGCGGTGTAACCTCCTACACAAACGGTCTATCTCCAACTGTATTCTCCTAGTATTTTCCTCATGAGAGATGTGACTCCCACCTCGAGATTAGCTCCTACTGGTGTGTATGGTATGCACACTAACCTCTTGGTCCCTTCTTCATTCAAGATTGAGAAAAGGATTTCGTTGTTGGGAACTAATGGACTCTTCTCGATTAAGCCCTAAACCTACCATGGTTGAACATTGGTCTCACCAAATCTCAAGCCTTTCCCACAGACGGTGCTAATTGTGAGGGTGTGATTTGAATCCTAAGCCCAACAACTAACAGGATTAGGGCCTAAAGAGCCCAATACAATGAAGTAGAGAGTGGACTTAAAAACTAGGCTTCAATGGACTGAATGATGCACACTGTGGATTAAAGATGGCATGAAAGCAAAGACAAACGAGCTTTATGCAAAGAAATCCTTCATTGGCAAAGTCTGAGGAGAGTGGTTCTTGATATATATATATATATATATATATTCTCTTTAGACTTGGTTACAATTTCAGTTCTTGTTGTTACAGTGTTTTCTTCCCAGGTTTTTTAGATCCCCTTTCTCCTGGAGGATTTCTTACATTATATAGCCTCTTTTAGCTAATCTTAGCCCTCCATTTGTTGATCGTGTAGGCCATTACTTGAGTGCTTGTCCCATCAGATACCTTCCCAAGTCTTTTGTGAGTGGCAGCAACCAAGATAGCACTGTTTAGGAGTCTTTTCCAAATAAATGCAGCTAGAGGGTTTGGTGAGGTGTAATAAATGTAGTGGCAGCTACCATCCCTTCAGACATACCAGGACCACTCTGCTTTTCGAGGCCATTCCTCCACAATGCGACCTCCTATGGTAATGTGTCATCGACGTGGCCAAGGCTCACCTCCCTAGCCTGGCCAAAACTTAGACTTGGACTTAACTCACACTACTAGTTCAAGGCCTTGGCAACTTAGGCCCCCAATTGCTTGAATTTATTAAAGAAGGTTTTAAGGCCCTTTTAAGAAACAAAAGGTCTCGAAATTGTTTTAAAAATGCAAAAATTGTAGAATGATAATCATATTTTTTTAAAGAAGAAAACACATGTGGGTTTTGCAATCTTTTCTCATCTTTAAGTTGGTTCAAAAATATTGAGCTAATAGATATTCAACACAATTAAAAATCTAAAATATTTCACAAAAGAAAAAAAAAATTGTTATGAATTTGTCAAATAAAAATAGTCACTGACAATTGTTGATGGTCATTTTGGCAGAAAAGCCCAATAGTTGAAAGAAGCCCAACAATATGGGTAGAAAATTAGAGGAAAAACCATCAAGTCCGAATGGCAGGAATAATGGATCATAGGCCAAAACAATAATAAATGGGCCTCAGAGGAAGAAAGTGGGCCTAAAGGAGCCCAGAGAAATAAATAGTAAATCCATGGGCATTATACGAAATGGAAAGAATGAGCCAATGAAGGCTCGAAGTAATGAAGCAAGTGAGCAAGGCGTTAATGGAAAAGCCCATGAAACCCAAAAGTAAATGAAATGGTAAGTGGGTTGGGGAAGCCCAAAAGAGTTAGCGAAAGTCCATGGGAATGCAAAATTAGAACGGGCCGAGGATGCCCAAGAAAAAGAAATGGACCATGGATGCCTAAGCAGAAAGAAATGGGCCAAGAAAGCCCGTAAGCAACAGAATGGGTCAAGAGGGCCTAAAATAGCATGAATGTAGGCCCAATGACAATATAGGGTCATTGTAACTAAGTTAAAAAAAAAAACATACAGCAGGCCCAAAAGAGGCCCAGCAAGCCTGGATCAAATAACACCACGGCAAAAATGACAGAATGGCATGGCAGGAATGCTAGCAAATCCATGGAAGAAACAAGGAGTAGATTAAGAAGAGAAAAGCCCACAATCAAGTAAGGCTCAGCCCTCGAAGGAAGCAAGCCATAAAGAATGAAGGCTCAAAAATCAGTTCACGCCATAAGAAGTCAAGAATAAGCAGCAGAACACACAAACGAGCATCCAGGCCATGAAAAACGCATGAGCAGTAGATAAGCTTTGGACACACACAGAAGTGGAGCACGCACAAGGCTTAGACACCACCAACCTGTACCCAGCCAATACAAAAGTAGTGGACCATGGGTTAGAGATAAGAGAGGGTCTGGTTTGGCGGTGGGGAGAAGGTAAAAGCCTATTCTAGGGTTTTCGCTCAAATTTTTTGGGGGAAATGTCCTGCTGAGATGACATACTACCCAAAGAGGGAATGATGAGTTGGAACCACTAGGTGCATGCCATAAGGGATAGTAAGAGAGAATGCCCACCTTGTTGTGGATAAGATTGCCACGGCGAGTTAGCAAACAAAGTAGAATTCTTTGTTTGGTAATGGGGTGTGGCATGGCCAGCACAGATAAGTGGTTATGGCCGAGCAGTTGACAAACCAGTGAATGGTTTGGAAGTACACCCATATCAAGACAAAAGTGGTTAAAGGGTAAAATAGTAAAAACCAGTCATGGTAGGTAATATATAAGGAGCCTCCGCCGTGCATAGTAAACATCATCAACACGACCATCACAATCATAACAATATCACAACAGCAACAAGAACACAGAAGTAAAAAGAAATAAGAGGGAAGAAAACAGAGTAGCAAACTTAGAAAAGAAAGATAGAGAGAAAATAGAAAGAGAATATGCAAGAATAAGATGGCAGACATGCATTAATAGGCCAATCCTTTCTCTCCCTCTAAAAGCCTACCCTCTGTTAACGATTAAGGATTTTTTCTTTGGGGCATAAGTCATTCAGACCCATTCTCTCAAAGTGGATAATTTCTACAACAGGATGTTCCTGGGAGGCTATCCACATTGAGGAAATGGTTCCTTCCTTGGTCTTAGTTCTGTAATGTAATCGAGCACAATAGACTAGCCATTTCTTCTTTGATTTTATTGTTTAAGCATCAGTATTATTTCTCTTCTATCTTTGCCATTTCACTTTTTACATTGCATTTCCTTTTTTTATGTCATTCTCTTCTTTATCTTAATTGAGTATCTTTAAGATTATTTTGACTAACAACAAGTGCATCTCCTTTATTGTTGTTATGTTATATTCGTCTGTTGTAACTCTTTTGTAACAGTTTCATCTACCATGGGCATGTGACCAAAGTCCTCAACAAATGGGCTTTAATTTGTGCACAAGCCGATTTGAGGTGAGTTGCAATCAGACTGATCTCGACTTTCCAACCCAGAACTTTTGGGCCTTAGCATGGTAGGAGGAAGCCCAGCCCACCACCTTAAAAAGGCCAACCACAACAATCAAATTTCCTAACAACTTGTAAAAGAGATATTAATAAACCTAAATACAAAATTATATTAGTAATTTTCTCTTAAAAACCAAGAAGAATGTTTTTTAAATAATAAGTTGAATAGATTATTTTAATATAATATTTAAATATTAAATAATTCATTGAAATTTATTGCCTTAAGTTTCAAAATGTATTGAGTAAATTTGTTGACTTATTTGTTAAATAAAAATACAAAATAAAACTTTTTTCTTTAATCGAACCCGAGCTATTATAAATAGTACAAACAATTTTTTTTTTTTTAATTGAAAAATTGTTTATATTCACTTTGTTGTTCTAAGGTTAATTTCTAGAACTAGCTAAACATAGCAAAATTGGTCAGAATTTTTTGACTCGGTCCAACCCGTAAAATAACTGACTCGAACTCGAATTTTGTTTTTTTACTCAAAGCAAAAACAAGTTAACTCGTGACTCGACCCGTGTTTTTTGCGAGTTAATCCAACCTGACTTGTGACGCGACTCGAACCTGAACCATTTTTTAAAACTTTTTTTTTTTTTGGGTAAAGAAAATAATAAAATTAAGATAATATTTGTTTAATTGTTTGTTATGAGCTTTAAGGAAACAATTGAGACATTTACATAACTGCATACAAATTAATTGAAAGATGAATAGTTGAGCATTCTGTAATGAGTAAAGATTTTTAAATATTAAATAATAAAGTACATGCCAAGATAATCTAGTTATAGTAGAGTTACAAACATAGATTTAAAATTGTAAACAGGTGTGAGAAACATTCACAAGTGTGAAAATAGTGAAGCCAAAGTATCAAATTAGCATAAATTATGAATGCTTGGACCTATTTTTTAAAAATGTATGTCCAAAATAAATAGCTTTTCAAAATAAATTTTAATATTTCCTAGAGTGCATGTAGCTTAATAATGATATGATATTCATAAAAGAGACCATGTATAAATAAGTAAACAATCAAACTTTAATGTATATCTCAAATTAAAATAGAGTGCCAACCACAATTGATAGTAGATTATAAAATTCCCTTTTCAAGATTGTAAATTTCTTATATGTTTTTATTCTTTGTTAAATGAGTTATCCAAAAGTCATTTGTGATTTTGTTTTTGTATTTTAGGATGTTGCTATTGTGTAGAAATAAAACTTGTGTATTTGTTTTACTTATCTTTGTGTTATTTTGTTTTAGATAACAATGTTATGATTTGTATAATTTTGAAATTATTGAATAAGTATTAATAAGTTTAATTGAGTTCACTCTTGATATAAGTGGTGAATTCAAAGTAATGCATTTTACATTAAGTAATTTGTTGTATGATTTTCCAAATGTCAAATACATGCTATTTTCTTTATAAAAAAAAAAATCATGTGAAAAATATTGGTCAACCCAGCCCGCAACTTGATTGACCTGAACCCCTTTTTAACTTGCTTAAAATGACCCGTTTGGACCTGCAACCTAATTGACTTGACCCAAATCGCCCGTTTTGCGGTGCCTAGAACCAACATCCAATTTCATATTGTTCTATATGTGAAAAATATCATATTGTTTTTTGTTTTTGGAGAATCAATATCATATTATTCTATATGTGGAAAATAGGTTCCGTAAGTTTCTTGTGGTATACAAATATTTTACCCTTGGTGTTTTCAGTTAAAATTTCAATTTTCATGTTCTTCTAGAGAAACAAACAATTGTTTTCCTCAAGAAAAATGTACTTCTAGAGAAAGAAAAAAACAATTGATTTATTTATTGAAACGTGAGGTAGCATGAAAATTGTAGTAAAAATGTTTAAATCAACCCGGCTTCTCCGCTAAATAATCAAAGAATTTTCAGCTCGAAGCAAACACTTGGTCAAATATCTCAAAAACAAATGTGTGGTTAGTCATAATTTCCTTAATCTGAATCACTTTCAAAGATTATCTAAATTTTCTTTATGTTAATCATTTGTCACTATTTACAGTTGTCCATCATTGACTCAATACCATCAGCTAGTAGCCTAGTTACTAATGGGCATTATCGGCATATTTGTTCTTTCACGCTATTTGCTCAAGAAAAGTTTGGGAAAAGAAAAGGGTGGAAATAGAATGAAATTATAAAATCAATTATAAAAACTCTAGGATAATTAGATATCTATAATTAGCTCATATGTTTTTTATAAAATATTTAAATTTTAAGTTTATATCTCAAAATTATACGAAAAGTACAAGTTTGTTGTTAAAACTAAATATATTAAATAGACTAGCATTATGCTCATGTGATGCATGACTTAATCAAAATTCATATACAAATAGTTTTTTTTATTAATTTGCTTTAAATTAAATAATAATAAAAAAATTACTTTTAAGTTATAAAATGAATGCATATTGTGTGATACTAAGATATCATAAAATGCGTATATAAAATGATTTTGAATGATATATTGAAATTTAAAGATAAAAGGATTTTGAATAATACATTGAACTTTAAGACTCAATTAATCACGTATATTTAAATGAAAAAATCTTGAATTTAATAATAAAAAATTATCCAAACAACAATTGAAATCATGTTTAGGTGGAAACCTGAATTCAATAATTAAGAACAATCTAAACTACTGAACATTTAAAAATTTGATATAAAGAGACTCATTGAGAATTTAATTTTTGTTTTTGAAAGCATGGGAGAGACACTAAAACTTGAGTGAGTTTCACCTAACCAAAAAAATTAAAAACAAAAGAGGATATATATATATATATATATATATATGTTAGGACATATGTGGAACTTGTTAGAATATATGTCATATAGAATTGCCTAATCCTTTGAAAAAACGCACTTTACTTGTAATTAGATAGATCTGGGATGGTTTTATAAAGTAACATATTATTCAAGTTAAGAGTTCAAGCCATGCAAATCTGTTCAAGAAACAAGTGAAGAAGTGCTATATTTTAAAGCTCGATAGATTATATCTATCGAGGTTTAAAAGGGAATTTTAGCCCGTTGTTCAACAACATCTCGATAGATAACCTATCTATCGAGAATTACGAAATTCAGATTTTCAAATCTATTTTTCACACATATACTTATGTATTTGTGTAGGGTTTCTTTTCTCACAACCCTAGACATATATAAGAATTATTTTAAGAGCCGTCTAAGGTGATGCAAAGTGATTATTCACTCAAATTGTGACCAGAGACAATTTGACCTAGTTCATCTTTCTCTTGAAGAAGTTGCTGCGTTTGTATGTCCTAGGGTTTTGTAACCAAGGAGCTTCTTGATCTTCATCATGTGGATGAACTGAAAAACTTTGTAACCAACATCTTTTTCAAGTTGGTGTGTTAGTCACGTACTTGGATCTATGCATCGATTGATTAGTCACGCACTGGGAGCCGTGCATTGAAAGGAGAGATCGTCACTACATTACAAGTCTAATTGTGTATTGGGGTAAGGGTTCAACTGTAGGTTGGTATAAGGTATTGAGATTTTTTTACTTGTAACCGCTTGTTTTGATAATAGAGGATTCTTGAGAGTGGTAACCTTAAATTCACCTAGGGGGTTTTGCCTTGGTGGTTTTTCCCATTCATAAACAAATCACTTATGTCAAATTTAATTTTCGCTGCATTTAGTTATTTGGTGATTTGTTTGTGTTACCACGCGTATTGCATGTTAAGTTGACTTGATTAATTGGTTAATTTACCTAAGGGGTCAATACATTCTTGGCTTATCAATACAACACACACACACACACTTCAAGTTTAAGTCCCATGCATTGCATGGGTTTTGAGTATAAACTCATAGAACATATAATATTATTTTAGAAAAAGATAAAATGAGTTATTATTATATAATTGATAGTAAAAATCATGCTACATGTTTGTGTATATACATGAAAAAAAAAATTTGAATTCAAAATTTATTATAGAAAAAGAGGGTGTATAGTCTTACCTCTGTTTAGCTAATTCATGTTATAATCCCTTTGTTTTGTGGGGAGCGAGAGAAATGCTTCTTTTGGGGGGGGGGGGGGGGAGTCATTGTATACTATGTAATACCAAAGATATTAATCATTGGAAGTGGTATCTCATATGAATTAGTATTTCAATTGTGAGGGTTTTTTTTTTTTTTTATATATAAGATAGAAATTCTACTCTAACCTAATCTAAGTGTATATGTGTATGAAACTCCCACCTGGAGACTTGAACCCCGACCTTTGCTCCCCACACCTCACAAATATTTATACTTATGGAGTGACCACCACACCAGCGGTAGTATTTCAATTGTGGGTTTTGGTAGTTTGAAATTAGCACATAGTAGTTAATAATTAGCAAATTACTTTGAATTTAAGTACGTACGTAAGAAGTTTTTATTAATTATTTTGAAGTTAATGAAAAATAGCTTAAATAAAATGAAAAAATAATAATGAAGAAAGAATGCATACCTGGTTGTCATGGCATTAAGGCATTCACATTTTGGAATAAACTCCATTACAAAAAGGACACACACACACACACACATACACATATAGAGTTTCATTTGATATAGAATTTAAATCGAAATTAAGATTTCTAATCAATGTATTTTTTGCTATCTCATAAATTCCATAAAAAGTCATATGAATAGAAGGAAAAAAGAAAACTTTTTTATGGAAAAAAAGGAAACGTTGCTATAGAAGTTGATACTTTTTATTTTTGTGAGAAGAATGAGAATGTGTTTACTTTAAACTCAAATTTTTATTACATTATTTACAATTTTTTTTTTACTTTATCCAAAAACATTTTTTGGTAAATCGGTATGAACAAATAATTTGCTATCTTATGTTTTTTTTTTTTTAAATGGAATACGAACCAATAACGTTGCTGTTTATTTTTTTATATTTTTTTTCTTATGATTGTATAGTAATATAAAATAAGTAAATATAAATTAATAATAAAAGGATTAGATGAGGAATTTGGATTGTAATCAAATTAAAATTTTAAAGATTTCGATCTACTTAGAAATTATAGGAGAAGAAGATAAGAACAAAAAAATTATATCTATTTTTTTTTTTAATAAAAAGACTAAAATTATTTTTGCAATTTGGTATAGCTATTTGGCACAACTATGGCTTCTAAACCCAACTTTTACTATCTATACTATTTATAAGAGGATTCTCCTCTTTGAACTAGACTTTTATATAGTTCAAAAATGCACCTAGACCCTAAGTTTAACAAGGAAAAAACTTGACGACAACCAGATAAAATCAGCTTCCATCCTCTCTTGCTCCTCTTGGAGATCTTCTAAAGGCCCTCATGTTCTTTTCTAATTTGCATGGTTTCAATTCTTCCCCCTCTTTTCAGGATCAATGGTTTGCTCAAAGGAAAGATTCTCCCAACGTGTGGAAGGAAAAAGGCTCAAGGTGATTCAGTCACTTTTTCTCTTTCTCTCCCTTTTATGTTTTTACATTACTTGTTTGTTTTACTTTATTGCTTTTGAGTCAGTCTAGTTTTTATGCTTTGTGTGTTTCCTTTGTGTTTTTATTTTATTTGTTTTCAGTTTTTGCTTTATTTTTTTTATAAAAATAAAAAAAAAATTGAAAAATCAGAAAAATACAAAAACAGTGTGTGTATGTCTATATTGGTACTTGTGTACCTTGGATGGCCATTGAAACAAAGTCTTCTAAACTTTGTATCTCTTGTAACTTAGATGAGTATCTCAATGCACAACTAAGCAAGTGAGCTTTGTGGCTCATGTTTGTGATGAGTCAGATTAAGATTGTCTTTTATATCTTATACTTATATCACTCTTTTTTACGGGAATGATTAAAAAATCCTAAGAAAAGGCATAAATAATCATCTCACTACTAAAGCCTGCCAATCATGAATAACATTTGTATGCTTAGACGTAGCAAAATTGGGATGTTCAAGCAAAAATAAATGGGTATTTCTTTTCTCTCTTATATGACCATGCATGCTATACTCAAAAAGAAAAATATGCAAAGAAAAATAAAAGCAAAAGAATCAAAATGCTTTTAAATAGGATTGCAAGCGTGTTTCTAGGAGACATGAGAGTTACAGGATGTACCTCGAAGGTAATAGTCATCATCAAGCAGTTATGATTTTGTGTGTGTATTTGATTTTCTCATATCTCAAATCTTTATAATATGAGACACTTATGCACTCTTGCTATGTTTTCACACACAACACACAAATTCTTTAATACTTTTGATACATGTGTAGGTACAATGTGATTTGGCCATCACAAGGAATACATGTGTTAATGTATGCTCATTAAACTGTCTGAACTTGTTTTTGAAATATAAAATTGGTTAGACTTGTGTAGTGCATGTGTATGTTTTATGAATGCTTTGCATATATGTTGAGAGATGTTTTGAGAACTTAACATGTTGATTGGATCTTTGGTTGAGTTACTTGCTTGTTGCGTTCATCTTTATATATTTTTCTTCCTTGAAATACTCATTTTCTTCAAGCTCGATAGATCCTCGACAGATTCTCTTCTATCGAGCCCCTCCTTCTTCTTGTCTTGACAGATCTTGACGGATTTTCGATCCATCAAGGTTTCTAGGTTTCTTCTCAATAGAATCTCGACAGCTTCTTCAATCCATCGAGGAAATTTTATGAGTTCTCTTCCTAAAACCCTTATTTTTCATGCATTCGTGCATTTTAAACCTAGGTTTTAGGGTTTTTGAATTTTTAGGATTTTTGAGAATTTTGTCAAATTGTTGGGTTGGGTGTTGTTGATTTGATATTATATGCACATGCATTGCATTCTCATTACATTTTAACAATGTTTCATGCATTTAGATGTGTGCTTATTATTGGAAATTGTGTGCTGGTAGGTTTGGATTGGGTTTCTACCCATGATGCAATTTATGTTTAGCACGTCACATGTTCATGCATATTTCATGCATATGTATCCTTTCATTCCTATTTCTAGTTGTGATTGTGTTCTCTCTCTCTCTCTCTCTCTCTCTCTCTCTCTCTCTCTCTTAGACTGCACTATGGCACCCAAAGCGTGTAAGTCCACTCCAGCTCAAAACCCTCTTGGTTTTGAGTCTTCTTCTTCTTCTAATCTTGTTCCCCCTCTTCATATTCAGTTCTGTGATGGGAATGCCTAAAAGGATTTCTTGGAGAACTTTCAGAAATGTGGCATTCATTCAGAGTGCCATGTTGTTCTGTCAAACTTTGCCGACACTCCTCTCCCCTCTGTCATTCTGGCTAGGGTCAGGGAATCTTTATGTGAAAGACCCTTGAGGTGTCCCATCGTGATTATACAGGAGTTCTACTCCAATATACACAGTATTGATACCTCTGTACCTCGGTTTGCCACGACATATGGAGGTACACATATCGTTGTTACCCCGGATCTTATATCCAAGGTACTACATGTTCCAAGGGTAGTGCATCTTGACTATCTCGGTTGTGAGCATCTTCAGACTGTGTTCAGAGACGAGCTTCTGTCTCACTTTTGTGAGACACCTTCCATATAGGGTGGGAAGCAAAACACCTAATGCTCGAGCTTTGCAAAAGGTCCGAGATTCCTTAATATGGTGATGATATTTGTTCTTGCCCCACTATCTCACTATAACTCTATCACAGAGCCTCGTACTCATTTTCTTTTATCCCTCTTAGAGGATCTTTCTATTGTCTTCCCCTCTCACTTTATCACTTCTATCCTTGATGTCTATCAGGATACAATGACCGGTGATAAGCTCATCCTTCGGCTATCTTGCAGATCCTTTGCCATTTTTCCATCTCCATTCCCGATTCTCCTTATTACACCACCATAGGTGCCATCGACACCGGTTCTATTTGATAGAGCCAGGCTCAACTTCGATGGAAACGGCCACCTGTGGAGCTTACCGGTCTTGCAGCTTCTATTGTTCCTTCCACACCTGCTCCTTCTTTCTCGACTGGTGATGTGACCTTGGAAGCCATCATGGCATAGTTTCAGCGCATGGATGCTCACCTTGACACTTTTACCGATGAAATGTGTCATATGAATACTCGTGTCAGTCGTATAGCATGACGACAGGCTTGCCTTGGTGGTTTCGCCGCCTCTTCATCTCCTTCTCCAAAGGCTTCGGCAAATGAGGATGGTGATGATGGTGACGATGGTGATGATGAGGACAGTGCTAGCTCTTCCAGTGATGATGAGATGGCGACCTCTCAGTGACTTACCATTTTTCATTCGTGATAAAAAGGAAGAGTAATTTTGGGATAAGAGTAGTCTTGTACTTAGAGGGAGAGTTAGTATAAGACTTTTTGTTAGGGGGAGTGTTTACATTTTTTTACGGATGTAGTAAGGTTTACATGTACTTGTCTTTTCTTTCTTTACATTAGCCTCATGTATACCAGTCTTGTGACCACTTATTGACATACATTGTACTTATCTTCTCATATATATGATGATGTATGTTTTTTTTCACCTATCTCTACATGTGTTGTTTTTTTTTTTCTTTCTTTATACACATGTTTCTATACGTATGCAATCTTTATTTCTGTTTCACACATGATGTCTTGATAAGTTTTGTTTAAGTGTTTCAAAAAGACAGGTTGTGAAAGTCTACCATGCTATGAACTCTTTTCTTGCAAAGTTTTTCAAGAGTTTTTGTTATGGTTAGATTTGTTTTGTAATTCAACAAGTGATTATGAGTTTAGTGATTTAAGACTTCTCTCATGATTCATTTGTTTATTGTGGTTTTGAAACAGATTACCAAAGGGGGAGATTGTTAGGATCATATTGATGTAATTGGCTAATCCTTTCAGTGGCGGCTCCATAAATTTTGTTTAGGGGGTTCTTTAAATAATTTTAATAAAAATGAACTTGAATATATCAAGTTATCAACAAAAAATATAATAATAATACATGAAGTTTTACAATTTTATTCTACAAGTTTTCAAAGTTTGAATGTTACATGATAGTTCATTATGAGTATCTATTGCCAATGTGGGTAGCTATGAGCCTGTGACCATTTTATTTTGTTAAGTTTGTCTAATATTTTTATCTTTATAAAGTTGTTATTATCTATTTGACTTTATTTTTTATAAAAAGATTTTAGACTAAATGACTAATCTCAACTCATTGACTCCATATTAATTATTGACACACATAATCACACTAATTTATACATAAAATTATACACTTTATGTCTTCTTAACTAATCAAATGCTTGAACAATCACTAACTTTATAATTTTTTTCTTGAATTTTACTAACCTTATAACAAAAACTTATTATAACATGATAATAATATACACACATGTCAAAAAAAAAACCCTCTTTATTCCTTAATTATTAAATTATATAAAGTTATATTATATTTATATTGTACACACAATCATCCACACACATCATAATTTATACAAATTACATTATAACAAAATGTATTATACACAATCAATATTAGACACACTCAATATTAGACACACACACTTCCAATTCAAAAACACTCTTTAATTTTATTGTCAAAAATACTTATAATAAGAGTGTGCAAAATTTAAGTTAGGTTGTGCAAAAATATATTTTTAAGAAAAAAGTAAAGTATTAACCTAACAAAAAAATATTTTATATATATATATATATATAATTTTTTTTTTTTTTTTGAAGTCAGGGTGTTCATTTGAACCCCCTGAATAGGCTATAACGTCGCCCCTAAATCTTTTAACAAAACGCATTTTACTTGTAATTGGATAGATCTAGAATGAGTTTAGTACTTTAAGAAACAAGTGTTCAAGTTGAGTATTGAAGTCATGCAAGTCTAACCAAGAAACAAGTGGAGAAGTGATGTTCATTAAAGCTCGACAAATGTCTCGATAAAATCTTTTCTATCGAGATTTAATGTTGAAGCTCGACAAAAGCTGTATGTCGAGAATTACGAAATTATACTTTTCAGAGCTGATTACGCGCATATCCTTGAGTATTTGTGTAGGGTTTCTTTTCTCACAACCCTAGACATATATAAGGATTATTTTAAGAGCCATCACACTTGATGCAATGTGATGCAAAGGTTGTTATGTGACCGGAGACAGAATTTGCCCCAGTTCATTTTTCTCTTTGTGGAAGCTATTGTGCCTCTATGCCAAGGGTTTTGTGACCAATGAGCTTCCTGATCTTCATGTTGATGAACTGAAGAACTTTGCAGCCAACAATCCTTCTCAAGTTGGTGTGTTAGTCATGTACTAGAATCTGTGCATCATTGGTTAGTCACGTATTGGGATTCGTGCATTGAACAAAGAGTTTGCCGCTACATTACAAGTCCAATTGGGTATTGAGGTAAGGGTTCAACTGTAGGTTAGTATTAGGTATTGGGATTCCTTTTACTTGTAACTGCTTGTTTTGA
Source organism: Castanopsis chinensis (assembly GCA_032878915.1). Lineage (NCBI taxonomy): Eukaryota > Viridiplantae > Streptophyta > Magnoliopsida > Fagales > Fagaceae > Castanopsis > Castanopsis chinensis. The sequence goes on from JAVQMG010000086.1 coordinate 2,067,063, forward strand.
TAATAATGGATTCTCGGGAGTGGTAACCTTAAATTCACTCGATGGGGTTTTGCCTCGGTAGTTTTCTCCATTCGTAAACAAATCACCTGTGTAATTTCTACTGTATTTAATTTAGTTGGTGATTTGTTTATGCTACCACATCATTGCATGTTAAATTGACCTAATTAATTAACTTGGATAATTAATTAATTAATTAATTTGCCATAGGAGTCAATACATTTTTGGCCTATCAAATTATTATTACTATATATATATATATATATATATATATATAATTTTTAAGTTTTTATACCATTATTTATATTATTATTATTATTATTATTATTATTATTATTATTATTATTATTATTATTATTATTATTATTATTATTATTATTATTATTATTATTATTATTATTATTATTATTATCATCATAAATGTTTTTGTTTTATAAATATTATTAATTAATCTTATATTGGGCTAGAGCTTAATTTGAGTTAATTTAAATTGCATTGAGATGGGCTTAAAACCCCAAGGCCAAACCAACATAAATTAAAACTCTATTTTCCATTTCTTTTTGTTTTTCCTGCCTCTCAAGTCTCACCTGCCAACTAAAACATGCCTTGTCATTGCCTTGTCAACTCAAATCATTTTCTTTTAATTCCCAGTGCTCTACTAACTCTCCTTTAATTCTCAGTTTCACCATCGCACACCTTTGGTACGATGGTTACTCCATAAGTATAAGTGATTGTAAGGTATGGGGGGCAAGGGCCGGTGTTAAGTCAGTAAGAGAGAGCTCCACACACATATACACTTAGATTAGGCTAGAGTAGAATTCTATCATGTATCAAAAAAAAAAATTCTCAATCTCTCATTTATTTATTTTTTTTATAGAGTCTCTCATTTAATTCTCCACCACTTCTTGTACCATTTGGGATTTTTTTTCAAAATAACTAAATATCTCAAACAATATCATTAGTTAGCAAGGTTTTGAAACTATTTAATAATCTAACAAATCGAGTTTAAGAGACTTGATTTTGCTCTTTGAAATCGAGCAAGGATGACTCGAGTTCCATAGCAAAATCACGAACCTAGCAAGGCAAACTTCCCAAATCTCCCAAAGCAAGGCAAACTTCATCTCTCAGAGCAAGGCAAACTTCCTAAATCTCCCTACAGCAACAAACCAATGCCCTCTGATCTTCAGCAAAAACAGTAAACCCAAACTAGCGGCAAGGCTCCTTCTTCCTCATGCATGAACCCAAACCTAGGCGATGGCAAGGCTTCTTCAACCCAAACCCAGATAGCGGCAAGGCTCCTTCTTCCTCATGCGTGAACCCAAACCCAGGCTACAGTAAGGCTCCTTCTTCCTCATGCGTTTGGTTTCCTCCTTTTATGTTTTCTTGTTCTTTGGTTTGATGAAGGTTCTGGCAGGGAAATCGAGTCGTGGAGACTTGATTTCCATGGAACTCAACCTCTTCACACTCAATTTACTATAACTAAATCAAATTCTATGCACTCAATTTAGCATAACAAAATCGAATTCTCTGTACTCGATTTGTTATATTGCTAAATAGTTTCAAAACCTTGCTAACTAATGAAATTATTTGAGAGATTTGGTTATTTAGAAAAAAAAAAAAAAAAGTCCTACCATTTGTTATTTCAATTTCCTTGCTTTCCACCACCTTTTTTTGTCCCTTAGAGCCAAGTGAGCCAAACTCTCTCATCTAACACTATCCATATTCGGTCATCTTCCTCATCTTTATTGCCGAACCATTTGGCCAGTTCATTTTTATAATTATTTTATTTCATTTTTTGTCTGTCACCTCCATCTCTTTTCCTAATTATTTTATTTCATTGCCATGGTTTTTTACTTTAAAAAAATAAAAATAAAAAACACTTATTTCAGCCTGAATTGGACCGATTTGGGGCTATTTTGGCCGGTTTCGAACCGAATTGAAAAAAAAAAAAAAAAAGATTCACCTCGGATGCTCGTGCAACTGCATCAACGGCCGCACGACGCATCCATGCGTATCAGACACGGGTGCGGCACCCCTGGAGCCGCACCCGTGCTTCCTATATTTATTGGAGCAACCGGTTATGATTGAAAAATAATATTTTTTTATTACATTCTCTCTCTTCTTCTTTAAAATATTCACTTTTCTCACTTCTCTCTCTTCTTTTTGTCTCTCATCTCTCTATACTCTATCTCACGTCCCTCTTTCATTGTGGTCTGACTTTACAGTGATGGTCCTTGATCTTTATAATGGTGATCGTGTTCCAATCTTTGCGGCAGTGGTTTTCCTCATCGTGGTCTACTCTTCGCGGCAATGCTTTTGATCTAGTGTCGGTGCGCTGGCCTGATCTGGGTTTAGGTGTTAGTAGTGTTTTAAGTGTTGGGTGTTGGGTGTTGGATGTTGGGTGTGATGGTTGTTGGTAATGTTTGGGTTTTTGAGTATGATGATTGTTGGTAATGTTTGGGTTTTGGCCATATGGCTATTGGTAGTTTGGTGGCTGTTGGTAGTTTGGGTTTTAGTCCTTACGTGCGATTCATTGACTTGAATGATCCAAACAGAAAAAACATATAAGTAAATTTATATTCATCACTACTTATACTCAAAAAAAAATTTAATAACATAAAAAAAATGAAATGCTATTAACAACCTACCTACAATATGCTGAGTATGTGACATAATTGTCACTAAAACAACTCCTTTCTTTACACAAATTTTCCTTTTAAAGCATCATCAAAGGGAACCTAATGGATCAAAGTGGACCGAAATGAACTAAATGGAACAAAGTGGAGTGAATGTACTGAAGTAGAGTGAACTAAACCGAAATGCTAGTTGATGTGGCTTAATAAGAGAGTAGAACCAATAAATGCTACACTTTAACTTTTAAATAATACTAGTTGCAAACCTGCACGATATGCGGAAAAATTTGACAATTTGTCTTTGTAAATGAAAATTGAAAATAGTAGATAACATTTATAAGTGTTAATCCTAAACTTTTCTTAAAATGATGTGATTATTTTTTTAACAAAGTATGATTGATACTATATATTAGATTTACTAAATTGAGATATCTATATTTGTTATTTGAAAGTGTTTTAAATTTTGTAAGTTTTTTTTCAAGGAAACATAATACATTTTACATTCAATTATTATATAAGGTAGGATATTTAGTAAATAATGTAATGTGCGGTTGGAATTTGTTTCTAGTGTTCCTTACAAACGGTTCGTCCTCCATACTCTTAAATGGCCTAAAAAGGAAGTAAATACAATAATTTTTTTAACAAAAATAAATGATGTCATATTGCTTTATTGCATAGTTCATATTATTTTAATGTGTTGTATGTTAAAATAAAAATTGAGATGTTGGGTATATTGTAAAGTGATATAATATAATAGATAAAGTAAATTTTTAGATTATAATTAGCCATTTTTATGCAAACCTGGACGTGAATGCTCTCATGAAAATTTTTCATTTTCTATAAATGAAAAATTATATATATATATATATATATTGTTTTTTATTTAAGATCTTCATTTACTCCTATAATGAGCCAATTTTCTAACAATAATATAGTTGAAATTAAGTTTTTCCAATCATGATAGTCAAAAAGGAATGAGAAAAGCAAAGTTTTCTTACCATTCAAAAACTTCAACTTCTAGCCCTCTATTTTAATGTTGTCTTTAATCCCAAACCACTACATTATCATTGAATATTATAGTACTATCTGTAAGGACGCAATTCGTGCCTAGGCTCAACAAGAAGGAGGGCATCAGCCCAAAGAGCCCAATTCAATAAATTTATAGAGTGTGGGTCAAAAATGTTGATTCTAATGAGTTTAACTGGTAACAACAATGGCCCAAGATTACGAAACAATAAGGATGAACAAGTTTATAAGATGAAACTTATCCTTGGACTCAAGCCGAGAACCAAGTGCTTATATTTCTCTTCACTTAAAGATTAGTTAACAATATTCAGTCTACAGTGTTTTTCTTTCTATCTCTCGATCCTCTCTTCTCTAGGGCCTCCTTCCTTCTTATACTTCATCCCCCCCCCCCTCATCCTTGCTCTCCACGTGTAGATCAAACTGCTAACATGGATACTTGTCCCATTAACACCTCCCTGAAGTCTTTAGGTAACAGTTGTAAGGCTGAGAATCACTGTTCAGATATCACTTCCTCATTAATACGGCCAGAGACTTAGGTACAGAGCATTTAATGCAGTGGCAGCAGCTTTCTCTAAGATATTTCCCAACCGTCCTTGCTCTCTGTGCCCTTATGATACACATCTTCATCCCCAAGACCTTCCAAAATATCATTCTAGTCAACACGACGTATCACTTGATCCTCACTGTATTTAGCTAATGATGTACCCCTCCTTAGATTATTTACATTCACTTTGTCCACCATATTTGCTCTTGGGTTTGCAAGTTTGATATCATTATTACCATCAATTCGTCCTCGGCCAAGTAAGCGTCCTCGAACCAAGCCCATGGCCCAAAAATGTATTTTAGGCCTTTTATCCCCACAATAGCCCCTCAAAACTTCATTTCTCTCCCCTATCTGAGGAGAAAATTGGGGTTTTGACCCAACGCAACCACTTTTACACGCTTCTCAGTTTTACACACGTGTGAGTGTCATTTCCCATTCTTGAAACTGTTTCTGACACTTTGAGGCTTGTGATGCCCCCATTAAATGCTCTAGGCGATGCCCTGTCCTTCACATTCAACGATGGGATGTAAATCCAACGGTCAGAATCCTGATAGGAAAGAAAGGGAAGTCGCCATTCCCATAATCGCATTCTTAGAAGGAGGAATGACACTTCCCATTGGGGATGTAACCCGAGATTACCTATATAACCATAGGTTGTGCCCGTACCAATGTGCACCTAACGTATTTAGAATTTTAGGTAGTGTCGACACTCTCAACGAGCAAATGGGTTTAAGACTCACATGGCACAACGTTGTCTATATGTATGAGTGTCACTCACTTACTAACTCGGGGTATTACCTCAAGTCTAGGTCTAACGTCGTTAGACTTATATCGTGTCTTCTCAAATCTAACAAAGGCATGAAGGACGACTACCTAATCACCTTCGGAGAGTGGCACGATGGTCTTCACTATCCAGTCGAGAAGGGAACACCAGGTGTGACTCCATAAGGTTAGGCCCCTTGGCACGGGGTTTAGTTCTTTTAACTTTATCATTCATATTTTTATTGTACATTAGTTTCCCTTTGATGGTGAATGTAATTGGTCTGACCATGATTGGCTTCTCGGATGTTTTTGTAAACAAGCAACATGTAGCGCACTATCTGAGTCTATCCAACATCAAGAACCTTAACAGAGTTTAAGATTCGAGGTGTTTGTGAGTGAAGACGATAGCTGAGGGCGGTCCATCTTATCTTGGGCTTTGAAGCTATATCAACCACCTTCGAAGACATAGGCAATGCAATCATAGCGGGTGATCATAGACGTAGAAGAATAGACGTCTTTAAAACAGGATTTCTCGCTTCACAAGAATTGCTCGATGAATCTCCTTTTATCCTTCTCGCACGTCCAATAGCAGCCATCCCCCCTGTACACCCTAAAGTAGCAACCTCCAGGGAGGAATCTTCCTCCTCACACCTATCACTCAAGGAAGAAATAGGCAAATTCCAATTAGAAAAGGAAGAAGATGAGCGGATTAATCCTATCAACCTCTCAGACTCTGAGAGTGAACCCGACAGGTCAACAGCCAATTTTCCTCCTTTGATAATTGCTGAAGTAGATAGCGAGGCTGAGGAAGAATCGATGGCTTTGAATTCGATGAAGGGTTTAAGAGACATAATGGCTGGTAAGCAAAAAGGGTCATCTTTCAAAGAGGCCCAAAAAACCCAACTTCCGCCCACCTTACCACCTAACCTTCCCGCACCCACAACCATAACTGGCCCACCCCCCATACCAGGCTCACAGAAGAAAGAGATGGAGCAACATGTAGAAGAGGGCGAGATCCCTCAAAAGGGGGCCAAACAACAAAAGGCGGCCAAGGACAAGCATGTTGCTCATGCAGACAATAGGGAGGAGACAACTGCTCCTGAGGGGGGCCAACAACGTGTTTGGGCTCCTCGGCTGGAGGTAGAAGGGGATGTCATCCCATTGAATGCATCCATTAGAGAATTTCAAAGAGGGCATTCGGCATACATCGTTGAAACTCTAGAGCAGCCTCTCCTTCTACCAAAGGATATGGATGTTCTAAAGCGTATGAGGTAGCTAGACCTCTTCATGTCACTGAAGAGGGACCTTGTTATGGCAAGCTTCACTCTCACATTAGTTAAATAAAGGTTAAAGCACTTTTTTACAGAAGTTTTACTATTCTTGTGCAGGCTATCCAGGAAGTCTTCATTGCTAAGCAATGGATCAAGGACGCTAAGAAGGAGACCAACGCTGAGATCCAAGCCTACACTGAGACTATCAAGGCCCTGGGGGATTTGAAAGAAGAGAAAAAGGAGCTGGCTAATAAATTAATAGCCAAGGAGAGAGCGCGGAAGAGCACTAAATCCGGTATAGAGAATGCTTAGAGGCAGGTTGAAGATCAATGTAAACAACTCCAACTCAAAGAGATAGATCTTGCCACTTAGCAGAAATTGGTTCTGGACTTTAAGGCTAAGCTGGAGAAAGCCAAATCTGCTGCTTGAGCAACCGAGAAGACTGCAGAGGCAGCAACACAAGCATCTTACAACTAAGGAATATAAGAAACTGAGATCCGGCTAGCTGAGGAGTTGGCCGAGGTGTGTAGGGATTACTGTAAAGAGACTCAAGAGAAAGCTCTTGACCTCGCAGGGGTCCCTACCTTCTCGGAGTTTAGGCAATTAGGGAAAGTGTACTACCATCCTGATATTGATGAGATCTTGATTGCCCCTGTCACTGTCTCAAAATCTTCTGTACAGCCTCTAGTTGTGCAGGGCCTTCCTCTTCCCACTGAAACCTCTAAAAGATCCTCCTAGACCAGCGATGAAGGTCAAAAAGGTGAAGTGGGCGAAGATAAAGGCAAAGGCAAAGAAGTTAAAGCACCCTCAGAAGCCAAAGATGCTGCCAAGGCTAAGGATGATGCCAAAGCGCAGGAGGATGCCATGGTCAAGGAAGCAGCAAAAATGGAAGAGGTAGACCACAATGAAGATAGATGATCCTGCAGCCAAGATTTAGATTCCTAGGGTTTTTATTTTTATTACTATTTTTTTATTTTTGTTTTAGTCAACTCTTTTTTTCTTTTTCTTTTTTGTAACTATATAATTAGGTTTTTGTAAGCAAATGGTCTCTTATCAAGAATCAAATCAATGAAAATTATAAGTTCCTTATTCGTGGCAATTACACTTACATCCTTTCGTAGTGTAATTCTTATTTTTCTTCTTTCTATCTAACAGAATTAAAATTATTAAGTCAACAATAATATCTAAATCACAAATATATACATGTCATGCTTACAAATGCTTTAAGTGATACTCATAGACTTCTAATTATCTAGATCACTGTAATGAGAATCCCCAATATATATAATCAAAGGGACAAACCATGATCAATATGAACTTCAACATTTAGAGAACTAACTTGAAGTGTTACTTTACCTAAAGTAGGCGATCTGAGGAATCAAACATAACTAAGGGTTTGTTCAACACTTAGAAAAATGTTGGATGACATCAATTTTCCCAAGGAATGTGGCCCGAGGAGCCAGGCATAGCCAATGTCCTGTTTGACACTTAGAGATAACAGAAGATATCAATTTTCCCATGGTATGTGGTCCGAAGAGCCAGACATAGACAATGTTCTGTTTGACACTTGGAGATAACGGAAGATATCAATTTTCATAAGGTATATGGTTCGAGGAGCCAGGTATAGCCAAGGTTCTATTTGACACTTGGAGATAATGGAAGATGTCAATTTTCCCAAGGTATATGGTCCGAGGAGCCAGGTATAGTCAATGTGTTGTTTGACACTTGGAGATACAATGAATGTAACGCATAAAGTAATAGGCTATATAGAATTGAAAAATATTCCATTAATAATAATACCTTCGTAGGCTATTTACATTTCAGGGACGTGGTACAATCTTTTCATCCAGATCTTCAAGATAATAAGCCCTTGTTCCAGCTACTGAGATGATGCGATATGGCCCTTCCCAGTTTGGTCCTAGTTTTCCCCAAACTGGATTTTTTGTCGTGCCCAAAACTTTCCTTAACACTAAATCCCCTAGCGCCAGTGGTTTTAGCTTCACGTTTAAGTCATAACCTTATTTAAGCTTGTGCTGGTAGTATGATAGCTGAACTATATCATTTTCTCTTCATTCTTCAACCAAGTCCAGACCTTTCTCTAACAATCCGTCATTGTTGTTCGAACTAAAAGAGCTCGACCTCAGCGTTGGGAAACCTATCTCAAGAGGAATTACTGCCTCGGCCCTATAGGCCATTGAAAAAGGGGTCTCTCTTATGGACCTACGGGGTGTAGTCTTGTAGGTCCAAAAGACATGCGGCAGCTCTTCCACCCACCTCCCCTTAGCATCGTCCAACCTCTTCTTAAGCCCATTAACAATTACCTTATTAACAGCCTTGTCCTGTTCCCCATTGAGTGAAAGGCCAAGGATTGGATAGAGGATTGAGAACTCCTCCTGGTTGATGAATGTTAGGGGCGAACCTCTGACACTGATCACACTTTTTTACATACTCCAGTACTTCCTTCTGCATATTAGGCCACCAATATCCTTGAGTAAAGGCTCTATGAGACAAAGATCTTCCCCCTGTATGACTTTCACAAATTCCCTAATACAATTCTTCTAGAAGCAACTCTATTGCTTCAGGGTGCATGCATAACAGATATGGTCCAGAAAAAAATCGCTTGTACAACTTTTGATTCTTAGACAACCAAAACCGAGGAGCCTTCCTACATACTTTGTCAGCTTCAGATTTTTCTTCAGGTAAGATATTTTCTTTAAGATACAGCATGACAGGGTCCATCCAACTAGGTCCCACTTTAATATGATGAATATGAACTGGGCCTACGTTTATCTTAGTAGGCGCATACAAATCTTCCACTAAAATAACCCGAGCTAAACTCTGTACCGAGGACGTTGCTAAGGTGGCTAGAGAATCGGCATGAGTGTTCCTGTTTCTAGAGATTTACACTAAAGTGAAAGATTCAAAATTTGATTGCAAACATCTAACCTGACTCAAATATTCTTGCATTCTCAAGTCTCTAGCTTTTAACTCCCCTTCCACTTGGCCTACAACCAACCTTGAATCCGAGAACATCTCCACATTCTTCCCTCCCATTTTCTAAACCATATTCATCCCTATTAGCAGAGTTTCATACTTGGCTTCATTATTTGTGGCTGTAAAACCCATTCTTAAAAACTTTTCAATGACGATCTTATTCGAAGATATTATAACCAGCCCCACTCCAGATCTTCTTTGATTTGCTGCACCATCCACGTACACCTTCCATGATAAAGATTCCTTCAAGGAGATCATGCCAACTAATTTTTCATCCATGTTTGGTCTCTTCGTATGTTCTTTTAATGAGAGCTCAGCAAACTCAGCCACCAAGTCAGCAAGGACTTGACTTTTCACGGAGGTGCGTGGCATGTATTTTATATCAAAAGCCCTTAGAATTGTGCCCCACTTGGCAATCCTTCCCATATAATCAGCACTCTGAAGTAGAGACCTAAGCAAGAGTTAGGTTAAGATCACAACTGTGTGAGACTGGAAGTAATAAGGAAGCTTTCGCGTGGCATGCACAACTACCAAAATGGCTTTTTCTAGTGGTAAGTAGCGAATCTCAGCTTCGTGCAACGATTTACTTACATAATAGGCCGGCCTCTGGACACTGTTGTTAACCCTTATCAGTACCAAGTTGACAGCATGGAAAACTACAGCGATATAAGCAAACAATACCGCATCTACCTCAGGCCTAGACATAATAGGTGACCGAGAAAGATACTCTTTAAGTTGTTGAAAAGCCAAAGCACACTCCTCAGTCCATTCAAATCCTTTTCATTTATTCAGCAACTAGAAGAAATGCCTACATCTATCCGCGGACCGAGAAATAAACTGATTTAAAGCAGCCATCATTTTTGTCAATCTCTGAACTTCCTTAGGATTACAAGGTGGCTACAAACTGTTAATCGCCTTAACTTGATCAGGATTAACTTAGATTCCACGATGTGTAACCATGAAGCCTAGAAATTTACCAGATCCCACTCTAAAAGAGCATTTGGAAGCATTTAGGTGCAACTTATACTTCCTTAGTGTCTTGAAGACGTTTTCAAGATTCCTAGCATGCTTAGACATCATTTTACTCTTTACCACCATGTCATCCACGTAAACTTCAATGCTCTTCCGCACTTGCGACTCGAACATTCTAGTCATCATCCTTTGGTAAGTAACCCCTGCATTCTTCAAACTGAAAGGCATTACCTAATAATGATAGTTTCCAGAAGGAGTGATGAGGGTTGTATTCTCTTGACCGTGCGAAGCCAAAAGTATTTGATGATAACCTTGAAAAGTATCTAGGAAACTCATCTGAGGATGCCCAGCTGTGGCATCCACCAACTGATCAATGCGAAGCATAGGAAAATGATCCTTGGGACACGCCTTATTCAAATCACAAAAGTCAACATATACCCGCCATTTGCCATTCTTCTTCTTAACCACCACCATATTGGCCAACCAATCAAGATAAAATACCTCCTTGATAGCTCCTGCTTTCTTAAGCTTAATTACTTCTTCTTTGACAGCTTCAGAATGTTCTTTAGATGATCGCCGAGGTGGTTGCTTCCTTGGTACCACAGCGGGGTTGACATTCAAATTATAACAAATGAAGCTCAGATCGACCCTCGGGGCCTCATAAGCATTCCAAGCAAAGACATCAAGGCTTCCCTTAAGAAACTTCACCAATTCCTCTTTCTCTTGAGGAGGCAGCTGGGTGCCTATTAGAAAATACTTTTCTTTATCATCACCTAGAGTAACTCGCTCTAAAGATTCATACTTTACTTCTACCCGATAGATCCCCTGATAACCCCGGCTCCTTTAATTGCTACAAATCATGATCATCTGATGCCGAGGACCCAACTCTAGACTGATGTCTAATTGCAGCCACCATACACTGCCTCGCCGTAGATTGGCTTCTGATCAGCTTTTCAACCCGGTCCCCGGATGGATATTTCACCTTCAAATGCAAAGTGGAAGGGACAGCTCCCATGGCATGAAGCCAGGGTCTCACCACAATGGCTATGTATGGAGAATATGCATCTACCACTATGAAGTTGACCTCTACAACTTCTAACCTTGTTTGGCCCGGTAACTTGACTTGCCAATTGGTATAACCATCTTCCCATCGAAACCTACTAGAGGTGAATCATAACTAGTCAAATCTTCTAGTTTTAATCCTAAACCTCTATACAAGTCGGGATTCATAATTTCCGCCCCACTACCATAATCCACCATAACATGCCTCACGTCATATCCCCCTATCTTGAGTGTGACCACCAGAGCATCATCATGTGGCTGTATAGTTCCAAACTTATCCTTCTCCGAGAAACTCAATGCCAATTGTAGTGCAACGTTGGCTCTCTTTAGCCTATGATTAGAGTTCTTAGATAGTGGCTGAGCCACAGTCATTACCCGTGAGGGACAAGAATCCACCCTTCCAGGGGTTGCAAGAATGACATTAATGGTGCCCAACGGAGGCCTCAAAAAGGTGTTCCCTCGAGTTCTTGAGCCTGTGTGACCGACTTGCCCATTGGGCCTATATAGGAACTGTTGCAACCTTCCCTTCCTTAACCAATTGCTCTAAATGATACCACAAATTTCTTCAGTTTTCGATGGTATGTCCGCGCTCCTGGTGGTACTGACAATGAAGGTTTTGGTTACATCTTTTGGGGTCTCCATTCATCTTATTAGGCCATTTGAAGTATGGTTCATTCTTGATTTTCTCCAAAATCTGATGAACTGGATCTCAGAATACCGTATTGACGGCCTGTGGCAAAATACCAGCCCCAGTTTGCCTAGTGAAGTCTCGCCAAGGACGATTATCATTGCATTTATCTGACATAAAGTCCCTCCTATCTTGAGAGACAACCTTCGCCTTTCCTTTACCTAACTGCTAGTCCTCCTCAACTTGCTTATATTTATCAATCTAGTCCATAAGCTAGCGCACACTACTAACTAGTTTCCCAATTAATGACTTCCTCAAACCATGCTCAGCTGGTAAGCCAACCTTAAAAGTTCTAATGGCCACATCATCAAAATCCCCATCAATCTCATTGAACATCTCCCAATATCTATCTGTGTATGTTTTTAAGGTTTCACCCTCTCGCATGGCCATGGTCAATAAAGAATCCAAAGGCCGAGGGACTTTACTATATGTAATGAAGTGAGATCCAAACACTCGAATAAGTTCCTTAAAGGAATTAATAGACCTTGATCCTAGACCATTAAATCACCTCATCGCAACAGGCCCTAAGCTGGAGGGGAAAACCTTGCACATCAACGCTTCATTCTTGGAGTGCACAATAATCCTTTGGTTGAAATGGCTTACGTGTTTCACAAGGTCAATTCAACCATTATACATGGTGAATGTTGGCTGAATGAAACGCCAAGAAAGTTTTCTCTCTTCAATCTTACGTGTGAAGGGAGACCTAGAAATTTGATTCAGCGCCCTACACATAGCATCAGTTCCTAAGCCCCTAGTGGACGAATTCCTATTCTTGCGATTATGGGGGCCACTCTCTTCATATGAGTAAGACTCACTAGGGGGAGTTCTCGACCTTGGCCTATAGCTATCCTCCTCATTCTCATTCTCACCAAAAGAAGAGTCAGAGATGGACTGAATCCGCCTTCGTCGTTCGTATCGTAACTCTCTCTTCAAACTGTCAATTTCCAACTGCATGGCCCTAGCGTTCTCTTCATGGGAGACTCTTCTTCCATCTCGTGACTGACTCCTGCTTGTATGGGTGGTATGTACACTTCCCTCTCGATCTCCACATTGTTCAAGATTGTGAAAGTCATCTTGATGCTGAGACCCCCTAGACTTTACTTGGTTTGGACTTGAATTTGCCATAAACAGACTTCAAACTCACTAAAAATCCAAGATTTCCCATAGACGGCGCCAATTGTAAGGACACAATTCATGCCTAGGCCCAACAAGAAGGAAGGTGTAGGCCCAGAGCCCAATACAATAAATTTATAGAGTGTGGGTCAGAAATCTTGATTCTAATGAGCTTAAACGGTAACAACAATGGCTCAAGATTACGAAACAATAAGGATGAACAACTTTATAAGATGAAACTTATCCTCGAACTCAAGCCGAGAACCAAGTGCTTATATTTCTCTTCACTTAAAGATTAATTAACAATATTCAATCTACAATGTTTTTCTTTCTATCTCTCGATCCCTTCTTCTCCCGGGCCTCCTTCCTTCTTTTACTCCATCCCCCTCTTCATCCTTGCTCTCCATGTGTAGATCCAGACTGCTAACATTGATACTTTTCCTATCAACACCCCCCTGAAATCTTTAGGTAGCAATTATAAGGCTGAGAATCACTGTTCAGATATCACTTCCTCATTAATGCGGCCAAAAACTTAGGTACAAAGCATTCAATGCGATGGCAACAGCTTTCTCTGAGATATTTCTCAACCGCCCTTCTCTCTGTGCCCTTATGAAACATATTTTCATACCCAAGACCTTCCAAAATATCATTCTAGTCAACACAACGTACCACCTGATCCTCACTACATTTAGCCAAGGATGTACCCCTCTTCGGATTATTTACATTTGCTTCGTCTGCCATATTTGCTCTTAGGTCTGGAAGTTTGATATCATTATTACCATCAATCCGTCCTCGGCCAAGTAAGCGTCCTCAGACCAAGCCCATGGCCCAAAAACGTATTTTGGGCCTTTTATCCCCACATTATCTATCTTAGAAGTATACGAAAGTATAAAAATGACATTTCTTATTGAATACATTGCTTATCTCAATACCTTCATAAATAACTTCCAGATTAAAAATATACCAAAATGAAGATGTTTTGCAAACAAAACACAAAATGTCATCATGAATTTTTAGTCAACAATGATCAAGCTTCTATATGCATCATTATAATTTTTTTTTTAAAAGAAAATAATCAAAATCCAATGAAAAAGTCAAAATATGTCACTTCCGATTATTTTCGTTTGACTAACTATTGTTTTTTTTTTTTTTTTTTTTTCTGATTAAGTGCCGCTATATATTATATTAAAAAAAACTATTTAGAGTACTTTTTCCACAAAAACCACAAATTTTTCCATCCATAAGGAAATTCAAAAAAAAAAAAAAAATCTAGCAAAACCTCATAGTTCAACATCTAAACCGATCACTATAAAAAAATATTAACAAAAATACAATAAAATCACTTTCCAACCAACAAATCTTAAATGTGACTGCACTTTATTAGTAGAAAAAAATTCCCAAAATAAAAGCTTATCTAGAAAAGTCAATCACACAAATAATTGAACTAAACAAAGGATTTAGCCTTTTGAGAGAGAGAGAGAGAGAGAGAGAGAGAGAGAGAGAGAGAGTAACAATTACATAGTATGGTCACACGCAAAAAATATTCCATCTTAAAGTATGACATAACATATGCCAAAAATCAATTTTTATATCTTATACTTGATAACGCTTTAAAATGTATATTTATTATATATTTATGTGGGTGTTATCTTCTTATTACTATACTCAATTTGTATAATTAAGCTACAATTTGCATTAGTCTCTGCTATTTATCTTTACATAATTTCTTAAATAAGATGTCATTCACTGTGTGTAATTTTTTACTTTAAGAAATTATATAAAAAGATGAGCTTACAAGAGTTTGTGAGAGAATGTAGGTCAAACTAGAATTACTGAGGAGTGAAAGGACCATGATTAAATATCTAAGGAGGTGCAGTTGGAGTACTTGGTTCGTTTTCCATGTTTGGAATCTTCAAATTAAGGAAAGAAATCAAAGAGGCATAATTTGAAAAGAAAAAAAAAAAAAAAGATTTGAGCATTGATCAGTATTTTAAGCGTATCTCTCTCCTCAAAAATCTAATTGACTTAAGCTAGATGGGCTAGAACCATTAATTAAATATCTACAAATTTCCAATTTTTAGTTTTTCAAAATTCACACTTTTTGAAGGCCGAAATTAACTCACAAGTTGTTGCTGAAAATCTAGACAAGAATTAAATAGCAAAAAGTTTTATCTTCTTTGTACACTTTTACGTCAAAGTTTTGAAGGGGGGCTCTAGAGAATGAATTTTGGAGAGAGAAACCTGTGTTTTATTATTCTCTCATGGCAGCCTAAGCTCTCAACTAGGGCTAGGGGTTATGTTTTTTATATATAGTATGATAATTAATTGTAATTCTTTCTAAGATTTTAGACAACATATTTGATTATTCAATTAGATTTCTTTTATTGTATTAGTTCTTCCATGCTTTCAATAAGTTCAATCATGTTTTTCTTATTGTTTAAATGAATTTCTGATAGTTTCAAATAGAAATCAAGTTTTTAAAGTGAATGAGTTTTTTTGAAAACTATTCTAATCACATTATTAATCTCGGTTATCATGCGTTTTTGAATGATCTCAGTTCAACCAAATCATTGGTTTTTCATTATCTAAGAACAATCAATTATGAAAAATATTTTTTCTTAGATCACAAAAAATTCCATATCAATATAAGGAAACACCCTGGTGTCCTGGTATTTAAAATATTGATTTAAACCAATCAGTATTTAATTTTTAACAATCACCAAGCAAAAATTATTTTTCATCTTCACCAAAAGTGTTGTTAAATTACACTGTCTTTGAATTTACCCCACTTCTTATGGTTCAATGTTGGCACTCCGAGAATTATATTGCTACGATCTATTGCACTTGGGAGTGAGCAAACAATACTTCCTATGGCAAATGGAATTCAAAAAATAAAATAAACAAAAGCAAAGTCTTCAATTTATGGTGAAATAATTACATATGAAATAAAAGGGGAAAAAAATGTAAAGGACTTTATAGCATCCTTTTGTCAAGGATTTTAAAAGCATAAAATTTGAACTTTATAAATTTGATCTTATAGCTATGACTTTATAATTTATTGAGGCACTCTTTTCTAGAGAGAGAGAGAGAGAGAGAGAGAGAGAAATGGACCGAAGTGGTCAAAATGGACCGAGTTGGACCAAATAGATCAAACAAAAGTATGGTTGCAATTTGTTTCTAATATAATGTGTGGTTGGGATTTGTTTCTAGTGCTCCTTACAAATAGTTTATGCTCTATACGTCTTGAATGACCTAAAAGGAAGCAAATATAAGTAAATTTATCACTTATAATAGGAAAAAAAATACATGACTTTAATAATATAAGAAAAAAGTAATCTTATCCAGAACTTACCAACATTACATTGAGAATGTAACATAATTGTCAATAAAGTAGCGTCTCTTTCTACACAAACACTTATCCCAAAGCATAACCGAAGTGGATCAAAGTATACCGAAATGGACTAAACGCTACGCTGATGTGGCTCAATAAGAGCGTAGTAACAATAAATGCTACATTTCAGTTTTTAGATATTATATAGATTATATAGATTCTCTCATGCTAAAAAGTTTTTCTCTCATTGCAGTTGCATGGGCCATAGGGTATAATATTGAAAAAGTAACCTTTTATATATTTATTCTTTTCAGTACAAACTTATAACTGAAATGAAATAGAGAAGGAAATTAAATACAGGTTCCCATTTTCCACACTCATGGTACAATTCAGACCCCAAATTCATGACTACAGAATACAACATCCCGTCCAAATATATACATGTTCTATTACACAATATTACTTAAATTCAATTACTTTAAAGCAAAGAAACAGCCAGGATAAAATGAAAATGGTGTACATAGTCAATACTTTGCAACATGACAAAATGAAGTGCTGAAGCACCAGGCAAGAGTTTCATAGCCTCAGCTTAAATAGCAAATCGCCAAGCAGTAACATAATTAAGTGTCATGGCCCAATTAAACCAAGCCTTGTTAACATCGACAAGACTGGTTTCAACTTCAAGCCTTTCTTCCAAACATGGCTGCAGTCATGAGGGCTGTCCACTCTTCAAATCCCATCTTTGATCCAATTCTCCTATGCCACATGCTTGCCTCATCAGCATCATAACCCTCTTCTTCCATAGAATTTTTTAAACTGATTAAATCATCAAAGGTCTTTAAGCAAAATTGAAATGATGTTCCAAACCTTCTTGTTTCTCAAATTCACCACCCACAATAAAACCGATTTGGGAAGGCTTTTGGAACCACTGCACATGGAAATCACTCTCATCTCAGACCTCCAGATAATCACTCTCAACAAAATTTGTAACAAATATAATATGTATAACTGCTATTCAAGAATTTACAAACAGAGAAAATGGCAAATGAGAAGGGAAAAAATAGTCGCTAAAAGAAAATTCACTACGGAACTATGAATTCAAATGGAAACATGAAAACTTTCCAACTTTTACATGTGTTTGTATCTATATCATGCAAGGAATGCATTCTATAGCTCAATTGAAGCGCTACTATCTCCCCACTGGAAAACAAGATGGAGAGATCTCTAATACACATCACTCATGTCTTAATTATCAAGCCAACCAAGAAGAAAGAAATGAATGCATTCCATGATCATCAATAGATTAAACATATGTATTTCATGCTTACACGTTTGCAATATGATGTGCATATCTTGCAGTTGAATGCATTGCAAGGAACCCCCAGCCATTTATAGCATCCACCCATATTTATGCAGCTTCATAAAGAACAGATGTTCACCAGTCATGTAATATTTATTTGGATGTTGTTTTAAACTCAAAATCCACAGCAGCAACTCCAACATATTTTAGTGTAAGTTTTTCTATACAGTAAAAATTACCTACAGTAATAGGAAATAACTATATGAGAGTTAAAATTATTAATTTAAGACTAAATCTCAAGTTGATCACAAACTGGAGTACCTTAAAGCATCGGAAGAAAGTTGATCTTGAAATTAAGAACAAACGATAGTGATTACTTGATAAAATGAATTTGACGGTCTCCTACAGGCATGCGCACACACACTAAAAGAGAGAGAGAGAGCAAAGTTTTTAACTAACCTAACAGAGCACATATCAGATGAACCAAACAAACCACATAGTGCTCACCATCAGACAAGAGTGTAGAGAGCCATAACAGGCCTAAGCATAGGTACATGTTCGAACATATATAGAGACAAAAGTGAAGGACCGTAAGCCTAACATATAAGTGCCATATATGCACTCTTCTTCCATATCAAACACAACCTCTCTTTCAAAAACATTAGTCTACAATACATTTTGGCGTATGATAAGTGATAACAGATTGAAGATGCACTACAACTACTACAAATGAGAAGTTAAACAAAGATAACATTAGGTTTTACCAATGCCTCAATTGCATATGAGATCAACTGAAATGTCACTCATCAGAAAATAATCGCAAAAGAGTTTCTTAGATGAATAGGATAAATAATTAAGCACATACCTGATGGACAGGTTCTTCCCTTCCAAACTCCAGGATGTGAGCAATTTTTTGCATTTGTCCGCTGTTTCCTGCTGGCACCCTTTCAAATGTTTTCTTTGTGCTTGTTTCTGCATATTCAAATTGCAAATAAATTGTCCAAAACATCAGCAACAAAAATAGGGGGGAAAAACTAAAGTAGGTGGTATGGCCATTTATGTAAAATCAAGATATGGATAATTAAGAATTTTATAAGATTCTTGTAATTAGTATCTAGTTGAAACTCCAAAAAGAGCTTTTGATTCTAAGGAAATCTTGTCTCTTGTCTCTTCTTCTTCTTCTTCTTCTTATTTTCCTTCCTCACTATCTTGTTTGCATTATTCTGCAGATTTTTTAACCATATCTAGACATTCCTTAAGCCTAATCTCAACCTTGAAATCCTGATACCCAATCATTAATGCGCTAAGATGCTTGATACCCCAAATCATTGGAAAAGGTCCGCTAATTTATATTGCTACACCTAACCAAGAAGAAACAAAGTTTAGAACACTAGGGACAACAGAAAAGGAGATACCATTGTATGACACCTAATTCTAAAGGACAATGCAACCTCCATTTTGCCCTTGTTAGTATACCCTCCATAATTCAACTATTTTTCTTATAACCGTATGAACAATACCAAGCAAAGATTGTACGCTATAAAACCTTAGTTTCCAAATATAGACACAATAATTCATTGTTTTTCTTAACATGGCAACTCCAGTAAACCAAGAAAAAATTTGAGACTATCAAAATCAAACCATATAACCCACTCTTTCAAATATATATTGCTTATTTTAATTTGTAATAAAAAAAAAAAATGAAAGGCTTGCTGTAATCATCAATTCCCAACCATCCCCTTAAATCATCTTCATTAAAAAGATTTGTCCATTTCTTATCGATGAATTGCATAATATGCATCTAAAATAAATTCCCAATTAATGCAACTTCTAGACTCACATACATGGCAAGAAAGTAAAAATGAGGGCGGTTGCATTTTAAGACATCACAAGCATAGAAAATACAAATCTTAATAGAGAGAGAATAGAAAAAGGAAAATTCTATAAACTAAATAATGATATGCAAATCTGCACAGCTCTTACCCTTTCTTATGATATAGTCAGGGAACCCTAACAACCTATGAAGCATTTCGATAAATGTTTGGTGATAAGATATGCATCAAGTGATTGTCAACTCACCTATATCATGAAGCTGTAAAAAATTAGCATACTGAAGGCGTCAAAAGTGATTTTCAACCAACCAAGTAAATCCTGCAGCAAGAGCTTGTTTACTAAGCCTGAACTCCACTTCATTGTCAATGGCAGCTCTCTTTGATGCTAGCAACTGCATTTCTGAATGAAATACTAGAGTTAGCCAAATACTGCTCAGCCTTTATCTTCCACACCTACAATATGGTAAAAAAGATAAAGCATTTGGCCTAGCATTATGTTTTTATTAATTATACTATTAGCAAAGAACAAATAACCAAAGAAAGGAAAGAGAATAAGAAAGAATTCATGCAATATTAATATATAAAGGGATCATGATTCACGAACCAAAAATATTGCTGGTACTCGAGCTGTTCAAGGGATGATTTGGGTTTGTTCCACCCATAGAGCCAACCAACGCAATTTGCTTACTCTCGCAACCTTGGCTGACATATAAATCACATGACTCAGAAAAAAGAAAAAAACTGCAGTAAACAGATTTTTTTTTTTTTTTTTTTTTTTTTGAGAAACAGGAGCAAGTTCATTGATATTATTTAAGAAACTGAACAATCTGCTGGAACAAACAAGTCTACATCAGATGGAACATACTCCATCCAAACTATCAAAGGGAAAGAAAGCCTTGCTCTCTGGGCTAAAGCATGTCCAACTGTATTGCCTTGCCTAACAATATGAGAGAAAGAAAAACTCCGAAGGGAGGTTACATGAATTAAAGTGTCTCTAACTAAATGACCAAAGGATGAGGAAAGCATGTCACCATTTTGTAGCGCCTTTATTCCAATTTTTGAGTCACCTTCAAAGTGGCATTGTTGAAGGCCAATTTCTGTCGCAAAGAGTACTGCCCGTCTAGCTGCAACCATCTCCAAGCAGTAAACAGAATTTGACAAACTGAAAAGGAGGAAAGCAGTACTCCACCAGCATCTATTTGGTTTTTCTGTCCAATCCAATCAACTTATGAAGAAAAAATATTCCATGAACAGTAGGAAGAATAGCAAAAAACAAAAACATATCGCCATCCAAAGATCAGAAAATGTACTAATGACCTGTTTAGGATATGCTTCATCTTCGAAATAGAACCCAGGGCTTCGACCTTTGCTTGGATCAAAGTCAGGTTTCATCCTCAGCACAGTTCTTATGAGAATTACAAGAGCATCAATACCTTGGATTGTAGGAATTATGCTGCCAGCATCCCTTATAGTAATCTCTTTATGCACTTAAATCAATAAACCAGGTAAGTAAATCATCATATGTGATAAGTGATAACAGATGGAAGATGCACTACAACTACTACAAATGAGAAGTTAAACAAAGATAACACTAGGTTTTACCTATGCCTCAATTGCATATGAGATCAACTGAAATGTCGCTCATCACAAAAAAATAACAAAAGAGTTTCTTAGATGAATAGGATAAATAATTAAGCACATGCCTGATGGACAGGTTCTTCCCTTCCAAACTCCAGGATGTGAGCAATTTTTTGCATTTGTCCCCGGTTTCCTGCTGGCACCCTTTCAAATGTTTTCCTTATGCTTGTATCTGCATATTCAAATCACAAATAAATTGTCCAAAACATCAGCAACAAAAATAGGGGGGGAAAATACTAAAGTAGACGGTACAGCCATTTATGTAAGCAAGATATGGATAATTAAGAATTTTATAAGATTCTTGTAATTAGTATCTAGTTGAAACTCCAAAAAGAGCTTTTGATTCTAAAGCAATCTTGTCACTTGTCTCTTCTTTTATTTTTTTTTTTTCCTTCCTCACTATCTTGTTTGCATTATTCTGCAGATTTTTTAACCATATCTAGATATTCCTTAAGCCTAATCTCAACCTCGAAATCCTTATACCCAATCATTAATGCGCTAAGATGCCTGATGCTTGATACCCCAAATCATTGGAAAAGGTCTGCTAATTTATAGTGCTACACCTAACCAAGAAGAAACAAAGTTTAGAACACTAGAGACAACAGAAAAGGAGATACCATTGTGTGACACCTAATTCTAAAAGACAATGCAACCTTGATTTTGCCCTTGTTAGTATACCCTCCATAATTCAACTCTTTTTGTTATACCTGTATGAACATTACCAAGCAAAGATTGTAAGCGATAAAACCTTAGTTTCCAAATATAGACACAATAATTCATTTTTTTTCTTAACATGGCAACTCCAGTAAACCAAGAAAAAATGTGAGACTTTCAAAATCAAATCATATAACCCACTCTTTTGAATATATATCGCTTCTTTTAATTTGTAGTAAAAAAAAAAATGAAAGGCTTGTGGTAATCATCAATTCCCAACCATCCCCTTAAATCATCTTCATTAAAAAGATTTGTCCATTTCTTATAGATGAATTGCATAATATGCATCTAAATAAATTCCCAATTAATGCAACTTCTAGACTCACATACATGGCAATAAAGTAAAAATGAGTGCGGTTGCATCTTAAGACATCACAAGCATAGAAAATACAAATCTTAATAGAGAGAGAATAAAAAAAGGAAAATTCTTTAAACTAAATAATGATATGCAAATCTGCACAGCTCTTACCCTTTCTCATGATATAGTCAGAGAATCCTAATTGCCTATGAAGCATTTTGATAAATATTTGGTGATAAGATATGCATCAAGTGATTGTCAACTCACCTATATCATGAAGCCTTAAAAAATTAGCATACTGAAGGTGTCAAAAGTGATTGTCAAACAACCAAGTAAATCTTGCAGCAAGAGCTTGTTTGCTAAGCCTGAACTCCACTTTATTGTCCATGGCAGCTCTCTTTGATGCTAGCAACTGCATTTCTATATGAAATACCAGAGTTAGCCAAATACTACTTAGCCTTTATCTTCCACACCTACAATATGGTAAAAAAGATAAAGCATTTGGATTATACTATTAGCAAAGAACAAATAACCAAAGAAAGGAAAGGGAACAAGAAAGAATTCAAGCGATATTAATATATTAAGGGATCATGATTCACGAACCAAACATATTGCTGTTACTCAAGTTGTTCAAGGGATGATTTGGGTTTGTTCCACCCATAGAGCCAACCAACACAATTTGCTTCACTCTCCAACCTTGGGTGACATATAAATCGTATGACTCGGAAAAAAAAAAAAAAAAAAACTCTGCAGTAAACAGAATTTGACTAAGTGAAAAGGAGGAAAGCAATACTCCACCAGCGTCTATTTGGTTTTTCTGTCCAATCCAATCAACTTATGAAGCAAAAATATTCCACGAACAGTAGGACGAATAACAAAAAACAAAAACATATCGCCATCCAAAGATCAGAAAATGTACTAATGACCTGTTTAGGATATGCTCCATCTTCGAAATAGAACCCAGGGCTTCGACCTTTGCTTGGATCAAAGTCAGGTTTCATCTTCAGCACAGTGCTTATGAGAATTACAAGAGCATCAATACCTTGGATTGTAGGAACTATGCTGCCAGCATCCCTTATAGCAATCTGTTTATGCACTTAAATCAATAGACCAGATAAGTAAATCATCATATGTGAAGAAATTGTATCTAGAGACTAGAATGACCATTTTTATAAATAAGAAAAAGAAGGTAATTAGCACTTAATTGTTGAAAACTGCAGAGTCCAAAAATGTTAAACAAGAACCAATTATGAGTAATGAATGAAGGTAGATGCTCTAAGCTCTCATCCGTTTGTTTTAGTTTCTCGGTAGAGAATTACTGGTTTGAAGTTTATACTGGATCAGACCACCAGCAGACTCCATATATGCATATGATAAAGGCCTTCTGATGATTTTCTACTTCCCCAAGATAGAGTTGCTGAAGTCACAGATTATGCATATATAAAGTCTGAAGTCTAGAAGTGTAATCATGATACATGAGAGATTGAAATTACAAACATTTCTCATTCAAGGAGAAGAAAGAAGAGCAGAATAACAATCAAATTCAAGTTTGTACAAGAATTGAGACTAATAATTAAACTTATACCGTAAAAAATTGATAACGAGCCAGATACATCTGCTCCCAACATTTGTTCAGGATATGAGTAATTCAGTAATTCATATTGTGCTTCCAAAATTTCTGTGTATGGAATTGCAAATAAATTTGCCAAAACATTAGTATTGAAGAAGATAAAATATGTTAAAAAAAAAATGAAAAATGACATTAAATTACATACCAAAAATTTCCAAGCAAATCATCTATATCGTATGCTGCATTGGAAAAATGGGACGTGAGCAATCTTATACCAATCCTCGCCATTTTCCTTTTCACATCTTTGCTCTAATTGGGGACAATCGAGGATTCTCAGCATCTGTAAAGAGGTTAGGTGACGCATTCCTTCGGGTAGTGATGTCAGATTGGGGCAGCTTTCAATTAGAATCTTTCGAAGTGATGTGAGGTTACCGATCCATTCCGGTAAAGTAAAGAAACTGTGACATTCGGAAACCTCGAGCATTTGGAGAGTGGTGACGTGTTAAAGATACGCCGGGAGAGATTCCAGTTTTGAAATTCCTGTGAAAACCAAATTCTGGAGGCACGTAGATGTAGGGAGATGACATTCTGTGTCGTTACTGAACTGATCAACAAACTCGCAGCGTCCAATTGTCAAAATCTCAAGGAAGGGGAGATATTGCATAAATCGAGATAGAGATGTTAGCCTGGGGCACCCCCAAATGTCCAATCTCTCAAGAGAACTCAAATTTTGCGGCCACTCCTCTGGCACAGACTCTATGTCCTGGATGTTTTCCAAATCTAACCAGTGCAATCCGGAGAGAGGAGAGGAGGAGGATGGTAATAAAGAAGCCCCTACCGTATTCATCGTCATCGCCATTGTCTGTTGCGATGGCTTCCAGCTGGCATTTGTCAAATCAAGCCGATAAAGATTTGGAAACAGCGGCATGCAAGACAGTTTATTGCAATCCCGTATATGCAAGTCTAAAAGACGAGGAAAGTAAGGTAGTGATATCTGTTGCTGATATTGATGACTTGATGATGTTGCCACATCACCGTTATCAGCGATATCCCTCCTCCACCACTCCTTTAGATTAGGACAATACTCGAGAGTGAGTATATATAGGGATGGGAAAAATGGTGTCCCTGATGATCCCATTGAAGCAATGATATCTTGGTCTGATATGTACTCCAGACCATCCATTTTCCGAACATAGAGTTCTTGGAGAGATGGGAGTTGGCACAAAGGTGGCAAATGTTGGCACTTCTTACAATTCTCTACATATAATTCAACTAGATTTGTTAGCGATGAAAGCCAACTTGCAAATCTTACACCCCTGTATCCCTCCACTCTCAAAAGTTTTAAACTTCGGTGTGGCTGGAGACCATCTAACAAACTTTCATCATCATGATGAGCTTCTATGCCAACATTATCGTTCGGATTCCATACTAATTCCAACTCACTGAGATGCTGCTTCTCCTTCAAATTTGCAACCTTACTCTTCGAGGTGGCATCTATCACCCATTCCAAATTTTTAATCTCTAATTTTCCTCTCAATTCATTTAGCTTGTTCAATTCATCTAATTCACCGCAGTGCTTGGAGGAGCCTACAAGATCCTTACGCACAACAAATGAGCTTAATGTTTGAAGACAAGTCAATTGTCCTAATCCACGTGGCATATGAGTCAAATTCTTACAGCCATTTATGTGAAGGTGCTTGAGCTTGACCAACTTTTGAATGTCTTTTGGTAATTCCCTAAGCTTTTGACAATGAATAAGCTTTAATGTTTGCAAATTTACTAGTCTAGTAATAGATCTAGGGAGAAATTCAATATAATTATAGGAAAGGTCAAGGTACCTCAAGTGCATCATCTTACCTACAAATTTTGGCACAATTACCATTCCTAAGCCATGTAGGTCGAATACACGCAAGTATTTAAAAGTCAAACTAAGTGTTTTAAGCATTGATTCTTCCACTCTTCCCTCAGTGTTGGCAAAAAATAGAAAAATAGACAATGTCATGTCATCTTCTGATTGTTTATAACTTGCCTTCTCAAAATTAATCAAATAAGAATTACTTGTCAAAATAAATGTGCGTATCTTTTATGCTTTAACCAACAAGGTTAAATTCTCCTTAAAGAATGAAGAATGGCAAAATGGAAATGATAGATGACGAACTTTTTCATTGACAATTTTTGCATTAGAATCAACCAGTGTACACTCAATCCTTGAGATTGATTGTGCAAGATCATGGATTAAATCGTGCATTTTAAAGTACATATTCCTCTCTTGATCTTCAATTGCTTCTTGGAAGAAGGACCTCCAATGTAGATCCATGAAATACTCATTAGCAACATCCTCTAATTGTAGATTTTCTTCTGATGATTGGATAAATCCCTGTGCTATCCATAGTTGTATCAATGTAAACTTATCAATCAAATAATTTTTGGGAAATAATGAACAATATGCAAAACAACACTTTAAATGTGATGGGAGATGATTGTAACTCAATCTTAAAACTGGTATAATACCATCTCTTAGTTGAGTTACATTTGTGAGTTCATTATTCTTAATATATAACCATTCAGCTTCGGTTTTTTTGGAGTATAATACTCTTCCTACTATCTTTATAGCAAGAGGCACTCCACAACATTTTTCTACAATATCCCATCCAATTGCTTCAAGGTTAGGATTGTCAATCTCTTGCTTTTTTCCCAATGTCATTTTCTTAAATAATGACCAAGATTGATTCTTTGATAGGCCTTCTAAAACATATGGTGAGACTGTACTGGTAATATCTGCAACTAACTTGGTTCGTGTAGTTATGAGTACCTTACTTCCCTTTGAACCATCCAACAAAAGTGTTCTCAAACTACACCATCTTTCTTCATCCTCGTTCCACACATCATCCATCACAAGTAAGTACTTCTTTTGGTTAAGATTTTTGCGAAGCTCATTTTGCAATTGATCCATTTCAAGGTTTTGAGGTTTTTTATTAGTTGCGGATGCAATTATCTTTTCAACAATGGCTTTTTCGTCAAAAACATCAGAAACACACACCCACATCTTTAACTCAAAATAAGCCGTGACCTCCTCATCGTTGTATACATATTGAACAAGTGTGGTTTTCCCTAGCCCTCCCATTCCCACTATGGATATGAATGAAACATTCTCTTCCATATCAAAATCTAACAATATATCTATAATGGCCTTCTTATCATCCTCTCTCCCAATAACTTCTTCTTCACGTACAAATGAGTGAGTTTGGTCCCTCCCCCTAGTCACAACCCTTGTCTCTAAAGGACTATCTACCAACTTCAACTGGAAATTGTTCCTATCATTTGCTATATCATCAAGCCTCTTTCTCATAGCCTTTATTTTGCGATTCATATTAAAACCAAAAACAAGTTGGTTTGAACTTGAAAAGAAAATTCTTACCTTCTTTGGCATTTTGTCACTGTCTATCACTCTTTGCCGCAATACATGAGTGGAGAACTTGCTCAACAAGTCATCAGCATCAAAAACTGCATCTCTGAGCTTCGAGAGCCAGTCCTTGACTTGGTGGTTCTCGACCTGCTGCTCCTCTGCATCATGAAGTACAGCAAGAATAGTGGAAACAGTGTGATTCATTTTTTCGAGCTCAGCTTTGACACCGCTTATCAATCTAATCTGTTCGATAGTGAAGGATGCCGCTTTAACAAGTACAATGATCGACCGCGCAACGCCATACAGGATTGCATATGTATGGACCATTTCTTCTTGTTGGATGAAATAAAAAGCTGGAAGACAGACAAGAAAGCTGAAAGCAATTAAGGATGAAATGTGGGAAAACGAAGATTGAAGTTGCTGTGAAAAGATATTTGCCTTCGCCAGTTTTGTAAATGGCACCACTGCTCAATAATGGTTTTTGATTTTGCGTGCAAAAGTCGAATAAAGATTGCCGCACTACTGTCTACTCCATAATGGTTCTGCTTAAGAATAAAGAGCAATCTTTCTTTTCTTTTTTATTTTAGGTTTTCTTTAAAAAGTAAATATATAAAGACTTTTTTTTTTTTTTTTTTTTGGGGCTAAGAGGAGATAATATATAGCAAACTAAGTGGCCATGGAGACCAAAGTAGCGGCTACAAGCCTACAATAATACAAACCATTCAAAGTTGAAGCAAATAAGGAATCAAATTCTACAGAGGCGGGGGGGGGGGGGGGGGGGGGGGGGGGTGAATTTTCTTGCATAGAGCATCCCTTTTTTGCCAAAAGGTGAGCACATTTGTTTGCTTTCCTAAACACATGAGCCACCTTGGCCTGAGGAAGCCTGGCTAGAAGAGTAGTTTTAGTGTTTTCGATTAAGAGCACTCATAGTGTTGGTATACTAAAAAAATGACAATATTTTTGTCAATTAAGTCTAACAATACACCCAAATCAAATTATGTAAAGTTGTATAAAAATATATGATTGCTATAGCAATCGTATAAATTTATATTGACACCATTCATTTTGCATTTGATTTTTTATTCTTTTTTTACATACCCAAAGAATGAAAAAAGAGTGAATGATAATTCTTATGTATGAAAGAAGATAAAAAAAAAAATTTTGAAAAAATCAAGAAAATTTTATATTTTAATGAAATATAGTATAAAATAAATAATTTTAAGTAAAGTATTTTGAAAAGTGAGGATGTAAAATTAAAAAAGGTAAGTTCTTATATTAAAATATACACAATTTTGGATCATGAGATTTGATTTCTAAGATAGTGAGAGAAGGAATTCATGGAGAGTGGCTTAGAATTTTTTTTTTTTTTTTTAGTTGTGTTTCATATCCTAGAAGTGTTTTTCTAATGGAAGTGGACAAGATGAGTTATGAAAGGGGAACAGAAAGTGAGTAAACTGACACTTTTTATTTTCGATAAGGTAACATTTTTCAAATCACAAGTAAGTACTTTTAAAGTGGGTCAAAACACATGCGAGTAAAATGCAGTTAACCATTTATTCTCTATTTCAAATGTTTAGAGGTTTAGAGGGTGTTTGGATAAAAAAATTTCCTCACTCAATTTCCATCACTCATCACTCATCACTCATTACTCATCACTCTTCACTCATCACTCTTCACTCATCACTCATCACTTAAAAATACTATACCCGTTTGGTACCATCACTCAGTTTTCATCACTCATATTTTTCACACTATTTGTGGGTCCCAGTCTGTCAACAGTGCAACTTTTTCCTTTTTTTTTTTTTTTTTTTTTTTCTGGGTTCGTTCACGTCCGTCTTTTCTGTTTTTGTTTTTTTTTTTCAGTACCAGATCACGTTGAACCCAAAAAAAAAAAAAAAAAAAAAAAAAAAAAAAAAAAGAAAAGAACTAACGTTAACGTTGAACCCAAAAAAAAAAAAAAAAAAAAAAAAGAAAAGAACTAACGTTAATGTTGAACCCAGGAGAAAAAAAAAAAAAAAAAAAAAAAGAAAAAACAACGTACGTTAATGTTGAACCCAGGAGAAAAAAAAAAAAAAAAAAAAAAAAAAAAAAAAAAAAAAAAAAAAAAAAAACTTGAAGACCGAACCCAGAAAAAAAAAAAAAAAAAAAAAAAAAGTCAGCCGGTCAAAAGTTGCGGCTGTGGGTCCCCCAATGTGTGTTTAATTACAAAAATGCCATTGAGTTATGAGTTATGGAAACTGAAAACAGCTAAAATGTGTTTTCAGTTTCCATAACTCATAACTCAAAAATCAGAGAATTGAGTGATGGAAACAGAGTTATGGAAATTGAGAGCATGTTTGGATTGCATGAAAACTGAGTGATATCACTCAGTTTTCATGATCCATCATCCAAAACAGGTAGGGTCCACAGAAGAGTATTTGTTTGGATTCCATGACTCAGTTTCCATGACTCAGTTTTCATCACTCAATTCTCTGATTTTTGAGTGATGAGTTATGGAAACTGAAAACACATTTTAGCTGTTTTCAGTTTCCATAACTCATAACTCAATGGCATATTTGTAATTAAACATACTTAGAGGGACCCACAGCCACAATTTTTGACCATTTGACTTTTTTTTTTTCTTTTCTTCTCTGGGTTCGGCAGCTCCACTTTTTTTTTTCTTTTCTTTTCTTTTACTGGTTCCGTGCTTCAGCTCTTCCTCTATTTTTTTTTTTCTTTTCTTTTCTTTTCTTTTACCGTTCCAGTCTTTAGTTCTTCCTTTTTTTTTTTTCTTACTGCTTCGGTCTTCAAATCTTCCTTCTTCTTCTTCTTTTTTTTTTTTTTTTTTTTTTCTTCTTCTTTTAGTGGTTCGGTCTTCAGTGCTTTCTTTTTTTTTTTTTACTGGATTCGGTGAGTTTAGGTACTTGAAAAAAAAAAAAAAAAAAACTAAAAAAAAAAAACTGAACTAAGTGACAGGTATGGGGCCCACAAAAAGTGTGAAAAATATTGAGTGATGACAAGTGAGTGATGGTGCCAAACGGGTAGGGTATTTTAAGTGATGAGTGATGAGTGATGAGTAATGAGTGATGAGTGATGAGTGATGAGTGATGAAAATTGAGTGACATGTTTTTTTAAACCAAACAAGCCCTGAGTTATTTGAATCCAAACAAAGTTTTTGTCATGGGTCCCACCATTTTTGAGTTATGAGTTATGAAAATAGAGTTATGAATTATGGAAACAGGCTATCCAAACACCCTCTTAATGTTTTATGAACATATTTCTCTCTATTTCATTCATTTCACAAATGAAAGACTGTGAAATGGACGAAATAGATCCCTTTCAAACGAGGCTGGTAGCTTCTCAGTAAATGGCAAAGTTGTCCCTAATTCCAGCCTCAACATTTTCATTATTGGAATTGTATCAAATGTAAGTGAGAGCGACCGCCCTTGAACCGCTAAAAGTAAATAAAGTTGAAAGGCTGGGACATAAAGCAAATAAATACAGTATAATTTTTGGGCCCCAAACACTTTCCACTGGAACTCTGGCGATGCAATATAATGTATGATATGGGACCAAAATCTAGCGAACAGTGTCCCAAATCGCTCTAAAATTGTACATGTTCAGTTATCTGCCGAAAGATGAATAGATTAATCTTCTTTTGGGATGTGGCTTGGCATACTTTAGTGTGGTATTGGTATGGCACAAAGGTATTGTAGGGAATTTAAATGAAATTTCCAGATCTGTGAGATGCAAAAATAGAGAAAAAATATACGTTAAAGAAAAATAATCACATAAGACAGAATTTACGTGATTCGATAATTTGCTTGTCTACGAAGTTGCAGGAATTTCACTATTCTCAGGAAAAAATACAAAATGCGGTAGTACAGTTTTCTCTCTAAAAAACAACATTGTATGCAACGGATCTTGATAGAGTTAATTTGATAACTCATAGTATTTGTCTGTCAAGAAGAGTTCATTTATCATCTGTCATAGATTCAAGTTTCTCCTACAAAAGTAGCATATGCAACTTCTTCTCACAGAGATAGTCCTCAATCTGCATCCTCCAGAATCCAAAGTCTATACTATCAAATTTTTCTATTTCAGATGTCTTTCCTGTTTCTTCTGCCATCGCTCCTACTCAAACCTAACCCTAGGCTCTGATACCAATTGTAGGGAATTTAAACAAAATTCTTAGATTTATGAGATGCAAAAATAGAGGAAAAATATATATGTTAAAGAAAAATAATCACACAAGACAGTATTTACTGTTGGAAAAACATGGTTTGTATTTCATACAAATCATACACAGCAGAAAATTAATGGATCTACTTTATTTGCGATTGATAACATGCACCATGTAAATTTCAGAATTTAAGAACAAGAGAGCGTACCTTGAAACGGTGAATTTCAAAACAAAGATTAGAAGCACTTGGGAATACTTTTAATTTTCACTCCAATTCCACTAACGCCCAAGAAGTATGGTCTCTCACTCAGTTCAAGGGAAAATAAGAGTGTATCTCTCACTCACATACACACCATTTTTCAATAGTGTCTCACACATAAAATTTTGTATGTTTCTCCCTTTATATCTAATTGATTATCTAATTAGGCTGACATTTTGGGCCTTTCCAATTGGGCTTAAATGTGTAACTTGGAGTGTGACCAAAAGGGACCAATAAGACGCTAGCTCCAATGGGCTTTAGGCTTTTCTGTCAACTTTTGACAAGTCCAAAGTTACCATTAACTATATTTAATACCAATATATAAATATAGTTGCACTCTAGGCCTTATTAAATTATATCCCAAGACATTATTATACATGCAACCCCTTCATAAAATATTCGTAGTAATACAAAGTCATGAATGTAGACTGCCACTTTGTAAATTACTACATTTTAATTCATTGAGTACCCGATTTAATCATTCAATACTATTTATCATATATTTATGACATCTAATTTCATATATATATATATATATATATATATATATATACTTTAGTAACTCCCCTTACTAAAGTGGTTAGGCCTAACACTCTAAATAATCAAACTCATTAAACTTATCTCAAGAGAATATTTTATATCTCCGTTAAGAGATTATGAATTCTATCTTGAGAATATATGTTCCATCAACATTAAATGTGGCTGCCCAACATACTAAGATTTTGATCATGACTTTAGATCTCACTCCTGATATATCAAAACAACCTACACCTCATTATTAGGTCCATTATCTTCTCAGGATTAAGAGTTCATGTAAATATAAGTTGTGAGTTTATCATTCATTTGATAATCGTTAGGAGAATAAAAAATCTCACAGCAATTCAGTTCAATATGTTTTAACTTTTAAAACATATCAACACACCAACTAAAAATCTCTATTTCCATGATCAAGACAAATCATCTTAGTTGATACGATATAGTCTTCGCAGATGAAATGCCTAATTTCATCACCAACTACGAACTAAAATTCTGAGTTTACAAAGAACTTGTGATTTATATCTTCTATGACTTTCACATAAATCACATACTATGCATCTCATGTACTATATGATAATGTCTCAATATTCATGTTGACATTATTTTTAGATAATAATAAAACAACTTTATTAATCACAACATTAAGTCATACATAATGTCATACATAGCATCATACAATAGGATTTAAGGGCACACATCCTAACATTTACATGATTCGGCAATTTGCCTACGTCCACTAAGTTGCAGAGATTTCACTATTCTCAAAGAAAAAAACAAGATACGGCAATATAGTTTTCTCTCTAAAAAAACAACATAAAACCCTAATCTCAAAAACAACAGATTTATATTCTGCACACAGGATTCATAATATGGGCTACAAAATAAGCACTACGACTTGGGCCTATCGGCCCAAGCCTTTGCTCTATGAACTAAGTCTCAAAAAATCTCTCATTAAAAACCATAACAATATTATTTCGGGTCGGATTATAATCTGGATCAAACACAACTAAACTTTATAAAGCCTAACAAGTATGGGACCATAACCAAGTCACTCTTTCTAAGTAGTGGTGCTAGCCATTGCAAGATGCTCCTCTTTTCATACCATTCTTTTTTAATTCTCTCTTCTTTTCACAAAGACTCATGTACACTCTTAAGTCTTAAGATTCTTAAAAGGAATCTGTAGTGAAATAATATTGGTCCACTTTAGTTCACTTTATCTATAAACAATTGGCAATGGCATGCAATTACAGACTAACAGTATAAGGTTCTTTTATGCCGAGTACCATAGTACATACCCTTTTGTAAAGTTGGTCCGAGGGAGCATAGATTCCTATCCCACAACCTTGAAGAATATATTGACATTTCAAGATTGAAGTTAGAGTAATGTTAAGAACATCCAATTTTTTATTTTTTATTTTATTTTTTTCAGCTAAAATATTGTATTTATCCATAAAGTTTTCATAAATTTCATCTTAAAACTAAAAAATATATATATATTTCACTTTCTGACCTTAAATTTTAAAATAAATACTTTTTCGTCCCTAAATTATTGAATTTTTTAAAAATCCTTTTTTTATCCTAAAAAGTTAGGGATCCAACTTTAAAAAGTTTAGAAATGAAAAAAGAAATTCATCAAACATTAAAGATGATGCGTAAATCTTAGGTGAAAAAGTGAAATCATTTGCTTTGCTACAAGCAAAAGGCTACTATGTTTTGATATTGTTGGTTTTTAATGTCTTAGATATGTGATACAATGCTTTAGATTGAATTCTCTCTCTCTCTCTCTCTCTCTCTCTCTCTCTTAAAAATTTTTTAGTCATAAATGCACTTTTGGTCTCTACATTTTGACCCTATTTCTATTTTGATCCCTACTTTTTTATTTTACTGTTTTTAGTCCCTAAAATAAAAAATGTGTTCCATTTTGGTCATCTGTTACTCATTTCATGGAAATATCCTTTTGGCACACTAAATGCCGACGTAGTGAATAAAATAATATTAAAAATACCACATCAAAATCTTTTTTTTTTTTTGAAAATTAATTAATCAATTTTAACAAATTAAAAAAAAAAACAACAGAATTAAAATTCAATACATAAATTTAGATCTAGGTTCATCTTCAACAAGAACACAAATCCACAAAATGAACACAAACCTAGATTTAAATATAAGAAACACACACCCAAAATTTCTAGGATTTTCTTACCCTTTCTTGTCAACCAAACACAAAAACACACACAAACCCAAAAATTGACCTTTCTTGTCAACCAAACACAAAAAAATAAAAAATACAAACACAAACCCAAACTCCAACAAGAATTCAATTTTGAAGAGAAGCTTCCAAATCTATTTGATCAAATAACAATCACTTGTAGCTTTTTCAAATTTTTGAGCTTTTACTAACTCAGTGACTCACTTCAACATTTGTTGCGCCATGTGGATCCAAAACTCGAGGATTTGAAGCGTGGTGTACATTGTTTGATTCTGATTGTACGAACTCCTTTTCAAGCAGTGAAGCTCACTTGGCTTGCAAACGGCGTTGTATTCTAGCTTAGGCTCTCCCAAGCGTAGTGTACGGGCACGTCCTCATCTCGCACTCAATGGAATACAATATCTTTTCAACGATGTCTTCGAACCTTGTGGTGGCGATGGCAGATCAAACCTTGTGGTGGCAGATCGGATCATGGCAAGCAAAGATAATGCCTTAAAATATATACTTGTTATATATTTATGTGGGCATTTTCTCCTCATTACTATGCTTAATTTGTATAATTAAATCATAATTTGCATTAGTTCCTATTTTTTATCTTTACATAATTTCTTGAATGAGATGTCATTCATTGTGTATAATTTTCTACTTTCAAGAAATCATGTGAAAAGATGAGTTTACAGGAGTTTGTGAGAGAATTGAGGTCAAAATAGAATTAAAGAGCAGCTAAAGGACCATGCTTAAATGTCTAAGGAGGTGCAGATGGAGTGCTTGGGTTATCTACCATGTTTGAAAGTTTCAAATAAGGAAAGAAATCAAGGAGGTAGAATCTGAAAAGGAAAAGTCAGAATAGAGCATTGATCTGTTTTTTGGGCATATCTCTCTTCTCAAAATTCCAATTGACACAAGGCCAGATGGGTTGGAACTGTGACTTAAATATCTATGACTTTTCAGTTTTGAATTTTTAAAAATTTACAATATTTGAAGGCTGATATTAACTCACAAGTTGCTACTATAAATCTAGACGAAAATGAAAATAGTAAAAGTTTTATTTTCTTTGGACACTTTGATGTTAGGGTTTTGAATGGAGGCGGAGCAGAACAAATTTTGGAGAAAAAACTTGGTTTTTTCCTTTCTCTAATGGCACCCTAAACTCTTTGTTAGGGCTAAGGTTATGTTTCTTCTATATAGTATGAATATTCAATGTGATTCTTTCTAAGATTTATCAACAACATATTTGATTGTTCAATTAAATTTCTTTTGATGTATTAGTTCTTTCATGCTTTCAATAAGTTTAATCATGTTTTTCTTATTGTTTAGATGAATTTCTAATAGTTTCAAATAGAAATTAGGTTTTAAAGTGAATGAGTTTTTCTGAAAACTTTTCTTACCGCATTATTAATCTAGGTTATCATGCATTCCTGAATTGTCTCAGTTCAACCGAATCATAAGTATTTAATAGTACAAGAACAATCAATTATGAAATATATAATTTCTTAGATCACAAAGAATTTCATATCAATACAAGGAAACATCTCGATGTCCTAGTATTTACATTATTGACTTAAATTAGTTATCACTGTTTTTCTTGTTTACAATTACCAAGCAAAAATTATTCTTCATCTTCACCAAAAGTTTTTTTTTCTTAATTACATTGTCTTTGAATTTACCCTGCTCCTTGTGGTTCAATCTCGGTACTTCGAGAATTATATTGCTACGATCATATGTGTAGACACTTGATTTTGTACCCATGATTTAATCAAGAAGAATGACTGAAGTGACTATCCATGTACAAAAAAAATCATTCATGCATCATTCTGTTCTTGCATTACATACATCATTTTGTCTTTGCATTACATGCATTATGTCATTCATTATTTATCATGAAAATGATCTTGAAATTCTAACAGTCGCAACGATGTTTCTGGTTTCTAAATCGGACCATCGGATCGAAAGATATCGTATGATCAAGTTTGCACAGTCCATATGCATTGTGTTTAAGAATAGTCGACCACACATGATTAATTTGAATTAACTCTGATTGGTCAAATAATTAAAATTAATTAAATAATTTCGTGATTGGTTGATAATTAGTGTTTAAGATAGCGATGCATGCATAGGAATAAAAGAGATGATTGAATAACAATAAAATTGTGGATAATCTGAACTTTATCAGGATTTATTTTAAGGGATTTATCCATAAGATAATGGGTCAAGATAATTGTTCAAGATAATGGTTCTTAAAAAGCCTGAATTATCCAAAAATGAGATAAAAAATCATAAACGGAGGATGAAAACGTGTCTAGGTACAAGGACCGGCCAAAAAACCCTAGAAAGAGAGTCTAATTAGCACCCAAACACAAAAGCGCGTTTGGACTCTAATAGCCAATTTGGCATTTTTGGAGTGCCAAATTTTCATAAGTTGGGTTTTGGCCCAACGGCCTTCAGGTGATGATAAAGCACACCCTTTTCGACCTCCCAATCGTCCGTACCTATTTTTTAGAGTTTTTTGGCCTCTATAAATAAAGTCTAAACCTTATAATTCAGCACATTTTTTCTATGCTCTAAGTGGCATACGTTTTTTACTCTCAAATCCCTCATATTTCCTTATCACTTCTCTGAGTGTTGCTGCCTAAATTAGGGTTTTTAGGTTTCAAAGAGAATTGAACAAATTTCTTTGAATCCTAAAACATCATTACAAGAATAAAGCGTACTCATGCAAGAGGTTGTTCTCTAACTTTTTTTGTTCTTATATTTCTTTAATTGTGATGATGCATGCTCTCTTATTTTTAAACATTCATATTCTGACTTGTTAATGTAGATTGTGAAAATATGATCTTGTTTTTATTGTTGTTATAATATGTTTCTTAGTTTTAAAGATTTGCATACAATTAACTCTTTTGCTTCAAAACAAAACAAATCTACATCTTTCTTAGATGTAGATCTGAATTTTTATTCAAAATTAAATGAATCTACATCTTTCTTAGATGTAGATCTAAGTTTTTCTTAAAATAAAAAATGGATGTTGTATCTTCTTTAGATACAGATCTGATTTTTTTAGTGCATGCAGATTTTTAAAATAAAGAAAGAGATCATGAATTGTTGTTTTGTTGTTTGTTTTGTTTGAGTCATATGAAGCATGAAATTATTATATGAATGAGATCCATTCCATAAAAAATATATCTTTTTCAAATATAAAAACATATCTGATTTTTTGGTTATATAGAAAAATATATATTTTATCATCACAAAAACAGATCTGATTTTTTACAAAACTCAAAACCATTTTTTTATCCCTTAAAAAACATATCTGAATTTTTAACCAACCACAAAACTTTGTTTTTATTAAACCAAAAACAGATCTGAATTTTTTCTTCAAAAATCATTTTTTACACATACAACCACAAATCTGATTTTTCTTAAATTAAAACCAATTTCTCCAATCATCAAAGCAGATCTAAATTCTTCTAAAGAAAAGAGGATACATTCATAAATGATTTTGTGTTTGTCTTTCACATGTTCAACATATCATACATAACATGCATAAATTGGTATATTGGTCACAAGAGTCTAAA
Organism: Castanopsis chinensis; assembly: GCA_032878915.1. Classification (NCBI taxonomy): domain Eukaryota; kingdom Viridiplantae; phylum Streptophyta; class Magnoliopsida; order Fagales; family Fagaceae; genus Castanopsis; species Castanopsis chinensis. The sequence goes on from JAVQMG010000086.1 coordinate 2,104,953, forward strand.
ATACCAGACTCTGTCTAGATGAAATGGGTACCTAACACCTTCCAATTTCATAACCTAGCCTCCAGATCTAGATTTTTAGTTTAGTAGACTTAGCTTTATCTTTATTTTTATTTTGGGTAGATTGTAACTAGGACAAAATAGCCAAGTATATTTGGTAGATTGTAATTAGGACCCAAAGCCATGTAAAGTTCAAGTTTTCAAACTTGTATTTTTATTTATTTAATCAATGAATGGAACATTCAATCATGAAAATTTTGTATTTAGTTTTTCTTATTTTTAGTACATAAAAAATAAGTGGCGACTACATACCACTTACGCCAAAAAGAGAGGTGCCCTAAAAAGCATTCCAAAAATCTCTTCTTCTTTTTTTAAGAGACAATTTTCTCGGTCTCTCACAATTTCCAATGCATATGACCAGATGAACCTTAGACACATGTCAACTTCTTTTTGTTGCCACATACCCATGTATGCGGCAAAACATATCCCTTATATTTATACATTCTTGCAAGTGGCATTATGGCAACAACAAGTTAAGGATGAGAATTATTAATTGAATTAAAAAGCAAGCAAGAACAGACACCTATACCACATCACAAGTCAACGTTAATAACAAATGAGGGTACCCATGTCATTTCACACTAACACATCTTTTCTCTCCTCTCGAATTTGGGAAGATTTGTTTTTGGTGGGCCCGGAGAGAAAACACTCGGGCCCCCCCAAAATCCATCCTATCTTTCCTCTCTACCAAATAGCCAAAAATTCTCTTTTCTCTCTATTATTTTCCATTCTCCTAAAAATCACTTCATACAAACACACCATAAAAATCATTCTATGGAAAAAAAAAAAAAAAAAAACCATTTGAACCGCAATCAAACTGTTCGGGTTTGAAAATTGTAGTCGGTTCTCACAGTTCAAGTCAAAGCTTAATATATATATATATATATATATATATATATATATGTTGGGAGGGTCCCATTTTTAAACAAAGTGGATGCAACCAATTAAAATCAAGCACATGTAATACCAAAGAGCCATACATGGTGATACGTGTTTTGTACATTAAGCCTACCTTAAACATCTACAACCACATGGTTCTCTATAAAAGGGGAAGAGACCATTTGGAAAAGAGGATCCTCTCTCTCTCTCTCTCTCTCTCTCTCTCTCTCTCTCTCTCTCTCTCTCTCTCTCTCATATTTTTTAAATTCTCTTAGAGCTTTGTTCCTTTGAGGGATTATCTCCCTTTGGTTGAGGAGACTTTCTGGAGCACTCTCTCAGACTCTCCTAGGTACTCCCTCTAACTTGGCTAAGGTGTATTAGGCCAAGGACTCCCTTTGACACTCCCAGGTACACACTCTTTAATCATATTAGATACACACTCTAACCCTTACAGGTACCTTCTACTAAGGACACCCCCCCCATGACTCATAATGTACTTAGTTTCAGCAGAGCCTTCTTCAAATAACAAATTTATTGTAGAAAGGTTAATAGAATAACAAATTTATTGTAGGAAAGTTAATAGAATCATATTTTCACCCACGATAATTGGCGTCATCTGTGGGGAGCCAAACTAAAGCTATGGTACAACTTGAGATTAACGTCTAGTCTTTGCATAAAAGCGGCTACTAGCCACACATCAAATGAGGGCTGGATTAGGGTGGTCTATCATAGAAGACTCTTGTAAGTTTCTCTCAAAAAGCATCAAATAATCAAAATCTTGGCCAGCCCAAGTATGGCCAAGCCAAACGCTGCCATTATATCAAAACCCAAGCCAACCTAGGTATGGCCGAGCCCAACATTGCCATCATCCCTAAACCCTGGCCAGTCCAGGTATGGTCGAGCCCAATCTTGCCATTATATCAAAACCCTAGCTAGCCTAGCGCTGCCATCATCTCTAAATCCTGGCCATCCTAGGTATGGCCAAGCCCAGCGCTGCCATTATTCTCTAAATATTTTTAAGATTCTCAGCATCTGTAAAGAGGTAAGGTGACGCATTCCTTCGGGTAGTGATGTCAGACTGGGCCAGTTTTCTATTACAATCTTTCGAAGTGATGTGAGGTTACCGATCCATTCCAGTAAAGTCAAGAAACTGTGACATGCGGAAACCTCGAGCATTTGGAGAGTGGTAACGTGTTGAAGATACGCCGGGAGAGATTCCAGTTTTGAAATTCCCGTGAAAACCAAATTCTGGAGGCACGTAGATGTAGGGAGATGACATTCTGTGTCGTTACTGAACTGATCAACCAACTCGCAGAGTCCAATTTTCAAACTCTTAAGGGAGGGGAGATATTGCATAAATCGAGATAGAGATGTTAGCCTGGGGCACCCCCAAATGTCCAATCTCTCAAGAGAAATCAAATTTTGCGGCCACTCCTCTAGCACAGAGTCTATGTCCTGGATGTTTTCCAAAGCCAACCATTGCAATCCCGAGAGAGGAGAGGAGGAAGAGGAGGAGGAGGATGGTAATAAAGAAGCCTCTACCGTATTCATCGTCATCGCCATTGTCTGTTGCGATGGCTTCCAGCTGGCATTTCTCAAAATAAGCTGATAAAGATTTGGAAACAGCGGCATGCGAGACAGTTTATTGCAATCCAGTATATGCAAGAATGAAAGACGAGGAAAGTAAGGTAGTGATATCTGTTGCTAATATTGATGACTTGATGATGTTACCACATCACCGTTATCAGCGATATCCCTCCTCCACCACTCCTTCAGATTAGGACAATACTCGAGAGTGAGTATATATAGGGATGGGAAAAATGGTGTCCCTGATGATCCCATTGAAGCAATGATATCTTGGTCTGATATGTACTCCAGACCATCCATATTCCGAACATCTAGTACTTCGAGAGATGGGAGTTGGCACAAAGGTGGCAAATGTTGGCACTTCTTACAATTCTCTACATTTAATTTAACTAGATTTGTTAGCGATGAAAGCCAACTTGAAAATAGTACACCCCTGTATCCCTCCACTCTCAAAAGTTTTAAACTTCGGTGTGGTTGGAGACCATCTAACAAACTTTCATCATCATGATGAGCTTCTATGCCAACATTATCGTTCGGATTCCATACTAATTCCAACTCACTGAGATGCTGCTTCTCCTTCAAATTTGCAACATTACTCTTCGAGGCAGCATCTATCACCCATGCCAAATTTTTAATCTCTATTTTTCCTCTCAATTCATTTAGCTTGTTCAATTCATCTAATTCACCGCAGTGCTTGGAGGAGCCTACAAGGCCCTTACGCACAACAAATAAGCTTAACGTTTGAAGACAAGTCAATTGTCCTAATCCACGTGGCACATGAGTCAACTTCTCACAACCATTTATGTGGAGGTGCTTAAGCTTGACCAACTTTTGAATGTCTTTTGGCAATTCCCTAAGCTTTTGACAATGAATAAGCTTTAATGTTTGCAAATTTACCAGTCTAGTAATAGATCTAGGGAGAAATTCAATATAATTATAGGAAAGGTCAAGGTACCTCAAGTGCATCATCTTACCTACAAATTTTGGCACAGTTACCATTTGTAAGCCATGTAGGTCAAATACACGCAAGTATTTAAAAGTCAAAATAAGTGTTTTAAGAGTTGATTCTTCCATTGTTCCCTCAGTGCTGGCCAAATATATCGAAACAGACGATGTAATGTCATCTACTGGTTGTTTAGAACTTGCCTCCGCAAAACTAATCAAATAAGAATTACCTATCAAAATAAATGTGCGTATCTTTTTTGCTTTAACCAACAAGGTTAAATTCTCCTTAAAGAATGAAGAATGGCAAATTGGAAATGATAGATGATGAACATTTTCATTGACAATTATTGCATTAGAATCAACCAATGTACACTCAATCCTTGAGATTGATTGTGCAAGATCATGGACTAAATCATGCATTTTAAAGTACATATTCCTGCCTTGATCTTCAACTGCTTCTTGGAAGAAGGACCTCCAATGTAGATCCATGAAATACTCATCAGCAACATCCTCTAATTGTAGATTTTCTTTTGATGATTGGATAAATCCTTGTGCTATCCATAGTTGTATCAATGTAAACTTATCAATCAAATAATTTTTGGGAAATAATGAACAATATGCAAAACAACACTTTAATTGTAATGGGAGATGATTGTAACTCAATCTTAAAACATCTCTTAGCTGAGTTACATTTGTGAGTTCATTATTCTTAATATATAACCATTCAGCTTCGGTTTTTTTGGAGTATAATACTCTTCCTATTATCTTTATAGCAAGAGGCACTCCACAACATTTTTCTACAATGTCCCTTCCAATTGCTTCAAGGTTAGGATTGTCAATCTCCTGCTTTTTTCCCAATTTCATTTGCTTAAATAATGACCAAGATTGATTCTTTGATAGGCCTCCTAAAACATATGGTGGGACTGTGCTGGTAATATCTGCAACTAACTTGGTCCTTGTAGTTATTAGTACCTTACTTCCCTTTGAACCATCCAACAAAAGTGTTCTCAAACTACACCATCTTTCTTTGTCCTCATTCCACACATCATCCATCACAAGTAAGTACTTCTTTTGGTTAAGATTTTTGCGAAGCTTATTTTGCAATTGATCCATTTCAAGGTTTTGAGGTTTTTCATTAGTTGCGGATGCAATTATCTTTTCAACAATGGCTTTTTCGTCAAAAACTTCAGAAACACACACCCACATCTTTAACTCAAAATAAGCCGTGACCTCCTTGGCATTGTATACGTATTGAACAAGTGTGGTTTTCCCTAGCCCTCCCATTCCCACTATGGATATGAAAGAAACATTCTCTTCCATATCAAAATTTAACAATAGATCTATAATGGCCTTCTTATCATCCTCTCTCCCAATAACTTCTTCTTCACGTACAAATGAGTGAGTTTGGTCCCTCCCCCTAGTAACAACCCTTGTCTCTAAAGGACGATCTACCAACTGCAACTGGAAATTGTTCCTATCATTTGCTATATCATCAAGCCTCTTTCTCATAGCCTTTATTTTGCGAGCCATATTAAAACCAAAAACAAGTTGGTTTGAACTTGAAAAGAAAATTCTTACCTTCTTTGGCATTTTATCACTGTCCATCACTCTTTGCCGCAATGCATGAGTGGAGAACTCGCTCAACAAGTCATCAGCGTCAAAAACTACATCTTTGAGCTTCGAGAGCCAGTCCTTGACTTGGTGGTTCTCGACCTGCTGCTCCTCTGCATCATTAAGTACAGCAAGAATAGTGGAAACAGTGTGATTCATTTTTTTGAGCTCAGCTTTGACACCCCTTATCAATCTAATCTGTTGGATAATGAAGGATCCTGACTGTACAATGATTGACCGCGCAACGCCATACAGGATTGCATCGGCCATTTCTTCTTGTTGGATGAAAGAAAAAGCTGAAAGACAGACAATAAAGCTCAAAGCAAGGATGAAATGTGGGAAAACGAAGAATTTTTTTTCTTTTTTTTGAAAAGAGTGGGAAAACGAAGATTAAAATTGCTGTGAAAAAATACTTGCCTTCACCAGTTTTGTAAATGGCACCACTGCTCAATAATGGTTTTTGATTTTGCGTGCAAAAGGCGAAGATGCCTCACTACTGTCTACTCCATAATGGTTCTGCGTAAGAATAACGAGCAATCTTTCTTTTCTTTTTCATTTTATGTTTTCTTTAAAAAGTAAATATATAAAGAGTTTATTTTTTGGGTATATGTAGCAAACTAAATGGCTACCGAGACCAAAGTAGTGGCTACAAGCTTACAATAATACAAACCATTCATATCTAAAGCAAGTATGGAATCAAATTCTTTTTTTTTGGGGGGGGGGGGGGGGTGGGATTGGCACATTTGTTCACTTCCCCAAACAAGTGAGCCACCTTGGCTTGAGGAATCTTGGCTAGAATAGTAGTTTTAGTGTTTTGCAGATTAAGAGCACTTGCATTCGCATAGTGTTGGTATATTAAAAAAATGACGATATTTAAATCAATTAAATCTAAAATACGCCCAAATCAAGTTATGTAAAGTTGTGTAAAAATACATGATTACTATAGCAATCGTATAAATTTATACTAACACCATTCATTTTGCACTTGATTTTTTATTCTTTTTTTACATACCCTGAGAATGAAAAAATAGTAAATGATAATTCTTATGTATGAAAAAAGATAAACAATTAAAAAAATCAAGAAAGTTTATATTTTAATGAAATACAGTATAAAATAAAGCATCCCCGCTTTACCAAAACGGTTGGCACATTTGTTCGCTTCCCTAAACACGTGAGCCACCCTAAGTGGGGGGGAGGGAATCAAAAAGGACAAAATCTTCCCGCATGGAGCATTTCCTCTTTGCCAAGAGGTTGGCACATTTGTTCACTTCCCTAAACAAGTGAGCCACCTTGGCTTGAGGAATCTTGGCTAGAATAGTAGTTTTAGTGTTTTACAAATTAAGAGCACTCACATTCGCATAGTGCTGGTATATTAAAAAATGACGATATTTTAATCAATTAAGTCTAAAACACCCCCAAATCAAGTTATGTAAAGTTGTGTAAAAATACATGATTGCTATAGCAATCTTATAAATTTATACCAACACCATTCATTTTGCACTTGATTTTTTATTCTTTTTTTACATACCTTGAGAATGAAAAAAGAGTGAATGATAATTCTTATGTATGAAAAAAGATAAACAATTAAAAAAATCAAGAAAATTTATATTTTAATGAAATGTAGTATCAAATAGAGCATTCCCTCTTTACCAAAAAGGTTGGCACATTTGTTCGCTTCCCTAAACACATGAGCCACCCTAAGTGTGTGTGTGTGTGGGGTGGGGGGGGGGGGGGGGGAATCAAAAAGGACAAAATCTTCCTGCATGGAGCATTTCGTCTTTGCCAAAAGGTTGGCACATTTGTTCACTTCCCTAAACAAGTGAGCCACCTTGGCCTGAGGAATCTTGGCTAGAATAGTAGTTTTACTATTTTACAGATTAAAAGCACTCGCATTCGCATAGTGCTTGTATAGTAAAAAAATGACGATATTTTAATCAAGGACAAAATTTAGTTGCAAAATTGGTTATAGCCTTAGGCTACAAACTCACTCAATAAAATAAATATTACTACATATTTTGAAAATCTAACCGTTGAATTGCATGTTCTTTACGCTCTTAATACACATGTCAAATTTTATGTCAATCGGATATTATTTACTATATAATCTATAAATTTATATTTAATACATAATTTTAAAATACAAAAACTTGTAATTTAAAAATGTATTGATGACATCGCTATTGATCTTTAATTTTCTTAAAAATTTGTAAACATAGAGGATATAAGAAGATGATGTAATCCAATGGTGAATTTGTCAAAATTCACCTCTAATAAAAATATATTGAGTGAGTTTGTAGTCTAAGTCTACAACCGATTTTGTAATTAAACTTTTTCCTTTAATCAATTAAGTCTAAAATACACCCAAATGAAGTTATGTAAAGTTGTGTAAAAATACATGATTGCTATAGCAATCGTATAAATTAATACTGACACTATTCATTTTGCACTTAATTTTTTTTTCTTTTTTTACATACCCTGAGAATGAAAAAAGAGTGAATGATAATTCTTATGTATGAAAAAAGATAAACAATTTAAAAAATCAAGAAAATTTATATTTTAATGAAATGTAGTATAAAATAGATAATTTGAAGTAAAGTATTTTGAAAAATGAGTGTGTAAAAAAAAAAAAAAAAAGTAAGTAAGTAAGGAAGTTCTTATATTAAAATAGACACAATTTTGGGTCACGAGATTTGATTTTTAAGATAGTGAGAGAAGGAATTCATGAAGAGTGGCTTAGAAATTTTTTTTTTTTTTTTTTTTTAATTGTGTTTCATATCGTAGAACTGTTTTTCTAATGGAAGTAGACTAGATGAGTTATGAAAGGGTAACAAAAAGGGAGTAAAATAGCACTTTTTTTTTTTTTTTTTTATGATAAGGTAACATTTTTCAAATCACAAGTAAGCACTTTTAAAATGGGCCAAAACACATGGGAGTAAAATGCAGTTATTATTCTCTATTTCAAATGTTTAGACGTTTAATGTTTTATGAACATATTTCTCTCCATTTTAATTCTCTCTATTTCATTCATTTCACAAATGAAAGACTGAAATGGACGAAATAGACCCCTTTCAAACGAGGCAGGTTTGGCTTCTCAGTAAATGGCAAAGTTGTCCCTAATTCCAGCCTCAACATTTTCATCATGGGAATTGTATCAAATGTCAGTGAGAGAGACCGCCTTTGAAGTTTGAACCGCTGAAAGTAAATAAAGGTGAAAGGCAGGGACATAAAGCAAATAAAAATAATTTTTGGGCCCCAAACACTTTCCAATAGAACACTGACGATGCAATATAATATATGATATGCGACCAAAATCTAGCGAACAGTGTCCCAAATCGCTCTAAACTAGTACATATTCAGTTATCTGCCGAAAGATGAATAGATCAATCTTCTTTTGGGATGTGGCTTGGCATACTATAGTGTGGCATTGGTATAGCAAAAAGGTATTGTAGGGACTCTGTAATATGCAAAAATAGAGAACAAATATAAGTCAAAAAAATAATGGCGAAAAACCCTTTTAGTCCCTACATTTTCACGCGATTTCTACTTTAGTCCCTAACTTTTTTTTCCACCGATTTTAGTCCCTGTCCTGAAAAACGCCTCTCATTTTAGTCCCTAGCGTTACATTAGAAACGGAAATTACACAGTTGGCAAACGGAAAAAATTAAAAATATTAAAATAATGTCCAATTGTCCACGTGGCAATCCACGTCAGCCTCTATATTAAAAAAAAATTATTAATTTTAACTAAATATAAAACTAAAAACAAAAATAAAAACAGAACCCAGCATTTATCAAAAAATAAAAAATAAATAAAACCCAGCAAGAAGATAAACAAAATACAAACCCAGCAAATTTAAAACCTAAAAAATTAAATTCAAAGCCATATTTCAAACTCCCACAACCCCAAAACATCAAACACAAAAAACAAATCTTAGAGTTGATTTCGTTTGGGTTTGGTTTCAACTCTAAGGTTTGGATCTGAGAACAAAAAGGGGGAAGTGAAGGTGAAAGTGAAAGAACAGGACGAGAACAAGAAGATGAAGAAGAAGAAGAGGGAAGTGAAACTGGGTTTGTGGATTTGGACCAGGATACACTTCACGAAGTGTTGAAGCGCGAGGATGCTGTTACGTTAGCACGAGCGGAGTTGTGGAAGTCTGGGTTTGTGGATTGGTGTGGAGGGCGTGGGTTTGTGGATCGGTGTGGTGGAAGTCTGGGTTTGGGATCGGCATGGTGGAGGCCTAAGTTTCTGGATCGGCGTAGTGGAGGGTGTAGGTCGGCGTGGTGGATCGGCATGGTGGAAGTCTAACCTTGCTTTGTATTGATCGGCGGCTGGGTATGCTTTGGGTAGATCGATGTCCGTGGGTTTTTGTGTGTTAGAGGTGGTGGTGGTGTGTGTGTGTTGGTGGTGGGGACTTTGGGTAGATCAAGGTCCAGCTGGTACACCTCCTTCGCCGCCAAACAAAACGGCGTTGTTGTCGTTGAAGTGTACGAAACTGTAAAGATAATCAGGTTTGTGGTGTTGTGAATCTATTTGGTTGTGTTGTTGATGATCTGTGGGAAGAACCGTACGAAATCGGAGGAGATTACAAGCAACGAAGCATTGGAAGCTGTAGTTGAAATGAAAATAAAAATTTTCTAGGATTGTATTCTTTGGGTTTTGAAAATTTTGGGTGCTCAGAGTTTAATTTTTTGGATTTGTATTCTCTGGGTTTTTTGGGTTTGTTCTCATCGGAGGTCGATGGAGTTTAATTTTTCTTTGAAGTTGGAGGACGATTTTTTTTGGGTTTGTTCTCAGTGCTGTCATCATGGGTTTGTTCTCATCGGAGTGACCCATTTTTTTTCTTCTGTATGTGTTTTTGTTTGTGTTCTTACCTGGGTTTGAGTTCTTGGTTCTTCTTACCTGGGTTTGAGTGTTCTTGGTTCTTCTTACCGGGGTTTGAGTTCTTGGTCTGGGTTTGGCATGTGAAGAACAAGAAAATAAAATTTTAATTAAGGTTTTTTTTTTAAATTTAAATTTTTTATAAAAAATTCCTGACGTGGCTTTAAAAAAATAAAAATGTTGACGTGGCAAATTTTTTTAATAATATTTAATTGCCACATCAGCGCTACGTCAACGCCACGTCAGCTAACAAGATGTTCCGTCTGCCACCTAGGATTTTGCTGTTAGGGCACTGACGGTAGGGACGAAAACGAGATCACATTTTTTATTTTAGGAACTAAAACAGGCAAAAATAAAACATAGGGACCAAAATAGAAATCGCGTGAAAATGTAGGGACTAAAAGAGGGTTTTCGCCAAAAATAATTACACGAGATAGTATTTACGTGGTTCGGTAATTTGTTTACATCCATAGAATTGTAAGGAAAAATACAAAATGCGGCAGTACAATTTTCTCTCTAAAAACCAATATTGTGTGCAACAGACCTTGACAGAGTTAATCTGATAACTCCCAGTACCCGTTTGTCAAGAAGAGTCTATTCATCATCTTTCATAGTTTCAGGTTTTTCCCTCAAAAGCAGCAGATGCAACTTCTTCCCATAGAGGTAGTTCTCGATCTGCATCGTCCGAAATTTAAAGTCTATGCCATTGAATTTTTCTATTCCAGATGCTATTATGTTTCCTTTGCCATTACACCCACTCAAACCTAACCCTGGGCTCTAATACCAATTGTAGGGAATTTAAACGAAATTCCAGATCTGTGAAATGTAAAAATAGAGAAAAAATATACATCAAAGAAAAATAATTATACAAGACAATATTTACGTGGTTCGGCAATTTGTTTACATGCACAGAGTTGCAAAAATTTCACTATTCTCAAGGAAAAATACAAGATGAGGCAATGCAGTTTTCTCTCTAAAAAACAACATAAAATTCTAATCTCCAAAACAACAGTTTTATATCCTACACACAGGATTCATAATGGGCTACATAATGAGTGCTACGACTTGGGCCTATCGGCTCAAGCCTCCGCTTTATGGACTAAGCCTCAGAAAATCTCTTATTAAAAACCGTAACAATATTATTTCGAGTCGGGTTATAATCTGAATTAAACACAATTAGGCTCCACAAAACCCAGTTGGTATGGGACCATAACCAGGTCACTATTTCTAAGTGGTGGTGCTAGCCGCTTCAAAATGTTCCTCTTTTCATGCCATTCTTTTTTAATTCTCTCTTCTTCTCACAAAGACTCATGTTCACCCTTAAGTCTCACCAATACGGCAAATAAAAGGAATCTGTTGTGAAATAATATTGGTCCACTGTAGGTCACTTTATCTATAAACAATTGGCAATGGCATGCAATTACAGACCTACAGTATAAGGTTCTTTATGCTTGGAACCATTGTACACACCCTTTTGTCAAGTTGGTCAGAGAGAGAATAGATTCCTATCCCACAACCTTGAAGAATATATTGACATTTCAAGATTGAAGTTAGAGTAATGTTGAGAACATCCAATTTTTTATTTTTTATTTTAGTTTTTCAGCTAAAATATTGTATTTATCTTTAAAGTTTTCTTAAATTTCATTTTTTTTCCCTAGACTTTAAAAAGTTTGTTTTTCATCTAAAAACTATAAATAAATAAATAAATTCACTTTCCGACCACAAATTTTAAGCGAAAATATTATTTTCATCCTTATATTTAGGCTTCATTCTCATTTTGCTCCCTACTTTTTCATTTTATCGATTTTAATCCTTAAAATGAAATAGTTGTTTTATTTTAGTTCTTACCGTTATCCCACTAACGAAAATTGCCAACGTGACAAATGGAGTGCAATATTGATATACTAAACGCTGACATGTCTATTAAAATAATAAAAAAAATTATTTGACATTTTTAAAATAACACAACAGATCCACCTCAGCATATAAATTAAAAATATTAATTTATCAATTTTAACTAAATAAAAAAATTCAAAATTCTAAACCCAAACTTGAGATCTGGGTGGACTTTAGAATCGTTTGAAGAACACAAAAGTAAGAAAAGAAAAAAAAAAAAAAGGTACCTAAATTCTAAAACACACGCAAATTCAAACACGCACAATAGACAACTTGCAATCTTGCAGTGGCAATTGGCAAGCTATATAACACTAACTGATTAGCCTTCCAGTTTCAAGTATTGGAACCTAGAGTGTAACACTTTAACTATCAGAATGAGTGTTTCTAGCATCAAACTAGCTAGAGCATTAAATGAACAGTGGAAACCAAGTAAAAAAATCAGACAAATTGGTTCTGTAGAATCATTTAAACACACACACACACACACAAAGCCAAAACCCAGAAATCGCATAGATTGGTTACAACAAAAGATTTTTAAAAAAATCTGAATGTGAGATGAGGGGAAAAACCAATATTGAGCAGAAAAATAAAAACCAGATCGGCATTTTGAATAACAAACTTTGCAGCTGATACCACATTGTTCTTCCTAATCTCTGTCTCTCTAGCTATACTCTGACACCCAAAATTTTCATTACTCAAAGAATACAAACACAAAAAATTAACACAAACCCAGAAAATTACCACAAGATATGGGCCACAACAACAAGATCGGAGGAACAAAAAACCGCCACTCCCAATACATCAAAACCCACATACAACAACCCACAGCCGCCGCCAGCCATACCGCCGCCAGCAACCGATCTCAGCATCTCTCTCTAACCCGGATCAAACCGATCTCAGCCTTTTTCTATCTCTAGCCCAGATCAAACCCATGAAATCAAGATCCAAAACCTTTGAGAGAAAAAGTTTCAGTAGAGAGAGAGATGCATAAATTGGAAAATGAAAGTGTGGCCGAGTGAGGATTTTATTTTGGATTTAAGTTTGTGCCGTTACTTCTCACTCGTTGAGATTAAAGAAGCTACCAACAATTTTGACAAACGTTAATTTTTTTATTTTTTAAATACAATATGTTTTTGTGCTTTGAATTTTCTGGGTTTGTGTTGTTCGCGCTTTTATTCAACCTAGATTTCAATTCATATTATTTTTAGTTTTAAATTTTTTTTATTTAGTTAAAATAGATAAATTAATGTTTTTAATTTATATGCTGATGTGGATGACATTTTAAAAATGTCAAATAAATTTTTTTATGAGAAATGATACGTCTACAACATCTTTACAATATTTTCACAACAAATCATAGGTAGTTAGTTGTTATTGGTTCAAATTTGAATCTAATATTAAGATTTTTTTTTCTTCAATAATAATAACTACTAACAACTTGCCACTTAAGAATTGTTGTAAAAATATTGTAAACATATTATTTCTATTTTTTATTATTACTTTTAATGGTCATGTCAGCTTTTAGTGTGCCAACAGTACACTCCATCTGCCACATAGATAATTTTCGTTACTGAGATGATGGTAAGGACTAAAATAGAACGTGTTTTTCATTTTTGGGACTATAAACAGTAAAATAAAAAAGTATGGACCAAAATGAGAATAAGACTAAAATGTAGGGACGAAAATAGTATTTCTACCTAAATTTTAAAATAGATACTTTTTCATTCTAAATTATTGAATTTTTTAAAATCCTTTTTTTGTCCTAAAAAGTTAGGGAGCCCAATTTAAAAAGTTTAGAAACGAAAAAAGAAATTCATCAAACATTAAAGATGATGCATGAATCTTAGGTGAAAAAGTGAAATCATTTGCTTTGCTACAAGCAAAAAGCTACTATGTTTTAATATTGTTGGTTTTTAATGTCTTAGATATGTGATACGATGTTTAAATTGAATATTTTCTCTTCTTTTTTTTTTCTTTTTTTATAAGAATTAAATTCTCTCTCTTAAGTTTCAATTTGGTAAGTGATATGAAGCAGCAATATTTTTGCTGAATGGTAATTGTAAGGGCACAAATCGAGCTTTGTGTTGAATCGAGCCTCCGGATTAAGCCTATGAGCCCTAAACAATGAATTTATAGAGAGCAGGATTCTAATCCAGGGGTTTGGGCGGTAAATAACATAAAAGGTTCGGTTTGATCACAGAACATATGCTTACTTATTAAACGTGGACGAAATATTACTTCCTATGTTACTGCCGAGGACAAATGTTTGGGTTTCCTTACAAGTTCTCTCTCTTTCTCACTTTCTTTCTTTCTTTGATTTTTTCCCCCCTCTCTATGTCTCCTTCCTTCACCTTTTATAGGCCTCTCTCCTTTTTCCTTTCTTCCACGTGTAACCTGGACCTTCTTCCCCTCTTAGATACTTGTCCCATCATCCCTTTTTACTAAGGTCTCTGGTGGTGAAGATAAGGTTCAAACCCAACGTTCAGGCGTCACTTCTTCATTAATGCGGCCAGAGAAGCAGGTGTAGAGCTTTAAATGCGGTGATAGCAGCTTTTCTCTGGATATTCTCCTACCCCTCCCCTTTATTCTTTATCTCTATTTCATTAATTCCAGCATCAAAGGCTTCCGTCAGGGGCGCTGTTGGACTGCTAGATCAGTCACGTCGTCCTCGGTAACCATTGCCGAGGACTATGCTGTCCTCGGACGTCGTATTCCTTGGTATTTTGATCATGCATGACATCCCTTCTTATCACGTGTCTTTGTAGGTTGGACTGATTACGTCCTCGGACCATTTCAAGATGTGGGGTTGGGTTTCTTTCATTGTGAGAGCCTCTGGGCCGACCCACTGTGTGTAATTCGGGCCCAATGGTACTACAGTAATCATGGGTAAGAAGAAGGCAAAAATACCATTTTGGTCCCTCCATTTTGAGGTCATGGTTAATTTGATCATTATATTTTTGTAACAATCAATTTGGTCCCTCTTATTTTCAATTTGCAACTAATTTGATCCCTACAGTTAACTCACTAGCAAAAATCGCCTAAATGAGAATGGTGTGCATTGCTGGCACACTTGAAAAACTTTTGTGGCTACTAAATTAACAATTAAAAAATGCCACATCAAGGTTTTCTCTCTCTACTAATCGCTCTTTCTATTCTTCTTCTTCATTACATATGCAAGGTTTTTGACCAATTTTTATTAATCAACGACATTTGTGGAAGAGGAACAATCAACTAGTAAGAATGTTTGTAGAAGGTTTTAACATTGAAGTGAGGTTTTAACCATGGTTTCAGACTCAAATCAGGCTGTATGGTCTGACCTAATTAACTGGATACCAGATTGTACGGTTTGACCCTGTTTGGTTAAAAGGGTGGAAAACTGAGAAGATAGAAAATAAAGAAGAGATGAAAACGTGGGAGAATAAAAGAGATTTAATTTTCTCTTATATATGTTTGGTTGGGAGGATAGAAACATAAAGAGATTAAATTCATTTGTTTGATTGGGAAGAAAACTAAAAGAATAAAAAGTATAGTTTGTGTAAATTTACTCTTATGCCCGTATTATATATATATATATATATATATATATATATATATATATATAAATATATATAAATTTGCTCTTATACCCCTACTTTTTCATTATTATTGTATAAGAAAAAATAATAATGTTATTAGTTTAAAAAAAAAAAGAATATATATATATATATATATCTAAGCAGCAAAGTATTTTCAACCCTCTTTAAAAAAAAATTGCAACTAAAAAGAACCAAAAAAGAAAAAGAAAAAAGTTTAACCCTAATTAAAATATATATAAAAAAAATACAAGTAACAGTGTCATTTATATGTAGGGAAAGGTTTTGATACATACTTGTATGCAGAAATTGCTACATACAAGGGTATATGGCAACAAAAAGAAAGGGACATGTATTCAAGGATCATGTGCAATGCATATGACCAGATGAACTTTAGACACATGTCAATTTCTTTTTGTTGCAACATACCCATGTATGCGGCAAAACATTTCCCTTATATGTATACGTTCCCGCAAGTGGCACTATGGCAACAACAAGTTAAGGATGAGAATAATAAATTGAATAGAAAAGCAAGCACGAATAGACACCAATACCACACCACACGTCAGCATTAATAACAAATGAGGGTACCCATGTCATTTCACACTAACATCTCTTTTCTCTTCTCTGGAATTTGGGAGGATTTGTTGTTATTGGGCTCGAACAGAAAACATTCGGGCCCCACCAAAATCCATCCTATCTTCCCTCTCTACCAAACAGCTAAAAATTCTCTTATCTCTCCATTTTTCTCTCTATTATTTTCCATTCTCCCAAAAATCACTTCATACAAACACACCATAAAAAGCATTCTATGAAGAAAAAAAAAAGTGAACCATTCGAACCTCGATCAAATTATTCAGGGTTTGAAAATCGTAGTCGATTCTCACAGTTCAAGTCAAAGCTTAATATGTGTGTGTGTGTGTGTGTGGACACAAGGGGAGAGTCGCCATCTAGTTTTTGTAATGGTTTAGAAACCATATATATATATATATATATATATATATAGTGTTCCTTCAAGGAATGACATTTTGATCTTACTACCAGAGATATGAGTTCCGAATTTCGGTATGCTCTTGGGAAGGTGTTAGGCACCCAAGATCGCCTAACTCTAAAGTTTGCCTCCCATTATTGTGTCTTATACCTCAACCCTATTAAAAACTAACTCAACACCTATATCCTGGACTCATACACACACTAACATGCATGTAGCATACAACATGGCATCTTTCATCCCAAACAAACATACTTATTTATCCACCAAACAAAAGAAAGCCAAACATACAAAGAAACCCTAGCATTCATCTAAAGCAAGTAAATCATTTTAAGAATAAGGCATTAACTTCATATCTCAAAGGAGGATTTAAACAAACAACATGCATATTCATGTGAATGCATGACTTACCTTACTTACCTTGCAACATCTTAACACTTATGGCATCATGAATGGGTATTTGAATGCATGATCATGGCATCAAAACAAAAGACGAACATAAAACCCTAATCTAGGCATGTGATAGCAAACAAGCATGTGAAAGAGGTAAACAATAGCCTATAGAACCTAAAACATATAACCAAAATAAAAAAGGCTAAACAGAACAAACATGTGAAGGCAGAGACAAAACAAAAAAATAAAAATTTAGGGTTTCAGGGCAACGGCATCACGCACGCTAGAATAGGCTTACGTGCACAGGCAAGATTATGCATATGCAAGTCCTTGCCCAAAAACCTAAAAATGCAAAAAGATGCGCAGGTAAGGTTATGCATATGCAAGTCCTTGCCAAAAAAAACCTAAAAACGCAAAAAACAGAGCAGAACTTTAAAATGAAAATCTAACAACCTAACATGCACAAAACATGAAACGAACTAAGAAACTAACTTAAACAAACATACACAAACATAAACTATGCAAAAAACAAGATTAAAACGTAGAAA
The DNA here is from genome assembly GCA_032878915.1 of Castanopsis chinensis. Lineage (NCBI taxonomy): Eukaryota > Viridiplantae > Streptophyta > Magnoliopsida > Fagales > Fagaceae > Castanopsis > Castanopsis chinensis. The sequence continues at coordinate 2,122,310 of JAVQMG010000086.1, forward strand.
AGAAAAGCTGAAGAGAAAAAGAAATAAAGAGAAAGGGTTAGACCTAATACCTTAAACAAAAGCTTTCCAAGCTTCATTTTGACCATTCCCCTCAGTCAAGTCTATTCACAAACCAATAAGAAAGTGATTAGCAACATTAAACTAAAAGGATTGGGTTCAAAAAAGCTCCCAATTAAATAAAATTGACTTGAGGGTGTTTTGTAAAAAACTCTTTTTTGTTTCACTAGTTTCTAGTGAATCTTACATTTTCTTGTGGGATTTTTGTGTGTTTTGAAAATATACCATGTAAGGCTTTTTGTAGTTGAAAAAATGAGGTTTGGAACGGCTCCCAAATAATGTGAGATTCATTCCAAATCTCAGTAATTATTGTAGAAAACTTGTCTTTCTTGTACTTCTAAAACCATAGTTGCATATGTAGGAATATGCCTACGCATGTTTTGGCCCGCGTATGCAGGCCGCGACCCATGTACGCAGGCCGAGGGCCACTTTGGTCATTTTATTTTCAAAAATAGATTTTTGCTTATTTAAAAAGTTAAATTTTCCATTTTAACACTCTTCAAGTCAATTTAATATTTGATTGGGCTCTAAACTAGCCTTAAGTCTTAGAGTTCGAGCATCATTGGGGAACATGGGCCCAAGTCGTAAGGGGTACAAAATGTAGTGTCTACAATGTGTGTGTGCGCACGTGTGTGTGGAAGGTCCCATTTTTGAACAAAGTGAATGCAACCAATTAAAATTAGGCACATGTAATACCAAAGAGCAATACATGGTGACACATGTTCTATACATTAAGCCTACACATTTTCTTGAGTATCTACAACTACATGGTTCTCTATAAAAAGGGGGAGAGACCATTTAGAAAAGAGGTCTCTCTCTCTCTCTCTCATTTTTTTCTAATTCTCTTAAAGCTCTAACCCTTTAAGGGATTATCTCCCTTTGGATGAGGAGACTTTCTGGAGCACTCTCTCAGACCCTCCTATGTACTCCCTCTAACTTGGACGAGGTGCATTAGGCCAAGGACTCCCTTTGACACTCCCAAGTACACACTCTTTGATCCTATTAGATACACATTCTAACCCTTAAATGTACTTAGTTTCAACAGAGCCTTCTTCAAATAACAAATTTATTGTAGGAAAGTTAATAGAATCATATTTTCACCCACTACAATTAGCGCTATCTGTGGGGAGTCAAACTAAAGCTATGGTGCAACTTGAGATTAAGGTCTAGTCCTTGCATAAAAGCAGCTACTAGCCACACATCAAATAGGGCTGGATTAGGGTGGTCTATCATAGAAGACTCTTGTAAGTTTCTCTCAGAAGGCATCAAATAATCAAAATCCTGGCTAGCCCAAGTATGGCTGAGCCTAGCACCGCCATTATATCAAAACCCAAGCCAATCCAGGAATAGCCAAGCCCAGCACCGCCATCATATCTTTACCCTGGCCAATCTAGGTATGGCCGAGCCTAATGCTGCCATTATATCCAAACCCTAGCTAGAGTAGCGCCACCACCATCTCTAAATCTTGGCCATCGCATGTATGGCTAAGCCTAATGCTGCCATTATTATCTAAAGGCTTATCTGCCCAAGTATAGCCAAACCACGAGTTAGCCAAGGTCCCAAGAGTGCATCCAGTGTCCATTTCCCCTTCTTAGATCGAGCAAATGGAAACTGGGCGGCTATTGTGAGGGGGTCCTATTTTTAAATAAAGCGAATGCAACCAATTAAAATGAGGTACATGTAATACCAAAGAGCCATGCATTGTGACACATATTTAGTACATTAAGCCTACACATTTCCTTGAGCATCTACAACCCCATAGTTCTTTATAAAAGGGGAAGATACCATTTCGAAAAAAGGACTCTCCCTCTCTCTTTCTCTCACACTTTCTCATACTTTTTAATTCTCTTAGAGTTTTGATCCTTTGAGGGATTATCTCCCTTTGACTAAGGAGACTTTCCAAAGCATTCTCTCAAACCCTCCTTAGTACTCCCTCTGACTTGGCTGAGGTGCGTTAGGCCGAGGAGTCCCTTTGATCGAGGAGACTTTCTAGAGTACTCCCTTAGACACTGCCAGGTACTTCCTCTGACTTGGCCGAGGTCTATTAGGCCAAGGAGACTTTCCAAAACACTCTCTCAAATACTCCCAAGAACTCCATTTGACACTCCTAAGTACATACTCTTTAATCCTATTAGATACACACTCTAACCCATACTGGTATCTTCTATTGAGGACACCTTCTTGATGACTCATGATGTACTTAGTTTCAGTAGAGCCTCCTTCAAATACCAAATTTATTGTAGGAAAGTCAACAAAATCGTATTTTCACCCACTACAATATATTTTTTATTATTTATTTATAGGCTTACAAAAGTTGATCTCCATTGTTGTAACTTCAAAACACCGTAAGATGTTTTATTCTTCTTCTATTTCTCTTTCTCTTCTCTATTGTTATCTTTGCGTATTTTCCTTCTCTTTCTCTCTTTCTTCTCTCTTGCTTTTTCTGTGTTTTTGTCTTCTCATTTGCTCAACTTGACTGTCAGCCATAGCCTATATTCTTAGGCTTTGATTTTAAACTGGTGGACTAAAAATTTTTTTCCTTTCCCACTCTTCTAGGTCTCTAGCTTTAGTTTATATTTTATTTTTAAAATTTCATTGGGGAATGGATGAGTCCTAGAGTCTTAACTCTTTTTTTATTTTATTGGTCTCTCAAGTCTCAACAAAATTTTAGTGGGCAAACAAACCATTGTCTGCCCCTGTTCAAGTTTTTTTTTTAAACTTTTATATTGGGTTTCATTTCAAAAAAATGGTTTAGTTGATTGGATAGTCATTCATTTGGAACTATTTTAGGCAATTTTCCAATTTTTATTAATTTAATATATTTTTTATATTTTGAATAATTATTAAATTAATTATGACATCATCATGGTTCAACCTCGGTCCAATTTCAAAAACCTTGAACCTCTTATGTTTACGGTTCATTGAATGATCTAAATTTGAAAACCATGATTTTGGGTAGGGTGGCCAATGTTTTCTTCTTTTTTCTTTTTATACCGATGGCCAGTAGTGGGTATGGGATTGTAGGGTTGAGAATAGAGAGGTGGGGTTTATTGGGTTGAGAAGAAAGATGTGTGGGTTTGTTGGTTGCTTTTGCTTCAAAGAAGAGAGAGAGGGGGGGAAGGAAGAGAGAGAAAGAGACATAGAGGAAGAACAATGAAAGAATATTTAAATGAAGTGGTAAAAAAATGAAATTTTTGATATTGGGTGTATTATAAAGTAATGTGTTAAAATAAGTAAAGTATTTTTTGAGTTGCCAAAAGTTAAATTGTTTAGCACCATTATTGTGAATGCTCTAAGTTGTTGTATTTATTTATTTTTTAATTTAAATAATTTTAAATCTCCAATATGCCTTTTTAATGAACTGCATAGTGAACCTAGTGCTTCCTTCTCAAAACTAGCAAGTGTCAACAGAGTGTAATTTAGGGGTTCATCCATTCACATATCGTGTTAAGCACATGCATAACCGAAGGAAATAGACATGCATAAGCAACTTTCTTAACATACCTTGACAAAGTGAGGGAAAATCATTTTTGGAGAATTAGAAATATTGAGGTAACAATTTTTTAATAATACACAATAAAGTATCCATAGCATGCCAATATGAGAATCAACAACTTATTAACTTAACAATTGTGACAAATATTGTGTTTATAGCAATTTTTGTTTGATATGTGCATACGGATCAATGATAGGGCAACACTTTTGTATAGTAATAGGACACAATGTAGACAACCAACCACGTGATCAATTCAACGTGTCCGAATGGTGTCAAGTGCAGTGCACTCTAAAATTGGACCCAAACCCCATAACCGTAACAATATCAAAAGCAGTTCTCAATGGAAGGACAATGAGCAGAGAGAAGGGGGTGGGGGGAATGAATTAACTAATAAATCAATACATTATGAGACAGAAGTGGATACCCTATCTCTAAGCAAAGCTTCAACTGCTCTTCTCCCAGAAACCAAAGCCCCATCAAATGTAGCCGAAGTCAAATAATCACCGCACGCAAACACGCCCGACCCAACTCTTGGATTTTTCATCAAATCCGTTGGTGGACATTGATTCGGTTGTGCATACCCGATCCGATACGTTCTCATATGCCTCCACAAGCTCACTATTGGTTCCCCAAACCAACCTGAAAGCTCTCGAACAACCTCAGCCATTAGATCATCATCGGACATATCCTCAAACATCCCAATCAATGACACCGATATCAAAGCCTTGTCTGGTGGGCCATATGAAGGAGCCACGTTGGTTGCGAAGAACATGTTATTCACAATCCCCTTACCCGACCCGTTTAGAAACAATACGGGTTCCCGAACCGGGACTTGGGTCCGATCCGCACTGAAATACAAACAAACCGTGGTTCGAACTGGTTTTGGGTTTGGCTTTGTCTCTCGCAAAAGCTTAAGAGCTTCAGGTTCTTCCACTGCAATTATGACACCAAGTTCGCTTTTCAAAACGTCACCGTTTTCTAACCTCAAACTCGGCGGCGATTCGGATTCCGATCCATCGAAATCGATCGAAACAACCTTAGAATTGAACAAGATGGAACCGGGTGGCAATTTGTCGCCTAGTTGTTGTGGAATTGCGGCAATGCCATTGGCGGGAAGAGCATTGTCACCGAGAGCAAGACATTTGAAGATAAAATCGAACAGCCTCGACGAGGTTTCGAGCTCTTTGTCGAAGAAAATCCCACCAAAGAAAGGCCTAAAGAACCTCCCGACAATGGAGTCCGAGAACCCGGTTTTCCTCAACAAATCAATGGTGGGAACTTCGTTTGAGGTGATAATTTCCTCGTCGGATTTGGTGAGAACACGAATTATATTCGATGCAATAAGAAGCTTATCCAGAAGTGATCCTATTGGGTTTTGGAGGGAGTTTAGGGAGTCCCAGATATGGCGTAGAGGATTTGCAACGGTGTGGAGTTTTCCGTCGTAATAAACTTGAGCGCCTGAATAGAACTTTTGGAGATTTAAGGCTTGGTAGTTGAGGAGCTTTTGGGCTTCAGGGTAAGCAGTGATGAAGATTTGGAAGCCCCGGTCTAAAAGAAAGCCGTCAAGGAAGTCGGTTCGGACACGGCCACCGACGGCGTCGGAGGCTTCGAGGAGGAGGAAAGGAATGTTCTGGGAGTTGAGGTGAGTGGCGGCGGCAAGACCCGCTAGGCCGGCACCGATGACTATGACATCAGTTTTGGAGTAAGATGAGGATTGGTTGGATTGTGGGGGACTGGAAGAGAGTGGCAGTGATGCTTGGGGTTTGAGTCGGATGCTACGGTGATGGTTAGGGTGAGTGTGGGTGTGGGTGTGGGTGTGGGTGTGGTCCGTGTGGATGTGGATGTTTTGGGGTGAGAGTTGAGGCAAAGAGAGGAAAAGAGTCATTGGTTTTGGATTGGATTGGATTGGATTGGATGAGGTTTGGGATGCTTTTGTTATTGCTTGATGGCCACTGTTGTGCATTGCGTGCTTCTCTCGGCGCTGGTTTTGTTTTTGAACCTGCTCACGTGCCTTATCTGTCCACGTCGGATTAAGACCGTGACTCTTCTTTATGTTTTTTAAGGCAAGAGTTTTATTTTTACAATTCTCTTTTAATTCATTTACTTTTTACCATTTCCTTTTCTTTTTTCTTTTTTTTGTTGCACCAGGTTGAGAGTAGATGAACATATAATATGTGAAGTGTCTGTTTTAAATTGTGGCAGGAAGCAGAAATCTGGGGTTAGAAGTTCCGCAAAAAAGAAAAATTATTATAGAAAAAAACTGTCAGCATTTGAGAAACTACAATTGTAAAAAGTTGAAAATGTTATATGCATTTGATTTTGATCATAGAAGGAATACTAAGTACTATTATTCAATATTTAAAAACTAGTGCTTATCAAAGAAATATAAATAAAAATTTAAAGAGCATTAATCATAACATAAGTAATTGGCTTTTTTCCACTCATTTCATTTATTTTTTTTAAGAATGCTACATCCACGATATTTTTATAACAAATTATAAGTGGTAATTTGTTATTGGTTTTAATTTGAATCTACAACTTAAATTACTTTTTTATCACCCATAATAACCAATAACATCCCACCACTTAAAAATTTGTTATGAAATTGTTGTAAAAATATTGTGGACGTAGTATTTCTCATTTCCTTTGGGACCAACGAGTTCATTACAAATTATTTGATTATTCATTCAAAAGATCAGTGTCTAAATTTATACTAAAATCTCTAATCAAACCTAAACTTAGGTTCTGCTCTCTAATTGTGAACCACAGGAATCCAATAGCATCCAAACTCAGCTAGGAACTCTGCAACAATACTAACAAGTAACAACACTATCGTTAACAAAAACAATTGAAAATCAACAAGTCTTATTGATTGAAAATAATACTCAAGCACTACTAGACTCCTCATTCTTTCTTACACCACCATCTCACTCCAAGTAGTCAACTGCTTCCAGAGTGGAACTAACCGCTTCCACTCCATGGCCCATGCACATCCCACTTGCACTTCATGAATGTATCAAAGTAATAACATGTGTCCAGAATTCAATTTTTAGTTGTCCCAAAATACTTCTTCTATTTTAAATGTCAATGATCCTTAATTCCCTAAGTTAAAGGTTTAAACTTTTGAAGTTTATAGGGACAATTTTAAAATTTACATAAATTTTCCTTTAGAAACAATGTATTAAATGATACTCACTTAAACAGCTAGATTTTCTAAAAATGGACAAACAAAATGGGACGAAAGTAGTTGCAGTCCATGCAATTTGTTCCATATAACCAAATTACACCATGCTGTTCTCCTACCTCTGCAAGTAAGCTTACAAACAAAGGCAGAAAGAAGATAAAGTCCAGAATTATGAAAACTGCATTCAAGTCCAATTATCCAGATGTGATTTGTTTGTAAGGTAGTATAGTCACTGTCTCATCAGCAAAATGAGACACAAGTGTGTACCTGGCCAACTAATATGACTACCAGTCTAATTCCAGTTACCTGCTATATGAGGAGATGAAAGCTGGATACGTGGAAAACAGAATATTAGGAGTCCTAAGTATAGTATATATTGTTCCGAGAGGATGTGTATCATATACCTTGCTCATGAGACCTGTTAAGCAAATGAGATCACTACTTTGAGCAAATTTCAGCAAACACTGGCAGTCTCTTTCTCGTAGAGGGGCCGTAAAGAACACCATGAATATAGGCATCAACATCTTTCTGTGATGGAGGCTCTGCAGTTGAAGAATGTGGCAGTACAACCTCAATGCCATCAACTTGGGGTGACCAGTCATCTCTGCTGGTGATGATGGAAATGGTGGTGGTTGGGATTTTGCAGCTGGTGTTGTCTACAGGTAATTTGGTGGGTGATTCTGTTTGGATTGTCATCCCCCCTCCTGCTGCCATGATCTGATTAAGAAAACGACTCTTTGACCTGTTAATGCTTGAGTCAGATTTGTTCCTTGTAGAGAAGCGAGGTGGACGGAGGTCTTCCTTTCCATGTGCAAACTGCAAATTCAAGAAATTGTTTTATCAATACCAAAACAGCCTCTGTATGTTTGCATCAAGCCATCACCATGATGAAGGATGAGGTTGGGAACTTTGGTTTGATAGTACAACTTAATTGCTTACAGCAGGATAGGGTGCAAGAAACTCATTCCTTGGAAAAATACCTTTTGGCTATATACTCTATATTGAATACCAAAAACTGATTACAAATTACACTTGCTTGCCTATTTATAGTTAGAAAATGAAGCATGTCATTGGCCTGTTCTAGTGCAAGGACAATTAATCTCGTTATAATACATTGTTTAAGCACATTGCCCATTTCGCGTTTTATACGTAGACATCAATAAACAAATGTGTACAACATGCATGAAATCATGAATGTTGTGCGTACGAAGTGTACAACAATGAGTGTGACTAAATATTTTTCATTAGTGTTATAGGTTCTTACATCTGATTGGCTCTTATGCTAATAATTAGACTCGTATGTATCTGATTAGGCTCCTAGCTTATCCTTTAACTTTTCTATAAAAAGTACAAGCTTGTTTGTTACAAAAGCTTCAAGTACTAGCAGAAATAGCTAAAGATGCACTGCATCACAACTACTGGCATAATTCACAAGGTTGGAATTGAATCAGAGAAATGGTAATTCTTACTAGAAAACTTTGTTTAATCTCCACATAATCAATGCTCGACATTATCATCCCTATGTAATATGTACCCCAAATGGCCAAATCAGTTTAGTCCTAACCATTTGAATATATACATTGAGTGAAAAAATGAAGTGAGGTAACCTGGCATTTGAAGCCATAGCGGCAGGTTCCAGAATCCTCCCAAGAGCGGCAAATGTCAGTCCTGTTCAGACTCCTCCCACCTGATGATGACGAGGAGGAGGAGGAGGAGGAGGAAGGACTAGAGTCAGTAGCAGATGTAGAAGACCTAGAGAACCTTCCAGAAGTGCCGGTAGAGGGGAGCAAAATCCCATCCATGACAAGGGTCCCATCCTCGTCAACCTTGATCGGCGTCATGGCGTAATGAGTGGGGGAAATATTATTAGGCGACCAGGCACTGTTATCCAGCGGCGACAGAGGGAGAGGTGGAGAACCGCTCATGTTACGGAGGTACCTGAGGAGCGGCGGCAGCGGTGGCCGTGACGGCGACAATAACTCTCCTCCCAATAGCAAGTGGTGGTTGTTGCTGTTGTTCTCCTTGTCCATCTGCGAAACGCTGACGTTTAGGTTGGTAGTACTCTTCAGCCGAGCCATTTTGGAATTTGTGAACCAGTCCTGATTCCATTCACAATTGCAAAATTCATCTCAATTTCCAGCAAATCCAAAACGCAAGTCAAAAAATCATTTTTGAATTCGTATTTCTCACAAAAATCAATCAATTGTGATTCTGAATTTCTATTGCTTGCATTGGATTTTATATTTTGAATTTTCCCGCCAAAATCTTCTTCTTCTTCTATGAAAGGCGATCTGTTAAATTTTAGCGTTCTTTCAATGAAAATTCAATGAATTTAACAAGAAAATATGAAAAAAAAAATCTTTAAAAAAATTAAAGAAAATAATAATTTTGAATATACAAAAGCATTTCGATTTGCAGTAGAAATTCGATGCTTTGAACGAATTCGATTCGTTTTTTGCTTTTTCACAGAGAATTTATCATACAGATGATCGATTTTGAATTTAGGTCTTGAAATTCATGAATTTCAAAAGCATAAATCGCAGTATTTGCACTCACATTACATCTTAAACAAGCAACAATCAATAATACAAAATTCATCGAGATTCTGAACTAGAACATCACCAGGCCAAAAAAAACAGAGAATCGGAGAAAAAATTGAAAAGAAAATTTGAATATATAACAGCATTTCGTTTTCCACTAGAAATTATTTTTTTCACAGATAATTTTTCATAATTCATCCGCATGATCGATTTCGAATTTAGATCTTGAAACTAAACAAAAAAGAAAAAGAAAGAAGAAGCATAAATTACAGTTTTTGCACTCTGCAACAGAATTCAAACAAGCAACAATCAATGATTGCGAAATTCATCGAGAATTTGAATTTGAAAAGAAAAACTAATAAGGCTGAGAAATGGTGAGGTAGTGGAATAGTACCTTGAAGATGAAGGCTGTGGCTGAGTTTGCTTTGGTGGTTTTGACCTAATTGGAATTTCTCCGATGAGTTTTTTTGAGAGAAAACTACGGTCTTGGACTTAAAGTTGGGACTGAACAGAGTATATATAGGCACTGAAACTACGCGGGCAAGGAAATAGTGAACACCGTACAGAGCTACTACAAGTTTCAAATTCAAAAAGAGAGAGAGAGAGAGAGAGAGAGAGAGAGTGTGTGTTACAAGGGTTTTGACTTTTGAGTTTTCTTAATTTAGTCAAACTGTTATTTGCTATATTTGATCACCTATGGTTTGAACTAAAATTAAAATATTAGGGTTCTACTTCTATTTTAAGTACTCCTAGCAATTTCATTTTAATACAAAGTTTGTGCTCAAAATATAACAATTGAAAAGGTTTGTGAGACTATTGGATCAAACCATAAGATAAAAGGTAATTATTTGTCCAAAAAATGAAAAAAAAATTGTTAATTTAGAAAAAATCCTAAAATTTTCTTTTTTAAAAAAAAAAGGAAAAAGAAAAATTAAAGGGTTAAATATAGTAATTGAAAGTTTGTGTACTAAATTATGGCAAATGAAATCCCAAATAAGTATGTTTTAATTTATTCAAAAAAATATTTATTAGTAGTTCAAGTATTATCCCCTTCATCAAAAAAGTACGTTTTAATTTGTGTACGTTTGTGTACTAAATTATGGCAGACCAAATCTCAAATGAGTACTGTGAGGGCAAAAGGTTCAAGGTGTATTCTTGGGCCTTGGGCTTGATCTGAACATATTTGCTTGTCCGAGGTGGGATTGGTAGTAGCAATGTTGTTAAGGTTAAAAGCCCACAAGCGAATTGTCACAGGAAAGGCTAATGGAAATAGTTCGAGAAAGAGTGTCTCCTCGGCCTGATAAGGTGAAGGTTTCGTAAATGAAAATATGTTCCACAAGAGCACCAAGAGGAAGAACAGGTGGAAAATATCTCATAGAAAACTGCTACCACCACATTTAAGACTCTTCACCAACAACTCTGGCCGTATTAATGAGGAAATGATATCTGAGATGATGGTGATCAACTTTACAGTTATTGTGGGAAGAATTCAAGAAGGCGGTGAATGGGACAAGTGTCTGCATTGATGATTTGATCCATACGTAGACGATAGAGATAAGAAAGAGAAGAATATAAAAAAGAATGGAGGGGCATTTGAAATAGGGGAGGAGAGAAACTAGAGGAAAAGTAAGAGAGGGTTATTGTACACATCACCTTTAAGTGTAATCCATTTTTTAGAAAAAAGTAAAGCAATACACATTGTTCTCGGTGCGCGTCCAAGGAGAATTTCAGTTACATAAATGTTTTGTTGCATATGAATTGGGAATCTAGCCCATCATTTGTATTATCTAATGTCCATAGAATTTAGGTTGTAAGCCCACTCTCTATAAATTCATTGTATTGAGCTTTTTAGGCCTACTCCCTTCATACTGTTGGGTTTGGGTGCAAATCGCGTCCATGCAAGTATGTTTTAATTTATTCAAAAAAAATATTTATTAGTGGTTCAAGTTTTATCCCATTCATTAGGAGTTTTATAATTCAACTGTTACCTTTTGATATTTTACAGCAGAAACATGAAAAGTTCAAATTCTCTATTTTCCATGATTTTAATGAATTATAAATAAATAAAAAATAAAAACAAAAACAAAAACAAACAAACTTTTGTCCCTTCAAGGACATTTGATAAAAGTTATTCACAAAACCAAAGGACAATAGATCGTTCTAAGCCTAAGGGCAATTTTGATACAAATTAATAGATCTTGTAATGAAATAGTTATTCATTTGGATTAACTATTTAGCTGCATTTTTATTACTAGGAATAGTTATTTCTCAATTTTGAGGAATAATTATTCCTTGCTAAAAGGGCTGTAATACCTCGACCTTAATATGCGCAACAATTTTTTTTCTAAAATTTGTAGTCCATGTTAATTTGAAAATTGAGCAATGATGTGAATAAAATTGTAAATGAACCAAGTCGTTTATAAATAGTTTGGACTTGGACTCGAAAAAAAGCTTGTTTATGTTTGTTTATTTATAAATAAGCCAAATATGTACCTTCATTTTAGGCTTGTTTAATAAATAAGTTGAGCCTCGAGCCCAAGCAAAAAATATATTCATGAACAAGATCATGAACAATAGGGTTTGATAAAAAGAAACACGAGCTTAGCTAGGTTTATGAGCTTGGTAATAAATTTGATATAATCTTGAAAAATAAACCATTATCTTACTAAGCCCTTTAATTAGTTGGGAGTTAGGACCACATGTCCAAACCAAATGAAGTTGAGAATATGCTTAATATAAACTTGATAATATATTTGTATTGGATCTTGATCTTAAAAGCTTGATATGGAGTTTTGAGTTTGACTTGGCTAATGAATCAAGTGAAGCTAAGCTTTAGTCAAGCCAAACCAAACTCAAACATTTAGACTTTCTAACAAGTTTAAGCTTAAACATTTTACATTTGTTATCGGACTAAACTTGAACATTCAATATTTAACAAAGCTCGGTTCATTTACAGCTTTTGTGAACTTTAATAAATATTCATTTTTAGGATAATTGAGTCCCACAATAAATGAAAACATAATTGTATAAATAAGCTATTTTATAAACACAAGTTTGGACTTTTATTTCAATTTTACAACTATAAATAAGAATATCTATTTCATTATTAGAATATCTTCAATATTCAGCAATAAATATTACCTGTATTATCCCTAACATAATTTCTAAAGGTGCCTTTAGATTAGACTTGCAAAAAGTCCGGCCCATTTGAGAATGAGACAAGACTAGACATAGCCCTATGACGATGTTGAACTTGCAGAAGGCCCATTTAACAATGAGACGTGCCGCTTGAATGAATTAAATTGGCGAATTAAGAGAGAGATGGAATCTTTATTTATTGTTATGTTGGCAGGTATGTTATGTTGGCAGGTATGCCACTAGTGGCCACAACCCACAAGTCTTTAAGAGTGGGTTTGTTTGGAGGTGAAATAAGGAGGATGGAAAATTTTGGAGAGAAAATAGGAGAGAAAACTTTTTTGGGGTGTGTTTGGTTGAGTGGAGAGGAAGGAAAATAAATGGTGAGGCCAAGGTATTTTCTCTCCTGGCCCACCAAAATATTTTCTCTCCAAAATGGAGAGAAAACTGATTGAGGATAAATTTTTTCTTGATTGACAAAAATGCCCAGTACATATACACACATTTATTTTCTTTTCTTTTCTTAGTAACGTTGCTTTGCTTTATTTTTTTTCGCTAGGCAGCTACGTTGCCTTCTTTCTTTATTTTATTTATTTATTTTTTTTTTAAGCCTGGGGTACGTTGTCTTCTTTTGATTTTCTAGGCTTGGGCGTGATAGTTTTTTTTTTTTTTTTTTAACTAGTTGTGATTTTATTTTGACAAGATTTTTGTTTTTTTAATAAATTTGGGTGATTTTTTTTGTGGTTATTTGTCACTTTTTTGTTTTAATTGGGTATCATTTTTTAATAAGGATATATGAGTAAATTTATTCAAACTCATTTTTTCTATCCCTCCACTTTTTCACCCCCAACCAAACAAATAGGAGAGAAAATAAAACTTTATATTTACCTTGTCCACTTTGAATAGTTGTGCCATTTATCATCAAGACATTAATCAGTTTTTGGTGTAGACAAAAATTAAACTTTATATTTTTCTTAACCATTAGAAATTTTATCATTTGAGCTAATTAAACCCATATATACAGTATCATTCATTTATTTTTACTCCATATTTGGTGTCAACATGACTTGTTTCCTTCCTCTAGGTTATTTAGCTAGGCTAGTAACTTTAAAAGACTTCATTTTTCCGTAGGGTTTTGAAACTTCAGGTAGCTTCCCCTAATGCAGGAATTAAAATTGAAATTCCATGGCTATGGCCAATGCAGTCACTTGCATGGCTTTCTATGGTGCTCCAATGATGCCATTGCCGCTGGGACATCACTAAAACCCCGTCTTGAGCATTTGTTGAAAACAACACAAATGCTTAAAATCCCGCTGAGCCTAAAGAAGGTGTCCTGAGGCTAGATTTAGAAGGCTGTTTCAACAATTAAACCAAATTTTAATGAATTGAAGCCCAGTTACAATAAAAATACCATAACATTAACATTAACCCCATTAATTGACACAAACTATATATGAGTCTTTGAACAAGCACCAAACCTTATACACAATTCAACAAAGAAAAGCCCCTAATTCACAATAAAATCTACTAGTTGACTCGAACAACTTCAGATCCTATCAATTGCATTCTTCAGATTCCCACCAAACAATGACATGAGACCCCCACCGTGGACCCTCCCTTCTGGAGCATCAAAGTCAAAGCTTTTAGTCCCAGCACTACTGCTGACGCCAATGCCACAAACATTGGTCCCTCCCTCCGTCTTCTCAGCACTCAAGAAGCTTGTATCAGATGAAAATGACTTCATTGATAGAGGAACCAATACCTGTGGGGGTATGTGTTGTATTTTTGCTGAATTTTCAAGTGACTCAATGCAGCTGGGGACAACACTGACTCCAGAGGAAGAACTACTGTTTTCAAATCCACTCCCTGCAGTTGTTGAATCACTAGATACAAGGCCATAGAAGAGTCCTGGTGCAATCATACCTTTCTTGTTTGTCTCCCGCTCCTGGACCATGCTACTGTGAGCAGCACAAAGGCCACTCTTACCCCTTGCGAATTTCTCACATTTGCCCTCTCCCCAAGTGCATCGCTTTCCACCACCATGAGCCTTGCAGAAATCTGTGCTCCCTTGAGCACTCTTTCCACAGTTTTCAAACTTGCACCGCTTCCCTCCCCCATGTCTAACGCAACAATCTGTTCGGCCACGTGCACTCTTTGTGCAGCCTGGCACAGCACATCTTTTGCCACCACCATGGGCAACACAAAAGTTTGTACCTCCATGGACGCTCTTTGGGCAAATCCCACCACCATCAAAGAGGCAGCGCTTACCCCCACCATGCCCCTTGCACAATGGAGTACTCCCTTCGGCACCCTTGGTGCAACCTGCAAATATGCATCGCTTTCCACCACCATGTGCCTTGCAAAACATCGTACTCCCTTGCGCACCCTTTGTGCATCCCTCATACTGACAACGGCGTCCACCCCCATGAGAGATGCACAAACCAGCCTGTCCTTCAGCACTACGAGTGCAGCCATCGACCTTACACCTCTTACCCCCTCCATGTCTAATGCAAAGGCCTGACTTGCCTCGTGCAGCTTTGCTGCACCCACCTGCATAACCACATCTTCTGCCACCACCATGTGCTATACAATAATCTGTCTTCCCCTCAGCACTTTTAGTGCAACCCAAGTGTTGGCACCTCTTCCCTCCACCATGGGCCTTGCAATAGGCAGTTCGGCTCTCAGCACCCTTGTTGCATCCTGGTTTCTGGCATCTCTGACCACCGCCATGACCAATACAAAGACCAGATGCCCCTCGTGCACCTTTTGTGCAACCCGAAAATTTGCATTTCTTAGAATTGCTGGTTCGGTGGTCTGAAGATGTTCCAGTAGTTGCTTGCTCAGAGATGGTGCCCACTGAGTACTCTGTTGTAGAGGACAGTTCATAGCTCGACTGGGGCTTGGTCCCGAGCTCAAGAGGTTCCTGTGCTTGCATTGAAACATTGGCATTGTCTGTTCTAGGAGCAAAAAGAAGTGATGGCATATAGCCACCTGATTTCTTTGCTGAGGTAGAACCCTCATCAACAACAGGAATCACAAGATGATTATCTTCAACGGATACTTGGTTTGGGAGAGAGAAGTTATTAAAATCAGCTTCTGTTGAAACTGAAATATCAAGAACACTTGAAGAATCATTAGTACCTCCAGAAAGACTGAGTTGTAGGATTGAATCACCCTCAGATGATACCCTGTGTGGTAATGTCATGGGGGCTAATCGTTTGTTCTTCTTAAAGCCCACATTATTATATTTATCAGAGTATGCGCTTGGTGTTGGGCCCAGTCCAAGTACCAATTTGCAGCCGTCATCAGAAGCATTGGATAAGTTAACCCCAAGATTGCTTTGGTTACACCCATATCTAGCTGTGTCATTGCCTCCATATCCAAAGCAGCTCAGGCTCAGAGTAGTATCACCCAAGGTGTCATTTTTTATGAAAGCTCGATCATAAGATAACAGTACCCCCTTCTTGTTCAGATCCATTCTCTAAACAATATACACTACAGTTCTAAAAGGCCGAACAACAAAAAATAATTTACAAGCTACCAGAAGTTCTATATATCACCGCCAAGTTAAAACGTACAAGAAATTCCAACACGCTACTTCCCCCACTAACAAAGCCAGATGTGTCTGCTCTGTCCATCTTTGGTATATGTCAGCACCCAAAGCTTCAGTGAAAGCACGTTCTTTATGGAATATCTGATAACGTTTCTTGGATAGAACCCTTTAAGTAGAATGGTAAATACAGAAGTGCAGAAATCTTTGGAGCTTCTTGTGCTCCTTGCTGAAAAATCATAAAGCTTCATCAACCCTGACAATGAATAAAAAAGGAGACTGCATTAGAAAATAATTAATCAACCAATTCAAAGGAAATTAATGTTCTGCTCAAAGATACAAACCAACAACAAACATATTAGTGGAGGAAATTTAGTTTGCAGGTGTGAGTGGAAGAAAAGAAGAAAGACACCAACATCTCATTTTACCATAAACACACAAAAATCTAAAGGTTGCTGTAATTGGTGGAGAGCCTTATAAATTAACAAGGGTCTATGCAAAACTGATGGTAAAAGAATTATAACCAAGTTTCAAATGCTAGTCATCAATCAACCTGTAAACTTTCTATCCCAGCATGTATTACATTATTATCTGAGCCTTCCTACTTCTGCTGGATTCTACAAAATTGAAAATTTGAAAACTACTGCAGACTTTCTAAAAATGCAGTCCATGTTCAACAAGACAGGTCTGGTACATATAAACACTACATCCACAATTAGTTTTGAATCTCATCTGCTTGCTTCTAAGTTCCTCAGTATTATACAGAAATTATTTAAAAGAGAAATATCAGCCATTAGGATTCCCTAGTTGTTCCTATGTAATGTTTGGCTATCCACGGAATGTCAGCTTTATAGATTAAAAGACTATACTACCCACATACTAAAATTCTTATGCTACTTTTTTGAGCTTTTTAATGAAATTTATTTACTTATAAAAGAGGGAAAAAAAGATAAATAAAAGATGCCAATGACCTTGTCCTTCTTTTGGCATTCCGGCTTACCAGTTGAAACCAACAGGAGAAGTCAGGATTTCAAGCCACCCCATGTTGTTATTCAGATAGGAAGGAAAGATGGTAATAGCTGTTATCTAAATATAATAATGTTTTTTGAAGGAGGGTGTGGGAACACAACTACATCAAAGATAATTCTGATGCCGACTTAATTCCACGCCCCATTCAACAAAAGATACACTCTGAGCCTTCTTATTAACTCTGATCAGCCTATATAGTGTAAATAAAATGAGTAACTTATTATATTGAAAATCAATCACAAAGTTGGCGAAACAGATAATTAATTAAAAAAAAAACGATTAGAGAGATAGCTAAAATGTTTTCTACATGATCAAGCAACGACAAAAGCTATAAACCCATAATCATTGAGTACCTGTTTACATACTTGAATAATTTGCGCAAATGTGCCAGAGGGGGTGGAGGGGAGATTTTTTAATTCTTTTGAAGATAAGGATAGTGCATGATTTCATTAAAAGTAACCCAAATTTTCCTTTAAAAGAAGAGAATTGCAATAAAGATCTTAAAATGGAAGAAACAATACAAAGTGATTATTATATACATATTGAAACAAGTAAAATACTAGGCAAAGACTTCTGATTTCTGACTTTCACTAACTTAGTAGGGAAAAAAGTAGATTTCACTGCATTCAAGTGGAATTCAGTAGCTACACAGTTGAGTACAGATAATGCTTTCTTCATCCTGATTGTTAATATGAATTATTGATTAGCAAGTGTACATAACTGCAGATGGATGTAGTTTCTGAATATTATAATAAATCTAATCTATTTCCTACTTTCTCTGTCCAACCTCAATTCTTCCTTTCATTGTCACCTAAAAATATGCTGAGCAAATCAACTAAAAGCCCACAAAGAAAATCTATGGCTGTTTCTCTATGGAATGTGACCACATAAAAATCAAAAGCTTCAGAGTTGGAGGGTATAACAAAAAGCACTTCAACATCTAAGTATTAATTTTGTACCCAATTTACACCAATTTCAACTTCATCATTCAAAAAAGATAAGTATATTAACAATATAGTTATGAAATTTTTTATTTTATTTTTTATAAGTAACATCTTTGAACTAACAAAAAAAAAAAAACTGTAGGATTTTTCTCCAACAAAAACGCGTGATATAAATACACCTAATCTTTTCAAATCTACTTACAAGGAAGGCTTAAATCCATCCATGAATTTCATCAATACAAAGAAAAATATGTTTTTGTTATGCTTTATTCAAGTCATTTAAACTAACAACTGAAATTCAAATCCATCTCTTCAAATACTTCTGTACAAATGAACCATAAATGAATTCAGTATATCAGATTTTAACTAACACCATCTTGTTTTGCTTTGTTTAGCTGTACTTTATTAGAATACAAATATCAAAAATTCATAACAAACAGAAGGACTAAAAATCAACAAAATCTATTGCAGACCTCTTTATCAATATAAAAGGACAAAAACTCATTAAAAATTCAAACTTAAATCAACAGCTAAACATTTTAAGATCTATCCAACGACCCCAAAACTCAATTACTACTAAAAACTATAGAACAGAAACTCAAGTCCTATCAACACCGTATATATATGTTATATATATTGGATGGACCAAGTCAAGAACACAACCAGATCAGAGATGTTAAGAATTTGATACCCAAGATCATTTCCACCCACCAAAGTAGAAACAAGAACAAAAACTCAGAGACCCATTAATCAATAATAGGAGAGCAACAAATTTCTGCAAAAAACTATAACTGAAACTGAGAAGGAGCGCTAAGAATACCCAACCTGTCATATTATCTTTAACAATTCCAAACCATAAAGTGAAAAAAAAAAAAAAAAAACAAAAAAAAAAAAAAAAAAACAAAACAAAAAAAAAAAAAAACAAAGCAAAGCAAGTAAAACCCAAAGCTATAAGAAATAAAATTATCTCACAGGGGAAAAAAAACAGTACTTTTGAAATAACACACAAAAAGTTCCAGTGATATAAATAACAGCTACGAATTAAAAGGAATAAAACAGAGATGAATAATTAGCAGATATACCGTGATAATCAGTTTATGGAAAACCCAGAAAAAGCTGGCGGATCTGAGAAGCGGCCGTGGACATCTTAAAGCTCAAAAACCCCACAACAACAACAACAACAACAAGAGGAAGAAGAAGAAGCGATTTGTTGTAATTGTAGGTGTGCAGAGAGAGAGAGAGAGAGAGAGAGCAAATGCAAGAGCAGCCCAAATTACGTAATAGGTTTTATTAAGTAAATGGATATTGATTTGGGCGGCTCTATTTCTTTTATTATTATTTTTTTGGCTTTGTGTTTTTTTAGCCGGGGCAGCCACTTGTGGAGTAGAGTCAAGAATTGTGAGATACCAAAAATGGCCTTGTTTGTCCCTTCTGGGTGGTCTCGAGGGTAGGTTTAACGAACTTATGGTATACTCAAAAGTCTCAAGTGTTTTCTATGGTACTATATTTAGAGTATCTCATGAACAAAAAGTAGTAGAGTTTAATCAAAATATTGAGAGTTTGAGACACCACACTTCAAAAATATCTGTACTGTAGATTCAGTTGACTTGAAAGACATGTTGTAGTTTCAAAATTTTGAAGTTCCATTCATCATATCATCGATTATTAAGATTTCTAGAGTATCTCATGATAGAAAATAGAAAACTCTAAGCTAAAAGACTTTAATGTTTGTTTGGTATCAACTTATAAGTTCAACTTTTTAACTTTCAATTTTTATGTACAATTTAAAAATTCTCACTTTCCCTTAGCATTTTCTCACTTGTTCATATTTTTTTCAAAATAAAAATATACTTTAAAGCTTGATAAATTGTTCTCGAACGAACCAAAACATCACTTCCATACATATTTGGTATTGAAACAGGCCTTTGTTTTGCTTGAGTGGGTGCACAATACAAAACAAAACAAAACAACGCACAACCCAACTGTCAAATGGCTTGCAACCTGCATGCTTTTAGTTGAAAAGGACATGTAACGAAATGTCTGAATTGCCATTCTTAAATGAATATTCAACGATTTTGAGAGAGGGTTGTTTTGTCTATTGGGGTCAGTTTCTCTGCGTTTTTTAATAATATCTTTGGGGTAGGAAGTGGCGGAGAGAAACTAGTGGACGAGGAGAAGAGTGGAGGCGTGGTGGGGGCGCCCATAACACAAATCTAACAAAAACACAAACACAAACACGAATACAAACACAAAGTGCGCACAAGCAGCAATCTATATTTGATCTATCTATCTCATAGATACTGTGTATTGTTAATGTATTACTTTACTACTACTTTTACTATGTCGAAAAGTCTTATTAACGAATCTATAAGAGCTGGCTTCTCTAACTGGCTCTCATGTCAACGGCTTGGTTGGTTCACAAACCACTGACATATCTTTGCCCGTGCCATTGCCAATATATCTCTATGAGGACATGTTTATTTTTTTTTTCTTTTCATGGTACTTTTCTATAGATTAAATTTAAGGACACGTCTAATTTTTTTTATGTGTTGATGTGGTTGTCCGTAAGCATGTGACACAACTTTTGGTAACACTTTGATAGAATAATTATTAAATACTCTCAGAATACAAAAAATGATTCTCTCTCTTTTCACATTCATGATAAGATCTATCCATTAAATTTATAGTAGAGTCTACTATAAATATGAAAAGAAATAACACAATATCTTCACACTCTTGAAGTACCTAAGAATTTTCAACTTTGACATAGCCGATTATGAGTAGAAAAAAAAACAATAAATTTATGTAAAAATGAATATATATTACACATAATTAACTATATTGAAATTATAATTAATTTTATATAGATCCGTCTTTTTTTATCATTCACAATTGACAAATTTAGCAAGTTTTAAAATTTAAAGTTAGATGTTTAGAGTAATATTATTTTTTTAATTTTAGTATTATTATTTTGTCTCAATCCTCTTATGACTTTGAAAAAAGGGGATTTCTTCTTTCCTTTTGTTGGCAATATAATGTGGGCATCAAGTTGAAACCTATTAATTTATGTTATTTTTTCGTTTCTAACTTATAATTAAATTAAAATTTTATATGTCCTACTTTGCCCGGCCTCAACTTGACATTTTTGAATGCCATTTAGTCATGTAAGAGTATTTTAATATGTTTATTTTTAGTTTTGTCTTAACTTCTTTTTAACTATGTTTGTATATAATATAACCAACTAAAATTTAATTTTTTGTATTAGCAACATTATTGCTGAGTTACGTCATGCTTTACATCATCACTATTAAGTGATAACTGCATGAAGTCCCGACAAAATGGCACTAAAATAAAACTACTATGTAATCTACTTAAAAAATAAGCCAACCTTAGTATTTAATCGTGATATTGCTCGTACTAAAATTTCGACAAAAGCATGTTTATTCAAATTCTTAATCTTTGTATAATCTTAATTTTAAGTCTATTTAAACGCTTAGCAATTGCCACCACAGATAAGATGAGATTTCACCAGTCCTATGTTTAGAAATTTTAAGGAAGAAAAGAAATGAAGAGAGACAATAGTAATGTTTATTAGTTTAGAATATTGTAAGACGGAGAAAAAAAAGCATTTTTTTCTTTTTTATGTTTGAGGTGGTTCATAATTTCCCCCATTGTCTTTGAAACTAATCAAATTTTTCCTGCTATGTTTGGGAAATAACTAAATAACCCCTATTTTTCACTTTCTCAATTAAATCCAATGAAATTTTTTGAAAAAAATATTATTCGTACATCACAAAGAAGTAAAAATTTTCAAGAATTGCATTATTGTTTTCTTGGATTACATTTATGATCATTGTGATTCCATTGAATTTAATTAAAAAAGTAATCAATTTGGCGTATTTGCTCACTTTTCAAATATAAAGGGAAAAATTGATTAGTTTCACATATAAAGGAGAAATTGTAAATTACCTCAATGGAGGGAGGAAAGTACATTTTCCCCTTTGAAGAATTTCTTAATTCATCATCCAAATACAACAATAACAAATTATTCTTTAAAAAAAAAAAAAAAAAACAAGAAGAGAACAATTATTACTTACAGAAATAGCTAAACAAGGAATGGCATAAGAAATCCAATTATAATTTAGTAAACATGAACCAATTTTAACATCATGAAATCATTGTTTATGTAAGGTTTCCAAAGCCGAATAAAACAAAAACAAATAAAAAAACTGAGATGTATTTCAAGAGGAGCAATTTGGTAGAACCTTGGCCCCCAAACTTTTAGAAATGCTATAAATTCCCTAATATTCACGGCAATTTTTAGTAAAATATATGAATGGCCCTATAAAAGCTAACTGTTAGCCATATAACCCTATAATTAATCTTTAATTATACTGAACATAATATTTTTTCTAGTTTGACCCCCAATTTTATACTCCTAATCCCATCCCTATGTATTTACTTTCCTTTGTCCAAGCATCCTTTTGAATTTCAGAAGAAAAAGAAAAAGATATTTTGATACATAATCTTATATTTCTGGAAGTGCTCCTATATGTTCTTACAATTAAAAGAATAAATACTTCACCTTGGGATGGGACCATGTTTCAAGAAGTTGAGGTTGCTAGTTCAAACCTCTTCTTTGCCTCTATCGATGTCCAAAAGTCATTTATAAATAATAATAATAAATAAATAAGAGCTTCACCCATAGTCGACATTGTAATATTTTAAAATAATAAATAATATTTCACCAAAAAAATACTCCTTTTAAAATAGATTTAAAAGTAACATCTCTAAGTTTCAATGTTCCTCATCTCCTTTTTCACTTAACATTTTTTTTTAAAAGATAATATGATGCCTCATTGATCATATTACGTAATTGTGAGTAGATATTGACTAAGCTTTCATACGTGTCCAATTTAGTTAAAGATCAGACAACGCCTTTTAGAGTAGGATTAGAGATAAGGCTATAAATCAGCCAGGCTAAGTCCAGTAGTAAAAATTCACAATTTTTATTTTATTTTATTTGAACATGAACTGAGCTTGAGTTAACACCAAGCTAGTTTACTTGTTCAAGTTCGGTTCATTTCCTTATCAAAGAAGTTTAAGCTTGATCATGAGCTATTTTAATTAATTTATTCATTTTCATATATGCTAAATTTATTTAATTCTTCACAAATCTATGCTAATATTTCATAATTAAATTATAGTTGAAATTATATTATTTAAGTTACTTAAAAAGAATGATTTTTTTATGAACTTATAAAATGTATATAGAATTTTTACTATAAAAGTACTATTTTATTTTGATATTATCAAATAATATTTTGATATTTTATAATTATTTTCAAATTTACACAATCCAATTTAAAGTATAAGTACATATGTATTGTATAGATACTTAGTATATAAATATATAAAATTATATACTTAATTAAGTCTCATACTCTTGTGTTTGTTCACTAACGCATTATTTTGCTCATTCTAAATAAATAAAAAAACACATTATTATGCATGAGCCTACTTGTTTAATAATTAAACATAAACTTAGGCTCTGGCTTGTTTCATTTACTAACGAACGTAAAGAAGTTATTTTCTAAACCAAGATATGCATTATATTTATAAAGTTAAAAAACTGTTTTTTATTTTTATTTATTTGCATCTTCTACATATTCTATTAAAAAGAAAAGGAAAGATAAGATAATCTTCCATCATTGTGTATAAAGAAAAGGAAAAAGAGATGAAGGCCCCTGCTCTTTTTAATGTCTTGCTTTAAGAAAGTTTCCTTTTACTGTTTCTAAAGTGTTCAGGCAAACATTTCTCTAATTGGTCTCTCAAAAGAGATGGATAGGAGGGCTCTCTCCCTTGCTTTGAAATTTGCTGTCCAATTCTCTTTCTAATTTTTCACTCTGATTGTTGTTAGTCAAAATTCAATTGAGTGTGTCCTCTATTAGAAAAGAAGAATAAATTTACTAACCTCATAATGGGAGAACAAATACTTTTAGGGCAAGGGCAATGGTTAATTTAAAGCAATGCTAATGAGTGTCCATAGAATAATAGTTAACGATTCATTTTAGAAAATTTTTGACAACTTTTATGGGAAATAAAAAAAGTTGTCATAACGTTAATTGGTTTTTTTTTTTATAAAAACTTTTTAAAAATAAATTATTAACTAATATCATAAGAACACTCGTTAGCATGACCCATACTTTTAACGGAATAAAGAGAAAAATTATAGTGATTCCAAAATATGACCAAAGGTCAACTTGTGTATCATGCAGAAGTCGCTGCCTATCATCCTCTGCATGACCCAAAAAAACACACTTAGCAGAGAATACAATGACGTTGCAAATTAAATAAAATTAGAACAACCAAGGGATGGAACTTTTTCTGCTGATCTCATGAACTCACCATCAATGGCCCTCCTTGTGTCCCGAAATTCCCACCCTCTCCTCCCATTAAATCTTATGTCATTCCTGCTACTTTTTGGGGCACCTTTTGTAGGCTCCTTGTAAGTCCTAAGAGTCATCTCTACTCTAGTTAGATATAAAAATAATACAACAAAAAGTAGTCATCACAAAAGAATATAATAATATATAGTATTAAAATAACTATTTCTCTCTCCCAAGAAAAAAAAAAGTTTCTTAAGAGTCCTCCAGGCTGTCTAGTTGCTTAGATATCACAAACAATAAAGACAATGGTAATAGTCTAATAGTATAACTATTTCTCTCTCCCAAGGGAAAAAAAATTCCCAAGAGTCTTCTAGTCTAGTTGATATTTAAAAACAATACCCTTCCAAAAAAAATATAATAAAGACAATAAGTATATAATAGTATAAGAAGATTAATCACCAAAAAGAATAAAAAGAAAGAAGAAAATAATACATAGTATAAAACTATATCTCTTTCTACCCACAAAAAAAAAAAAAAAAAAACTATTTCTCTCTCCCTTAGAAAACAAAACAAAACAAAACAAAATATTTAGTTGGGGTCGAATTTGCACACTGGCCACTAGCACACCACAAAACACATGCGGGCATGGGCATTGAATATAGAATCTGGCTAAAGCTATATAAGCCGATGGCTAAGCCTAATGGGGGTGAGACTTGAGAGGGTCTCACTCACTCACTCACTAACTGCAATCACTGTGTTCCACTCACAGCCAGTTCGCTGCGTCCATCCGATGTGTTATTCGCGAGAATCTAACAAAAGGGAGAGGTGGCACTTTTTTACAGGCTAGTGGGCTAATAATTGTAAGGGAGAGTTGGGGGCCATGGATTCTCGAAATTGAAAAGTACATGAAAACACTCTCTCTCTCTCTCTCTCACACACTGTTACTAATAATAACTGCCCAATAAATCCCTTTTAGATCCGTGCGGTGCCGCCAGCAACGTTGTGTTGTGTTGTATGTGCGTGTGGTGTGTACGCCTATAATTTGAGCCTAAAACAAAAGAAAACACTACTCTATTTTTTTCTGAATGCGAACAAAGTTTGGAAAAGTGGTGAGTGAGTGAGAGTCGGTGAGGCCCAAAATAAGATTTTTTTTTTATACCAAAATGAGATTGACTTACAGACGCAACTGCTTATTATTGGTATTCGACACTGGACAAAGTGACAAACCCTTCCCAGGCCCCACGCCCTGTGACTGAGCGTGACACTCCAACAACGTCTTCAACTATGCAAATTGAGATTGTTCTCGAGAAAAATTGGCCAAGTGGTTAAACCCTCGGTTTCAAAATTGCTATCTTAAATTTGATTTAATTCAAATCTAGACATCAGCATTTTGAAAAAATTCTCTGAGTTAGCAATTTACTTTGCTATGGGCCCATCAATCGTAAATAGTGATTAAAATTCTAGTTGAAAGCTTTGAGGAAAACTCTCTAAAATCCTGTGGAAAACCAAAAAAATAAAAAAGTGTTCCTAAGAAATAAAACAAAAATAATCTAGTAAGAAAATAAAGTATGATTTTGCTCATAACTCTACGGACTACTGGTAAATTAGTAGAGAAAAAAAATTGTGTATTAATGTAAAAGTGACAAACAACTATCATATTTTGCTATTTAAGAAAGTTGTAACAAAAGTTGTGAATTTGTTTGTAATAATCTTAAAAAAAGAAAAAGACAAAAAAAAAGAAAAAGATTTACTTAAATCTAAATCTTGTTTACACCTTTTAATAGAAATTGACATGTCATATTTTTATAAAGAAAAATTGAGCATGACAGACACAGTCATACCCCATAAATATCCAAAACAATTTAAAAACTTAAAAACAAGATAAATGCTGTCTTCATAATATTATCACAACAAATTTTAAATGATATGCTGTTACAGGTTATTATTGGTAGGATAAAAATGTAATTTTAGTGGTAGGTTCAAATTAACACTAATAACAACTAATAACCTACGATTTGTTGTGAAAATATTGTGAACATTGCACTTCTTTAAAAACAAAGCCTAATCTTAGCATGCAAAATAGTAAAATACCAGTCCAATGCATTGGAGACGTCACCAAAGTCTAAGAAATGACTAAGCTTCAAGACCAACTCATCTTCTATGGAGGGAGGTGGCATTGTGTGGAGGAGGACAACGAATTTTGGGTTAGGGCAAAAAATCTTTTTTCTTATGGTCCATTTGGATTGAGTGAGAATAAAGTAAAATTAGTTAAAAATTAGTTAAAAATTAGTATATATTTTGCTAACTTCCCTCTACTTCTCTTCACTCTTCCCTTAATCCAAACGAGCCCTTACGTTTTTTAGATTGAGGATTTCTTTTTGAGATTTCCCTATAGGAATCGAGTTTGGGATTTGTGTTTGAGTATTAGTGTATTACCCTTGACATGTCAATTTGTTTTGTAATTTATTAATAAAAAATATCACATTATTTAAAAAGCCTAGGTATTGACAATAATTATAATTAACCAAATAACTAATAGTGCTTATTTTTTAATTTTAAAAAATTAATTATATTCACTAAGCAAACTTCAATAATCAATAGTGTATTTTAGCCTTGTTAGTATTATCTAGGCTAAAAATTTCAGACCAGACGATAGAAATATAGTGATTAGAATGATAATAATTTATGGTTTTTTTTTTCCTGAATAAGGCAAATAATAATTTATTTTATTTTTGGTAATATGTGATATGTTCTCAATTAGAATGCTTAAATAGTAAGTTGGCTGTCGGAATAAAATTTGTTTGTATAGGATCCAGATATACTTAACGTCACTTTTGTTAATGTTATAGTAATTAATAACTTTGTACTTTTCCATGTGTGGATTTATGATCAAAGTTGTAGTTAACGTCACTTTTGTAAGTTTGTACAGTGTTATAATAATTAATAACTTTTCTAAATTACAAACTGTACCTTCGAAATTATAAACTGTACCTTTTAATTTCACCTAAACTTCAATCTTATTCTCTAAGTTCATTTTTGTTCAATTCAGTTTTTTAACTTTTAGTTTTATTCTATTTAGTCATTCTATTAGTTTCTGTCATAATTGGGCTTTTAACTTTTAATTTTATTGAAAATAGAATACATTTTTTTTTTTTGGGTTTTTACAGCTCAGTTTTAATGGAGACTAAAAAAGTGATTGAATTGAATAAAGTTAAAAGGGAAATTAAAGGATACAATTTATAATTTAGCATAATAACTTTGTACTTTTACTTAAGGTTTTATCTTTAACTCTGTACTTTACTTAAGGTTTTATCTTTAAACAATCTACCAGTGGATTAGACTGTCTTTATTCAACTTTCATACTTAAAAAGATACCAAATTAATCCATAATCAATATCAATATCATCTATAAAAGTATTTAATTTTTTTTAAAGTTAAAATTTTTTATAAAATATGACTTATATATGGATTAAATAGTAATTAATATAATCTAATTTAATGGTGAAAATTTTAAAATATTACAAAAAATTATTAAATGATGTGCATTGATACAAAGTTTCACAAATTATATAATGATATAAAAATAATACATATTTTTGGCAAATAATACATATTGTTGGTTAAGGAGGAAAAAATACAACATACATCAGATGTATGAGTGGGGCTTACCTAAACCTCCATGTGAGAGGAAGGAAACGTGTAATGCATAGTATACAACCTGGAGGAAGATGGGAAGAGAGAAATTTTTTCAGAGAGAGAGAGAGAGAGAGAGAGAAGCTACCAAAAGTCCAAAACATGTTTTCTTGGAATCTTGACCCATGGATGAGAGAAGGGACATGCCGGGCAGTAGGCCACATCAGCTGGTTAAGCATCATGACATAAATGAGTATCTAAAATATTGTAAAAATTACTCAAAATCGCCCTAAGGTTTTTTATTTTTTAAAATCTACCAGTGGATTAGATTGTCTTTTTACAACTTTCAAAATAATGATATCAAAATATTGTCTTTTTAGATTGTCTTTTTACAACTTTTAAAAGATATCAAAATAATCCATAATCCATGTCAATATCATCTATAAAGTATTTAATTTTTTTTAATTTTAAAATTATTTATAAAAGATGATTTTATGGATTAAATAGTAATTAATATAATATAATTTAATGGTGAAAATTTTAAAATATTAAAAAAATTATAAAATGAAGTATATTAATACAGAGTTTCACCAATTATATAATGATATAAAAATAATACATATTGTTCGTAAATAATACTTATTGTTGGCTAAGGAGGAGGGGAAGAGAGAATTTTTCTTAGAGAGAGAGAGAGAGAGAGAGAGGGAGAGATCAGCTACCAAAACATGTTTCTTAGAATCATGGCGACTTGGCCCACGGATGAGAGAAGGGACATGCTGGGCAGTAGGCCACAGCAGCTGGTTATGCATCATGACTTGTGTGAGTATCTAAAATGTTGTAAAAATACTCAAACTCAGCGTGATAATAAAATCTCGACTTAATTAAAAATTTATTATACATTTTATTTCAATTCTTATTTTAAAATAATCTTATTCTGTTTTTATTATTTATTTATTTTTTTTGTGAAACAATCTTATTTTTATTTGGGGTAAAGAAAAATAGAACAATTTAGATGTGTCTTGTATTTATGTTTGGAATGGGTTACACTCCTACCATGTTTCTCTAAGGTGTGAAAGAAAAATGTTTGAGAATTGAGAGGATTTTGAGTGATTTTTATCCCTCAAAGTCGCAGATATTTTTCTTTTTAATTTTTTCAAATTGAGAAAATTTTGAAGGAGATGATACTTTGTTTATAAGTTTTTATGTATTTTTTATTTAAAAATTCTAGAATATTATTGATAGAATTTTACTTAAAAAGTATAGAAATTTTAATTTGCTTACATATAGTGCGGTGAGGATTTTTTTTTTTTTTTTAATGTTCAATCACGTAGTATAAAAAAAAGGACATCCACACATTAATTGGGCGTAAAACCACAATATAGAACACAAATTTTTCTTGAGTTGTAGATGATATGGTTTCTTAAAATTGTGACAATATATATATATATATATATATATATATATATATGCATGTATGTATGTCTAGAGACTAAACAAAAT
The DNA here is from genome assembly GCA_032878915.1 of Castanopsis chinensis. Classification (NCBI taxonomy): domain Eukaryota; kingdom Viridiplantae; phylum Streptophyta; class Magnoliopsida; order Fagales; family Fagaceae; genus Castanopsis; species Castanopsis chinensis. The sequence goes on from JAVQMG010000086.1 coordinate 2,151,767, forward strand.
ATTTTACGTCTTATACTGCATTGTTCTCATCTCTTTAATTTCTACATTACAGAGAGTCAAACAATGAAAGTGATACGATGATATCTATTATTCTCTCCTCTATTATACTAATTTTAAAACCCTATTACTTCTGATCCTCTAAACTTCCTAAAATTGTTTCCAACTCATCAACCTTTGTCATATAATTGTATGCCAAATTAATTTTGGCATATAGAGTCAAACGGTCATTAGTGCCCCTCGGCGTACATCGAATACGTAATTTTTTTTTTTTTTGAATTTCATATTGCACGTTTTCCAAAAAACAAAGAAAGAAATTAAGGAAGAAAACCTAGGTCTTATTCACTCTCTAAAGTAAACCAAGCCAAATGTTAATCAAGACTTCAGGCAGTCCAGGTTCATGCAAGCCAAATTTTTGTTCTTCTCATGCGTATTCACCATGTCAACGACTCAACTTTAATTTCCGCGTCGTTATTCTCATTGGTCGATACTCAATAGTGGTTGATAACCAGTTTATCTACAGAATATTCAACCAAGAGCAAGTCCCATATCCATATGTATTTTAGTTGTCCAGATTCTTTGTATCAAGGTTTGAAAACTCTAGGTGGGGGCATCTATACGCGTCTTAATCCTTGTCTTCCTTCAACTGATTCACACTTTGGTGATGCTGAGGTTACAAACAAATTCCAACCACCCTAATAGGCTAACACGCCATAATGTGATTATGCACAGCTAAACATTTTAGTCTTGGCTTAATATTGTTGTAGGAAGTAGACTTTTTGGAACTGAGACTCTCTCTCTCCCTTTGGTGCATGTTAGCGACTTGCTCCTAATGCTCACCCGAGCCTTTGTCTACTGTTACCACAAGCATTGCTCCGAGCAAGGACCTTTCCCTACATTCAGCCAACCAAGGACCTTTCCCTACATTCAGCCAACTAAGGGCCATGTGCCTCTCTTTATCTTATTTGTAAATGTTAAATTACCGATTTTTTCAAAAGTTTTAACTCTTAGGAGATAGTATTAACACAAGAGGTCATCGGTTCAATCCTTTGTATCCACCATATTTCCCATTTAAATTTTCACGCGTTGAGCCTCCACTGAATGGTAGCTTAGGTGACCCACATACAAAGAGAAAATGTTAAATTAAATAAATAAATTCACCATCTCCTAACGGTTTAAGTTTTGGAGAGAATCAGTAATTTAACCGTGGAACTCACACTACTATCCTATTTTGGAGTGTCACCATGGTTATGTTGTTGCAATGCTTGGAGCTTTTCTCTTGGCCTTTCTTGGGTTGCCATCCCTTCCTTTCTGGATGTTTGACTTAGAAAGCAACTTATTTGGGTGGTTTGTTTTTTGATTTTAATGACAGTAATCAGTTTTTTTGTGGGGACCTTCATTTTGTTTTATGTAAATTGGAGTTTTTGTTTTACTATTTTTTCTTGTACTATTTTTCTCCAAGGAACTATATATGTTCTCCCAAGTCCCAACATATATTCTTGTATAAATATTTTATTAACAATAATTTTTTTGCTGATGTCATTAAAAAATAAAAACTAAACAATTTTAACTGTATATATTTTTTGGGATAAAAAGTTTCAACTATTAGTGTGTAAAGCATTTGGCAAAATGCAGTGCTAAGTGCTTTAGACTGTTTGGTAACCAATTACTAAATTGATTTTAGATGACAAAAGAAGACATGATAAAAATATTTTTGTATTTTCAGAGAGAGAGAGAGAGAGAGAGAGAGAGAGAGAGAGAGAGAGAGAGAGAGAGAGAGAGAGAGAGAGAGAGAGAGAGAGAGAGAGAGATTGCAATAGTGAGTTCAATATTGCCGGGGCGAAAGAGTTTTTCCTTCCGACAAATAAGATTTGTATTGGGTTGGGGGCTTAAATTGAAACTCGATGATGGACACGAAGCTCGGCCCAAAGGCTATCAGTGAAGATCCAAAGAATTCACCTTATTTTACGCCTTAAGCTTAAGTTGAGACTGACAAGGATGACCCATAAACAATTCCTACAGCAAACACGTTAGCATGATTAAAGAGCATTCTACAGAAAATAGCCCAGTAGTAAAATGTTTCTACAGTAAAATATCCCAATGGTAAACTGTTTCAGTGTTAAGTTGTCCTAGCAATAAAATAAGACTGAACAGAATAAACCTCCTGCTGTTAACTATTTCACAAATTAAGAAAAATATCTACATTTTCAAACTCATCATCCATTGGCTTTGGAGAAGAGTCTTCTAATACAATAATATGAGGGAAAAGTTCTATAGTAACAGTTACATCATAACTGTCAATAGTAAATGAGTAAATAAATATTATGGCATCCATTAGAACAATAATGAGGAAACTTAGTGTGAGATGAAGGGAGAGAGAGAGAGATTCTAGCTAGTGCAGCAAAATCATCATGGTGCCAAGGTATACTCATGGATATAGTATGTATAGTAAGTAATGAGGGACATTTCAGGTAGCATGAGTGGTGAGAGAGAGTGTGTAGTGAAGCTGCTGGGACTTTCTGTTAGGGACAGGTAAAAACTTATTAGTAGAGATGTGAGGAGTATTTGTAAGCTATTGGCTGTAGAGCTCAGTTTCTGAGTTTGAAACTAAGAACCCAAAGACTTAGAACCTCATTAAAAGTTTTTAGAGAATTAAGGAAAAGAGAGTAGAGAAGTTTTCTGAAAGTTCTTCCTTATGGGCGTCTCTTAGTGTTGTGTTGGAGTGTTGATGGGGAGCTTCCATTTATAGTTGAGTTTTATCGGCTGCTTAACAAATAATCTCTACTAAATCAGCCTCCAATCTTTCGAAAATTTTTAGAGAATCGTTCCTAGGATTTTGGACCAAGAGTGGTAAGCTCAGCTTTTAGAATGTTCTTGCTGTTTTGGGCAATTACAACTAGGGTTCTGATTTTGTATTAAATACTTATTTGTCCTCAGCTAATGGGATTAAGGCATATGTTAGGCTAATGAACTTGGTTTTGCTGCTATTAGAATCAGAGCTCCCTAGGGCAGATTGTATCACCCCAAGCTAGGTGTCAATCTTGGAGCTCTATGCTAGGAACTCTGCTGGGATCCCTTTGGTGTCCTCTAAACCATATTTCCCTAAGTTTTTCCATTTGGGTTCATGTGTTTGGTCCATGAACCAGAAATTACATGTTTTTGGCAAGATAATGAGCCATTTTCAAGTTGTTGCAGGAGCAGTCATAGTCTGGTTATGGTTGCTCTCAGCCCTTGACCGAATAGGTTGGAGAAGAAAAGAGAGATAGCTGGTTGAATGCTCCCCAGTTTTATGTCATGTCTCCTCAGCTTTGTGTCATATGAGAGCTTTATGTCACATGAGCAATGATGAGAATTCAACTTGTCAAAGAAGGGTTTACCCCCTGCTGGAACGTGTCCACTTTTGATCCGATTGGACAAGTTGGAGCTGATGGCAATGGGCTCCAACTGTCAGGTTGTATTGAAATTTGGTTGGTCAGCTCACTTGTGCTTCAATTGCTGGAATTTGTATATGAGCTAGGTTGGGTTAGCTGGGCCTTGTAATTGAGCTTCTTTGGGCTTGGTTATCCCTACAAAATGAAGAGTTTTTCCATGGGTGATGTACATGGGCTTTTGTAAATTTTGCAAGAAAAGTATTTTTGGAAATGAGTAATTATATTTCCCATGAGTTAGGGATTTCTGCACATGAAAATATGTCTTTACCAAGGAATAATTTTGGGCTTTAAGCATCATGTAATTATTTTTGCCAAAATATTATTTGGGCTTTTAGAAATAGTTACCAAAATAATATTGGGCTTTATGAGTAATTGCCAAATAATATTAGGCTTTTAGAAATAGTTGCCAAAATTATATTTGTGCTTTTAGAAATAGTTGCCAAAATAATATTGGGCTTTTAGAAATAGTTGTTGTGGTACCCATGGGCCCAAATCGCGTATCTGGCCGGCCCAAAGGCCCTCACAATAAAAGAAGCCCAACTCTACATCTTGAGATGATCCGAGGACATAATCAGTCCGACCTACAAAGTCACGAAAAAGGAGTATCATGCATGTCCAAACACCAAGAAATATAACGTCCGAGGACAACCCAGTCCTCGGCAAGGCGTCGCCGAGGACTATGTGAATGGTCTAGTAGTTGGATAATGCCCATGACGAAGGTTTTTGATGCTGGTGTTAAGGAAACGAGAATAAAGAATAAAGGGAAGGGATTGACTATGGCCAAAGGAAAAGCTGCTATCACCGCATTTAAGGCTCTACACCTGCTTCTCTGGCCGCATTAATGAAGAAGTGACGCCTGAACGTTGGGTTTCAATCTTATCTTCACCACCAAAGACCTTAACAAAAAGGAGTGATGGGACAAGTATCTAAAAAGGAAACACCTGGATTATACCTGGAGGGAAAAAGTTAGGTCTATAAAAGGAAAGGGAAGACGAGAGAGAAGGGGGGGGGGGGGGGAAAGAAGGGAAAAAGAGAGAGAAAGAGGAAAGAAAGAATTTGTAAAAGAACCAAGAAATATCGTTCTCGGCATCAATGTATTCAACTCCATGTTACATACTCATACCAGTGCAGTGTATAAATCACAGAACCTAATCAAACTTTTGTATTATCTATCATCTCAAAAACCTAGATTAAACACCCACTCTCTATAAATTCATTGTTTAGTGCTCATTGAGCTGGTCCACTGTCCAAACTTGGATTAGTTTGATTTGTGCACCTACAGTTGCTAAAATAATATTAAACTTTTAAAATTAGTTACCAAAATAATATTGGACTTTGTAAAATAGGTGCCAAAATAGTATTTGAGCTTTGTAAAATAGGTGCCAAAATAATTTTTGGGCTTTGCAAAATAGATGTCAAAATAGTTTTTGGGCTTTGTAAAATGGGTGTCAAAATAGTTTTTGGGCTTTGCAAAATGGCTGCCAAAATAGTTTTTGGGCTTTGTAAAATAGGTTGAGATTTTGTAAAAATTTTGTCATGTAGCAATGGACTTAGTAAGAATGTCGTGTAGCAACAGGCTTTGTAAAGGGTGCAGTGTAGCAATGGGCTTTGTAAAGGGTACCGTGTGGTAATGAGCTTTGTAAAGGTGTCGTGTAGCAACAGGCTTTGTAAAGGTATCGTGTAGCAACGGGCTTTAGAGGTGCCGTGTAACAACGGGCTTTGTAAAGGTGTCATGTAGCAACGGGCTTTAGAGGTGCCATGTAACAACGGGCTTTAGAGGTGCCGTATAGCAATGGGCTTTGTAGGGAGTTTTGTTGGACTTTTGGAGTTTTGCCCACAAGTTAAATGATTTTGGGCTTTTTTGTGAAGGAAGTATAATTTTGTGGCCTAATTTTGGTAGTAATGTGATGAGTATTTTTGTGAAAACCTAAGTTGGACAATATGTGAGATATAATGGGTATTATTTGTAAGATGACCTAAGGTAATTTATGGGGCTTACATAGGGAATATTTGTGGGAGCCCAAGTTGGGCAATAATATAGAGAGTATTTGGGTAATATGTGAGAAATATTTAAGTAGGCTCAAAATGGCTTATGGGCTTGTGTGGGTATTTTTTTAGAGAGTGGGCTAATGAAATTAGGGCCTGCAAATTTGAATCTTAACAAATATTGTACATAAACAATTCTTCAATATTGTTAATCTCTCTTCCTTGCTCTTCTTCTCTGGTGGAGGTCCAAGTCCCCTTGAAGTGGTCTACCCTTAGTTCCTCAAATTTTTTTTCTTCAAATTCTTAACATTTGATATCAGAGCCACAACTACCATGTTGAGTAATCAGACGTAGTTCGTTGAGTATAAGTTCAAATGAGTTGTGGCTTTGTCATTGGATCTCGGAGGGGGCAACCTCTAGGCTAGATTAAAATGTCTTACTAAGTTATTGAATAACTAATAAGTGAGTAGAGTTGCTAAAAGGGCAAGAGATACCATTGGATTAGTCTTGATAAAGTGAGCCGTCATGATGTCAATTATGTAGTGTGGTGGTATGTTGTGATTCAAGTTTCCTACATGGCTTAAGTGCAAGTTTAACCATGTCTATATAAGCTTTTCGGCACTCCTTCCTTATAAGCCGGTTTTCAAAATAGAGTAAAATTAGCCAAAAATTAACCTATTTTTGGCCAACTTCCCCTCACTCCCCCCTCAATCCAAATGGATTCTTACACTTTTTAGATTGGGGATTTCTTTTGGGATTTCCGGTTAAGAATTGAGTTTGGGATTTGTTTTGAGTATTACCCCTGACATGTCAATTTGTTTTGTAAATTTTTAATAAAAAAATATCACAATATTTAAAAGGCCTAGGTTTTGACAATAATCGTAATTAACCAAATAACTAATAGCGCTCATTTTTTAATTTAAAACATCAATTATGTTCAATAATCAAATTTCAATGACCAATAATGTATTTTAGCCTTGTTAGTAATATCTAGGCTTAAAATTTCAGACCAAACGACAGAAATTTAGTGATTAGAATGATAATAACTTGTGTTATTTTCGGTAATATGGGAATAGTAAGTTGACTGTCGGAATAAAATTTGTTTGGATAGGATCCAGATATACTTAACGTCACTTTTGTTAATGTTATAGTAATTAATAACTTTGTACTTTTCTACGTGTGGATTTTTGATCAAGTTGCAGTTAATGTCACTTTTGTAAGTTTGTACAGTGTTATAATAATTTTTTTTTCCATACCACAGTGTTATAATAATTAATAACTTTTCTAAATTAGAAACGGTACCTTCGAACTTCACCTAAAATTTAATCTATTCTCTAAGATTATTTTTGTTCAATTCAGTTTTTTCACTTTTAGTTTTATTCAATTTAGTCGTTCTATTAGTCTTTGTCATAATTGCGTTGTTCAAAACAAAATACCTCTTTTGGGGTTTTTAATGGCTCGGTTTTAATGGAGACTAAAAAATTGACTGAATTAAATAAAGTTAAAAGTGAGGTGTAAGATTACAATCTATCTTTTAGTCAAACGGTCATTAGTGCCTCTGCCCTCTTGGCGTACATCGAATATTTTTTTGTTTTTTAATTTTAATTTCATATTCCACGTTTTGCAAAAGACAAAGAAATTAAGAAAGAAAGCCTAGGTCTTATTGACTCTTCGGAGTAATCCAAGCCAAATGTTAATCAAAACTGAAGGCAGTCCAGGTCACTACAAAAAACGCGGGTTCTAGCCACGTTTTTTTTGGCCGCGTTTCTCAAAAACGCGGCTATAGCTGATCTATAGCTGCGTTTCTAAGAAACGCAGCTATAGACTAAACCTATGGCTGCGTTTTTAAAAAACGCGGCTATAGATGATCTATAGCTGCGTTTACAACGTAGCCAAAAGGGGGCCTATAGCTGCGTTTTTAGAAAACGCAGCTATAGGCCCTCCAGCAGTATAAATTTTGTTTCAAGGGGGATCTATAGCTGCGTTTTTAAAAAACGCGGCTATAGGTCCCCCTTTGGTCGTTTTAAAAAGCTTTAGATGATCTATAGCCGCGTTTTCAAAAAACGCAGCTATAGGACCAGCAGTATAAATTTTATTTTTAAGGGGGGAATAGCTGCGTTTGCTAAAAACAGCTATAGGTCCTCTAGTAGAATAAAATTTTATTTTAAAGGTGGGACCTATAGCCGTTTTAAAAACGCGGCTATAGGTCCCCCTTTGGCTGCGTTTAAAACGCAGCTTTAGATGATCTATAGCCGTGTTTTCTAAAAACGCAGCTATAGGCCCTCCAGTAGAATAAAATTTTATTTTAAAGGGGGAGCTATAGCTGCGTTTTTAAAAAACGCGGATATAGGTCCCCCTTTGGCTGCGTTTATAACGCAGCTTTAGATGATCTATAGCCGCGTTTTCTTAAAACGCAGCTATAGGCCCTCCAGCATAATTAAAAAATTTTAAGCTTCCCACGTGCTCTCCCCGTTTCCCACCTGCATCCCACCTACCCTTACTTCATCTTTTTATCCTTTTCTCTTCCTTTTTTTTTTCTTTCTTCATTCTACACTCAAGGCAATTCTTCATCAGGTTCTTCTTTCTTTCCTTTTTTTTTTTTTTTTTCCTTTTCTTTCTTCCTTCTTGACTAACTCTTCAGGTTCTTCTCTTTTTTCTTTTTCTTTCTTCCTTCTTCACTCCAATGTAACTCTTTTTATTTTTTTTTTCTTTGTTTCTGTAGAGATTTTTTTTTTCTTTGTTTCTGTAGAGTTCCTGCTTCTTTTTTCTTTCTTTCTTTCTTTCTTTTTTTGCTTCTTTTTTCTTTCTTTCATTTTTTGCTCCTTTTTCTTCACTCCAACGTAAACCCTTTTTTTTTTTTTTTTTTTTTTTTTTTTTTTTTTTTTTTTACTCTAGCACATCAACACACTGATTGTCTATAGATCTATATATATATATATATATATATTTTTTTTTTTTTGTTATTTTATGTTTAGTTAGTAAGATATTGTGGCTTGTGCTGTTGTATTACTGATATTGTGCTTATATTTAAATGGGTTTGTGTTCTTGAGCACACTAGATTTAGTGTTAGATTTGGGTTGATTTTGTTGAATGAGAGGAGGTTTATCGGTCTGTGTTCTTATATTTTGGAGCAAGTTGTGTTTGTATTGTTAGTATGTTGTGTTTGATTTTGAATTTTTTGGGTGTGTTTGTATTGTGAGTATGTTGTATTTGATTTTTAATTTTCAGGTGTGTTTGTATTGTGAGTATTTTGTGTTTGAATTTTTTGGGTTTGAATTTTTTGGGTTCGTGTTTAATTTTGGGCATTTGAGTAGATTTGAATTTTGAATTTTTTGGGGAAAAAAAATAACCCCGAATTTTTTTTTTTGTTTTTAAAAATACCCATAGCTGCGTTTTAAAAACGCAGCTGTAGGAGGCTATAGCCGCGTTTTTAAAACGCAGCCAAAACTATACCTATAGCTGCGTTTTAAACGCAGCTCAAAAAGGGTCTATAGCCGCGTTTTTGAAAAAACGCAGCTATAGGTCCCAGCCTTCAGGGGATGAAAAACGCAGCTATAGAGGCAAAAAAACGCAGCTATAGGTCCCCGCAAGGGGCTATTGTCACGCCGCTAAAGCTGCGTTTAAAAACGCGGCCATAAAAACGCAGCTTTTGTCCTATAGCTGCGTTTTTGGGGTCTATAGCTGCGTTTTTAAAACGTGGCTAAAGCCCCCTTTTTTTGTAGTGGGTCCTTGCAAGCCAAGTTTTTGCCTTCTCATGCGTACGCGTGTTCACCATGACCACTTATCGCTTTACGTTCTCATAATTATCATTATTCTTATTGGTCAATACTCGATAGATAGTCGTTGATACCCAGTTTATTTACAGAATATTCAACCAAGAGCGATTAAATCCCATATCAATATGTATTGTAGTTGGCAAGAAAAGAAAAAACCCTATATGGGCTGTGTTTATTTATATCAAGGTTTGAAAACTCTAGGTGGGAGCATCTATATGCGTCTTAATCCTTGTCTTCCTTCAACTAATTCACACTTTGGTGATGCTGAGGTTACGAACAAACCAACCACCCGAATAGGCTAATACACCCTAATGTGATTGTGTACAGCTAAATATTATAGTCTTGGTTTAATCTCTCTCTCTCTCTCTCTGTTAGCTACTTGCTCCTAATGCACACCCGAGCACCTGTTGAATGTTATCACAAGTATCGCTCCGAGGTGGGACCTTCTCTTGCATTCAGCCTACTAGGGGGCCACGTGCCACCTTTCTAGGGGATCTCTTCGTCTCATTTGTGGATGTTAAATTACTGATTGTTTTAAAGTTTAAGTCGTTAGAAGATGATATTAGCACACAAGTTCTTCGGTTCAATTCCCTGTATCTACCATACCTCCTATTTAAATTTTCATGTGTTGGGGCTCCCATTGAATGGCAGCTTAGGTGGCTCACATGTGAAGAGAGAATGTTAGACCGGGGCTGCTCTACATGGAGTCCAGGGAAATTACTTTGTGACCACCCGAAATTTCTTTTAGGCCCAACATAACTAAATTTTGGACAAAGTTTGGCAAAAGCTTGGCTATAGACAAAGATTACAACTCTATTCAATATATATATATATATATATATATATTTTATTGAATGTGAATTTTAACAAATCCACCATTTAATTATATTTTCTTCTTAAATCCTCTATACTTGTACAATTTCAAGAATATAACAATCAATAGTTATGTCATTAATCAAATATTTAAATTTCAAGTTTTTGTTGTCTAAAATTATACATAAAAAATAATTTTATGGTTCGAATGGTAAATAACATCCAATTGGCATGAAATTTTGACGTGTTTTAAGAATATAGAGAATATGTAATTCATCGATTAGATTTTTAAAATATGTAACAATAGTAATTCATTTAGTGAGAATGACTACAACTAAGTTTGTAACCAAATTTTGTTCTTAAACTTTGGTCCCCTTAACAATATATTAGGTCCTTATAAATAAAAAGAAAAAGTCCAAGAAAAATTTTATTTAACTAAACTTTTGAAGAAATGTAGTTTGCAACATTGATAATGAGATTATTATGTAATGATTTCAAAATAAAAAAAATTTGTAAATGGAAATTATAACATTTTATGTATTTGCGTGTGTGTGTGTTTTTTTTTGGGTCAATATATATTTAGTTCTCTTTTTATTAGATTTTGTATAATTAAATTTTCTTAATGATCATCCTTAAAAAAATTCCTAGGGCTACCACTGGTGTTAGATTAGCTAAATAAATTCGTCATCGTTTAAGAACTTAAATTCTTGAGAGAATCGGTAATTTAGCTATGGAACTCGCACTACTTCTATTTTGGAGTGTCACCATGGCTATGTCGTTGCAATGCTTGGAGCTTTTCTCTTTGCTTTCGTGAGTCACCATCCCTTCCCTTCTGGATGTTTGACTCAGAAAGCAACTTATTTGGGTTGTTTGTTTTTGGCAAAAATGGGCAAATGCCCATTTCGCACAAAAAAATGGGCAAATGCCCAATTTTCCAAACTAATTAAGGAAATACCTCTCTTTTGAAACTTGATTTTCTCAAAATCGAGTTTAGAAAAAAAAAAAAAAATTCTGGAGCCCTATAGGAACATTTTAAGGAGCCTATAGTGACGTTTTAAGGACCTATAGTGACGTTTCGTAACTCGACCTCCATGAAATCGAGTTACATGCAAGTTTTTCTTATTTTTTTTACCTATAACTCGACTTCATGGAGCTCGAGTTACAAATCGCCGCTATAGGTTCTTAAAAACGTCACTATAGGCTCTTTAAAATGTCGCTATAGGGTTTAACTCGATTTTCTCAAATCAAGTTACAAAAGAGGACTATTTTCCTAATTAGTTTGGAAAATGGGGCAACATGCTGATTTTTTTTTTTTTGGTGAAAAGGGCAAAAGCCCATTTTGGCCTTTGTTTTTTTATCTTAAGACTATTATGCAGTGCTAAGAGCTTAAAGCTGTTTGGTAACCAATTACTAAATAGCTTTTAGATGACAAAAGAAGACATGAAAAAAATATTTTAGTATTTTCATACTTGAATTCAATTAATTGAATTAACAGTACTGACATACCATAATAATAATAATATTATTAGGGCCTAATGGTCTCTCTTAAAAGTAATTTTAATAGAGACCATTATTATTTTTGGACTTTATACCAATTCATTATTTTTTTTGTTTTAAGACATCAATTCATTATTTTTTTCTTCTCTAAAAGAAAATCGTTATTTTCGTGGGTTTCAGTTAGTTTAATTAGTAAAGTCTCTAATAGTTGAATAAGAGATCTGAGATTCTATTTTCGTTTACATCAGAGACTGATTGGTATCTTGGCCTGATGATAAATAACTATCATCAATAGAAGATACCATAGATTGAAACTCTTTAAAAAAAAAATCATTATTTTCATTAAAAATTGAAACAATGGATTATAGAGCTTTAAATCTTTATCTAAAAATTTCAGCTGTAACCTTAAATCTATTTTCAGCTTTAAGGAACACCTTAAAGCATTTTGGCAAAACTACCAAACGGGTCTTAACTCAGGCTCTTTTTTTGACCCTTGGTGATTGAAATACAAAGATAACAATCCCTATGAAAATGTGCAAGGTGAACAACTTACAGCAAGTCCAAAGATGCATGGGCATACCATATGACTTAAACATTAGACAACTTCTCAGGATGGTGTTGTAGGTGTGGGTGTGTGTTTCAAACACTTTTGTTATTACTAATTTTATTGCCATTGGGAATTTATGAGTAAAATAGTGGTTGGCAATTATGAGAAAAATAGTCGTTGGACAATAATGGCTAATATAGCCGCTGGGCTTTTATGGGTTTTTAGTTACTAATATCTATAGGTTATTATTGTTGTGAATAGCCTATATAATACCCATTGCATGGCGTACAGTAAGAGGTCCATTCCCCTCAGGCCCAAATGTGAATAGGCCTATGCACGGTACTCGACCATCGGCCCCTCGTTTCTCATGATTAACCATTAAGCAGCCCAAAGGCGTCAGCCCATCACTTGGGAGTTCGATGCATGGCAGACGGTAGACGCACTGATAATGCAAGGCTACACCTCGGTAGATCAGGAGTGCCTTGGGAGACGTCACTGTCGAGAAACTTTTGGCGGCCAGCACCAGTCCCAATGAACCAACTCCTTTTCCCAACGAAGCATATTCCTTGTCAAGAATAATTAATTTGGGCCCCACCCACATGAGCAGAACCAGAGGGCAATCATAACTCTGCCACAATCTTCAAGCTATAAATATTAGAAGAGACAATGAAATTAGGGTTAGACAATTGAGAGATAAGACTGAGAGAGTAGCCGAGAATATGAGAGAGAGCTTTGAAAGAAAGAATAAGAAGTTAGCTTCTGTATAAAGCCTTTCATTGAACCTGTCCAGGAGCTACCCATTATAGGATACTCAAAACCCACTAAATAAGTACATTGTGAGCCCAAATACCAGGCTCAATCTTGTGTGGAATATTGGACACTAACAATTGGCGCCATCTGTGGGGATCTCTTACTTAGCTGTGGTTTTGCCAAGGTTCAATTGGCCAAACATGTCCGACCATCGTTTAGCAAGCTACGCTGATAGTGGGTCAAGAGGGTCATCGCAGAGTTCTAGTTGGTGGGAAAGGAGGTATAAGAGGAATGAAGATCATAGACGTGAACAAGATGAGAGACATTCTAGTTCAGGAGAGGGGTTGTCGCAAACATACCAATCAGTGTTTGAAGTCTTCGAACAAGAGTAGTGTAATAGGAGGGATTAGGAGTTAGAGCGCCTATGCAAAATGGTAAGGGACCTAGAGTTGGACATATGGGCCAGGCCCTGAAGGAGGGACCGTGATGAGCTCTTTGAAGGATCAGTAAGTGTAGGGGGCAGTTATGGAGAAGTGTCTCACCAGCCTGGTTCCCATCGGTCTAGGGATAGGTCGTAGGATTTGATGGAAATATGCATGTATGCAGTGGAAAATTAACGGATCTACTTCATTTGCAATTGATAACATGTACTATGTAAATTTTAGAAATCAAGAACAAGAGAGCATACCTTGGTGCGGTGAAATTCAAAACCAAAGATTGAAGTACTTAGGAATACTTTTAGTCTTCACTTCGATTTCACTAACGCCTAAGAAGTGCGGTCTTTTAATCAGTTTCAAAGGAAGAATGAAAGTGTGTCTCACTCTCACATACACACCATTTCACAATGATGTCTCTTTTTTTCATACATTAAAATTCTATATGTTTCTCTCATTATAACTGATTATCTAATTGGGCTAGCCTTTTGGGCCTTTCTAATTGGGTTTTAATATGTGGCTTGGAATGGGACCAAAAGGGACCAATAAAACACTAGCTCCAATGGGCCTTGGGCTTTCTGTCAACTCTTGACAAGTTCAAGATTACCATTAACTATATTTAATACCACTATATAAATATAATTTCACTTTAGGCCATATCTATGAATTATATCCCAAGACTTTATTGTACATGCAACCCCTTCATAAAATATTCGTAGTAATATAAAGTCATGAATGCGGACTGCCACTTTATAAATTACTACATCTTATCCTTGAGTACCTGATTTAATTCTTTTAAAGTTATTAATTATATATATATGAAATCCAATTTCATAGATATATACTTTAATAATTTCTTACCAAAGTGGTTAGACTTAACTCTCTGAATAACTGAACCATTAAACTTATCTCAAGAGAATATTTTATATCTCCATTAATAGACTATGAATTCCATATTGAGAATATATGTTCCATCAACACTAAATGTTGCTGCCCAACATACTGAGATTTTAACCGTTACTTTAGATCTCACTCCTGATATATCAAAGCAACCTACACTTCATGATCGGGACAAATAGAAGTCATGAGATATATTATTCATTTGACAGTTGTTAGGAGAATAATAAATCTCACTGCGGTCCTGTTCAATATGTCTTAATTCTTAAAACATATCAACATATCAACTAGAAGTCTACATTTCCATAATCAAGACAAATCATCTTAGTTGATATGTTATAGTCTTCGCAGATGAATTGTCCAATTTCGTCACTGACTACGAACTACAATTCTGAGTTTATAAAGAACTTGTGATTTATATCTTCTGTGATTTTTCACATAAATTATATATTATGCATCTCATGGACTATATGATAATGTCCCATGTTCATGTTACCATTATTTTAGATAATAATAAAATAACTTTATCAATCACAATATAAAGTCATACATCATGTCATATAAATATCATACATAGCATCATACAATAGGATTTAAGGACACTAGTCCTAACAATCTCCCACTTGTCATAAAGACTATTATGCACTAATTTAACTCTCATTCCCTCCAAATGTGACTCGAAAGTCATTTGAGGCAAGGTTTTGGTAAAGGAATCTGCTAGATTATTTGCACTTTCAATTTTTGCTACCACTACATCTCCACGAGTAACAATGCCTTGAATGATGTGGTACTTCCTCTCAATGTGCTTTCCTTTCTTATGATTTCTTGGATCTTTGGATTGTGCAACCGCTCCACTATTGTCACAAAACAATATAATGGGAACTTGCTCCATTCTTATAATATCAAGATCAGAAAGGAATTTCTTGAGCCAAACACCTTCCTTTGCTGCTCAACAAGCAGCAATGTACACAGCTTCCATAGTGGAGTCCACAATATAAGATTGCTTAACACTACTCCAACTTATGGCTCCACCTCCTAAGGTGAAGACACATCCTGAAATGAATTTTCTGAAATCTAGATCCGATTGAAAATTTGAATTTGTATAGCCAATGGGAATCAAGTCCTCACACCGGTAGACAAAGATATAATCTCTCATTCTCCTAAGATACTTAAGAATATGCTTTACAGCTTGTCAGTGTTTTGGTCCTGGATTTAATTGATATTGGCTGACTATGCCAACTAAATAACAAATATCTGGTCTAGTACAAAACATGACATACATGAGACTTCTTACTACAGAGGCATAAGGAACTTATCTCATCATATTTTCTTCCTCTTGAGTCTTAGGTCTTTGCTCATCAGATAGAGGAATTCCATGTCTAAAAGGAAGTAAACCTTTCTTAGAGTTTTGCATGCTAAACTGTTCTAGAATCTTATCTATGTATCTAGCTTGTGATAAGCTTAACATATTAGTCTTGCGATCTCGCCAAAGCTTGATCCTTAGAATAAAGTTAGCCTCACCCGAGTCTTTCATATCAAATTGGCTTGACAACCAAACCTTTACTGATGGCATTACCCCCACATCATTTCCAATGAGTAAAATATCATCAACAAAAAACACTAGGAACATTACTACTTTATCTTGATGTCTTTTGTACGCACATGGTTCATCAAGATTTTGTTCAAAACCAGATGGTTTGATTGCTTGCTCAAATTTGATGTTCCATGACCTAGATGCTTGCTTAAGTCCATAAATGGACATTTTCAACTTGTATACCATATGCTCTTGGTTCTTTGCTATGAAACATTTTAGTTGCATCATATAGATTTCTTCTTTAAGATTGCAATTGAGAAAAGCAGTCTTGACATCCATTTGCCAGATCTCATAATTATAATGAGCATCAATAAATAAGAGAATTCCGATAGATTTAAGCATTGCTACTGGTGAAAAGGTTTCTTCATAATCAATACATTTTTTTTGTGTATACCCTTTCGCCACTAGCCTTGCTTTAAAGGTTTCAACATTTCCATATATCCCTCTCTTCCTCTTATAAACCCATTTGCAACCAACAAGTTTAATGCCGTTAGGTGCCTCTACAAGATCCCAAACTTGATTGGAATACATCGAATCTAATTTATATTCCATAGCTTGGACCTAATGATGTTCATCTATATCATAAATTGCTTCATCTTAAGTGTAAAGATCCGATTTGACCTTTTCTAAGATAGCTTCATAAGTTTCTCCCAAACCTATGAATCTTATAGAAGGCTGAACAATTCTCCCACTACGACGAGGCACCTGAGTACTAGACATCTCATGAGTAGTATCTTGTGGTGTATCTAATACAACCACATCATCCCTAGTTTCATCCATTAGTTGTTTAACTACATGTTCTTTCATTTCAACCAAAACAACTCTACTTCTAGGAGTAAAATTATTCATGTAGTCATTTTCCAAGAATTTGGCATTTGTGCTAACAAACACTTTATTATCCTTATGACTATAGAATAAACCTCCAATAGTTCTTTTTGGATACCTTACAAAAAATACCACTTCTGTTTTAGATTGTAACTTGTTAGACTTTCCTTTCAACACATGTGCTGGACAGCCCCAAATGTGGAGATGTCTTATACTAGGCTTACGTCCATTCCACAACTCTACATGTGTTTTAGGAACAAAATTCAAAGGTACTAAATTCAGAAGATACATTGCAGTATTTAAGGCATATCCCCAAAAGGAAATTGGTAGAGTCGAATAACTCAACATAGATTTAACCATATCTAAAAGAGTTTTATTCCTTCTTTCTGCCATACCATTTTTTTGTGGAGTTCCAGGTGCAATCAATTGGGATATAATCCCATTTTTCAGTCAAGTAATCCTTGAAATCTCCAAGAAGGTATTCGCCACCTCGATCAGATCGAATGACCTTTATGTGTTTGCCTAATTGATTCTCAGCTTCAACTCTAAACTCTTTGAACTTTTCAAAGGCTTCAAACTTCCATTTTATTAGGTACACATAACCAAATCTAGAGTAATCATCAGTGAAAATAATGAAATACTCATAACCACCTCTTGCTTGGATTGACATAGGACCACATACATCTGAATGTACTAGTTCTAACAACTCATGGCCTCTTCTACCTTTTGCATTAAAAAGTCGTTTGGTCATTTTTTTCTCCAAACAAGATTCACAAATTGGAAAACCATCAAAGTCCACGGGCCCTAAGAGTCCAACTTTGATAAGTTTTTGAATTCTATTTAAATTAAATGACCCAAACGCAAGTGCTAAAGATATGCTTCACTAGTAGAAGGAAATTTTCTCTTTAATGATTTTGATGGGGTATGATAAAATACCACTCCAATTTCGTCCATAGAAATCGTCCAGGACTAGCAGGTTACATGGACAAGGCGTTGTCCTGTCAAGTGAGGGCCTCAAGACGAGGTGAGCTGACTGAAGGCCTCAGGATGAGGTAATCGTAACTTGAGTGCCTCAGGACGAGGTAAGCTGACTGTAAGGCCTCAGGACGAGGTAATCATAACTTGAGGGCCTCAGGACGAGGAATTCTGGACGACACATGGACACTTGGGAAAATTCATAAGTGAGAAAAACAACTCCGTATCATACGTGTAACTCCCAGTGACCGTTGCGCATAAAGAGTGTAACTCCTAAACAATTGAGGAAGTTATATTCGAACACGCATCTCCTCAAATCAAGGGGAGGTTACAAACCCAATAACTGCTCTTAAGACACTATATAAACATTGATTTAGACCAAGAAAAGGTACGTTTTATGATTCCTAAAAAGTTGGAACTCGAAAATAATAAAGAGAAAACTGACTTTGTCATCGGAGGGTTAATGGTCGGCAACCCCGAACACCTTTGATTACTGTTCTTTATTTTTCAGGCCGTCTTAACTCAACCGGTAGTCCTCTCTTATCCGAAGCATCCAGTTTACTAATTTTCTTTGCATCATCAGTTGGCGCCGTCTGTGGGAAAACTTTGAAGAAAATAATTTTTGTTTTCTTTTCGTTCGATCGTTCGTTGTTTCCAGACAAAAGGCTGAATGGTTTGGACAAGATCAAGGGCTACCAGCCCAGGCCACCAGGGGAGTAGGGATGCTTCTAGTAATCCCTACCGCGACCGTTAGTTAGTGCCTATTGTGCAATCTCCTTCTATTCAACATATGCTGTTCATGGCTGCTGCTATGGCGGAATTGACCTGCCAAAATCAGGAGTTGAATAGGGAGGTCAACTTAAGAAGGGCACGGGATGGAGTGCATGCAGAAGGACAAGCCCAAAGTCAAGAGGGTAGGGGAGAAAACGTTGAGTTCGAAGGTCAGTCAAGGGGTACTACTTCAAGAAGAGTGCCACAGTTGGAGAGGGAAATAAACCAGACGAGAAAAGCTATGGATGAAATGAAGGAGAATATGAGGCGAGTGAACCCCGTGGAAGACTTGGTTCACCGAACGAACTCCCCTTTCATGGCTTCCATCAATGGTCATCCCTTACCCCCTAAGTTTAAAATGCCTTCCTTGGATTCATATGATGGAAACCGTGACCTGTGTGATCACATTGCTACTTTTAAGACAACCATGCACCTTTAGGGAGTTCTGGACGAGATTATGTGTAGAGCGTTCCCCACCACACTAAAAGGGCCATCGAGGGTATGGTTCAGCAAAATACCCCCAAACTCTGTCGGATCATTCGAGGAGTTAAGTAAGATGTTTGTTAATAACTTCATCGGAGGACAACGCCATAAGCGTTCTTCTTCCAGTTTGTTAACTATTGAGCAAGGGGAGAATGAGAGTTTACGGTCCTTCATTACCCGTTTCAACAAGGAGGCCTTGACGGTGGATGAAATGGACGACAAGTTGTTGTTGGCCGCTTTCCATAATAGGGTCAATTCTGACTTGTTCATTCATAAAATATATGAGCAGGAGCCTCAGACTATGGCTGAACTCATCCATTCAGCCCAGAACTTCATGAACGCTGAGGACGCAATAATAGCCAAGAAGAGGAAAAGGTCAGAAAGCTCGGAAGCAGGTCACCAACAACATCTAGATCAAGGTCCTCGCCCCAAGAAGGCCCGAGCAGATGAGAAAAGGGATAGAGATGGTAAAAAGGCAAGTTCATTATCAAGAAGTTAGCAGTACACTCCCTTGAAGACCCCGCTAGAGCAGGTCCTTATGCAAATCAAGGATGATCTGTCCTTGAAGTGGCCGGAGAAAATGAAGGGAGATCCTAACAAGCGCAATAGGAACAAGTATTGCCGCTTTCACAGGGACCATGGGCACGACACAGATGAGTGTTTTGATTTGAAGCAGCAGATAGAGAACCTCATCAGGCAGGGAAAGTTGAGGAATTTCCTAGGACGAGACCACAAGGACGAGAAGTTAAAGGCCAAGGTGGAAGAGTCCTCACGACCCTTGCTAGGAGAAATAAGAGTTATTATAAAAGGAACCTCAGCAGTGCAGTCATCCAAATCGAGAAAGACATACCTAAAGGTGGTGCAAAACGTCCAGCTGTCAGGACGATCTCCCAGGACGAGGGAAGCTGACGAGCAAGCCATCACGTTCACGGACGAGGATTCTAGGAGAATTCATCACCCCCATGATGACACGATTGTCATTACTCTACTCATCACCGACTATACTACCAGAAGGGTGTTAGTAGACAATGGCAACTCGGCGGACATTCTGTATTACCCCGCTTTCCAACAAATGAGGCTAGGACGAGATCAGCTTCGTCTAGTGAATTCGCCCTTGGTAAGATTTGGAGGGATGAAAGTACAACCTGTAGGTACCATCACGCTGCCAATGGTGGTTGGAGCATACCCGCAGCAGATAACCAAAGAGGTAAACTTCCTTGTAGTTGATTGTTCATCATCATATAATACTATCATTGGAAGGCCTACTCTGAATAGCTGGAAGGCGGTAACCTCTACCTACCATTTGTCCGTTAAATTTTCAACTGAACATGGCGTGGGTCAAGTACAAGGAGATCAGTTAGCTGCTAGAGAATGCTACCTAGCTATGTTGGCAATGGACGAGCATGTACAGACAATAAGCATAGATGAAGGAAGAATCACATCGGAGCTTGTTGAGGTGTTAGAAGATGTCCCCTTAGACGATAGTAGAACTGAGAAGTTCACTAGAATAGGGGCGAGCATGGAAGAAGAGGCGAAGAATGCACTGGTCCAGTTTTTGAAGAAAAGTCTTGATGTCTTTGTATGGAGTCATGAAGACTTGCCGGGTATTGATCCGAGTGTCATTACTCACTGTTTGAATGTACGTCCCTTCTCCAAACTCGTGCGTCAGAAGAAGAGGGTATTTGCTCCTGAGCGAGATAACGCCATTAAAGAAGAAGTCCACAAGTTGATCACTGCAGAGTTCATCAGGGAAGTTTACTATTCGGACTGGTTGGCAAATGTAGTCATGGTAAAGAAGGCCAATGGCAAGTGGTGAATGTGTGTGGACTTTACTGACTTAAACAAGGCTTGCCCAAAGGACAGTTATCCGCTGCCACGCATCGACCAGCTGGTGGACTCGACGGCAGGTCACAGGCTGCTGAGCTTCATGGATGCCTTCTCAGGCTACAACCAAATAAGGATGGACGAGGCAGACCAAGAGAAGACTTCATTCATCACCAGCCAAGGATTGTTTTGCTACAAGGTAATGCCTTTTGGTTTGAAGAACGCGGGGGCGACTTATCAAAGGCTAGTGAACCATATGTTTCGTCCTCAGATTGGACGAAATGTAGAGGTCTACGTCGATGATATGCTGGTAAAGAGTTTGGACGAGGGGAAGCATCTGGACGACCTGCAAGAGACCTTTGACACACTTCGGCGGTACAACATGAAACTGAATCCAAGCAAGTGTGCCTTTGGAGTTTCATCAGGGAAGTTTTTGGGGTTCATGGTTTCACATAGAGGAATTGAGGCAAATCCAGATAAGATCCAGGCAATACTTAACATGGAACCGCCAAAGAACATCAAAGAAGTCCAGTCTCTTACAAGATGAGTTGCCGCCCTTAACAGGTTTGTTTCAAAAGCTACTGACAAGTGTTTACCATTCTTTAAAGTCCTCAGGAAGGCGTTTGAGTGGACGGACGAGTGTCAGAGGGCCTTTCAAGATTTGAAGACTTACCTCACAAGGGCACCGTTACTAAGTCCATCTGTACCTGGGGAAGAGCTGTATTTGTATTTGGCGGTATCCCCGCACGCTGTAAGCTCGGCGCTGGTCAGAGAAGAAGGACAAGTTCAAAAATCGGTATACTATACAAGCCAGGCACTTAGAGGAGCGGAGGGACGGTACCCAATTATGGAGAAGCTAGCCTTTGCCTTGGTCACGGCTTCTAGGAAGTTGAGACACTATTTTCAAGCTCATGTCATCATTGTCCTAATAGATCATCCCCTAAAGAAAGCAATGAACAAATTGGAAGCTGCAGGACGACTAATCCAATGGGCAGTGGAGCTCAGTGAATTTGATGTCAGGTACTAGCCAAGGAATGCAGTAAAGGCGCAGGCGCTGGCGGACTTCATTGCGGAGTTCACATCAAGCCAAGACGAGCTGGCCAAGGACGAAGGAACAAGAAGATGGGTTATCAATGTGGATGGATCATCCACGATGTACGCATGAGGGATTGGAGTCATACTGAAATCCCCAGAGGGCGATAAGCTGGAGTACGCAATGCGTCTACAGTAGCAAACTACCAACAACGAGGCTGAATATGAAGCCTTGTTAAAAGGGTTGGAATTGGCTAAGTCCCTAGGAGCGGAATCAGTAACAGTTAGAGGAGATTCTCAGCTAATCATCAATCAAGTCAATGGAATGTGCGAGGCCAAGGAAGATCGGATGAAGAGATACCTCAGCAAAGTGAGGAGGCTTGTACAAAAATTTTCAGAAGCGGGTTTTGTTCAAATCCCAAGGGAGGAGAATATGGAAGCAGATGCGTTGGCAAGAGCAGCTTCAGCAAGAGGAGTTATGGACGAGTTTGGCAAGGTCCAATACATGCCGAGCATAGACCTCCCAGAAGTACAGCAAATTGGAGGAGAAGAAAATTGGATGAGTCCAATTGTAATTTATCTCAAGGATGGGAGGCTTTCGAAAGATAAGAACGAAGCTAGCAAACTGAGGGTCAAGGCTGCAAAGTATGTCCTTATAAACGAAGTGCTGTACAAGCGAGGCTTTTCTCAGCCCTACCTAAGGTGCCTAGCTCCTAACGAATCCAATTATGTTTTGAAAGAGGTCCATGAAGGAGCATGTGGGAATCACTCAGGAGCAAGATCACTCATCCATAAGATCATTCGTGCCGGCTACTACTGGCCCACGATTCAGGCAGATGCTAAGGCTTATGTCAAGATGTGCGACCAATGTCAGCGTTACAGCAACATCCTTAGGCAGCTGTCGGAGTACCAGACCCCCAATGATGGCCCTATGGCCCTATGGCCCTTTGCACAATGGGGACTGGACATCCTAGGTCCTTTCCTCCTAGGAACCAGACAAATGAAGTTTTTGATAGTAGGGATTGACTATTTTACAAAGTGGGTGGAGGCTGAACCCCTTGCAAAAATTACACAGCAAAACGTTAAGAATTTTGTTTGGAAGAATATTGTGTATAGGTTCAAAGTACCGAGGGTGCTGGTATCTGACAATGGACGACAGTTTGACAATGCACCATTCAGGGACTTTTGTGAGCATTTTGGAATAAAAAATCACTACTCCTCACCCTCTCAACCATAGGCAAATGGACAAGCAGAGGTAGCAAATCGATCCTTATTGAAAATCATTAAGACTCGGCTCGAAGGGACAAAGGGGATATGGCCAGACGAGTTACCAAGCGTTCTTTGGGCCTACAGAACGATTGTGAGAACTCCGATAGGAGAAACCCCCTTCAAGTTAGCTTATGGAAGTGAAGCGGTCATACCTGCAAAAGTTCATATGGCAAACCATCGAGCGATGAAGTATCAGGAGAAAGAAAATGAAGAACTGCTTCGTCTTGACCTCGATCTCATTGATGAGGTAAGGATGGAGGCGGAGCAAAGGACAGCAAGATACAAGAATCTTATGGCTAGGCAGCATGATGCCATGGTGAAACCCAGGCACTTCAGCATAGGGGACCTCGTTCTTAAAAGAGTATCTTTGGCAACTAGGAACCTAGTTCATGGAAAATTGGGACCCAATTGGGAAGGACCATACAAGGTAGTCAACTGCAAGAGGCAGGGGTCGTATTACTTGGAAGCTCTGGACGAACGAAAGCTGGAGCATCCTTGGAATGTGGAGCACCTGAGAAGGTATTATCAGTAATAGGCTTGGACGAAGTTAATCAAGGACGAGGTTACAGCTATGGACGACGCTACTACTATGTTCTTCCCGTTCATTAATGTCTACTATTATGTGTTCTTACTACTGCTATGGTGTGTACTAAGAATAAAGGTACACTAGTTCTTAAACTCTTGCACCGTCTACGGACAAGTTTGTGAAAGACGAGGTTATGTATTTTAAGTATTTTCCTAAGTACTTTCATAAGGCACTAGCTTCTAAGCAGGTGCCATATTTGTGAACAATACTTATATAATGATATGGTTTGGATTTTTAATGTATTTTATGCATAAAATGTAACTCCCATGGTAAAACCAACGAGGGGGGCAAAACCCGAAGACGAAAGAAAAGTCCCTGGATGCAGGGATGTAACATTCACAAGCTTTCCTCAAGACGAGGGTAAAGCGTGCAATAAGCTAAGGCACAATTATATGGTGAAACACTAGTCCATAGACGAGCATCCGACCAAAACACCCAGGTGCTCTAGGACGAGTCAAACGCTAAAAACGTCCTTGACAAAATGCAAAAAGCAAGCTTAAGGAGGAGGCAAAAAAGCCAAACCTATGGACGAGGGAAACGTCTGACAAGGCTATCATCACTTCGTCTATAGAAAAATAAGCCTATGAATGAAGGAAACGTTTGACAAGGCATCATCACTTCGTCTATAGAAAAAACACATGGATGAACTAATAAAATTGTCCATAAGAAAAGTATAAGGACGACCCTTTAATACTTAAGAAATATGCAAATTTCAATCACAACAGTGACAGAGGGCAAACATGTCCATACAATAACAAATAATGAATAAAAACAAACATTTATTGAAGTTTTAAAAAGGGTAGACGACCACCGTCCAAAAACCCTTGGAAATTAGGCCTCAAAAAGGCAATGTCAATAAGCTCGTCCATAACATTCTAGATGAGATGATTGTACTCCGATACATTTCAAAAAAAAGAAAAGAAGAAAGCAAATTACATTCAAACAGAAAGACATTCATATTATACAAGTGGTGTGTTGGCATTGGGTTCGTCTTGAGGAGGCAAGGTGGTAGCATCGTCCTCCATGTTAATGTCCTCTGAGCTAGTCTGGACGAGGGAGCTTGTAGTAGCCCCACCAAGGTTCAGCTTGATAAAACTGAAGTCCACCTCAGGGAATTTGTCTATGGCGTCCATCCTAAAATCCTCGAAGCCAGCTGCATAGTTGGCGTCCATTGAATTAGTAAATTCTTTGGATGCCTTAAACTCTACGACGGCGTCTCCTTTAGCTTTTTTCAGAAGGGCATCTAACTCGTCATTCCTCTTTTGAAGGAAAGCAAGACGAGCATCCTTCTTATGGACTTTAGTCTCCAACTCAACGACGCGGCTTTGTAGCTTCTCCGCATTGTCCTTGGCCTTGGCTGCCACCTCCGCCCACCTCTTGGACTCGTCCTTCCCTTTTTTGACCATCTTCTCCAACAGTATCCTCGTCTTGTCTAGTTCAGTTGCCTGCCTAGATGCAGCGATGAACTTAGAAATTGCCTGCATAGATTAAAGTTTTATTACAATGCATGCATGAGCTAATAGCAAGACGAGACAAACATATAAAACCTACATACCTTAAAAAGGTCATGAACACCAGAATGCTCAAAATCCTTCAATGACATGTTGTAGCAGGCCGTCACGTCTTCGTCTGTTACAACCTTCTCAAACTTCTCCCAAGCCAAGTCCTTATTCTCAAGAAGATTGTGAGGCACCTGGTAAGAAGGTTGAGACGAGGCTGGGACTTCGCCTCTAGACGGGATATGTGGAGGAAGTTCTGGATCAACATCTAGGATTTGAACAGGATGGCTGGGAAGGACGAGGAAAGAGCTAGGTTGATCCTTAGCTTGAGCGTCTTGAGGCTTGGACGACTTGTGCCTAGCCTTCTTATCCTTGCACCTACTTGGGAGGTTTCCCAAGTCTACGCCTAAAGAAAGGCTCTTTCTTTTGTCCCCAGAGGATGGACGAGGATGGGATTTCACCCCTTGCTTAGCTTCCTCGTTTGCCACATCCTTACCTTTATTTTGTTTCATCGTCACCATTCCTGCAAGTAAAGACGTCAGTAAAAAAAAAAAAAAAAAAAAAAAAAAAAGAGAAAGAGGAGAAGAGAGGAGAAAAAGAAGGCAAAACTTACATCTTCTGACATTAACTTCGTGTGCAATGGCTTCGTCTGAAGGCTCAGGACCTAACCCCCAGGTGGCAAGATGCCGTAGACTAACCAAAAAATGAAAAGTCCTGTTGCTGTAAAGACGAGCCTTTTGAAATCGTTCCAAATGAAACCTATCCAGATGGGGTCGTCTAACACCTTTTTTCAAAACAAAACGAAACAAGAAGTGCGTTAGACGACCATAATCAAAGACGAGTAAAAGCACATAATGACAAACACATACCTTCAAGACGAAGGTTTCCTATCTCTCCTGTGTAGAGACGAAATGAATCCTTGTCAACCTCACTAGGGCGTCCAGCCCAGAAACTAGAGACGAAGAAAAATTTTGTCTTCCAGTTTCTGTCTGAGGTGACCAAAGACTTTATCAACCTAAAATCTCTCCCTCTAGCTGTAAATTGAGAAAAACCAAGGGACTGGTTAATTTCGGAGGGTTTATAACAAAAGAGGAACTCGTCCACGGTAAGAGGACGGTTCCCCTCAAACACCTCCCTCCACAAAACTTGCATGGCTACTATTAGCCGCCATGCGTTGGGGTTAAGTTGACATATGCCTAATCCTAATCTGGAAAGCAACTCTCTGGCGAAGGCATTGAGGGGCAACCTCAAACTCCCCAAGAAGTAAGCCTCGTAAATACCAACTCCAAAACAAGGTTGACAACATCACTCGTCACAAACAGGTATCTTAGGATTTAAACTGTCAGGGATTTGGTACCAGGTCTTAAAAAGACCCAATCTCCTTTCGTCCGTCTTAGAACCAACCCCAACGGCACAAGTGTACACTACCTCCTCCTCGTCTTGAGTAGAAGACGAGGGAGTACTTGTGCCTGCACTAGAACCAGACTTAAGCCTCGTCCTATGCTGTTCCTGAATTACCTCTAAAAGAACCCCAGGGACGCCAGACGTATACTCGTCTATGGTATTCCCATCACTACTGCTATTACTACTCCTAGAACTACTATCACTGGAACCACTAAAACTACTTGGGTCTTGGCACTCATCTATAGCTTTGACAGTACTATCACTAGATGAGGAAAGAACTACCTCATACATTCTTTTAAGGAAAACTTAAAACCTGAGGATGAAGATTGAAGAAATACCTGGATCTAGATAAGAGAAGACTATGGACGCAAGAAACTTCTAGACGAGGCGCTAAGACGAGGGATGTCGAGGAAGAAAATTTGAGAAAATGAGAAGGGTAGCGGAGGAATTCTACTATTTATAGGCGTTGACCCAGTACACGAAGCGACGTGACCAGCCAAAATGTGACAAATGGCACGTCTCTCAAAAAATGAGCTGACATAATTGGTCTCTAGTTAGATCATGACAAGTGGCACTTAGAGCAGCTGGCATAAGGACACGTGTCCAAATAATGACATTAGTATATGTGAGTCCCAGACGACCCGTGGACAAGGGGGCATCTGATGGGGTATGATAAAATACCACTCCAATTTTGTCTATAGAGATCGCCCAGGACGAGCAGGTTACATGGACAAGGCGTTGTCTTGTCAAGTGAGGGCCTCAGGACGAGGTAAACTGACTGAAGGCCTCAGGGCGAGGTAATCGTAACTTGAGTGCCTCAAGACGAGGTAAGCTGATTGTAAGGCCTCAGGATGAGGTAATCATAACTTGAGGGCCTTAGGACGAGGAATCCTGGTCAACACATGGACACTTGGGAAAATTCATAAGTGAGTAAAACAACTCCGTATCATACGTGTAACTCCCAGTGACCGTTGCGCATAAAGAGTGTAACTCCTAAACAGTTGAGGAAGTTATATTCGAACACACATCTCCTCAAATCAAGGGAAGATTACAAACCCAATAACTGCTCTTAAGACACTATATAAACATTGATTTAGACCAAGAAAATGTACGTTCTATGATTCCTAAAAAATTGGAACTTAAAAATAATAGAGAGAAAACTGACTTTGTCATCGGAAGGTTATTGGCCGGCAACCCCGGTCACCTTTGATTACTGTTTTTTCTTTTTCAGGTCGTCTTAGCTCAACCGGTAGTCCTCTCTAATCCAAAGCATCCAGTCTACTGATTTTCTTCGCATCATCAGATTTCATATGTGAATTATTATTGTCTAATTCAGAATTATATAATTCATACTTATCAAGAGTTAAAATATAAAGACCATCTACAATATTGCCAGAACAGATAAATATTTTATTCTTCTTTATTACAATATTGTCCTTTAGGATAACACAATATCCATGTTTACCTAAATAAGTTGCAGAAATTAAATTCTTACGAACATTAGGTACAAACAGGTAGTCTTCCAATATTAAAACCCTAGACTCATAGCATAAATTAACAACACCAACAGCTCTAACCGGAATCCTGCTTCCATCAGCCAAAGTAACAAACAATTCCCCTTCATTCAGCTTTCTAGTCTTTTGAAACCCCTGCAAAGAATTGCAGATATGATTAGTACAACCTGAATCCATACACCAGGAATCTGTGAGATTCTGTACCAAACATATTTCAAGAAGAAAAGAACTTTTCATACCCTTATTCTTGGCAATTTTGAACTTTGAAAAATTCTTCTTCCAATGTCCTTTCTCACCACAATGGAAGCATTTTCCTTTAGTTTCCTTTCCTTTGTCAGCATCCCCTAAGGCAATTTGTTTACCTTCTTGCTTAGTGAAGTCCTTCTTGCTTCTTACTTCTTCTTCTTACCCTTGTTTTTTGACTTAAGTTAAGAAGTAGAAGTTTCACTCGTATCGGCTTTAACACTAGAAGTACCAAGGATGACTTCCGCTGCCACTAACTCATTCATTAATTCAGAAAACAAATTAATCTTTTCGTTCATGTTATAATTAAGTCTGAATTCCTTAAATGATTTTGGTAGTGACTGGAATATCATATCCACCTAGGATTCTCCATCAATGTCAGGACCTAAAACTTCCAAAGTATTCAGATTAGAGATCATTGTAAGACAATGCTCTCTCACTGAACTACCTTTATCCATTTTGGTATTATAAATTTGCCTTATGGTTTCTTGCCTTACTGAACGGCCTTGCTCATCAAACATCTCCTACAGCTAGTAGACGCATTACAAGACTCTTCGGAGCTATGCCAATAGATACTGGGAGTTGTACAATGGAATTGGGGGGGGGGGGGTTAGCGAAAAGGTTGCTACAAGTACTTTCAGATTGGGTTTACTCAAGGACTCAGAGTTGCGAGAATCATTGATGATGAGACCCCCATTAGGGGAGGTCAATGTGGTGTTTGAGGAACCTGTGCACAAGATTTTGGAACAAATAAAAAACGAGTCATACTTTCGATGGCCGAGCAAAATGGGGGGTGACCCGTCAAAAAGAAATTAGAATTTGTACTGTACTTATTACTAGGACAAGGGGAACATTACCGGGCAATGCAGGATATTAAAGGACCATTTAGAGCAATTAGTGAAGTCAAGGCATCTGAAAAGAGCTCGTCTTGGAGCCTAGGAGTGGCGAAATCGGGCAAACCACAAGACCTCGGGGGAACATACTCCCACCCCCTTTGGGTGTGATAAAAGTTATTCATGTAGCCTTAATGGGCACCTCGGTAACCCGACGAAGAGGGGTGTTGACCATGGTGTTTGCAGAAAGTAACCGAGAAGATTAACCACCAAGAAAGAGATGAAGCCTACTAGGGAGCCAATTGCATTTAATGACGATGATTTAGAAGGGAAAACTCAGCCACATGATGATGCGCTCGTGGTTACTGCTCAGATAAACGGTTTTATAGTTAAAAGGGTATTAGTGGACCAAGAAAGTGGGTTGAAGTGATGTACCTTTATTTGTTTAAGGGTCTGGGTTTGAAGATTGAATATTTTGCTAAGTATGACACGCCCCTGGTAGGATTTGATGGTCAGATGGTGGTCCCTGAGGGGCAGATTTCACTTCATGAACATGGAAGGAAAAGAGATAATGATAAATTTCATAGTGGCCAGTTCATTTTCCCCTATACAACAATTCTTGGCAGGCCATGGATTCATGCGATGGGGATGGTCCCATCCACCTTACATGATAAGGTAAAGTTTCACAATGACCATGGTGTTGCAATAGTGAGAGGAAATCAGCAGGTAGCGAAACAGTGTTTGGTGGCGGTTGTAAACTGAGAAATAAAACAAAAGGAGTTTGCCAAGGAGGTCCCTTTGTAGCAATTACAGGAGCCCCAGGGGGAATGGGGGCTAACAGTGCTGAGGATAGAATTAGGGTAATTATATTGCCTTATGATAATTGAAGTTTTCAAATAGGAACAAGTTTGAAGCATGAAAATCGGGTGAACCTGTTGTTATTGTTAGTTTAGAATCTACATGTTTTTGCATGGAGTCCTTACGAAGTGCCCGAGTGGATCCAAAATTTATAACCCACTGGCTTAATGTGGACCCATCATACCAGCCTAAAAAGCAAAAGTCGGGGAGATTGGGTAAGGAGCACGTTGAAGCTGTTAAGTAGGAAGTTAAAAAGTTGAAAGAACCAAGGGTGATAAAAGAAGTCTTTTTCCCTGAATGGCTGGGCAATATTGTGGTAGTGCAGAAGAAGAACTGTAAATAGAGGGTATGTATGGACTTTACCAACCTCAACCGAGCATGCCCGAAAGATTCTTTCTTGGTAACGAAGATTTATCAATTGGTCGATGCCACATACAGACATCCTAGGATGAGTTTTCTAGATGCTTTTTAGGGTTATCACCAGATTGCTATGGCCATGAAGGACTAGGAGAAAATGTCATTTATCTCCTTTGAAGCTAACTACCATTACATAGTAATGTCGTTTGGCCTAAAGAATGAAGGGGGCATCTATCAAATGATGATGGCTAGAATGTTTAGAGAGAAGATTAGAAATATGGTGGAAGTCTACATCGATGACATGGTAGTGAAGAGTAAGGTAGAGCAGGGGCATATCGGTTTCCTTGTAGATATATTTGAAATACTTAGGCAGTACAAGTTGCATCTTAATGCTGATAAATGCGTTTTTGGTGTAAGGGTTGGAAAATTCCTCAGGTACATGATCACCTACTGAGGAATAGAAGTGAATCCCGACCAAATTAGTGCTATAGAGCGGCTTATGTCACTGAGTAATCCAAAAGAGGTGCAAGTGTTGACCAGCATGTTGGCTGCACTAAACCGATTCATTTCGAAATCTGCTGATTGGTGTCATCCATTTTACTATTCATTGAAAAAGTGGAGAGGTTTTTAATGGATCGACGAGTGTGAGAAGGCATTCCAAGATCTGAAACAGTATCTAATAAGTGCCCTGATATTGTCTGCCCCAAAGGCCGGTGAAGATCTGTATATGTATTTGTCAGTGTTTGAGCACGCCGTAAGTGCAATATTATTGATAAATCAGGAAGTACAAAAGCCAATCTATTACATTATCAGGACTTAGATCGATGCGAAGACAAGGTATTTACCCCTAGAAAATTTGGCATTTGCATTGGTACATGCTACTAGAAAGTTGCCCCATTACTTTCAAGCCTATACGATTCATGTTTTAACTGAGTATTTGTTGCAATCTTTGCTTAAAAGATTCGACTTCACTGGCCAGCTAGACAAGTGGGGAATCGAACTTGGTTCATTTAATATATGGTATAAGCCCAGAAGTTCGGTCAAAGGTCAGGTCCTTGTCGATTTTGTCACAGAGTTTATTCCGCGAAAGGAGTTGGAGGCTGTGTGCAATGTGGAAGCCCGACCTTGGAGGGGATTTGTGGATGGTGCGTCTAGTGCAATCGGAGCAGGGGCTAGAGTTGTTTTAGTGACACCAGAGGGAATAAAGGTGGAACATTAATTCAGGTTGGGCTTTAAGGCTTTGAACAACGAAGCTGAATATGAAGCAGTACTCGCTGGATTAAGAGAAGCTCTTGACCTTGGAGCGACTAATATCAAAATATATTCAGATTCTCGGTTGGTGGTTAGCCAAGTTGAGGGTAGTTTTGAGGCCAAAGATCCTCGGATGATCAGTTTTTTGAGGTTAGTAAAGCAAACAATGGGTCAATTTCAAAAGGTCAAGATAGTTCAAATTTCTCAAGGGTAGAATAGACATGCGGACTCCTTAGCAACTTTGGCATCATCACTAACCAAGGAGGTGCCATGGTTGATCAAAGTGGAGGTAGTAAAGGAGCCCAGTATAGATGTAAAAGTGAATGTCTCAGCCATCTCGGTATTTGAACATTGTTGTTGGACCCAATTATTGAATTTCTAGCTGAAAACCGTCTACCGAGTGAAGGGAAAGAAGTTGAGAAGGTGTGTAGAGTTTTTGCTCGGTTCTGGTTGTCTAAAGATTGCATGTTATATCGGAGATCCTTCGGGGGACCGTATCTGCTGTGCCTTCGTCCCAACAAAGTTGATGAGCTCTTGACCGAGCTCCATGAGGGAGTATGCAGCAATCATGTCGGAGGACCCTCATTGGCTGATCGAGCAATGACTCAGGGGTTTTGGTGGCCCAAAATGCAGAGGGACGTTGTTGACTATGTTCGAAGGTGCGAGTAGTATTAGAAGCATGCCTTATTGATACATCAGCCTGCAGGGAGTTTGAATCTCATTAGTAATCCTTGGACATTCGCATAGTAGGGTCTAGACATTACTAGCCCATTTCCTCGAGCTACAAGAAACTGAAGGTTTGTCTTGGTCGTAGTGGATTATTTCACCAAATCGATTGAGGCCGAGGCACTAGCCAATATTTAGGAAGTGGACATCAAAAAGTTCGTGTGGAAAAATATAGTGACCGGGTTTGGAGTGTCAGAATCCCTTGTGTCAGACAATGGTTTGTAGTTTGATAGCAAAGCTTTTCACAAGTACCATAATGACCTTGGCATCAAGAATAGATATTCAACCCTGGCATACCCCTAGAGCAATGTGTTAGGACATATGTAGTTCAAGTTGTTAACATATGTCACTATTTTATGTAATTGGCTTATCCTTAGACAAAACGCACTTTACTTGTAATTGGGTAGATTTAGGATGTGTTTAACACTTCAAGAAACTGTATTTCAAGATTCAGTGTTGAAGTCATCAAGTCTGTCCAAGAAACAAGCAAGGAAGTGCAAGTTACTAAAGCTCGACACCTGTCTCGACACCTGTCTCGACACATGCATCTATCGAGCTTTAAGAAGCTGTTTTAGCCCGAGCCTCGACAGCTTCTTGACAGATCCTCGACACCTCTATCTGTCGAGATTTAAAGAAAATAGATTTTCAGTTCTGTTTTAATTCCAATCCGTGAATGTGTCTTTGGGCCTTCTTTTCTCCTAACCCTAGACATATAAAAGGATTGTTTTAAGGGCCGTCAAAGTGATGTAAGTTGCACAAGCATTGAGTAATCCTTGTTCATACAATTTGTGATCAAAGACAAAGTTCGTGCCCTAATTCATCTCTTGTGAAGAAGATTGCTGTGTAATGTGCACCGTAGTGTTTTGTGACCGAGCATCTTCTTGATCTTCATCGCATAGATGATCTGAAGAACTTTTCAGCCAACAACTCTCTCTCTAGTTGGTGAACTGAAGTCGCGTACTGGGATCCGCACAATTGGTTAGTCACGTACTTGGGAGCCGTGCATTCAAAGGAGAAACTGTCACTACAGAGCAAGTCCAATTGGGTATTGGGGTAAGGGTTCAACTGTAGGTTGGTAAGGTACTTGGGATTCCTTGCTTGTAATCGCTTGCTGTGATAATAGTGGAATTTCGGGAGTGGTGACCTTAAATCACCCAGTGGGGTTTTTGTCGTCAGGTTTTCCCCATTCGTAAACAAATCACCGTGTCATTTATTTTCCGCTACATACTTTAGTTTTGGTGATTTGTTTGTGCTGCCACGTGATTTTGCATGTTAACTTTATTAATTAATAACTTGGCTAATTAATCAATTTAATTAATCACAAGGGGTCAACGCGTTTATGGCCTATCAAGTGGTATCAGAACAGGCACACTCTGATTAGGGTTTAATCCTTGTGTGTGATCCATTGATCCCTGCTGTCATGGATAGAGGTCAATCTCTTATTATACCTCCATTATTTGATGGCACTAACTATGCATATTGGAAAGTACGTATGAGAGCTTTCTTGCAGTCTTTAGATGAGAAGTTGTGGCAAGCTGTGGAGATAGGCTAGACCAAGCCTACAAAAGCGCCGGTCGATTGGGATGATGCCAAGATTAAGGCGGCAAACTTCAACAGCAGAGCATTGAATGCCCTATTCAGTGCAGTCACCAATGAGGAGTTCAAGAAAATTTTCTCTACAAAAACTGCTAAGGAAGCATGGACCATTCTCCAAACAACCTATAAGGGAACTAAAACTGTCAATGATTCAAAGCTACAGAGGCTCACCACAAGCTTTGAAGAAATTAAGATGGAGGAGGATGAGTCATTTGATGAGTTCTATGCAAAGCTCAAAGACATAGTGAACTCAGCTTTCAATCTTGGAAAAATCATTTCTAAACCCAAGATAGTTAGGAAAGTGCTCAGATCGCTGCCCGAGAGATTCCATGCTAAGATCACGGCAATAGAGGAATCGAAGGATATTGACAGAATTCCTCTGACTGAGCTGGTTGGAAACTTGCAAACCTACATGTTAGAGCTGACTAGGATAGGCAAGTCAAGCAAGGGTAAGAGCATGGCACTAAAAGCCAAGAGCAGTGATACAGATGATTCTTCAGATGATGAAGATTCTAAAATGAAGTCCTACATTACAAGGCAATTCAATAAATTCATGAAGACTGCCAATGGAAAAGGCTTCAACAAAGATTGTGGCAATCCAGTTCTTCTCAATTCAAGAACTCAGATTAAGGGAAGAAGGATGTTAAGGATGGCGGTCAGTACACTGTTCCCGCTGGACCGAAATGCTTTGGGTGTCAAGGCTTCGGACACATGAAACAAGAGTTTCCAATGTACCTTAAGAGCATAGGGAAGAGCAAGGCACTTGCTGTTACCTTAAGTGACACAGAGCCCAAGGATGATTCTGAAAATGAAGATGACGGAATCTTGAATGCCTTCACTGCCACTGTTAATCCTACTGATGGGGTTACTGAAGAAGTGGATGAAGAAAAGGAATTGGTGAATGCCAAATTTGAGACTATGGATGATCAAGATGATATCCATACCGCCTATGAGAAACTGTACAAGCTTTCTAAGAAGTATGAGAAACTCTATAGGCTAGCCACCAAGAAGCTCAGTGATGTGGAACTTGGCCGTGAGGAGCTTTCCACTAAGGTTGATGAAGCAAATCAGACAATTGGAGCACTGAGGTTTGAGAACAATTTCTTGGCTGAGAGAACCAAGAAGCTTGAAGCGGAGCTTTTTCAAGTCAGAGCATAATTGGAAAGGACATCAAGTGCAAAGCTGGACGAGATGCTAAGTGTTCAGAAATCTTCTTCAGATTGTACTGGATTGGGGTATGTATTCTCTCTCTCTAATACTCCGTCTGCTAGTACTACTGTTTTTGTTCCACCTGCTAAAAATATTAAAACTGAGGATAAAAATGTTAAAACTGAATTAGCAAGTGAGAACGTAGACAAAGGCAAGTCTATCATAGGAGCATCCCCTAAAGTTGAGAAAAGGGAGATTGTTAGGACATATGTAGTTCAAGTTGTTGACATATGTCACTATTTTATATAATTAGCTTATCCTTAGACAAAACGCACTTTACTTGTAATTGGGTAGATTTAGGATGTATTTAACACTTCAAGAAACAGTGTTTTAAGATTCAGTGTTGAAGTCATCAAGTCTGTCCAAGAAACAAGCAAGGAAGTGCAAGTTACTAAAGCTCGACACCTGTCTCGACACATGCAACTATCGAGCTTTAAGAAGCTGTTTTAGCCCGAGTCTCGACAGCTTCTCGACAGATCCTCGACACCTCTATCTATCGAGATTTAAAGAAAACAGATTTTCAGTTTTGTTTTAATTCCAATCCGTGAATGTGTCTTTGGGACTTCTTTTCTCCTAACCCTAAACATATAAAAGGATTGTTTTAAGGGCCGTTAAAGTGATGCAAGTTGCACAAGCATTGAGTAATCCTTGTTCATGCAATTTGTGATCAAAGACAAAGTTCGTGCCCTAGTTCATCTCTTGTGAAGAAGATTGCTATGTAATGTGCACCGTAGGGATTTGTGACCGACCATCTTCTTGATCTTCATCGTGTAGATGATCTGAAGAACTTTGCAGCCAACAACTCTCTCTCTAGTTGGTGAATTGAAGTCGCGTACTGGGATTCGCGTAATTGATTAGTCACGTACTTGGGAGCCATGCATTGAAAGGAGAAACTGTCACTACAGAGTAAGTCCAATTGAGTATTGGGATAAGGGTTCAACTGTAGGTTGGTAAGGTACTTGGGATTCCTTACTTGTAATCGCTTGCTGTGATAATAGTGGAGTTTCGGGAGTGGTGACCTTAAATCACCCGGTGGGGTTTTTGTCGTCAGGTTTTTCCTATTCGTAAACAAATCACCGTGTCATTTATTTTCCGCTGCATACTTTAGTTTTGGTGATTTGTTTGTGCTACCACATGATTTTGCATGTTAACTTGATTAATTAATAACTTGGCTAATTAATCAATTTAATTAATCACAAGGGGTCAACGCGTTTGTGGCCTATCACAATGGTCAGCTAAAACGATGAACAAAGTAATTGTTAATGGTTTGAAGAAGAGGCTAGAAGGGACCAAGGGATGGTGGATCGAGGAGTTGCCGAACGTTTTGTGGGCGTACCAAACGACCTCGAGAAGATCAATAAGTGAGACCCCCTAATTCTTAACGTACGGGGCAGAGGCTGTTATACCGACATAAATAAATTTGTGTAACGCATGGGTTTCGAATTTTTTTTCGGTCAAGAATGAAGAACTAATTTGAGGCAATTGGATACATTAGAGGAGCGTCGAGAAGCAGCAACTATCCGTTTGGCAGATTACTCGCAGAAGCTTGCCCAATGGTATAATAGGGAGATGAAGACGAGGGAGTTTGGTGCCGGTGATCTTGTGTTAGGGAAAGCTGTGGGGAATGCACAGGATATCAATGCCGGGAAGCTAGCTCTGAATTGGGAAGGACTGTATAGAGTCACCGCTATTGCTGGAGTAGGAGCATACTATCTTGAGGACATGGAGGAAAGACCACTTCCTCGGCCATGGAATATTCAGAATTTGCAAAATTTTTATCATTAACTGTGTATGGTGTAGTGATTTGGACTATGCATGAACTATCGTGTGAACGATAATGTATATGTGTGTAATGTTTGAAAGTTACTACTTGAAACTACTTATATTCAAAATGTTCTAAGGACAGAAGCCTCAGCTCGGTTCAATCCTGGTCATCGACCAGGTGGAAACCTTATATTCAAAATGTTCTAAAGACAGAAGCCTCGGCTCGGTTCGATCCCAGTCACCGACCAAGTGGAAATCTTATATTCACAATGTTTTAAGGACAGAAGCCTCGGCTTGGTTCGATCCTGATCACCGACCAAGTGGAAACCTTATCTTCAAAATGTTCTATGGACAGAAGCCTTGACTCAGTTAGATCCCGGTCACCGACCAGGTGGAAAACTTATATTCAAAGTGTTCTAAGGACAAAAGTCTTGGCTCAGTTTGATTCTGGTCACTGGCCAGGTGGAAACTTTATACCTAAAACTTTCTAAGGATAGAAACCTTAGTTTGGTTAAATTGTAATCACCGATTAAACCAATCCTTAGCTCGATCTCAGTTATTGACCACTTAAAAACCTTATCATATTTCCTAAGGCAGGAATCTAGCTAAGAAAATTTCATAAAGGAAAGAAATCAAGATAATTCAAGTCCAATGAGCTACGATAGCATTAATTATTTTTCAAAAATAATAAAAGCATTAGTTCTTGAAATCGACATAAATCTGTCTTGTCACCACACCCCACTGACCATAAGCAAATTAAAATGAAGCAAGTAAAAGTTTAAAAAAAAAAAAAAAAAAAAAGGAGAAGAAGAGAAAACTAGTTTTTCAAGTGATTGGGTCTTGTGGCTGATCTGGCGGAACTAGAGTAACATCCACGGGCGGTTGAACAGTAGAGTCTGGAAGTTGAGGTTGAGCTGAACTCTATACAAAATTCGGGTCACTGGTGATCTTAAGATCGATTAACTCAGCATGGGAGTCAATTTCTTGCACTAACTCCCTCATGCTCTAGGTTTCTTCATCTTCAACATCGGTGGGGTTTTGAACTGGAGGAGGAGGCTCAGGGTAAGAGATTTGGTTGGGGTTTTTGAAAGGGGAGTCTTCGAGCACTCCCATGGCCAACACTGTTGCTATCCACCCTTCACCAAACCTATACCACCGAGACTAGAACATGACTAGTTCGACTGAGTTTTTGGCGTCTGCGAAGCCTACATTGTACCATTTGTCTTCACTGACCTCCAAGGCGGCCTTTAACTTAGCAATTTCCTTATCCTTGGTAGAATTCAAGCTCTTAACCCTAGCCAATCTGAGATCTGCCTCCTCCAACTTGGTTGCCATCTCTGCCACTTTTTGCTTAGCCAGTACTCGGGCCCTCTTAGCTACTCTCGTCCTCTCCTCAACGTTCTCCACTGCCTTAAAATGTATACTTGTTATATATTTATGTGAGCGTTATCTCCTTATTACTATGCTTAATTTATATAATTAATCCATTATTTGCATTAGTCCCTATCATTTATCTTTACATAATTTCTTGAATAAGATCCCATTCATTGTGTGTAATTTTCTACTTTCAGAAAATCATGTGAGAAAGATAAGTTTACAGGAATTTGTGAGAGAATGGAGACCAAACTAAAACTAAAGTGGAGCTAAAGAACCATGCTTAAATGTCTAAGGAGATGTAGCTGGAGTGCTTGGATCGTCTACCATGATTGGAAGCTTCAAATAAGGAAAGAAATCAAAGAGGCAGAATCTGAAAAGAAAAAATCTGATTTGAGCACTAATTATTATTTTGGGTGTATCTCTCTCCTCAAAAATCTAATTGACACAATGCTAGATGGGTTGGAATCGTGACTTAAATATATACAACTTTTCTGGTTTGAGTTTTTCGAAATTCTCAATTTTTGAAGGCCAAAATTAACTCACAAGTTAATTGTAAATCTAGACGAAAATTAAAATAGTAAAAGTTTTATTTTTTTGGGATAGTTTTTACGCTAGGGTTTTTAAGGGAGGCTGGTAGAACGAATTTTGGCAGAGAAAACATTGTATTTTCTTTTCTCTAATGGCAGCCTAAACTCTTTGCTAGGACTAGAGGTTAAGTTTCTTCTATACGGTATGAATATTCAATGTGATTCTTTCTAGGATTTTATAAATAATATATTTGATTGTTCAATTAGATTTCTTTTGATGTATTAGTTCTTTCATGCTTTCAATAAGTTCAATCATGTTTTTCTTATTGTTTAGATGAATTTCTAATAGTTTCAAATAGAAATTAGGTTTTAAAGTGAATGGGTTTTTTTTTGAAAACTTTTCTAACCGCATTATTAATTTTGGTTATTATGTGTTCTTGAATTGTCTTAGTTCAACCGAATCATAAGTATTTAATTGTATAAGAACAATCAATTATGAAATATATAATTTCTTAGAACACAAAGAATTTCATATAGATATAGGGAAACACCCTGATGCCATAGTATTTACATTATTGATTTAAATCAGTTATTATTATTATTATTTTTAACAATTACTAAGCAAAAGTATTTTTCTTCTTCACCCAAATTATTATTTAATTATATTGTCTTTGAATTTACCTTACTCCTTGTGGTTCGACCTCGGTATTGCTAGTATTATGTTGCGATCTCCTGCATTTGGGAGTGAGCAAGCATGTCTTCTTACCGCACAGACTGTACATGTAGTTTATATCATGATGATCTAAATGTAGCCCGTATAAGTTGTCTAACCTACTAACGCAACTTACTACTCGGTAGAAATTTGGTGGAAGTTGGTCGAGGCACAATCCATAAAACCTAAGTGTTCTAAGTATTAAAGGATCTACGGGGAACCTCACCCCACAATCTAAAATAGACATTAAGGGGAAAAATACCACTTAAGGATGCTGCTCAAGGGCGATATTCTTTTCATGATAGTATGCCACGTCTACGTCTGGAGGAATGGCAAACCTAGCCCTAAAATTGTGGGTTCTATGAAATGTGCTCTCCATGGGAGGATCTATGCTCGGTAGGAGAATATACGCTCAATAATGAGGAACTTAGAAAGATGAAGAAATGAAAAGATAGTCTGAATGGAGGAGGGTCATTATTTATAGGGAAGAAACAATTATGAAAATTGGGGCAGGAAAACCTTTTCAAATTACTTTTTGTAACTTCCAAATGCGTGGCCTTGGTGCACGAATCGTCAGGTCATGATTACTATCGGATGTGACAGGTTGTCATTACTTTTTTTCCAAAAAATTAATTGCAATCTTATCTTCCATTAATGACTGACGGTTTGCATCCCCGAGGAACAATTCATATGGTGACATAAGTCCTTGATTCGTCCCCAAACGCTGAGAACGAATCAAGGGGGGGCTATTGTACGGTGTACGGTAAGAGGTCGATTCCCCTCGGGCCCAAAAGTGAATAGTCCTTTGAATGGTACCCGACCATAGGCCCT
Source organism: Castanopsis chinensis (assembly GCA_032878915.1). Taxonomy (NCBI): domain Eukaryota; kingdom Viridiplantae; phylum Streptophyta; class Magnoliopsida; order Fagales; family Fagaceae; genus Castanopsis; species Castanopsis chinensis. Next base: position 2,191,955 of record JAVQMG010000086.1, read on the forward strand.
TTGTTTCTCATGATTAATCACTAAGTGGCCTAAAGGCGTCAGCCCATCACTTGGGAGTTTAGTGCACGACAGATGGTAGACGCATTGATAATGCAAGCCTACACCTTGGGGAACTGAGAGTGCCTTGAGAGACTCCACTGCCGAGAAACTTTTAGCGGCCAGCACTAGTCCCAATGAACCAACTCATATTCCCAACGAAGCATATTCCTTTTCAGGAATAATTAATTTGGGTCCCACCCACACGAGTGAAACCAGAGGGCAATCATAACTCTGCCACTATTCTTAAGCTATAAATATTAAAAGAGACGATGAAATTGGGATTAGACAATTGAGAGGTAAGATTGAGAGAGTAGCCGAGCATACAAGAGAGAGCTTTGAAAGAAAGAAGGAGAAGTTAGCTTCTGTATAAAGCCTTTCATTGAACCAGTCCAAGAGCTACCCATTGTAGGATACTCAAAACCCACTAAATAAGTAAATTGTGAGCCCAAATACCAGGTCCAGTCTTGTGTGGGATATTGGGCATGTATAACCATCATCACACCCTTCCCGATAATTCTTTTCTATTACTCTATATTTTCCTTATACACAATTCTTTATATTTCTCTCTCACATATTTTTCTACAATTTATATTTGTTCTAAGGAAGGGCAATAGAAGGTTGTTCTTGAACCTTTGTGACTGGAAGTGCCTCCATTTTGAAGGTTGACGCTATAGTCTAATTTTGGGAGGTTGTTTGGCCAAGAGAACCAATTGTACTGAGTTTTACTCTAGGTGGCACGTATCAACTTTTAAAGACAACGCTTTCACAGCGTGATTCTATAGTATTGTGAGATTCTATAGTATTGAGAGATCGTTCTAAACTCCTTTTTATTTTATGTTATTGCTAATTTTTTGGGATATTAATTTTGTATCTAAACTTGTTTATTTACTAAAATATTTCCAATAGGTGTAACAGTATCAACTTTATAGGGATTGTTTTGACATATGCTAATCCGTGATACAGATGTTATACGTGGCTATTTCAAGATCAACTTGGGTGGACGCGAACCTCTCATTGACGGCTTTAGGAATTCTTTTTTAAGATAGTCATTAAGAAATTTAAATTATACAAATTCTAATAAGAAAATAATTTGAATATATTAATGTTAAAAAAAACACGCAAAGACATGAAATATTACAATTTTATCTACTAACAAAGATTAAAAACAAAGGCTGATAAGAGATAAATGAGAATTGAGAATACTGAAATAAGAGTAATAAAGTGAGAGAGTCTAAAATAATGATAATAGAGAACAGAAAAATAGAGGAGAAGAGAGAGAGAGAGAGAGAGAGAGAGAGAGAGAGAGAGAAATATTGGAGTCATGAGTTCAATATTGTTCATAAACAATTGTTCAATATTGTTAATCTCTCTTCCTTTCTCTTCTTCTCTAGTGGAGGCCCAGGTCTCCTTAAAATGGTCTATACTTAATTCCTAAAATTTCCATTTTTTATTTCTTTTTAACATTTGATATCAGAGCCAGCTATTGTGTTGAGTAATCACACATTGTTCGTTGAGTATGAGATCAAATGAGTTGTGACTTTGTCGTCAAATCTTGGAGGGGGTATCCTAGAGGCTAAATTAAAATGTCTTGCTAAGTTATTAAATAACAAATAGGCGAATAAAGCCGCGAAAAATAGCAAGAGCTTCCATTGAGTTAGTGTTGATAAAGAGAGTTGTCATGATATCAGCTGCGTAGCGTGGTGATATGCTATGATTCAAGTTTCTCACATGGCTTAAGTGCAAGTTCAACCATGTGTATATGAGCTCTTAGACACTCCTCCCTTGCAAGCCGATTTTCAAAGGTGAGTTTTACTCATGAGTTTATATCAGATTTCTACACACTTTCAATCCAAATGGTAAAGATGCATCTTTTTAATTTACACACATTCCAATCAAACAAGCTCAACCTTGTTGGAATCTTGGTCTTGTTAGGAGTCTAATGGCATCGTTGGTCGTACCGGAAAGTAACCTCATTAGCATTGGTAAGGGCAAACATAAACAAGGCTTTTATTGCTTTGTGAAAAAAAGGTTGAAAAGGCATCTTAAAGCCATTTATGGGCTTGAAATCAATGCGAAAAAGCTCTATTAATTTGATACAATGAAAGAAATAGATAGTTACATGGTGTTGCATCAAACTTTTTGGGTTTTGAATTACCTTACTGTTTAGCCAAACCCACTAGGGAACTGTGCAGTGTACGAACCCAGGCTCCTTTCCATGTCTGGCAACCATCACTAATGAGTTCCACATGATGATCTTTTCTCTTGTTCCATGTTAGTATATTTCATATTTAGAATAAAATACTTAAATAGCATCTTGTAGTAAATCTTAGAGTTAGGCTTTTTTCTAATGGGCTGCGCAGATGGACATCTATTAGACCCAATCATATCATCCAATGCCAACGTGAATTATGGTGAAAGACGTGATCCAATGTCCATGGATATTCAAGCAAACGCCAGATGCAGGACATGACTCTTAGACGCTATCCAAACGCATACTGAATGAGAGTCAATACTTCTGGCATCATTTTTTTAAATCTTTAGTCCACTTTATAGTGGCAAGTTTAGTTTAGATTATTTTCACCGATTTAATCACTATTTAAAAAAAAAAAAAATTATTAAAGAAGTGGGAAGAAGAGATTCAAAGCCTAGTTTACAGTTTACCTAATACGGGAGACTAGGCAATGTCACATTGAACAAGTTTCTTTTTTGAAATTAATATTTGGTTAACCAAAATGATATTGATCTTTTAAAAAGTCATCCAACCAAGAGGTGAATTTTAATGGCTTCCCATATTTCAAACAGTACTTTTAAATCTATGTAATTTTTTTCTTCAAATAAACACATGCAATCGTTACCAATACATTCACATTAAGTTTTTTTTTTTTTTTTAGAAGAGCATTCACATTAATAAGTTGATTATTCAAAAATTACTAATTGATGATACAATAAAATCGTCAGTAAGCCACACGGTCCACACGTGCTCCCGATGACGTACCTGCGCAACAAAGAGAGTGAAGACCTTCGAAAGGGCACCGGCGTGGTACCGGCCAAATACCCTCCGAAGGTTAAGTTAGAAACCTTTACTTTCAACACTAAGTGCTAAAAACCTTGCCTTGAGAGGGTCTTGTGGTATTTATAATTAAGCCTTTTAGGATAAAATGCTTAATCAAAAATAATGAAATCATTCACACATTTAATGCGTGTTGGTCAAGTAAGGTTGTGGATGGAGCCGAGGATAACCTCGTCAGCCTGTCTTCGTCACCTTGGCTATGCGTTAGGCTAGCTCGTGTCCTGAGGCCGTCAGCCTTAGGTCTCAAAACGCTTTGGGTCGTCAGCCTACGTGGCCCAAGAGATGAGGTCGTCAGCCATGGGGTCGTCAGCCCCAGGCTCGTCAGCATAATGTCATTAGGATAACCCTTATCACTAATTAATTTGAAATAATCATAAATAATGAAATCATTCACACATAAAACTGGTTCTATATATATATATATGTATATGTATGTATATATATATATATATATATATATATGATTTAATACCCAGCTATCATTATTAGAAGTGGTAGGGGGGGGGGTTGGGAAGTAAAAAAAAAAAAAATTTATGGCCTGTTTGGAAGTATAAAAAAGGAGGGGAAGTAGAGTAAAGGGAGGGAGAGTAATTTAATTACCTTGTTGGAAGTTTTTTAAGGAAGGAGGGGGAGAGATTCAGAGGGGTTTGAAGGGGTTTCAACTACCTCAAACCCCTCATTTTTAATTCTCCCAGATTGGAGAGATTTGGAGGTAGAGTAGATTAGATAAATTATTGACCAAATAAATTCTCAAATTTATCCTTTTTAAATTAACAAAATTACAAACTCATTATATAAAATAAATTCACGTTATTTCATTTTCTGTTCTTTTCAAAAGGTTCTAAAGAAGGCAAAAAATTAGTAATTACACTAGAAAGTTCATTTTCCGAGCAACCAAACAGAGATTTGATACACATACTTCACAAAACAAACCATAAACAACACATATCAAATGTAAAGCAAGAGAAACGAAAATTCGAAGAGAGAATCAAAACTCACTTCGTGGAAAAGGAGATCGAGAAACAGAGAGTCATAGACGGATTTGATCTCATCTCGTGTCCAATCGTTCCTCGGACCTTTGCTTATCGCTCTCTCAGCTTGAATCGCAGTAGTGGAAGAAGTAGAATATAAAGCCGAAGATGAAGAAGAAGAATGTAGTAGGAGGATTGAGCGTCTTAGCTGGAGAGCGAGGATTGAGCGAACTGAAAACGTGTTTGATTAGTGAGAAAATGGAAAATACGTGGTTTTAAAATTTTCTCAGGAAAAAAACAAAAACTATTTTCCCAGAAAATGGAAGGAGAGAGAGAGAGAGAGAGAGAGAGAGAGAGAGAGAGAGAGAGAGAGAGAGAGAGAGAGAGAGAGAGAGAGAAATCGAGGTGTAGTAATAGAAATGGGAAAATAAAAAAATAAAAATTCTGTACTAAGCAAAATAAAAAAAATTTTAAAAAAATAATAATAATAACACTCAAAATTTAATATTTTGTTGATTTTTTCAGTAAATAAACAAACCAAATATTTTTTTTCTTATTTTAATTATTATATGGTTTTTTTTAGTATAATAAGAAAGCAGAAAAAATATTTAATCATAACCAATGTTGATTATTTAATTCACATTAGAAAAAAAAAGTTATCAAAAAAAAAAAATATATTGCATGCTATAGTCATAATTATTTAATCTAACAAATTAATCATAGACCAATGTTGTAAGTCCATTTTTAAATAGGGGTAAATTTGTTTATTTAAATTATTTCCTCTCATTTCTATCCTAATTTTAAAAACATCTAAACAAGAGAAATGAATAATTACTCTCTTCCCCTTTACTAATTTTAAAAACATCCAAACAAGGTGAAGGATAACCATTTCCCTCTACTCTCCTCCCTCTCTAAACTTCCAAACAGGCTATTAGTGTTCATCATCCATAATCAAATTGATATTATACCTAGGAAGTAAGGACATGAGTACAGGTATGAGTATGACATGGGAACATGAGCGATTTCTGAAAATTTATAACATAACAGAAAAGGTATGACATCGATATAACAAGAGTACGATACTTCAAATGAAGTGTCTGTGTTTCCTAAGTAAAAACAAAGAAAATGACAAACCGAAGTAACGAATCATCATATTAATATTCTAGAGCTCCTTCAATATTGGCAGTATGGCACCGTTAATTGATCCCCTCTCATTCAAGGTTCTTCTGTCTTCGGAACATATCGAACTGCGTCGGCAACGGACAGAAAAAGCTTGCTCTCCCCAATCAAGGTTGCAATCTTTGATGCATGCAACTTGTTGACCACAACAGGCCCTGGATTTGCTAGAAGTAACTTGAAATAAAAATTAAAAAAAAAAAAAAAAACCTTCCCATTAGTGTTTCTGCTTTTATATTGGCCAAACAAATTGCGCATGTCCTGAACACCCAATACTGTGGCCTTGATTTGCCAGCTAAGATTTGGCAATAAAAAATTGTCTATGCCAATATGAATGCTCCATGATGTTATTATATAGAAATGTTTAGTGTGCATTTAAATTAGCTTATTTTTATCAATTTACTATATAAAAATATACATGTACCTTAAAAAAATTATAAAAAGTTAATTAGACTGAATCAATAGGAATAAGTAATTAGTGTATTCAGCATATATAGCCACGTTCTCACATATGAGTAAATCCCATCATTTTTGGTTCAACAAGGTTTTGATTTGTACGATTCGCTAACATATATATCTTTGTCATTGAATTATTATTCTATTCCCAACTGTACAAGTTTCAAGGAAATCAATAATAAGTAAGTTATCACCTGACTCAACATTTCTACTCCAATATTTTCTTTACTTTTACATTGAAATGTGAAGATATTAATTTTTTTTTATTAATAATTGGCATATATTTGGGACAATTGTTAAAAAGTTTTGGGCCTTTTGGCGGAAATATATAAAAGTTAAAAAAACTAAGCTGAAGACATGAAAATTATTAGTTACATAAAATGAAAATGAATAACTAGCAGAGATAATGATAAGATATATAATTAACAAATAAATAGATAAAAATGATATAGAGCACACCCAGGTTAGAAAAAAAAAAAAATTATAATCCTCAACCCATCAATACACCAAAATCAACTGGAAGCGTCTAGTTGGATAGGACACTATCAGATTGGTGGGTTGAATGTATATAAATATATTTCTCAAAGAATTGATTTAATTGTTAAGTAGCATTGAACTCAATGCTTTTAACAAAAAAAAATGTATCGCACTTTCCTCAACTATGTTTTGGCATGAGTTTGATCTACCAATGTGATTAAAAAGATAACTTTATCCATATGAAATCACATTTATTTATTTCAATCCAAGGTGGCATCTTCAACTCTCATATCCTATGTATAAATAATGTAGAGAATAATTCTTAAGTGAATAGTGATTACTCCTCTCACATTTATGGTATGATTCACGTTAAATTTATGGTGGGTTCACCATAAATGTGAAAAGAAAGGGGTGTAACACAATTTCACTGTATTCCAAGAATATTTAAAACTTTTCTGTTGCAAAAAGAGACCAAAATATTGTAATAATTTTTTTTTTTTTTTCCTTTCAATTTTAATACATTAGAATCACGAACTAAAAGCAAATTCAATTAGAACACGGAGTTTAATTTCTACAAACCAAAAACCTCGATAATTCACAAAATAATTACTTTTACTTTTGAATTGTGGAATTACCTGAACATTTCTCTTCTGAAGACTCCTATATAATTCTTCAAAGGCATGAATGCCACTAGTATCAATGTCGGTAACAGCTGCAATAATGCAAATTCATGAGACATAATCGGTTTTATGATATTCATTACAAAACTTAGGAATGAGAACAACATATCACAATCTGCTTACGTGACATTTCAACAACCAAATACTGGATTGCAGGCAGACCCTTCTTTTTTAGCTGTTCTTCTTCATCGGTTAGCCATCTCAAAATCCTGCAAGAAATTTGATTTAAGCACTAATCTGCAATGGATTGCATATGTTGAAACAACCACAAATAGGTCTATGGATTCAACTGAGAAATGTTGGCTGACAATAAGTAAAAATTTATTAAATTTCCCTAATAAATTCTTTTAATATCTAATTATGTACTTTATAAGTCATAAAATTAGTCAATGATATTCAAGTCTACTGGTACAACCAAGAACAATTTCCAGTTGGTTACTTAGACTTCTAAAACAGTAGAAATAGTTAGAATTATTGTACAATGAACTAAATCACTATTTTGGAACCATTTAAATTTTTGGAACAATCGGAAATTTAACAAAAACCATAATTCACTTTGAATAAGAAGCACCATAACTACAAATTTCCCAATTTTGTAAGCTGTTTGTTCATGCATATCCCTATAATACAAGTACTTCAGAAAGGAGAAGGAAGGAGAAGCAAGAAAGGGAGATTCAAATAAATTGAAAAAGCTAATACCTTTCCTTAATATAGTTGGAGTTTGAAAAGTATATAGCAGAATCTACTCTAACAATCAGAATGCCTGGAACCTTTTGTGCTTCTGGATATTGCAGGATGTTTCTGTAAACAGCAGTCCCTGGAAGGTTACCAAGTAATGCAGTTCTTGGCCTTGTCACTTGCAAGAGTATTTTGGCAAATGATATTGAGACCTATTGCAAAAGTAATTTAGTAGTGATAGATTGGAAAGCCAAAAAAAACCTGAATGCTAGATTGCTCACCGCAATTAAAAGCCCAATCTCAACAGAAACAAAAACCACACCGAAAAAGGCTCCCATGCAAGCAACAAAATCGAATTTATCAATCTTCCACAATAGACTCACTGCTTCAACATCAATTAGGCCTACCACAGCAGATATAATGATAGAAGCAAGTATGGCATTTGGGGTGTACTTAAATAGTGATGTCATGAATTCCAAAGTCAAAAATACAACACAAGACATCACAATGTTGGACATGGCTGTGTTGCAGCCAGCCATGAAGTTTACGGCTGAGCGAGAGAAGGATCCTGCATTAAAATCATAGACACAAACAAACAACGTTAATTCAATGACAATATCATCCTTGGATAAGTACAAAAACCCGAGACAAATTCTTATTTGCCTTTTTATTGAAATTTTTTTTCCTAAAATTGGCTAATAAATATGAGGTTTTAAAAAGTTCTACATAAACAAAATAAGTGAAAAGTTAAATGAAAAAGCTGATGGCAAAGGAACACACACCTGTAGCAACATAACACGATGTCATTGAACCAACCACATTCATTGTCCCCAGTGCCACCATTTCTTTGTTTCCGTCAAGATGATAGTCCTTTACTGCTGCAAATGTTCTTCCAATTGCTATAGCTTCCTAGACACACACAAAAACAAAAAAAAAAAAAAAGGTTTCACGACATTAATTGGTAAAATCTGCTAAAAAATCATGTTGCGAACTCAAGTAAGATGGTTGGTCTCATATATTCTTACCGTCAGTCCTATCATACCCGATAAAACACCAATCCGAAATCCTTTTCCAAAATAATTTCCAGTAAAATAAATTTTCTTAAAGGATGGTGGATTTATGCCCTTTTTAATATGCCGCACCTGAAATAATATAATTATTGCTAAGAATTTGGCGTTACTTCCTTACTCATAAAACTAGAATGAAATAATAATCATGAAATTATTAAGAGCACTTACAATTTGAACACCATGCTTATCAGCATGGGTTATATATACAAGAAAGGTGGACAGGATGACACAAACCATAGGAGCAATTGCAGGAACCCAGAAAAGTTTTTTGTTCTTTTTTCCCTGCTCAAATATATATTATAGAGTAATCAACTGGAAGACCTTCCAAGATATAGTAAGAAAAGGAAGGAAAGATTTCTTACAATGTACTTGGCAAGTAAAAGGAAAGCCAAGAACGAGATGCCTATTGCCATAGTTTGCCAGTTCCACTGTAAAGCAGCGTAGGAGAGTGTATATATATATATATATATATATATATATATATATATATATATGTATGTATGTAGTAACTTAGCTTGATGTCAATAAAGTAATGGAGAATCAGAATTAAAATGTGAAATTGATTACCCCATGATGTATTGTACCCCATACTGAGCGCATAACAGAGACAATATCAGTCTTCCTAGTGAAGTTAGATATGCCAAGCAGACCTTTGAGCTGTTGAAGGGCAATGGTAATAGCAGCTCCACCCATGAACCCAACGATTGCAGCGTGAGAAAGAAAGTCAATCAAGAAACCCAATCTGAAAGCAGAGTTGATATGTATTATCCTTGTAAGCATTAATAATTAATATGCTAGAAAAAGTCATTTTCTATGAATACTATGGAAAAGTTCAGTAAATATTCCTTAATACAATATAGTACTGAACATATCGTTTTATACTTATTACTGTACACTCCATGCATGTACATATATATATTTATATATTTTTATTAATGTCCACGTGTAAAATATGAAATGGATTATGTGTGTGAACACATGTAAACTAACCAGTGTGATAGAATCAATGACCAGTAGAGACGAACATACATATATAAATACCTGAAAAACCCTAGCGTGAATTGAGTGATGCCAGCAAAGAAGGTAGCTGTGAATGCAAGACTTCGATACTCAAGTGCATCTTTCACTGGATCAATCTCATTCTGTAGAAGACTTCCAAGCAAGAGAGACACAACAGCCACTGGTCCTATAGCAATGTCTCTCGAGCTTCCCATGAAGGCGTAAACAAGAGGGGGAACAAAACTGGTGTCTGTATTTCGAGGGAAATAGAGACCATATAAAATTGAATTAGTGATAGTCAGCATAACCAAGCAGCTCTGGTTTCAAGGAAAACAAGAGAACTTACATAATCCATTTTGGGGTGGCAGATTTGCAAGCTTTGCATATCCAATATCCTGATAGAGTGACAGACATATTTGAGTATGACTAGAAATGTATGCATGGAAACCAAATGATTAAGAATTTCATCCAAATTCTAGTACCTGAGGAATACACAGGCTTGCAATGGTAAGTCCAGCTATAAGGTCCCCTTTGAATTTAGCAAGATTATAGTCCTTCCCCCAACTAACAATAGGGAAAACAGCTTGGAGAGCAAGGACAAACTTTCCTAATCTGGATTGGCCCTTGAAGGGCCGGAAGGGGTTACCGGGGAACAAAGTTTCCTTTACAAAAGCTGTAATCTGCTTCAAAAGGTTTTGCCTCCGAGGCACCCCCACTTTGTGAACATATGTCAAATTTTCTGGATTGTGTTCATGTGAAGGAGACATACACGTTCTTGTGTCCATCTCCTTTGATCCCGCCTCGTCAGTAACATCACGGTTCATGGCAACCAGAAGATATATTCTAATAAAAATTAAAAACAGAAAAAAAAAAAAAAACTAAAAAAATTAGTCCTGTAAAAGTTATTGCATATTGCACTGGTAGTCAAATGCTTACAAAGTACATGCTTATTAAGCAGATAAAGCTACTTACTTAGCAGGAGAACTTAACCAGACCTAAGAGCTAAGTACACTGGGAAGAAGAGGGAAGCTCCTGCTAGCATTTATATATGTGTTAAAAAGGAACCTGAAGTTAGCTATTTTAGCACCATAAGCAGTCGTAAAGATTCAACTTTGACTATGGTCACTTTTTGAGAAGTAAAAAATGGATTTGCTAATAACCATCCGTTGTGGGAGAGTGTTGACCAAGGAAATTGCTTTCAGCTATATATGATTTCTTCCACTCAAGATATCTTTATTAGTCAGTAATGCATATATATGATGGTGGCGGTGTACAATTTGATTTGAAAAAGGTATAAGGTGAGATACGGTGGCTGTTCCTTATGCTTGGCCATCAAAAGTGATTGTTTATTAGCAACTTTAAGAGCTAATCCTGACTTTGCATAATACAGTTCTTCCATTAATTTGATGCTTCTCAATTTGTTTCTGAATTTCGCGTTGGTCAAAAATTAATGATTGCTAATGCAAAAAATTTTACATGATGAATCTTTCCCATTTAGAAGGGTATGTACAAATTAACATGTGCAGGAGAAAAATAATAAAAAACATGTATCAAATGTACTTGACTTTTCAAAGGTGAAGATGTAGCTATAGTTGAGGTAGGTAATTGGATCCTATTAGAGTATTCACAATAGTTAATCTAAAATAACATAAGCTCCACAATTATTCCAATCAACTCTATAAACATCCATATCAGTTTATGCAAAATTATGTATAATATGATTCTAACTACGTACAATAACCATGCAAACATACACGATTAATATTTATATTCAATTTTTATTAAAAATTGATTAAAAAAATAACATTAAAATAAAATACAGTGTAAAATAAATAATTTGATTTGAGAGTTTTTGAAGAGTAATTTAGGGAGAGTTTGGGCCCACACATGAGAGAAGTGTTAGAATTATAGTTAAATAATTAAATTCACATTTTTCTAATAACTTAAACTTTTAGGATAATCTGTAATTTAATATAGTTAAATGATTAACTTCACAATAACCTAATATGAAAAGGAAGTTGTCTATACTTAGTCTAGGGACAAAATTGGCTTTTGCCATTTTTAAAAAAACAATCCAGCATTTTGCCCTCTTTTCCAAACTAATTAGAGAAATGCCCTTTTTTTGAAACTCGATTTTCTCAAAATTGAGTTAAGCCCTATAGCGACGTTTTAAAACTCAGATCGAGTTTAAAAACGCAGTTATAGGTCCTTAAAAATGTCACTATAGACTCTTTAAAACGTCGCTATAGGGTTTAACTCGATTTTGAGAAAATTGAGTTTCAAAAGAGGGGCATTTCCCTAATTTGTTTGGGAAATGAGGCAAAATTCTTGATTGTTTTTTTGAAAAGGGCAAAAGTTCATTTTGGCCCTTAGTCTAGAGGTAGAATGTATTCCTAAGAATCGATCAAAAAAAAAAAAAAAAGAATATATTCCTAAGAAAGTGTAGGGCAACTCGGATTGCCATATAACTAATAACCTTCGCTTGTATTATTTGGAGTATGTCGGAATGGTTTTACTAAGGAATCCTAACTAAATTACACAAAACTAACCCTAATAACATATTTACTATTTACTAACTAAAAATACAAAAAAGTTAAGAGTTATACTATATCCATAAATTATTTTACAATATTATATTTTTACAAAATGTTGATGTAACCAATTTTTTATTGGTTTTTATCTAAATTTACCATTAATATCATATTTTTATTTAACAACAATTACTTACCACATTAGCAGTTTGTAAAATTGTTTGTATCTCTAACATCATTCAAAAGTTAAACTAAATCAATCAACGCCTATTATATATAAGAATTTAAAAGGAAGTAGTAAAAAAAAAAAAAAACAAATATCATATGAGCCATTCAAGTATGTGAGCATGCATGAGAGAAGTCAAAGCAGGCATACAACATGCCATTAAGAATCCATTTACTTTCTGCGAATCTTTTGAGATAAAATGTTATTGTTTTCCCATTTGGTTTTAAATTCAAATTCAAACTAGGACTAAAATGGACAAAATCCTACACTATCATAAAATAAAATTCATGTTTTCGTTTTTCTTATATTTCATGCTATCAAAATTAAAAGAATACTCCAATTAAAATTATATTGAAAGCCTATACACTCATCAGAATAAAATTCTTGTTTTCATATTTCTTATATCTCATGATATCAAAATGAATTAAAAATTTAAAACCTCTAAAAAGCTCGGAATTGTACACGAGAAGTCATGCAAGGCTGCAAGCCCAAAAAAAAGAAAAAAAGAAAAAAGAAAACAAAGGAGACCAAACCTTTTTGTTCAAAGTGGCCTGTACTCCGCTACTATTTAATTAGAAACCCATAATTGAAGAACATGCAAAAACAAGTGAAACAAAACTGGACATTTGATTTGGAGGAACCCGGCATACGCCAGCGCATTACGGCGTACTCTCATCGTTTTAGGCGTACGCTACTTTAGGCAGAACACCTCTCTACAGCCCACATAATGAAGCAAATACAAATTACAATAAATATCTAAATTAATGAGAAAGATAAGAGTGAATAGTGTGTGGGTTGCAATGAGTTTATCATCTTCTTTTAGAGAGCTCATGTGGATTTTTTAAAGCTCCACCACCTAATGTTCAATTCTGTTCCTACAAATTAGGATATGAAGGTTTTCAAAATTCATTCTGTTCCTACAAATTAGGACATGAACTTTAAGATACGTAGACTCTTTTATTCATTTATTGCTTCGACTCACAACTCTATATTTCTAAGATATCTTCACTGCATGTTTGACTAAGTCAAACCTCACACAACCAATCATGGCCAAACATGCGATCTTCATTATTCATAATAAGTTGATTTATAATATACAATATTGTGCAATGCTTTTTATTTATTTATTGTAATCCAAATATTGTGGGCTAATTGGCCACATAATCCAACACATAAAACTATCATAATCCAAATAATCATGTCCACATGTCATTTTGTGTGTACTGAACATGATATTACTAGAAATGAATAAAATAACACAACTAAAAACGTGCAAACTCTGTTGCTTGAGTCTAGGAAAATTGTCTGATATGTGACTTGTTTATCATAGTTTCCTGCTATTTGTGTAGCTCTATAATTAAATAGTTTTTTGGAACTATTACTATGTATTGTTAGTTTTAACGGAATAGCTGTTCCAAGTAGTTTGACATTGGTTTTATTAACTTGAGTTGGGTTGAAGCTTAATATATTGGATTGGTTTTGGAAAAATGAAAAATTCTATTTAAATAACCAAACACTACAAAAAAAAGGTTCTATAGCCGCGTTTTCAAAACGCAGCTATAGATCAAAAAAACGTGGCTATAGACCGATTTGGTATATAGCCGCGTTTTTTTAGGCCATGTTTTTAACCGTGGCCTAAAATGTGTAACTATAGCCTTGAAGCCACGTTTTTTCGAACCACGGCTATAGACAGGACCAATGGCCGCGTTTCTATAGCCGTGGCTATAGTCAGGACCAATGGCCACGTTTTTAAAAACGTGGCCATAGAACATACTCTAGCCACAGTTTGTAAACCGTGGCTACAGACCCATTTAACCGCGGCTAAAAGTTTTTTTAGAAACAAAAAAAAATAAATTCTGGATTTTTTTTTTCAAAACAAATTCAAAATTCTAGGTTTTTTTTTTAAAAAACAAAAAAAAAAAATTCTGGGTTTTTTTTTTCCCCAAAAAATTTTGGGTTTTTTTTTTAAACAAAAAAAAAAATTCTGGGTTTTTTTTTTTTCCAAAAAAATTCAAAATTCAAAATTCAAACAAAAATATTCACAATTAAACACAAACCCAAAAAAATTCAAATTAAACACAACATACTCACAATACAAAAACACCCAGAAAATTCAAAATCAAACACAAACTCAAAAAATTCAAAATCAAACACAACATTCTCACAATACAAACACACCCAAAAAATTCAAAATCAAACACAACATACCAACAATACAAGAACACAAAAGCTGAATCTCAGAAACTCAAGAACACAAACCCAATTACACATAAGCACAATATCAGCAACACAATAGCACAAATTCAAAATTTTTAACATTTCCTCCATTTTCTTACCACCTAAACGTAAAATAAAAAAGAAATAAAAAAACTAGATCTATAGACAAATCAGTGGGCGTTTTTTGTAATTTAAATTAGCAGCAGTGCTATGTTTTTGTACTTGGGTCCTAAATATAATGTTTAACTTTGGTTTTCTTGACCAAAGGTTTTGTTGTGGATTGTTAATTAAGAGGGGTAAAAAGGCCAACCTTCAATTGGGTTCGTGTTTGAGTGTTTTAAATCATTGATTTTTGTTCTTATTTTTTAAATTAGATATTATCCTCAAGTTGGACTTTTTGTTGGTTAAGTTTTTGTTATACCAGCATAAAACCAACTATGATTATAATTGTTGGGTTCAATTCATGTGTCACGACAATATCACTTTGTAAAATAAGAGATTATGGTAGTGATATGTTTCTACTGAACTTCAAGATCAAACATTCAAAATTTACCCCTTTCTCGGATCACAAAGGTATTTCTCAAGAAAGTTTTAATAAAAAAGAAGAATTATTATTATTTTTTCCATAACTAACTTATCAAACATTAATTTCTGGTCCCAGGTTTCATAGTTGTAAATTTAATGAAATTTGACATGCAAAATTTTATTAGAAAAAAAAATTCTTAGTGTGGTTTTATTTTTTGAAACTAATAAATCTATTAATTATAAGTTTATAGCAAACATGACAATGATAATCTAATCAACTGTTCCTTGAGGGGGAGCAGGCCTTTACTAAAAAGGTTAATGAGTTGAATATAATACTTGATTTAAATTGAATACATTTTCATACACATACTCTAATAATAAAAATTTAAGAAACCATGATCTTAATATCGGTTAGCTGCCTGTCAAGTTTCCAATACAATTAGTGATGATATTTCCCTACTTAACTTGCCATGCTTTGTAAACAAGGTAGATATTTGGCCTTACCATCAAGGACGGAGCTAGGAGTTCATTTGGAGAGGGGGGGGGGGGGGGGGGGGGGTGGTCCAAAGTATAAAAACATTTTTTTATCTTGAAAATTCAAACTAGCATCCATTTAGTATAACAAATGGAAAGATGCGAATAACTATTTTTTTAATAAATTACGAAACAATTATATCTCAAAAATCATCATAACTAAAATAATTATTTCAAACCTAGTATGACAATTTTCAACCATAAATTTATAATGTGAAATAGTTTGAGTAAAGCATTAAACGCCACTTCCTTGTACATAAAAAATCTCATTAGGAACTTAAGAAATTGTGTCTGTGTGCATCAACCATTGAACAATGTGTAATGTGTCATGACTCATGACTCGCTTGGGTGTGACATTTTTAATCTTACTATCTACTAATTGCTAGACATGGCAAAACGGGTCAAAATTTTCTGACCCGACCCGACCCGACCCGAAAAATACTCGACCCGAACCCGATTTTTTTGACCCGAAACAAAAACGGGTTGACCCGTGACCCGACCCGAGTTTTTTGTATTTTTTGCGGGTCAACCCGACCCGACCCGCAACCCGACCCGAACCCGAATCAATTTTTTAAAACTTTTTTTTTTGGTAAAAAAAATTAAAATTAAGACAATAATAGTTTAATTGTTTATTATGAACTTTAAAGAAACAATTGATACATTTACATATGCAAATTAATTGAAAGATAAAAGGTTGAGCATTCTGTAATGAGTAAAAAAATTTTAATATTAAATAACAAAGTACATGCCAAGATAATATGGTTACAGTAGAGTTAAAAATATAGATTTAAAATTGTAGACATGTGTGAGAAACATTTACAAGTATAAAAATAGTGAAGCCAAAGTATCAAATTAGCGTAAATTATGAATGCTTAGACTCATTTTTTAACAATTTATGTCTAAAATAAATGGCTTTTCAAAATAAACTATGATATTTCCTAGAGTGTGTGTTACTTAACAATGATATGATATTCATAAAAGAGACCATGTATAAATAAGTAAGCAATCCAATTTTAATGTATATCTCAAATTGAAATAGAGTGCCAACCACAATTGATAATAGAATATAAAATTAATTTTCAAGATTGTAAATTTCTTATATGTTTTTATTCTTTATCAAATGAGTTATCCAATAAGTCATTTGTAATTTTGTTTTATATTTTGGAATGTTAATATTGTATAGAAATAAAACATGTGTATTTATTTTACTCATGTTTGTGTTATTTTGTTTTAAATAACAATGTTAGGATTTGTATGATTTTGAAATTATTGAATAAGTATTAATAAGTTTAACTGAATTCATTCTTGATATAAGTGGTGAAGTCAAAATAATGCATTCTACATAAAATAATTTGTTGCATAACTTTTCAAATGACAAATACATGTTGTTTTATTTATAAAAAAATTTTAAAAAAAAAATCATGTGAAAAATACGGGTCAATACGGGTCAACCCGACCCGACCCGCAACCCGATTGACCCGAACCCGTTTTTAACCCGCTTAAGATGACCCGTTTTTGACCCGTGACCCGTTTGACCCGCAACCCGATTGACCCGACCCGAACCCGACCCGACCCGCCCGTTTTGCCATGTCTACTAATTGCTAGACATAACAGTAACCATTCCACTAAACAAAAAGACAAAACATCTCAACTGAATTAATCGTTCAGTTGCAATAGAGCAACTCCCAAAACACATTATACACCACTTTATAACTATTAAAAAAAAGAACCAACTCATTTCAAAGTCAAATAAAGTGAAGCAGTAATAATGCCGTTTAGAGAAAGAGATTAGACAATAAGAAATTAAACGACACAAAAAGGAGAGAGCAACTCAGCGAAAAAAAAAGGGTAAAAACTAGAGTCAGAGTAACTTAGCATATAGGAGATTGGACATATAGTCTCACTTGATGTAGAAACGATAGTAGTGTCATGAGTGGATCAAAGAAGGCAAAATCACACACACTCTCTCTTTGTTCGACTGGTATTTGTATTATCTTTTTTAAGAAATTTTTTCTTTAAAATTAATAGGGCTGAAATTGAACTGTTGATTCAAAGATTTGATCAATTTAGATCTAATAAAATTATTAAGGGCTTTTTTCTTGTTTATTTGGGCTTTACTTTTTATGTTGTTTGGGCTACTTTTTCTTGAATATTGTTTGGGTTTTTTTTTTTTTTTGTTAAAGAGGTCAAGGTTATATTTTGAGTGGGTAGAGGGCCGGAGGGGGGCAAGAACAATTTTCTTAAGCCCAAATTCAAAAAACTCATAAAATATTATATACTTCTCTTTTGTTTTATAAATTCCAGGGGGGGCCATTGCACCCCAAGGTCAGCAAATAGCTCCGTCCCTGCTTACCATAGAAATTTAATGAGAACACTGACAGTTTTTGGATGAAGTTGTAAAATTATTTATTTGTTTGGCTTAAGCTTAAATGGTAAATGTTAATGTATTTATCATTATAGAAAATAAGTTTTGATTACATTGTTTGCAATCGAATTAAAGAAATATGATCAACTTCTCATTTTTACCATTAGTGTTCTTGTTGAAATTGGTTCAAAACTTCATTTTCCAACTATTTCCAAGTGCATTGTAATAATTCATCTCTTCCTCTTTCGTTTGGGAGGTTTGACTTCGTTGGATTGTTAGGAAGTTATCGTATAAAAATAATTTTTGTTAAATTTCTCTATTCATTGCACGGTTTAGCTAATAGTTTCTATTATTATTGAGTTTGCATCAGCAGCATAAAATTCATTGGCATTAAAACCAAAAAGTATAACAAAAATTTTAATAAGTATAAACTTATGTTTATATTAATTTCTTTGTTGAGAAACTTATAATTCCTAAACTTTGTGGGAATTTAAATAATCATAATTATGTATAAATATAACAAACATACATTGTTTGAACCTAGTATGTTTTGAAAAAATCATAATCATATATCAAGAATGAACATAATAATCATTATATAAATGTATATTGTGATTATTTGTATGTAAACGTATATTTTGATCATATTTTTCAATTAGGTATTATGCACTCATTTGCACACTAGAAACCAGGAAAACCCCAATGCAATGGATTTAACTTATGGGCCCCTATTTGGCCTTCATATGAGCCCAAATGTTGATATTTTTAATATTGGTATTGGTATTTTTATTTTCGTAACATTATTTAATTATATTAATAGAATGTATTATGATTTTTGCTATTAACAAATTATTATTATTTTTTAATATTTGATCATGAATAAATAAATAAAAGTATACTTTGCCTTGAGTGGATAGACTAATAGTAATTATGTATTCAAACAAGTAACCTTTCAACTGTGTGTGTGTGTGAAACCCAAAATAAATTAAAGGAATAATTACAGTAAACCCACCTGTGGTATAACCCGTTTTCACTTTGCCTACCTGTGGTTTAATCATTTACACTTTGCCCACCTGTATTTCAATTCGTTACCCATCTGTTACCCACCTCACCCTCAGACGTTAGGAAAACACATTTTTATTCAAAATTAGAACATAACACAGATCAAAACCCGAACCTTCAGTTTCTTTTCCTCACGAGCCCTAAAAACACAAAAATCCCTTGTATTGAGTTGGGTTTTGATTTTTCTGATCGTGCTTTCGTGTGAGGGTGAGGTTCTGTCTGTGGGTTGTCTTGAGGCATTGAATATTCGAAGATAGATCATCACCAGGTACGACATTTCTGCTTGAAGTTTTGAGGGTTGGGGTTTCAAGTTTTGATGGTAGCTTTGATTCACAGGAAGTTGATAATCGATGTCTTCTTCGAGTGGAAATTACCCAGGTTCAAGTGGGCGTTTGTATACATATGAGATTTGTGTGCTGAAAACAAGTCTGACAGTGGATAATTTTGGGAGAAAGTTTCTGGGTTGTAGCCGATATAAGGTAAGTATACTTTTTACTTAATCTAGTTGATTCACGTGAGATTGGAATGTGATGTGTTCAATTCATTTTATGAACAGGTTGGTCCCAAGTGCCCTTTCTTTAGATGGATTGATAATCCCACTTGTAGGCGTGGGAATGAAGCTGCCCATTTGGTGCAAGAAAAGCTGGATTTATTGCAGAGGGAGCTGCAACTTGCACTTGAAAGGGAAAGAGCAGCTACCCAGACAGCAGCAGAAGCTACCCAAATGGCAGAAATTGCTCAAGACAGGGCTGCAAAAGCCACTAACAGGGAGAGAAAGTTTCGAGCTTTCTCTGTTCAAGCCAAGGAGATTGCAGTGAGAGCTTTAGAGCAAGAGAAAAGTGCAGAATTGCACTAATTCTGTCATGGGTTTTTTTTTTTTATTTTGGTTATGCTGTTTTCATGTTTTAACTCAAGTGAGAATGTTGGAATTATAAGATTGAGTCTGCCTGGTGGGTTGTAATATAAGCTGGTACTCAATTGTATTGTAATAGAACTATGTAAGGTTTTTTTAAGAATGAGAACTATGATGATGTTGGCTTGATGCCACCTTTTTAAGATAAAGTGTTATTTATGTTGGATGTTGTTGGTATTTTTGTTTAAAGTGAATTGGCTACTTGTGAGCTGTGAGCTGTTGGTGTTGGTGTTCTTTAGAATGGTGTGAGCTGTGCCAGCCAGGATTGTGCATAAAGTGCATTGTGTGAAGACAATTGTGTTTAAAGTACATGACAACTATCTGTCAACTTGCAAGAAAAGACAACAAATGCACACATACACCTGCTAGTCAACACATACACCTACTGCTATATCATCCTCTATACACCTGCTATTCAACACAAACAGCTGCACACCTAAACAAACTCATATATGGAACTTCAAAAACAAAAAATTGCAATACTATAAACAATAATTCTGAACACCTGTCATTAAGTTGGGAAATTGTATACATAATAAGGGTGGCATTGAATAGTCTTTCATCAACTACTAGTAAATATAAGGCATTTGGCACAACCACCAAAACAGTTGCACCTGCCCATTGTTTACAAAACTTACAAAAGTACATAAAATGTTTGAACAGGGCAATTTAAAACTGTCTGCCCTAACACTACATAACCCTAATAGATAGCAACAGCAAAAGTGTTTTCAATTAGTCTTCATTTACTGCCCTTGCCTCCTCTCCCACCACAACTGGTCCTTCCAGCTCTTGTTTTACATTTCTGAGTCCTAGCTGCATCACCCCTTCCTCTCAAAACAGCTCCTCTGGTAGCAGGTATCCTTGTAGGTGCTCTGCTATCCCATGTTTCTGCAGGGGTGTGTGCTGCTGGCTGGCTGGCTTGAAAAGAACCAAGGAGCTCCTCTAACTGTGTACCTGAAGTCTGAAGAGTACCATTGGCTTGGGTTCTCTGACCATGGAGCTGGTGGCTATGACCATGGAGCTTCTGGCTTTGGCTGTGGCTGTGGCTGTGACCCTGCTGCCTAGTTGGATGAGGATGAGGCCATAGTGTAAGGCTGAGCTGAGGATTGGGTCTGTGATGAAGATGGGGCCTGCGATGAAGATGGGGCCTGGGATCCTTGTCTGCGTGTAGAAGGCCTTCCACTTCACTGCATATGAGCATTTTTTTTATAGTCAGTTATTGGCATTTTGCATTTGAATAAAAAAAGTTTGTGACAACTTACAGATTTCTGCAATCTCTGCCTCCTCTCCCATGGTGTCTCACCAGTGACATTAGCCTTGCATCCCCTTGCATTGTGTCCTTCCTGTTGACACCTTCCACACCTCACTGGCTTGTTTGATCTAGACACCTTATAAGGGTTCCTTGGCTCATCAGCATCTCTCTTCCTCTTCATGGGTGGCCTGCCTGGTGGTTTATAGATAATAGGTGCAACAGGCTTGGGTTGGCCACTTGACACCCACTCAGATTGGCCAGGCATGGGAGGTATGGGTGTCTTATATGTCTCCACAAAAGCATCCTTGTAGTAGAATGGATGGGTGTAGTCTTCTGGTTTCTCACGATTCACAAAAATGGCTGCAACTCCATGCTTGCAAGGGATTCCTGTCAAGTCCCATGCTCTACAACTGCATGTCCTCTGTACCAAGTCTACCACATGTCTTTCCCTCTCATTGTCAACCTCATACACAAACCTGCCAAATGGCATCGCACAAAAGTTCTTACACTCTAATTTTAACTTCTTCAACTTCTGTTGTATGCTTGGACACAACTTGCCACCATACTTTTCTATGCCTATCTTCTTTGTATACAGCCTGGTCATAAGCCTAACTTTGATCCACTCCAGCATTGATAAGATGGGCTTGTCTCTAGCCTTCACAATCATAGAGTTAAAACTCTCACTCAAATTGTTTACCAGACAATCTGTCAAAACTCTTCAACAAAAGTGGGATCTGGTCCATTGTGCAGGCTCTATATCAGCCAGGTACTTCCAAGCTTCTTCGTCCAAACTCTTAAGATGGTCCATCCCCCTCTCAAATTCCCTGGCTGATGTTGTGCCAGCACACCTCCACAGTACACTCTTCAACTCCATTCCCTTGTGGTTAACCTTAAAGTTGTTGTATATGTGCTTCACATAATACCTGTGCTCCACAGTTGGGAATAGAGTCTCCATTGTAGGTAGAAGGCCCTGCAATCAAGTAAGCATTCAATGTCAACAAGTAAGCATTCAATGTCAGCAAGTAAGCATGTAAAAAGATAAGCATGTAATGATAATACCTTCTGCCTGTCACTGATGAATACCAGATTAAGGTCCTCTGGCCTGCCAATGTCATCTGTAAATTGCTCTAAGAACCAAACCCAGCTATCCTTGTTCTCTTGCTCAACCACAGCCATTGCCACTGGGAATATATTGTCATTTCCATCCTTGGCAGTGGCAGACAATAATTGTCCACCAAACCTCCCCTTCAAGTGGCATCCATCCAACCCAACAAAGGGTTTACAAACACCTAGAAAGCCAACCTTCTGAGCATTGTACCTAATGTACATCCTTTTAAACTTGGGTTCTACATTCTCATTTTCCATATCTGTTTGCAAAATCACCTTGCTTCCTACATCTGTCCTCCTTATCATTTCTACATAATCTTTAAGCAGACCATACTAAGCCTCTTCATTCCCAGTAATCAGTCCCCTAGCTGCCTTCCTTGATCTATACACCTGACTAATACTTAAATCAACAAAAATCTGCTGCATCACATGGTGCTTAATACCCGAGACCTCCCAATTAGGATTCTTACCAAAATCGTCCAAATACTTGTTTGCCACGTAGGCTGATGTAACTTGCCCATTTTGAAATGTAAGGGGCCAGGTACACTCAGGATAAAGTGTCTTGATCTTAAATGTGCACTCTCCAGTCACCATTGAGGCATAACATCTCCATCCACGATTGTTCTTGCAATGTACAGAAATCTTCTTCTTCTCATTCAACTTCCACTTGATATCAATGTGATTCTGAATCACATACTCCCTCAAAGCCTTCCTAAACACCTTGGAGTTTGGGAACTTCATCCCTTTTACCAACCTAACATTTTCCATATCAGTCCTCTCATTGAACTCCAAATTTCCAAGCCTCTGCTCATCATCAGAACCATCCAAACTTGCAATATCATCCTCTAAAGTTGGTTCAACCCACTCTTCATCTAAATCTATGTTTGGGGGAGGAACATTGCTTGGGCCAGGTGCATCTGTGTTTGGCTTAGGTGTATTAGTGTTTGGATGAGGTGTATCAGTGGTTGGTTGTGGTGTATCAATAGTTGGACTAGTGTTAGATGGCACTGTGTGAGGTGGAGAAGATTCACCAAAAATGTCATCAGCAAAGTCTTCTCCTTCCAGACCTTTATTCAACCAATCAAACTCCTCTTCTACCCCCACACTACCATCACCTTATCCTGTAGCACCCCCTGCAGCAGCCCCTGCACCTACCTCTACACTAGCCCCTACATCAGCTCTTGCACTCCCTGCACTAGCCCCTACACCAGCCCCTACACCAGCCCCTGCAGCAGCCCCAGCAACATCAGGAACTTCAACTGCAAGTGGAGCATGACCACTCTCCACATACAGTATGATGGTGTCCCTAAGCTTGCACATGGGCACCACATCTTGATCATCTTGTAGGAGCCTGAAGTCTTGCTCCAAGTTGCTCCCAGGACCTAAATAATGAACCCTACACGGTTTATCAATCCCCAAGTCCTCACATATACCTTGTATTTCAAAATAACTAAGCTTATCAGGATCCCTATGCACTATTTCAGCTTTCCCTCCAAAGTATTCTAAATTAGGGTTCCACACAAAAGTCCCCTCATAATGTACCTTAAATTTCACTATTTCATCATCCATCTGCAATAACAAATTATCGTTTGACACGTACACAATTAACAATTAAAGAATTGTAAACAATAGACACAAAAGAGTAAACACTTGCACGTTTCTGTTTGGCTTTTGGGATGCAACACACACATCAAAGGGACCACATTTCTGCTTTGCTTTTGTTTCTGTTTTACTAAATACCACATGCAAATACTAAAATTTAAACCAATAGAAACACTAAAATTTCTCATTTGGTCCACTGTGAGATACAATGAACATAATAGACAAAATGCCCATAAACAAACACAAATCCAAACAACAGGTAACATTACATCAACAAACACAACCAATATTCTCATTACATTACATGTAACATTGACCACTAACTAATTACTCAAAAAACTATAAAACAACCATAAGCCCAAATTAAAAACTCAAACAGTGACTGATTTCTTACCAGGATTTTAGTCCCTCGAACAACCCGTTGCTCGTCTAGGTTTATACTTGCAGCGCGAACTCAATATTAGATGCAGAATGGGGTTTCTCCAGGGGTTTTCGTGTTTTTAAGGCTTGTGAGGAAAAGAAACTGAAGGTTCAGATTTTGATCTATGTTATGTTCTAATTTTGAATAAAAATGTGTTTTCCTAACGTCTGAGGGTGAGGTGGGTAACGGATGGATAACGGATTAAAGTACAGGTGGGTAAAGTGTAAATGATTAAACCACAGGTAGGCGAAGTGAAAATGGGCCATACCACAGGTGGGTTTACTGTAATTATCCCTAAATTAAAATAGTACTGGGATCATTTTTAACAAATAGTAGGAAAAGGGGACAAAAGGGCAGTAGTTAAATTTCCTCTAAGATGGATGGTAAGGAGAGAGTTTCTTTCCTTATATTTGATTTCTCTTTATGCCTTAATTTTTCATTAATTTGTTTATTTCCTTAATAATTAGAAGCCTTACTCTTAATTCCTCACCCCCCCCCCCCTCCCTCCAAAATGCATTTGAATATCATGAGAACTAGTTTTGCTTTACACTCTTGCTTAACATTTTGTAGGGCAACAGTAACAAATGCAATTCTCTAGTTAGCCTGTGAGTATGTGTGGAATAGAGTATGTATGTGTATATATTATCTTTCTACTTGCTAAATTTTTAATTAGAATTTTAAATTACACACATTTCGAATACAATATTAATTTTATTTATTTTTATATATAAAAAAACTATAAAGTGAAATGGAAAAACAATACACACATAAAATCATATAATTGATGGGGCATAAATGTAGTAACAACAACTTGAGAGGGGGAATTTGAACCCTAGATGACTATTGTAAAAATTAAAAAGTGTCAATCAATTGAATTACAAGACTTTTGACACAATAACAATATTTTTAATAAACATGAACATGATTAATATTTTTATTGAAAAAATTATTCAAACTTAACTTTATGAGAATGAAAATAATATTTTAATTTATAAATATAACAAACATATGGTTTAAACCTTATGTATATTGAAAAAGTATATCATTACACAATACTAAAAAAATAAGAATAAACATAACAATGTTATGTCTATTTTTATATTCTTAAAAGATGTTAAATGTTAGCATTGATATATTACTTTGGTTCCCTACTCGTCCCTCAAGATTTCCCATTTTTTATTTTTCCTGGTTTCTAGTCCTATTTTCGTGCTACTGTTTGGAGGTTTTTCCGAGCTTCGATTTCTTCAAAATTTATATTCCTGGAAAGCTCTGGATGTCTAGTTTTCATAGGTTCCAACCTTGTTATTTGGAGTTAGGATTGCTAACATATTGCATCTAGAAGAGAGGTGACGTAATGTACAAAATTCTGCTACACTTTTCTTGAAAAATTCATTTCTTTCAATCTGTGGTAAATATCATTGAGCCCATTTTGTGAGAGGTAGTCAAGACATCATATTCAATCTTGTTTAGACGGATTTCTCCAATTGTTGCGTAGTTGGTACAGTTTGTTTGTGCAAAAACGGCCCAGAAACAACTTTTTTTTGACCTAAAAATAGTGAAACATTTAATCAGGGTTTTAGCATTTTATTGA
The DNA here is from genome assembly GCA_032878915.1 of Castanopsis chinensis. Lineage (NCBI taxonomy): Eukaryota > Viridiplantae > Streptophyta > Magnoliopsida > Fagales > Fagaceae > Castanopsis > Castanopsis chinensis. The sequence continues at coordinate 2,217,917 of JAVQMG010000086.1, forward strand.
TATCTCATTCAATTTAACTCCTATTTTTGCCCATGATCTGTCGTTTCAAAGGGAAAAATATGACCTAAAATATGGTCCAAAATTTAACCTGATCGCATGGTTGGATGAAAAAGTCAATTTTTTAACCATCCGCGGCTAGAATTTTTGGTCTTAATTCTTGTCAAAAATGACTAAATTAACATGGCCGACAGGGGAATGATCTATAAAGGGAATAAGATGTAGCAAAATTAATTTGTCATTGATGGTGGAGATGGACCATGTCCATCAAATTTGCTGTTAATTTAAATTCATATTGGCCATGAATCTTTATTTATTTATTTATTTTTAATCTTTTATCTTTGACTAATGACTTTAAATGCAATTTGATCACAATTAAACAAACTTTGTCAATTTACATGAAACACAGCAGTTCAGATATCTTTCAAGCAAAACTTAAGGGCGAGGAAGCAAATGACATGACTTTTTGCAAGCTTGCTTAAAGCCATTTTCATCCTCATCTTTAAGCAAATAAGTTACCACAAATAATTAGCTAGTGAAATCATTTTGCGTGTTTAGGCCATTCATTGTTATATGAGGAAGTTTTCTTTTGCGCCCTCGCATGAAAAGAAAGAGGTTATTGTTAATTAATATGTTTTTATAATTATGAAGTTGACCTCTAGAGCATACATAATGAAGCAAATATAAAAGACAATAAATATCTGAATTTAGCATGAGATAAATGGGAGAGATAAAGAGTGAATAGTGTTTGGGTTGTCATGGATTTTTTTCCCTATAAAATTTCTGTTAGGTTATTATCTTTTTGTAGAGACCTCAAGTGGGTTATTTAAAAGCCCACCAAAAATTTCTAACATTCAATTTTATCCCAAATTGCCGAGCTTAGCAACGTAAGCATGTAATCAAGTTGGGGCATTAAAGTGGTTGAATGTATGTTGGGATTGGCTAGATGGGATGTGGTAAGTAGGTTGATTTGTCCACCATGGAGTCACTATTCATCATGCCCCTTGCCCTTGGGTTAAAGGGAACTCCTACCCTTAATGGATATCACCATCGATGGGTAGCCCACTTCTCAAATTCAAAAAAAAAAAAAAAAAAAAAAAAAAAAAAAAAAAAAAAAAATAGAATATGAAAGTTAAACATTCCCAAAGTTCATTTTGTTCCTACAAATTAGGACATGAACTCCCAAAGTTCATTTTATTACTACAAATTAGGACATGAACTTTAAGATACTGTAGGCTCTCTTATCCACCTCATTACCCTCGCTCATAATTCTATATTTTTAGGATATCTCAACTATATGTTTGACCAAGTCAAACCACACAGAGCGAATCATAGCCAACCATACTATAAAGTTGTGATTTACAACTATGTTTTTATGTTGACTTTAATTCTGTGTCAAATTTGATTGTATTTTTGTTCAATTATTTCCCTGTATTTTTTGTGGGATTTAATGTAAGGGTTGTGTGTGAGAGTTTGGTGAAGATCTATGAAGAATAGGGCTGTCCACCCAACCCGCATACCTGAGCAACTCGCCCGAGTCCAAACCAAAAATGGCTCAAACCGACACTCCGACGGTCGGTGGCGAGTGGCCACCCACAGAACCTGACGCCTTTGGGTTGATTGGCGGGTTTCCTCTCCCAAAACCCGAGCAACTCAGCCCGATCATAAACCCAGAAACCTCCAGCCATATTTGAAGGATTATCGATGAAAACTTACAAAGACCAGCAGTATTGGAGTTTTCCAGCAAAAGTTACTTGAAATACCATTAGTTCCGACAAGATTCGGTGCGATCTCGTCGAGATCTAGTCCAGATCCGATGAGATCCTGCGCGATCTTGTTGAGAAATGGCACGATCTCGTTAAGATCCGTTGAGATCTTGTCGAGATCTGGCGCGATCTCGTTGTGATCTAGCCAGATCTCGACGGATCCGGCCAAAACAACATCACCGGCAATACACCCGAAACCCAACGAGACTTGAACCGCTAGATCCGACTAGCATTCCGGGTCGGTTTCGGTTTCCATTTTCAACCACCTGAAAGTTTCGGGTCGGGTTTGGGTTCGGGTTCAGGTCAGGCACAAACCCGACTCGACCCGTGGGCACCCCCTAATGAAGAAGGAGATTCACCACTAGCTCATGATTGGCTTGCGAGTGCCAACTTGCGAAAGGCCACGTGAGAAGCATATGCTAGAATCTGAAGAGTCTCATGCTAGGCTGGATTTCGTGAGTCACTTCGCAACTTAGGCTAAGTCGTGAGCGACCCCCAAAGCTCACTATTTGGAGCTTTTTAAAGTGTGTTTATCTCATATCTTTACCAACCCTATATAATCCCTCATTACCCATGAAATCGTAAGGAATTTTTCTAAGGAACTTTTGAGAGAGAAAACCCTAACTACACACTTGAGAGTTAGAGATTGTATACCCACAATCATCTACACCATTTTTAAAAAAAATTTCCTCTACTTCTACCTCTCTATCTATACATTCTTGGGAGGTTCTTAGCTCAAACACTTACCTCACTCAATCTAAGTGTTTACAGAAGTTTTGGTGCATATGGGAAGCATTGGAAGAAACCATTGATTGGTGAATGCAATTTGGAGCTAATTGCGGTATCCAGATAACTAGTGAAGACATGGCTCTATGAAGCCCGTTGGTAGCTAGAACTTTGAGGGTTCAAGTGCATTGGGTTAATTAGGCTTGGAAGGTCGTTTTGCTATTCGTGTACTCCAACTTTATTTACTAGTGGATCAATTTTGGCTTAGAAGGCCGTAGATAGGTTTTTTGCCGAGTACTTCATTTTCCTCTTTGATAATACGTCTTGGTGTTAGCTTATTTTTACATCTCTCTTCCCTTATTCTTTAAGCTTTATATTTGTTGTTGCTTGCTTGTGGTTATGACTTAGAAAGTAGTTTCGGTTATTACGTATCATTTACTCTTGTTCTGCACTTACATAAGCTAGAGTAAAAGCAATTAAGCCATGTTTTTAAATTTGGGGGTTTAAACAAGATATAATGTTTTACAATATTTGAGCTTTTAATTGGTATCAGAGCAGGTACACTTTTTTAGATTTTGTTATCCTTGTGTGATCCTAGACCCTTTTTTGATATGGAAAAGGCTAACATGAATTGTGGTTCATGTATTTATGATAATGACTCTATGAGCATTTTTGTAGATTGTCCTAGTAATGAGCTCACAGAGTTACTAAAATCAAAGAAACATGCTAGAATCTTCCTACACATGCTAAAATGTCTAGAGCATAGGAATCACATGCTTCATAATAGTTTTTGTGAGTCTAATTCCTTGATTGAAAAATATAAGAGAATGAATAGACACTTGTGTGACAAGCTTGTTAATTTGAAAAGAAAACTTCACTCAGCGGATCTCAATAAAAAGGTGGATGAATTTTGTTTTGAAAATCAAGAATGCTTATCTCATGCTTGCCTTTTTGTTCATACCGCATTGAAAGTTTTTAACTCGTGTTTGTGGTATCTTGACAATGAATGTTCAAGGCATATAACAAGTGGCAAATATCTCTTGAAGAGTCTTAAAGAAAAGGAGACGGATATGTCACGTTTGAAAATAGTAGTCATTCTCAAGTTCATGGAAAAGGAAAGATTTGAAATTCCGGGACTACCATTATTAACTGATGTGTTGTATATCAAACGTCTAAAGGTAAATTTGTGATGAGGATTTTCTGGTTCAGTTCTCAAAGAAAGGGTGTGTCATCCTTAATGAAGATGGCATTCAAGTGTTAAAGGGACTTAGAGCTACTGACAATTGTGTCATGTTGAAGTGCTTAAGTCAACTTGTTGGAGCTGTGGCATCAACGCTTTGGTCATGCAAATTACAAGCATGTAGCAAAAGTCTCTAAACTTGAAGTGGTGGTTGGTTTACCAAAGTTTGGAAAAGTTGAGAAGACTATTTGTGGACCATGTTAAATGAAAAAAAAAACCCAAATCAAGTCATCCCAAGGGGAATGTCATTGCTACATCTTGACCTTTGGAGTTACTCCATGTTGTTCTAATGGGTCCTACAAGGATTGAAAGCTTGGGTGGCAAGTGGTACATTATGGTTGTTGTTGATGATTTCTCAAAATACTCTTGGGTGGAATTTCTTAGAGAAAAATCAGAAGCATGTGAGAAGATGGAGAAACTTTGAAAGAGGCCTCAAAATGAAAAAGGTGTTCCTATTGCCAAAATAAAAAGTGATCATGGGAAGGAATTCAAGAATGCGAAGTTTGAAACTTTTTGCAATGAAAATGGTATAAAGAAATAATTTTCAACTCCAAAGACACCTCAACAAAATGTGGTTGTTGAAAGAAAGAATCGTGTCATTAAAGAAATGGCCAGGGTAATACTTCTTAACAAGAATATCCCTCAAAATTTTTGGGGCAAAGCTGTGAACACACCGTGTCATATTGGAAACCGAATCTTCTTTTGAAAGGATACCAAAAAAACATCATTTGAAACATGGAATGAAAAGAAGCCTAAAGTGAAATACTTCTGGTTATTTGGTAGCAAATGTTTCATTCTCAATGATAGAGAGAATCTTGGAAAGTTTGATGCCAAGAGTGATGAAGGAATTTTTTTTTGGGTACTTCGTGAATAGCCAAGTGTATAGAGTATACACCAAAAGAACCAGGATGATTATGGAATCAATCAATGTGGTCATAGATGATGCTATTCCGGAAAAGATTATTGAGGAAAGTGGAGATGGTTCAAATATTAAATAGAATAATGATGATGGCAATTCATCTCAAGATAGTGATGTTGAAAAGTAATCACCGGAAAAGGAAACTACTCCTATCTCATCAAGATGAGAAACAAGGTCATCTCAAGTGCCATCAAGTCCTACCACTCTACTAGAAGTGCAATCTCCTACATCCTGTAATGATGAACCTTCTACTTCAAAGAAACCATTGTCAAGAGCGAGTCTAAATCATTCCAAAAGCAATATAATTAGGGATTTGGATGAGGGTCTTTGTTTGAGAAGGGGACCTAGTTACAGTGTAAATCATGTGACCTATCACTGTTATCTTGCTCAATTTGAACCTAGGAAGGTAGAGGAAGCTTTCCAAGATGAAAATTGGATAGACTCCATGCACCAAGAACTACATCAATTTGTGAGAAACAATGTGTGGGAATTAGTCCTAAGACTAAAGGACACTCATATGATTGGCACCAAATGGATCTTTTAGAACAAGAACAATGAGGATGGTGAGGTTGTGAGAAACAAATCTCAATTAGTGGCTTAAGGATATACTCAAGTTGAAGGTGTAGATTTTGATGAGTCTTTTACTCTGATAGCAAGACTTGAGTCCATTCGCATCCTTCTATCGATAGCTTGTATCATGAACTTCAAGCTTTACAAAATGGATGTGAAAAGCGCATTTCTAAATGGGCTTCTCCAAGAAGAAGTGTTTGTGGAACGACTAAAAGAATTTCAAAATCCTCATTTTTTGAATCATGTCCTTTGATTGAAAAAGGCGCTATACGGGTTGAAGCAAGTGCCAAGGCCATGGTATGATCATCTGACAACATACCTTTTGGACCGTGGTTTCAAAAGGGGTCATTGCATTGCACACTCTTTGTTAAACGAGATGAAGAATCCCTTCTAGTAGCTCAAGTATACGTTGATGACATAATGTTTGGCTTATCAATTGATGCACTCGCTCAAGAATTTTTGGTAGAAATGAAGAAAGAATTTGAAATGAGCATGGTGGGGGAGTTAAATTATTATTGGTTTTCAAGTGAAACAACGAAAAGATGGGATTTTCATCTCTCAAGAGGAGTATGCCAAAAATCTAGTCAAGAGATTTAGATTGGACTCAAAGAAGCATGCATCCACCCCAATGAGCTCTTCAGCCAAACTAAGCTTAGATCCAACTAGTGTGAAGGTTGATCCAACACTATTTAGAAGCATTATTGGCAACCTCTTGTATCTTACCATAAGTTGACCAGACATTTTTTCTAGTGTTGGAATTTGTACATATTTTTAGGTAGCACCCAAAGAATCTCATATGACTGTGGTCAAAAGAATCATTCATTATGTCAACGAAACATCTGATTATGGTATTTGGTATTTGTTGATGCCCACTTTTGACAAAAAGCTTAATGGCAGAAGAAACCCAACAATATGAAGAAGATGGGAAGAGAAAATAGTAAGGCAAAGACCAACAGGCCGGAATGGCAAGAATAATGGTCAGCAAGCCCTCAAAAATAACAAGTGACAAGGAAGAAGAAAATGGGCCAAGGAAGCTTGATGAATGAAGTAGTAAACCCATGAGAATAATAAGAGGTAAAGAAGTAAATAGGTTGGAGAAGCCCAAAAAAATGAGTTAGTAAATCCCAGAAGGTAATAAGAGGTAAGGATGTGGTAATTGGGCAGTAGAATCCCAAAGAATTTAACAAAAACCCATAGGAGTAAAAGAGGTAAAGAAGAAGAAAATTGGCTAGGGAAGCCCGAGAAATGAAATGGAAGGTGGGCTGGCCCAGCAGGAATGTTGGCTAGTGAAGCCCAAAAAGAGGAAAGGATGTAGAAAATGGACTGGTAGGAGCCTCAACCTGTAAACCCAGGGGTAGAAATGAAATAAAAGAGAAGTGATGTCACAGTAGAAGTAGTTCAGTTGCATGGCAGGATCATCAGCCAAGAAGCTCACAGACACTAGGAAAGAAGAGGACATAGGCTAGGCAAGAAGGAGAGGGTCGGCACCCAAGCAAAGCCTAGTCTAAAGAGGAGATGGAAAGCAGAGAACGTAAGCCTAAATGCCCATGTATTTTTCACGTCGCAAGAGTTAAACAGTTGCCAAGACATACAGCAGAATCAGACAAATGCAGAGGCAATGACAAATGAGTGAAGGCCAAAAAAGTAATGGATTAAAACAGAAGTGGAGCATGCACATAGGGCCCAAGCACCACCTACTTGTACCCAGCTAATACAGGAGAGGTAGGTTACAAGTTAAGGGTATGAGAGGGTGTGGTTTGGAGGTGAGGAGAAGGGGGGAGCCTATTTTGGGGTTCCTGCTCCAACTTCTATGAGGAGAAATGTCCTGCTGGGATGAAATCTCATCCAAAAAAAGTAAATATGAGTTGAAACCACTAGATGCACGCTGTAAAGGTAGGTGAGGGAGAGGTTTAACCCTTATTCGGATGTGAGCATTGAAAACAAAGAGAGGTGAAAGACAAGACAAAACCACTTTTGTCTGGGAATGAGGCGTGGTGCAGCTAACACAGTGTAGTGGTAGTGGATGGGTAGCTGGTAAACCAGTGAGCAGTCCTGAAAGCATGCCCACAACGAGCCAAAAACGATTAAATGGTAAAAATGGTAAATCCTGTCACGGCAGGCAGTATAAAAGGCCATAGTCGTGAACAGTGAAAAAGGGAGGGGGGAACAACGGCAAGAAATAAAGGTAGAAAGAAGAAGAAAGAGGGAAAAAGAAACAAAAAGGGGGGGGGGGGAGATACAGAAATCCCTGAAAAAATTTTCAAGCCCAATCAAGGTTCCAAAAAGCCCACTGAGGAAGAATGGAGGGACTCACGTTTTCATCGTCTGTGTAATTTTGTGTAGCATCTTACCGCAAAATGTTGGGCACTCTGCAGAAGAGAGGGAACTCTTGAGTTGTCCCAACCAGAAGTACAGAGAAATACACTCCCGAATCACAAGGAAAATGGAGTAGCAGCAGTAGTTATTTGTGCTGATTTGGGAGAGAATGAAGAAGAAAGGTTGGCCTTGCCTGTCGCAGCTATTACTACCTTACAAAAGAGTTCTTAGTTTAAGAACTTGTTTGATCAACTGGAACTCATAACTAACGCACAAAGAATTGCCACGAAGGCTTTGGTAAGTATTGCCTTAGTAGCAAGAGTAGAATGTCTCGCAGCAGAAACCAGAGCTAACATAGCTTTCTTACAAGACGCCAACGAAATTACTTTCAACAATAAAGACATAGAGGTGGGGTACTCAGACTAGAAGAGGCCTTGCTACTTAGCAGCCTCCATAAAACAATTCCCCATTAAGAGAGCTTTGGTTGATACGAGCGCTTCAGTGAATCTCATCCCGCTTAGCACAGTACAAGCAGCAAGAATTTCAGAAAGCAAGATTCAGGGGTGCCCTATAGAATAACAGGGTTTGAAGGAAGAGACGAGAATACCGCAGGCCACATATAGTTATGGCTGAAGGTGAGACTAATAGCCTCATTGGCTCATTTTTATGTGGTAAAAATAGAAGTTTTCTATCACGTATTATTAGAAAGACCATGGTTGCACAAGTATCATCTAGTTTCGTCTACCTATCACTAGTGTGTGAAGGAGATATTGAATAGTAGGATGATATGAATAGTAGCGAACCCATCACCATTTGTGCAAGCAGAAGCCCATTTGGTAGAAATCATGTTCTATGATGAATGGGCGCCATCTGGTAAAAGTTCAGTGTCCAAACCGCAAAGTACCTTTGTCCCCAAATTGGAGGACGTTTAGGATGAACCAGAGCCTGAGTTGAAAGAGCTATTAATGTGGAGGAAGAAAAGGAAAGAAGTGATCACTTTCAGAATTAAGTGGTACGCCACGATGTGTTAGGGTCCAAATACCTAACGGCTGGATAGTTTGCCAGTTATGAAGGTAGGCGGGACCCACCTGCAACATGCAAGGGGGTCCCAAATGAGGGTCACAACATAAGAGTTTAGTATGATGTGTGGCCAGGAAAGTTCAGAGGAAGAAAGCGACGCGGAAATTGAAAGAGAGATTGCGGTAGAAAAAAGACACGCAAGTGACAGCAGAAGAAAAGCTATAAGAGATTGACTCGGGCACGGGCCCACAAAAGCCAAGACCAATTTCAGTAAGTTCAAATTTTTCAAAGGAAGAAAAGGCAAATTTGATCCCGCTATTGAAAGAATTTAGAGATGACTTTCCATAGGACTACAGCGAGATGCCAAGGCTAGACCCAAGGTTGGAGGTACATACGTTCAACGTAAATCTCAAGGCTAGGCCAGTGGCTTAGACTATCAGAGTATTTCACACCAAAATAGAAGAGCAAATAGTGAAGGAAGTGCAAAAGTTGCTAGTCGCTAGCTTCATTAAACCCATCCAACACCTGTAATAGCTGTCCAACATTGTACCAATGAAGAAGAAAAATGGATAGATACGATGCTGTATTGATTTCAAAAACCTTAACCGAGTTTTCCCCAAAGACGAGTTCCCACTTACCAACATGGACCTGTTGATAGACTCCATCATAGGAAATGCCATGTTTTCCTTCATAGGTGGGTTCAGCGAATACAACCAGATTCGAATGGCACCAAAGGATGCAGAGAAAACTGCTTTCAGGACGCCTATAGAAAATTTCTACTACGCTGTGATGCCCTTTGGGCTGAAAAATGCAAATGCAACCTACCAGCACACAATGATTGCTATATTTCATGACATGATGCACCGTGAACTAGAAGACTATGTGGATGACATAGTGGTGAAATCAAGAAGGCGAGAATATCATGTCAAAGTATTAAGAAAAGTATTTGAAAGGTGTAGACTTTTCAAGCTGAGTATAAACTAATTAAAGTGCGCTTTTGGAGTATCTGCTGAGAAATTCCTGGGGTTTCTGGCCCATAGCAGAGGGATAGATGTAAACCCAGCTAAAGCAGTGGCAATAGCGACCATGATGCCACCAGCCACAGTTTAGGAATTAAAGAGTTTCTGGGCAAAGTTTCCTACATCAAGAGGTTCATCTCTAGTTTAGCATCAATCACTTTGGCTTTTACGAAGTTACTGAAGAAAGGACAAGGCTTTGAGTGGGGCAAAGTATAGCAGGCAACTTTTCGGAAGCTGTAACAGATCATGATGAACCTCCCCACAATACAAGCTCCAGTTCACTGGAAACCATTGTTGCATTGCCTGACCTCAAGCCCATCCACCATTGGAGCTTTAATAGCCTAGGAGGACAAAGGAGGTGTTGACCAGCCAGTCTATTACATAAGCCGCGCCCTGATGGATGCGGAGACTCAGTACCCCAGAGCGGAAAGACTATGCATTGCAAAGACTACAACATTATTTCTTGGCCTACGAGATGCACTTAATGACGAAATCTCATGCGATTAAAGCTCTTCTTAGGCAACCCATTCTCTTTGGTAGAAAATCTCAATGGTTGTTATAGTTGTCGCAATATGACTTTAAGGTAGGAACACCCGAGGCGGTGAAAAGCTAACCTATAGTGGACCTATTGGCCCAATTTCCAGGAGAAGAGGAATTCTTGCTAGATGATGAAGTACTAGGAGAAGTGGAAGTGATTGAAGAATAACGGGCCATGAAGTTCAATGGCTCCTCTATAGAAAACTCGGGAGGCACAAGAGTGGTCCTTTATCACAAAGGTGAAGACACCGTAGCGCTCTCTTTCAAGCTGGCGTGTACGAAAAATACCGCACAATATGAGGCCTACCTGATGAGGTTGTCAACAGCCCTCAAGATGGGGATCAAACATTTGAAGGTGATAGGTGACTCCAATCTAGTGGTCTACCAAGCTAAAGGGAGTTTCTCTTTAAAGGAACCAAGTCTGGCCCCGTACAAAACACTGGCCCAAAGAATGGAAGAAAAGTTTTCCACATTTGAAATAGAGCACACTTAGAGGAGTGAGAATTGATACATGGATGTGCTGGCCGCGTTAAGCTCACAAATAGCCTTTAAAGGGAGTAGTACCAGAGTTGAGATCAATAACCAAAGAGAGTCCATCATTGAAATACTTCAAGAAAGGTTTCAGGAGAAGTAAGGATGTGAAGAGGATTAAAGGGTTCCCATCCAGGAAGCCCTGTTAAAGGAGGGAGACATTGTAGAATTAAAGATATTAAAGGACTATGTCCTAATGAAAAGGGAACTGCATCGCAGAATGCCATGAGGAATTTTGTCAAGGTGCTTGAGGCATGAAGAGGCCCAAAGAAAATTGAGGGAAGTGCATGACAGAACATGTGGGTTCCGCAGCAAGATCAACCTATATCGCAAGCTGTAAAGAGCCGATTTTTATTGGCCAAATATGGGCAAGGATGCAAACATGGTCAAAACCTAGTGTGAGGCCTGCCACTTGCCTATAGACAGGGAGGAGAGTTATCCCGTATTTGCTAATGAGGATTGGAGAAGCTCATTCATGCAATACCTGAAAGAATGTGTCCTGCTACAAAAGTATAGTGAAAGGAAAGGTATGAACTTCAAACATATATTCAAAATAAAGATCACAAAGTATTTTGAAAGTTTTAAGTTTCCATAACTACTGAAATTTGACATGCAAAATTTTATTAGAAAAAAAAAATTCTTAATGTGAAATTTTTTTTGAAACTAAATTGATCTATAAATTATAAGTTTATAGCAAACATGACAATGATAATCTAATCAACTGTTCCTTGCAGGGGAGCTGGCCTTTCATACACGTACTCTAATAATAAAATTTAAGATACCATGATTTTAATATAGGTTAACTGCCTGTCAAGTTTCCAATACAATTAGTAATAATATTACTCTACTATTTACTCGCTATGCTTTGTAAACAAGGTAGATATTTGGCCTTACCTTAGAAATTTAACAGGAGCACTGACAGTTTTTGGATAGAGTTGCAAAAATATTTATTTGTTTGCCTTAAGCTCAAGCGGTTAATGTTAATGCATTTATTAGTATACAAAATAAGTTTTGTTTACACTATTTGCAATCTAATGAAAGAAATATGACTACCTTCTCATTCTTGCCATTAGTGTTTTTGTTGAAATTGGTTCAAAACTTCATTTTCCAACTAATTCCACGTGCATTATAATAATTCCTCTCTTCCTCTTTTGTTTGGGAGGTTTTGACTCCATTGAATTGTTTGGAAGTTTTCATATATAAACTTGTGTTTATTATAATTTCTTTGTTGAAAAACTTATAATTCCTAAACTTTGTGAGAATTTAAATAATCATAATTATGTATAAACATAAAAAACATACATTGTTTGAACCTAGTATGTCTTGAAAAAAATCATAATGATGTATCAAGAATGAACATAATAATCATTATATGAATGTATATTATGTTTATTTGGATGGAAACGTATATTTTGATCATTTTTTTCAATTAGGTATTATGCACTCTTATATATTTGCACACTAGAAACTAGAAAACCACAATGCAATGGGTTGCCCATATGGGCGCCTATTTGGCCTTCATATGAGCTCTAATGTCAACATTTTTAATATAGGTGTTGGTATTTTTGTTTTCGTAACATTGTTTAATTATATTAATAGAATTTATTATAATATTAGCTATTAAAAAATTAACGATTTTTACATATTTTATCATGAATCATACATAAACATATACTGATTTCGAAAATGAATAAATAAATAAAAGTATGCTTTGCATTGAGTTGATAGATTAATAGTATTCAATCAAGTAACCTTTCAACTATATATATATATATATATATATATAACCCAAAATAAATTAAAACAGCACTGAGATCATTTTTAACAAATAATAGGAAAGGGGGAGAAAATTATGGAAGTGAAACCTTACCTTAAAGTCAGCTTGTAAGGATAGAGTTCCTTTCCTTATATTTGATTTCTCTTTATACCTTAATTTTTCATGAAGTTGGTTTATTTCCTTAATAATAAGAGGTCTTCAGGTAATTAAAAAAGTTTCGTTTTCTCCCCCCTCCACCCTCCCGACAAAATGCATTTGAATATCATAAGAAATAGTTTTGCTTTACACGCTTGCTTAATAACTTGTAGGGCAACATTAATAAACACAATTCTCCTATTAACTCGTGATTATGAATAAAATAGAGTATGTATGTGTATATATTATATTTGTACTTAGTAATTTTTTAATCAAAATTTTAAATTATATACATTTCGAATACAATATTATTTTTACTTTTTTTTTTTACATGTAAAACAACTTCAAATTGAAATGGAAAAACAATACACACATAAAATCATATAATTGATGGGGCATTAATGTAGTAGCAACAATTTTAAAAGGGAATTTGAACCCTAGATGACTCCATTGGAAAAATTATAAAGTATCAATCAATTGAATTACAAAAATTTTGGCACAATAACAATATTTTTAATAAACATGAACATGATTAATATTGTTGTTGAAAAACTTATTCTAACTTAACTTTATGAGAATGAAAGTAATAATTTAATTTATAAATATAACAAACATAAATTATTAGATGGTTCAAACTTTATGTATATTGAAAAAGTATATCATCACACAATACTGAAAAAAAAAAATCAAGAATAAACATACCATTGTTATGTTTATTTTCATATTCTTACAAGATGTTAAAAGTTAGCATTGATATATTACTTTGGTTTCCTACTTGTCCCTCAAGTTTTCCTATTTTTTATTTTTCCCGATTTTTGGTCTGATTTTCATGCTACTGTTTGGAGGTCTTTCTGAACTCTAATTTCTTCAAAATTAATATTTCTAGAAAGCTCTGGATGTCTAGTTTCCACAGGTTCTAGCCTTGTTTGATTTGGAGTTAAGGTTGCCATTCCTCAGGGTTTGGTTGATATACCACTGGATCAACCATTCCGTCGTGGAGGTCGAGTCATATATCCGAAAGGGGACCGCTCCCTTGTGGCTTTTAAGTATGAACGTATCGTAGGATGGTGTTTTGCATGAGGAAGGTTAGGACATGAGATGAAACATTGCTTGGAACTAAGCCACAACCCTAAAGATGGTGAGTGTCCATATGGGGAATAGATGAAGGCAGGGAATCAAAGAAGTTGCGGGGTTGATGGTGGTCATCAAAACCGGTACAGTCTGCCTAAAGTGCCACCAGAACATAGTAGTAAGTGGCCATCGAGTAACCAATCGCACCACCATGTTCGAATTCAAGGGTTACACTGGAGGTCCCACTGTTGACTTTGCCCATTGACTCCATTAAAGGAAAAGATTCTAGTCCAAATTTAGTTTCGCTGCTTGTGCCTATACCTCTACAAACTATCAGAGATGCTCCCAATAAATTGCATGATTCATGTAACTTTCCATGTACGGATATGGACCACGACATTGACAACATTGTTACTGAAGATTGGAATGGCTTCCTAGGACAAACAACAAAGGACCCATTGGTAACTCTGATAGAGCATGAGTTGACTACCAACTCTCTACCACCACTGAGACAAGCTAGCTGGAAAAAAAATTCAAAGGCCTAAGATTGTCTTCATATTGGAGGAACCACTATCCACCAATATGGTGGGGAATAAACGGACCCACTCTAACACCAATGATGACCATTTTCAAGTAAAGGAAGGTGACCAAAAAAGATCAAAGCTGTCAAACAACCATTGTTCTAATAATGCATCAATGGCGGAGGTTGCTATCTAACCCCCCCAAGCGCCATGATCATCCTAAGTTGGAATTGTCGGGGGCTTGGGAATCATCGAATAGTTCAAGTACTCATTGAATTAGTGAGAAAAAAAGGACCAAAAATTTGTTTCTGATGGAGACAAAATTATCTATACAAGAAATGCAACCAATTCAAGCAGAATTAGACTTCCCCTCTATGGTGGCGGTGCCCAGTTCAGGAAGGGGGGGTGGTTTAGCTCCACTATGGAAAGATTACTTTGTTTTCCATACCTAAACTATGTCCCCTAACCATATTGATGTGTTTGTCTCAAATCCATTACAGGTTCCTTGGAGGCTTACTGGTGTTTATGGGCACCCTGAGAACCAAAGAAAGTGTGAAACATGGACATTACAGAAGCATCTCCATAGCAGAGCGTCTCTCCCTTGGCTTTGCATCGGTGATTTCAATGAAATAATGACTTCTGATGAGAAAAATTGTTATATACCCAAGCCATTGGGAATGATGTACGCTTTCAGGGGAACCCTCCTTCATTGTGATTTGGTTGACTTGGGGTATCAAGGGTATGTATACACTTGGCGTGATGCTAGGTTTGGTGATTCCTTTGTGGAAGAACACCTAGATCGAGCATGTGCCAATTCTAGTTGGCATGATATTTTTCCTACCGCTAAGGCATGACACTTGAGTGTCTTATACTATGACCATGATCCCATTAACCTGGAGACAGAGAGCCTCGCTTTGCAACCAAACTGTTGGAAATGAATGCTCAAATTTGAGGAGAAATTGGTAGCCCACCCTGATTGTGAAAACCAAATCTGGAACTCATGGACACAAAGTGTGCCCACAGGTAGTCCAATGTTCTGTTTGTTCGAGAAGATTAAAAACTATAGACTTAATCTGTGTAACTAGAGTCGGAGCACTTTTGGAAACACTAGAAACCGGTTGAGTTCTAAGCACCAAGAGCATGCAGAGTTGGCTGGTTCGGATTATGGGGACAACCTGGACCAGATTGGGGGGTGCTCAAAAAAGAGATTAGTGAACTTCACCATGGGGAAGTATTCTAGTAGCAAAGATCTCGAGCTATTTGGCTCTCAGCAGGAGACATGTTTTTGAAACTCGGACCGTTCAATAAACCACAAAAGAGAAAGGTTCAAGGTTTTAAAGGTCAAACTGAGGTTCAACCAAAATTGAACTCTAATGACATCATAAATAATTTAAAAATTAAATAAAATAAAAAATGTAATAAATTTATAAAAAATAAAAAATATTGATCCAAAAATATAGAATATTTGTTCAAAAAAATATAGAATAGTAAATCTCTTTCAAATATATTTTCACAACTTTTATATTTTAATACTTTTAGCCCAAAAAAATGTAACGAACTGAATGAAAAAAAAAAATGAAAACTGACAGGCCACAAATGCGTTGACCCCTTGTGATAACTTAGATTAATTAAATTAGCCCAGTTATTAATTAATCAAATTAACAGATAATATCACGTGGCAGCACAAACAAATCACCAAACTAAGATATGCAGCGGAAAATAAATAACACGGTGATTTGTTCACGAATGGGGAAAACCCTAAGGCAAAAACCCCACCGGGTGATTTAAGGTCACCACTCCCGAAACTCCACTATTATCACAACAAGCAGTTACAAGTAAGGAATCCCAGTACCTCACCAACCTACAGTTGAACTCTTACCCCAATACCCAATTGGACTTGTTCTGTAGTGACAATTTCTCCAGTTTAATGCACGGCTCCCAGTACGTGACTAACCAATGTGATGCGCGGATCCCAGTACGCGGCTTACTCCTTTGCACGAATCCCAGTACGTGACTCACTCACCAACTTGAGGAAGAAAGAATGTTGGCTGCAAAGTTCTTCAAATCATCAGAGATGAACTAGGGCACGAACTTTGTCTCACAGATCACAATTTGCATGAAAGAGGAGAAGCAACTTGTATCTTGTGAATTCTGCTTGTTGCTTTCTTTTACGGCCCTTAAAATAATCCTTTTATATGTCTAGGGTTAGGAGAAAAGAAGTCCAAAGACACACACACGGATTGGACTTGAAACAGACCTGGAAATCTGTTTTCTTTAATTCTCGACAGATAGAGGTGTCGAGAGGTGTCGAGACAGCTGTCGAGGCTCGGGCTTAACAGCTTCTTTAAATCTCGATAGATGTATCTATCGAGGTATCTATCGAGCTTTAAAATCCTGCACTTCCTTGCTTGTATCTTGGACAGACTTTGACGGCTTCAACACTTAATCTTGAACCACTGTTTCTTAAAGTGTTTAACACATCCTAGATCTACCCAATTACAAGTAAAGTGCGTTTTGTCTAAGGATAAGCCAATTACATAAAATAGCGACATATGTTCACAAGCTTGAACAACTATATATGTCCTAACAAAAACCTACTGCCACAATGCCATGAGCCAACAGATGTCTTATCTCATTTTTTTTTAATAATGAAAAAAACATTTTACCCCAAATCAGGGAACTTATTGTCACTTTTTTTAACCCCATCAAATTCAAATTTTATATTTCATACAAAACAAGAAACAACCAAAAAAATCTATAGCCACTTATGTACATCATCTTATTTAATTAAAACAAAATTACTATTTCCAAAGCAACCCACTCATATGTCATATCACCCTCTCTTCAATAAAACATCAGACCCAACCTGCCCTAACTTACCACCCTCTTCTCTTCCTTGTTCATCTTCTTTTCTCTTTCACTCCCTAGAATTCTCTCTATCCCCATAATCTCTCTTTACAAAAACAGATATATCCTCCCTCCGATAGAAACTAAACGGCAAGAACCGACGATAATAGAGCACGATTTAGTGACGGTGAAGCATTTTGGCCAAACAAGATATCAGGCTCTAGCTTCTGGTGAAGAAAAACAAGATAGACCACCGTAGATTCTTTTTCAAAGTATTTGTTATCCAACCAGTAAAACCGAGTCCGGTATTGCAAACCAAGAGGTTTGACCGCAGTCCAAGCGGTTCATTGCAAATTAAAATTTTCTGGTTCTATACTTCTAAAGAACTAGACTGATAACCGACTTTTGGTTATTGCGGTCCAACCGGCCGGTTCGATCCGGGTTTCAAAACCATGGCAAGAAATAAAGATACTTGGTTTTTTTCACCAAAGAGCTAGTCATCGTCGACCAAAGAACGACATTGAAGGATTGAACAATGTGGATGGGATGTGGTCCACTAATCCTGATTAGATTGCCAATATTGCAAAGAACTATTAGAAAGAGTTATTTTCTACCTCTAATCTGATACACATGGATGGGGTTCTAAACTCTGTCAACCTAGATGTCACTAATGGGATGAACCAAACCTTGACTTCACCTTATGTAGCTAAAGAAGTTTGCACAGCTCTCTTCCAAATGCACCCTTCCAAAGTGCCAGGGTCGAATGGTATGACACATTTCTTCTTCCAAAAATTCTAGCACACTATTGGTCCAAATGTTATGGCTGTGCTGATCTCCGTTTTACACTCTGGGAAGTGTCTCTGGAAGATGAATTTCACACATTGTCCTCATTCCAAAGAAGAACAATCTGCAACTCATTCCTGAATATAGGCCCATTAGCTTAAGCAATGTTGCCTTTAGAATTGTCTCCAAATTACTGGCAAACCATATTTAAAACATACTCTAAAATATTATTTCTTAATCCCAGAGTGCTTTTGTTTTGGATAGACTCATTAGGGATAACACTACCATGACCTTTGAAATGTTACATAGAATGCAGAATAGGCGTCAAGGGAAAATTGGGCACATGGCTATTAAACTAGACATTAGCAAGGCATATGATTGGATGGAATGGTACTTCCTTAGGAGGATTATGTTATGAATAGGGCTTTCTAGACAGTCGGTTGAGTTGGCTATGGAAACTGTCCGCATTGCATCCTACTCTGTCCTCATTAATGGTGAGCCCAAAGGCTACATTATCCCTTCCCGAGGTATTCAGTAAGGTGATTCTCTCTACCCATACCTTTTCTGCTTTGTGCTGAAAGTTTTTCCTCCATGTTACGTAAGGCTATTGAGATGAACTAGTTACACAGCCTTTCCTCTTTTAGAGGTGGGGTTCACATTTCCCATCTACTCTTTGCTTACGATAGTCTATTGTTCTGTGAGGCTAAGACTCAAGAATGTCAGTGTCTCTTAAACATTCTTGCTCAATATGAAGAAAGTTTGGGTCAAGCTATTAATCGGCAAAAGACAACATTGTTTTTTAGTCATAATACTTGACCGGAGGATAAGGAGTCAATCTGTAGCATGTTGGGTGCTCAAATCATGATGGACTGCGAGAAATACTTAGGTCTACCAATGGTGGGAGGCAAATCCAAGGTGAGCACTTTAAGAGCTTACAAGAGAGGATTTCTAATAGGGTAATGGGTTGGAAGGAAAAACATATTTCTAAAGTTGGTTGGGAAGTTCTCATAAAAATTGTGGCCCAAGTTATCCCAACTTATTCATGAGTATCTTTAAATTACCCAAGACTATATGTAAGGGTATTAATTCAATCTTGGCTAAGTATTGGTGGGGACAATCAAGGAATGAGAAGAAGATTCATTGGATAAATTGGGGGAAATTGTGTACTCCGAAGAGCAATGGGGGGATGTTTTCAAGACATTTGTTGTGGAATTTTAAAGTGCTTGTAAGTGTACAAACTGTACCGAAGTATAGTTTGACAAGAACGATGTCAAACTCACAAGGACTTGAATGAATGTAGAAAAATGAATTAAACCTTAACCAAATTAATCCTAATCTAGTTTAATAAAAATTGATTGTTTTGAAATTAAATATACTAAGCAAATAATTAAACTTAGCAAAAGATATAATATAAAGTAGTAAAGAGATGTAAACAATCTAAAGAAAGGAATTAAGGTTTTGGAATTTGCCTTGTTAATTCATATCAACATATATTTATGATAATTAATTTTACCCAACTTCTACATGATAATCTAGAAATTAATTTTGCTATCATGAAAAATATTGTCATTAAAATCCTTGTTTTAAAAATCAAAAGCATGTTCTTCTTCGCTTCTTAAATATAAAATCAAGTCATCAACTGTATCCGTAGCCAAATAAATTACAAGAGATATCCAACTTTAAAATCAAGAAATAGTAAACCAAACATTTTAATTAAGATAAATCCTAAATCATGAGAAAAACATGATTGAACTCATATCTAAAATCCCATCTTAGTCAATTGATATGAAGCAAGAATAATTTAAATCATTAAAGAACAACTATTGTGGGAAAAATCAAATCACATAAATAATATTGATAATCCTTAACAAGGTTTCATCCTCAAACCCTAATTATAAATTTAGCTACTCATGGTAATTAAAATAAAACACAAGAATAAAGTACTAAACATTAAACTAAACAAATAAAACTAATCGTCATGGAAGAAAACCAAAGAGGTAGCCGTGCTCTCTATGTTCAGCCCCCAACCTTGGCACTAGCCTCTACCTCCTCTGAATTTTGCACTAAAGAGCATTTAAATAGGTCAAGGAATCCTGTTATAAGTTGAATTCCCTTTTGGAGAAATTGAATCCCAGATTTTTAGGCTTCACTTAACTGTCGATCTTGGCCTACTTAATGTAAGAATTCAGACTTTTGGTAAGCTACAAAGTTGTAGCCCTTTAAGTTAACTTTTTAGCCCAACTTGAATCATCTTAATTGGACATCTGAGCCAAAAGTTATGCCAAAAATATTAACTAATGTGCAGACTGGAATCCTAAACTGAATTAGACTTGAATTTGGTGCAAATTTCCTTTAATTCCTTGCTCCAATTGGATTCAAATTTAATTGGGTTGGTCTTCTTTAATTTCATTATGGCCATTGTAAAAGTAAAGTCCATTAGCTTTCTTCTTTGCATAAATTCATGCTGGAAAAACATAGTTTGTATCGTATACAAAACATACATAGTGGAAAATTAACGAATCTACTTTATTCACAATTGATAACATGTACTATGTGAATCTCATAATTTAAGAATAAGAGAGCGTACCTTGGTGCAGTGAAATTCAAAACCAAATATTAGAAGTATTTGGGAATACTTTTAATCTTCACTCAAATTCCACTTATGTCCAAGAAGTGTGGTCTCTCAATCAGTTTATACGTATGTGTTCAAGGGAGAATAAGAGAGTGGCTTACCCTCACATACACCCCATTTCATACATATTATACAAAATTTTGTATGTATAACTGATTATCTAATTGGGCTAACCTTTTGGATTATTCCAATTGGGGTTTAGTATGTGGCTTAGAGTAGGACCAAAAGGGACAAATAAGACACTAGCTCTAGTTAGTTTTGTGCCCTTCTATCAACTATTAACAAGCTCAAAATTACTATTAATTATATTTAATACTACTATATAAATATAATTGCACTCTAAGCCTCATTAATAAATTATATCCCAAGACTTTATTATACATTCAACCTCTTCATTAAAATATTCGTAGTAATACAAAGTCATAAATGTTAACTGCCACTTTGAAGATTACTACATTTTAATCCTTAAGTACCCGATTTAATCCTTTAAGTTATTCATTATATATTTATGAAATCCAATTTCATAAATATACACTTTAATAACTTCTTAGTAAAGTGATTAGCTAGGCCTATCACTCTGAATAACCAAACCCATTAAACTTATCTCAAAGAAATATTTTATATCTCCGTTAGGAGATTATGAATTTCATCTTGAGAATATATGTTTTTTTAATATTAAATGTGGCTACCCAACATACTGAGATTTTGATTGTGACTTTAGATCTCACTCCTAATATATCAAAGCAACCTACACTTTATGATTAGGTTCATTATTCTCTCAAGATTGAAAGTTCGTGTAAATAGAAATTGTTAAATTTATTATTCATTTGACAGTCATTAGTAGAATAATAAATCTCACAGCGGTCCAGTTCAATATGTCTTAATACTTAAAACAAATCAACATATCAACTAGAAGTCTCTATGTCCATGATCAAGACAAATCATCTTCGTTGATATGTTATAATCTTCATACATGAAATGTCCAATTTTATCACCAACTATGAACTAAAATTTCAAATTTACAAAGAACTTATAATTTATATCTTCTATAACTAAATTACATAAATCGCATACTATGCATCTCACGGACTATATGATAATGTCAAAATATTCATGTTACCATTATTTTAGATAATAATAAAACAATTTATAAATCACAACATAATATCATGCATAATGTTATACATAGCATCATACAATAAAAATTAATGGGTACATATCCTAACAATCCACTTATTTAATTCCTTTCTCCTACAAAAGACAAATTTACGAAATAAAATTCAATTAAGCACAAAATTGATTATTTAACATTATTTCAAAACCAAATATAGAATACACGAATTACCTCAAAATAAGTATGATAATGCTTTCTAGCAATAATATAAATATTCAAAATTAAGCTATTATCAATGCACATCAACATTAATGCCTTTAACCTAGCTATGTTGGCAAAGCAAGCTTGGTGGCTAATTCAACAAACCCACTCTTTATTCTACTGAGTGTATAAGGCTAGATACTTCCCCACCTATTCTTTGCTGGATGCTGATCTTGGAAATAACCCTTCATTTGTTTGGAGAAGCTTACTCCAGGCAATAGAACTCATTCGGTAAGGTTCGCTATGGCAAATTAGTGATGGGAATTCAGTGGGGGTTGAAAGTCATAATTGGTTACCTCGACCCCCTTGTTTTCGGCCTAGTGTAGATCGGTCCCTTAAGGTTAGCAGCTTGTTTGATGTGGCTACTCGACAGCGGGATAAAGCTCGAATACACTCCACATGTGATGAAATCTTGAAGATTCAACTTGGCCAACACCCACTCTTGGGATAAGCATTATTGGAAGGAAAACAACCAGAAAATCTTCTAGGTTAAAACTACGTACCAGCTGGCGCTTCGAATGAACAAACCAATCTTGGGGGAACATTCTCTTGCTCACCAATGTAGAAAGCTCTGGAACAAATTATGGGTTATTGAATACTCCACCGAAGATTCACAATTTCCTATGGAGAGCCTATTCAGATATCCTCCCTACCCGTGCAAACTGCAGACCATATCTTATGGGAATGCCCTTTTGCTCGCAATGTCTAGCACTGGCTCGTGGAAAGATACAAAAGAGTAGTTCGGAGGCACCTAACTTTTACCTTCTCACTGTAACAATGGTTAACCGGCTTGCTGTTAAAGAACTGGAGCTTTGGGCAATGATTTTATTGGAATTGTTGAAGTTCATTCACCAAGCTTCTATAATGGAAAGTTGCTCTAAGCACAGAAAGGAAAGAAACAGAACAAGAAGCAAATGTGTGAAATGAAAATCTGATATTGATAAATAGAAGGCTCTGCCCCTTATATAGCTAATACAGAGGCATGAAGAGTAATAATGAAAATAACAAAAAAATAACCAACCTAACTACCTCTTTAACTTGTACACGTGTCATCTAACTATATACAATTATTCTAAAACTACAAGCCCAAGTACAATGACTAACTAAGCAGCCTTTAACACTCCCCCTCAAGATGAACCATATATATTAATTAGGTTCATCTTGGACAAAAGATAATGGAATTGTTTGTGTCCAAGTGCTTTGGTGAAGAAATCTGCAACTTGGTGTCTGGAGGGAACATGAAATGTTTTAATTGTACCATCTTGAATTTTCTCTCGGATAAAATGGCAATCAACTTCAATGTGCTTGGTTCGTTCATGGTACACTGGATTTGCTGCAATATACAAAGCTACCTTGCTGTCACAGTAAAGAGAGGCAGCCTGTTTATGTTCCAATCCAAATGTCTTGAGCAATGCTATGAGCCATACTATCTCACTTATGACTGTTGCCATAGCCCTATACTCAGATTCTGCAGAGGATTTAGACATAACTTGTTGCTTTTTACATTTCCAAGAAATTAAAGAATCACCAAGGAAAATAGAAAAACCAGAAACGGATCTCCCTGTGTCTGGACAAGCTACCCAGTCAGCATCACAATATGCCTTAAGTTTTAATTCTGAATCAGCAGAAAGAAACAAACCTTGACCTGGACTTCTTTTCAAATACTTAAGGATCCTATAAGCAGCTTGCAAGTGAGGTGCCTTAGGAGCAGCCATGAATTGGCTTAATTTGTGGACTGCATAGCAGATGTCAGGCCGTGTGAGTGTTAAGTAAAGCAACTTCCCTATTAGTCTTTTGTAGAGAGCAAGATCAGGAACATTTTCACCAACAAAATTGCTGAACTTGGTAGATTGTTCCATTGGGATGTTGGCAGGCTTGCTTGCTAATAAACCAGTGTCAGACAGCAACTCTAAAGTGTATTTTCTTTGACACAAAGATAGCCCTTTGGTAGTTCTTGCAACCTCAAGACCCAAGAAGTACTTCAAAGAACCTAAATCCTTAAGCTTGAATTTGTTGTCTAAGAATTGCTTAAAGGCATTCACTGCATCTACATCATTACTAGCAATCAATATGTCATCCACATAGATCAAAAGAATGATGATTGAGCCTTTATTAACCTTGGTAAAAATAGAATAGTCTGACTTTGATTGAAGAGAACCAAGTTCAATGATGGTAGATGATAGTTTGGCAAACCATTGCCTACTTGCTTACTTAAGTCCATATAAGGATTTGGTTAACCTACACACCTCTCCCTTGCTACCAAAACCAGGTGGAGGGAGCATATAAACCTCTTCATCCAAATCCCCATGGAGAAATGCATTGTTGACATCCAATTGAGTGAGATGCCAACCATAAACAGCAGCCAAGGCTAATAAGGTTCTAACAGTCACAAACTTTACAACAGGAGAAAATTTTTCATAGAAATCAACCCCTTCAGTCTGTGTAAACCCCTTTGCTACTAAACGAGCCTTGTACCTTTCAATAGAACCATCTGCCTTAAGCTTAACTTTGTACACCCACTTACATCCAATGGGAGTTTTACCAGGAGGTAAGGAAGTCAGAACCCATGTATGATTAGCTTGGAGAGCATCAATTTCAGCCTTCATTGCAGCTTGCCACAAAGGATCTTGCAAGGCTTGAGCATAGGAATTTGGTTCTTTAACAACAGACAAAGCAACAGAGAAAAGTCTATGTGGTGTGGACAATTTACTATATGAAAGGGTGGAAGAAAGAGGATAGAGAATACTTGAGGTGCTAGCAGCAATGGATTCATGGGATTAAGTCAATGAAGCTGAGGCCAATACATGTGCAGAAATAAGATTGCAATGATAATCATGTAAGTAGGAAGGGGGGTTATGAGGTCTAGTAGATCTGCGAATAGGTGCAAGATCAGTGGAAGAAGAGGAAGGAAGTTCAGAGGTAGCAGAAGGATTAGTGGGAGGATCAACCTGGTCTGGATCAACCAGATCAGGAAACTCATCAAGTGGAACAGAAACATCAACAGAAGACAAGGAAGGGGTAAATTCTGCAAAAACCATAGGAACTTGAACATGAAAATTATCAGAAACCAAATTTTGGGAAGGAAATATAGACTGAATAAGAGGAAGAGAAGAATGCACAGATTTGGAAGGCCAATGTTTAAAAGGAAAAGTAGACTCCCTAAAAACAACATCCCTGGAAATGAAACAAGTCTTAGTGGACAGATCATATAACTTGTAACCTTTAGAACCAAAAGGAAAACCAAGGAAAATGTAAGATTTGGCTCTAGGATCAAATTTGGTTCTATTCCTATGCAAGGTAGAAGCAAAACATAAGCAGCCAAAAACCTTAAGGTGATCATAAGTTGGAGAATGGCCTAACAGCTTTTCATAAGATGTCAAACCATGGAGAATAGGAGTAGGAATTCTATTAATGAGGTAGGTGGCATGCAAAACACAGTCCCCCCAAAATTTTAAAGGTAAGTTTGCTTGAAACCTTAAAGCCCGAGCCACATTCAACAAGTGTTGGTGTTTTCTCTCAATCACTGCATTTTGCTGTGGTGTTTCAACACATGACAATTGATGGACAACACCTTTAGAAGCATAAAAGGAATGAAGGGAAAATTCAGGACCATTGTCAGTTCTCAAGATCTTGATAGGAGTTTTAAATTAAGTCAAGATCATGTTAAAGAAAGATTGAACAAGTAAAGATGCATCAGAATTGTGTTTCATCAAATAAACCCAAGTGCATCTGCTGCAATCATCTACTAAGGTAAGAAAATACTTAGAACCAGACAATGTAGGAGTGGAGTAGGGTCCCCAAATGTCAGCATGAACCAAATCAAAACAGGATAAGGATGTAGTGATAGAGTGAGGAAAAGAAAGTCTTTTTTTTTTTTTTAGCCAAAGGATACACATTGCATTCAAAAACTTTATTTTCATTGCAAGAAATGTAGTTAGGTACAATAGATTTCATCAAAGCTAGTCTTTGTGAAGAAGGGTGGCCAAGTCTATAATGCCATAGCCTAAAAACATCATTTGAAGCAATAGAAGTACCAGAAAGAACATTATTGGCAGAAACATGAGAAGATAATGTGGACAAGACATTAGAAACAGACTTTTGTAGAGCAGTCTATGAAGAATTTTGCAAAATGTAGAGACCACCTTGCTTCTTACCTAACCCAATCATCCTCCAAAGCTGCAAGTCCTGTATAAAACAAAAATGGGAAAGAAAAATGCAACAACAGGAGGGATTTTGAGTCAATTTGCTGATGGAAACAAGGTTAAAAGAGAAAGATGGAATGTAGAGAACATTTTCAAGAATCAAGGAAGCTGAAACTTGTACAGTCCCAATGTGAGTGACCTTAGCCATGTCACCATTAGGCAACCTAACTGAAATGTGAACAGAAGAGGTGATGGTTTTAAAGAAAGTAATGGAATGGACCATATGATCCGTAGCTCCACTATCAAGAATCCAATCTGTGGGATTAATGTGGGAGACATTAACAGTGGAAGAAAAAACAGAATATTCTAAGGAGGGAGAAGACCAAATACCTGAGAGCTCATGACCTTGAAGTCCAATGGAAGGCTGTGCAACAATGGTGGCAACTTGAGGAGTTTCTATAACAGCTTCAGTGGGAGTTTAAGTACCAAAATGGCAGTGAGAGTTCAACAGACCTATCAGCTATTGATATTCTACCTTGGTCAGAGACACAGCTTCATTAGAACCATCTGCAGTAGCAACAACATTGTTGGCAAAACCAACTGATCCAGCCTTATTTTTGAACTTATAGGCAGGTGGGTAACCATGTAATTTATAGCACTTATCCACAACATGTCCCATACCACCACAGTGAGTACACTGAGGTCTCCCAGCTCTGTTCTTATTAAAGTTCTTGACATTGTTTTTGTTTCCCAAGGCTGCCAAGACTACAGATGTGTCAACTTGAAACTTCTTACTAGCTCCAACCTTTCTTTGTTTTTCATCCTGAAGCAAAAGGGAGAAAATTTTGCTCAAAGGAGGTATAGGATCCATTAGTAGAATCTGACTTCTTACTGCAGCATAAGTCTCATTTAGTCCCATTAAAAATGACATTGTACAATCCTCCACTTGATGACCACAAGTGCAATTTCTGTAGGTAGTGAATTCATCCTAAACACCCTTGAACTTGGTGTAATAAGCATTGACAGACATGTCTTCTTGAGCCAAGGAACTAACTTCTTTTCTCAGTTCAAAGATCCTGGGTCCATTACCTTGGGAATACTTGTATTGTAAGTCAGCCCAAACCTCCCTTGCTGTCTTGAAGTAAACTACACTAGGTTGTAACTCCTTTGAAATTGAATTGAATAACCAAGCTAAAACCGTGCTATTGCACTTACACCAGGCAGTATAGCATGGGTGGTCAGGTGATTGGGGTTTTGGAATTGAACCATCAATGAACCCAATCTTAGTTTTGGCATCCAACGAAATCAACACAGCCTTACTCCAGGTGTTATAATTCTCTTCAATAAGACACTCCACAACAAGGGAAACACCAAGATTATCACCACTAGTCAAGAAATAAGGACTTGAAGGGCTTTCCCATGGATGAGTAGCATGGTGAGCAACGGGTACAAAGGTGCTTGAATTAGCATCAACCATTCTCAATCACAAATGAAAATAAAAACAAAGAATTCTAAGCCTTTAAACACTGATTAAATCAAGATCTTGCTTGATCATAAAGCACGAATCTCAAAACAGTATTGGTCAAAGAAATTCAAGAAAACAGAGACTACAATTGAGCAATTGAAGAACCCTAAATCAAAAACCAATTATAGGATTTCCAACTAAACAATTAAAAGAAATCCCTAGATCCAAGATCTAGAAGAAACAATAGTGCAAGAATCAAGAAAGCACAGATAGAAATCTGTTTGATTCGTGAGAAAGCACTAGTAAGAAAAAGACGAAGAAAATTCAGAGAATACCAGAGGGAATTGGTTCTCTGAGCTCTGATACCATATTGGAATTGTTGAAGTTCATTCACCAAGCTTCTATAATGGAAAGTTGCTCTAAGCACAGAAAGGAAAGAAACAGAATAAGAAGCAAATGTGTGAAATGAAAATCTGATATTGATAAATAGAAGGCTCTGCCCCTTATATAGCTAATACAGAGGCATGAAGAGTAATAATAGAAATAACAGAAAAATAACCAACCTAACTACCTCTCTAATTTGTACACATGTCATCTAACTATATACAATTATTCTAAAACTACAAGCCCAAGTACAATTACTAACTAAGTAGCCTTTAACAGATTTCATGGTCGTTATGGAATTCTAAGAACCGATTGTTCAGTCTCAAGTCTCAACCTGCTGTCATTCTAAGGGGAGCAACTTCGTCGCTGGAAGAGTACCAATGGCTAGCCTTAGCAGGTCCCCATCGTTGAGACTCTAGGCTCTCTTTCTTTTAGTTACTCTTTTTGTTTCTTTTCTTCATCTTTTCATTTTTAATCTGTTTCCTAAGGTTGCTAGCCACTTTTTAATATAATTCTATCATTTAACTTAAAAAAATCCCACCTTGGAAAGACCCATTTTACCAAGGTTTTTTTCTAAAAATGAGAGGGATATCACACAGTTTTGGTTCTTACTCCTTTTAATTAATGTTTTAGCGGTGAAATCTCCTTCCTAAATTTTTTTAGTAGTTTCACTTGACACACTTTAACCCAAGAGGCCTAAGTCTAATGGCTGCGTGCTCAATTATTTATTTTAATTATTTATTCTTCTCATCTTTATTCAATGTGGCGTAACTTAACAATCTCCCTCTCACATGTGAGTTTCTACTTCTCTGTGGGCTTCAAGACCTCTCCATAGGCCATAAACAAGTCTTACTCATTCCCCCTTACCTAGTGGGCCTTTCCCTTCACTTGTGCATCATCCACAAGCCTCCACATGTCAACTTGCACGTCGTTTATCTTCCATGGGAACCTCGCACTTCACTATTGTCTTGCACTATTGGCAATAATACTCCTTTTCCAAGATATTTTTGTGTGGATTTTATGGGCTTGCTTGGTGCAATATACTGTCCTCACTCTATTTGCTAAAGGGGTTCAAGTACACACACCTCATTCCCGCTCCTACTGCGAAAGGAACCTCATTAACCTTGCCTCCTTTACCTCGCACTACCATGGGCTTTGATACCAGTTGTTGAGGAGATAAGCACCTTGGGGAGCTTCTTTAAGTAGTTAATATAATGTTATCAACAATATTAGGCCCCGTCTGTTTGGAGTGAAAATAGGGAGAATGGAAAACTAAGGGAGGAAAATAGGCATTTTTCACTATTCGTTTGGAGAGAAAACATAGGAATGATGGAAAATTGGGAGGAAAATTTTCCTTTCGGACCCACAAATATTTTCCTCCCAAATTAGGAGGAAAATGGTGGGGAGAAAACGTTTGGGATGGGGGCTTTTACTAAAAAGCCCCCATCCCACTGATTTTCTTTTTCTTTTTCTTTTCCTTCTTCAAGTGACGTTCTTTTTTTTCTTTTTTTTTTTCTTTTCCTTCTTCAACGTTACTGATGTTCTTCTCTTCTTCTTTTTTTTTTTTTTTTTTCTTTTCCTTCTTCAATGTTAATGACGTTCTTCTTCTTCTTCTTCTTCTTCTTCTTTTTTTTCTTGTCCTTCTTCAACGTTACTGGCGTTTTTTTTTTTTTTTTTTTAACGTTACTGAACATTTTTTATTTCAACGTCACGTAATCTAATTTTTACATTATAATAATAAAAATAATAATATAAATTTATATCTATGATGTGATAAATTTTTTATTATGTAATGAGTACAAATAAATATATAACAAGGGTATAATAATCAATTTATATAAATTACATTTTCCATCATTTCATTTTTCTCTCCAACCGAATAACAGAATTTTCCACCCTCCCACTTTTCCACCCCTCCAACCGAACACACAAGAGGGAAAACTAAAATATTTTCCATCCTCCCACAATTTTCCATCTTCCCAATTTTCCACTCCTCCAACCGAACAGGCCCTTAGCAATCTAAAATAGCAATCACACACAAGAATACAAAGATTTACGTGGAAAACCCTTTCTCTTGAAGGGGAAAAAACCACGAGACAAACTCCGAATAATTTCACTATTATCAAATCAATTACAATAATTTTTTGTGTATGTCTCAAGGCTAAAGAAAAATCTCTCTTGTTTTTTTTGGCTCTCACCTACTTAAAGAAGCTCTCGAAGGTATTTATCTCCCCAACAAAACAATAACTAAATGGATGCTTATTATATAATATTAGAACTTCCATCTAATGTACCAAAATTATAACAATTATAGCTTCTTGAATTTAAATGGTGTATCTAATAGAGCTACATAAGATCAATCATAATAATAATAAAAGAAATGTCATGGCTGGGATCAAGCTCATAAAGAGAGGAAAAGAGAGAGAGGCTGGGCTAGTTAAGAGAGAGAGAGAGAGAGAGAGAGTGTGTGTGTGTGTGTGTGTGTTGTGTGTGAGTATAATTTTTTGGGTTTGTGTGTGTTTAATTTTGTGTTTGTTTTCTAAGAAAAAAAAATAAATAGAAAATGCCACATAAAGGAAAATGCACTTCTTGTATTTGTGCATAAATCCATTATTTTCAGACCTGAACTGTTCAAAGAACCAGTAAATGGGGAGATTTAAGGTTTTTAAGATTGGACCGAAGTTCAACCGACATCGAATCATGATGATGTCATAATTAATTTAGTAATTTATTAATATAAAATAAATGTATTAAATTTGTAAATAATAGCAAAATTGACTAAAGATATCTTAAAAAATTGAAACAAACTTTCAAATAAATTTTCATGATATTATAAGGGTTAACATAACATAGTACATTATAAGTTTAATAAAAAATAGTACATCATAAATAAGAATGAAAAGAAATTTTATAATAATCCTTCAAGTAGTAATCATTTCAATTAATTAAAAAACACTTCTAAAATAAATTGATAAATAGTAAATTCCTATGCAAAGGTATTATTCTTAAATAACAAGTTAATTTAGCAACGAAAACAAATTTAGTAATATTTAAAACTGAATTTAGTAATGAAAACAAATTTAGCAATATTTAGAAACTATGAATGATGTAAATCTAATATAAATTTAATTGGGATTCAGAGGCTCTCGATTTTCTAGAGTACTCCACTAGTAGATTTCTTTAAATTTTAACCACTTTCTTATGATTTAAGGGTATAGATTCTATCATGTCAACATTCCATCAACAATACTCTTAATTGTTTTGTTTACAACATTATTTTATTATTTTAAGAGTGGTTAGGATTTAAAGAAATCTATTAGTGGAGTACTCTAAGAAATCTAGAGGATTTGAATCCATTTAATAATACTTAATATTAGCTCACTAGAAGCTCACCTAGTCCGTTGGTCATGGCTTCGGTTTTGGAGCTTATTAGGGGAAAGGTCTCAGGTTCAACGCTTGGTAGCATGCCTCTTTCTCTAATTGTTTCCAAATAAGTACAATCCCATAACCCGATTGAATCAACTTATGGTTCAAACGAATTTCCAGGTTGAACTCCAATTCATACGGTTCTCTCAAATTTCATATATAAATCTGAATTTATGTATTTTTTTTATTTTTTTAACTCTTCTTTTTTTAATTAATAAAAAAATGAAAAATTTTAATTAGATGTTGACATGACATTTTTATTATTATTTTAATAGCCACATAGGTATTGTGTATGCTAGCATTGCAATCCGTGTGCCACGTAGAGCTGTAAATGAGCCAAACCGAGTATTAAAAATTCAAATTTATTCTTTTTTTTTTCAAACGGAATCCAATTTGAGCTTGAGCTCATTATCAAACATGATTTTATGTTCAAGCTTGGCTCATTTTCTTGTCAAGCAAGCTCAAGCTTGTTTACGAGTTATTTAATAAACTTATTATTTTCCTATTTATTGTGAAACCATGACTAAAATGTTTTACCTTTTCACAATTCTATGAATTTTTACTATGAATAGACCATTTATATCGATCATTAATAAATTACAAATAATAATTTAATATCATATGAACCAACTGAAAAATTTATATAATCCAATTTCAAGTCTATATAAATATATTTTTAAATAACTATACATATTAAAATATGACAGGCCACAAACGCGTTGATCCCTTATGATAACTTAGATTAATTAATTAGCCCAGTTATTAATTAATCAAATTAACATACAATATCACGTGGCAGCACAAACAAATCACCAAAACTAAGTAATGCAGCGGAAATTAAATGACACGGTGATTTGTTTACGAATGGGGAAAACCTTACGATAAAAACCCCACCGGGTGATTTAAGGTCACCACTCCCGAAACTCCACTATTATCACAACAAGCAGTTACAAGCAAGGAATCCCAAGTACCTTACCAACCTACAATTGAACTCTTACCCCAATACCCAATTGGACTTGTTCTGTAGTGACAGTTTCTCCTTTCAATGCATGGCTCCCAAGTACGTGACTAACCAAATGCATGGATCCCAGTACGCGACTTCAAACACCAACTAGAGAGAGAGATGTTGGCTTCAAAGTTCTTCAAATCATCAGAGATGAACTAGGGCACGAACTTTGTCTTTCAGATCACAAATTGCATGAACAAGAAGTTCTGAATGAATGTGCAACTTGCATCCCTTTTACGGCCCTTAAAATAATCATTTTATATGTCTAGGGTTAGGAGAAAAGAAGTCCCAAAGACACATTCACGGATTGGACTTGAAACAGAACTGGAAATCTGTTTTTTTTAATTCTCGATAGATAGAGGTGTCGAGAGGTGTCGAGAAGCTGTCGAGGCTCGGGGCAAAACAGCTTCTTAAGGCTCGATAGATGCATGTGTCGAGGTATGTGTCAAGCTTTAAAAACTGGCACTTCCTTGCTTGTTTCTTGGACAGACTTTGACGGCTTCAACACTTAATTTTGAACCCAAGTTTCTTGAAGTGTTTAACACATCCTAAATCTACCCAATTACAAGTAAAGTGCGTTTTGTCTAAGGATAAGCCAATTACATAACATAGTGACATATGTTCACAGACTTGAACTACATATGTCCTAACAATCTCTCCCTTTGGCAATCCGTGACAAAACCACAACATACAAATGAAGATATGAGAGAAGTCATAAATCACTCAACTTATACTCACTTGTTACATACAGTAAAATCTATCCTAACACAAACTCTTGAAAAACTTTGCAAGAAGAAAGTTTATGGCAAGAAGACTTTGACAACCTGTATTTCTGAAACACTTATAAACAAAACACATCAAGGCATCTTTGTGTGAAACAGAAATAATAGATTGCGTACAAGTAAAAAAACATGTGTAAAAAGATAGAAAAGAAACAACACATGTAAAGGTAGGTGAAATAAAAACATACATCATCATATATAAGAAGAGAATAAATACAGTGTATGTCAATACATGATCAATGTATCTCTAAAAAGACAAGAAAGGAAAAAGAAATACATATGATCACCTCACTACATCCCTCAATCCACACTCCCCCTAACAAAAATGTCCTATGCTAACACTCCCCCTAAGCATGACTACTCTCATACAAAACTACTCCCCCTTTTTGTCACGAGTGACAAAGGGTAGAGTGTCAAGTAGACATAGGGTAGAGTGTCAAGTAGACATCTCATCCGAAGAGCTCGCATCTCCACCATCATCATCGTTAGAAGCATCATCGTCATCGCCATCATCATCAGCCTCAGTCTCAGTCAACACATGAGGTGGTGGAGGAGAAGCCTCTGGTGCAAAGCCGCCCATGGTCGCCTGTCGCCTGGCAATGCGACCAACACGGACGTTCACCTGATACAGCTCCGTGGAGAGTGTATCTAGGCGAGCATCCATGTGCTGTAGCTGCGCCATGAAGTCTCCTAAGGTGACGTCGCTCGAAGAAGAAGAAGATGCTCGAGCGGATCTGGAGGTGGTCGGACGGGTGGAAGGAGTGGCACCATCAGACTGTCGCGATCGAAACTGTGCCTCGCTACATTTTACGGTAGCGGCGTCTATGGCATACATGACATGGTAAGGATCAGACGAAGGGAATGGGATGGAAAAATGGCTAAGAATCCTCGTGATAGCAGAAGAGAAAATGAGATTATCACGAGTGGTCGTATCTCTATAGACATCTATGATGGAAAAGATAAAATGAGAAGGAAAGTCTATAGAGAGATCCTCTAAGAGGGACAACAAAAACCGAGCACGAGGCTCTGTAATAGAGTTGTAGTGAGAAAGTGGGTGCAAAACAAAAGTCATCACCATATTAAGGAAACGAGGACCTTTAGCAAAAGGTCGACATGGTGTGTACATATGATCTCCCCAAGAGGAAGGACGCTCACAGAACGCCGAGATCATCTCGTCTTTGGACACAGTCCAGAGACGCTCACAGCTAGGGTAATCAGGATGATCCACCCTAGGGACATGAAGAACCTCAGAGACTAACTCTGGGGTGACAGCAAAGGGCGTACCTCGGACGCAAGAGTAGAAAAGAGGTACTGAAGAATTTATCCCGTGGATGTTGGAGTAAAACTCCTGTATCAACACGAGTGGACATGTGACCGGGACGTCACCCAGTGACTCCCAAGCCCGACTGTGTATGACATCGGGAAGGTCGGTGTCGGCAAAGTCTGTCAGGAAAACGTGGCGTTCCGAATGAACACCTCGTTTAGAAAAGTTCTCCGAGAAGTCCTTATGGGCTTTCTCATCACAGAACCGGACAGAAAGAGGAGTGGTATCGGAAGAAGACGATCCCTTAGAACGCAGTGGGTTCTGGGATGGAATGGACTTACGTTTAGGTGCCATAGACACTACTAACGCAACCATAGAGAGGGGGAAAGAAGAAGAGACACACAGAAAAGTTCTAAACAGTTCAATATAGATAGAATATACTGAAAAGAAAGAACGTATGCATGGAAAATGCATGAACATGTGACATGCAACATAATAACATCACGGGCTCAGCCCAATCCAAACCTAACAGCATACAACAGGTAGGCACACATCTAAATGCATGAAAATACAATTAGAATGCTAATGCGATGCAATGCATGTGGTTTTGAAGATCAAATCTATAAAACCAACTCAACAATTTCATGAAAATCTCAAAAATTTTGAAGAATCCCAAAAATTTTCAAGAACACAAAACCTAGGGTTTTAGAAAGCATGAAATGCATGAAAATGAGAGATAAGACGCTTACCAAGTGATGAGAATCAAGACAAACACTTGAGAAAGCCTTGGGAAGAGGTTTGGAGGGTGAGAGAAATGTTTTGGAAGAGAGAAAAGGAGTTTTCGAGCGAGAGAGGTCGAGCGAAATGAGACAGAAATCGCGAAAAACCCATATATAGACCTTCAGTAATTCTCGACAGCTACAGGTGTCGAGAGGTGTCGAGCCTGCTATCGAGACAGCTATCGAGAAAAAACACTTCGACAAATGAAGCTATCGAGGTCATATGTCGAGAAGGAAGAATCAACCAAGAAGGAACCTCGATCGATCCAGAAGCTATCGAGAAGCTATCGACCAGACAAAAAGTTTCTCGATCGATCCAGCAGGTGTCGAGGTATCTATCGAGACTGCGATAAGAAAAAGTCTATGAAGCTCGACAGACAGCTATGTGTCGAGAGGTATCGAGGAGGTGTCGAGATGCCTTTAAAAACAGTTTTTCAAAAGAGGAAAAACACAGACATGAATGCAATCATGCATGCAACTCAACCAAAGATACAATCAACACATTAAGCTCTCAAAATCATCTCTCAATAAGAAAAATAAGCACATGTATCTCAAAACACGCACACACACACTAAACAAGTCTAACCAATTTTATATTTAAAAAACAAGTCAAGACAGTTTAATGAGCATATATTAACGCATGTAAACCTTGTGATGGCCAAATCACATTGTACCTGCACATGTATCAAGAATAGCAAAGAATATTGCGTGTTGTGTATGAAAATATCGCAAGATTGCATAAGTGTCTCAATTGCTATGATGATTTGAGATATAAGAAAATCACTTTAACTCACACACAATCATAACCGTTTGATGGGAACTATCACCTTCGAGGTACATCCTATAACTCCCACATCTCCTAGAAAACACGCTTGCAACCATATTTTAAAGCATTTTTGATCTTTTTGCTTTTTATATCTTTGCATATTTTCTTTTAACAAGCATATCATGCATGGGCATACAAGAGAAAGAAAAGAAATACCCAATTATGTTAAGCTCTTGACATTGCACTTTTGCTATGCCGAAGCATACAAATGTCATTGACATTGCACTTTTGCTATGCCGAAGCATACAGATGTCATATTATGATTGGCGAGTAACAGTGGTAAGATGGTTATTTATGCCTTTCTCTTAGGATTTTCTAGTTCAACCCGTCAAAAAGAGTGATATGAGTGTTAAGAAGAAGAGATCACTTAACCTTACTCATCACAAACAAAGAGCTACAAAACTCACTTGCTTAGTTGTGCAGAAAAATGCTCATCTAAGCTACAGGTGATACAAAGTTTAGAAAACTCTGTTTCAATGGCCATTTTAAAAGTTCACACGAACTAATGCACACAAACACACACTGTTTTTGTATTTTTCAATTTTTCAATTTTTTTTTATTTTTATCAGAAAAGCAAAAATAAACTACAAAATTTAAAACACACAAACAAAAACATGTAAAGTAAAACAATGCATAAAACTAGACTGACTCAAAACAGTAAAGAAACACACAAGTAATACAACACACAAAAACAGGAGAGAGAAGAAGAAGTGACTAAAATCACTTAGATCCCTTTTGCCTTCCACACCTTGGAAGAACCTTTCCTTTTGGTCGACTCTTGAACCGGTGAAGGAGAGAAGAATATGAACCATTCAAGTTCGAAAGGAACATGATGGCTTTAAGAATGTCTCTAAGAGGAGCAAGAGAAGATGGAAGCTGATTCTGGCTCCCAGATGCTACTATGCCATTGCTTTGTTGAGTGGCACGCCACTTATAGCAATTTGGTCGAGTGTGACCGGCAACACCACAATGATAACAGAGATGTGGCTTCTTCTGTTTGGGCTTTTGAGAGTTAGCCTTCTTATTCCTATGGTTTCTAGATTCCCTTTTCTCAATTTTAGGGGGTGCTCCTAGAATAGACTTGCCCTTGTCTGCGTTCTCACTAGCTAATTCAGATTTAACATTCTTATTTTCATTTTCAATGTTATTAGCAGGTGGAACAAACACAGTAGTACTAGTAGTGGGAGTATTAGAGAGAGAGAATTCATACCCCAATCCAGTACGGTCTGAAGAAGATCTCTGAGCACTTAGCATCTCGTCCAGCTTTGCACTTGACATCCTCTCCAGTTGTGCTCTGACTTGAAACAGCTCCGCTTCAAGTTTCTTGGTCCTTTCAACCAAGAAATTGTTTTCGAACCTCAGTGCTCCAATGATCTGATTTGCTTCATCAACCTTTGTGGACAGCTCCTCACGGTTGAGTTCCACATCACTGAGCTTCTTGGTGGCCAGCCTATAGAGTTTCTCATGCTTCTCAGAAAGCTTGTACAGTTTCTCATAGGCGGTGTGGATATCATCTTGATCATCCATAATCTCACACTTGGAATCCACCAATTCCTTCTCTTCATCCACTTCTTCAGTAACCCCATCAGTAGGATTCACAGTGGCAGTGAAGGCATTCAAGATTCCGTCATCTTCATCTTCGGAATCGTCCTCGGGCTCCGTGTCGCTTAAGGTAACAGCAAGTGCCTTGCTTTTCCCTATGCTCTTAAGGTACGTAGGACACTCTTGTTTCATGTATCCGAAACCTTGACACCCAAAGCATTTTGGTCCAACGGGAACAGTGTACTGACCGCCATCCTTGACATCCTTCTTCCCTTTATCAAAATTCTTGAGTTGTGAAGAACTAGATTGTCTACGGTCTTTGTTGAAGCCCTTTCCATTTGCATTCTTCATGAATTTCTTGAATTGCCTTGTGATGTAGGACTTCATCTTGGAATCTTCATCATCTGAAGAATCATCCGTATCACTGCTCTTGGCTTTTAGTGCCAAACTCTTGCCCTTGCTTGACTTGTCTAACCTAGTCAGCCCTAACTCATAGGTTTGCAAGTTTCCAACCAACTCAGTCAAAGGAATTCTATCAATATCCTTTGATTCTTCGATCGCCGTGATCTTAGCATGGAATCTCTCGGGCAGCGATTTAAGCGCCTTCTTTACTATCTTGGGTTCAGGGATGGTTTCCCCAAGATTAAAGGCTAAGTTTACTATGTCCTTAAGCTTGGCATAGAACTCATCAAACGACTCATCCTCCTCCATCTTAATTTCTTCAAAGCGTGTGGTGAGCCTTTGTAGCT
This sequence comes from Castanopsis chinensis, assembly GCA_032878915.1. Classification (NCBI taxonomy): domain Eukaryota; kingdom Viridiplantae; phylum Streptophyta; class Magnoliopsida; order Fagales; family Fagaceae; genus Castanopsis; species Castanopsis chinensis. Next base: position 2,256,064 of record JAVQMG010000086.1, read on the forward strand.
TTAAATCTTTGACAGCCTTGGTGCCCTCATAGGTTGTCTGGAGGATGGTCCATGCTTCCTTGGCAGTTTCGGTTGAGGAAATTTTCTTGAACTCCTCATTGGTGACTGCACTGAATAGGGCATTCAATGCTCTGCTATTGAAGTTTGCCGCCTTGATCTTAGCATCATCCCAGTTGGCCGGCGCTTCTGTAGGCTTGGTCCAGCCTATCTCCACAGCTTGCCACACCTTCTCATTTAAAAACTGCAAGAAAGCTCTCATGCGTACTTTCTATTATGCATAGTTAGTGCCATCAAATAAAGGAGGTATAATAAGAGATTGTCCTCTATCCATGACAACAGGGGTCAAATGGATCACACACAATGGATTAAACCCTAATCAGAGTGTGCTTGCTCTGATACCACTTGACAGGCCACAAACGCGTTGACCCCTTGTGATAACTTAGATTAATTAATTAGCCCAGTTATTAATTAATCAAATTAACATGCAATATCACGTGGCAGCACAAACAAATCACCAAAACTAAGTAATGCAGCGGAAATTAAATGACACGGTGATTTGTTTACGAATGGGGAAAACCTTACGGCAAAAACCCCACCGGGTGATTTAAGGTCACCACTCCCGAAACTCCACTATTATCACAACAAGCAGTTACAAGCAAGGAATCCCAAGTACCTTACCAACCTACAGTTGAACTCTTACCCCAATACCCAATTAGACCTGTTCTATAGTGACAGTTTCTCCTTTCAATGCACAGCTCCCAAGTACGTGACTAACCAAATGCGCGGATCCCAGTACGTGACTTCAAACACCAACTAGAGAGAGAGATGTTGGCTGCAAAGTTTTTCAAATCATCAGAGATGAACTAGGGCACGAACTTTGTCTTTCAGATCACAAATTGCATGAACAAGAAGTTCTGAATGAATGTGCAACTTGCATCCCTTTTACGACCCTTAAAATAATCATTTTATATGTCTAGGGTTAGGAGAAAAGAAATCCCAAAGACACATTCACGGATTGGACTTGAAACAGAACTGGAAATCTGTTTTCTTTAATTCTCGATAGATAGAGGTGTCGAGAGGTGTCAAGAAGCTGTCGAGGCTCGGGGCAAAACAGCTTCTTAAGGCTCGATAGATGCATGTGTCGAGGTATGTGTCGAGCTTTAAAAACTGGCACTTCCTTGCTTGTTTCTTGGACAGACTTTGACGGCTTCAACACTTAATCTTGAACCCAAGTTTCTTGAAGTGTTTAACACATCCTAAATCTACCCAATTACAAGTAAAGTGTGTTTTGTCTAAGGATAAGCCAATTACATAACATAGTGACATATGTTCACAGACTTGAACTACATATGTCCTAACAAAATATAGTATTATATATATAACTAGTTGCTAACCTATGTGATGCACGGGATAGTTAAATAAATATTAAAACTATTTAGTTTACTTGAAGGTACTATGACTTGAAAATGATAACAAAATACTTAGGCTACATGAGTGCAATTCATATATAGTTAAATCCATTACTATAAAAGAATTACATTTGCTTTGATAAGTACTAATAATTTTGGAAGAAAAAAGAATTACTACACAATGTAAAAATATAAATGCTCTTAATATAGTGACCTCTTAAAATTAAGCTTATGACATCTACCTAACCAATTTTGACTCCAATTGTTCTTACATTTGGGCACTTTGAACAATTTTTTTTATATGAGATAAGTGAAAAATGTTTGAATCATCATCATTATGTTCAAGGATACAGTGGCAATGATACAAAAGATGGACAAAAAAAAAAATTCTTCAAATTAGGTAATGAATATAGGCCCAACAGAGTAAATCTAGAAGACATTATGTCTTCATACTGCAATTAGCAAACTAAGATTATTATAATTTTTTAATGGAAAATGAATGTGGTGGCATTCATGAAACTAATTTATAGGTTGAAAGTTTCAACTCTCGTATCTCTCAATAAGAGGCCATATTTAATTTGAAAATTTCATAAGAAATTTTAGAGCAAACCTTATTTTGGGTTCTTGCATCTATTGGACTTGATTCTCAAAACTCTTATTTCCTACCCAACACTTTTTTTTTTTTAAGTTTATTTCCTACGCAACATTGCTAGTTTGATTCTTGAGAAGAAAACTTATACCCCATTTAAGATAGAAAATTTTAAGTTTAAAAAAGGTAAAGAGAAATCACCAACCCAAGTTGAAGCTTAATCCTATTTATAGGGAAGATTCTATAATAACCACGACTTATTGGGGCTAAAAATAAAATCCATTGGTTAACGCCTTTTAAGTTCCAAAAGTGGTGTTTCCCAATAGCCCAACACTATCATTACATCCCACAACCTATTAATCATCTACTGTTACAATAGTCCATCCTAGGAAAACTTCTTGCTCACCTACTAAATGGGATTTCAGGAGGAGAAAGACCCCATATTTCCATCTTTCAAATGGCTATTTGCAGATATAAGCTGGATGCACCCAATGCAGAATCTTTATCCAACTTATTTAAATTATCCATAAAATTCAACTAAGACATTTTTCAAGCATGTGGAGTTCACTTTAAAGAACATATAAATAATACAAAGAAAATAAATGATCTTCCCCGCAAATGAGGGAGACCATAGTATGATACTCATGAAAAACAAAAGAGAGGCAAACCCCAAGAATTGATATATATATATATATATATATATATATATAGAAATATAAAAAACAAAATCTACAAAGTAATCCACCATTGCAAACCAAAAAGATGGTTAAACCCAAAAAGCTCTATCCTTTCATGTAATACCTAAGAAGCAAAACAAAGGTAATGTGCCTTTTTGTCAAATGTTGATTGCAAATTTTCTAACCACCTAAATTTTCTCATTCTATTAATGCAACATTCATTATTTGTAGCTTGACTTAACTGCAAAAAGAGAGAAACAAAATCATTTGAAACCAACATGTTCTCCAGAACCAAATAGAAAAAAACATACCAAGCTTTAGAGGCCAAGACTTGAGCCAGTAGAGGCTACGAACAAAGAGAGCGAGACTGAGAGAAGAGGTGAAGGGTTTGGCCAAGATGCTTTGCGTTTAAGCCAAAGAGAAAGGGACGAGGGGCAGCGTGAAGAGAGAAGAGTAAACCTAGAGAAGTGGTGGAATGGTTAACTTTTAAATATTCAAGATTCAACAACTAAACATTTGGAGATAAGAAGAGGTGAGAAAAAAGAAGAGAAAGTGAAAGCTGATAGGTTATTAGGGTCAAGGTTTGGTTATAGAATTGAGATGTTTCTTTTTCAAAAAAATAAAACATAAATAAATAAATAATATGGGTGATGATGTGGAAAATTGTGTAGCAGATCAACAAATAGTTAAAGGTTTCAGTTTTATAGTATATATAGATTAAATCGAGCTCTCATGTTCTCGAGCTCATTCACGAACACATTATTATATATACTTAACCTTGACTTATTTGATAATTAAGTCTAAACTTAAGGCTTGAGCTTTACTCTCAAACAAACATAAATAGACATTTTTTTTAGTCGAGCCTGAACTATTTATAAATAACTTGATTCATTTTCAGTGGTACAATTGCTTAATAATTACTCTAAGTAATTAAACTTATGACTTATCTTGACTTGGGCCTTTATTTAAGTCACTATAGAATTTCCACATAAATATGGTTTCAAAGTGAACTCTCTTTCGAATAATTTTTTAGTGCATGTTTCATTATTCAGTTTCCTCTCGTTGTTTTTGGACATTCAACATGAATGTAACTAAAGAGCACACTATGAGCTCACGCAACATCTCTCTTAAACGAGGGCTTAGGTCCTAAATTTGTAGAGTCCACCCCAATATTAGAGGATATTGCATAGAATATATTAGACAAAGTAATAAATTTGTTAGAAATTTAGGCTCTGCTTGGAAGTTCATAAGGGAAGGGAATGGAATGGAATGGAATGAAATGATTATAAGGGAATAGAAAAAAATGGAATGGAATGAAATAAATTTAAGTAAGGGAAAAGAATGGAATAGAATGGAATGGAATTAAGTAACCTTGATTGAATGTTTTAAAATAAAAGAATGGAAAGGAATGAAAATGAATGGAATGTAAGTAATCTTGTTTGGGAGTAACATGGAGGGAATGGAATGGAATTATTTTATTGCAATATTACTATTAGACCTCTGTTTTAAAATAAATGGTTGAATAAATAGGGGTATTTTGGGAGTTTTAATAAAAAATTCATTAAATTTAATTCCATTCCCTCTCATTCCTCCCAATTTCGGGGGGAATGAAAATTTGAGGTTTCAAGGGAATAGAGAGGAATGAGTGTTCCCTCCTATCCATTCCGTTCCCTCCCACTTAAACTCCCAAACGAGGGAATGAACTTTCCATTCTCTCCATTAAAACTCTCAAACAAGGGAAGGGAAGAATATTCTAAAATTATTCTTTTCATTCGTTTCCATTCCATTCCATTCCCTCCTCCCAAGCGAGGCCTTAGGAGATTTTGCCAATTAAAAACAAGAGTAAGACTAAAATTAATGCGCAAAAAATAAATAGAGACAGACTTTTTTTTTTTTTGAAAGAAAATAGAGACATACTTATGTCAGGCTAAATGCACAATACAAATTAAAATTCACATGATCAAATTTCTGCACTCTTTCCTACTTTCTGTCCAACCATGACCACCAAATTAAATATATAACTTTTTTTTTAGGATAAGTGATTAAACAGATAACTAAATGTAAAGAGAAGAACAAAGATTAACGTTCTTCAAATTGGCTTTGGCTTGCAATATCTTTGAGGTGCTTAGCATTCAACATGGCCAAAACTCTGCTTTCTTCACCTTTGAAATGCTCTCTAGGACTCCCACTGGTGAAACGTGTCCCATCACAGTCACCCTCTTTGTCTCTACATCAATACTGAACGATGTAACCCCTAATATAAGAGAGAGAGAGAGAGAGAGAGAGAGAGATAGAGAGAGATTTGTTGTTACAGTCATATACATGTGAAGGAGAAAGTTTGTAACTTTGAAATATATATTACAATGTTACGAAGAAAGAAGATTGCGCAAACATCAGTTGTTCTAAACGTTTAAACACATAAATTTTTCAATACACATTGATTGGTTTCTTTATTCATCATAACTTCATTTTAAGCTGTATATATATAGTGTATACTAGTCCACGTAAGTAACAAAATTTCTTTTCGTTAATTTATTGCAAAATTGATAATGATTCAAATAATTTTAGCCACTGAAAAGATGTACTATTAAGTGTCACGGTCGATCAGGTACGGTACACATGTTGTTTTAGATAAATTGATGGAATATGAGGTAAGTTTCAATGGTGGGTGAGGGGTGACCAATTACATTTATGGACATTATTTACGACATTACATTACTCTATAGAGACCCACACTTCTTCATAGCTCTCAAGGTCCACAGTTTTAATTAATGTCGGCTGTTTTAGAAGATAAAATAGAAGAGAAGAAGTTTGGTAGTCCAAAATCTGCTATTGTTTGATAAGATAACTTTATTTTTACCCCCAGCCAAAATAAATAAACAATTTTATTATAATATGGTAAATTTTAACAAGAATATTGAGTAAGGTTATAATCTAATAAAAATGTATTAAGTAAATTTGTAACCTAAACTTTATCATATTAACAATTACTATCTTAAAAGTATGCTATAATACGTATATGGTTTATTTATTTATTTTTATGGACTCACAAAACCGTACCAAAAATAAATTTAAAAACAAAAAAGCAGAAAGGAAAATTGATGTCATTATTCCCACTGAAACAATATACCTTCCATTTTGGACAGATGCTTCTTAACTTTGCCAGCACAGCCTTGACAATGAATGGATACCCTCATCACAACAACCTGCAACCCAACCCACTTATAATGTGAAAAACAAAATCTCTTTTTACAGACCTGACTCACTTCATCTAGGTCAAGTACTTATGGAAATAACTTGGGCCCATATAAGGGTATATTAGTTGAAACTATTTACTATTTATTATTATTATTATTATTATTATTATTATTATTATTATTTCTTTTTTTCTTACAAATGTCCTAAGTCATTTTTTTTATAAAAAAAAACCACTATATTTCCTTCCCTTGTAATTTACCCATTTCATTTAATTCTAATTTTTCATAAGCTCTTATATATAATTTAAGTTTAAACAAAACTTAGGTATAGTACTTAGGTTTTTCTTTTAAAATTCAACCATATAATTGTACTTAACTAAAAATACATTTTTATCTCATTAGAAAAAAATCACGTAATTGAATTTTAAAAGAGAAACTTAAGGAACAGTATCTAAATTAATACCGTACATCTAAGCTTTGTCTTCTAAGTTTTGAACAAACTAGTCAGAAACTTTGTAGCTGAGTAATACCATCGCCTTTTTTATGGAAGAATTTAGATTCTAATCCTTGCCAATTTTATTAATTTTATTTGGGGGTAAAAAATAAAAGTTTTGTGCAATCTGGTAACTTATATATGCAGTGTATTCAGGGGGATAAAAAATAAAAATAAAAAAAAATAAAAAAAGGAAAAGAAACTATTGATGCATAGTGGAACCATGGGTACTGACCTCAGCATCATGCAACTAAAGCCTGGCATGCATACTAAAAGGCATGGAATGGAAGTAAAGGATCATCACATGGATAACATTAAGAAGGAGATAATTTATCTTTACCCAGCTGCGCCCATATTAATGGAGATCCTTCTACCAAACAGAGCAGTCTCTTTCATTTTTTTTACTTATATGTATATCATTTTCTATATTGCACATGACTCCTATCAGTCCTATCACTTCTTTTGAGGATAGAAAAAATAAAATTTTAATTTTAAAGGTGAGTGTGTGGATGACATGAAGAAACAAAATTCTTTAAATTCGAGTTCATTGAATAATGGAGGAGCCATTGAAAATATTTTGCATCACCTCTATATAAAATGGAATAAGGTACAAAACGTTCATAGACCTTGATCCAAGTTTCATAGAAGTGGGGAAGATGGGTACCTTTGGTAGGTCTTTGGTTTAAATTTTGACATAAGTAAACATAAGGGAATTGATGAAAGTGATACCATATAGGTCTTTGTTTTCATTGGTCACATTTATATGTTATATCACTATTTTTCTAAAAATAAAAATAAAGATAAAAATAAAAAACGCTATATCACTAGGCAAGATTAAGACAACTTCTTTCAGTTAGGATGTTAGGTTATATTACATCAAGAAGTAGATCAAATATCCAAAAAGTATCAACAAGTATATGAAATATCGGAATTTATTATTTAATAATTATTGTTTAGTATATCTAGCTACTTACCAAAAAGAAAAGTCTTGTTTAGCGAATCAAATATGAGGAAAAAAAGTAAAATTCAAATTATGGTTATACTTTAGCAAAATTTAATTAGAAATTATATGAGTAATCCAAAACTAACCAAAATATTTGATTAAACTACGAAATAGATCAAAGTTTAAACCTCTTTGAAGTAAATCCTTTTTTCTTTTTTCTTTTTCTTTTTTGTGTTGTGAATAATATAGTTTTTGTTGGTTTATGACTACACTTGATCTCATTTTTTTTTCCCATTAATATATCTCTTTTTTCTAATAATTTAAGTATTTTGTTTATGAATGCCCTAAAAGCATTTTAGAAACTTTTTATAGAAAATGAAAATATAATTCATTTCTGACATTTTTTTTTTATATTTCTCGTAAAAATTGTATAAAAATTTTCTTAAAATAATTTATTAATGACCTAATGACACATCAACCAGATTCATAATTTAAAGACGTAGCTAAGTTTTTTCATTTGCACTAGTGATCTGACGTAACTTAATGTGTAACATCTAAAAGAAAAGTAATAGCAAAATTAATTTTCCTCGAGGACCTCAACCTGACCTGGAAGACATTGTCTGGCGAAGCAAGTGATGAAGATGGTTTCGGAATGGGCTTTGGCTGATGGTGCGGATCGTGTTCCTTTTTTATGAATGGCTTATTACCAACAGCGAGCCTATGAGTGTCAACAAGCCTAGAGTACCGGGCATTGTTGCTAAAACGAGTATTATGATCAATAAGAGTTTTCTCAGCCGTCCTAGGCACAATCACCGAGCTGCGAGAAGTAGTAGTGGCCATGCACACTGCAGTTGCTGCTTGAGACTGGCACATGAAGCCTCTCATATTCTTTGTTGTTTTCATGCTCATGTTTTCAAAGAGAAGAAAGTGCGTATGAATAATGATGAAGAGAGTGACCGTATAGTATTAGACACACAAAGCAAAGAGTGTACTATAATGTTTTCAATGAGATAAGACTTTGTAACAAGAAATGAAGATCAGAGGTGACCGGCTATAAAGGCAATGGGAGAGAAACATACTGTCTTTATGACTTATCTAACTGTGGGTTGGCTGGCTTTTGCAGTTTTATCTTGTACTGTGTATGCCAATGTTTTGAATGCATTCACCAATCACAATCACAATCACAATCACAATCCTGTCCTTTTTCTGGTTAATTAGTTAATATTGGGAAATCAACTGACTTGGTTAATTTCAAAACAATGTTAAAAATATTTCCATTTTTATTATATTAAGAATTTCAACCATGTTATGCGGACCCGCACGTATTTTTACTTGAGCATGTCAATATAAATACATTATATGTAATTAGTCAATGTCAACAACATAATAAATGAATGTAAAAATTTCAATTATGTTATGCAGACCCACACATATATTTACTTGAGCATGTCAACATAAATACATAACTAACTTGTACCTCCTACTTAGACAGGCATATTTAAGAAACTTTATTAATATGGAGTATTTAGTTCTCATCCTAGAACTCGGATTGCACAAAATATTTGTAAATAATTACTATGTATAATTGTGTAATCTTATTATCAATCATAAAGTTTGATCGTATCCATAATCAATCCTTTAATTTTAACATTTGCGTGTTGTTTTTTATTTTATTTTATTGAAATGCCACATTTCACTATACTTTTCCAACAAATTTTAAATGACAACTTGTTCTTAGTTATTATCAATAAACAAAAAATATAATTTCGATAATGAATTCAAAATAAAACTAATAACAACTTACTACCTAAAATATGTTATAAAACACTCTTTTTTTTTTTTTTTTTTTTTTTGTTGAAACAAAACATTTGCAAGTAATTTACACAACAGTAAAGATATCCGTTATACATGCATTGGTGGATTACATAATTGTCTACCGTAAGTTTGTAACCAATATCTAGGAGCTATTATGAATGTATTGTTCATTTATTTGAGCTTTTATGTGGTATGGTACTAATAAGCCCTCTCTCTCTCCCTCTCTCTCAAATGAAGTTAGATTCACTTCTATAAATTGTTCTTAGCATACAACTACAAAACTCTATACAGGGAAAAACTGCTAATAGGTAGAGAGAACAATTGTAGTTACTTATCATACTTCTTTTATAATTTATTTTGCCTAACATAGAATTTTGTAATGTATTCAATTGACATTTTATCAGGATTCGAGCCACTTATGCTTTTACTATTTTTTATTATTTTCCAACAGTAGTGGGACATGTCTCTTTAATGAGTGTACAAATACACTAGTTAACAAAAGCCATGAAGTACTTATTCCAACTTCTTGAAGGTTCAAATATACAAACCTCTTTACATCTTAAATCTATTTTTTGACCAATACATAAATCATTTTCAACAAATTCTACCCGACTGTCAATTATCTCAGTGAAATTCCACATCCATTTTATAGAACTAAATCCAAAAGTAATGCGAGAGGTACTATAAATTTTACAGATTTATTAGTTATACTTTTCACAACTAGTGATGTGCAACTTTTTATTATTTTGACTAGTTTTTAATTTTTGAGAGACGGATCCGTTTGGATAAAATTTATTGTTAAAAACTGAAAATTAAAAACTGAAAATACTTTAACAAAATAATTTTTAAATGTATGAATAGTACTACAGTGCCTATTTTTAATAAAAAATTGTTTAAAAAGTGCATGAACAAAAAAAAAAAAAAAAGAAGAAGAAGAAGAAGAAGAAGGTGAAACGCAAAAGCAAAATGCAGAATAATCTGCATCCAAACGGGCAAAAAGTTGAAAATATTATGCGGGAGCTCTTTCTTCCCTCACTTGAAGTTCTCTGGCGGATTCCCATTTGTCCAGCATGATCTTTCAAAAGCTCTAGTTAATATTTCAATTCAATTATTTTAAAAAAAAAATTAAAATGAAAAAATCAAGATGTGTTTTGGGATAAGATTCCCTCTGATTCTCCTAAATTTTTATACAAAAGCTCTCAACAAACTTTGCAACTGGTTTACTTTCTCTTCCAACGTAGAGTAAAACAAATCTCCTCTACTTGGGACGTGGCATTGGACACTATAATCACCGTTGGTGTAGATGGGAGAATATATATATATATATATATATTGAGAGAGAGAGAGAGAGAGAGAGGAGTTCAAATTACACCTAGTATAACTCTAAGTAATGTTAAACCAATTGCTAACTTGTTATAGAATTCATATTTTGAAAATCCCACTGTCAAATTACATGTTCTATATGTTCTTAACATGTATACTAATTTTGATGTCAATTGAATTTTATTTACCATTTGATCTATTAACTCATCTTTTATGCATTATTTTAAACTACAAAAACTTAAATTTAAACAATTGATTGATGACATGACTATTAATCTTTGATTACCTTGAAATTTTGCAAGCATAGAGAGTATATAAAAATAATGTATCTAACAGTGAATTTGTCAAAATTTAATTCCAATTAAAAAATATTGTGTAGTGTAACATTAGTTAAAGTTATATATATATCTGTGTGTGTGTGTGTGTGTTTTAGTGAAAGGAGCACTGTTACAGAGTTGCTATGTCGTGTTCTTTTTCATTTCATTGCACTTTTTATGCTTTTTATTGAACAGACATATAGAGCTTCTATATTCTATATATAGATGTGTTTAGTTCGGTCTGATGCTTCAAGAATGAGTTGTAGAATACAAGAAAGTCTACTGTCCTTGAGAAATTTGAAGTGTTTCCAATCCAATCATTCGTGTTATTATATACGCGTAAAATAGAATTTATCTCAACGATTCACTCTCAATGTTGATACTTGTTAGCACTGTGATTTGTTGTGCGCAGGTGAGATTATTCTCTTTGACATGTTGTAGTTTAAAACCTCGTTGATTAATTTTTGACTGAATCTGAGGCTTTTCTTATCTTAGTTTCCCCGTGATCATGTTTTTTAACTTGTTCGTTTATAATTTATCTGCAATGTGGAACAAATAGATTTTAAATGAGAAAGAGGCAAACATAAATTTAAAAGATATAGCTCAAGCAGTTACTACTTACATATAAGTTGTTTCAAAATCCCTGAATCTCTTTATAATGAACTAACAAGCATGGAGAGGAGTTTTTGGAGGGATCAAAAGGGTGACGATAACGTGGATTAGTTGGGAGAAGATTTGGATTTCTAAATCTCAAGGTGGTATGGTTCTTAAACTGTTAAAGGAATTCAATTTAGCTCTTTTAGCTAAACAAGGGTGGAAGCTCTAAACTGATCATAACTTCCTCGCCTACCATGTTCTTAAAGCTAAATACTTACCAAATGTGAGGGGTTGTTTAGTAGTGTAACTAGAACAATAATTTTAAGTATTTAAACAACATTGCACCTACTTTCACACATTTTTTCACTCATATGTATTTTCAAAAAATACAAATAACGTTTCTAGAACAACATTATCAAACACTCCCTAAGTTTGTGGAGGCTACGTAGGGTAGAAGACCATCTTATTTATGGAGAAGCATTATGGCTGCCCAATGCATTGTTAGACAAGGGATGAGATGGAGGGTGGGAAATGGGAGGAAGCTTGGTTTGGATTTGGTCAGACAGGTGGCTTCCAACTCCAACAATTCGCCTCAAAGTACCTGGATAATCAAGCTATGGTTAGTGATCTTATTGACTGTAAACGAGGTGAATGGAAAATTGATTGATCCGTCATATGGTCTTGCCTCATGAAGCATAAATTATTTTGGGAATGAATTTTTTATTTTTTTTTTTAAAGGAATATACAGAGGAAAAATCTACCTAACAAGCTATAAGCCAAAACAGCAGGTAGATTGCTATTATTCAAACAAAAAGATATAGCAGAAACTAAGACTTACTTAGCAATAGAACAAAAAGAGTAACCAAATAAAGTCTCAGCGAGACTTAGAAGTGCCTACAAAGTAGAGATGGATTTAAGAGTTCGTCAAGACACAAGGTGGATCCTCTGATAGTGATAAAAAGAAATTTAGAGGAGAATATGGAGATTACAAATTCCTAGGTAAAGTGAAAAACTTTGAACAGACAATGAAATTACTGTTATAATTAAGGACATTGGCTATCAATCTTGGATTCCACCTGCAGATCCTGTATACAAAGTAAATGTAGGTGGTGCTATATTTTAGACTCAATATGTTGAGCACAATGCATATTGAGCACTATGTAACTTGGAATGAGGAGAATCCTTGTTTATCATACTCTCTCAACTGATGTAATTTCTTTCGTTTGATTTTATATGAATGCAATCTTTTTTTTATCAATAAATATTACATATCATTTAAAAAGAATTTTAAAAACTAGCTGATAACTTAATAATGAACTCACAACATTTTTCTCTTTTTGATAAACTATTATGACTCACGGCACTTTGAATTAAAATTCAATTATATAAGACATAAGAGTCTCTTGTTGGCTGATCCATGTGTTCATGAGGCCTTGCTATCGCCGCATAGTTTCAGAAATTGAGAAACAATCTGTTTTATAAAGCCGTGGAACAGGGGTGCTTTCAAAAGCATTGCATATAAAGTGAGGTTACCTAGCTTGCAAGGTATGCTCTATTCCTCTAAATCTTTTGTATTAGCTTCACATTCAATGGTAATTCCCATGGTTTTAGCCAAGGTCATGTATGGCCAAGATTCCTTTAATTGAAAACTTGTAGATTGAAGATGTTGTGAGTGTTATATCTAAGTTTTATTAAACTAGCAATGTTTTGGCTAGCTGGTTGCCACATGGCTAGGCTAGACTACTCATGTAATAGACTTTTATTTTTTATTATCATTCCATAAAGTCTTGCTATTTTTATCCCCAATAAAAAGCCCTAAACAAGTGGGTCCTATTTTTAAACTTTTGTTTGGTATAATTTAGGGTAAATTCCACAAACCTACCCTGAGGTTTGTGAAAATACCAATTAGGTCCACAACATTTTAAAACCGACCAATTTAGTCCTCTAAAGACAATTTTGTCCCTATCTTCTTTCTCATTCTCTGATCTGTCTTCGTTACTCTCCCCTTCTCTCTTCTCTTTCTCTCTCTCTCAGACCTCTCTCTCAAAACCCACCACCCAACAGCCACTAGAAAAGCCACAACCACCACACTCATATAACCCACACCACTCTGTCTTCGTTAATCTCCTCTCTCTCTTCTCTAAGTTCTCTCTCAGATCTCTCTCTAAACCCAAATAAAAAAAATACCCATTTCAAAAACCCATCTGCTCCGTCTTCTTCTTGCCCGCCTAGGGAGAATCTGCCTCCTCTTTGGGAGCTAGACCGGCGTCAGAGTCTCGGCCTGAGCCTCAAGCAGCTCCTTTGGTAAGAAAACCTTCTCTCTGCTTTCTCTCAGCTTTCTCCCTCTCACGCCCTAATGCTTCAACTCTCTTTGTCTCGTGATTTTGGGTGAAGGAAGAGCGGCAATTGAGGAGCAGATCGATGAGTTGTGTTTTGGGTGAAAGTGGATTAAAATAAACTTTGTTGGTTTTTGGGTGGCACCGTGACAGTGGCAGTGGTTCCATTTTGATGATTGTGGGTGGTTTGGTTTTGCTGGGAGGTGGTTTTCCTAGCCGGCTATGGTGTGGGTGATATGGATTTGCTAAGCAATGGATTTTCTAGGTAGCAATGGGTGGTCAGTGGCTGTTGGGCGGTGGGTTTTGAGAGAGAGAGAGAAAGAGAGGAGAGAAAAGGGAGAGGAGCAGAGACAGATTAGTGAAGAGAAAGAGAGTTAGGGACAAAATTGTCTTTGAGGGCTAAAGGGGTAGGTTTTAAAATGTTGTGGATCTAATTGGTATTATCACAAACCTCAGGGTAGGTTTGTGGAATTTACCCTATAATTTATAGTTTACAATAAGGAGGAGAGGGGTATTTGAACTTGGGATGTCTTCCTTAAAAATATTAAAATGTATTGGTTGAGTTACAAGACATTTGGTATGTTCAAATATGTAATAACTATTAAAAAATACGACACTAAATTCCTAATGCCTTTATTCCTTCATTAATCTTTTTTTCCCATCAATCTCTTCACACTTTCACAGACCTTTGGTATAAATCTAAATTTTAATAATTAGAAAATAGAAAAAGAAAAATGAATTCTATAAAATAAAAAATTATAGCAAAAAAGCAGTGAAGTGTTATACAGCTTTCCAAGTGTATTAGTATAATTTTAACACTTTTATATTGGTTTCTTCTTCAACTTATTTGAAGTAATCAAATTTCATTATTAAACTTCATGTAATTACATTAATAACTTAAATTTATTATTTTAATTTTAATAATATGAATAATCATCAGAGGAAACTAAGTAAATCAACCTAGGTGTGAAATATGAATTATGGTTTACATTGTCTTTATATTTTCTATGACTAATTTACATTATTATATAATTGTTTTTTTTTTTGAAGTCATTTTCGATTAATTTTGTTTCAAATCTTATCCTTTTAATCTTGCCGCCCTTAACTCAAACCCTAACTCCACCACTATATATATTGAATTTTAATTGCAATGTGGAACAAATAGTTTTTAAATGAGAAAGAGGAAACATACACTTAAAAGAGAGATCAAGAAATATGCAAACAACAGCAACAATATTGATTTTTCTTTGAATTTAGTACCTGTTAGTTATGAATCCCAGTCGTAGCTCCATTAGTTTGACTCTCATTAGTGATTATAAGATTTGAGAATGTACTTCTAAGATCAAACGTGGAATTCAAATAGATGTGGGAGAGTCCATAACTCTAGTCAGGATCAATAACAACACCTCTTAAATCAAATCGTCCTCAAGAAAAGGAGGAGCATCAGGAGAATGAGGTGCTTTGTTTATGTACTATCACATATGGTGATTGTCTGTTTTTTTCAGGAGGTGGTATTATGTATGTGCACCTGAAGTATTTTTAGCAACATGTATTGTTCTTTGTCATTTTATCCTATGATTCATATCCAAAATTATGCTTTCAATCACCCCTCTAATTAAAATATCCTTTTTGTCTGTGTAACTTACTAATTGACAAAAAAAAAAAAAAAAAAACCCTTGATTAATGGAATATAGCGTGATTGAGTTATGGGGCAAAAGGCAAACTGACCTCTTATGTCTCTCTTCTTCTTCTTCTTCCAAATTACATCTTTTCTCATCCCTTTAAAACCTTAAAAAAGCTCATACTCAATGCTTGAAACTCCTATTTTGGTGAGGTTTGGAAGGAGTGATTGGTAATCGGCCTTATCCCCAATTGTTTAGAAGTTGATTCCCAAACTCAAACCTACAACAAGTCGCTTTTGATCGAAAGTACTTGCCATCACACCGAGGCACAACCCTTTAAAACGTTTAAAATCCAATATTTTCCACACCTTTAAGCGACCAAATACTGCTTTAAATCAAACCAAAAACCATTCACGTAGCCTTTGAGTAAATTCTTGCATCCAATTTTTCCTTTTTAGGATAAATAATAGTAAATTTCACTACTCCATTGCAATTCCTGTAGCCATTTTGTTCACTTTTCAAGCCTTCTTTGCAATTATTAATCCGAGCTTTTCAAACCATAAGCATTGCATATATTCTAAAGCCTTTCCTTCACCGAAACCTCAATTGCTAGCAATGTTTGCTTGTTCTTTATTTGATTGTTCTTGCACATGGGGTTTCACTAATAGCAACTCCATTCTGAATCACATAGAGCCATTGCTTTCTATACATAATAACATTCTCTAATTCTATATACCTCTTTACATCTTTTGAACATGAAGTGATCCTTTTGCAATAAAATCTTTCTCTACGTATCAAATAATAATAATAAGAAAATTTTTCCTATCCTAAAATCCAACACATGCATATGACAGGTACTTCAAATTTGTCCTAAATCACTGTTAAATCAATACCTACTAATGACCTTAATGCAAATTTTGGTTTCTGCCAAGGTTAATTATGATTACTTAGAATTCCATTGTTTTAAACTTCTAAAAGGAAACAGAATTTCAGCTAGTGCCAGTTGTTGGACTTGAGAATAAGTGACAACTATATTCTATGACAAATAGCTATGGAACTAAACATTGCGAAGCAGGCCAATTAGACTAAAGGGGTTTCTGGATGGTCAATGGTGAAAGCACAATAGAATAGAATTGCTTAGCTATTTATTGAGCACATTTTGGAGTTGCTAAATACTATGGAGTACTCTTAAAGCATCTTGTTGCTACTTGTAACATTGATAACAACTACAATGTACACAAAATTACTGGACATTCCCTGCAATAATAACAAAATCTAAACAAAAATAAGTAGATGGTACTCAATAATTTCCCCAAATCTCTCAATACACATTGTCATCCACCGGCACAAACAACTAAACAACCCTCCTGCCTATATACGGTACAAAGACACTGAAAAACTATTAATATTTGAAACTTCCACATTCTCTCTAGTCTCTACTGATGTTAATTTGATTAACTGGTAGTGCAAAAACTAATATTAACTCTGACTTAACAATCATTTTCTTTCCAATTTTTCAGCAATCAGACAGATGCCAAAAAATTAAGCCAAACAAAATGAGATTCGAAACAAAGCCAATATAGAACAAAATCAAGCAAACACTAGAACAGGGCCAAGGACACTTTTTCTTAGCAAAAGGCAAACCTAAGCCTAGCATTCTCTGCTCAAAGCTGTAAATTTGCTTATAAGAAATGCACACTGAGAAATGTAAGTTAACACTTCTAACCATCAACTGTCAAATGTAATTTAGCTAACTAGATACTTTTTGCATCAAAAGTATCTAGTTTCCTAAACAAATTTACATAAATTATACTATAATAGCTAAGATAATTTTCACAATGATGATGGAAAAACTGAAGCTTTCAGCAGTAAAAGTGATATAATAGCTAAAGTTAATTTTCACATTTGCTCACCTTAATCAAGTAAAACCAAGCTCTCCATAGAATTAGGTGAGAAACCCACCCAATTAGCATCTTCAATCGCAAGAACGCTCCAACTCCCAGGCGGGTTAATTGAAACCAGCCCATTGGCACTCTTGAATATTAATTCACCGTTATCAGTGCAGCAATAGAAATCAAGAGGCGAATCCGTTGGAATCAAAAATTTTCTAGTCCAAGACCCAACGACACCATACTCCTCCATAACCCAGAAGTGGCATAGACCATGAAAGAAATAAATAATGGCCAGCAATCCCTTGAATACCGCTAGTTGAAACGAAAGTGAATAATTTGGAGGCAGAGGCATCTTCATCTCATGGAAGGTCTCATCATGGACGTCAAAGGACAAAATGAAATGGTGGCGGCAAGTACATGCTATAAAGTGCAAAGCTCCATTACAAAATACAGAGGGTGGCAGAATAGAAACAATAGGTCCAAAATTGGGTTCATTCCCTCTTAAGGACTCCATTGTTATTATAACTTTGCTCCATGAATCCGTGCTCAAAGTGTATATCTCTGCCTCAGCCAGTGGCTTTTTCTCCCGAAAAGTTACAAGTCTCAGAACCTTGAAGTCATTATTTTTAGAGTCAAAAGCAAGTCCAAAAACAACTATAACATCACTGTAAAGAAAGCGAGTAGATAGAAGCTTTTTAGACTTCCTAAGACTTGGGTTCCACAAATAGATTATGTGATCATGATCTTGATTATAACTAGCTAGGCAGAAGACGCTGTTACAGAAGCCAACTATGCTGAACTCGTTAAAAATCGATGGGATTTCAAATTTAGAAACCCGGGGCAACGTGGGGTCGTCGCAAACAACAGTACACAATTGTTTGGAAGTGGAAGATGAATGATCCTCTGTTACTGTTGGAGTGTATAGCAAATAACCACTGTGAGTGTTGGTGGATGCTAGCGATTTGGTGAGGCTGAGGTTGAAGTGCGTGGAAATGAAAGTGGGGTCGGAGATGATGGAGTTACAAGTTTTGGAAACGAACCTGAATCGGGTTAAGGATTTCACTGGTAGCAGACCAAAGATGTCGTTGACGACGTCGTATGGAACTCGCTCACGCATAGCTTGAGACATCACCAAGGGAATGAACTGTTCGCTGGGTTACTCTAGGTTTCAGTTTGTTGCGGGAGAGAAGGTAAAGTAAAAATGAACCAACTTTTGGTTGGATAGATGAAGGGGGTAGAGCATGGGAAACGGGAAAGGAAAACAAAAGAAGAGGAATAAAAACAAAAAAGCGTAAATACTCTTTTCATCCTTTTATTTCTGGACTGTTTTTCGGTTTAGTCTTTAAATTGATTTTGTTCTTAGCGAGTCCCTTCTTTTTCATAATCGTTTTTAAAATAGTCTCTATCATCAATTCAATTATGAAAAATGCTAAAGTGATAAACGAAATATACTGTTTACTGACATAATTAATAAAATAATAATAAAATATTTTATTTGATATTTTTTAAATGCCATGTCAGCATTTTTTAAATTAAAAAAATCCATGTCAGTTTAATTAAAAAAATAAACAATTTTAATTTAATTCAAACTAAATTATAAAAAAAAACTTTTAAATCTAATTTTATTATTATTATTATTATTTAGGTAAGAACACATGAACTTGTTCTTCATGTTCTTCCACAATCGAAGAACAATCAAACCCAGAACAAAAACACAATCAAACCCAGAAGAATGCAAATTTCATATAAAATCCCTATCCTCCACCGAAACCTCCAGATGAACTTGTTCTTCATGTTCTTCCACAATCGAAGGATTTTTTGTTATGGTGTTTAGGTTGAGATGCTTTCGTGTTTTGGTTTAGATTTTCTGGTGATTGATGGGTTTTGGTCTAAATTTGAAGATTGCTATGTGTGTTTTGCATGTTTGGTTGCTAAGAAAATGCAATACGAGAAACAAAAATATTGATTTTTTTATTTTCTGGGCAACCAGTTATTTGAGGAAGAACATGAACAATTCTGGGGAAGTGAGAAAGAATATAAACAGGTTTGGGGAAGAACATGAACAATAATGGGAAGAACACAAAGAACACAATAATAATAAAATAATTAAAAGAAAAGAAAAGAAAATTTTATTTTAAAATAATTAAGAAAAAGAAAAATAATGATGTGGCTTTTTTAATATTTAAAATGTTGATGTGGCATTATTTAAATGCCAAATAACAAATTTTATTATTATTTTAATGGCCATGTCAGCATTCACTGTGCTAATAGTAGAATCTGTTTGCCACATAAGATATTTTCGTTAATGAGATGATGGTAGGGACCGAAACGAAATTGTTTGTAGATTTTAGGGAGTAATTGTGGTAAAATTAAAAGTAGGGACCAAAATAGAAATAAAGCCAAAATGTAAGAACCAAAAATGCATTTCTGCCTTGACAAGTAGCGTAAATTGGCCGTCCATAAAGTGACCATCATTACTAAGGACGATCATAAGCATACACTAATGCCTAGATATAAATTCCTCACTTAAATGGCACAAGTGTACTAGACGTACAACCACCAGCTCACAACTGTTACAGCCACCTCAAGTTAAGCGTTACATAGCCGTTACAGGACATTGAATGGGGAGGTTAAATGGCTATTAACTGAGTCATTAACCCTCCAGCTCAACCATAAAGCCTAAGAAGATAAATGCACAAAGTATTCGACGGATAACGATAAAATGCTCGTTCATATTGCAAACCGTCCAAGTTAATGACGAATAAAAGTATGGACAAGCGCAAATGCATTAATTCCAGACAACATTTAATGACCAAATGATGAATGAACGTGGAGCCGTTATTGCCGTCCAATTATGTGCATTTAATGGCTGTTATGAACGTTAAAGGGTTGGGATTAAGTGGTCATTATTAAGCCATAAACCCTCTAGCTCAAGTATAATGTAAGGAAAGGCCAACAAATTGAAAATTTACTCACACAAAGGCTATATAAAGTCAGGATAGACAAGTAAGTGATTCATATTGAACACACACAGACAAATTACTCTATAGATTGTAGATTTCTAAAGAGTTCCAACTAATTTAATTATCCAGGGTTCCTTGGCAAGCCCCAAACCGGTGTCGTTATCTACTTAGAGAGGGTTTGGATTGAGCTTATAATTTTTGTGTTTCATTATTTCTGCGTTTTCTCTTTTTTTTTTTTTTTTTTTCAACGTGCATGAACAGTAACCGGTATTGTTCATGCACGTTATTTTACTGTACCAACACTGTGCGGGAGACAAAAATCACTGTTCAGGCACTGTTTAGACACTGTTCACGCACTGTTCATGGAACCCACAAGCACTTTATTCAGAAAAAAAAATATTAAAAATGGGTCCCACAATACTATTCACACATTTAAAAATTATTTTGCTACAGTGTTTTCAGTTTCAATTTTCAGCAATGAACTCTATCCAAATGGACCCTTAGTGTTTTCTTTGATACAGGATCTCCAGGTCGTCCATCGTACTAACGAGGAATGTACTAACAAGGAACATTCTAACGAGGTGAAATCGCGTTATATCAATTTAACGTCATCTATGGGAACAACAGGTTATCAATCAATAAGCCTTTGAATTCTCTACTAACTAAGTTCCTTAGAACTAATAGACTCAACGACAACTACGCCGCCGAACCCAATGGTGATGGCTCAATAAATCCAAGCACTAATAGCCAATGTGCAAGAATTGAAGAGACAAAAATGAAGACTTGAAATGGAGAGTGCGTTTAGAGGGAACATATACATCACAGTCATGGCGTAATCGCAATGACAATGACGATGAAGCCCATAGTCCAAGAAATAATAGAAGAGAAACTTCTAAACACACCGCATAGTCGACTCATGACAACAGTCAAATGATAAAAAACATGAGGAAGGAGTTAGATGAAGTTAAAAACGCCATGAATGGAAAGACGGCGATAAATCTTGATGGCAATATCAAGAGGACAGACTCACTCTTTACTGCCAACATTTTGGAGTGCCCTTTGCCTTCCAAATTTTGTCTCCTACAATTGGAGGTTTACAATGGCATTAAGGATCCCCTAGATCACATAAGGGCATTCAAGACAATATAAACCTCTAGCAGACCCTAGACAAGGTAATTTGCAGATCATTCCTAGCAACCCTCAGAGAAGTAGCAAGAGTGTGGTTTAACAAGCTGCCTGCAGCCTCTATTGTGAACTTTAAGCAGCTGAGCGACTCTTTTGTCTGCCATCTCATTGAGGGTCAATGCCATAAGAGGCCCACCTCATACTTGTTAACTGTGATGCAACTGGAAGGGGAAACCTTGGGAGAATATGTCAAACGCTTCAACAAAACAGTGTTAGATATTGACGAGGCAAACAATCAAATGATAATGACGACCTTCCAAGAAGGGTTGAACAATCTTGACCTCGTCTTCTCTCTATGGAAGACTCCGCCAACTACAATAACAGACCTTCTGTTCAAAGCTTAGAAGTACATGAACGAAGAGGATGCATTAACGGAAAATGGAATAGATGGCAAGCGAAAGATGGAAGAAATCTATGAGCTCTATTACAAAAAGAAGGAGAAGAGCAATCGTTCCCCCAATCGAAAGAATGACAACGAAAATAAGCATGCTCATACAAGATCGTCAAATATTCTAAAAGAGGAACTTGTTACTTCGAATCACTCAACGGCAAACAATTACCTCGTCCATGGAGTGTTGAGCACTTCAAGAGGTATTATCGCAAGTTAGATGGCATTTTCAATTTTCTTTCATCAAACTATTTTCTAAGTAGGAATGAATAAGGGAGCATTTTTCCCCACATGAATAAATGTTGTTCTCTTGAAAGATCTGAAAAGTATTGTTTACCATACAAAAAAAAAAAAAAAAAATTAAGAAGAAAGTTCGTAATTGAAAGTCCAATGAGTAAAACCAAGTAGATGATAAAAATCTCGATAAAATAAAATACTAAAAATACTCTATATCAATCCGAGTAATTAAAGGTTAAACAAACTTTTCTCAAAAAAAAAAAAAAAAAAACTAAACAAACTACTAGCTCCTGACAATCCCAAACTAATATGATTGATTGTCCCCTAGTGAAGGCGAAGACATGGACAATCCCAAACTAATATGATTGATTGTCCCCTAGGGAAGGTGAAGACAAGGAAACAAAGTTGCACATAGCAAGGCCAAATGTTTTAACTTGGAATTGGCTTGGATTGAGGAGCCCCTGATTTTCTTTGTCAAAATATTACCCTGATGTCTTATTAATGAATTTTTTTTATTTGCTAAACAAAAGACTATCAAAGAAAACTGCAAAATCTCAAAAAAAAAATCCCACAAGGTCAACATCATAATCAATAACACAAAACACAATCTTTTCAACCAAAAATAAAAAATAAAAAAATCAAATGATCTTTACAGCTAGGGATAGCAATTTTGCCTAGCCCCGCTTTGACCCGCTCCGCAAAGGTGGTGGGGTGGAAATGGGGCAATATTTTGTCCCCGCACCCTAGGGCAGGGCGGGGATGGGTTTAGTATTTTTATCCCCAACTTGCCTCATCCCCACCCCGCACTAGTAAGGACTATAATTGTAAATTTAGTAAACCTTAAAGTACTAATATTTAAAGTGAAACACAAGACATGGGATAAAATATTTTTTATTCTAATACCTACTACTATTGCCACTCTCTGGCCCTTCTCCCTTCTTTATAGTCAATATGTATTTTTCAAGTCTATATACTCCACTCCAAGTCCAAGACGATGCTTCTTAGGTTCATCTCATTCATTATCTTCCTTTTGTTTTAGTGTTTCTTAAATCTGTTTTTTTTTTTTTTTTTTTTTTTCCAATTTGAATTTTGGTTCTTTTTTTCTATCTAAAATTGGTATTTTTATTTATAGCTATTGAAGAAGCATAGTTGTTAGGAAAAAAGGCTGGTTAATTAGTGCTTCCAGTGGGCAGTAGGTTTGTTTCTTATCATATTCCAAATTTTTCAATTTTTTTTGGCACATTGTTTCATGTTTTTCAATCAAATGACTATAATATATTTGTCTCTTGAAAGTTGTTGATATATTCGGATTATTTATCTATTTAAGTACATGGTTTATTTAAATGCTTGGATTTTAAAACATTTTGTTTTGGCCCGATTTATATTATTGTAGCAAAAAATTTATTTATATATATAAAATTGTTTTAGGGGCGGGGCGAGTCCCCGCAGAGACCCAAGGAGAGGGGATGGGGCAAGGTAGTTAGGGGCGGGGACAGGGAAGGGCAACAACCATGCAAGGCGGGGATGAAGATCCCAGCCTCCAACTTTGCCCCGCCCCATTGCCATCCCTATTTACAGTCATCGTGTTTTTCCACCACCATCAACAAAACCCAAGCACCCAAACTCAAACTCCAATATACTCAACCTAAATTTCACACCAATCACTCATTGATCCAGATATATTTAGATCCTAACCTCAACAAGCTTCCTGTTACAATTTGGTTAGAAGCCTCTTCTCATCAAATCACCTGGGTTCTCAATGCAGAGTGTTGGTGACGCACCAAATCTACCATGTCACACCAAAGCACCAACTAAGACCACAACAAAACCCTCACACGCCAAAGGGTTGTATTAGGCAAAAACATCATTTTGAGATCACTGTCAATTTAGTCTATACATTTTGATAGCAATCAATTTGGTCTTTTTTAATTTCAACTTACATTAATTTGGTGTCTGCAACCAACTCTCTAACTGAAATTCACACTAAGTTGGTTGTAAATTGAAAATAACAATGACCAAATTTACTGTTGCCAAAATGGATGAACCAAATTAACAGTGAGCCCAAAATGTAAGAACCAAAATGGTATTTTTGCCAACTTTTATTGTTGGTATTTGGCCTTTTAATGTTTTGTTTAAGGAGTTAAGGATTATGTTTGTTGGGTAAGGTTATTTTTGTGACTAATGCTAGGGAAACATATATTTTACAACAATTCTAAATTGTGATTAACGCTATGGAGTATGGACACAAAAATTTTACAACATTTCTAAATTAGCATACCAAAAAATGAAAATTAAATTACTAAAAGAAAACAAAATCAAATTAAAGATTGGGTGGGCCCATGTGTAAGTTAGCATACTAATTTAGGAATGTTATGAAATTGTTGTGACATTTTGTATTGTTCCTAACATTACTTCTATTTTTTAGAAATATTATGCCAATAACATTTTTATAATGAATCATAAGTGGTAGGTTGCAACTGACTGTTACTATAAGTACAAAAATAATTTTAGTAATGTGTTTAAATTAGAAATAGTAACAACTTACCTTCTAAGATTTGTATCTTTTTCTATCATACCTAAAATGATGGAAAAACAGGAATTTAATGTGACCATGAATATAAGGGGATGGAGTGAATGCAAGAGCAAAATCAAAGAAAGGAAGAAGAAAGAATTGGAGAACCAGAGAAAGAAGAAGAGAACGTAAGAGAAAAAGCTAAGATAGGAACCATCTGAAATTTTTTAGTTTATATACACTGACCTACTTTACTAGTAACCAGTTTCCATTAAAATTAAATGAATGGTCAGTACCGAAACAATGATAAATTAATAGTTAGGATTAGGGAAAGTACCATATCCGCGTACCCCCTAAAACAAATAAGGGGGTACCGTAGAATGACCCCTCAAGTCAATGTGTTCAATATTTTTTTAGGGTTGAGTCAAAATAGGTATATTATGAATACAACTTTGTTTTGGAAAGTATAATTTTTTTTTTTTGGCAAATCAAGGTGTTCGTTTATACACCTTGCCTTATACGTAGAGCTGCCCTTGCCCTTGATTAATGATCTAGCAAAACGGGAAGCCTGCAACATAGTTGACTTTTGGAGTATAACACATGCTCAACTTTTATGTATGATAACTACTTGCGAGATGTATTGAAATTAGGCACTCTTATTAGGGAGTTACCTACTGCTGGCTATGTAAAACTTATTATAAAGAAATAAATACCCCTATTGAATAATTTTTTTAAAAAAATAATTTTATATCTCAATTATAACCTCTGAGATTGGGGTAGGAAAATTGCAGTAAAATTTAGTTATCCTTTATAGATGATTGGCTTAAATTGTATTAAAAATAATTATTATCTTTTTTTTTTCATTTATATTTTGTTAACATCAAATAGACATAAGTTTTACTTTTATATATGTTATATGTATTAATTTATTCTTAAACTTTTGTACCACTCTCATAATCAAACGATCATTCTCTGCTCCCTTCCCCAAATAAATCCTGACTTCATTACTGGCAGGACCATATCACCAATTCACCATAGTCCAGGTGAACATAAAGGTAAACAATTTTAAAAACTGCAGTAGGCTTAACCTATTCCACAAGAATTTCAATACTAAAACAATCTAAATAAAATTCATCAAAAAAAAAAAACAATCTAAATAAATAAATAATCAATAAAAAATAGTTCTCTATTATCTACAATAATTTAATTCTTTAATTATTAACAAAGAGATAATCAAATTAGAGAACTTTGAATATATATATATATATATATATAGAAATATTTTTTATATAAATATTTTTTTAATAAAACTTTCATAGGAAGGTACAAGTTGGCTATTTTGTTTTCTCTAATGATTCAAAAATAATATTTTTTAATTATTAAATCATTGTCATCTTTTTGTTTAATATAATCGAATGACGTCGGAGGTACTCTCAAACGAAAAAAAGAATGACGTAGAACGGGTGATGTACGAGTTGGAATTCAGAGAACCACCTACAACACATTTGTGAAATCTGGACCGTTTGATACATCGGGGCCCGTACGTTTGAGAGCATCCTGTGGCGTACGTTAGGTGGGTCACACACAGAGACAAGGCTAAGTTTTCGTTCTCCGAATATTTTAAAATTTATTAATAATTAAAGTTTTGATTAAAAAAAATGAACATGAAGGAAACATAGAAACGAATCTGTGTCTCTCTTTGATCAAATAAAAGCTAGAACTAGGCCACAAAAGTAATAACTAGATGCAATTCGATAAAATAAAAACAACTAGGAGAAATCTGGTCTGTATCACAGCCAAATTGATGCAATTTAGCCTTCCTACAGGGTTTTATTGTGTATTATCTCGAACAAAGTAATTTTTAGATATTCTTTAAGTACGGAGAATGATGCTTTTTTCTCTTACATTTATGATGAAATTCACTTATTAAATTCATAATGAAGGGATAAAGTATCATTTATCCATACTCCAAAAATACCAAAGAATTTTTCAAACATGAAATACTTGTAGACTATTGTTTTGCCATAATATTATCGGTTATAACCGTGAGAGCTAATCTCCAATAGCTTCTAAAACGTTGTTTTCTCCTATTTGGAAATGAAAAAGCACTAGGTAATCAAGCTGCACTATTGGAAATTTAAAACCGTCTAAAAAATACAGTCTGGCTTACTTTTGGATGAACATGGTGGGAGTATGATACCTAAAAAAGTTTCTAAAAAATTCTCTATTTTTTGACAAAGTACAAACACTAACTCAATAGTCGAAATTCATAGGTGCTAAAGATAGTTAAAAAAAAAAAATCCAACTGCTCTTCAATGAAAAAGAAAAATTAAATATTTGAAACGAAGAATTGACTAAGGAAGGCACATATTTGATATTTCTAATTCACGTGCATATCAATCAAAGCACTAGTTTAAATTATAAGAGGCATCAACTAATTAACAATCATAAATTTCAGTGTAGAATTAGATACAATTTATGGATACAATTCTGCCCCACTCTCGAAAAAAGAGAAATCCTAACTTCGTTAAGAATCATAATCCAAGCGAAGATCAAGGCAAACAGGTTAAAGAGAGTGCAATAGGCTTGACCTATTCCACATGAACTTCAATGCTAAAACAATCTAACAATCTACATATTCAAAATCCTCTAATTTGATTTTTTTTGTTAATAATTAATGAATTAAATATTATTATAGATAACAGATAATTATTTTTTATATTGATAAATTTATTAAAAATTATGAATTAAATAGTTATTATATAAATATATTATTTTTAATAAAACTTTTTATTGGAAGCACAAATTGGCTATTGCGTTTTCTCTAGTACGCACAAGTTGACTGCGTTAATACTATACTAGTGCGTAGAGATAAGGGGAATTGTGTCTTTGTCGGCCGTCTTATTTTACTATTCAGTTTAATTATGCTGATACTTTTTAGTACTATTTATTAATTTTATTATATTATTTTAATTATTTTTATTTTTATTTATAGTATTTTTAATAAAAAAAATTCAATTTCAATAAAATAAATATATCTCAAACAGAGCTATTTAATGATTAAAAAATAACCTATTTTTTAATATAAAATTACTGTCATCTTTTTATCTTTAACATATTCGAATGACGTGAGAGGCATTCTCAAAAAAATAAAAAATGACGTGGTGCTGGTGATGTGCGTGTTAGTGTTGGACTCAACTGAGGGAATACATCTGTGAAATCTGGACCGTTCGATACGCGGGGCCCATACGTTCTAGATAATTTTGTGTCGTACGTTAGGTGGGTCACACACACAGAGACACAGACGTGGCTAAGGTTTCGTTTTCAGAATATTTTAAAAATTTATTAATAATTAAACTTTTTGATATTATTGATAATTAAAAAAAAAAAAAAAACATGAACAATAAAGGAAACAAAGAAACGAATCTCTCTGTCTGTCTCTCTTTTCTGTCTCTGTGCGAAAAAGCAAAGTAAGTTTATATTTCTTCTTCTTCTTCAGTTCTGCAATAAAATTGTAGTTTCCTATGTTACTTTTTTGTTTTATTAATCGTTTGGTTTGTTTATATGTATATATGTTTTTTTTTTTTTGGTTTTTCATAGTATCCAGTTTTCACTCTAAGTGATTGTTTGTAATACAACAGGCTCACTCGTTTGGGAAACCCAGTTGAAAATATAGGTTCATCTCTGCTTATTTTATATTGGGTTTTACTTTTCCTGTGAAAATTGCTCCAATTGTTAGCTTTTAATTTTTTTTTTTTTGTTGAAATTTATGTTTGGTTGCCAAGAAAGGTAAGGGATGAAAAAAAAAGGAAGAAGAAGAGTAATTTTGATATAAAATGGGCCAATTTTAAGTGAAAGTTTTGTTTTTTTCATTCCCTTTCTTCTTCTTCTTTTTTTTGATAAAATTAGAATACAGAAATTCAATATGTTGGTAGAAGAAGAAAGCTATTTTTTTTTTTTTTTCTATTTGTTAATATTAAAACCCTTTAAAAACCAGAAGCTCATACTACGATTAGAATGTTTTCTAATTGTGCAAGAGTACCTGTACTATGGGGCTGATCAGTCTGCACTTTAGTAGAGTTTTTTTTTTTTTTTAATTACTTTCTGTAGTATTATGAAATGGTCTATCCAACGTATAGCACATTTTTCTTGTTTGACTAAATTGGCGTAAAAATTTGAGAACTTTACAGTGTATTTCTGATAACTGACTTTGAAATTGATAGTTTGATGTTGATATTATTCTTATGTGATTATTTCTATTGTGCTGAGCTCAGATATGATTAGAAGTCATAACTCTTAACATTACGGAATAATTAAGAAGCTGGCCGAGTTTTTTTTTTTGAAGACTTCGATTTAATGGGGTCTGTATTGAGCCTAAACAATTCGAGAATTGAGCACCATGAGGTTTCACAAAGTGACTTTTGCAAGAGACAAAGGTTGTCATCGGACTTTTGTGAGGAGAATTCAAGATTGATTCCTAGTCTTCCTGATGAGATATCTTTTCAGATTCTTGCTAGACTTCCTAGGATTAATTATTTGAAGCTTAAGTTGGTGTCTCAAGCCTGGAAGGCCGCCATTCTAAGCTCTGAACTTTTCAAATTGAGAAAAGAACTTGGAAAAACAGAGGAATGGCTGTATATATTAACAAAGGTTCAAAATGATAAGCTACTATGGTATGCTTTGGACCCTCTTTCCCGAAGATGGCAGAGGCTGCCCCGAATGCCAAATTTTGCTTTTGAAGATGAATCTAGAAAGGGTTTGAATGCCCTTCGGATGTGGAATATGGTAGGCTCAAGTGTCAAAATTGCTGATGTCATAAGAGGTTGGCTTGGGAGGAAGGATGCATTTGATAGAATGCGTCTTTGTGGTTG
Source organism: Castanopsis chinensis (assembly GCA_032878915.1). Taxonomy (NCBI): domain Eukaryota; kingdom Viridiplantae; phylum Streptophyta; class Magnoliopsida; order Fagales; family Fagaceae; genus Castanopsis; species Castanopsis chinensis. The sequence continues at coordinate 2,285,430 of JAVQMG010000086.1, forward strand.
TGCTATTGGGGCTGTTGATGGCTGCCTCTATGTGCTAGGGGGATTCTCCAGAGCTTCAACCATGAAATGTGTCTGGCGGTATGATCCAATTTTAAATGTTTGGAGTGAAGCAACTCCTATGTCAATTGGTAGAGCTTATTGTAAGACAGGCATCTTGAACAATAAGCTTTATGTTGTTGGTGGGGTTTCTAGGAGTCAAGGTAGATTGACCCCACTTCAGTCTGCTGAAGTTCTCGATCCAATTACAGGTGTATGGTCTCAAATACCAAGCATGCCTTTTACAAAAGCTCAGGTGCTACCAACTGCCTTCCTGGCTGATCTGCTCAAGCCTATTGCCACTGGTATAACATCATATAGGGGAAGATTATTTGTGCCTCAGAGTTTATATTGCTGGCCATTTTTTGTTGATGTGGGGGGGGAAGTTTATGATCCAGAGATGAATTCATGGGTTGAAATGCCAATTGGAATGGGAGAGGGCTGGCCTGCAAGGCAAGCAGGAACAAAATTGAGTGTGACTGTTGATGGTGAGCTATATGCACTGGATCCAGCTAGTTCTCTTGATAGTGCCATAATCAAGGTATATGATTACCAAGACGATGCTTGGAAAGTTGTTGCAGGAGATGTTCCCATCCGTAACTTCACTGCTTCAGAGTCTCCCTATCTACTAGCCAGTTTACTTAGGAAGCTTCATGTGGTCACTAAAGATGCCAATCACAATATTGCTGTCCTGGAGGCTGATATACAGAATCATTTAGCTTCCTTCCCATCAGCTCCATCGCCATTGGATGATGCCATTCATGAACATGATGAAGCTGCTGCAGAATCGGAAACGGATCTTTGGAAGGTACTTGGCACTTGCAGTGTTGGGTCAGCTGAACTGGTTAGCTGTCAAACCCTTTGTATTTGATGATCTAGGCAGCAATATTGCACTTCATAAAATGCCTCCAGGTCTATCTTGGTTAATTATGCTTTACAAAATTGGAATTGTGTTAATAGGAATATATGCGTGATAAAGTTGTCTTCCTTGCCTTCGTTTTTGTTAGAATCCTCTTTTTTCTTTTTTGGAAATTTCTTCCCCTTGTACTGGGTTGGGTTAATGGCCTAGTTGATGCCATGTTATGACCAGACTATCTTAGTGCCAAGTTATATAGGCATTGCTAGGTATTAATTATGTTGAAACAGCCAAGAGCCTCTTAGCTCAATTGGCACTTTTCAGTGTTTTCAATAAAGATATTTAGGGATCAAATTCTCCCTCTCCCAACTATCAAATCATCCAAAAAAAAAACAATGTCGCAATACATTGGGGTTCTAATCAGATTATGGATGTGTTTTCAACATATATGTCCATGGTTCAAATTCCCCCTCCCTCAATTATCAAATAAAGATAGAAGCCCCTGCAACACATTGGGGTTTCAATCAGATTATGGAGGACTGTATCAGTTTGAAAATGTCCAAAGTTTGCCAGTCGTGTTAGTTTGGGAACAAAATTTAGTGCATTTTTTTGAAAATGTTGAATATTCAGTAATTCATGTAATTATATTCCATTGATTCAGAGGTATTGTCATAACTATGACAACAAAACTAGAGGGAAGGGGTGGAATTCAGCTTTTGTTACTGCCTATCCATTCAGATTAAATGGAGTAACCATGGTAAAGTTTCAAGTTGTTGATAGAGGGACAAAAGGAGGTATTTCATCCTTGAAAAAACCTTTACCATCACAATTTAAAAAAAAAAAAAAAAAATCGGGGTGACAAGCTTAAGATTCTTTTTTTTTCCCTTCCAGAGTAGTAGCTTATCAGACTTTTCATTGGTTTAACATATGTTTGATTTTGTTTCTGCCTATCACAGAACAAGAGAAGCCTTCTGTTATCTGAGTTTATACTCGTATTGAGCCTTTGTTGGATTTAAGAATTCCAAATTTCTATTATATTTCTCTCTCTCTCTCCCTCTCATTTTTTTAGTTCTTAATTTCCTTGGATAATTTTATACCAGACCTTTCATGAAGCCACTCCATGGAAACCCAATTGAAAAGGCATTTTGATTTAACTTGTTCAAAATGGTTTAATAAAAGTCGAAGATAAAAGCAGTGCATTTAGAAAAGGGAATGGTGTTGAGCACTAATCTCTCATCCTTTCATTGCCTGCTTTGCACCGAGGTGCTATGACAAATTTGGCAATTGTGGAATATTTGTTGGATGACTTTTGGTCTAACTTTTTAGCCTCCCTAAAAAAATTGCAAAGAAAAAAGGAGTTAGGAAAATGAGATTAGATGTCTACAGAAAATCGTGCTATATTGGTTTAGCACAATATTGGCATGAGAAAGAAAAGACATGTTTCTGGCATATTAATTGACATTGCAATAAGCTCTCTTAGCTTAGCTGCATTTGTTTGACCTAAATATTTTTAAGTGAAAAAATTTCTGGAAAAGCAATTTATTTTACAGTATTTTTAGTAACACATTTGGAAAGTATTTTCATGTGTTGGTGGTGAAAATACTCTGAAAATGCATAAACCATTTTACGGCGGTGAGGGGTTTTTTTTATGATGATTAATAACCTGAAAATATTTTTAAGTTGACCGCTATTTATAAACCAAACTAAAATACCTTAAAATGAGGAAAACCAATATTTTCAGACAAAATTAGACTCAGCGTTTTTATAGTTGCCATTGTTGAATAATGCCTCTTCAGAGGCTGATGTGACTAGTAATTATGTAGGAGAATTTAGGCTAAAGGAAAGAAGGCTTGTCGGTCTACTTTGTCAGCTCGTTTGCTATCACAATACTAAGCCTAGTCTAGTATATGACTTTTATTTGTTGTAAAGGAGGATAAAGAGATAGGATTCTAGGTTTACTAAAATGTTACCAAATAAAGAGCATAGTATTGGGTCATTGTATATAGTCTCTTCTTATCTTTTTTATGAAATTTCAAATCTAAATATTATCTTAACCTTTTTAGTTTTGCTTGAAAAACTTGGCCCCAGAGCAGGGTTGTCAAAATTAGACTCCTACATAGGACCGTAAGAGGTAAGTGGAATCGTGAATTGTAAGATCAGATTGTGAATCGTAAGATCTTATATTATTTGAGAAAAAATAAAAAATACATATTGATATGTTAAATAATCACCTAAATTATATATTCATTGATATAATTACCAAACATCGCTACATCTATTTTTAAGCATCATTTAAAGAGGCAAAGTTTTCAAAATCTAACACTCTATTGAGATTTTTTTTTTTTTTTTTAATTTAGGTCAAACTGACAGTGTCTCTACATTAGAGTGCAAAAATTTGATCTATTGAGATTTTTTTTTTTTTTTTTTTTTTTTTTTTTTATTTGGGTTCAACTGAGCCTTCTGTCAAGTTAAAGAAGATTATAAGAAATCAAGGTCGTTTGGTATTGTTAGAATCGTACAATTTTACTGATCCCGAACAATTGCAAAGATTCTTGACAGATCCGGATTATTTTGAGTAAGTGCGATCGTAAAATCGTAGCATTCAGATCGAGATTTTGACAATCATGCCCAGAGTGTTTTCAAAGCTTTAGACTACCTTTTGCACAAAAGCTTTCACCAAAGGTATTTTCAACCTCTTTAGTTTTTGCTCCGAATTCCTTACCGGTTTACCCAAGGTATTTTCGTACGACGAAATAGAGCCTGCCATAGCTTTGCACAAAGGGTATGCCCAAGTGTTTTTTATTGAATGAATCATTATCCAATTTTAGTGTGAGTAAATTTATCTTTTATAATAATAATAATAATAATAATAAACCTAATCTAGTGGGTTAACTGAACATTGTTTTGGAAATAAATTTTTTTTTTTAAAAAAAACATCTAATCAAATTTTAAAAGTTTAATCCGCTGAATAATCTAAACCACACTTTTACAATAAAAATTGGTATGCCAAAGCTTCACAGACAGGAAGAAAGCAAAGTTTCTGAGGAAGATTATAACTATAATTTACTCGGTATGCAGTCTTCATTAGTTTTGGATAAACAATATGACAAATGATAATGCCTCAGTAGCCCTTCTGGCCTGTTTGATGGCACCTATTTTTCTTTTTCTTTTTTCACATTGCCATTGATAACCCTAAAGAAATTACATCATCAACCGAAACATGTAACGTAAACTGTTACATTAGAAAAATGTTACAAGAAAAAATATATGCACAAAATTGATATATATGTGTTTGTCTCAAATACAAAAAAAGTGCGATCCAAGAGAATTTTGTACGTATGCTATAAATGGAACCATGAAATTTAGGATCATCTAGGACCGGACAATTCATTTGAAGGGATTTGGGAAGTAGAGTTGTTGTCGAGGATCCAAGCAGCGTTTGGATTATGCATACTATTAAAATCTTTATGGAACATTTCTTCCTTCTGCCACTCTTCCCATCTTTCTGCCAAGCCATCACCTTCAAGCATTCTAACTACCTCTGACATCTTCGGCCGTTCCATTGGGGCGCCTTGTGTGCAAAGTAGCGCCACTTGGATCAGCTCTTCCACCTCGGCATCAACATAATGACCCTCCATATCGGCATCCACTAGTGCCTCCAACTTCTTATCTTTAAGAAGTCCTTTCACCTGATGAATTGTCAAAACTAATGTCAGGCAGTTCAATGTAACCCAAAGGAAAAAGGGTGTGTTGTGCACTCATTAAAGAGGATAAATACAACTTTCACCTGCAATGGGAAGTAAGAAAAGCCAATAAGCAAATTACAAATACAACCTTAACCAAAAAGTGGCTCAACGCCCTATAAAAAACCAATTCGCTACATTATAAATTCAACCTTAACCAATTCCCTAAGACACTTGTTAAATGAACCCAAAAGAAAACTCTCTTTAACAATTGAGCTAGGTTTAGAGAGGAAACTTTAGACTATAGTAACAGGTAAAGCCCATGCAGTAAATAACAACACCCAGTAAAACTCTCCTAACATGACATGGGCTACCTAAAAGGCCCTAAAATCGCGTAGTTGATTTAATAGAACACAATTTTTACGTCTACTCTCATACATCACCAAATTATTGTTAGCTTTAAAAATGACAGACTCAACACTATTAAGATTAATTATATATTAATTTTCTATCTAAGAAAAATAACCACCAGCATTTACATTCTCATGCCATTACCCAGTGCAAGGTGGAGAGCTTTGGCAGAATGGCAGCGACACAAACGGAGATCGAGGAGGGTGACGGTAACCAATGCAGTAGCTAGTGCCGGTGAGTGATGAGCTTGCGAAGGGGTTGTCGTGGATTTTGTTGCATGATGGCAAGTGGTGATAATGGTTGGGGTTCGGGCTTCGATTTCTGTTTGGCTTGGAAACAGGGGATGAAAGCAGCAGTGACAAGAATTTTTTTTTTTTTTTGGGGTCTAGATTTACTACGGTGATGCTACAAACAAATCGGGAATTTGCTCCGATACTAAAACTAAAAATGATGCAAGACAACCAGAACAATCGAACAGTAAAATTGAAAGACTAGAAAATAAAGAGAGATGTCCTAAGAGTTAGCACCTAGGTTTGGCTTGGAGTCAGCAACAAGCGGAAAAACTACTATGAGTCAACACTTAGGGTGGACTTGGAGTCAGCATCAGACCAAAGAGACCAAAAGGCCATTTTTGTCAGTCATCAAAGTATCAACTAACTCCAAAAGGAGTTCAATTGTTTGCTTATTACAAAAATAAGCCTACTTCCAAATTAAAATACTAATAGTCTAATAAACTACTAGGACCTAAAATATAAAAATACAATTGACTTACAAACATAAATAATACTAAATAAAAATCTTCTTGCATCTCCTGCATCATACAGCCCTATCCTTCAGCATTTTTGCATGAAGTAGACACTCTCAAATCTTGAACCCACACACTCGTGTTTGGAATGCAGCCTGAGACTTCTACCATTGCACCAAACAATGGCTCCTAGATTTCGGTCTCATATGCTTTCCTTTTTTATTTGTAAGTTACACACGCACCCAGTAGATTTTGAACCACAATCTCACCTCATCCCGTTATTATGGAAGGAGGAAGTGTTATTTGAGCTAAAGCTCATTGGCACTACATTCTCCTTCTCAGACTGTTTGAAGCAGAAAGCTAGAATATCCGGAAACAAGACAAATTCAAAGAAGGATAGAGAATTATTTGAAATAGCACCATGTCCAATGATAAATTAGTGACAAACAAACATGTAATAGGAAGATGTGAATTACTTACCCAATCAAGTAACATGACATCGTCATCATTTGCAAGCCGAGCAAGATCAAAAGCTCTTTGACCAGTTATCAGTTCAAGAAGCATGACCCCATATCCAAAAACATCAGTTTTTTCTGAAGACTTTCCAATTGAGAGGTACTCTGGTGCTATATGCCCAATCGTGCCACGTACAGCAGTGGTCACATGAGTATCTTTGTAATCCATAAGTTTAGCCAACCCAAAGTCTCCAACAACTGCTTCGAATTCCTCATCCAACAATATGTTTGCAGCTTTTACATCACGGTGAATAATTTTAGGATCACAATGATCATGCAAATAAGCAAGCCCCCTTGCAGATCCTAATGCAATTCGTTTACGTACGGGCCAATCAAGGGCAGACTGTGATTCCGGACGTTCTACAATGATGAATCAAAAAATCATGATAATAATCGAACATCTTAAGAACAACACACCAAGGACATTTGAGATTTCTTTTTGGTGTCTGCATGGGTATCTGGAGATGTAACTTGTGTTATTTGTAAACTCGAATGGTTTGTTTGGATATAGAGCCCCCAAGCAGTCCAACATCCCCAAATAAAAAGAACATAGTTGGTTAATTTAACTTATTCTTCCTGTCTCCTCAACTTGACTTAGAAATGAACTTATATTGAATTTTACACTCAAATTTAATCAAGATTGAGAGTTGACCTTTGCATTGAATCAATGAAAATTGTTTTAAAATATTAGAAAAAATGTAGTTTATAGAAAAGTGGCTAGCAAGAGTACCTCTTAGACATGATGCTACACTTCCATTTACCATAAAGGGATAAACAAGCAACCGTTCTGTTGGTGTCATGCAAAACCCACAAAGACGAAGAAGATTACGGTGCACAGCCCTGCTTATCATTTCTACCTCAGTTTGGAACTGCAGCTCCCCACCCTGGATACGCTCCTCTTTGAGCCTTTTTACTGCCACTAGAGAACCATCAGCCAAACGTCCTTTATAAACTTTTCCAAACCCACCTCTTCCTAGAATATTTTTGTTGCTAAAGTTATCTGTTGCAACTTGCAGTTCACGCAGAGAAAATCTCTTGAGCTGGCCCAGGTGAACTTCTGGATCTTCTTCGGCTGGAAAGACAGGGATATATAAAAATGCATCCTATGATGCAACGACATTATGTTTATAAAAACTGTATTGACTCTCTAACCAGGTACATCAAAGAAACGATCCTGTGGTTTCCTTCGTTGCCACCAGGCAAGCGCAATTGTAGGGGCAACAAAAAGTAGAGCAGCACCAGCAGCAACTCCTACAGAAATTGCTCCCGTGGCACTACCTGAAACAATTCATCAATTTAAACAGACAGATTGTGGCTCTCTTAAGCAAATTCCAATCATAACAGGTGACAGAATTTACAAATGGCAATGATGGCAAGTTCATAGAAGTTAGCATTCCAACACATGTTATCTTTGTGTGTGTGTGTGACCATTTAAAGTGACAGATTGTGACTCTCTTAAATGAACCAAAATTGTAACAGGCAAGATAACTCATTAATTTCTATGATGATGGAGTTGCTCTATCTCTAAGGTATCATGCTCTTTGGGAGAATTCAGCCAAACCACCAAGTATATCTACCAGAGGACTTTACAAATGACTTCAATGTCATCATCCTCCTTTCCTTTAACATGCATGCAAAGAAATGAATCTATTAAAGAGCAGCAAGGCGAAAGGATGGTTTCTACAAAGAGTATTATGTTAAAGGGTGCACATGATGTGATATTGGAAGCTAATGAATCTACTTTTGATCAGCCTTCTATGGTGCATGAAGGCAAACAGTTTGCTAAAGTGGAGAAAGTGGATAGCATAGTGCTTCCACTGGTTCAAGATAAAATTATGTTGATTCCACACATTGATTTTGTTATTCCAGAAGAGTTTGACATGGTGGAATTCAAGGTTTTTCTTTTCTCTCTGCTCCCTAAGGTGATTCCAAACTGGAAGCAAGTGTTACTTGTCAGCATCCTAATCCTTCAATGCTTTAGAACTTGAGGCCGAGTTTTCTCCAACCAGAGGAGAATGATGCGGAAGATGCAAGAAAATTATTATTTATGTTTGCAAGTCAATTGTATTTTTATGTTCTAAGTCCTAGTAGTTTATTAGGCTTAGTATTTTAATTTCGAAGCAAGGTTATTTTTGTAATAAGGCAATTAGGGTTTCCTAGTCAATTAGAACTAGGGTTTAGCAATCCTTTATAAGCAACCTATTGTACTCCTTAAGGAAATAGTTGATATTTTGATGAATAAAAAAATGCCCGTTTGGTCTCTCTTTTGGTCTGGTGCTAACTCCAGCTCTACCCTTGGTGTTGACTCCTAGTGGTTTCTCCGCTTGGTGCTAACTCTAAGCAAGGCCTAAGTGCTGACTCCTAGGTCATATCCATTTATTTTATTGTTCTTTCAGTTTTGTTCTGGTAGTCCTGCGTCAGAAGGTTTTCAAGCTCCAGCAGAGATGATACTTCATGCCTTAGATGCAAATACATCCCACTTCCTGATAGTTGCTTCCAAAAACAATTGATTTCACTTGAATACTTCATGCTTATATTAAATCAGAAGAAAGAGGAAGAAAAGGGGGAATAGAGAGATTGCAAAATCAGGGAAGTTATCTGTGAGATGATTTTTAAAATAAAATCAAAATATTCAAAACAATTTCTTCTCAAATTTCTATGAGAACTCCCAAAACTGCACACACACACACACACAATAAACCTCATTATCAATGAGTTCATATTAATGATGAAAACATATACCACACCTGGATTAGAAGTTGGTGGTGGTTTAGGAATAGGAGGAGGTGGAGAAGGTGGGGGAGGTGGGGGAGGTGGAGAAGGTGGGGGATTATTGAGTGGGTTATTTTTAAAACTGCAAAATGAAACAACAGAGGTCAGCTAAGCTCGTTCATCAGTCAAGTCATTCTGGAATTCTGCCAAGGAAAAATAAAAGAAAGAAATGAAATTAACCTGGTAAGTGTAAATAATGAAAAGGAACCATTAATGGGAATATCTCCTGTTAAATTGTTGTTTGACAGATCTCTTCATTCAACATGGAAAGAAGATAATGTTACATTTTTGCAATATATATGATGTGCAAATAATATATAAATCTTGATTGATCAAGAGAAACTTAGAAATCAAGATAACACTCACAGGACTTGAAGTGATTGAATTGTAGTTAATATTACGGGAATTTTTCCTCTCAAGGTGTTGTTGTTCAGACGCCTATTTCACGCAACAGAAACTGTCATTTACAGATAACCACAAAGATATTGCAGAAATAGAACAACCATCTAAATATTCAGTAACATTCAACAAACATATTACTAATTAGTTAAAAGAATACCAATGATGTATCTAATGACACGCAATTGTGTGCTACATCTAGCCATGAATAACAAGTGTAATCTGACTCTCATTATTCAAACAAATCCAACCCCGATTAGAAGTAATGAGCACAGTAAATTAATTCTAGTTTAGGATCAATCATTTTTCATTGGTCACTCGAGATCAAAATAATGAATGTGTTATGCAAGAGCAGAGCCAAAAAATTTTGTTTGGGGGGCTGAGTTATAGTACTGATATATATATATATATATATATAATACAAAACTTTATTCATCTAATACTAGGATAAGTCATAATTCATAAATATATTGCACACAAAATTATCAACTTTGATGTATATATATATTTACTAGCTATCTTTTGAAGAGAACTTATCATCTTTTCAACTCTACCAAGTATACTGATGTTGTCTAGTTTGAAATTAAGACATACAAAAATACAAATAAATATACACACACATACATACATACATACATATATATATATATATAATGCTAAATTACAAATTACACCCTTTAACTTTGACCAATATTCAATTCAATCCTATAGCCTCTGATTTATTCATTTAAGTCCTATGCGGCAAATATCAAATTTGGCCCAGCAGCTAGCTAGTTGGCTTTAGGATTTTGTTTTTGCAGATATCTATATGAAATGTTGGATCATTTTTGTAGGAATTTTTAGTTTACTTTCGGATCCAAGGATAATGACATGGGAAGACTTGGTTCCCAAGTTTGGCTGTTAGAATAGTGGCATTTTCTAAAGCCAATGAAGGTAGCTGGAAAAGCCAGGTGCTGGGTGCTATGAATCTTTCTCCCATGTCTGATGCTGATACTAAGTTAGTATTTTACGGGATCAGGTTATATGTTTGGGCTAATTAGATAATTTATAATTTGTCAATAAGAATTACCATGACTACCTTTTATTTTATACAATTAAAAGCATTCCAAGTACTCTTTAATCTTTGTCTCTGGTAACACATCATCCTAATCACTTTGTTTAGTTGCATCACACAGGAAAAGGATTCTCTATGTCCGCTACATGCAGTGAGACACTCACAGCACATGGGATACCACCTATGAAGCACGGATGCAGCTAGGAGAGTGCCGCACCGGAGTCCAACGCAGTTGCCCACTCGTCTGAGCTTCTTTTTTTTTTTTTTTTCACGGATTCGCGCCGACTCGGCTCAATTCGCTCCAAACCGGGCAAATTCGGCCAGAATCAAGCCGTATCGGCCGAATTGGCCGACAACCGAAACAGCTGAAACAAGCCGAAATCTGCTTTGAATCACGCCGGAACAGCCGAAATCGGCTTTGAATGAGGCCCAAACATCCTAAATCAGTCCTTCCTTAATTTTATTCTGAATATTTGTTACCTCTTTTGTGTTTTCTATTGTGTATTGTGTTTTGTTTTGTGTTTCTTGCCTTCTTCTTTCTTTGTTTTGTGAATTAAGGCATAGTAATGTGTTTTTTAAGAATATTTTAATAGTAAAAATATATAGAAAATATAAATAATAATTTTTTTAATAATTTTTTAATCGCCATACCCCTCCGTACCCGCACCCAACTTTATCAAAAATTGCCGAGTCCCACACCCGTACCCGAATCTGGAAACGCACCCATGCTTCATATGATACCACCTATATCACGCATGTCCCCTATCCAAGATTTTTAGGGGGAAATAATAGGTTAGGAGATATAGATGACAAAAATCATGTTGATATTATTGAGAAATCAGAAACCCAGAGATGCAAATAAATACAGGATTCAACCATAAAAGCTTTGCCATCAGTTCCCCAAAAGTATGCAAGAAGTTCTTAGGCAAATTGGGCAGCATGTTTGACAAGAAAAATATGCAAAAACAAAAGAAAAGGGAGGTTTAGTCAGTAAAAGGGATCCTAAAAAATGACGATAGCAATCTGCAGATAAAAATGAATTCAAAACCACAAGCTTCAGCATTTGCTCCAGTGGCCTTACTTCCTAAAATTGATGACTTAACCTACCTCTCATAGCTAATACACCATCTTAAACATAGTGGGACTAGTTTTCAACTTATATTTTAATTTATTTTATCTTTTTTAGATAAGAGTGGACTGTTTCCACATTGCACCATATCGTAAGCCTCCCAAAGCTCCCATTCCAGCTAAAGCAACATTTTGTCTATGGTAAATTTCATAAAAATATGTGTCACAAAGGCACCTTGCCTTCAGAGTTCCAATTACAAGCTCAAATTGTTCATTTATTATTTTCTGCTAGGGCAATGACATCTCCATCTGAGAAACCTAAGCTACAATGAAGATTTACATTGTACTTGGAAGTCAGCAATGCTTTGGGTTGAACAATTTTCTATTTTCAGTGAATGACCTTCAATAACATCTAACTGCATATGCATGTTTGTGTATGTATTAAGTATTAATTCAAAAGTACCATTAGAATAATTGCCTTATAATATTGAATAAATGTAAAAAAGAAGAAGCATTTTGTTTCTAGATATAGACGTAAGAAAAATTACTATCTAAAAGCAAATTAGCCATAAGCTTTCCTGTTTTAAGGTAGGCAAGCCAAATAATTAGATTCTTAGTAAAAGGGGAAAAAATAAGAAAATAAAATAAATAAATCTATTGACTTATACTATAAGATGAAGGATAGATGTTCATACAGAAAACGAAGTTTTTGAAGCTTGCCCAATGTGGCTGGAATCTGTCCGTTTAAATTGTTCGAGTAAAGATCCAAGCTCACCAAGTCTGTCAAATTCCCAAGCACTTCAGGGATTGGTCCAGATATGTTATTACTATCAAGTTCCCTGCCAGAACAAGATCATTTAAAGGTCTGTGCAAGAAAAAAGAATAAAGAAGTACTATATAGCACATTCCTTGTTTTATTGCAAAAGAATGCAAAATGAGTCAAATTTAACATTCATAAACTTTTCTTTAGCAACATATAGAACAATGGCCAGAACCAATAAATCATTTCCTAGATTAGATGGCAAAAAGAAGCTATAAGACACATACATAAGTTGAATATGGAAAGATACAATCCACCATGGGATGTATAAAAGGCATACACCAAAAACTATCAATTAAGACTAAAAAGAAAAATGTGCAATGGCAGCCATCCAATCATAGAATGACCTTAACAACAAAAACTTCAAGTCCGAAATTGATTTCACACACCATTCAACTCTTTGAGCATTTCATTGTCTCCAAAATTTACCACATAAGACATAGAGGAATTGCATTCTAGTGAATTTTTACTCATCTTATTCAAGAAAATCAACAAAAGAAAAATAGGATAAAGCATGAAATATAATCCATCATATTCGTACATGTTTGAGTGTAACAATGTGTTCTTACATGGTTCGTGTTTCTACTCATTAAAATATTATATTAGTTGGTGCTCCACCTGTAAAACAAGGGACACTAAATAGAATTGGGAGAATTTCATTGATTGAGAAAATGAATTACAATGAAATGAATAGAATGAATAAAAATATACACGATCCCCTGTTTATACACAAAGGAAATAACTAACTGTACAATTGGCACCAAAACCATTATTTGAACTTTCTAGAAGCTGTACACGTGGCAAGCCTAAGTAACTAACTCCTGGATTTGTGGAATTAACTGCCTCAACGATCCTGGAGGAAGAACTCATGATGTGGCATGGACTCAAGTAATTCCAAGACTGTTGAGTTAATCATGTCCTTTGATGCAAGCTTCATGGCCTGAGCAGTGCACACCTCATCAGCAAATGCGGCATTGCTTGCTGCCCTCATGGCCTATCTAATACACTGAGCATCAGCAACTACTGCACTTGCTGCTGCTCTTGTGGCTGGGCTAGTGCATCCCTCATCAACACCTGCTGCACTACTAGCTAGCTGTGTGGCTTGAGGCATGCAACACTTCTTTGCACTCTTAACACTTCCCCTCAAGAACACAGCTCTTGCCTTTTGATCTTCAACACCAGTATGAGAGTATTCCACCTTAGAAGCAAAAATATTAATAACACCTAGCCTTTTGATCAATCTTAAGAAACTTTCCACTCCCAAGGCCTTGGTAAATACATCTGCCAATTGATTTTTAGTTGAAACATAGAAGGTTTTAAGTGTACCATCAAGGATCCTATTCCTCACAGTATGGCAGTCAGCTTCTATGTGTTTTGATCTCATGAAACACTGGATTTGCTGCTATATGAATTGCTGCCTGGTTGTCACAGTACATCAGCACAGGCTTATCATGTTTGACATGTAAATCTTGTAGCAAATCCAAAATCCAAGTCAATTCACAGGTGGTTGTGGCCATAGCCCTATATTCCGCTTTTGCACTGGATCTAGACACTATGCTTTGTTTCTTATACCTCCAAGACACTAAGGCATCACCAAGAAACACACAATAACCTGTTAGAGACTTTCTTGTGTCAGGGCACCTTGCCCAATTAGCATCACAATATGCCTTTGGATGCAGATCAGAATCAGTGGGGAAGAAAACTCCTTGACCAGGTGTCCCTTTTATGTATTGAAGTATTCTAGAGGCTGCTTTCATATGTGGTGCTCTAGGTTATGCCAAGAATTGGCTAAGCCTATGCGCTGCATATGTGCTATCTAGCCTGCTCAAAGTCAAGTGCATAAGCTTCCCAATAAGCCTTATGTACTGTCCTGGATTGGAAAGTAAGTCCCCACTGCCTCTAGATAACTTCAATTGTTGTTCCATTGGGCTTTGGACTGGTTTACATCCTGTCATACCAGTGTCCTCAAGGACTTCTAAAGCATACTTCATTTGGCTTAAGCTGATCCCATTCTTGTTTCTTGCAATTTCTAAACCCAAGAAATACTTGAGTGATCCCAAATCCTTAATGCCAAACTTCTGATCTAAAACAGGCTTGAGAGAAGCAACACAAGTAAGATCATTGCCAGTGATTTCCATATCATCAACATATACAAGTAGAGTAGTGAACAAAGACCCTTTACTATGCACAAATAGGGAATGATCAGCTTGAGATTAAACAAAACCAAGCTCCTTTATTGTTGTTGACTGCTTAGTGTACCACTGCCTTGAAGCTCATCTCAAACCATAAAGAGACTTAACCAATTTACACACCTTATGAGCAATAGAAGAGGCTGACACACACTCCCCCTTACTGTGAAAACTAGGTGACAATGTCATATAGATCTCTTCATCCAAATCTCCATGTAAAAAGGCATTATTAATGTCCAATTGGCGTAAAGCTACTGCTTGGCACAGCAAGAGCAATCAAGACCCTTACTGAAACTGTTTTAGCAACAGGTGAGAAAGTTTCAAGGAAATCAAGCCCTTCCCTTTGAGTATACCCCTTAGCAACTAGCTTAGCTTTGAATTTCTCAACACTACCATCAGGGTTAAGCTTGACTTTATAAACCCACTTGCAACCAATAGGGGACTTACCAGGAGGCAAGGTAGTCACATCTCAAGTGTGATTTAGTTCAAGGGCTTGAATTTCTTTGTCCATGGCAGCCCTCCAAAGTGGATCTTGAACAGCTTGGGAAAAGGTTGGAGGTTCTTTGGGACTAGAACTCACTGCTAGCAAATAGGAATGATAGCATGGCTCTAAATGAGAATAGGTAAGACATTAACCAAGATCATAAGGAGCGCCAACTGCAATAGTAGTACAGGCATGGTCCTACAAATAAGCAGGAGGTCTAATATCTCTAGTGGACTTTCTTAGAGGCACTGGAGGCACTGAAGCAACTGGTGGAGAAGAAGAAGGCACTTGATCAGAATGAGACAACTGTATAGGACTAGAAGAAGAAATAGGATGAGAAGGTAAAGCAATAGGAACAGACTGAAGAGAAGAAGCAAGAGTATCAACAATATCCAAGGAAGATGGATTAGAAATGCTAACAGGAGTAACAAAATCATCAATTCCAACTGAGCAGGAAGCTTCAACAGCAGAAGGAAGGAAAGGATCTACAATATGAGGTGAAACAGAAGCAAAGGGAAAGAATGTTCATGGAAAACCACATCCCTAGATAGAAACACCCTATTGGTAGACAAATCAAGAACCTTATATCCTTTAACCCCAAAAGGATATCCCAAGAAAACACACTTGACAGCTCTAGGGGCAAATTTAGACCTATGATTAGAAAGGATGGAAGCAAAACATAAGCAACCAAACACTTTTAAATGTGCACAACTAGGTGGATGCCCAAACAACACTTCAAAAGGAATCTGATTTGACAAAGCAAAGGAGAGAATTGTGTTGATTAAATAGACAACAGCTAGTATAGCACGACCCCACAAATGCAAAGGTAAATGGGATTGAAACATGAGCGCTCTTGCCACATTTAAGATGTGTTGGTGCTTCCTCTCAATAACAGCATTTTGTTGAGGGGTTTCAACACAGCTTAAATGATGCAAGATGCCTTTTTTAGCAAAAAAATCTTTCATGATGAACTCAATCCCATTGTCAGACCTTAAGGTTTTAATTTTCTTAGAAAATTGAGTTTCCACCATAGTGCAAAATTGTTCCAAAACAGATTGTGTTTGAGACTTATGCTTTAACAAAAAAACCCAAGTGCATCTAGAATAGTCATCAACAATAGTTAAAAACTACTTGCAATGATCAATAGTAGAGACTGAGAAGGGTCCCCACAAATCACAATGAATCAGCTCAAAACAAGATTTAGACAAATGAGAGCTTTTATTAAAGGGTAAACGTTTTCGTTTTGCAAGTGGACAAATGTCACAATCAACGTTCTCAGCAAGAATGAAACTAGGTACATCACTTGGTTTTATTGAAGCCAATCTGGCATTGGACAAGTGACCCAATCTGGAGTGCCAGATGTGAATTTGTGAACTATGGACAGAAGTAGCAATGACAAGTGTAGAAATGCAACCCTTGTCCAGTAAGTAGAGTCCATTGCTTTCTCTACCCAGACCAAGTGTGCTCCAATGAGCAAGGTCCTGGATAAAGCATAAATTTCCAAAGAAAATAAGGCAACAAGCAGTGGACTTAACTAATTGACTGAAAGAAATGAGATTGAAACTAAATGATGGAACACAAAGAACATTGTGAAGTATAAGGCGTTTTGATATTTTCACAATGCCAACATGAGTAATAGAAGCAACTTCTCCATTAGGTAAATTGACAAAAGTGCTTAGAGTAGCAGTGATAGTGGTGAAACATGCAATGGAATGCACCATATCATCTGTAGCCCCTATGTCAATGAACCAATCAGAGGCATGAAAGACTTCTCTATTAACTACTTTGGCAGAAAAAATAGAATGCTTCAAGGAAGGAGTGAAATGAAGCAATGAATTAAGACCTGACATGGTGTCAACAAAAGTAGAATGTGCCCTGTCTGAAGATGTCATAGCTGTGGAAGGCACACCAGTTGCAACAGGTACACCAGTAGCTCCAGATAGCATGCTAGAGACAGCAACACTTGTACTAACACTTGCAACATGGTGATTAGCACCTTGATCATTTCTAGAATTGAAAAGGGCAAGCAATTGCTCACATTGTGCCTTATAAATAGGACACTGAGCAGGTGCATTAGAAGAAACTTCAACAGCTTGACCTTGAGGATATGAAACCTAGTTGGCATTGGAATTAGGCTTGCCTTTGTGCTTGTACCCATGGAGCTTGTAACACTTGTCCACAGTGTATCCAAGCATGTTACAATGAGTGCACAAAGGTCTCTCCTTCTTAGAACCACCTTTATTACCTGAATTCCCCTTAGTATTAGCATACATTGCCACTAAATCAGGCCTAGGTGTGAAGGCGAAGCCATGACCAATGCCTTTGTGAGATTCTTCTTGGAGAACCAGAGCATACACCTTGCTCATTGAAGAAAATGGCTCAAGCATGAAAATATGACTCCTCACTATCTCAAAACTCTCATTGAGCCCCATTGAGAACCCCATCACATAAGATTTCTCATGTGCAATGCTCAGAATTTTCATTGCTCCACGAGTACAAACTGGTAAAGGTTCATAATGAATCAATCGATCCCAAAGCTTCTTGAATTTAGAGTAATATTCTGTCACTGATAATTGGCCCTGAGTTATCTGTGAAATTTCTTGCTGAAGATAATAAATCTTTGGTCCATTCCTTGAGAAAACACACATTGCAACTCAAGCCACATCTCCCTCACAGTCCCATAGTACATAATGCTCCTTGAAACATCAACATGCATAGAGTTGATCAACCACGACAGCACCATTGTTTTACAACTTTTCCCAATCTTCAAATTTCAGGTTTAGCAATCTTGCCATTCACAAATCCTATCTTTTTCTTGGCGGTTAGTGCTAGAACCATAGCCCTAGACCAAGATTGATAGTTCTTCATTCCCAGCAATGGTTGAGTGACCAAGATATTTTTTGGATTCTCACTTGCACTAAGGAAAAATTGATTGGGAGAGTGGGACTCTTTGTTGGATTGAGGAACATGCTGCGTGGATTGGTTAGGCGTAGGATTAGAATCACTTCCTTCAACAGAAGCCATTGATGCTTCTCACGAGCTTGAATGGAACTTCTGATGAAATTGGAAATGAAGAAAAACAAGAAATCCTTCAAGATTCAATATCAACAGGATGAATTGAAACTCTGCAAATCAGAATTCAAGAAATTTCTTGAAGTAATCTCTGTTTGGTAAGCAAGAAAATGTTGTAACGAAACACGAAACTGGCACACGCTAGGGCTCTGATACCATGTAAAACAGGGACACTAAATAGAATTGAGAGAATTTCATTGATTGAGAAAATGAATTACAATGAAATGAATAGAATGAATAAAAATCTACACGATCCCCTATTTATATACAAAAGAAATAACTAACTATACAATTGGCGCCAAAACCATTATTTGAACTTTCCAGAAGCTGCACACGTGGCAAGCCTAAGTAACTAACTCCTGGATTTGTGGAATTAACTGCCTCAACGATCCTGGAGGAAGAACTCATGATGTGGCATGGACTCAAGTAATTCCAAGACTGCTGAGCTAATCATGTCCTTTGATGCAAGCTTCGTGGCCTGAGCAGTGCACACCTTATCAGCAAATGCTGCATTGCTTGCTGCCCTTGCGGCTTGTCTAATACACTGAGCATCAGCAACCGCTACACTGCCTGCTGCTCTTGTGGCTGGGCTAGTGCATCCCTCATCAACACCTATTGCACCACTAGCTAGCTGTGTGGCTTGAGACATGCAACACTTCTTTGCACTCTTAAAACCACCCAACTTCCTCCAATATAACAGCAAAAATGGGAGGTCCAAACGGTGGGAGAGGCGGGTGGCAGCAGTCTTTCGGGACTCGTCACAAAGTAACTAATCAAGAACCTACAGAATATATTCCAATTCAGAGAGATGGGAGGTAGGAAGTTCTTTCAGTTAGAATTGAAATCACTCAAAGTAGTTTTAGAAGAACGCACAAGAAGATATGGGCTTTGGATTATTGAATGTGGCAAAGGATTTATGAGCAAAGTGCTCTGAGGGAACGAGGAAGCAATTTGTTCTACTCAACGTTATCAAGTTTAAATGCATCACGACCCTAACAAAGATTCCTCAAAAAATTTTGGGAATCATGCAAAGCTTTTGTGTTCTAGAGATGTTATAGCAATTGAAGCCGGTTGTTATATGTGGCAGAGTATGGAAGGAATGGCAGTCACTGTGAAGAAATCATACCAGATATACTTTTAGGGGTGGAAAGGATTTATTTAAGTGATAAACGAGTTAGTGGAGATCTAACCACACCCCAACAATATGAGTTTAAACAACCAAACTTCACCTGAAATGCATGACACCCATAAACACACATTGAGATTATGCCCATCACCATGGACAAGACTTTGGATGCAGAACCAGCAGTTGGGAACATTTAATATAAACAGAAAAACACAGATCAGATGATGCAAGTATGACAAGGTGTCTGATTATGTCACGATGACAAGGACATGATGACATGGAAGACCACTCCACTAGGGCATGATGATGTGGCTGAAATCTGCTACTCAAGGAAAGGCTTTCATTTTAGACATGATTAAATAGTATAGCACATGGAAAATGTAGTAGAAGTTAATTCGACATGTGACCAATTAATTTAGACATGTGAGATAAATGATATATAAGCTAAGTGCTGGCTATAACTTGTGATTTCTTTCAGCATGTGACTTTGTTTTACACGTGCTAACTATGGTTTTGGGAGGTTTTTATTTATGATGATGCCAGCATGAAGTCATCATAAAAAACTCCATAGTGTATAAATAGTTATGCTTAGTCATTCTAAAAATCAATCCCCCCCCCCCCCCCAACACAGGGACTAAGCTAGATAGGCAAATAATCATCAAGCTGATTAGGCTAGAGGAAGGGGCCCATCAAACGGGGGACTCCAAACAAAGCAAAGTTTCATTCGGAGGCCCCACAGGGATTATAAGGTTTCATCTCCAGGGATGAGTTGTATGGAAAAAGGATGAATTACTTCAGTTTGTTTGGATGGTATTTCAGGTAATAGCAATTGAAAGGGTCAAACTGAGTATACCGGTAATTTTGAGAAAGAAACAGTCCATCCACCACTCCCTGGGGCCAATCAACAACAAACGCACCCTTCCTACAAATTCAAAAGTCTAGAGAACCTCAAAGCAGTGGATCCCAAAGTTACGAGGTGAGGAAAAACTCATGATACCGATGGTAGATATTCAGTCTATCTCAATGGGAGTACTGACAACCCCTTACTCACGCACACCAAATCAACAATCGCCCAATGAATACGTAGGGGGTAAAAGGCCTATGTCCTATGTTTTTATAACCAATGAAATCAAAACTCATCACAAAAGGTGTGCTAAGAATTTTATGAGGATGTTAACAAGTAGACTGGTTGTATTTAGGTTTTTCCGGAACAAAAGAGTAGTAGCAAAAATTGATGAAGCAGTGGGAAATTTCTTAGTGTTATGCACATAGAGGGTGTGGGAAACCAATTCGAATGGGCTTTTTACTAGATTTTATGGTTTAAATTATGATAGTGATAGAAAGCTTTTTTGGGATTCATTACCAAGGATGTAACTAGTTGGTGGGAGGTGTGTGTGTGTGTAAGTAGAGACTTTAATGTCATTTGCTATCTGAGTGAGGGACTGGGTGGAGATGGATTTTCAACAGCCAAGACCTCTCTAATTCGATATGGCTGCATGGATTGTTGGATATTTCTACAGACAGGGTAATTTCACCTAGTCCAATAATTGAGAGAACCAATCAATGTGCAAAATTGATCAATTCTTGTTTTCGCTAGATTTGGAGGCTCCCTCATTTGCATTCCAATCATTTTTCCTATTCTTTTAGACTGGAGATATTCAAAGCAGTATAACCCCTTTAGATTTGAAGATATCTTGTTAAAAGTATAAGGATTTATGGAAAACATTAAAACATAATAGGAATACAATCATTTCCAAGGCCTCCAAGTTACATTTTGGAAAATAAACTTAGAGATCTAAATATGGACTTGAAGAAATGGAATGAGGAGTTTGGCAAGGTGGAAATGACATAGAATGGTTTGTAATACAAGGTTCGTGATGTAAATGTAACCTAGAAAAATATGTCCTTATCATTTGAAAAGAAATCAAAGGAGGACAGAGCAAAATCAAAACTGGAAAGGCCTACAATTATGGAAGAGATTAATTGGAGACAAAATTTAAGAGCATTATGATTGAGGGCGGGAGACACAAACACCAATTTCTTCCATGGTCTTGCCAACTCCCACCAAAAACACAAATAAAATAAAATAAAATCATTAACAATAGAAATGCATAGATTTACAAACAATTATATTATGCAAATGGCGTTAAACATCCTTTGCTGGATGGATTATGATTTTGAGCTATCAATGAAGATGAAGCCAGCTGGCTGAAAATAACTTTGAAGAAGTTTTTAATGTGATGAGAATTATGAATGGAGACAAAGCTCCAAGTCCATAGTCTCCAGACTGCTTTTCCCTGGCTTTCTTTTAAACTTGTTAGGACATAGTCAAAGATGACATCATACTTTGATACCATGATAAATTGGAGCTAGAGTGGAAATAGGGTTCAATCTTAGGACCACCAACCACCTGCTTTAATACCATGAAAAATTACAAATTGTCCCAAAAACCCTTTGTCTTTTTATAGTTTTTTTTCTTAATGCATGCATACTTATCCACCAAAAGAAAAATATCAAGAAACATATAGATGGAACCCATTAGAATTTGGCTTCTTGAAACTTTTAAGTGAATATGTACTTAATCAAATACTTTGTACAACAATAAACTATTCATTCTAAAAGGAATAAAACTCTATATTTATGTCAAAACTCAATAACAAGTGTTCATAGTATCATAGGTCAAGAAAATCACAAAAAAGGAAATGATGCAATTCACAGTCTTCAAGCTAATAAGAGGAAAAACTATTAGAAAAAAAAGGCTTTTAATTCTTATTTTTAAAAACTTTATCTTTTTTTTTTTTTTGATAGGTAGATAGGGGTAGGACGTAGGTGGGGTTCAAACTAATTATCTTTTAACGTGAAACAAATAGTTAACATCATCATTTGAACAAAATACAGTCAAACAACTTGCCCTGCATGTGAAGATGACTTACAAGTATTGCAGCCTTAAAAGCTGACCAAGCTGTGGAACCAGTGTACCAGAAAGATTTGCATTTTGAAGATCACTGGGTGAAAAGATAAAAGGCATTATATTTATAATATTAAAGTAAAGTGTAACTACAAGTCCAAGTAGCATGTCACATAAATAAATCTTACACTTGTGTCACACTATTTTCGCTATCACATGTTACATGGTTCCATGAGCAGGGATTCACAAGGGTAGGATCCCAACTTTGCAGAACATTGTTTGGATCAGATAAATTGGTCTTCAATGCATTCAAAGCATCGCCTGTGTTATACAAATGAGGCGCAATCATTAGGTGCAAACATCAATTAAAGAATAGTAATTTAAGTTAACAATGTTTTTTTGATAAGTAAATAAATTGAATTAAAATAAATAAATAGACCACAAGGATGCCTGAGCATACGGGCAGTATGCAACAGGCAGCTCAAAAATAGAACAAAGACAAAAACAACAAAAAGGATGAAAAAATCAAGAAACCCCTCCACGGAGAATGGGGGAGTACTTTAGGAGAAGATGCTTCAATTTAACCACACTGATTCCAAGAAGGTAACAATGTTAATGTGCAAGCTTCAATTCCATACCAAAATGAATCAACCTCTCTCGTCATCGGAAACTGCCAGTACTCACAATCTTCTAGTGAGATGCCATCCAGTTAAAATCACAGTTTTTACCAGTACCAGTACGAGGAAAAGGAAAACAGGCTCAACTTAAGTGACTTTCCCATATAAAACAACCAAGACCAAGTTGCTCAAGTGAGGCAGTGCAGTAAGTGCATAATGAATCAAACCCTATTACACTACTCCACACTGTACAAATACTAAGTAAACAATCCCACACGACCTTGGAATTTCAAAGAGAAAACATTGGGTCAGGAGCTGGCGTTTACACCAGCCAATCCTGACCTGCCATGTCACCATTTTTTTTTTTCAGCAGAAAAGATTAACCTTCAGCCTCTCTTCTCTTCTCTCCTTCCCTGATCTCTCCATCTCTGAATCAAACCCACAACCTCCATGGCCGGAGCTTCAAAGCTCAACACAAGCCACCAACACCGCTGCCATGGCCAAAACTCCATGGTTCAACCAATAGCTGCTGCCGCGAGCCACCACTAAACTCAACTCCCTTTCTTCTCTACCCAGCAAACCCACACCGCCAGCCACCGCCTCTGAAAAAAAAAAAAAAAAAAAAACCCGGCTACCCACCAACCACGACCCACTAGCCAGTAACCCACTCAACAACCGCAACTCCAACCACCAAAATCACAACCAAATCATAGACTCAAACCCACAACTGCATCAGCCAAGAAAAGAAAAAGAAAAACACCAGCCACCGTTGAAATCAAAAACCCACAGCCAGGAGGTCGTGGGTTTGATTCAGAGACGGAGAGATCAGGGGAGGAGAGAAGAGAAAAGAAGAGAAGAGAGGCTGAACGATTAATCTTTTCCGCTAAAAATAAAAAAAAATAGTGACGTAGCAGGTCAGGATTTGCGGGCGTAAAACACACCTTCTACGCCAACTCCTGACCCAACGTTTTCTCAATTTCCAATCCTATTACTCCTTATACCACAATAAAAAAATGACACACAGTTCGGGTTCGTCTTCCAAATTTACCGATAGAGTATTATGAGCCTTCTGTGTTGCGGGATATTGGCAAAGCAATAGGTCCGGTTCTACGAATCGATACTCACACAGCAACAGAAACAAGAGGTAGGTTTGCAAGATTGTGCATTCAAATAAGTTATGATAGGCCATTGATCAAACTTATCAAAGTGGGGGGTATATCTCAACCTGTTCAGTACGAAGGTCTCAGCTCTCTTTGTTTCTCATGTGGACGTGCTGGTCATAGGGAGGAAAATTGTCCTTACAGAGTAAGGACGTCGGAGATGCCTGGTGGGGATGATACAAATGAGGATAATTTGGAGGGAACTTAGGCCACGCGTCATGACAAAAGCTGCAAGAATGTTGAGCTCTTGGGCCGTGGGTTTTGGTAACACGAGAGAATATATATATTTTTTTTTTTTGGAGGTGCTGTGTTAATAATATTTTTACAACAAATTATAGGTGATTAATTGTTATAAGTTTAAATTTGAACCAAACACTAAGATGACTTTTTTTTTCCAGCAATAATAACCAATAACAACCTATCACTTAGGATTTGTTATAAAAATATTGTGAACATATCATTTCTCATCTTTTTTAGATAGTTACGATATGTTGTTAACCTGTAATTTGAATTTTTTCTCTCCTAAACCCTCCAAATACTTTGTATATGGGGAGAGCCAATTAAGCTACAAACCTCTTGGCAAAGCAAAAAGTAAACCGTTAGTATGATCCTTCAATTCAGTGATTAAAACATTACAAGAGCTATGGTAACTAGGTATCAACATAGGTTGCAAAGCTTTCTTTTATATTTTTGTTATGGGTACAACTTAGGTACTTTAGAGTTTAGAGATTCCTTAATTTTGAATTGTATTTAATTGTCCTTGGAAACGATAACACTTGTTTGTTTTATTGATGAATACAACCTACAACCAGCTGATTGAATTTAATTCGGGAACCTATTGTTGTACTGCAACTACAGCTAAGATACTGGACTAACTTAAGTTCCTTATTTTATTCCCAAAATGTGTAGATTTGGCAACTAAAAAGGATATAAACAAAAAGTGAAAACCAGTGGCACTCAAATTCCTTGAAAAACTCGGAATTTTAATTAAACATCGCAGCAAAGCAAATTTCCAAATACAGCAATTCGAAATTCCAACTTACAACTAAAATTACAAGAACATAAAATAAATAAATTAAAAAAAAAAAAAAGGAGAAAGAATCACTAACCTTCGGCATTGGCAGAAACCTTTGATACAAAACCAAACAACAGAATTGAACAGAGAAAAGCGCAAACCGAACCCAAAGCCTTTGATGGAGAAGGGAATATCAGGTGATTACCTTGATTTGAGTTGTAATTGGCTGATCCATAAGCTGTTGTTGTTGATTCCCATTTGCTAGAATCCTCTTTCGGTCAGAATGCTCACACCGCTCCATTAATAATAGTAATCCCATATATATCCTTAAATAAAATTCATAAGTTGTTATTACAAAGTCCCTGAACCACTTCTGGGTTCAAAAATCATTAAAATTCTTGAACCCCGTTGACCGATCGTTAAGCTTCTTGATAATTGGTGAAGAAACAAAGAAGAAAATGAATGCAGCAACACAGAGAGAAAGAGAGAGAGTCAAATAGACAAACAAAGGACTAGGAGCAACCACGTCAGTCGTTTACACTAAAAACTTACTTTTTTTTATTTTACACATATTTTTACAAAGCACTCACATCAATTCATCTATTTTACTACCTCTTTTAATTAAATAATTAATTTTCTCAATTTTTTTATTATTTCTCTTAACTACCCTATATATACAGGCACTCTCTCTTTCTCTCTCTCTACCCATTTTTTCTGATTTTGCTCTCTCTCTCCCCATTTTCTAGACAGAGAACTGAGAATGTTCAAACCTTGTGCTCCATTAATCTAACAGATCTTTAGAAGGTAGTGCCGAGTCATATAGGCATTGGTAGGGATTAATTATGTCACAACAGCCAAGAGCCTCTCAGCTCAATTGTCACTTTCTAGTGTTTTCATTAAAGATATTTATGATTCAAATTCTCCCTCTCCCTACTATCAAATCATCAAAAAAAAAAAAAAACAACGCCACAATACATTGGGGGTTATAATCAGATCATGGATGTGTTTTCAACATATATGTCCATAGTTCAAATTCCCCCTCTCTCAATTATCAAATAAATATAAAAGCCCCTGCAACACATCGGGGTTTTAATCAGATTATGGAGGACTGTATCAGTTTGAAAATGTCCCAAGTTTGCCTGTCGCGTTAGTTTGGGAACAAAATTTAGTGCATTTTTTTTTTTAAATGTTGAATATTCGGTAATTCATGTTATTATATTCCATTGATTCAGAGGTATTGTCATAACTGTGACAACAAAACTAGAGGAAGGGGTGGAATTCAGCTTTTGTTACTGCCTATCCATTCAGATTAAATGGAGTAACCATAGTAAAGTTTCAAGTTGTTGATAGAGGGACAAAAGGAGGTATTTCATCCTTGAAAAAGCCTTTACCCCACAATTTTTTTTTTTTTTAATTTTTTTTTTGGGGTGATAACTGATAAGCTCAAGATTCTTTTTATTTCCTTCCAGAGTAGTACTTATCAAAGGATAAGAAGACTTTTCATTGGTTTAACAAATGTTTGATTTTGTTTCTGCATATCACAGAACAAGAGAAGCCTTCTGTCATCTGAGTTTATACTCGTATTGAGCCTTTGGTTAGATTTAAAGAACTCCCAACTGTCTATGATATGTCTCATCCTTTCATTGCCTGCTTGCACCAAGGTGCTATGACAAATTTGGCAACAGTGGAATATTTGTCGGACGACTTCGTTCTAACCTTTTAGCCTCCCTAAAAAAATTGCAAAGGAAAAAGGGGTTAGGAAAATGAGACTAGATGTCTACAGAAAATCGTGCTATATTGGTTTAGCACAAAATTGGCATGAGAAAGAAGACATGTTTCTGGCATATTAATTGACATTGCTATAAGCTCTATTAGCTGCATTTGTTTGACTTAAATATTTTTAATTGAAAATATTTCTGGAAAAGCAATTTATTTTACAGTATCTTTAGTAACACATATGGAAAGTATTTTCATGTGTTGGTGCTGAAAATACTCTGAAAATGCATATACCATTTTACGGCCTTGAGGAGTTTATTTTATGATGATTAATAACCTGAAAAATATTTTTAAGTTGACCGCTATTTATAAACCAAACTACAATACCTTAAAATGAGGAAAAAAAAAAAAAGAGTCTTGCATGCTTCAAGATCAAATGCTTCAAAAATCTTAAGCATTGTGACCTTGCTCAATTGTAACCACCTTGCTAGCCCATTCCCTCCAACTAACTAACTACATCAACTAACTCTAATGCCACACAAGGCTGATATAAACATATCACCAATACAAGTAATACAAGTATATCTATACTAAAATACAAGTATACAATACCAACTAAAGCATAGACACATTATACACTCAGTTTGCACCGGCACATGCACACCTCATCAGCTGCACATGCATGCCCCATCAGCAGCAGACGCACCCCACATCAACAGCCCATGCAAACCCTGGAACACCTCACCATGCAGTACCACACGCACTCCCCATCAGCACACTCCTAACAGTCAAACATAAAATATAAAACATTTTCTCAATGATAACATTTAACATTAGTGAGGGTTTATGAAACATATCATTAATTTTTTTCAACCAATCATTGACAAGTATCTACCAAACAAATAATAACAATAAGCATAAGAAAAAGTAGTATATCTCCCAATTTAGAGCATCTTAAAAATCAAATTATTATTGGAAATCTATCAACAACAAATAGAATGCATCTTGAAGTTAAGCACTTGCAGCTAAGGATTCTTCGAAATTTTATTTTAATACAAAACAAGAAAAAAAGAAAGGGAGAGAGTTAAAACCATTGCACCATTCATAAGCTCAAGTGTGCAACCTCAAGTGGAAAAAAATATTCTTCAACACAAACTCATTAGAGCATAGTTCTGTTTCAATGAAAGAAACTAAGGAATAAGAAATGGATGCTCTTAGGCAAAGAAATCAGGATTAGAAGAAAAATTCATAGATTTAGTATCAACATTTCCAAAATGCCAAAGCCAATAGACCCATACACACAACAATTACAAGAAAACCCATTTTCATTCAATCACAACAGATTCAGCCATATTTCAAAGCCCCAATTTTCAAACTCAAGCAAAACCATCAAGCTTTACACTCAACAAGAAAACCCATTAATCAAGCTAATAAAAAAAAAATCCAATTTCCATACACATAGCATCACAGTTTTAGCATAAAATCCAAAAAAAAAAAAAAAAAAGCCAGAATACAGAGAGATAAACTAAAACTCAACGAAGCATTTCAACAAACATCTTCAATGCCCACCCAAAAACCAGCTTTAAAAATGCCAATAATAATAGTTATTGCTAATTCCAAAAATCCAAACAAGAAAACCCATTCATCAACCTAATCAAAACTGAAACAAAATGTTATTCATCAAACTAATAAAAAAAATGAAACAAAATGAGTGTCAAAGGGGTTTCGATCTTGTTTAAAAGGCAAATAAAAATTGAAAATAAAATAAAAGAGAGAATAAAGAATAAGAGAGCTGGACCCGCAGCCACCAGAGGTTGTGACGCCGATGAGAGGCACCGCCAATGGCAATAGGTGTAAGTGGAAGCAGAAGCTCGGCCACGGCTAGGCTTGAGAGAAAGAGAAAACAAAGAAACCCTGATAAGAGAAAGAGAGAGTGAGACGAGGAGAACGCCATAGCGACAAACATCACCAGTGGTGGTGAGGGATTTGGCCTTGTGTGGACTGGTACCGGGCTATTGTGACAATGGATTGAAGGAGAGGCAGAGAATGGGTTGAAGCAGAGGCAGTTGCGCAGGGTAGAGAGAGAAAGAAAGAGAGAAATTTTGAGTTTATGAAAAGTTTAGAGCATCCACATTAGTGGATGCATATGTGCAAAATGAAAAAAAGTCACTAATTTTACACATTTTGAGCAAAAAAGCACCCACTTCAGTGAGTGTAAACTCATATAAACACATCTATAAAATACACGTTGCTACAGTATCCATGTAAATTTACACGGGTACTATAGCATGTGTATTTAATATCTTAATAGTTTTTCTCTTTTCTCTCTACCTAACTCTCACCTCCCTTTCTCTCGGGCGCACATCACAGTTCTCTCTTTCTCTCATCTCATCAATTTTTCTTCCTCTAGCTTCAGCCAATTGCCATCACCGCTGATGAGAACAAGGTCAAGCAAGCCAAGTCGTCAAACGAGTCCGTCGCCTACAACACCAACGAAGTTCTCCGACAGGTCCATCGCCTAGAATCTTGTGGGTTTTGATCCATTTTTGGTTGAGCTTGAGGCCGGCGGCCATCGCGAGGAGGTGGTGATGCTGCAAGGCGTCGATCTTGCTTAGTCTAAAGGCCTCGATCTTGCTCCGATCCGTTGGTTGTTGGTTTTTTTTTTTTTTTTTGGTTTTTTGGTTGATTATGGGTGTGGGTCGGTGGGTATTGATCTTGATCGGCTTGGCTTTTCTGGTTCATTGGTGGGTTTTGATGATCTTGCCGCAGATTGGGCGGGTGATGATTTGGCTTGACTGGGTTTCGAGTTGGGTGAGTGATTAATGGGTCTTGGATTGAGTGGGTTTTCCTTGATGATGGTGGCTGGGTGGTGATGATGGTGGCTGGAGTGATCGTTGTTTGTGGCAAATTGTGGGTCTGTGAGAGAGAGGGGTAGCAAGGGAGGGGATAATAAAAAATTGTAAAAGAATGAATATTTTATTGAATAAATGTGTAGAATAAATAAACTGATGTGGATGTTTTGCAAAAATGAGTGTGTAAAATAGAAAAAGTAAGTTTTTTCGTGTAAAATATATGAGAATTTTGCATCCATTGATGTGGATGCTTTAGGGCTGAAACTGAAACAATGGGCAGGTGAAATTTTTAAAGGGCAAAAAAGTCTTTTTATTATTTGGTGAGGTGTCAAAGATTCAAGCCATTAGATTAAATCTATGGCTAAGATTTTAGGTATTGCACAGGACACCTCCATTGTTGAATTGAATAATGCCTCTTGCTCTTCCAAGAGACTGATGCGACTAGTAATTAAGTAGGAGAATTTAGGCTGAAGGGAAGAAGGCTTGTTGGTCTACTTTGTCAGCTCATTTGCTGTCACAATACTAAGTCTAGTCTAGTATATGACTTTTATTTGTTGTATTGCTATCACAATATTAAGTCCAGTCTAGTATATGACTTTTATTTGTTGTAAAGGAGGACGAGCATGGATATTTCAATTCTATTCTATTTTACTATTTTTAAAAATCATTTTATCAATTATACAATACCATTTTTTAATACATCCAACATTCTAATTTTTATTTTTCTATTCTACTCATTAAAATAATATTTCTTCGTAATAAAATATACTTTTTCCTTTTTTGTTTATTTGCAATTTTATCCTCCACACGCGTGTACCTTTCAGAATCATCAATTACTTTACTTTTCACCTTCTTTTAGACTCCTCCTCCATTATCCATATTAACCCAACTCCTCCATCGTCCATATCAACCCAGATTGACGAAATTGAAAAAAAAAAAATCACGCCGATCATAACGCCACAGCCACCATAACATCGATCACATATACCAGCAAACCCCCCCCCCCCCCCCCCCAAAAAAAAAAAAAACCATTAACACCCACGCCGATCACAATGTCATAGCCACCACAGCTCCACCGATCTCACCACCCACCGATCTCCACCACGCCAATCTCGCCACCCATCTATCTCCACCGTTGTCAAAACCCATGACCTACCGTCGTCAAAACCCACGCCAACCCACGCCCACATCAGTCACAAACCCACCACCGCCAGAAACCCACACAACTCGCCTATCTCCACCGCTAGAAACCCAAATCACTCACCAATCTCCACCTCTAGAAACCACAAAAAAACCCAGAAATGAGAGACCAACTAAGAGAGAAAAGCCTGAGATTAAAGGGATTTGGAGATGGGTGGGTGATTCGGCAACGATGGCGAGAGAGAGAGGGGATGAGAGAGAAGAGAGAGGCTTGGTGTGGGAAAGAGTTCAGCGATGGAGAGAGAGAGATGACAGACCGTGGAGAGAGAGAGCTGATATTTACAAATAAAATATTAATATATTTTTTTACAATTGAGCTACAGTGTGATTCTACATTTAGAATCACATTATAGTACAATTGCAAATTTTTTTGCAATCCTGAAACTTTACAAATTCCGCTGGAGTGGGTAAAATGAGCTTGAATGGCAGGCTTTTATTTTTGACTTGTCAATTTTTTTTATATATGTACAATCCTGCCATGTGATCGTTATCTTTTTTTTTTTTTTTAGTTTTTCTCTTTATTTGATTAAATTGTTTGATAAATACTTTATAAATTTTCAAGTCCAAAAAGTTTTTTAGTGTTTGCTCAAATTTCAAGAGAGCGATCACATGTGTGATTAAAAAGTCATACGTGATTCTAAAAAAAGAGCCATACACTTCAAAAGCAAAAACTTATATTAGTCACTATTTTTTTTCTTTGTTTCACATTACTCCTAGTTCTACTCTTAGGTGTGTTAGTATTCTTCTTTA
This sequence comes from Castanopsis chinensis, assembly GCA_032878915.1. Classification (NCBI taxonomy): domain Eukaryota; kingdom Viridiplantae; phylum Streptophyta; class Magnoliopsida; order Fagales; family Fagaceae; genus Castanopsis; species Castanopsis chinensis. The sequence continues at coordinate 2,316,878 of JAVQMG010000086.1, forward strand.
TCATATATTTTTATTTAATTGATAATACATATAAATATAATAAGTTATTATTAATTTGACAAAAATGTATGATTAATTATTTAATTATATTTGTTGTCTTACTGATCTTTAAACTATTAATAACTTTTTTTTATATTATTGTAAAATATAGTTGTATTATATACTGAATTGTATTTAGAATACTATTTTAGATTATTGTATATAATATGGAAGTTATATATATAGAAAAAAAATCATTTTATTTTTTATTTACTCCCATCACACATTTCTTGCTTTATCATTGTTGAACCCCCTAGAAAAAGATCCTAGAGTCACCACTGGGCGTATGCCCAAAGTGTTTTTATTGAATGAATAATTGATTCATTATCCAATTTTAGTGTGAGCAAATTTATCTTTTATAATAATAATAAAAAAACCTAATCTTGTGGGTTAACTGAACATTGTTTTGGAAATGAAATTTAAAAAAAAAAAAACATCTAATCAAATTTTAATCCTCTGAATAATCCAAACCAGACTTTCACAATCTCAACATTAAATTGGTATGCCAAAGCTTCACAGACAGGAAGAAAGCAAAGTTTCTGAGGAAGAAAATAATTATAATTTACTCGGTATGCAGTCTTCATTAGTTTTGGATACACAATATGACAAATGATAGTGCCTCAGTAGCCCTTTCGGCCTGTTTGATGGCACCTATTTTTCTTTTTCTTTTTTCACATTGCCATTGTTAACCCTAAAGAAATTACATCATCAACCGAAACATGTAACGTAAACTGTTACATTAGAAAAATGTCACAAGAAAAAATATATGCACAAATTTGATATATATGTGTTTGTCTCAAATACAAAAAAAGTGCGATCCAAGAGAATTTTATACGTATGCTATGAATGGAACCATGAAATTTAGGATCATCTAGGACCGGATAATTCATCTGGAGGGATTTGGGAAGTAGAGTTGTTGTCGAGGATCCAAGCAGCGTTTGGATTATGCATACTATTTAAATCTTTACGGAACATTTCTTCCTTCTGCCACTCTTCCCATCTTTCTGCCAAGCCATCACCTTCAAGCATTCTAACTACCTCTGACATCTTCGGCCGTTCCATTGGGGCGCCTTGTGTGCAAAGTAGCGCCACTTGGATCAGTTCTTCCACCTCGGCATCAACATAATGACCCTCCATATCGGCATCCACTAGTGCCTCCAACTTCTTATCTTTAAGAAGTCCTTTCACCTGATGAATTGTCAAAACTAATGTCAGGCAGTTCAATGCAACCCAAAGGAAAAAGGGAATGTTGTGCACTCATTAAAGAGGATAAAAACAAGTTTCACCTGCAATGGGAAGTAACAAAAGTCAATAAGCAAATTACAAATACAACCTTAACCAAAAAGTGGTTCAACGCCCTAGGAAAAACCAATTCGCTACATTATAAATTCAGCCTTAACCAATTCCCTAAGACACTCGTTGAATGAACCCAGAAGAAAACCCTCTTTAACGATTGAGCTAGGTTTAGAAAGGAAACTTTAGACTATAGTAACAGGTAAAGCCCATGCAGTATATAACAACACCCAGTAAAACTCTGCTAACATTACATGGGCTACCTAAACTGGTGTCAATATACGGTTATAACAAGCCACGTTCAGTCTGACCATAGGCCCTAAAATCCAGTAGTTGATTTAATAGAACACAATTTTTACATCTACTCTCATACATCACCAAATTTAAAGTATAATGATGGTAAGAGTTTTTATTAAAAAAAAAAAATCCTGAGGAAAAATTATGGTTAGCTTTAAAAATGACTTCCAGTAACTCAACACTATTAAGATTAATTATATATTAATTTTCTATCTAAGAAAAATAACCACCAGCATTTGCATTCTCATGCCATTACCCAGTGCAAGTTGGAGAGCTTCAGCAGAATGGCAGTGACACAATTGGAGATCAAGGAGGGCAATGGTAACCAATGCAGTAGCTAGTGCCAGTGAGTGATGAGCTTGCAAAGGGCAAGTGGGTTGTTGTGGATTTTGTCACGTGATGGCAAGTGGTGATAATGGTTGGGGTTTGGGCTTTGATTTCTGTTTGGCTTGGAAACATGGGTTGAAAGCAACAGTGACAAGAATTTCTTTTTTTTTAGGGGTCTAGATTGATTGCGGTGATGCTACAAACAGATCAAGCGTTTGCTCTTATGCTAAAACTAAAAATGACGCAAGACAACCAGAACAATCAAACAGTATAATTGAAAGACTAGAAAATAAAGGGGTATATCCTAAGAGTTAGCACCTAGGCCTGACTTAGAGTCAGCAATACGCGGGAAAACCACTAGGAGTCAGCACCTAGGGTGGACTTGGAGTCAACACCAGACCAAAGAGACCAAAATGCCATTTTTTTCATAACCAAACTATCAACTAACTCCAAAAGGAGTTCAATTGTTTGCTTATTACAAAAATAAGCCTACTTCCAAATTAAAATCTGGGATGCACGGACGCGGCACCGGAGGTGCCGCACCCGCGTCCGACGCGGCGCGACGCGGCGACGCGGGTGCGACGCCGCTACTCGCGCGTCGGTGCCGCGTCGGGCCGCGTCGGCCACGTGGCATCCTTGCTTTTCAAGCCGACTCGCGCCGACGCGGCTCCGACTCGCGCCGACGCGGCTCCGACTCGCGCCGACGCGGCTCCGACTCGGGCTGAATCGCGCCGACTCGGGCCGTATCGGCCGTATTGGCCGATATCGCCGATTCAGGCCGAAACGGCCGATTCCGGCCGAAATTAAAAAAAAAAAAAAAAAAAAAAAAACCAAAGGTGCAACGCACCGTTTGAACTTAAACAAACCCTAAGACTCTCACTCACTCCCTCGTCTCTCACGCACACTTCATCTCTCAGACTCTCACTCACTCCCTCGCCTCTGCCTCTCTGCCTCTCCAGCTCTCTGCCTCTCTGCCTCTCCAGCTCTCTGCCTCTCTGCCGTATGTGTTTTCTTCAATCTTTTTAATTTTATTTGATATATTTGATACCTATGATGCAATTATCAATTTCTTTTCTTGGGTTCTGTTTGTGTTAGGATTAATTATTATGATATTAGGTTCACTTAGTTTGGTTTTGTGATTTGTGATGAGTGAATCTGTGAATGTGATAAATTATCACATTCACAGATTCACAAATCACAAAAAAATGTGATTTGTGAATCTGTGAATGTGTTATGTGATAAGCCTTGTGATAATGTGATTTGTGATTTGTGATATGTGAATGTGATTAGTTTCTTTTCAATCTTAGACTCTTAGTTTTATTTAGTTAATAGTTATTATTTATTAAACTTATTGTTTGTGAATCTGTGAACTTGGTTTGAATCTATTGAATTTATTGAATAGTTATTATTTGTAGGTTAAATTGAATCCATTGAATTTGCAATGGATGATGTTGCTAGCACAGAAACGTCACCTTCATCTAATCAAGAAGTGCCAAATGATGAATCTCCTCTTTGGCAATATGTGACTAAAGTAGAAAAACCACCCGGTGCATCTGTTAAATCAGGGGGAAACACATACTTTAAGTGCAATTATTGTGGTGTAGTTTATATGGGATCGTATTCTAGGGTTAAGGCTCATTTATTAAAAATTCCTAATAAAGGAGTTAGAGCGTGCCCTAACGTGACACTGAGTCATAGGCTAGAAATGCAGCAAATGCATGATCAAGTTGAGAATGATAAGTTAGAAAGAGAACAGAGAAGTCAAGTTCTCTTACCCCCACCTCCCCCAAGCCGAGGGTCTATACCTAGTTCCCCATTTCGGAGACATGAAAAGAGTGATAGTACAAATCCGATTGATGGTAAGAGGAGGAAGGTGGTTGTGAATAATACTTTGGAGAAAGCATACCAAAATAATGCTAGACATGAATTGGATAGTAGAATTGGTAGGATGTTTTACACCGGTGGGCTTCCTTTTAACTTTGCAAGGAACCCATATTATCGTAATTCCTATGCATATGCTGCTACTCATAGCATTCCGGGTTATGTTCCTCCTGGATACAATGCTTTGAGAACCACACTTTTGCAAAAAGAAAGAGCTCATGTTGAAAGACTTTTGAAACCAATTAAAGACTCTTGGCTTGAAAATGGTGTAAGTATTGTTTCTGATGGATGGTCAGATCCACAAAGGAGGCCTCTTATTAATATTATGGCTGTATCAGATGGGGGTCCAGTGTTTATAAAAGCAATTAATGGGTCAGGTGAGTTCAAAGACAAACATTATATTGCTGGGGTGTTGAAGGATGCTATAAAAGAGATTGGACATGCAAAAGTTGTCCAAGTCATCACTGATAATGCTAGTGTGATGAAGGCTGCTGGATCTCTTATTGAAGGTGAGTATCCTAAAATATTTTGGACGCCCTGTGTTGTCTACACTCTCAATCTAGCTTTGAAGAATATTTGTGCAGCAAAAAACATTGAAAAGAATGAAGTTACATATGAGGAATGTAGTTGGATTACACGTATTGCTGATGATGCATCTTTCATACGTGTTTTTATCATGAACCATTCGATGAGGTTGGCAATGTTTAATGAATTTTGTTCATTAAAACTGCTCCAAGTTGCTGATACTAGATTTGCTTCGGTTGTTATAATGCTGAAAAGGTTGAAGTTGATAAAAAGATGCCTTCAAGCCATGGCTATTAGTGACCAATGGGTTTCTTATAGGGAGGATGATGTTGGAAAGGCTCAAAAAGTGAAAGATCTAATTCTAAGTGATCTTTGGTGGGATAATGTTGATTATATCCTTGAATTCACATCACCAATTTATGATATGCTACGGATAACCGACACAGATAAGCCTTGTCTTCATCTTGTGTATGAGATGTGGGATTCAATGATAGAGAAGGTGAAGAAAGCAATATATCGGCACGAAGGTTTGGAAGATGATCAGTATAGTTCATTTTGGAGTGTGGTGTATGATATACTCATTGATCGATGGACTAAAAATTGTACACCACTACATTGCTTGGCTCATTCCTTAAATCCTAAGTAAGTACATTTATTTTCTATTTTCTATTTTCTATTTTCTTTAGTTCCTTCTTCTAGTAAAAGTGTAAAACACACGTTTCATTTATATTTGTTTTTTAATCTTTAACTCTAGGTTTTACTCCATTGAATGGCTTTCGGAGAATCCAAAACGCATCCCTCCCCATCGAGATCATGAAATTTCTATAGAAAGGAGCAAGTGTTTAGATCGATACTTTGAAGATGTGTATGAATTAAGTGTGGTGAAGGGTGAATTTGCAGCATTTTCAGGAGGGAGGTTTCCTTCACCAGCTGCCTTGACAGACAGGTGGATCTTAGAACCTTTGGTTTGGTGGCAATACCATGGTTCTGCATTTCCAATTCTTCAAACCCTTGCCCTTAAACTTCTTGGACAACCTTGTTCATCCTCATGTGCTGAGAGGAATTGGAGCACATACAAATTCATTCATTCCTTAAAAAGAAACAAAATGGCTCCTGCACGCGCTGAGGATTTGGTATATGTGCATTCTAATCTTCGTCTATTGTCAAGGCGCAATGAGGAGTACATACATACAGCAACAAAGACGTGGGATATTGCAGGAGACTCTTGGAATGAGAGTGACATGCATGGAGGAGCTGGAATTCTTGACAGTGCAACCCTTACACTTGATGAGCCAGAGTTGGAGGCCTTGGTTATTGGAAATGCTAGCACTAGTGCTACTACTAGTGAAAGTGAAGTTAGAAGTGCACCTATTGATCTTGATGATGATGATGTTGGTATTTGATTGTCTTGTTAGTTGTCTTTTCTTTAGTTTTAGTTTCAAACTTATGAGTTGTACTCTAATTTCAGAACATCATGGAATGTTTTAGTTTTAATCTTGTGGATTGTATTTAATTTATGAACATCATGTTTTAGTTATTCTCTATTATTGCTCCTAAATTTGGTATATGTTTATATAATGTGAGAAAGTATGTTTAGCAATATATTAAAAATATAAATAAAAATATTTTTAATAATTTTTTAATTGCCGAGTCCCGCCGCACCCGCACCCACTTTTTTCAAAAATTGCCGAGTCCCGCACCCGCACCCGCACCCGCACCCGCACCCGCACCCGCACCCGTGCTTCATTAATTAAAATACTAATGGCCCAATAAACTACTAGGACCTAAAACATAAAAATACAATTGACTTGAAAACATAAATAATACTAAATAAAAATCTTTTTCGTCTCCCACATCATACAGCCTTATCCTTCAACATTTTTGCATGAAGTAGACACTCAAATCTTGAACCCACGTGTTCAGAGTGCAGCCCGAGACTTCTACCCTTGCACCAAACAATGGCTCCTAGATTTCAGTCTCATATGCTTTCTTTTTTTTTTTTTTTGTAAGTTACACACGCACCCAGTGGATTTTGAACCACAACCTCACCTCCATTCCATTATTATGGAAGGAGGAAGTGTCATTCAAGCTAAAGCTCATTGGTGCTACATTCTCCTCATCAGACTGTTTGAAGCAAAAAGCTAGAATATTCGGAAACAAGACAAATTCAAAGAAGGATAGATAATTATTTGAGATAGCGTCATTTCCAATGATATAATAGTGACAAACAAACATATAATAGGAAGATGTGAATTACTTACCCAATCAAGTAACATGACATCGTCATCGTTTGCAAGCCGAGCAAGATCAAAAGCTCTTTGACCAGTTATCAGTTCAAGAAGCATGACCCCATACCCAAAAACATCAGTTTTTTCTGAAGACTTTCCAGTTGAGAGGTACTCTGGTGCTATATGCCCAATTGTGCCACGTACAGCAGTGGTCACATGAGTATCTTTGTAATCCATAAGTTTAGCCAACCCAAAGTCTCCAACAACTGCTTCAAATTCCTCATCCAACAATATGTTTGCAGCTTTTACATCACGGTGAATAATTTTAGGATCACAATGATCATGCAAATAAGCAAGCCCCCTTGCAGATCCTAATGAAATTCGTTTACGTATGGGCCAATCAAGTGCGGCCTGTGATTCCGGACGATCTACAATAATGAATCAAAAAATCATGAGAATAATCAAACATCTTAAGAACAACACACCAAGAACATTTGAGATTTCTTTTTGGTGTCTGCATGGGTATCTGGAGATGTAACTTGTGTTATTTGTAAACTCGAATGGTTTGTTTGGATATAGAGCCCCCAAGCAGCCCAACATACCCAAATAAAAAGAACATAGTTGGTTAATTCAACTTACTCTCCCCCTCTCCTCGACTTAGAAATGAACTTATATTGAATTTTACACTTAAATTTAATCAAGATTGAGAGTTGACCTTTGCACTGAATCAATGAAAATTGTTTTAAAATATTAGAAAAAGTGTAGTTTATAGAAAAGTGGCTAGCAAGAGTACCTCTTAAACATGATGCTACACTTCCATTTGCCATATAGGGATAAACAAGCAACCGTTCTGTTGGTGTCATGCAAAACCCACGAAGACGAAGAAGATTACGATGCACAGCCATGCTTATCATTTCTACCTCAGTTTGGAACTGCAGCTCCCCCCCCTGGGTCCGCTCCTCTTTGAGCCTTTTTACAGCCACTAGAGAACCATCAGCCAAACGTCCTTTATAAACTTTTCCAAACCCACCTCTTCCCAGAATATTTTTGTTGCTAAAGCTATCTGTTGCAACTTGCAGTTCACGCAGAGAAAATCTCTTGAGCTGGCCCAGGTGAACTTCCGGATCTTCTTCGGCTGGAAAGAAAGGGATATATAAAAATGCATCCTATGAAGCAACGACATTATGTTTATAAAAACTGTATTGACTCTCTAACCAGGTACATCAAAGAAATGATCTTGTGGTTTCCTTCGTCGCCACCAGGCAAGCGCAATTGCAGGGGCAGCAAAAAGAAGAGCAGCACCAGCAGCAACTCCTCCAGCAATTGCTCCCGTGGCACTACCTGAAACAATTCATCAATTTAAATAGAGAGATTGTGGCTCTCTTAATCAAATCCCGATCATAACAGGTGACAGAATTCACAATTGGCAATGATGGCAAGTTCATAGAAGTTAGCATTCCAACACATGTTATCTCTGTGTGTGTGCGTGTGTGTGTGTGTGTGACCATTTAAAGTGACATATTGTGACTCTCTTACGTGAACCAAAATTGTAACAGGCAAGATAACTCATTAATCTCAATGATGATGGAGTTGCTCTATCTCTAAGGTATCATGCTCTTGGGGAGAATTCAACCAAACCACCAAGTATATCTACCAGAGGACTTTACAAATGACTTCAATGTCATCATCCTCCTTTCCTTTATCACTCCTATTTTGATTGGTCAATACCAACCAATGTCAACTTTCTCCTTTTCTTCATCAAGGAGAGGGGGTGGGTGAAAAGAAGTTGGAGAAGGTTTTCGAGCTCCAGCAGAGATGATACTTCATGCCTAAGATGCAGATACATCCCACTTCCAGATAGTTGCTTCCAAAAACAATTGATTGCACTTGAATACTTCATGCTTATATTAAATCAGAAGAAAGAGGAAGAAACAGGGAAATAGAGAGATTGCAAAATCAGGGAAGTTATCTGTGAGATGATTTTTAAAACAAAATCAAAATATTCAAAACAAATTTCTTCTCAAGTTTCTATTAGAACTCCCAAAACTGCACACACACACACACACACACACCATAAACCTCATTATCAATCCGACTAGAGCCCATATTAATGATGAAAACATATAACACACCTGGATTAGAAGCTGGTGGTTGTTGAGCAATAGGAGGAGGTGGAGAAACTGGGAGCTTATTGAATAGATTATTATTAAAACTGCAAAATGAAACAACAGAAGTCAGCTAAGCTCGTTCATCAGTCAAGCCACTCTGGAATTCTGCCAAGGAAAAATAGAAGAAAGAGATGAAATTAACCTGATAGGAGTAAATAATGAAAAGGAACCATTAATGGGAATATCTCCTGTTAAACGATTGTTTGACAGATCTCTTCATTCAACATGGAAAGAAGATAATGTTACATTTCTGCAATATATATGATGTGCAAGTAATATATAAATCTTGATTGATCAAGAGAAACTTAGACATCAAGATAACACTCACAGGACTTGGAGTGATTGAACTGTAGTTAATATTACGGGAATTGGTCCTTTCAAGGTGTTGTTGTTCAGACGCCTATTTCACGCAACAGAAACTGTCATTTACAGATAACCACAAAGATATTGCAGAAATAGAACAACCATCTAAATATTCAGTAACATTCCAGTAACCATACACAACAAACATATTACTAATTACTTAAAAGAATAACACTGTAAAATACCAAAGATGTATCTAATGAGACTAAATTGTATGCTACATCTAGCTATGAATAACAAGTGTAATCTGACTCTCATTATTCAAACAAATCCATCCCCGATTAGAAGTAATGAGCACAGTAAATTAATTCTAGTTTAGGATCAATCATTTTTCATTGGTCACTCGAGACTAAAATAATGAATGTGCTATGCAAGAGCAGAGCAAAAAATTTTTGTTTGGGGGGCTGAGTTATAGTATTGATATATATATATATATATATATATATATAATACAAAACTCTATTCATCGAATACTAGAATAAGTCATAATTCATAAATATATTGCACACAAAATTATCAACTTTGATGTATATATATTTACTAGCTACTTTTTGAAGAGAACTTATCACCTTTTCAACTCTACTAAGTACACTGATACTATCTAGTTTGAAATTAAGACAAACAAATATACAAAAATATACATACATACATACATATATATATATATATATATAATGCTAAATTACAAATTATTTGACCAAAATTCAATTTAATCCTATAACCTCTGATTTATTCATTTAAGTCCTACGAGGCAAATATCATGTTTCATTTCAAATTTGGCCCAGCAGCTAGTTAGTTGGCTTTAGGATTTTGTTTTTGCAGATATTTATGCGAAATGTTGGATCATTTTTGTGGGAATTTTTGGTTTACTTTCAGATCCAAGGATAATGACATGGGAAGGCTCGGTTCCCAAGTTTGGCTGTTAGCATAGTGACATTTTCTAAAGCCAATGAAGTTAGCTGGAAAAGCCAGGTGCAAGGTGCTAGGAATCTTTCTCCCATGTCTGATGCTGATACTAAGTAATTTAAGGGATCAGGTTATATGTTTGGGCTAATTAGATAATTTATAATTTGTCAATAAGAATGACCATGACTACCTTTTATTTTATTCAATTAAAAGTATTCCAAGTACTCTTTAATCTTTGTCTCCGGCAATGCATCATCGTAATCACTTTGTTTAGTTTCATCACACAGAAAAAAGGATTCTCTATGTCCGCTGCATGCAGCAAGACACTCACAGCACATGGGATACCACCTATATCACACATGTGCCCTATCCAAGATTTTTAGGGGGAAATATTAGGTTAAGAAATATAGATGACATAAAATCCTGTTGATATTATTGAGAAATGAGAAACCCAGAGATGCAAGTAAATACAGGATTCAACCATAAAAGTTTTGCCATCAGTTCCCCAAAAGTATGCAAGTAGTTCTTAGGCAAATTGGGCAGCATGTTTGACAAGAAAAATATGAAAACTAAAGAAAAGGGAGGAGTAGTCAGTAAAAGGAATCCAAAAAAATTACAACAGCAATCTGCAGATAAAAATGAATTCAAAACCACAAGCTTCAGCCTTTGCTCCAGTGGCCTTACTTCCTAAAATTGATGACTTAACCTACCTCTCATAGCTAATACACCATCTTAAACATAGTGGGACTAGTTTTCAACTTTTATTTTATCTTTTTTAGATAAGAGCGGATTGTTTCCACATTGCACTATATCTTGAGCCTCCCAAAGCTCCCATTCCAGCTAAAGTAACATTTTGTCTATGGTAAATTTTAAAAAAATATACATGTGATTACAAGGGCAACTTGGCTTCAGAGTTCCAATTACAAGTTCAAATTATTCATTTATTATTTTCTGCTAGGGCAATGACATCTCCATCTGAGACACCTAAGCTACAATGAAGATATACATTGTACTTGGAAGTCAGCAATGCTTTGGGTCGAACAATTTTCTATTTTCAGTGAACTTTCAATAACATCTAACTGCATATGCATGTTTGTGTATGTATTAAGTACTAACCAAAAGTACCATTAGAACAATTGCCTTATAATATTGAATAAATGTAACAAAGAAGAAGCATTTTGTTTCTAGATATAGACATAAGAAAAATTACTATCTAAAAGCAAATTAGGCATAAGCTTACCTGTTTTATGGTAGGCGAGCCAACTAATTAGCTTAGTAAAAGGGGAAAAAATAATAAAATAAAATAAATAAATCTATTGACTTCTACTATAAGATGAAGGATAGCTGTTCATACAGAAAACGAAGTTTTTGAAGCTTGCCCAATGTGGTTGGAATCGGTCCGTTTAAATTGTTCAAGTAAAGATCCAAGCTCACCAAGTCTGTCAAATTCCCAAGCTCTTCAGGGATTGGTCCAGTTATGTTATTACTATAAAGTTCCCTGCCACAACAAGATCATTTAAAGGTCTGTGCAAGAAAAACGAAAAATACTATATAGCACGTTCCATGTTTTATTAAAAAAGAATGCAAAATGAGTTAAATTTAACATTCATAAACTTTGCTTTAGCAACATATAGAACAATGGCCAGAACCAATAAATCATTTCCTAGATTAGATGGCAAAAAGAAGCTATAAGACACATACATAAGTTGAATATGGAAAGATACAATCCACCATGGGATGTATAAAAGGCATACACCAAAAGCTATCAATTAAGACTAAAAAGAAAAATGTACAATGGCAGCCATCCAATCATATAATGACCTTAACAACAAAAGCTTCAAGTCTGAAATTGATTTCACACACTGTTCAACTCTTTGAGCATTTCATTGTCTCCAAAATTCACCTCATAAGACATAGAGGAATTGCATTTTAGTGAATTGTTACTCATCTTATTCAAGAAAATCAACAAAAGAAAAACAGGATAAAACATGAAATATAACCCATCAAATTCATACATGTTTGTGTGTAACAATGTGTTCTTACATGGTTCATGTGTCTACCCATTAAAATATTATATCAGTTGGTGCTCCACCCAACTTCTTCCACTATATAACAGCAAAAATGGGAGGTCCAAACGGTGGGAGAGGCGGGTGGCAGCAGTCTTTCGGGACTCATCACAAAGTAACTAAGCAAGAACCTACAGAATATATTCCAATTAAGAGAGATGGGAGGTAGGAAGTTCTTTCAGTTACAATCGAGATCATACAAAGTAGTTTTAGGCGAACGCACAAGAAGATACGAGCTTTGGATTATTGAATGAGGCAAAGGATTTATGAGCAAAAGGCTCTGAGGGAACAAGGGAGCAATTTTTTCTGCTCAACGTTACCAAGTTTAAGTGCATCACGACCCTACCAAAGATTCCTCAAAAATTTTAGGGAATCATGCAAAGCTTTTGTGTTCTAGAGATGTTATAGCAAATGAAGCCAGTTTTTATATGTGGCAGAGTATGGAAGGAATGACAGTCATGGTGAAGAAATCATACCAGATAGACAATACTTTTAGGGGTGGAAAGGATTTTTTAAGTAATAAATGAGGTAGTGGAGATCCAACCACACCCCAACAATATGAGTTTAAACAACCAAACTTCACCTGAAATGCAAGACAACCATAAACACACTTTGAGACTTTGCCCATCACCGTGGACAATACTTTGGTTGCAGAACCAGCAGTTGGAGACATTTAATATAAACAAAAAAACACAGATCAGATGATGCAAGTATGACAAGGTATCTGATTACGTCATGATGACAAGGACATGATGACATGGAAGACCACTCCACTAGGGCATGATGATGTGGCTGAAATCTACTACTCAAGGAAAGGCTTTCATTTTAGATATGATTAAATAATATGGCACATGGAAAATGTAGTAGAAGTTAATTCGAAATGTGACCAATTAATTTAGACATGTGAGATAAATGATATATAAGCTAAGTGCTGGCTATAACTTGTGATTTCTTTCAGCAGGTGACTTTGTTTTACACGTGCAAACTATAGTTTTAAAAGTAAAAGGAAACTACTTATTATACAACATAAGCTAGAAACAGCTAGCTTTAAAAATGAACTGCATCAAAGGCGATGTAGAAAGAAATGGAAGATCTCAATACAAGGAAAATTCTAGTTTTTCACAGTATATACCTTCAAAATTGGATCATGAAGAAGCTCAAAGGATTTTGCAAGTACATAGGCACACCTTACGAGGTATGGAAAATAAACCTAGTTTAATTGTAGCCATTGAGGCATATTGAAGTAAAGGGACACAAAAGAAGTTCTTAGAAGAAGAGTCCAAAACCGACCTTCAAGGGTCATAAAGTACTGAAAAATATGACATGCCCAGTAAAATGAATATAAAAGTTCAAAAACAAGCAGTGATAAAAGTGACAGGGCATTACTCTCAACTCCGAGAATTTGAATATCATTTTTTGGAATGTAGGAACTGAATGACGGAGACACAGGTTGTGAATGAGAAATTTAATCAAGCTATGGAAGACTACATTGTTTGTTTGCAGGAAATGAAATCAAAACTCATCACAAGAGGTGTGCTAAGAATTTTATGAGGATGTTAACAAGTAGACTGGTTGTATTTAGGTTTTTGTGGAACAAAAGAGCAGTAGCGAAAATTGATGAAGCAGTGGGAAATTTCTTAGTGCTATGCAAATAGCGGGTGTGGGAAACCAATTCGAATGGGCTTTTTACTAGATTTTATGGTTCAAATTATGATAGTGATAGAAAGCTTTTTTGGGATTCATTACCAAAGATGTAACTAGTTGGTGGGAGGTGTGTGTGTGTAAGTAGATACTTTAATGTCATTTGCTATCCGAGTGAGGGACTGGGTGGAGATGGATTTTCAACAGTCAAGACCTCTCTAATTTGATATGTCCACATGGATTGTTGGATATATCTATGGACAGGGTAGTTTCACCTAGTCCAATAATTGAGAGAACCAATCAATGTGCAAAATTGATCAATTCTTGTTTTCGCAAGATTTGGAGGATCAATATCTTAATGTGGTCTAATGGAGGCTCCCTCATTTGCTTTGCAATCATTTTTCCTATTCTTTTGGACTGAAGAGAAATTCAAAGCAGTAAAACCCCTTTAGATTTGAAGATATCTTGTTAAAAGTATAAGGATTTATGGAAAACATGAAAACACAGTAGGAATACAATCATTTCCAAGGCCTCCAATTTCTTGGAAATGGAGGGTGGGAGACACAAACACCAATTTCTTCCATGGTCTTGCCAACTCCCACCAATGGAACAATTCTATAGGTGCCCATTCAATAGATGCGGAAGTGACATGAAATCAAGAAGTCTCTTATATATCCAAAAACACACACACACACACAAAATCATTAACAATATAATGTATAGATTTACAAACAATTATATTATGCAAATGGCGTTAAACATCCTTTACTGGATGGATTATGATTTTGAGCTATCAATGAAGATGAAGCCAGCTGGCTGAAAATAACTTTGAAGAAGTTTTTAATGTGATGAGAATTATGAATGGAGACAAAGCTCCAAGTCCAGAGTCTCCAGACTGCTTTTCCGTGGCTTTCTTTCAAACTTGTTAGGACATAGTCAAAGATGACATCATACTTTGATACCATGATAAATTGGAGCTAGGCGGAAACAGGGTTCAATCTTAGGACCACCGACCACCTGCTTTGATACCATGAAAAATTACAAATTTTCCCAAAAACCCCTTTGCCTTTTTATAGTTTTCTTTCTTAATGCATGCATACTTATCCACCAAAAGAAAAAAAAAATCAAGAAAAATATAGATGGAACCCATTAGAATTTGGCTTCTTGAAACTTTTAAGTGTATATGTACTTAATCAAATTCTTTGTACAACAATAAACTATTCCTTCTAAAAGGAATAAAACTCTATAATTATGTCAAAACTCAATAACAAGCTTGTTCATAGCATCATAGGCCATGAAAATCACAAAAAAGAAAATGATGCAATTCGCAGTCTTCAAGTTAATAAGAGGAAACACTATTAGATAAAAAATAAATAAAAAAAGGCTTTTTTTATAAATAATGAAAAATAATGAATGAGAATATCGGAAGGACCATTTGACACCAAGGCAATGGACAAAAGAGTCTGCCATGGGCCTTTAATTCTAATTTTTAAAAACTTTATCTTTTTTATTTTTTTTGATAGGTAGATAGGGGGACATAGGTGGGGTTCAAACTAATTATCTTTTAACATGAAACAAATAGTTAACATCATCATTTGAACAAAATACAGTCAAACAACTTGCCCTGCATGTGAAGATGACTTACAAGTATTGCAGTTTTAAAAGCTGACCAAGTTGTGGAACCAGTTGACCAGAAAGATTTGCATTTCCAAGATCACTGGGTGAAAAGATAAAAGGCATCATATTTATAATAGTTAAAGTAAAGTGTAACTACAAGTCCAAGCAGCATGTCACATAAATATATCTTACACTCGTGTCACACTATTTTGGCTATCACATGTTACATGGAACCATGTGCAGGGATTCACAAGGGTAGGATCCCAACTTTGCAGAACATTGTTTGGATCAGCTAAATTGGTCTTCAATGCATTCAAAGCATCGCCTGTGTTATACAAATGAGGCACAATCATTAGGCGCAAACATCAATTAAAGAATAGTAATTTAAGTTAACAATGTTTTTTTTTATAAGCAAATGAATTGAATTAAAATAAATAAATAAACCACAGGGATGCCTGAGTATACGGACAGTATACAACAGGCAGATCAAAAACAGAACAAAGACAAAAACAACAAAAAGGGGAAAAAATCAGCAACTAATGAGAAGGCATGGATGCCAAGAAATCACGAAACCCATCCACAGAGAATGAGGGAGTCGGTGAGGTCCATTCATACAGGGATTTCAGGAGAAGATGCTTCAATTTAATCACACTGATTCCAAGAGGGTAACAATGTGCAAGCTTCAATTCCATACCAAAATGAATCAACCTCTCTCATCATTGGAAACTGCCAGTACTCAAAATCTTCTAGTGAGATGCCATCCAGTTAACATCACAGTTTTTACCAGTACCAGTACCAGGAAAAGGAAAACAGACTCAACTTAAGTGACTTTCCCATATAAAACAACCAAGACCAAGTTGCTCAAGTGAGGCAGTGCAGTAAGTGCATAATGAATCAAACCCTATTACACTACTCCACACTGTACAAATACTAAGTAAACAGTCCCACACAACCATGGAATTTCAAATCCTATTACTCCTTATAACACAATAAAAAATGACACACGAAACAAAAGCAAAGAATAAACCTTTTTTTAGATAGTTACAATATGCTGCTAACCTGCAACTTGAACCCTTTCTCTCTTAGACCTCCAAGCACTTTGTGCATGGGGAGGAGCCAATTAAGGTACAAACCTCTTGGCAAAGCAAAGAATAAACCATTAGTATGATCCTTCAATTTAGTGATTAAAACATTACAAGAGCTATGGTAACTAGGGATCAACATAGGTTGCTTAGCTTTCTTTTATATTTTTGTCATGGGTACAAATTAGGTACTTTAGAGTTTAGAGATTCCTCAATTTTGAATTGTATTTAATTGTCCTTGAAAATTACAACACTTGTTTGTATTTTATTGATCAATACAACCTACAACCAGCTGATTAAATTAAATTTGATAACCTATTGTAGTGCAACTGCAGCTAAGATACTGTACTTTTAAGTTACTTATTTTTACCCTTTTGTTATTCCCCAAAATGTGCAGATTTGGCAACTAAAAAGGAAATAAACAAAAAGTGAAAACTAGTGACACTCAAATTCCTTGAAAAACTCGGAATTTTAATTAAGCATCGCAGCCAAGCAAATTTCCAAATACAGCAATTCGAAATTCCAACTTAAGAACATAAAAAAAGAAAAGAAGAGCGTGAAAGAATCACTAACCTTCGGCATTAGCAGAAACCTTGGATACAAAACCAAACAACAGAATTGAACAGAGAAAAGCGCAAACCGAAACCAAAGCCACCAACCGCTCCATTAATAATAATAATCCCATATATATATCCTTAAATAGAATTCATAAGTATTTATTACAAAGTCCCTGAACCACTTCTGGGTTCAAAAATCATTAAAATTCTCGAACCCCGTTGACCGATCGTTTAGCTTGTTGATAATTGGTGAAGAAACAAAGAAGAAAATGCATGCAGCAACACAGAGAGAGAGAGAGAGAGAGAGAGAGAGAGAGAAAGAGTCAAATACTCAGACAAACATAGAACTAAATACTGAAATAATTTAGACGGAGAACTAAGAATTTTCAAACCTCGTGCTCCATTTAATCTAACAGATCTTTGGAAGGTAATTGGCAATTGCAGTGTTGGGTCAGCTGAACTGGTCAGCTGTCAACCCCTTTGTATTTGATGGTCCAGGCAGCAAAGTTGCACTTCATAAAATACCACTTTTTTTGGAAATTTATAACAAAAAGGCCCTGTTTCGAAACTTATTAGTGGTGTACCACTTTTCTAGTTCTCGAGCTCTACAAACTTGAGTTCTAAATAATACTCAAACATGGTAATCTCAAGTTCTCTCTAGTTCTGCCACTTTGGCACCGTCTGACATGGCATTTGGGCAATATAAACACTTGGTACTCAAGTTTCTTGGACTTGAGTACTGTGCTAATTTAATACCCAAGTCCATTAAACCCAAGTACCAATCTATATGCGACTAAAAGTGCAAAAATCATGCCGATTGATACTCGAGTCCATAAAACTCGAATACTGTGTTAACAATACTCGAGTCCGTTAAACTCAAGTATCAATCTGTATGAATGGCCCCATTCTTGAGTGGAAAGCAAAATCATGCAAATTGAAACTCGAGTCTATGAAACTCGAGTATCAATCTGTATGGGAGGCCTTTCAAGCCTTCTTCATTTTTTGCCCCTGAGTTGACCACAACTTTGAGAACAGTCCTCATCTGAATGAAAGTCCTTCGTTGCTGTGAAATTGCAAAGAGAAAGATTAAGTTGATTAAGGTAGGATCTTCTCTTTTTTGAAAATGCGAGTATATTTTGTTTCAATTAGTAAATAAATTGTATTGTACAAATGAAATTCACAAGGTGTGGGTTTTATATTTTGGTTGTAATGGTGATTGATGGAATTTGCAAAAGATTTCAAAATGTTATTTAATTAATAAAAACCATAAAATTGAAAATTTCTAAGATATTTTACTTTCTCATTTATGTCCGATGCATAAAAAATAAAATATTCATTTTTAATTATTATTCCTCCAACAAATGATGTCCATTGTTCTCATGACCCAAATAAAAGGTTTATAAACATTGAAGGTTATGCCAACTTGTAAAAAGGTATTTAATTTGAACAATTTTTTGGCAATAATTACGTGAAACAATCTATCTTTTTCAATAATCTAAGAAGTTAACAATATGCTTTTTTTTTTTTTTTATCGCAATGGATTTCCATCATTGCATTTAAAATATATTAATGATTTGCATATATAATTATTGACATTGTTTCACTCGAAGCTAACATATTGAACCTAACATGTAATTTCATTAGTTACAAAAATTTGTTCAGTGCTTAATTACTCAATCACATGCTTAATACAACCTATTGGGCTAATTAGTACTCAACTGGTACTTGCTGCTAGCAATGTGTGACAATTACAATGACTAATACCCTAACACAATCAAGTACACAGTAGCCTCTTAGTCAATTACATTCAAGTAATAATAGCAATAAGCTCAAGCCACTGAAGTCTCAACGCAGCAACTCAAGCATTACAGGCACAATAGCTCACAATACCAAACCCAGCATCACATACGTACTGGCATGCTTCACATAATGATCTAACAAAAGGACAACTTGAAATTTAAGTATAATAATTTCCATAATAACTCAATCAACCATGAACTCATGCACACTCAACTAGATCTTATACCCATTATTTGAATATAACAATTTCCATAGTAACTCAACAAAGCTTACACTAATAAAAGAAGTGCGAAATGTAATGAGAACTTCTACCTTAAAGGAGATTTGGGAAGACAATATTTCATAGAATCAATTCAAATTGATAGGGATCAAATTCAGAAATTAAGAGTATGAACTATGAACACAACCTACCACAAGCAAGGAAAATAATTATTAGAAGGACCAAAATTTGAAAATTCCAACAATGATTAAGAAAATTAATATGTACTAGAGCTGTTTTTGTTCATAAAGGACTTAATTTATCAAACTGCATATAAGTTCATTGCCAAGAAAATTAAGTAGACCACAACATGACTGAATCATGGTTTCAATTAGCACCAAGCCACAAGTAGTCCCATAACTAGCAATTCCTTTACCTTAAAAAAAAAAAAAACCTCACAGATAAAATTGAATAGGATTATTTATGGTTCTTTGTAGTTGAACAATAATGAAACAACTTTTAGAAAGTAAAAATTAGAATACACCTAACATACACCTGGTGAATCTGGTAATTATTATTGCCCATTAACATAATTGATAGTGAAAACAAAATCAACAAGAAAAAACTGAAAAATGTAGTAAAAGAAATGTAAATGTATCCTTACAATTCTAGATTTGATTTTATTTTTCCTTTTTTTTTTTTTTGTTAACTTCTCAATCTTCCGATCCTCCAATACCATAAAAAGATTTACCGGTCTAAAGTTCCAAAAAAATCATTCATATAGTGGGCAAAAATAATACATAAGCATACTAATTTCAATCTCAGGTGATCCAAACCTTTAACCTACCAAATGAGGTGCTGCGTGGTAATTCCGAAACACTATAGTAGAAGCACACAAACAAAGAAAAGTCTAGCATAGGCTATTATATTTATAAAAGTTCACCTTATCCACACACACACGCACACAAAAATGAAATAGAACATAAAACAATTCAATCTTAAATTGGAGAAAAGAGCACTCACTGCTAAACTACTATTGGATCAGCAGTCCAAAAATTCTAGTTAAAAAGATGGATAATCTAAAATGTGTAGATCCGTGCACATGTATTCATTTAGCATGCATTTTGATCTAAGGGCATATATCATGCATTTTGTTTCAAGTTGCATTTAAAATGATGTCACGATTCAAACTTAGCGTACCTAGTCCGCGACACCACCACTCATTTGTACCTCGTTCCGCTTAGGGCATGTTCTTCGGTTATGCCCCTTTTGGTTACACAACCCACATTGCACCTTCCTCCCCCCCCCCCCCTCCTTCCATGGTGTGGTTCTTGGCTGTTTCTCGCCTTCGTCCATCTCATTCCTGATTCATGTTGAGACGGAGCAACCTTTTTCTAGGATCAATCGAGGTTAGGGACGACCCTTCGAGTTTCTTTAGGATTCGGCCATGATAATCTATCTTTCAACGCACGAAAAACGGGAGCAAAGTTCCAGAACAGTGCATACATGCTATAACATGGGTCAATGTATTGCTCTGCATCATGTCAATACCTAATACAAACTGCAATGACATGCGAATATGGTATCTTGTACAGTTTCCATTTTTGACATGTGCAAGTTCTTTGCTGCAGATTAACTCCATGTGTGTGATCCCCATGTCCAGCAGTCCTTGGATTATGCGGTGTATCTACTTGATATGATTGTTGTTGCACGCTCAATCTCGTCACCCTGTGAAGCTCCGCCTTCACCTTATTTCTCATGAAGATATCCAAGGCATATTTACACCATTTTTTCCCCGAATTCAACTGCACCATGCTCTTATTGCGACAATCATCGAAGTAAGCATTTAATTTGAACCATGTGTATTTCACCATTGCCATAATAGGTAGTCTACGAGCACCTTTTAGAATACCATTGAAGTTCTTCGAGACGTTTGAAGTCATCGCCCCATAACAGTAACCCTCGTCAAAAGTTAGAGCCCATTTCTCTTTGGGTACATCCTTCAAATATTGGTGTACATCCCAGTTGACATTCTCATTTAAATCGAAGATGGCATTGAACTTTCACTCCTGGGTAGCCCTTACTGCTCTGCATGCTAGATTCTTTAAAGTTTCATTATTCCATCTAGTGTTGACGTTACTGCATAGATGACGAAGGTAATAACAATGTTCTGTCAGGGGACGCTACAAAAAGTCTCAATTAGTGTCTCTATAGATAGCTTGTATCCCAAGGTGTCTGTCAGATATGACACACAGCTTGCTCCGGCCAATAATATACCTTCTTATACAAGCCATGAACCAACCCAAGTTTCTGTGCTCTCGCTTTCGACAACAGCAAAGGCTAGTGGATAAATCTTATTATTAGCATCTGTCGCCAATGCAATCATCAATTCCCCTTTATATTTTCCATAGAGGTAGGTTGCATCAATGCTAATCATAGGCCTACAGTGCTTGAACCCAATAATATATGGACGAAACGCCCAAAATACAGACTTGAATGTACAGGTTCCCTATTCATAATTATTGTCCACTAGTAACTTATACTTTATATCTGAACTTGCATCCTTAAGTCCTGCCAAAAAATGAGACAACTCTGTATAAGACTCCTTAAAATCCTCATATAGCTACAACGGCCTTTTGTTTGGCATCCCATATCTTGTATGTGAACCATAATGATTACATTAGAAGTGAATACAAGTTAAATAATAATAATTGAAGAAAAGAAATCAACACTTTTAAGGCTATAAGATGAAGATAATATTTCTTTCTCTTTATTCCTTTTTTTTTTTTTCCAATTTCATTATTCATAACATCAGGTATTCATGGGTTTTGGAAAAAAATATCATGCTTATACTTCCATAAAGTCTGATGTCTCTATGTTGTATTGAAAAAAGAATGCAAGTTAAAGAATACCTTGTAGTGAGATACTTCGTGTTTTAAGTCTGCCAAAGCAACGCGGCGTAAGTTCTTTATCTTATATGTAAGGTCTTCTTGTATATAGCGCTCAAATACGTATGCTAGAAACGCTAAATCAATCATTCGACCATCATGAGCATTCTGAATTTTGTCGCACGTGTAGGGGCCCTTGCATTTTGCTATCTTCCAAACATTGTCTCCCTTGCAACAGAGTGCATGAACTAAATATGGACAGGAATCATCCTCGCAACTCACCATAAGCCTCTCTAAGTCTGAATGCTCAGTTTTGAAGCTAAAATTCTCTCGCACTGCGTACCAAGTAAACGCATGTCGCACCGCCAATTTAATTACGAATATCATTCCTTTCATTGGCTGCTCTCCAGGCATCCAACTTGATCCAGGCATCCAACTTGATAATTCCTCTTGCATAACCAGTGATGGATCAAACATATTATCCCAAGTGTTTTTGGTGAACCATTCCGGCGTAGGATTGGGACCGGGGCATGTAGGACGTGCATTGAATGTTTAGTTGTTATCTTAGCCCCTTTCCATCTAGCAAACAACACGGACATAACCTTCATATTAATTACTTACATAATTCCCATGCGAAAAAAGTTAATGCAGAAATGTAAAACGGTGCTATCTAAGATCCTACATACCTAATAACAAGTGGACCTGGGGACAGTGCCTGGTGTGGATGCCTCATCACAGGACATGTGTGTGGAAACCTCACCCTCGCCCACGCCCACAACTGCACCAATAGCAGTGCACCGCCGATTTGCTTGGTTGTCTTCTCTGATGCCTTACAGAGGTGTCTATATAGCCAACTTAGTGCTGCACTACCCCAACTATAATTCTTTCTATTGCTGATTGGATTGAAAAATTGTAGATACATAATTGATAGCCGTTTGC
This sequence comes from Castanopsis chinensis, assembly GCA_032878915.1. NCBI lineage: Eukaryota > Viridiplantae > Streptophyta > Magnoliopsida > Fagales > Fagaceae > Castanopsis > Castanopsis chinensis. Next base: position 2,339,694 of record JAVQMG010000086.1, read on the forward strand.
CAAACTTGTCCATAAACAGCATACCACCCAACATCCCCAGTATGTGAAACCGAGCATATTGCTGCACAAGAACCTCAGTTGCGTCAGCCAGAAAAGGGTTGCTAAACCGCTCCTCGATGGGGATCTGGCGCATATATTCTAAGCAACCTACTCAGCCTCACAAATCAAATATGGCCTCAATGAGAACGCTAATTGTGTCCTATAATGACTGATTGCTCTAATAACACACAAATGTTCATTAAAAACAAAAAAAAAATTAAATAAATAAATAATTACACCACAAATACTGACATATACCCACAAATAACCCTAACCCCCCAATGCATGAACAAATATTGAGGTGTGAAACCATACCTTATGATTCCAAATTGAAGATGCAAACCGAGAGTGAGAGTACAGAGCTTGAGCAAGAGGGAAAGTACAGAGCGAGAGCGAGACTGAGAGAGAGATCGAGAGCAAGACTAAGAGAGAGATTGAGAGCATGTGGGAAAATGAGAATGAGATGACAGCGAGATTGAGAGAGTGAGAGTGAGTTTATAGAAAGATTGAGAGAGTGAGGGAGATTGAGAAAGTGAGTGATGAGAGAGTAAGACTGAGTGGGAGAGAGGGAGTTTGGTAAAAACAGGGGTCATACTCGAGTTTAATGGACTTGGGTACCAGACTAGCACAATACTCGAGTCTAAGAAACTCGAGTACCAAGTGGAATTTTTTAATGCCCAAATGCCATGTCAGACGGTACCACGGTGGCAGAATTAGGGGGAACTTGAGTTTACTGTGCTCAAGAACCATTTGGAACTCAAGTTTGTCGAGCTCGAGTACCAGAAAAGTGGTAGTTCGCTAATAATCTCTGAAACAGTGCTTTTTTGCTACTAATTTCTCAAAAGGGTGGTATTTGGCCATTTTTACCTCCTTGCCTTCATTTTTGTTAGAATCCTTTCTTTTTTTCTTTTTCTTTTTTGGAAATTTCTTCACCTTGTACTGGGTTGGGTTAATGGCCTAGTTGATGCCATGTTATGACCAGACTATCTTAATGCCAAGTTATATAGGCATTGGTCAGTATTAATTTTGTCACAACAGCCAAGAGCCTCTTAGCTTAATTGGAATTTTTTAGTGTTTTCAATAAAGATATTTAGAGTTCAAATTCTCCCTCTCCCTACTATCAAATCATCCAAAAAAAAAAACAACACAACAACACATTGGGGGTTCTAATCAGATTATGGATGTGTTTACAACAGATATGTCCATGGTTCAAATTCTCTCTCCCTCAATTATCAAATAAATATAAAAGCCCCTGCAACACATCGGGTTTTAATCAGATTATGGAGGACTTTTCAGTTTGAAAATGTCCCAAGTTTGCCAGTCGCGTTAGTTTGGGAACAAAATTTAGTGCATTTTTTTTTGAAAATGTTGAATATTATGTAATTTATGTAATTATATTCCATTGATTCAGAGGTATTGTCATAACTATGACAACAAAACTAGAGGGAAAGGGTGAAATTCAGTATTTTTTACTGCCTATCCATTCAGATTAAATGGAGTAACCATAGTAAAGTTTCAAGTTGTTGATAAAGGGACAAAAGGAGGTATTTCATCCTTGAAAAAGCCTTTAACATCACAATTTTTTTTTTTTAAATTTAATTTGGGGTGATAACTGATAAGCTTAAAATTCTTTTTATTTCCTTCCAGAGTAGTACTTATCAGAGGATAAGCAGACTTTTCATTGGTTTAACATATGTTTGATTTTGTTTCTGCATATCACAGAACAAGAGAAGCCTTCTGTTATCTGAGTTTATACTCGTATTGAGCCTTTTGTTAGATTTAAGAACTCCTAACTGTCTATTATCTCTCTCTCTCTCTCTCTCTCTCTCACATTTTTTTAATTCTTAATTTCCTTGGATAATTTTATACTAGACCTTTCATTAAGCCACTCCATGCAAGCCCAATTCAAAAGGCATTTTGATTTAACTTGTTCAAATTGTTTAATAGGATCTAGAAGCAGTGCATTGAGAGCATTCACATCCGGAATTTACAAAAAATTCTATTTTACTATCTCAAAACTCACTTTATCATTTATATCATATCATTTTCCAACACACTTAACATCCTAACTTTTATTTCCTTATATAATACATTAAAATAAAATATTTACACGATAAAATATATTTATGTCTCTCTTCTTCTCTCTCTCTCTCATCACCTCCATCACCACTGGAAGACCCAAAACCCCAACACAGTTTATAAAAAAAAAAAAAAAAAAAAAACCAACATAGAACCAAAAAAACCTCATTGATCCACCATCAACACAGTTTACCAAAACCCAAAAAAAATTAAAAACCCACTGATCCACCATCAACAACACACGTCGATCCACCTGACCAAGCAAACCCACTGTTCCACGATCAACAACACACGCTGATCCACTTGACCCACCAAACTCAGCCCCAGACCCACCGTGCCACCACCGCCCATCACACCGATGCCACCACAATCCACCACTGAAACTCAACCCCAAACTCATAGCCAAAACTGATTAGTAAACCCATCACCACCCATAACCAAATCCGATTTGCAACCCCACAACCACGCCGTTCTCGCTGCCATAATAACAACCAGATCCTTGATCACGCTGATCTTGCCTAGAGAATCCTACAAAGCCACAACCATGCTGGAAACCCATGAACAAACTCGCTTGGTCTGAGATGAGCTATGGAGAGAGAGGATGAGAGAAAGGCTTGCATGTGGCAACGGCTGTGTTGGTCGTGGCCACCGTTACCCATCATCGGCTTGCATGGGCCTTGGGTTTGAAGAAGAGAGAGCAAAAGGAAAGAGAGAAATGGAAGAGAGAAAAAGATAATGAATAATGAGAGAGGAGAGAGAAGAACCAAACCGATTAAAAAACAATATTTTCTTTATACCATTGTGCTATAGAGCCGTTCTACCTTTAGAACGGCACTGTAGCACTATGGCAAAATATTTTGCATTTTTACATGTTTTCATGTCCAGATGTTGAGCTATTTGGATCTCATATGCTAAAACATCCTTACATTTGCCATATCCTAGGCGGGATGTGAATGCTCTAAGAAAAGGGAATGGCGTTGAGCACTAATCTCATCCTTTCGTTGCCTGCTCTCACCAAGATGCTATGACAAATTTGGCAATTGTGGAATATTTGTCGGACGACTTCTGGTCTAACTTTTTAGCCTCCCTAAAAATATTGCAAAGAAAAAAGGAGTTAGGAAAATGAGATTAGATGCCTACAGAAAATCGTGCTATATTAATTTAGCACAACATTGGCATGAGAAAGAAAAGACATGTCTCTAGCATGTTAATTGGCATTGCTATAAGCTCTCTTAGCCTAGCTACATTTGTTTGACTTAAATATTTTTAAGTGAAAAGTATTTCTGGAAAAGCAACTTATCTTACAGTATTTTTAGTAACACATTTGGAAAGTAGTTTCATGTGTTGGTGACGAAAATACTCTGAAATGCATAAACCATTTTACAGCCGTGAGGGGTTTATTTCATGATGATTAATAACCTGAAAATATTTTTAAGTTGACCGCTATTTATAAACCAAACTAAAATACCTTAAAATGAGAAAAAAAAAATATTACGGACAAAATTAGACAGAGCCTAAAGTTGCCATTGTTGAATAATGCCTCTTTTAGAGACTAATGTGACTAGTAGGGGTGTGCATGGGTCGGATTGAGGAAATTTTTTGACCCAACCCACCATGGTGATGGTGAGTAAAAAAAAATTCAACCCAACCCAACCCAAACCAACCTATCACATAAATCCAACCCATCCCCCATGGATCGGGTTGAATTTATGGGTTGGACAAATTTTTTTAATTATTGTTATTAAATTGAGTAGAAAAAAAAATATAAATATATTAAAAAAAAACCCAAGGATTAGTATCAATATAACTCCTTAAAGACAAACAACACTAATAACTAAATAACAATAGTAATTTACTAGGGTTTGTGTAAACTAATTGGCTTTTATATAAGATAGGAATAGCTGCTTATTTTAAAAAATTTATTAATTATATAATATATTTTAAGTATATATATATATATATATTAAATATATGGGTGGGTAGGATTGGGTTTGGCGGGTTTGAAATTTTATGACTAAAATCCAATCCAATCCAACCCAACCTGCTATCAAAAAAAGTTTTGTAGCCCAACCCAACTCACCAAGACCTAAAAATCGACCCAACTTGGCGGGCTGGGTTGAGTTAGGTCAGTTTTGGCGGGTTGATGGATTGGCTGCACACCCCTAGTGACTAGTAATTAAGTAGGAGAATTTAGGCTGAAGGAAAGAAGGCTTATCGGTCTACTTTGTCAGCTCATTTGCTATCACAATACTAAGTCTAGTCTAGTATATGACTTTTATTTGTTGTAAAGGAGGATAAAGAGATAGGATTCTAGGTTTACTAAAATGTTACTAAATAAAGAGCATAGTATTGAGTCATTGTAAACAGTCTCTTCTTATCTATTTTATGAAATTCCAAATCTGAATATTATCTTTAACCTTTTTAGTTTCGCTTGGAAAGCATGACCCCAGGGCAAGGTTATCAAAATCAAGATCCTACATAGGATCGTGGGAGGCAGGTGGAATCATGGATCGCAGGATCAAATCGTGGATCGTAAGATTTTACATTATTTGAGAAAAAAACAAAAAATACACATTGATATGTTAAATAATCACATAAATTATACATTCATTGATATAATTACCATATATTGCTACATCCATTTTTAAGCATCACTTAAAAAGGCCAAGAATCTCAAAATGTGATACTCTATTGGGATTTTTTTTATTTGGGTCCAACTAACACTGTCTCTCGATTAGAGTGCAAAATTTTGGCCTACTGGGATTTTATTTTTCATTCGGGTCCAACTAAAGCCTTCTATCAAGTTAAAAAGATTACAAGAAATCAATGTCGTTTGGAATTGTCAAAATCATATGATTTTACCGATCTTGAATGATTGCAAAGATCCTTGAAAGATCCAAATCATTTTGAGCAGGTAGGATCGGAAAATCATCGGGATTTTGACAACAATGCCCTAGGGTGTTTTCAAAGCTTTTAGACAACTTTTTTGCACAAAAGCTTTTACCAATGGTATTTTCAATAGGGGTGTAATCGGTTCGGTTCGGTCGGTTTGAAGTGTGATTTTTTCACCAAACCGAAATTTTCGGTTTTCCAAATTTGGCACCGACACCGACCCGAATGGGAGGCACACCGACACCGAACTGACTGGATTTCAATCGGTTCGGTTTGGTCGGTTTTTGGTTGCTTCCCATTTCTTAGAACCAAATAGATCAGAGACACAAAAAAAAAAAAAAAAAAAACCCTATTTCTTTTTACTTTCCTACATTTTCTTAGCACCCAAACACCAAGCAAAACAAAAAGAAAAACTCAAAATCACGTTTTCTCACCACCCAAACAGCAAGCACCAAGCAAGTAGCAAACATAAAAAATAAAAATAAAAAATAAAAAAGAGAAAGAATGGAGAAGAAGCAGAGACCGTGAGAGAGAGAGGCTGAAGAGTGGAGTATGTGAGAAGTACCGGTCGGCGCATTGGAGGGGGTTGGGGCGATCGGTGGAGGAAGGCGACAGAGGAGTGGTGGATGGAGTTGGAGCCAAAGAGGGAGTCGGTGGCTTTGAGGTGAGAGTGGGAGCATGAGACGTGGAGAAGAAGTCGGAGATGGAGTCTTGGTTGGTGATGAGGCTGGTGCAGTGGTGCGGCTGGGTGAGAGACTGAGAGTGTGAGAGTGAAGTGTGACTGGTAGGGTTTTCTAACTTTTTATTTTTATAGTTTAATTAGTTTTAGTTTAATTAGTTTAGTAGAAATATACTTAGTTTAATCTTAATTAGTTAATCTAATGGGTTTTAATTTTTAAATAACAATGTTTAACTTTTAAAGAATCCTAGAATGAAGAGGCCGGATTTTATCTGATCTGATCACAATATATATAAAAAAAAAAAATGCCCAAATGGGCCTAATGTTTTACAAACCAGAGGCCCACTTTTTTAAAGAACAAAAAATAACTACAAAGGCCCAAATTGCAAATATAAAATATAATATGTTCGGTTCGGTTTCGGTTGGTTCGGTGTATTCAACCGTGAAACCGAAACTGAACCGAAATTATCGGTTTTTAAAAATTAAAAACCGAAACCGAACCGAAATTTGGACATCGATTCGGTCGGTTTCGGCCGGTTTTTTCAGTTCGTCGGTTTTTTGCACACCCCTAATTTTCAACTTCTTTAATTTTTATAAAGATATATGATGAGTTTGTAGGGTTTCTCTCCAAATTAGTTTGAAGAGAAACTTTTCTTATAGTTTGGAAAGAAACTTTTCTTACCCAAGATATTTTCATACGAAGAAATAGAGCCTGCCATAATTTTGCACAAAGGGTATGCCCGAAATGTTTTTTTTAGTGAATGAATCTTTATCCAATTTTAGTGTGAGTAAATTCCTCTTTTATAATAATAAAAAAAACCTAATCTAGTGGGTTAATTGAACATTGTTTTGAAAATGAAAATTAAAAAAAAAAAAATCTAATCAAATTTTAAAATTTTGATCCGCTGAATAATCCAAACCAGACTTTTACAATCTCAACTTTATATGTAAAAATTGGTATGCCAAAGCTTCACAGACAGGAAGAAAGCAAAGTTTCTGAGGAAGAAAATAATTATAATTTACTCGGTATGCAGTCTTCATTAGTTTTGGATACACAATATGACAAATGATAGTGCCTCAGTAGCCCTTCTGGCCTGTTTGATGGCACCTATTTTTCTTTTTCTTTTTTCACATTGCCATTGTTAACCCTAAAGAAATTACATCGTCAACCGAAACATGTAATGTAAACTGTTACATTAGAAAAATGTTACAAGAAAAAATATATGCACAAATTTGATATATATCTGTTTGTCTCAAATACAAAAAAAGTGCGATCCAAGAGAATTTTATGTATGCTATGAATGGAACCATGAAATTTAGGATCATCTAGGACCGGACAATTCATCTGGAGGGATTTGGGAAGTAGAGTTGTTGTCAAGGATCCAAGCAGCGTTTGGATTCTGCATACTATTAAAATCTTGACGGAACATTTCTTCCTTCTGCCACTCTTCCCATCTTTCTGCCAAGCCATCACCTTCAAGCATTCTAACTACCTCTGACATCTTCGGCCGTTCCATTGGGGCGCCTTGTGTGCAAAGTAGCGCCACTTGGATCAGCTCTTCCACCTCTTCATCAACATAATCACCCTGCATATCGGCATCCACTAGTGCCTCCAACTTCTTATCTTTAAGAAGTCCTTTCACCTGATGAATTGTCAAAACTAATGTCAGGCAGTTCAATGTAACACAAAGGAAAAAGGGTATGTTGTGCACTCATTAAAGAGGATAAAAACAAGTTTCACCTGCAATGGGAAGTAACAAAGCCAATAAACAAATTACAAATACAACCTTAAACAAAAAGTGGCTCAACGCCCTATAAAAAACCAATTCGCTACATTATAAATTCAACCTTAACCAATTCCCTAAGACACTCGTTAAATGAACCCAAAAGAAAACTCTCTTCAACAATTGAGCTAGGTTTAGAGAGGAAACTTTAGACTATAGTAACAGGTAAAGCCCATGCAGTATATAACAACACCCAGTAAAACTCTGCTAACATGACATTGGCTACCTAAACTGGTGTCAATGTAGGGTTATAACAAGCCACGTTCAGTCTGACCATAGGCCCTAAAATCGCGTAGTTGATTTAATAGAACACAATTTTTACATCTACTCTCATACCAAGTGCAAGGTGGAGAGCTTTGGCAGAATGGCAGCGACACGAACGGAGATCGAGGAAGGTGACGGTAACCAATGTGGTAGCTAGCACTGGTGAGTGATGAGCTTGCGCAGGGGTTGTCGTGGATTTTGTTGCGTGATGGAAAGTGGTGATAATGGTTGGGGTTTGGGCTTTGATTTCTGTTTGGCTTGGAAGCATGGGTTGAAAGCAGCAGTGACAAGAATTTCTTTTTTTTTTTTGGGGTCTAGATTGACTGCGGTGATGCTACAAACAAATCGGGCGTTTGCTCCGATACTAAAACTAAAAATGATGCAAGACAACCAGAAAAATCGAACAATAAAATTGAAAGACAAGAAAATAAAGGGATATGACTTATGAGTTAGCACCTAGGCTTGGCTTGGAGTCAGCAACAAGCGGAAAAACTACTAGGAGTCAACACCTAGGGAGGACTTGAAGTCAGCACCAGACCAAAGAGAACAAAAGGCCATTTTTTTCATTCATCAAAGTATCAACTAACTCCAAAAGGAGTTCAATTTTTTGCTTATTACAAAAATAACCTTGCTTCCAAATTAAAATACTAATAGCCTAATAAACTACTAGGACCTAAAACATAAAAATATAATTGACTTGCAAACATAAATAATACTAAATAAAAATCTTCTTGCATCTCCAGCATCATACATCATACAGCCCTATCCTTCAGCATTTTTGCATGAAGTAGACACTCTCAAATCTTGAACCCACACACTTGTGTTTGGAATGCAGCCTGAGACTTCTACCATTGCACCAAACAATGGCTCCTACATTTCAATCTCATATGCTTTCTTATTTTATTTGTAAGTTACACACGCACCCAGTGGATTTTGAACCACAACCTCACCTCCATCCCATTATTATGGAAAGAGGAAGTGTCATTCGAGCCAAAGTTCATTGGTGCTACATTCTCCTTATCAGACTGTTTGAAGCAGAAAACTAGAATACCCAGAAACAAGACAAATTCAAAGAAGGATAGAGAATTATATGAAATAGCACAATGTCCCATGATAAATTAGTGACAAACAAACATGTAATAGGAAGATGTGAATTACTTACCCAATCAAGTAACATGACATCGTCATCATTTGCAAGCCGAGCAAGATCAAAAGCTCTTTGACCAGTTATCAGTTCAAGAAGCATGACCCCATATCCAAAAACATCAGTTTTTTCTGAAGACTTTCCAGTTGAGAGGTACTCTGGTGCTATATGCCCAATTGTGCCACGTACAGCAGTGGTCACATGAGTATCTTTGTAATCCATAAGTTTAGCCAACCCAAAGTCTCCAACAACTGCTTCGAATTCCTCATCCAACAATATGTTTGCAGCTTTTACATCACGGTGAATAATTTTAGGATCACAATGGTCATGCAAATAAGCAAGCCCCCTTGCAGATCCTAATGCAATTCGTTTACGTATGGGCCAATCAAGTGCGGACTGTGATTCCGGACGTTCTACAATGATAAATCAAAAAATCATGAGAATAATCGAACATCTTAAGAACAACACACCAAGAACATTTGAGATTTCTTTTTGGTGTCTGCATGGGTATCTGGAGATGTAACTTGTGTTATTTGTAAACTCGAATGGTTTGTTTCGATATAGAGCCCCCAAGCAGTCCAACATACCCAAATAAAAAGAATATAGTTGGTTAATTCAACTTATTTTCCCCCTCTCCTCAACTTGACTTAGAAATGAACTTATATTGAATTTTACACATAAATTTAATCAAGACTGAGAGTTGACCTTTGCATTGAATCAATGAAAATCGTTTTAAAACGTTAGAAAAAGTTTTATAGAAAAGTGGCTAGCAAGAGTACCTCTTAAACATGATGCTACACTTCCATTTACCATAAAGGGATAAACAAGCAACCGTTCTGTTGGTGTCATGCAAAACCCACGAAGACGAAGAAGATTACGATGCACAGCCATGCTTATCATTTCTACCTCAGTTTGGAACTGCAGCTCCCCACCCTGGGTACGTTCCTCTTTGAGCCTTTTTACTGCCACTAGAGAACCATCAGCCAAACGTCCTTTATAAACTTTTCCAAACCCACCTCTTCCTAGAATATTTTTGTTGCTAAAGTTATCTGTTGCAACTTGCAGTTCGCGCAGAGAAAATCTCTTGAGCTGGCCCAGGTGAACTTCTGGATCTTCTTCGGCTGGAACGACAGGGATATATAAAAATGCATCCTATGAAGCAACAACATTATGTTTATAAAAACTGTATTGACTCTCTAACCGGGTACATCAAAGAAATGATCCTGTGGTTTCCTTCGTCGCCACCAGGCAAGCGCAATTGCAGGGGCAGCAAAAAGTAGAGCAGCACCAGCAGCAACTCCTCCAGCAATTGCTCCCGTGGCACTACCTGAAACAATTCATCAATTTAAACAGACAGATTGTGGCTCTCTTAAGCAATCCTCATCATAACAGGTGACAGAATTCACAAATGGCAATGATGGCAAGTTCATAGAAGTTAGCATTCCAACACATGTTATCTCTGTGAGTGTGTGTGACCATTTAAAGTGACAGATTGTGACTCTCTTAAGTGAACCAAAATTGTAACAGGCAAGATAACTCATTAATTTCAATGATGATGAAGTTGCTCTATCTCTAAGGTATGATGCTCTTTGGGAAAATTCAACCAAACCAGCAAGTATATCTACCAGAGGACTTTACAAATGACTTCAATGTCATCATCCTCCTTTCTTTTATCCCTCCTATTTTGATTGGTCAATAGCATCCCCAACCAATGTCAACTTTCTCCTTTTCTTCGTCAAGGAGAGGGGGTGGGTGATAAGAAGTTGGAGAAGGTTTTCAAGCTCCAGCGGAGATGATACTTCATGCCTTAGATGCAAATACATCCCACTTCCAGATAGTTGCTTCCAAAAACAATTGATTTCACTTGAATACTTCATGCTTATATTAAATCAGAAGAAAGAGGAAGAATCGGGGAAATAGAGAGATTGCAAAATCAGGGAAGTTATCTGTGAGATGATTTTTAAAATAAAATCAAAATATTCAAAACAATTTCTTCTCAAATTTCTATGAGAACTCCCAAAACTGCACACACACACACAATAAACCTCATCATCAATCCGACTAGAGTTCATATTAATGATGAAAACATATAACACACCTGGATTAGAAGCTGGTGGCGCTTGAGGAATGGGAGGAGGTGGAGCAGGTGGGGGATTATTGAGTGGATTATTTTTAAAACTGCAAAATGAAACAACAGAAGTCAGCTAAGCTCGTTCATCAGTAAGTCATTCTGGAATTCTGCCAAGGAAAAATAGAAGAAAGAAATGGATTAACCTGATAGGAGTAAATAATGAAAAGGAACCATTAATGGGAACATCTCCTGTTAAATTGTTGTTTGACAGATCTCTTCATTCAACATGGAAAGAAGATAATGTTACATTTTTGCAATATATATGATGTGCAAATAATATATAAATCTTGATTGATCAAGGGAAACTTAGAGATCAAGATAACACTCACAGGACTTGAAGTGATTGAACTGTAGTTAATATTACGGGAATTATTCCTCTCAAGGTGTTGTTGTTCAGACGCCTATTTCACGCAACAGAAACTGTCATTTACAGATAACCACAAAGATATTGCAGAAATAGAACAGCCATCTAAATATTCAGTAACATTCCAGTAACTATACACAACAAACATATTACTAATTACTTAAAAGAATAACACTGTAAAATACCAATGATGTATCTAATGACACTAAATTTTATGCTACATCTAGCCATGAATAACAAGTGTAATCTGACTCTCATTATTTAAACAAATCCAACCCCGATTAGAAGTAATGAGCACAGTAAATTAATTCTAGTTTAGGATCAATCATTTTTCATTGGTCACTGGAGATCAAAATAATGAATGCGTTATGCAAGAGCAGAGCCAAAAAATTTTGTTTGGGGGGCTGAGTTATAGTACTGATATATATATATATATATATTACAAAACTTTATTCATCTAATACTAGGATAAGTCATAATTCAAAAATATATTGCACACAAAATTATCAACTTTGACGTATATATATTTACTAGCTACCTTTTGAAGAGAACTTATCATCTTTTCAACTCTACTAGGTATACTGATGTTGTCTAGTTTGAAATTAAGACATACAAAAATAAAAATAAATATGCACACATACATACATACATCTATAGATAATGCTAAATTACAAATTACACCCTTCAACTTTGACCAAAATTCAATTCAATCCTATGGCCTCTGATTTATTCATTTAAGTCCTATGCGGCAAATATCAAATTTGGCCCAGCAGCTAGTTAGTTGGCTTTAGGATTTTTTTTTCCAGATATTTATGTGAAATGTTGGATCATTTTTGTAGGAATTTTTGGTTTACTTTCGGATCCAAGGATAATGACATGGGAAGACTTGGTTCCCAAGTTTGGCTGTTAGCATAGTGACATTTTCTAAAGCCAATGAAAGTAGCTGGAAAAGGTGCTATGAATCTTTCTCCCATGTCTGATGCTGATACTAAGTTAGTAATTTACGGGATCAGGTTATATGTTTGGGCTAATTAGATAATTTATAATTTGTCAATAAGAATTACCATGACTACCTTTTATTTTATACAATTAAAAGAATTCCAAGTACTCTTTAATCTTTGTCTCTGGTAATACATCATCCTAATCACTTTGTTTAGTTTCATCACACCGAAATAAGGATTCTCTATGTCTGCTGCATGCAGTGAGACACTCACAGCACGTGGGATACCACCTATATCACACATGTCCCCTATCCAAGATTTTTAGGGGGAAATAAAAGGTTAAGAGATATAGATGACAAAAATCCTGTTGATATTATTGAGAAATGAGAAACCCAGAGATGCAAATAAATACAGGATTCAACCATAAAAGTTTTGCCATCAGTTCCCCAAAAACTATGCAAGAAGTTCTTAGGCAAATTGGGCAGCATGTTTGACAATAAAAATATGCAAAAACAAAAGAAAAGGGAGGAGTAGTCAGTAAAAGGAATCCAAAAAAATGACGACAGCAATCTGCAGATAAAAATGAATTCAAAACCACAAGCTTCAGCCTTTGCTCCAGTGGCCTTACTTCCTAAAAGTTGATGACTTAACCTACCTCTCATAGCTAATACACCATCTTAAACATAGTGGGACTAGTTTTCAACTTTTATTTTAATTTATTTTATCTTTTTTAGATAAGAGTGGACTGTTTCCGCATTGCACTATATCATTAGCCTCCCAAAGCTCCCATTCCAGCAAAAGCAACATTTTGTCTATGGTAGTTTTCATAAAAATATACGTGTCACAAAGGCACCTTGCCTTCAGAGTTCCATTAAAAGCTCAAATTGTTCATTTATTATTCTCTGCTAGGGCAATTACATCTACATCTGAGACACCTAAGCTACAATGAAGATTTACATTGTACTTGGAAGTCAGCAATGCTTTGGGTTGAACAATTTTCTATTTTCAGTGAATGACTTTCAATAACATCTACTGCATATGCATGTTTGTGTATGTATTAAGTATTAACCAGAAGTACCATTAGAATAATTGACTTATAATATTGAATAAATGTAACAAAGAAGAAGCATTTTGTTTCTAGATATAGACGTAAGAAAAATTACTATCTAAAAGAAAATTAGCCATAAGCTTACCTGTTTTACGGTAGGCGAGCCAAATAATTAGATGCTTAGTAAAAGGGGAAAAAATAATAAAATAAAATAAATATATTGACTCATACTATAAGATGAAGGATAGATGTTCATACAGAAAACGAAGTTTTTGAAGCTTGCCCAATGTGACTGGAATCTGTCCGTTTAAATTGTTCAAGTAAAGATCCAAGCTCACCAAGTCTGTCAAATTCCCAAGCTCTTCAGGGATTGGTCCAGATATGTTATTACTATAAAGTTCCCTGCCACAAAAAGATCACTTAAAAGTCTGTGCAAGAAAAAAGAAAAAAGAAATACTACATAGCACATTCCATGTTTTATTGCAAAAGAATGCAAAATGAGTCAAATTTAACATTCATAAACTTTGCTTTAGCAACATATAGAACAATGGCCAGAACCAATAAACCATTTCCTAGATTAGATGGCAAAAAGAAACTATAAGACATATACATAAGTTGAATATTGAAAGATGTAATCCACCATGGGATGTATAAAAGACATAAACAAAAGCTATCAATTAAGACTAAAAAGAAAATGTGCAACAGCAGCCATCCAATCATATAATGACCTTAACAACAACAACTTCAAGTCCGGAATTGATTTCACACACCGTTCAACTCTTTGAGAATTTCATTGTCTCCAAAATTCACAACATAAGACAGAGGAATTGCATTCCAGTGAATTGTTACTCATCTTATTCTTGAAAATCAACAAAAGAAAAACAGGGTAAAACATGAAATATAATCCATCATATTCGTACATATTTGTGTGTAACAATGTGTTCTTACATGGTTCATGTTTCTACTCATTAAAATATTATATCAGTTGGTGCTCCACCCAACTTCCGCCACTATAACAGCAAATATGGGAGGTCCAAACAGTGGGAGAGGCGGGTGGCAGCAGTCTTTCGGGACTCATCACAAAGTAACTAATCAAGAACCGACAGAATATATTCCAATTAAGAGAGATGGGAGGTAGGAAGTTCTTTCAATTAGAATTGAAATCACTCAAAGTAGTTTTAGAAGAACGCACAAGAAGATATGGGCTTTGGGTTATTGAATGCGGCAAAGGATTTATGAGCAAAGTGCTCTGAGGGAACGAGGGAGCAATTTGTTCTGCTCAACGTCATCAAGTTTAAATGCATCATGACCCTAACAAAGATTCCTCAAAAATTTTAGGGAATCATGCAAAGCTTTTGTATTCTTGAGATGTTATAGCAAATGAAGCCAGTTTTTATATGTGGCAGAGTATGGAAGGAATGACAGTCACTGTGAAGAAATCATACCAGATGTACGTTTCGGGGTGGAAAGGATTTATTTAAGTTATAGACAAATTAGTGGAGATCTAACCACACCCCAAAATTATGAGTTTAAACAACCAAACCTCAAGTGAAACGCACAATACCCATAAACACACCTTGAGACTTTGCCCATCACCATGGACAAGACTTTGGTTGCAGAACCAGCAGTTGAGGACATTTAATATAAACAAAAAAACACAGATCAGATGATGCAAGTATGACAAGGTGTCTGATTACGTCATGATGACAAGGACATGATGACATGGAAGACCACTCCACTAGGGCATGATGATGTGGCTGAAATCTGCTACTCAAGGAAAGGCTTTCATTTTAGACATGATTAAATAATATGGCACATGGAAAATGTAGTAGAAGTTAATTCGACATGTGACCAATTAATTTAGACATGTGAGATAAATGATATATACGCTAAGTGCTGGCAATAACTTGTGATTTCTTTCAGCATGTGACTTTGTTTTACAAGTGCTAACTATAGTTTTGGGAGGTTTTTATTTATGATGAAGCCAGCATGAAGTCATCATAAAAAGCTCCTTAGTGTATAAATAGTTATGCTTAGTCATTCTAAAAATCAGTTTTTCTTTTTCCATTGAACACCCACCCTCCTCACACCACCCCCCCCCCCCCCCCCCCCCCCCGCGCCCCCCATCCATAGGGACTAAGCTAGATAGGCAAATAATCATTAGGCTAGAGGAAGGGGCCCATCAAATGGGGGACACCAAACAAAGCAAAGTTTCATTCGGATGCCCCATAGGGATTATAAGCTTTTGTCTCCAGGGATGGGTTGTATGGAAAAAAGATGAATTACTTCAGTTTGTTTGGATGGTATTTTGGGTAATAGTGATTCAAAGGGTCAAACTGAGTATACCGGTAATTTTGAGAAAGAAACGGTCCATCCACCACTCCCTGGGGCCAATCAACAACAAACGCACCCTTCCTACAAATTCAATCAAGTCTAGAGCAACTCAAAGCAGTGGATCCTGGAGTTACGAGGTGAGGAAAAAATCATGATACCGATGGTAGATATTCAGTCTATCTCAAAGGGAGTAATGACAACCCTTACTCACACACACCCAATCAACAATCGCCCGATGAATACGTAGGGGGTAAAGGGCCTATGTCCTATGTTTTTATAACCACTAGCAATGGCCACTCCATGAAGTGAAGAAAAGGTTGCTGGAGGAAAAATGGTGAAAAGGAAAGATGTTTTAGAAACAAAGTTACTTAGAGAAAAGAAAGAATGAACTAACTCTTCAAGATACATACTCTTCGAATAATACCTCATAGGTAGATTTATTCGGTTCAAATTCAACTAGTTACAATGAGGGCAGCTTGCTTATTTATAGTTACATAAGCAAACTGCTGAGTTAGTAACAAGAACCCACCATGTGGCTGCCATGTGATTGGCCAAAGCCTAACTAACTAACTAATAGGCTATTGCACTTATCACGAACAACCCATCAGCTAACTAATTTTCTGTTACAAGTGATAAAAGCAATCAAAAGCAAAAGGAAACTACTTATTATACAACATAAGCTAGAAACAGCTAGCTTTATAAAATGAACTGCATTAAAGGTGATGTAGAAAGAAATAGGAGACCTCAATGCAAGCAAAGTTCTAGTTTTTCACAGTATATACCATCAAAATTGGATCATGAAGAAGCTCAAAGGATTTGGCAAGTACATAGGCATGCCTTATGAGGTCTGGAAAATAAACCTAGTTTAATTGTAGCCATTGAGGCATATTGAAGTAAAGGGACACAAAAAGAAGTTCTTAGAAGAAGAGTCCAAAACTGACCTTCAAGGGTCATAAAGAACTGAAAAATATGTCATGCTCAGTACAATGAATATAAAAGTTCAAAAACAAGCAGCGATAAAAGTGACAGGGCATTACTCTCAACTCTGAGAATTTGAACATCATTTTTTGGAACGTAGGAACTGAATGATGGAGAAAAAAGGTTGTGAATGAGAAATTTAATCAAGCTATGGAAGACTACATTTTGTTTGCAGGAAATGAAATCAAAACATGCTAAGAAATGAGGATGTTAACAAGTAGACCGGTTGTATTTAGGTTTTCATGGAACAAAAGAGTAGTAGCAAAAATTGATGAAGCAGTGGGAAATTTCTTAGTGATATGCAAATAGAGGGTGTGGGAAACCAATTCGAATGGGCTTTTTACTAGATTTTATGGTTCAAATTATGATAGTGATAGAAAGCTTTTTTGGGATTCATTACCAAGGAAGTAACTAGTTGGTGGGAGGTGTGTTTGTCAGTAGAGACTTTAATGTCATTTGCTATCTGAGTGAGGGACTGGGTGGTGATGGATTTTCAACAGCGAAGACCTCTCTAATTCGATACGGCTGCATGGATTGTTGGATATTTCTACGGACAGGGTAGCTTCACCTAGTACAATAATTGAGGGAACCAATCAATGTGCAAAATTGATCAATTCTTGTTTTCGCTAGATTGGAGGATCAATATCTTAATGTGGTCCAATGGAGGCTCCCTCATTTGCTTTCCAATCATTTTTCCTATTCTTTTAGACTGAAGAGATATTCAAAGCAGTATAACCCCTTTAGATTTGAAGATATCTTGTTAAAAGTATAAAGATTTATGGAAAACATTAAAATATAGTAGGAATACAATCATTTCCAAGGCCTCCAAATTACATTTTGGCCAATAAACTTAGAGATCTAAATATGGACTTGAAGAAATGGAATGAGGAGTTTGGCAAGGTGGAAATGACATAGAATGGTTTGTAATACGAGGTTCATGATCTAAATGTAACGTAGAAAAATATGTCCTTATCATTTGAAAAGAAATCAAAGGAGGACAGAGCAAAAACAAAACTGGAAAGGCCTACATTTATGGAAGAGATTAATTGGAGAAAAAATTTAAGAGCATTATGATTGAGGGTGGGAGACACAAACACCAATTTCTTCCATGGTCTTGCCAACTCCCACCAATGGAACAATTCTATAGGTGCCCATTCAATAGATGCTGAAGTGACATGAAATCAAGAAGTCTCTTATATATCCAAAAACACACACACACACACAAAATCATTAACAATATAATGTATAGATTTACAAACAATTATATTATGCAAATGGCGTTAAACATCCTTTGCTGGATGGATTATGATTTTGAGCTATCAATGAAGATGAAGCCAGCTGGCTGAAAGTAACTTTGAAGAAGTTTTTAATGTGATGAGAATTATGAATGGAGAAAAAGCTCCAAGTCCAGAGTCCCCAAACTGCTTTTCCACGGCTTTCTTTCAAACTTGTTAGGACATAGTCAAGGATGACATTGTACTTTAATACCATGATAAATTGGAGCTAGAGTGGAAACAGGGTTCAATCTTAGGACCACCAACCACCTGCTTTGATACCATGAAAAATTACAAATTGTCCCAAAAGCCCCTTTGTCTTTTTATAGTTTTCTTTCTTAATGCATGCATACTTATCCACCAAAAGAAAAATATCAAGAAACATATAGATGGAACCCCTTAGAATTTGGCTTCTTGAAACTTTTAAGTGAATATGTACTTAATCAAATACGTTGTACAACAATAAACTATTCATTCTAAAAGGAATAAAACTCTATATTTATGTCAAAACTCAATAACAAGTGTTCATAGCATCATAGGTCAAGAAAATCACAAAAAAGGAAATGATGCAATTCACAGTCTTCAAGCTAATAAGAGGAAAAACTATTAGAAAAAAAAGGCTTTTAATTCTTATTTTTAAAAACTTTATCTTTTTTTTTTTCTTTGATAGGTAGATAGGGGGAGGATGTAGGTGGGGTTCAAACTAATTATCTTTTAACATGAAACAAATAGTTAACATCATCATTTGAACAAAATACAGTCAAACGACTTGCCCTGCATGTGAAGATGACTTACAAGTATTGCAGCCTTGAAAGCTGACCAAGGTTTGGAACCAGTGTACCAGAAAGATTTGCATTTCCAAGATCACTGGGTGAAAAGATAAAAGGCATTATATTTATAATATTAAAGTAAAGTGTAACTACAAGTCCAAGTAGCATGTCACATAAATAAATCTTACACTCGTGTCACACTATTTTCGCTATCACATGTTACATGGAACCATGTGCAGGGATTCACAAGGGTAGGATCCCAACTTTGCAGAACATTGTTTGGATCAGCTAAATTGGTCTTCAATGCATTCAAAGCATCGCCTGTGTTATACAAATGATGCGCAATCATTAGGTGCAAACATCAATTAAAGAATAGTAATTTAGGTTAACAATGTTTTTTCGATAACCAAATAAATTGCATTAAATTAAATAAATAAACCACAAGGATGCCTGAGTATACGGGCAGTATACAACAGGCAGCTCAAAAATAGAACAAAGACAAAAACAACAAAAAGGGGGAAAAAAATCAAGAAATCAAGAAACCCATCCATGGAGAATGAGGGAGTCAGTGAGGTTCCATTCACACAGGGACTTTAGGAGAAGATGCTTCAATTTAACCACACTGATTCCAAGAAGGTAACAATGTTAATGTGCGAGCTTCAATTCCATACCAAAATGAATCAACCTCTCTCATCATCAGAAACTGCCAGTACTCACAATCTTCTAGTGAGCTGCCATCCAGTTAAAATCACAGTTTTTACCAGTACCAGTACGAGGAAAAGGAAAACAGGCTCAACTTAAGTGACTTTCCCATATAAAACAACCAAGACCAAGTTGCTCAAGTGAGGCAGTGCAGTAACTGCATAATGAATCAAACCCTATTACACTACTCTGCTGTACAAGCAATAAGTAAACAGTCCCACACAACCATGGAATTTCAAATCCTATTACTCCTTATACCACAATAAAAAATAACACACAAGACAAAAGCAAAGAATAAACCTTTTTTCAAATAATTACAATATGCTGCTAACTCACGACTTGAACCATTTCTCCCCTAGACCTCCAAGCACTTTGTGCATGGGGAGGTGCCAATTAAGCTACAAACCTCTTGGCAAAGCAAAGAATAAACCATTAGTACAATCCTTCAATTCAGTGATTAAAATATTACAAGAGCTATGGTAACTAGGGATCAACATAGGTTGCTAAGCTTTCTTTTATATTTTTGTTATGGGTACAACTTAGGTACTTTAGAGTTTAGAGATTCCTTAATTTTGAATTGTATTCAATTGTCCTTGAAAACAATAACACTTGTTTGTATTTTATTGATCAATACAACCCACAACCAGCTGATTGAATTTAATTCGAGAACCTATTGTACTGCAACTGCAGCAAAGATACTGTACCTAGTTACTTATTTTTACCCTTTTGTTATTCCCCAAAATGTGTAGATTTGGCAACTAACAAGGAAATAAACAAAAAGTGAAAACCAGTGACACTCAAATTCCTTGAAAAACTCAGAATTTTAAATAAACATCGCAGCAAAGCAAATTTCCAAATACAGCAATTCGAAATTCCAACTTACAGCTAAAATTACAAGAACATTAAAAAAAAAAAAAAAAAAAGAAGAGCGAGAAAGAATCACTAACCTTCGGCATTAGCAGAAACCTTGGATACAAAACCAAACAACAGAATTGAACAGAGAAAAGCGCAAACCGAAACCAAAGCCACCAACCGCTCCATTAATAATAATAATCCCATATATATCCTTAAATAGAATTCATAAGTATTTATTACAAAGTCCCTGAACCACTTCTGTGTTCAAAAATCATTAAAATTCTCGAACCCCGTTGACCGATCGTTTAGCTTGTTGATAATTGGTGAAGAAACAAAGAAGAAAATGCATGCAGCAACACAGAGAGAGAGAGAGAGAGAGAGAGAGAGAGTCAAATACTCAGACAAACATAGAACTAAATACTGAAATAATTTAGACGGAGAACTGAGAATTTTCAAATATACAGTTCAACAAAAGCAGGTGAAGAAAAGAGGTGGGCTGGGCTTACAAGTCAATGTCTTCTTTTCTTTTCTTTTTTTATAATATTTTATTTTTGGTGTATAGTGATGGGTTTTGTAATATTTATATACAGAGACATGAAGAAGAGTGAAGTGTATTTAGTAGTAGAAGAAGAGAGGTGAGCAGGTCAAAGACGCACGAGCACACGCACGCGACAAAATGTTGTGTCCCCACCCCCACTGTTTAGTCCCTTTACTATGAACTTGCTTTGAAGTATATCCTTCATAATTAAATAAACAAAACTGGATTTGTCATTTTTTGTGAGAAATAGAATCCCATTCTTTTTTTACTTTTTTTTTTTTTTTTAATGAAATAGAATCCCACTATTTAACTCCAATATTGGGCAACTAGTTAGTAAGAGTGTCAACATTGGAGCATTAGCATTGTACGTAATATGCCAAATGCTATTTTAACACGCCAAAGCTTGCTTTATTAATTTTAACATCATATCTTCTATTTTAACATTACATTACAATAAAATAATCTAAAAACGTTTAATTGTATTAAAAAATTAACAAAAACAAAACCTAACCCACATATCACTGGCCGTCACACCACACATCCCACTACCATTGTCCACCACCATCGGAATCCACCACCACGAAACTCATCGTAAAACCAAAACACAAACACCCACATTCAACCCAAAACAAAAATCTCATTTCTCAAACCTCGAAACCCAATTACAGAACCAATCAAAAAAACTCCACCCAACATAGTCAAGAGAGATAGGCCAACAACCTCTAGTAATGGTTTCAATAGTGTACTTCACCCCATGACCAATCTCAACCGCAATAACAATCTCAACCACCAATAGTTGTCGATCTCAACCCCACCACCACCAATCTCAACCCACAAACAACAACTGATCTCAACCCCCCCCCCCCCACCCCTAAAAAAAAAAACCACAACCACAATGAGAGAGGGGCAATAGAGAGGAGAGATGTCTGAAAGAGAGGGAGGCGAGAGAGAGGATAGATGCCTGAAAGGGATAAGAAAGAAGAGAGAAGAGAGAAAAGAGAAAAGAAAACAAAAAATGACTTCTTCTTTTTTTTTTTTACAAAATGCTATAGTACCCTTGTACTACCAGTAGAAGCATATTGTAAAAAAATTTAAGTTTTGGTGCATTTGATGAGATATGGTTTTTGATGTTTGGTATGCCAAATGCTAAAAATTTAGCATTTGACATACCTAATGTCAATGCTCTTAAAAGTGTTAAAAGTCCAAAAATGCTATTTAGTACCCTAAATAACAACAATAACAACAACAAAAATGTTACATCTAGAGTGCTAAACCTAAAAAAAATTTGGAAACTTGATATTACGGGTGAAATCGATTCAAGTTGGTCAATGTTAAAGGCAATTTTTTCATTGAATCGAGAATGTCAGTCTTGTCATATTTGGCATTGACGACAAATTGTAAGGAAGGAACACCGAACTGGCCTGATTGTAGTCAATTCGGTCGAGTTTTAGTTTTTGGGATGTGAGAAACAAAAGCAAGAAGAAAAAGAGAAGAAGACATAAAATGTAGCTTACCACTAAGTTACTGACTCTAACATGTTTTAAAGTTACACACCCAAAAAAAAATGTGTATATATATATATATATATATCAATTTGGTTAAAAAAATCTAGCATTGCCACATAATCGAAAATTGAAAATTTCAAACCTCCACCAAACATATACAAGAGAAAATCGACCAAAACCCAAAAATTTTGGTTGGTTTTAGTCTGTCCATTATGTTGGACTGTTTGTTTTTTTACATCCCTACTTGATGTAGTGAACTACCACTTCATTATAGTAAGCTTCTATTCTCTCTCTCTCTCTCTCTCTCTGACCTTGCCACCCGCACCTCCCACCTCTCAATCATCTTTGCGGCAACACCATGGTGGTGGGCTCACGATGGTTTATGGGTTTTATTGAAGGATTTTGGGTTTTTTGTATTGAGGTTTTTTTTTTGGGTTGTTTGGATTTGGATTTTTTTATTAGCGTTGATTGTGGGTTGTTGGTTTTGGTGGTGGATTGTGGGTTCTAAACTATGGGTTGTTGGTTTTTGAGGTGGGTTGTTGAGTTTGAGGGTGGATTTGTTAGGTTTGGGTGGGTTGCAATTGAGGTTGCTCGGTTGTGGAAGGTGGGGTTGTGATGGTGGGTTTGCTGGTTGCTAATGGTGGGTGGTTACTATGTGGGTTTGGTGTTGCTACAGTGGTGGGTTTTCAGGGTTTTTGGAGGTTGCTAGTTTGCTTCAAACAGAGAGAGAGAGAAGAGAGAGAGAGATGAATAAATAAATTATTAGTGTTGGCTGTAATATGAAAAATAAGAGATGAAATATAGGATGAGTTGTGGAACAATGTGTTAAAGTAGATAAAGTAGCTTCTTGAGGTGTTAAATGAGATTTTTTTAGCACCACAAATGCAAATGTTCTAATACCTCTTTCTTATCTACATCTACATCTCCATCTACTTTAATTTTTTTTTTTTTTTTTTTAAAGCCAGTTTTTGTGGTTTCTATGTATTTTTGTCTTTTTTGCCTATCAACATGTCTAGATGAAATGTAAGATATGTGAGGTTGAATTTGAAATTAAATTATTTGCTACTTTCGCGTGTTTGGGAACATCTTATTTCTGGTAGTTTATTTGCATAGTATTTATTAAAATATATAGTTTTATGTAATTTAAATGTATGATGAAAAGCTAAAATTTAGATTATTTGCACACACAAAAATAAAATGAGATAAAAAAAATAAAAAGAAAAAAACAAATAAGCTAGGGCCAAACACATAGATATAAGTGTCTTTTTACTCATTTTAATTTTTAAACCAAAAAAAAAAAAAAAACCATTGGAAAGACAAGTTCATGAAAATATATACTTGGTCAAGAGTTGTCATGTAGTCCAATTAATACTTCTTAGTATTTTCTTTAGAGATGTCCATAGTTCAAATCCTCCCTCCCCCAATTATTAAATCATCAACTGAAAAATTAAAAAATAAAAATAAAAAACAAACACTCAGGGTCTATATGTGATCCGTTTATTTTGCTGAAATTGAAAACTTTTTATTAAAAGTACTGTAGATAAAGGTAAAAGTTAGAGATTCCATAGTTTAAATCCTCCGTCTCCCAATTATTAAATTATCAACCGAAAGAAAAGAAAAAAAAAACAAACAAACAAACAAACACTTGGGGTCTGTTTGAGATCCGTTTATTTTACTGAAACTGAAAACATTTTGTTGAAAGTACCTTTAGATTAAGGTAAAAGTTAGCTGAAATAGTACAGTGTGACCCATAAATAGCAAGGAAGTGAATACCGTTTCGTACCGGCCGGTATAGCCGAAATTTTTCGTACCGGTGAACAATCCGGTACCGGTAGACCTTTATTTCGTTTCGTTTTAAATACCGGACTATTCCGGCTTGTACCGGCCTTTCCGACGAATTTCGGTCATTCCGGCCGAAAAATGCGTTCCTGCCCGGAATGTTATTTCTCTGCAACTTGAGGAAAAAAAAAAAGAAGAGAGAGAAAGAAAGAAAAATAGAAGGAGGCGCGGCAGTGGCAGGATAGCTTAAGCGCAGTGTAGCTCAAGCACAGTCTGGCCAGACCAACCGGTGCAACATTTGAGTGAGAAGAAGGAACTAGCGAGAGACAAACTGATCTGTGAGGGAAGCAGATTTGTGAGGGAGAGGGAGAAGCACTGAAGGACGTGGGCGACTGTGCAGTGGATCTTAAGACAAGATATAATTTGAAATGTGTGGATGGGAATTAAAGAGAACTGAGATAGTAATCAAAAGTTAGTAAATAAGCAAAAAGATAAGGTTGACTAGACAAGACACTTTTTTTTTTATTTTTTTGAGAGTAACCGGCAGAGGCTAGAGTAGACATGATGGTTGGAAAATGTGAAAATTGAATAGTATAAAAATTAACATTAGCTTTTGAGTTCTTGTCTTATCACCAACCAATTTTTTTAATTATTTTATTTCATTCTATCAAACCCATCCCACGTCTAAACCTTTTTGTTGATTTTCTTTTATTTGATTTTTTTTTATAAACTTATAAGCTTAAATAGTTTATCTTTTTAACAAATTAAGTTTACCAAATAAGTAAATTTATAAATATTAAAATAATGTATATTTTTAAATTTATTAAAAAATATATATTATTTTTTAAATATAGTAAATAATTTATGTAATTTGTGTTAACTTAATTATTTGTATTATTTGTTTTTTTTTTTGTTATGCAATGAGCAATCAAGTTTTCTGTTTTTTAAATTGATCTTTTTTTCTTCTTTGTATGCAATGAACAATTAAAGTAATGTTTTATGGTAAACAAAAATTTTTGAAGTAATGTTTTATGGTAAATAGAGATTTTGTGTGTTTATATATGTGTATATATATATTAAATATATAAAATATCGGTAAACCCGAAACGGTACACCGGTATTCACCGGTATCCGAAATATATCGTACCGCTGACTAAACCGGTACAACCTCCGGTACGGTATTGACTTCCTTGATAAATAGTACCAAAAAGTATAGTAAAGTACATGAATAGTAGTAAAAATAAACTGAATAGTAAAATAAGTTAACATTTTAAACTGAAGCCAAACACACAAGTAGCTTGATAATATGTTTTTAGATCATAACTCATCTCCCACTTTTTTTTTGGCTAATTCCAATATTTTTATTTTTAAGACTTCTTGTCCATTCAAGGGGACCCATAAACTTTTAATTATATTACGAAAAATGTATTTGCTTCTTAACTATAAAGATCAGTCAAAGTTGTACATGGGTTGGAGTTTGGAGGACCATCTTAAAGCTTAGAAATGAGATAAGAAGGTTCATACAATTATAGGTAAAAGATGAGAAAATTATTTTTCTATAGCATGACAAATGGCATCTTGTTGGTTATTTACGATGCAGCAAGTAGCTTTGAATCTAGGATGGATTTAAAATTGTGGAGTAAAAATTGTATGGAAGCTTGCAAGGTTTGAGAATCTAGTAACTATATAAAATACTTAGCCTTGTGGGGTTGAAGGACAAGGATGGAGCATGGTGGTCTCTTACCAAGTCTAGTTCTTTCTCTTGTGCAGGTACATATGATAATATTACAATAAAGACAAAGTGGTTGATTGGTGGAAATTATTGTGGTTCAAATTTATCATCACTAGCTTTTATTTGATGGTTATTAATAAAGAATAAGCTCTTAAACACAAATTTTTAACTTGGAAACCATCTATCTTTGTGTGGAGATCTCTAGAGGGAGAAAACCATAGGTTGAAACCAGTTGAATAATCCACTATATTTTGAAAATGATTAAAGCAAAAATGGCTTAATGTTTTAATGATGCAGATCAACCGTCTTTCACCCATTTGTTCTCCTTCGTCATCTTTTTGTAGTGGTAAAGACGTAGGCATTTGCTGCTTTCCCATTAGAAGCATAGCTTTCTCTATTGGAGGATTTGTTGCTTTTTTATTGGACATAATACTAGCTTGTAATGGATAATATATTGCCTTACCATCGGACAATGTGTTGCTTCCTTATTTGACCAATATAATAACCCATGCATGTAAGGATCAATGCTCTACACACACGCGTCTACTTAACAAGTTGGTTCTTTGTTGGAATATGATCGAAATCTTGTTATTGTAATTGTTAGAGAAATGATATGTTGGCAGGTTGTTACTGGTTGTTATTGTTGGGGCAAAAAAGTAATTTTATTGTTAGGTTTAAATTTGAACCACTAACAACTAACCACCTATGATTTGTTATGAAAATATTGTAAAAATGTTGTGGATGTAGCATCTCTCTTGTAGCCTTGCGCTAGATGAAGTCCTTCACCTACAACTGGCATTATTCACCATTATTTACATTGGTATTGTAGATTAACCCATTATTTCGCTAATGGACACCATTATATACATACAATATGATCCTACAATCTCATATGCCCAAAATGATTGTTCACATTCAAAGATTAATAGGATCGTTTAATCCTTTGTCACCCTAGTTTTTGGCCATTTTATTTGATTGAACAGAATCGTACAATCATTCTTGTTGTTCTTTATTTTTATTGTATGGGAAGAAAATGTACTTTACAAGATAGATTATAACCAAAAAATCAAACCCACAAGTACACAATAATAATACTTACGTGTTTAAGATGAAGATAAAGATCAGAAGGTGACATTCTTTGAGGTAGATTACACTTTATGTAGCCATTAATGCTTTAAAGATTTACTAGAGACTGAGAGGTAAAACGGAGGGTAAAACATTGATTTACAGTGTTCGAGAGTTTATAGTTAAAAAGGAGAAGGAGAAAGAGTTAGAAAGTGGGGTACGTGAGATATTAAATGTTAAATGGATATAAATGTGCCATATTTTGAATTTTGCTTGTTAAACTACCACCTCTTTTTCTTTTCTTTTTTTAAATAAGTCTTTTACTTTATTCTGACGTTAAGTTTATTGTATATAAGTAGTAAATATATTACTAGGCATTTGTACAATAAAAAAATAAGTAATGCCAGTGAGAGTTTTACAATTTTTTTTAGAAGATAGTTGTGAATTCGATGAAGACAAATTAACCAAATCGGCTAGAATTACAATATTGAGATGTAAAGAAAAATCTTTCATCCACACAAATAGACCCATAATATGACTAGCATATTTGGTAAAGTTGTGAGTGACAAAAATTCCTTGTCACTGAACATGTGAAAAACTAATACTATGAAAGAGGCAAAATTTGCCAAACAGTATAATTCTGGAAAAATTTTAAATAGATGGCATGCGTTCAAACTTTATTAATTAGTTGGACTCTTTTTTGGAAATCGAGTAAAGCAAAATCGACTTCCAGCAAAAATCGCCAAAGTCGACTTTAATATACTCGACTTCCTACCGAAAATTAGCTCTGAGGTGGATAAAAAAGGAAGTCGAGTATAGTAAACTCGATTTTGGCTAGGATTTTGGTTGGAAGTCGATTTTGCTATACTCAATTTCTAAAAAAGAGTCCAACTAACTAATAAACTTTGAACGTATGCCATCCGCCTAAAATTTCCCTAGTATTATACTGTTTGGCAAATTTTACCCTATGAAAGGCTTCTTCGAGAATCTTCGCATCAAAAATCATATGACCAAATGAGGCAAATGATTCATCCTTACCTCTAAAAAATTGATAATTATTTCTAAATCTCCTTCAAGAATAATTGAGAAAAATGCATATTTCATGAGCAAAACTTAGACCTTTCATTGCTATCATTACGTTTGGGTGAATATGGGCTTTTGCCCATTTCGTGCAAAAAAATTAGCGTGTTGCGCCCCCTTTCTCAAACTAATTAGGGAAATGCCCCTCTTTTGAAACTCGATTTTCTCAAAATTGAGTTTCAAACAAAAAAAATTTTGGGAGCCCTATAGTGGCATTTTAGGGAGCTTATAGTGACATTTTAAGGACCTATAGTGGCGTTTTGGAACTCGAGTTCCATGAACTCAAGTTCCATGCAAGTTTTTTTTTTTTTTTACCTATATATAACTCGAGTTCCAAAACGCTACTATAGGCTCCTTAAAACGCCACTATAGGCTTCTTAAAACGCCACTATAAGGCATAACTTGATTTTGAGAAAATTGAGTTTTAAAAAAGGGGCATTTCCCCAATTAGTTTGAGAAAGGGGACAACACGCTAATTTTTTTGCATGAAATGGGCAAAAGCCCATTTTCGCCTTACATTTGACATACATATTCAGTGAAATAAGATCCAAATGAATAACCTTTGTTCGTAGGCAAGCCAAGATGTATTCCCTACTTATTGAAGATTGTGGAAGCAAAGTACAAGATTGAACAAAAAGTAATAAATTTATGGTTCAAAAGTACGTTGATTTCAAAATTTTAATAATAATAATATTTCTATGCTAGATCAACTACATGAAATTTTGTAAGTTATTAAGAAGAATTTTAGAAGTATAATCTAAACAATCCCAAAGACAAATAGTTTAGTATATGTTTCCATTATGGAATAATAAGCCATTATATTTGTAAATATAAAATTGTAAAGAATTTTTTTTTTTTTTTTGAGAAACAAATTTTAAAGAATTAAGAGAAAAGGAAAATAGTGATGCAAGTATGACAAATGCAATTGAAGAATTGAAGCCATGATAAGTTATATATGAATTGGCAAGATCACCAAAAAGTATATGGCTATTTGATTGATGATTCGCTTCCGTTACAAAACATTGCACAAGTGCCAATGATAGGATACAATTCAAAACAATTATGAATAATCCAACCAATAAACGAAAGATTCATGGTAAATTAACAATGAAACTAAGGAAATAGTTATTTGTAGCCAGCATTATTCATGTACCATCCATATATCAAATTAATTTTGTCAAAGAATGAGATAATTTTAGAAAAGACTATTCTAGTAGTAGAGTGTTTGAATAATTCAGTATGGTTAATGAGTTGATTGTAAATTTTGTTATTATTGTTGAGTCATCTACTTTGTGGCACAATATAATCATTACGGCATGATTGTTTACACATTTAAAATTTAAGTACTTAAAATAGTTGGATTTAATTTCTTATACGTATGAGAATAATGCAAATAGTAATAATTTATTTCTTATAAGCATAATTACAAAACAATATGTGTATGCAAACCAAGATGACTTTGGATCCTTTTTTTACTATCCAAAAATACTACTACATCCATGCTAAGTGTAAGCACACGTTTGTTCCTAAAGCCCAAAAGAAAGGTCAATGGCCCAAAGAGCTCAAATCAATGAATTTGCAGAGAGTAGACTTGAAACTGAACTTTCAATGAATTGGGCACATCATGATCACAATAAGTTAGTAGCTATTGTAAAACATGAAACAAACAGTTTGACCAAGAAAAAATCTCCTCAGCAGTGTCCAAAGAAAGTTGTTCTTATATATTTCTCTCAAACTTAACCACAATTACAATTCTCGAGAGTACAGTGATTTCCCCTCTGTAATGGGATTTTCCTTTTTTATATTCCCCTTCCTTACTTCATCTCAGCCCTCCACATATAGATCGGATTGTGGACTTTGACACTTGTTCCATCAGTACCTTCCTGAAGTCTTTGTGGGCAACTGTAAGGTTAGAGGTCACTGTTCAGGCATCACCTCCACATTAATGCGGCCAAGGGGTTAGCTGCAGAACATTCAATACGGTGGTAACAGCTTTCTCCTCAAATATTTCTCAACTCTTTTTTGTCTTATCCCCACCTAATGTTTATCCTTACCAGGATGATCGTCTGTTACCTTGTTCTCGACGAAAGGTTAGATGTATGACCTCTACTCTGCTTGGCCGAGGAGGTACTTTTCCTCGAACAACATTTCCAATTCCTTATGACCAAATTCCTTTCACGGGCCATTATTCTATAGACCCACATCATTATTACCTATCCTCGGACTACTTGAGGTCCTCGGACATGACCTACGGCCCAATATCTATGTCTGGGCTCTTTATCCCTACACTAAGTACTCTATATTTCTATGAGAAACTAAGTACAATAGTTAAAATAAAGATGTATACACAATTCAATATTACAATTTAAGTATCTTTTAGCCTAATATGTGTTACAAAAAGTGTATTTATTAAGCTTAAACAATCATGAGACAAAATTAACAAAAGAAATATGTGTATCATAATTTATGAATGTCTAATTAATTTAAGTTAGTGATATATATAAAATTATTATTGATAGGATTGTAACCCTCTTTAGTGATAAGATAAGTGATAACATAAGGAATAGAATCATTTGTAATTGTTTATCTTTCATTTTCTAAATTCAAAACTCTTGTATCTAACATGGAATATTTCCTATACTAATGAATAGCCAAAAACAGGTCGTATTTTTAGGCTAGAAAAAATCAAATCCATTTACACTTGTATCTTTTTACATTAATAATTATACATATTTGTAAAATTTTAGTCAAGGAATGAGGAGGCTAGAATCGTCTATTTTTAAAGAAAATGTTAAAATTGTTGGGATTACTCTTAAACGCCACCCCCACCCCTCCCCCCTAACTCCAACATGGTTCTGCCATTGTATTTATACTACTATTTAAGGGGGCTTTTCTTGTTTGGGATCTTCATTTTTTTTGTTCAAAAATACTCCTACACCCTTCTGTTTAAGTAAAGACAAAAAAAATGACAATCTAGTAAAATACAACTCTAATTCCTATTAATACATTATCTAAAAAATAAGGTCACTCTCCTATTAATTTTCAAATTGCTTTAGAAACTTATAAATTAGATTTTCAAAATAAAAATTATATATAAAAAATAAAGAGACAAGTTTTTTTTTTGCTATAAAATAAGATCACTAAACCCAAAAAAAACATCGTCACATGTTGAAATTGAATTGACCCTAAAGGTTGGAATTGAATTTTGCTAGTCCAACTTTATTGTTATTGACCCTAAAGGTTGGAATTGAATTATGTTTTCAAACTTTTTGGGAAAGACTTTTCTTTGCTTACAAAACTAAGACTTTTCTTATTTAGTAACTCATTTATATAAATTAGATTTTCAAAGTAAAAATTATATATAAGAAATAAAGAGACAAGTATTTTTTTTTTTTTTGCTATAAAATAAAACCACTAAACCAAAAAAAAAAAAAAAAACCTCATCACACTCGCTTTACAAGTGTGACCGCTAGTCCAACTTTATTGTTATTGACCCTAAAGGTTGGAATTGAATTATGTTTTCAAACTTTTTAAGGAGGACTTTTCTTTGCTTACTAAATTAAGACTTGTCTTATTTAGTAACTCATGTATATTGAAAATTTAAATCCTATTTGACTATTTCCTTTTTGATGGGAAAATAATCTTTTTACCTATATTGTTTCAAAGACCTAATTCGTTTCTAAACTGGTGATTTTCTAACCTCTTTGAATCTAATTATTCTACCCTAACTAAACAAAACAAACTCTTTACCGTTTGAAAGAAATCCTATGTTCTTTTGTAGTTTTATATTTATGACATTTGACGAATTAGAATTGCGAAAGGAATTGAAAAATGATAAAAAATAAAAAAAAAAGTTTTTACAATAGAAATAAGACATTAAAAACACCCTAAGCTTTTTATCAATGGTGGCATACAACTAGGGAAACAAAGAATATAATAGCAAACTATGATGATTGCATGTGTTCGCATCAAACTAATGTATGTCAATAAATGACAGCAAATGATGGTACTAAACTGGTGTACGAGCATTATGTTGGGTGTATGCTACTTTAGGCAGGGAGTCGTACGGTAGGCTGCATGGACATCGATACAAGTACTGGTATAAGGGTACAACAATTCTTGAAAAATTAAAGTATGACACGTCAGGTACAACAATTAATTAATTAATACATATAGGTATATTTTTAAATATTTTAGACAATATATGTTTATTTTAGGATTTAAATTGTTAGAAATATATTAGACATATTAGCCTAATGTAATAGGCTCAAGCCCGCTCTTGCTTGTACTAGTAGTCTAGGGTTTAGCCGTCTATATATACTCATGTTAGGGTTCATTGTAACACAGGTTATTCTACTAGACTCTTACATAATAAAGATGTAGCCCTTAAGGGATTCCTCCGTGGATGTAGGCCGACAAAGCTGAACTACGTAACTCTCGTGTTCTCGGTGTTCCTATTCTTTGTTTCCCCTTTCGCGTCCACTCTAGCATATACAATATGGTATAACATATTGCGTTGCTAATAATATATTTAACATGGTTTCAAAGCCAAACTTCATTCTTGGCATTAAACAATTATCTCTACGCAGCAAAGAAGTTTCCCATGTAATCAACACAGATCCACCATGGTGACACTACTTGCCTACAGATCTGGACTTTGCGGCTTCACACAACTCCCACAGAATTACCATTGCTGTCTCGCCACCATGTCTTTGATCTCTCAAGCATGTCGTGCCTCCCCTTTTAGATCTGTGCAAATCAAGCCTTCGCCCGATGAAACCAACCATACAGAAGTTCTCCTCGGCCTCTCACAAGAAAAAACCAAAAGTCTAGAAACCATAGGTTGTCGCACATGCCACCACGTGCGAACAGAGTCCCCTGCTCATTCTCCCATGCGTTGTTACGATTTCCTCATGTGCAGCTCATTGGCCTGTCGACTGCCGATCTGCCTACGGAAGAAATCTAGCTTTCAACCGTTGATGCACGCGCCTCCACGCACTGATTGATTTCTGGGTTCTCCTCCATGCACCGGTGGTCATGTCACGCACCAGCCACGTGTCGAAAACCTTTGGTGATGCCATCCTTACATCATTTGATAACGTCATCAACCATGCAAGCACGACCATGTCAGTCCTAATCCTAGTCAACGCCATGTCATAGGATGATGTTAGCGTCACTGTAGCTTATCCATGACCCGATTCGAAAACCCGAAATTGACCCGAACTGTATAGCTTGTTGACTTTTCTTGACCATTGACTTTGACAAGATAGTTGCCTTTGCCTTGCATTGACCTTTGACCAAAAGTCAAAATTTTTAAAATGATCTATCTTGCTCAGTTTTTCGTGTAGATTTTGATTTTGGACTCTGTTTCTTCATTTGAAACTTTGAAATTTGTCAATTGGCATATTCTTCATTGTGGTTTCTTTAAAGGCATTCTTTAAATGATCTTCTCATGCTTATCCAACCTCAAGCCTTCATCGAGCTTCCGCCTTGAGTTTGAGGAAGGGTGTTAGAGATATATTAGATATATTAGCCCAATGTAATAGGCCTGAGCCCACTCTTACTTGTACTAGTAATCTAGGGTTTAGCTGCCTATACGTACTCATGTTAGGGTTCATTGTAACACAGGTTATTGTACTACACTCTTACATAATAAAGATGTAATCCTTAAGGGATTCCTCCATGGATGTAGGCCGACAAGGCTGAACCACGCAACCCTTGTGTTCTCGGTGTTTCTATTCTATGTTTCCCCTTCCGCATCCACTCTAGCATATACAACATGGTATAACACATCGCGTTGCTAATAATATATTTAACATAAATTAAGTAATAACACCAATTAAGTACAATAACAGCAGAAAAATGTTGTCCAAAATACAATTTTTGTTTCATTACTAAACCTATAAGCCAGATTAAAAAAAAAAAAAAAAAAAAACACTAAACCCACTAACCCGATACAATACACGCATAAGGAGATAAACATAAACCCAAAAAAAAAAAAAAAACAGAGAAAGGAAGAGTTGAAAGCCCAAAAGACATAGAACCCAAAACTTGCAGAAAAAGAAACAAAGGAGGGAGAGAGAAGGAGCTTTGGGGTCACCAAAGGCCAGAGGAGGTTCGATTGTCACCGATCTACTCCAAGAAAGCACACCACATAGATCAAGATCAAAGGACTGAGGGAAAGAGAGAGGTGTTGGTCCAATTGCTGTTCTTTCTCTCTCTCTCTCTCTCTCTCTCTCTCTCTCTCTCTCTCTCTCTCTCTCTCTCTCTCTCTCTCTTTAAGTTTTGCCATGTCTGGGAGGTTCCGCCGTGTCGTGACTATGTCTACGACATACCCAGATTTTTTTCCAAAAAAAAAATGAGGACACTTGTTGTGTACAAATTTTAGGGGTGTCTTACCAATACCTGTGTTGGACATAGGTACTTGGCCACAATTGTTGTGTCCACGCAACATAGGTTGTAGGCATAAGCAGGGATAGACCTACATAAGCCCCCCCCCCCCCCCAAAAAGGCTAGTATATTAAATTTTCGTCCTCATAGCCCCCCCATTAAAAAAAAAAAAAAAAAAACTGACAAACTAAAAACTGCCAAATAAAAATAAATGTGGACTGAAAACCTAAATTACAATTCTCAAATTTTTACCCTAACTTCACTCTTCCTCCACTCAACCTCATTAAGCATAAACACCTCCTTTGCTGCCTGCTGCTGTTGTTTTCCTCAGATTAGATCCGGACTGCTGCTGCAACTACTCCTCCTCATATTCTTGATCACAGTCACACACGGTAAATCTAAGAAATTTCTCTCCTCTCTAAGTTCATTTTTTTTTTTTATAGGCCACAAATGCGTTGACCCCTAGTGATGAATTAAGTTGATTAATTAGCCAAGTTATTAATTAATCAAGTTAACATGCAAATGGCGTGGTAGCACAAACAAATCACCAATAAACTAAAGTATGCAGTGGAAAATAAATTGACACGGTGATTTGTTTACGAATGGGGAAAACCTACTTGGCAAAAACCCCACCGGGTGATTTAAGGTCACCACTCCCGAAACTCCACTATTATCACAACAAGCGTTTACAAGTAAAGGAATTACAGTACCTTACCAACTTACAGTTGAACCCTTACTCCAATACCCAATTGGACTTGTTCTGTAGTAACAGTTTCTCCTTTTGATGCACGACTCCCAGTACGTGACTAGCCAATTGCGCGGATCCCAGTACGCGACTTCAATTCACCAACTAGAGAGAGAGTTGTTGGCTGCAAAGTTCTTCAATTCATCCACACGATGAAGATCAAGAAGATGCTTGGTTACAAAACCCTACAGTGCACATTACACAGCAACTTCTTCACAAGAAAATGAACTAGGGCATGAACTTTGTCTTGGATCACAAATTGCTTGAACAAGGATTTCTCAATGCTTGTGCAACTTGTGTACACTTTGACGGCCCTTAAAATAATCCTTTTTTATGTCTAGGGTTAAAAGAAAAAAAGTTCCAAAGACATATTCACAGATTAACAGAACTTTAGAATCTGTTTTTCTTAAATCTCGACAGCTAGAGGTGTCGAGGTGCTGTCAAGCAGCTGTCGAGCCTCGGGGCTGAAACAGCTTCTTAAAACTCGATAGATGCATGTGTCGAGCCAGGTGTCGAGCCAGGTGTCGAGCTTTAATAACTTGCACTTTTCAGCTTGTTTCTTGGACAGACTTGATGACTTCAACACTTGATCTTAAAAACACAGTTTTTTGAAGTGTTAAACACATCCTAAATCTACCCAAATACAAGTAAAGTGCATTTTGTCAAAGGATAAGCCAATTACATAAAATAATGAAATATGTTCAAAACACTTAAGCCACATATGTCCTAACAAGCTCCCCATTTGGCAATCCGTGACAAACCCACGACAAACAAATGAATATATGAGAGAAGTTATAAATCACTCAACTCATACTCACTTGTTGAATACAATAAAATCTATCCTAACACAAACTCTTGAAAAACTTTGCAAGAAGAAAGTTTATGGCAAGTAGACTTTGACAACCTGTATTTCTAAAACACTTTTAAACAAAACACATTAAGCCATCTTTGTGTGAAGTAGAAATAATAGATTGCATACAAATAAAGAAACATGTGTATAAAGATAGAGAAGAAACTACACATGTAAAGGTAGGTGAAAGAAATATACATCAACATATATATATAACACAAGTAAGCACAATGTATGTAAAACTGGTCACAAGACCGGAGTACATAAACAATGTATCTCTAAAAGGAATAAAAGAAAAGAAATACATGTAAATCCTCACTACATCCCTCATAGTAACGCTCCCCCTATCAAAAATGTCCTATACAAGCTTTCCCCCTAAGTATGATTACTCTCATAACCTAAAACTACTCCCCCTTTTTGTCACGAGTGACAAAGGGTAGAGTGTCAAGTAGACATCTCATCGGAAGAGCTAGCAACTCCACCATCATCATCTGAAGCATTATTGTCATCACCATTATCATCCTCAGTCTCAAAAGCCACATAAGGAGGTGGAGGAGAAGCCTCAAAAGCAAAACCGCCCATAGTCGCCTGTTGCCGAGCAATGCGACCAACACGAACGTTCACCCGATACAACTCTGTAGAGAGTGCATCAAGGCGAGTAACCATACACTAAAGATGCGCCATGATGTCCCCGAGTGACACATCACTCGAGGAAGAGGAATGAACAGATGTAACCCGAGCAGATCGAGATGGAGTCGGACAGGAGGAAGGAGGTGTTGAATCCGTCTGTCGCGACCTAAACTGCGCCTCACTACATTTTACTGTAGCGGCGTCTATGGCAGCCATGACATGGAAGGGGTCGGACAAAGGAAGTGGGACGAAGAAGTGGCGTAGAATCCTTGTGATAGTAGAAGGAAAGATGAGCTTATCACGGGTAGCCATATCCCTATAGACATCTATGACAGAGAAGATAAAGTGTAAAGGAAAGTCTATAGTGAGGTGCTCTAAAAGAGACAGCAAAAACTGAGCACGAGGCTCTGTGATGGAGTTGTAGTGAGAGAGTGGGTGCAAAAAAAAAGTCATTACCATGTTCAGGAAACGAAGACCTTTAGCAAAAGGCCTATATGGTGTGAACTGACGCTCACCCCAATCAGAAGGGCGCTCACAAAAAGCGGACATCATCTCGTCTTTGGACACAATCCATAGACGCTCATAACTAGGGTAGTCAGGATGCGCAACCCTCGGAACATAAAGCACCTCAAAGACCAACTCCGGAGTGATGATAATGCGCGTACCTCGAACGCGAGTATGAAAGAGAGGTACTGAAGAATCAATTCCATGCATGTTGGAGTAATACTCCTATATCAGCACGGAAGGACAAGTAACCAGGACGTCACACAGTGACTCCTAACCCCGACTGTGAATGACATTGGGAAGGTCAGTGTCAGCAAAGTTTGCTAGAATAACTTGGCTTTTCGAATGAACACCTCATTTAAAAAAATTCTCTGAGAAGTCCTGTTGGGCTTTCTCATCACGGAACCAAACAGAAGAAGGAGTAGGATCAGAAGACGAAGAGCTCCTAGAACGAAGAGGGTTCTGGGATGGAATGGATTTATGTTTTGGTGCCATAGACACTACTAAAGCAAACAGAGAGAGAGGGAGAAAGAGAGAAACACACAGAAAAGTCCCAAAGCAGTTCAATATATAACAAGTATATTGAAAAGATAGAACGTATGCATGAGAAATGCATGAACATGTGACATGCAAACTGAAAAACATCATGGGCTCAGCCCAACCCAATCTTAGCAGCATACAATAAGATTGCACACATCTAAATGCATGAAA
This sequence comes from Castanopsis chinensis, assembly GCA_032878915.1. NCBI lineage: Eukaryota > Viridiplantae > Streptophyta > Magnoliopsida > Fagales > Fagaceae > Castanopsis > Castanopsis chinensis. The sequence goes on from JAVQMG010000086.1 coordinate 2,377,501, forward strand.
ATATTGTTAGAATGTCAATGTGATGCAATGCATGTAGTTTTAAAATCAAATCTATAAAACTTATCCCAAAAATTGCAACAAACACTCATCAATTTTGAAAAATCCCAAAAATTTTCAAAAACCCAAAACCTAGGTTTCAAAATATGAAATGCATGAAGAATGAGAGATTTAAAATTTATCAAGTGAAGAAAACTTGAAGAAAGCTTGAAGAATCCTTAGGAAGAGGTTTGGAGTGATTAAGAGAGGTTTTGGAAGAGAGAACACTCAGGTATCGAGAGAGACATCGAGAGAAATGAGAGAAACGATCGCGCAGAAACTATATATACACCTTCAGTAAATCTCGACAGATGCAGGTATCGAGACATCTGTCGAGGTAGGTGTCAAGGAAAACAACTTCGATAGATACAGCTATCTAGGAGGTGTCGAGGATCAAGGATCAGACACAAAAAGAATCTCGATCAATCCACCAGCTATCGAGAAGCTATCGAGGAGACAGAAAGTTTCTCAATCGATCCATCAGGTGTCGAGAAGCTATTGAGATTGCGATAAGAAAAAAACTGAAAAGCTCGACAGACAGCCAGGTGTCGAAGAGGTGTCAAGGAGGTGTCAAGCTTGCTTTAAAATATCAATTTTTCAAGAAGAGAAAAACACTGATATGAATGCAATCACGCATGCAACTCAACCAATGATCCAATCAACATATTAAGCTCTGAAAAAAATCTCTCAACAACAATATTAAGCATATGGATCCCAAAACACACACACACACACTAAACAAGCCTAACCAATTTTATTTTTCAAAAATGAGTTAAGACAGTTTAGTGAGTACACATTAGCGCATGTAAACCTTGTGATGGCCAAATCACATTGTACATGCACATGTATCAAGAATAGCAAAGAATATTGCACGTTGTGTGTGAAAAAATTGCAAGATTGCATAAGTGTCTCAAAGTTATAATGATTTTAGATATGGGAGAATCACTTTAACTCACACACAATCATAACTGTTTGATAGGGACTATCACCTTCAAGGTACATCCTATAACTCCCACATCTCCCGGAATACACGCTTGCAATCATATTTTAAAGCGTTTTGTTCTTTTTGCTTTTATTTCTTTGCATATTTTCTTTTATTAAGAAAACCATGCATGGGCATATAAGAGAGAAAAGAAATACCCAATTATGTTAAAACTTTTAACATTACACTTTTGCTATGCCGAAGCATACAGATATCATTTCATGATTGGTGGGTAACAGTGGTAAGATGGTTATTTATGTCTTTCTCTTAGGATTTTCTAGTCCTACCCATCAAAAAGAGTGATACGAGTGTTAAGTACAAGAAATCACTTAGCCTTACTCATCACAAACAAAGAGCCACAAAACTTACTTACTTAATTGTGTACAAGAATGCTCATCTAAGCTACAAGAGACACAAAGTTTAGAAAACTCTGTGTCAATGGCCATTTTAAGGTTCACAAGAACCAATGTACACAAACACATACTATTTTTGTATTTTTCAATTTTTTTTATTTTTATCTGAAAAGCAAAAATAAAACACAAAACTGAAAACAGACAAACAAAAATATGTTAAACAAAGCAAAAACAATACATAAAACTAGACTGACTCAAAACAGTAAAGCAACACACACAAGTAATGCAAAAACAAGAACAAGAAGGGGAGAGAGAGAAAAACGTGAATAAATCAATTGGAACCCTTTTCCTTCCACACTTTGGAAGTACTTTTCCTTTTGACAAACCCTTGAACGGTTTCAATCCTTCCCCCTCATCACCGGTTCAAGTTCGAAATGAACATAAGGGCTTTAAGAAGATCTCTAAGAGGAGCAATAGAGGTTTGAAGTTGATTTTGGTTCCCAGATGCTATCATGCCATTGCTCTGTTGAGTGACTAACCACTTATAGCAATTTGGTCTAGTTTGACCGGCAATACCACAATGATAATAGAGATGCTGCTTCTTTTGTTTAGGCTTTTGAGAGTTAGCCTTCTTAGTCCTAGGGTTTTTAGTTTCCCTCTTCTCAAGCTTAGGGGGTGCTCCTAAGATGGACTTACCTTTGTCTATATTCTCACTAGCTAATTCAGTTCTAACATCATTGTTCTCAATTTTAATGTTATTAGCAAGAGGAACAAAAACAGTAGTACTGGCAAAAGAAGTATTAGAGGAAGAGAATTCATACCCCAACCCTGTTCGATCAGAAGCAAATTTCTGAATACTGAGCATCTCATCCAGCTTTACACTTGACGTCGTCTCCAATTGTGCTCTAACTTGAAATAGCTCCGCTTCAAGTTTTTTGGTCTTCTCAGCCAAGAAATTGTTCTCAAAACTCAGTGCCCCAATGGTCTGATTTCCTTCATTAAACTTAGTAGAAAGCCCCTCATGGTCAAGTTCCACATCACTGAGCTTCTTGGTGGCCAGCCTATAGAGTTTCTCATGCTTCTCAGAAAGCTTGTATAGTTTCTCATAGGCAATATGGATATCGTCTTGGTCATCCAAAGTTTCAAACTTGGCATCCACCAACTCTTTTTCTTCATCTACTTCCTCAGTATTCCCTTTAGTAGGATTAACAGTGGCAGTGAAGGCGTTCAAAATTCCGTCATCTTCATTGTCGGAATCATCCTCAGGATTAGTGTTGCTCAATGTAGCAGCAAGTGCCTTGCTCTTCCCAATGCTCTTGAGATATGTGGGACACTCTTGTTTCATGTGACCGAAACGTTGACACTCGAAGCACTTGGGTCCAGTGGGAACAATGTATTGATTGCCATCCTTGGTATCCTTTTTCCCTTTATCTAGGCTCTTGAATTGAAAAGAACTGGATTATCTACGGTCCTTGTTGAAGCCTTTTCCATTGGCATTTTTCATGAATTTCTTGAATTGCTTAGTAATGTAGGACTTCATCTTTTAATCTTCATCATCTGAAGACTCATCTATGTCACTGCTCTAAGCCTTTAGTGCCATGCTCTTACTTTTTCCCGACTTACCCATTTTTGTCAACCCTAGCTCATAAGTTTGCAAATTACCAACCAGCTTAGTCAGAGGAATCTTGTCAATATCCTTCGATTCCTCTATCGTCGTGATCTTGCCATGGAATCTCTCGAGCAGAGATCTGAGCACTTTTCTTACTATCTTGGGTTCAGGAATGGTTTCCCCAAAATTGAAAGCTGAGTTCACTATATCTTTGAGCTTGGCATAGAACTCATCGAATGACTCATCTTCCTCCATTTTAATTTCTTCAAAGCTTGTATTGAGCCTCTGTAACTTCGAATCCTTGACAGCCTTGGTTCCCTCATAAGTTGTCTGGAGAATGGTCCAAGCTTCCTTAGCAGTTTCTGTGGAGGAAATCTTCTTGAATTCCTCATTAGTTACCGTACTGAATAAGGCATTCAATACTCTGCTGTTAAAATTAGCCGTCTTGATCTTGGCATCATCTCATTCGGCCGGTGCTTCTATAGGCTTAGTCCAGCCTATCTCCACAGCTTGCCACACCTTCTCATCTAGTGACTGCAAGAAAGCTCTCATGCATACTTTCCAGTATGCATAGTTAGTACCATTAAACAATTAAGGTATAATAAGAGACTGACCTCTATCCATGACAAACAGGGGTTAATGGATCACACACAAGAATTAAACCTTAATCAAAGTGTATCTGCTCTGATACCACTTGATAGGCCACAAATGCGTTGACTTCTAGTGATGAATTAAGTTGATTAATTAGCCAAATTATTAATTAACCAAATTATTAATTAACTAAGTTAACATGCAAATGGCGTGGTAGCACAAACAAATCACCAATAAACTAGAGTATGCAGTGGAAAATAAATTGACACGGTGATTTGTTTACGAATGGGAAAAACCTACACGGCAAAAACCCCACCGGGTGATTTAAGGTCACCACTCCCGAAACTCCACTATTATCACAACAAGCGGTTGCAAGTAAAGGAATCCATGTACCTTACCAACCTACAGTTAAACCCTTACCCCAATACCCAATTGGACTTAATCTGTAGTGACAGTTTCTCCTTTTGATGCACGGCTCCCAGTACGTGACTAACCAATTGTGCGGATCCTAGTACGTAACTTCAATTCACCAACTAAAGAGAGTTGTTGGCTGCAAAGTTCTTCAATTCATCCACACGATGAAAATCAAGAAGATGCTTAGTTACAAAACCCTACGGTGCACATTACACAGCAATTTCTTCATAAGAAAGATGAACTAGGGCATGAACTTTGTCTCAGATCACAAATTGTTTGAACAACGATTTCTCAATGCTTGTGCACTTATGTATACTTTGACGGCCCTTAAAATAATCCTTTTATATGTCTAGGGTTAAAAGAAAAGAAGTCTCAAAGATATATTCACGGATTGGAATCAAAACAGAACTTTAGAATCTGTTTTTCTTAAATCTCGATAGCTAGAGGTGTCGAGGTGCTGTCGAGCAACTGTCGAGCCTCAGGACTGAAACAGCTTCTTAAAACTTGATAGATGCATGTGTCGAGCCAGGTGTCGAGCTTTAATAACTTGCACTTTCCAGCTTGTTTCTTGGATAGACTTGATGACTTTAACACTTGATCTTGAAAACACAATTTCTTGAAGCGTTAAACACATCTTAAATCTACCCAAATACAAATAAAGTGCGTTTTGTCAAAGAATAAGCCAATTACATAAAATAATAACATATGTTCAAAACACTTTAAGCCACATATGTTCTAACAGTTTTTTTCATTGCTATATTTCTCTCCTCTGTCTGCCCTCTGCGACTCTGCATTTTTTGTTATGAACTGTGCTTTTTATGGACTGCCTTGGTGTGTTGTGTCATGTGTGGACCGTAGACTTGTTTGTGTTTGTGGCCTTTTGTGATTGTGTGGACCGGTTAATTGGTTTTATCTACAAAGAATTAAAGAAATAAAGTGAGACCTGGTCAGTGACTCAGTAGGAATGGATGTGAGTACTGAATATTTGATAATGAATTTGTGATGGTTGCCTTTGGTAGTCACTGTTTTGTCCTTTGTGAGTCCTGTTAAGTGTTAACTGTAAAGAGGGAAGACTACTCTTTGGTAAGTCATAAATGATTTTTTTGTGAGACTAATTGACCAAGTCTTTGGTATTGTTTTGGTTTTATCAAAAATGATGTCTTTGTCCCTTTATGTGATATGGCTAATATTAGTAATATATATATATATATATATATATATGAACTTGTGAACTTTGACTTTGTCACTTGATGTAATGTGGCTAATATTATAATACATATAAACTTGTGCAGTTGCGCTTGTCTGTTTATGATTATTTTGGTTTTAGATTTTTTTTTTTTGGTTGAGAAGTCCCTTTTTTTTAGTTGGTGTATAGAACTACGAAATATGGAGATAATGAAACATTTTTTAAAAAAATTTGTAGATCATGAGTAAGTCCACCACAATATTAATTTTTTTCAAAAAAGAAAATCTAAATAATTCTAAAGTCATAGCTCATGATGCAAGATTGCCAACCCCTAGCGTTGATGTCCCAGTTTTTGAAAATCTCCAAACAAGATTTCCAAATGTCATTCTTGACGAAAGTACAGGTTTTGTGCGTGATCCTGGAATGCGTAAGCAAATATGGGAATATGATGCTAATGAACGGGATGAAATTTGACGAGCTTACATTAAGCTTGGTCCATACCAACCTAAACTAGATGAGTACAAGAAAACTAAATTTGGAAGTCATTATCGTAAATTTAGACATTCATGGTTTGCAATTAAGGAATTTAGTACATGGCTTGAATATTCACCTAGTAAAGATGCTGCTTTTCGTCTACCATGATTTCTCTTTGACAAGCCAACTAGGAATTTTAGGAGTCATGTATTCACTAAGAATGGATTTCAGAATTGGAAGAAAGTTAATGATGGAAATAATTGTTCCTTTTTGAATCATATGGGGAAAGAACCTAACTCTTTTCATAGAGCTTCTGAGCAAGCCATGACAGATTTGATGAACCAGTCTCAACACATACAAAAGGTGCTTGAAAATTTCAATTCTGATCAAATTGCAAGCAATCGATTGTGGTTAAAGGCCTCAATTGATGTTGTCAAAGTGCTTGCATTTCAAGGACTTGCTTTTAGAGGATGAGATGAAAGTTTTGATTCAATTAATTGTGGGAATTTTCTTGAAATATTGGATTTGGTGGTATCATATAATGAATATGTTGCAAAAGCGATAGAGAAAGCTCCCAAAAATGCCTCTTACAAATCACCAAAAATTCAAAAGGAAATCTTACATGTATTTTCAAACAAGGTGAAAAAGGCAATTTGTGAAGAAATTGGTGATGTAAAGTTTTGCCTAATTGTTGATGAAGCTCGTGATGAGTCAATGAAGGAGCAAATGGCTATTGTTATAAGATTTGTAGACAAAGATGGTTTTGTTCGAGAACGTTTTTTTGGGGTAGTTCATGTCCCCAATACTACGGCATTAACCCTAAAAGATGAAATATATTCTATCTTGTCACATCATAGTCTGGATATTCAAGATATTCGAGGGCAAGGATATGATGGTGCAAGCAATATAAGAGGTGAGTGGAATGGATTAAAAGCTTTGGTTTCAAATGATTATCCATATGCTTACTATATTCATTGTTTTGCACATCGCTTGCAATTAGCATTAGTGGCAGCATCAAAAAAAGTTATTCTTGTTCAAAGCTTTTTTAATAGATTATCATCTATTGTCAATGTTGTTAGTGCTTCATGCAAGCGTACAGAGCAACTAAAAAAAGCTTATGCTGATCAAATTGTAAATTTTGTTGAAATTGGTGAGCTTAAAACTAGAAGAGGACTTAATCAAATTAGCACATTACAACGGGCTGGAGATACTCATTGGGGTTCTCACTTGAGATCGATTTCTAACTTGGTAAATATATTTAGTCCAACATGTGAAATTTTACTTAAGATCATCAAGGAAGGAAATACTACTTCCCAACGAGAAGTAGCATGCTCATGTTATCATGCTATGATTTCTTTTGAATTTGTATTCATTTTGCATCTCATGAAAGAAATTATGAAGATTGCCGATGCACTTTGTCAAGCTTTGCAGTGTCAGTCTCAAGACATTTTAAATGTGATGGATTTTGTTTTATCCACTAAAGCACTTATTTAAAAATTCAGAGATGAAGAGTGGGATAATTTACTTACCACTGTGAAATCATTTTGTGAGGCACGTGACATAGATGTCCCTGATATGAATGCTCATTATGTTGAGAGAGGAGGTCTAGCTCGTTATCAACAAGATGACTTCACAATTGAGCATCATTATTAGGTAGATATTTTTTGTGTTGCAATAGATTCTATATTACAAGAATTAAATCATCGGTTTAGTAAGCATGCGGTGGAATTGCTTACTCTTAGTTTAGCTCTTGATCCTAAAGAGCCATGTGAGTCCTTTAGAAGTATAGACATTTTGTTGTTAGTAAGCAAGTTTTATCCAAAAGACTTCACAAATCAAGATATGACACTTTTAAAGACAGAAGTTGATCATTATGAGCACAATGTAGTTCGGCATCCGGACTTCAAGGAGCTATCAAGTATTTCTGAGTTGTGCCAATGGTTGGTAAAAACCCAAAAATCAATATTTTACCCATATATTTATAGATTGATTACACTTGTGCTTACTCTTCCAGTTTCTACTGCAACTACAAAGCGAGCATTTTCAGCCATGAATATTATCAAGAATAGGCTTCGCAACAAGATGGAAGATGATTTTCTAAAGGACTCTATGATTTTGTACATTGAGAAGGAGATTGCTGTAAAATTTGGTACAGAATCAATCATAGACGACTTTCGAGACTTAAAAGAGTATCGAGTTTCATTTTGATAAATATGTTGAAATGTTTAAAAAACACTTATTTTGTATGTTATACTTTGTCGACATTTTTATAATATCAAATGTTGAAGAAACATTTATTTTATTTGTAATATTTTATTGAATATGAAATAGATGTTAGTTTTTATTTTCATAAAAAAAAAAAAAAAAAATTTGTTTTAAGCTTTGGCCCCCCCAGGTTCAAATCCTAGTTCCGTCCCTGGGCATAAGAAATCCATTAGAACTCAAGCATACAATCAAAACATGTCCAAAGAGCATGGTATTGTTGAAATGAATATAGAAATGTAATTAACACATGTAAATATAAAGAAAAAAAAAACATAAATCTAAGGCTTAGATTATGGATAATTGAGAGGATTCATGCCTCCTTTAGTACCTTAAAGTGCTCTTTTTACTGACTGCAACTTTGTGTGTTTATCAAAAAAGGATGGTGGAAAACCTAGCAAGGCTGCAAGATTCGAAGAAAGATTTAGTAATTAACTTCAAGGAGACTAAATGAGAGTGATAGTTGGAACTCTTGAGTGGGAGACTAGCTCACTAATGATGAGCAACCAAAAAAACATAGTCTAATTCATAAGAGATTCCTTCCTATCACTTTTGTAGAGGAAGACTACGCTCTATTTGTTTTGTTGTAAGATGTTTTCTGAAAAACATTTTCAACATTTTCGAGTTTTTGTTTTGTTATAAAATCTTGGTCAAATTGAAAATATTTTCCATTGACTAGGTAATTACAATATAAAATTTTGCAAAATGTTTTATAGCAATTTTTTTTTTTTAATTTTTTTCAAAAGCATGAGTGGGATACTAGCTTTCTAAGAGCATTAATATTGGTGGTGCTTAACATTGTTATTGATTCCGTTCCGTTTCGGCCGGAACGGCCGAAATTTTTCGTTCCGGTATGCAAACCGGTACCGGAATACCCCATGTTCCACCTCAGGTCAGATTTTGGTCCATTCCGGTCATTCCAGACAATTCCGGCCGAGATGTGAATTTCGGCCAGTACAAGATTTGGCCTGAAAAAAAAAAAAAAAAAAAAAAAAAAAAAAAAAAAAAAAAAAAAAAAAATTCCAAATTCCAAATCTTCTTGGTTAGCTTATTAGTTATTATGGTCTTATGTTATGAGTAAAGACTTGTTATAAATCTTCTTATTGTTTGATGTTGTATTGAAGTTTAAGACATAAGAGTTAAGACTAAATGGTTTGTATCATTTGATGTTTAGTTTTTGTCTTGTAAATTTTCTTATTTTATTATGTTAAATTGATGTTATATTGATGTTTAAGACTTAAGAGTTCAGACTAAAAAAGAGTTAAGACTAAATGATTTGTATTATTTCATATTTAGTTATTTATTTATTAGAATTGACAATTTTACAAGAATATATATAATTTAATTTTTAGGAACCCCGAAACACCCTAAAACGGTACGCCGAAATCGGCCGGTACCAAAATATTTCATTCCACTGGACAAACCGAAACGGGGTCCGAAACGGTATTAATAACTTTGGTGCTTAAAAGCCATATTGCTATTTTTAGCACTACCAATACTAAAAAGCATGCTGCAATGGTGGTGCTATAACTAAAATTTTTTAGCTTCTTACTACTGTGCACAGTCATCTATAGTTGTGCACTGTAGCAAAAAAGTTAAAGCAAAAATTGTATTTTATTGCACTTCCACGCCCTCTTTCTCCCTTGCACACTATTTTTCAGCTAATGACTCTCAGCTCTCTTCAGTTTTTAGATTTGGAATGTTAGGTTGTTTTTTGGGTTTTACAAATTGGAATTTTGTGAATTTTTTGATTATTATTATTTTTTTTTTGTGTGCAAATTTGTGTGTTAGTGTATTCAGATCGGAAGAAAAATAGAAGGCCAAACCCATTGCAATAATGGTTGTGATGGTTGTTTATCGTAATTGATATATTATTTTATTGGATTGAAAGCTAAAATAAAACCACTGATGTTGGATGTTTTGTAAAGTGAGAAAGTAAAATAGATAAAATAGCTTTTTGTCTTGCCAAATAACTAAATTTATGACTCCGCCAATGTGGATGCTTTAAGGGCACTAGCATCCAAGGATGGGAAAAAAAAACTTATTTTACATCCTCAAACACCACTTTATCTATTTTACCAATACATTTCATAACTCACTCAATATCTTAGTTTCTATTTTTACATACAAGCTAATAAAATAATATAAACTACCTAATAGAATAAATATAAAGAGAGAGAGAGAGAGAGAGAGAGAGAGAGAGAGAGAGAAGATAGAAGAGAGAAGGAGTGAATAAAATAGCAATTTTTAGTTTTACAACCAAAGGTACAGTAGGTTCTATATATGCCATCTAAAGCAGGATGGAAGCAAGTTTTGGGCTCCTTAGGATGTAATAGCAACAAGAGGGGTTTTTAACTCCCCAATGCTAATGCTCTAGTGATGGACAACCAGAAAGCTTAGTCTAACTCACAAGAGATTCCTCTTTATCACTTTTGTATGGCCAAAATGGGAATTTAACCATAACTTTCCAACTATATAGTTAGTAGGCTTGGTTCACAAACTATATTATTTAGTAACATCTTGAGTCTCAAAAACTCAATTTTGGGACTATAAATCGAGTCTTTAAGGCTCGGTTTTTCAGTTTGATGTGGCATTTTTTCTAGGTGGCGTCCACTTAGAAATCGAGTCTCTAAGACTCGATTTATGTGACGTGGCCATCTGGATCTGACGTGGTCGGTCCACGCGGAAAAACAGGAAACCGAGTCTCTAAGACTCGATTTCAATTTGGGGTTTTTTCAAAATTAACGCCTCTCACACACATCACTCTCCACTCCCACTCACCCTCTCTCTAACATAAAGCAGACTCTCACGCTCTCACTCTCCCTCACCACCCTTTCACTCTCACATTGAACCTCAACCTCTCTCACTCGCTCACCCTCTCCACTTTGACTCACTCACCCTCTTCATACTCATCCATTGTTCTCTCACAGTCTCCACTCTCAGTCTCCACTATTTCACATTGATCGCCTTCGCCAAAAGATAGTGCTTTCACCACAGCAAGGTGTACAAAGCTTTGACTTCCTTCAGTCTACGCGGACTCTTAAAACTAAAAAAAAAAGGTGAGTCGCTTTGTACAAAGTTCACTGTTTGGTTGCCGAGAAACAATGGGAAAAATCAAAGTAACTTTGGTTTCACCAAGTTTTTTTCTATTTTGGTTTCTGTTTACTCATTTCTAATAGAACTGTTAAAAAAGATCGAAGCTTTATTGTTTTTTGAGATTGAATTGGTTTGTGGGTTTGATTTTTTATATTTTTTTGGTTTTGTTTTGCGCGTTGTTCTGTTCATGGGTTGATATCAGGCAAATTTCAAATTTCTATCTTGAACTATGCATTGTTCTGCAGTGATGATGTTAGGGTTTGTTAACTGGGTCATTATTTGAGATACAATATTTGTTTGATTTCTAGTGAAGTTTGTGGATGGAATTTATATAGGTTAGTAAATACTTTAGGCAGGTAGTTTCAAAAGGAATAATGGTCCTTGGACATACACAATATGTGTGGATGTTTTAGATAATTCATTTTAAGGTTTTAACTAAAACAAATTGAAGATGCTGGGGAGGGGTATAGGAGAGAGGTGCTTGTTTGCTTACTAGGCATATGAGCATTTGGTAATTAAAGGTGTGCGGTATTATAGGTTCGAATTCATTTGGTCAAGATTTATGAAGCACAAGTTGGTAACACCAAGTTTTATCTAGAAACTATCTTTTTGGTAAGTTTTTTCTTTCTTTTAATGATTAATTTTTGTCTTGCATTCGATTTATGGACGATGGATGCAAGCAGAAATTTTCAAGTAAGGCTTTGGATGCTTTTGACTTGTTCTTATTCTCTTTTTTTGAGATACACTATTTGTTTGAGTTAAAGTGAATTCGTGGATAGAATTTATATAGGCTAGTAAGTATTTCTTCATGCCAACAACAAAAGAGGTAACTAATGGTCCGTGGCAGGCATGATCCATGTGGATGGTTAGAGAATTCATTTTAAGGTTTAAAGTAAAACAAATTAAAGATACTGAGAAGGGATGTTGGTAAGATTTGGTTGCTAGCTTACTTGGCATATGGAAATTTGGTAATTAAAGGTGTGCTGTGTCTTATAGGTTTATGTTCATTTGGTCAAGATTTATGAAGAATATGACTTTCATTAATAAGGTACTGCAAGTATTATAGATTAACTACCTAATAAGTTACTTGCCCTTTTTAATTAATTCTTCTCTAAAGGTACTGCTAGTGATCAACAAAAAACAGTTTAAACTAAAAATTCTCTGTAGCGGATTATCATGTTAGATTTGCCCAATAATCAACCCCTCTAGTAACTTATTATTGTAGGGGCCTGAGATTAATCAGATGCTGAAATTCTCAACCATGTCATCCTTTTTTATTACTTTGCATGGAACAAAAAGTTATTTGGTAAATACTACTTGTTAGAAAAAAAATATATTGGTAGGACAAACATATACAAAGTTTTCATTTTAAGAGGAAACAAAAAATTCAATTAGTTCCCTAAATGTTGATGAGGATCATTAAATGTTGGCGAGTTTGCTAGTTTACGCAATTAACCTGTTTAATCGAATTTTTTTTTAATTGAAATGTCAATTGTAAAGTCACGTTATTTTTCCAATAATTTTGTGCGCATGGATGGGTAAGATTTCTTTCTAAATACAAATGGTGTTAAAAAGTTCCAAAATTTATTACTAATTAAGTGTCAATTTTGATTGTGCAGTTCCAAAATATTTTTTTTTAACATTTTGTTAATCATGGGATAGTTGTAACTAACTTACTGAAAAGTTGACTGTAGAGTGTAGACGTTGACTTGTAACCTATGTAATAAATGATGTAGGCAGTGAAGAGGGAAAAGAAGCAAGACCATATATAGTTAGAATATGTAATAGGGATTTCCATAACAGACATGGAGATCAGACGCATGAACTATATGAAGGTTGAAGGTTAAAATTTTGTCTTTTTTCTATTTATGTTCTCAAATCTCAATTGAAGAAAAAATAAATGAATCTGGTTTTTATACTCTTGAATTTTTTAAACTGTAGACTTTTGGAGATACCAATAACAAACCCCTGCTTTTCCATAAAAAAAAGAAGAAGGGAATATTGTACTTATCCAAAAAAAAGGGAATGTGATGTTAGAGTGGTCTAATTGCATTCAAGCCATGTTTAAGACGTTTCCAACATGTAATTGACATTAGAATTTAAAACTTCTACTCTTGGATACCTACCAAAAAAATTTTAAAGCTTCTACTCTTGAAACATTCATATGTGTTTGAAAAATTTATTTAAGGCATGACTAATGCATGTCAAGGAGTTGGGCAGCTGTTTAAGGCATATGGGATGCATATCTTATGCAGTCCATGCCCATGTTTCCTAGATTTTTGCTCTTTATTGGCTTGTTTTGGTGTGGCCTATTAAGCTAGATATGCGTGCATATACATTATCATGGAATAACACAACAAATAACCATTAACATGGATCCCATATTGGTATAAGGCTTGGTATACATATGTATGGGCAGAGTTTAATTTTTAATTTCAATATCTTTTTTATGTTTTTTTGTTGTTGCATGTGTATGTACTTGTTTATAAGTTCCTTTATTGTTTAAAAAACTCATTAGTAATTTAAAGTTCGAACAAGGAAACAAGTTAGTGTTTCAAATGTCCACAACTCAAGTTTTCATATTGTATGCTGAATGTTCAATTTTTTTCAAGCCCATTAATGAATAAGAAATGATGTTAAACCTGGAAGATAGTAAATGACAATTAAAATTGAATTATGAAAGGTCAACATATAGGAGAAAAACAAAATTTAATCTGTACATTAGACCTGAACATGCATAGTTCAAATTTCTATCTTGAACGATGCATTGTTCTGCAGTGATGATGTTAGGGTTTGTTAACTAGGTCTTTGTTAAATTAAATTGTTGATATCAGGGTTTTGTTAAAGTTGATGATTTAGTGTTTAATTGGATCCATGTTACTGAAAGTTTGATGACTTTCTTCTTGCTAAATTTGATAATGTCAGAAATGATGTTGTGTTTATTAATGTAATATTGCTATAGTGTTATTTTATTTGATTTTATTTGCTAAGTTCTTGCCTTTTCTGCATTTATTGTGTTGGGATATTTTATTTGATATTGAATTATTGTTTGTTTACTTCTGTCATCTATTCCAATTATTGACTTTCTTTTACTTTCTTGTGCAGTATGGCTGCTGTAAATGCTGGGTGGATTGACTATACACAGCCTGGAACCATTTACACGTCGGTGTTGTCACAGTAGCTCAAGCATCGGTCCGAAGCTATTTGGAATGGGCAGGTAAAACACAACACTAAAGATTTAACTAATGTACATGCATTTGTTGTCCTATATTAATCCATGGTTTTGTTCTATGCAGGATCTAGGTCCTTTACCTGTCGTAGCTGTAGTTCAGAGTTCTCTAATCGAGAGCCAATGGTGGACGACCGAGTTAAGAACTTCATCAATGCAGTTGGTTCGGAGGGACTCTTTTGGCTCCCGGGTAGAGAGATTGACCATGGCCTGATAACAGCCTTAGTGGAGTGATGACGGCCCAAGACTCACACCTTCCACATGCCACATGGTGAGGTCACCATCACATTGCAGGATGTGGAGGTTCTTCTTGGGCTTCCTGTTGATGGTGACACTATAACAGGGAGCACGTAAAAAACTTGGGTGGATGTGTGTCGGGACTTCCTTGGCTTTCAACCTATAAATCAAGACAACCATAAGCAACTTACTGGCCAGAGGATTCTCACCAATCAGCTTTTGGAGCAAGTTGCTAATCCATTGCCACCTAATGCTGAAGAGGATCAGCTGGATAAGTACACACGATGCTACATCCTAGCGCTACTAGGGGACACAATATTCATGGATAAATCCGGCGATAAGATGCATCTAATATGGGTGCAGCAGTTGGAAGAACTTTGCAACCCACGAAGGTACAGTTGGGGAAGTGCTTGCCTTGCATGGTTGTACTGAGAGCTATGTAGGGTAAGCGAGGTCACCAGTCAGATTGGTGGGTGCTTACTGTTGGTCCAGTATTGGGCATGGGCCAAGTTCCCCTATTTATGCCCGGCAGTTGAGCATGGCCCGCCAGTGGATGCTTATGATCCTCCAGTGCGTGGTCCATTGTCCCTAAAGTAAGTCTCTACCTCATGCACGTCATATACGGTCGTTAGTTTCCAAATGCGAAGAACAAAAACCAAAATGCAATCTAGTGATATTATATAAAAACAATGATGGCACTTGCCTATTTTGTAGCACTACCACTTGTCGAAGCCCCATGGGAATTGGGACAACTTCTGCGATTATGCCCCTCTTGATGACACACTCCGCATCGCTGCCTCAATTAAATCTCCCTCAAGTTCGAATCTTCCCTCTGGCTTCCCCGTTCTCGCCGTATCCCATCCATTTCATTCCTTATTCTTGATTGCATAGGGCAACCTTTGGCCCACAACAGCTATAGGTCAGGCACCCACCGTGGTCCGTGAACGTCCCTCCACAATGACTTTGACTTTGGCACCACAAAATGATGTGAATATGTGTGAATGGCATTGTTCAAACTGTAACATGGGTCAATATAGCTGGTCGCATCAAGGTGCAGGCTTTGAAGAACTTTAATTGCATGTGAACAAGGGATCTTCAAGTTTTGCCACTTTCCACAACTACATGTTCTTTCAAATACGTGCACTTCATGACTGTGGTTTCCCCCTCCACCTCTATGGTCGTTGTACTAGGTAAGCACTTGATATACACCAGTTTGATGATTAAAATTCCTCAGAGTGTGTCCTGCAATTTTTGCTCATTTTTGTTATAGATCTCCATTGCATAATCACTCCACACCTTACCTCGAGAGAGATTAGAAGTAATTTGTTTATGTCGATCGTGGAAATATGCAACAAGTTTGCACCAAGTGAACTCAACCATTGCCGCTATAGGCAAACCGCAGGTACCTTTAAGTACCCCATCACTCGGAGATATTGGTTGTCATTGCCCCGTAACGTCTTCCACCATCATGTGACTGGGTCCATTTGTCCAGTTACTCACTCATTAAATATGTGTATAGCATATAGCGTGCAACATGGGGATCAGTAGGGTCTACACCCCTCAATAAGTTAATCTCGACCTCCTTAATGATTTGCATTATGGACTCAGATTTAGCTTCATGAGTCGCATATCCAGCTTTCAAGGCAAATGCCTTTAGAGTCAAGTCATCAAAGCGTCTGTTGAAGTTGCTAGCAACATGTCGAAGGCAATATCGGTGAAATACCCGTTCTTTTCTGTCTCGACCTCTAGGCCACTGTCGAATGGCGCATTTGATACCTTTATGTCGGTCAAAAATAATGCAAATGCCCTTGTCAAGTATGACATGCTCTATCGAATTCCTGAGACATTCTAAAAACCACCCCCAACTAGGTTTTGACTCCTTGTCCACAACAGCAAAGGCGAGAGGTAAAACCTTTTGGTTAGCATCGGTTGCCATTGCAATCATCAATACCCCTTTATATTTACCATACAAATGAGTCCCATCAATACTGATCACTCGCCTGCAATATTGGAATGCAGCAATACATGGAGCGAATGCCCAATATACATAGCGCAGTAACGTAGTATCTTTGTATGGCCTAGGTATGGTGTGATAGTTGTACAGGGTACCCGAATCCTGATCCAAGTATACCAACAACAACTTTCGCAACCTTTAGTAAGACTCCTCCCAATCCCCAAATATCTTAGCAATTGCCTTTTATTTTGCGTCTCATACTTTATAGTAAGAAAGCGCAGTATACATTTATATCAATATTCTTCAGAGATTGTGAACCTATTAGAGAGTAAAGTATAATATGTTAATGACATATTTTATCTCTTTCATTGAACATCAATTACAAAACCTTTTCTATCTACTCAAAGTACAAAAATTACCACTCTCACCCCACAATTGCATATACTCACCCCACATCACATACAAACACACTCAATCATTATCATTTTGTACTCAAATAAATAAAAAAACTAAAGACAAAACTCAACCCATTACAAAATTTCAACTCAGTTATAACAAAAATATAAATAAAAAAACCAAACAACAAAAGTCATGAGGATGTGCAAATGAATGAGTGCAATTATGTAACATCATCATGCCAGTGCAAGAAAATTCATGGCATACCCTATTACACTACTATTAATGAAATAACATAGAGCAGGGTTCATAAGACAAAAAAAAAAAAAAAAAAAAAAAAAAACACTAATGTGAATATGATCATGAGCAATCAAAATTAGACATATCATCTAATTTCAAAATCAAGGCATTAATATACAATCAAATATACCAGATGTGATATACAAACTCAAATTTAATACAAATTATGGAGAAAAAGAAGCAGATAACTTCACCGAAAGCTAGCAAAAAGACTTCCTGGATCATGAATAAAATATATATATATATATATATATATATATATCTTTCTCCTCACTTTCTAAAATATATATATATATATATAGATTTATATATATATATATATATATTTATATAAATATAAATAAATATAAATATATGTATATATATAAATATATTTATATATAAAGTGGTTAATACAAACAAATAATCAGGAAATGTCATGACAAATTCAATGCAAGCAATACTTTCTAAAGCCTTATATACACTAAACAACCAACTAAAGAGTGAGGAGACCCTTACCTGACATGAGGATGTGCAAATATGCTGCGGGGATTGTATAAGAGTGAGAGGGGGAGTGAGAGAGGGAGACTACAATGAATGTTGGGCTTGTATGAGAATTAAGAGAGGAGTAATGTTTGCTGCTGAATTTGTATGAGAGTTGAGAGAGGGTCTGCTGAATGAGAGACCCTCATTCATTGAATATGGTTTTGTTTTGCCTATAGTGAAATGGTTTGCTTTTCTGCTGAATCTTGAGAGACCTGCCCAGACAAAACAAAACCATTTGCTTTTCTACTGAATCTTGAGACACCTGCCCAAAACAAGTGAAATGGTTTGCTTTTCTGTTAGATCTTGAGACACCTGCCCAGACAAAACAAAACAAGATGAGACGAGAGACCTACCCTGGACATGACCAGACATGAGAGTCTCAGGCATGACCAGGCATGTGGAGACATTTAAAAATCGAGTTTCTGTGACTTGATTTCACTTTAGCAAACCGAGTCTCTAAGGCTCGAGATCCAAGTGGCGCCTACGTGGAATCTTAGAGCACGAAATTGAGTCTCTAATGCTCGGTATAAAACTTGAGTTTTAAAGATTCGATTTCCAGGTGAACGCCACGTGAAAAATGCGCCACATCAAACTGAAAACCGAGCCTCAAAGACTCGATTTCTAAGGCCAAAATCGAGTCTTTGAGACTCGAAATGTTACTAAATAATATAGTTTAGGAACTGGGCCCACTAATTATATAGTTGGAAAGTAATGGCTAATTTTCCATTTTTGCCCTTTTGTAGAAGAAAACTAGGCTTTGTTTTTTTCGTTTTAAGATGTTTTCCGGAAAAACATTTTCGAGTATTTGTTTTGTTATAAAATCTTGGTCAAACCGAAACTATTTTCAGTTGACCAAGTATTTTGCAAATATTTTTTACAACTAAGCACGCATACACCTTCATAATTTCTCTCTTTCTCGCACCCAAGGATGATGGTGGTGACAAGCCATAGTTGCTGGCTCGGTGGTATTGGGCTTCGTTGATGTCAACGGGAGCTGAGATCGTCAACCCATTGGGCTTCACTGTCAAAACTGAGGGGTGACGCGAAGGCTTCATAGTCAACATGGGGCTCATGATCACTATTCACTAGGAGGCAATGGAGCTTTTTTTAGTATGGAGTGTATTTATTTGCCAGGTGGTTGTAGATAGGAATAGATGATTGTAGATGATTTGTAATGTAGGTGGGGGTTTCTTTTATAAGCTTCAAGGGTCTTGGGGGTTGGTGAGCATTATAGCTGACCATAAGCAATCACCGAATAAAAATGAAGTGATTTAAGGGTAGCCTAAATGAAAAAGGCGTAAAAACCTCGAATATAGGCAAAATCAAAACAAGATAACAATTCTTACACTCATATGAACCTACCAAGGAAGCATGGAGACATAAAGTAAAATCCCTCCTCGCTTCAATAGTGATTATATGTTTGACAAAGGTGGTATTAGAGGGTTGGGGCCATGTGCCATGTGGTTTGTACAATGTAGATAGGTCCCTAGTTGGCCACTTTTGACTTACTAGAGTTTGTTTTCCTATAGCATTTTCTTCACTTTTGTTGTTCTCTATTGAGCCAATATGAGTAGTTTTGATTTTTGATGGTCGTCACTTATTTCATAAATTTAAAATAAATAAAAAATATATAAAATGTGCCTCAATAAATAATTACTAATTAAATTTTGTGATCCCACTTTGTTGTATCCTAATTTTTCAAGAATTTCCATAATTTTAGGTCTATTTTATGTCTTGTCTTGTCTATGTTTGTTTTCATACTTCTTAGTAGATGTGACAAATAAGTGGTATAGTAAAGTTGACCAATATTTTTCACATGATTTTTTTTTTTATAAAAAAAAAAACATGTATTTGTCACTTGGTAAAATCATGTAGCAAATTACTTGATATGAAATGTACTGCCTTGAATTCACCACCCATATCAAGAAAAAGCTCAACTTAACAAATTGATACTTGTTCAATAATTATAAAATTATACAAATCCCAACATTATTAATCGAAATAAGTAGCACAAACACAAAGGAGACTAGCCTACCCTTTGAAAATCTAATTAAAACAAACACACAAGTTTCACTACTACACAATATCAACATCTCAAAATATAAAATAAAATTACGAATGCTCAATTGGATAGCCAATTTGACAAAGAATAAAATCATATAAAAAATTAAAAATCTTGCAAACTAATTTCATAATCTAATATATTGAAAAATAATATAATAGTTGTGTTTAATTTTAGATGCGGTGTGGTTGACACTCTATTTCAATTTGGGAATATATATCAAAGTTTGATTAATAATTTATTTATTCATGGTCTTTTTTATAAATATCATGTTATTAATAAGCAATATATTATTTTGGCTATGGACTACTAAAAGATAGGTCTCAGCGTCCATAATTTATGCAAATTCAATTGATATACTTCGGGTTTACTTTTTTCATACTTCTGAATACTTCTCATACATGTTTATAATTTCAAATATATGTTTTTAAGTCTATTGGAACCAAATTATGTTGGTATGTACTTTGTTATTTCAGTTTGGGAATGTACATCAAAGTTTTATTGATAATTAATTTATACATGGTCTTTTTTTTTATAAATATCATGTTATTGATAAGCAATATATTATTTTGGCTATGGACTATTAAAAGATGGACCTAAGCATTCATAATTTATGCAAATTTCATTGATATACTCCAGGTTTACTTTTTTCACACTTATGAATACTTCTCATACATGTTTATAATTTCAAATATATGTTTTTAAATCAACTGGAATCAATTTTTCTTGGAATGTACTTTATTATTTTATATATAAAATCTTTACTTTTTGCGTTATTCAGGGAAAAAGAATTTTTCAATTATCATCTTTCAATTAGTTTGCATGCAACTAGATAAAAGTCTCAATGGTTTTCTTGAGACCATTGTATTTGAACGGCGTTAAATATAAATACATGTTTTTTTTAATGGCCTCATCTAAAAAATGTTTTAAAAAATTGATGTTTGTTAGAAAAAAAATCACATACATTATATTTGTTAATTGATTTTGAGTTGTGCAATGACAACAATGTAAAGCCCATAATAAAGAACTAAACCAACTACGTCTAAATTTTATTATTTTTTTACAACCAAAAAAAAAAAGTTTTTAAAAATGGGCTAGGTCACAGGTCAACCCATTTTTTTATTTAGTTCGAAAAATTTAGGTTTAGGTTTGGTCAAAAAACTGAGTTCAAGTCAAGTCAAGTCAATAAATTCTAACCCATTTTGCTATGTCTACTTCTTAGTTCTTAGGCACTTGCCATATAAGTAGATTCTAGTTAGTTTAACTAGTAAAAATTAGTAAAGTCTTTTATCGTTGAATAAAAAATTTGGAGTTAAATCTTCACCTACACTAAAAACCAATTGGTGTCTTGAACCTGATAATAAAGTGCAATTATCATGAAGTGGAAGTTATAGGTTAAAATTCTCTCTCTCTCTCTCTCTCTCTCTCTCTATATATATATATATATATATATATTTAAAAGGCACTTGCCATATAGAATAATACATTAATTGATAAGAGTCCTAAAAATAAAAAATAACATACTATATCAAGGAAAAAAAATGTAAACAATTGGCAATAAAATATACAAACAAATAATGAACTTACTGATGGTGTTTTGGTTGACAAATTTTGTCAACCAACCAAAATGTTTTGAATGAATCAACGGATTTAGATTTAATTTTGTCAAGTCAAATTGTAGCAGTGATCCCATAAAAATGAAAATGTAGCAGTGATCATAAATTCATGACAAAATTGTGGTTAGGCTTGCAATGGCTGGATATTGGGCCAATGGTAGTCGATGTCGTCCACAAGAACCCGTGGCATTCATCTTCCATCGTAATGCATGAGAGGCTTAACATTGTCCAGTCTTTAGCAAAATGGGAGCGTTAAGGCTCAAAGCTGTATGAGCCCGAAAGCTTAGCTCGTTCATTATTAACTGTTTTGGGCCCCAAAAAAATGCAATTCGTCTAGCTGGAGTCAGTGGATCATCATATCGACAATAGTCCATTATTTCAAATATGTGAGAATGTTGCCTTGAAATGAGTTTTATAGTGCGGGCTCTATTGGGCCTCACTCACTCTTTGGTCTCCAATTTCTCATTTGCATTTACGGGGCTTATCATCTTCGCAGCTGTAGGCTCCTGTACTTGGGCAGTGAATGTATTGTGAATGGATGGTTAAAAAGGGATTGTATATAATTAGATAAAATCATATGTTACAAATATTTACTGCCTTATCTAGACCCATTAGGTTTTCCATCATAGGAAATGGGTTATACAATAGAACAAAATCACAAAAAAGGCTTGAACCCCCAGATTAACAAGTGCATTAGCTAACTGGTTAGCTTCTCGATCTATAGATAAGCTCAATTTGAGCCCTGGAGAGAGAGCACTCTCAAATGGGTTCCTGCAATCGGTAAGCAAAAGGTTCCATTAATTGATTGGCTTCATAAGATGAACTATAGCCAAAGCATCTAGTTCTATAATTCGGTTGGTGATCCCCAAGTCTCTAGCCAAAATAAGTCCAGCTGTGCGGGCTCTATACTCTATAGGGCCTCACCCTCTCTTTGGTCTCTAATTTCTCATATGATACAAATGTTTTCTGCCTTATCTAGAGCTAGTGGGCTTTCCATCATAGGAAATGGGTTATAAAATAGATCAAAATTACAAAAAAGTCTTGAACCCAGATTAACAAGTGCATCAGCACACTACAAGAGGTGTGACTTGATGGTAAGAGTTTTTGTCTTAGCACTTAGAGAGGAGCAATTCAAGCAATATCTCCAGCAAGAGCCTGTGTGGTACATGTGTTATTACCTATTGTCATCACATGACGTGAGGTCGACAATCCCACACAGAATTTCTCTTTTTTTATTCAAAAAAAAAATTGCATTAAGTTCCTTGTTAGTTTTTCTGTAAATAAACTAAATCTGAGTTCCGAAAACAGAGAACTCTCAAATAGGTTCTTACAATCAGTAAGCAAAAGGTTCTGTTAATTGATTGGCTTCATAAGATGAACTATAGCCAAAGCATCTATTTCTATAATTAGGTTGGCGATCCCCAAGTCTCTAGCCAAAATAAGTCCATCTCTTATGGCCCAAAGCTCCACCATACAACTTGACAATGTTCACTCTTAATTCATGTAGCTTGTTAATGTCTCCTTAGGCTTCACTCAAATGATTTATTGTCAGCATCAACTGCAACAAAGAATTGAATCACCCATAAAATTGGACCAGTGGCAATTTCTGTAATAGAATCAGTGACATTAAACTCGCCGTAGTGCACAAGCAAAAACTGTCCAACTAGAATAATTGGAGAAATGACAGGGTGATTCCCAATATCCCACAGGGTGGGAAGCCACAAAAGAATGGAAACAATATGGGCCACAACTCTCAAGCAACATCACGTGTGAAAATGGAATAGATTATAGATAAAGTTGCTGCATTTACAAGCTTGTACCATCTGACAACCAAAACATACTCATTTACATGTCAACCCCAAGGTTCCTCTTATTCCATTTTTTTGGCTAAGCAGGTTCCTCTTATTCCATCATTTTAATTATCTCACTCCAATTCATAAAACTGATCGAACCTAAAAGAAAATAAAGGTCTAATTTGATAATGGTATTTAAGCAACGAAAATGGGTATTTAAACACTATAATATGTATTTTTACATATTTTTTTATCTAAACGTACTTCTATAAAATTTAAACAATATTACTAAAAATTTCTTGTCATACAGTCCACAACCGTCCTGTAGCAGCTTTATGTTCAAGTACTTTAGAGAAGATCTGCAAGAAAAAAAACTGGATCACGAGCAAATATATATATATATATATATATATATATATATATATAAAATGTGGCTCCTATTAGAGCCTGAAAGCCACTCACTCATCATCACTTGTCATTTTCATTTGTGCATGTATTTCGAACGCTTTTGGTCGAAGTAAAAAAAGTTCGATGAGGATAAATTGGACCCATTCGAAAAAAAGATGTTGATCTGTCAACCACTCATGTCATCGTATTAATTCATGCAATGATTTTTTCCCATTCTAGAAGGTTAGTGTGTGTCTATATAGATGTTGGATATTACTCGATTAATCGAAAGCCTAAGTACCCATGTGATGACTAACTGCCATCTTTGTCACCGAATGTCCTCATTGCCTTCCAATTTCCATGCTTAACAACCTTCCAAGTAAGTACCGCATTATTAGTGCATGGAATCTCATATACTATCTTCTACCGACATACACTTTCCCACAATTTGCCATTTGTCAATTTCTGATTCGATTAGACTTTTTGTTTCACACATCACCCCCTTTTTTAAGAAAAAGAAAATAGTAATCTCTTATATATATATATATACATATATATATAAAACTTCAAGTGGTTTTCCAAAAAAAAACTTCAAGTGTGAGCGTGAGATTTTTTCATGTGAAGTATATTTTGATAATTCTTTTATTTTATTTAATTAGCTTCTCACCTCATCTTTTAATAGGCACCATTTGTCATTTTTCTTTAAAAGTGAAATATGTACTATCCATTTAAGCTTTTACTTAAGTAAATCTTTTAACGAATTATTTATTAACAACTACAACCACCACGTAGCTTTCTACCTCAATGGGCATATACTAAATTGAATTGGGTATATCCACCACACTTACCGCAAAAGGAAACTAATGTGCAGATCCTTTGACTAAGGAAGGAGCTTCTATTAGAGATAACCTTATTTTATATCCAACTCCTCCTCCTTTTATTTCTTACCAGCTATATGCTGATATTTAGGCTGTTTTCTACCCTAGACTTTGTAGTGTGTAGTTTTTTTTAATGAAATTCCTTTTCACCAAAAAAAAAAAAATGATTTATATCTCATTAACAACTCCAAAGAGTTTCAATTATGACTTGAGTCCTTTTGAAGTATAGCACATGTAAGGCTAGTTCCTTTTCTTAAGTTGTTACAAATGGTATCAAGGTTAACTTGGTAACTTTATGTGGGCTCAAGACACTACCACAATATGGGTCGTTGACGAGGATATGAGAGATTTAAATGGGCCAATTGTAATGCCAAAATTGATTAAAAATTAATTGAGTGTGTGTTGGGTCTCACATTGGACATATATAAATTAGGGTAATCTCAACTTTATTAACAACTATAAGAAGTCTTAATTGTGACTAAACTAGCCCTATTAAGGTATTATGCAGATGTGGCTAATATTTTTTCTTAGCTCATTACAAATGAACTTTGTTTTGAGAAGTTATGGAGCCCAAAAGTGTCAATTGGCATATTTTTGAGGCTTTGTTGTGCTCTATATTCTATTTTAAGTTTTCTATATTTTGGTTGCTTAGGGCCTCTCAAAGCAATGCTTATTGCATGAGCTTTGCAATGATATATGATTTATGCGATTGCAGCATCTTTAAATCAACTTTTGACCATAGACAAAAAAATGTTAAACTTTCACAAATTTGACCAAATATTTGTGTTTGGATTTGAAAAGTTTTCATATTTTTTATATATCTTGTTCATTTTAAGCCTGATCTTGGTGATTACCCCATATTTTAAAGGTAATTGATACATATTTTTGTTGGTGCAAGAATTGTTTCAATCAAACCATTAGATTGGTCAAATTGGTCAACATTTGGCCAAAGTTGGTCAAACCTCATATTTTGCTATAGAACTCCTAAGTTTTTCCTAATTTGACTAAATATAGCATGTTGAGATGTTTGGAGGGGTTTCATGGTCCCAAATTGTTATACCTTTGAAATTAGCATTTTTCCAATTTTTGTGCTTGTGTGATAAACTAATTAAGAATGACAAAACAAAATAGCGACAATAGGGTTGACAAATTTTCAACCCAATTCAACCTTTTTGAGTTGAGAAATTTTCAATCCAACCAAACCAGTAGAGATCAAGTTGGACCACTAGAATGAAACCCAATTTTAGGTAGACCCATTAAATTTTTTAAACTCACTATTCAATATATAATTACAATTATACAATTAAAGCAAATATTCAAATAGTATCAAAACAAACTCTCAAAATAATAAATATATATAACTAACAAATTAATAATTTGTCTAACAATCTAAAATAAATTAAACTAACAAATTTAAAATATATATTTTTTAAAACTATTGATATTGTTGGTTTAGCTAGCTTACCTAGGTTAAATATTCTGTCAATTCAAACCCCCAACCCAACCCGACTTTGGGGAAAAAAAAAGAAATAAAAGAAAAGAACCCAACTCGACCTATCAACTAATGAAAAACCATTCCATAGCATTGGGTTGGTTCAGATTTGTTAGGTTGGTGGGTTGAACACACACCCCTATCATGTTAGATCCAACTTATTTCTATTAAAATATACCCATTTTAGAAAAAGAATATAATAATAAAACAAGAGAAAACAAATAGTGAAAAGATAAATAGTTAAAATAGAAAATGTGGTATTTATAGTTAAGTTTTCACTAGACTTTTGATTGGACTTGGATGGAGTCTTGTGTCTAATTGCACTAGACCCATTAGGATGATGATATTTGTCCACTTTTAAACACATGTTATTATCTTAATAGGTCTAGTGCAACTAAACATCATACCCAATCCATCCTTTTGACTAATTCTATGAGAATGCAATCATTGTTGACTCTCAATTAAAGGCATTCATAAGTTCTCAATTTGATAATAATCGATGAATACAAAACATTGAGATGTTGAGGAAAATTAGTAAGAAACGAGGATTAGAAAAATAATGCTGACTTTGATGCATATTAAGAATACTACCTTGGGGTTGATAGTTGCCTCCACTCAAAAGAATTTGATGACAAGCAATTCACCTCAAGAAAAACTAAATAAAAATAGTGAATCGAATCGAATTTAGGCCCATATTAAGCCATGCATACATGCTCTAAAGTCATAAGTTCATAAATTCTCTATACATTTGTTGTAAACTTCATATATGAGACAAGCCTACTTAAAAAGAAACTGAATTTCTCCACTTATTTTCACAATCTACACTAAAATATTTAAACATGAAATAGTCCTTTGATCTTGCCCTTTTACTAAATCGTAGAGCATTTAAATATATTGTGATATTAACACCATGGGTTTCTTATTTTTGGAGCATTTGCATTGGTTCATGCAAAAATCTTGTCTATTTTAACACAAAAATCTTTTTTTTTTTTCTATTTTATATACTTACTTTTTAAAATACCACACATCAGATTATTTATTTTACACTACATTTCATTAAAATACCAAATTTTCTTGGTCTTTTTTAATTGTTTCTCTTACTTCACACACAACAATCACCACCACTCTTTTCTTTCATTTTCAAGATACGTAAAAAAAAAGAATAAATAACTAAATGCAAAGTAAATAGTGTCAGTGTAAATTTACACGATTGCTGTAGCAATCTTATAAATTTACACAATTATACAATGACCGATGTGGGTCATTTTTATACAAAATTGTTTAAATTTTACACATTTTTCTATTAGACATTGAATGATATGAATGCTTATTAGAGCACTTGCATTAGCTTGTGCAAAAATTCATGTTTATTTTAGCATAAAAACCTTCTTCATCTTTTTTTTTCTATTTTACGTACTTATTTTTTAAAACAACTCATATCATATTATCTATTTTACACTGTATTTCATTAAAATATCAATTTTCTTGATTTTTTAAATTGTTTCTCTTTCTTCATACACAACAACTACCATCCACATTTTTTTTCACCCTCGAGATACGTAAAGCAAGAATAAATAACTAAATACAAAATAAATAGTGTTACTGTAAATTTACACAGTTACTATAGCAAACTTATAAATTTACATAATTATATACAAACTGATGATGTGGGTCATTTTTAGGTAAATTTATGTGTATTTTATATATTTTTTTATATATAAGATTTAGGTACAGTGTTTAAGTGTTATTCCTTAAGTATCTCTCTTAAAATTCTGTCATGTCAATTTTTTTCATTCAACGAAAGTATCTTTTTAGTCAAATAGTAGTTTAAATTCACACTGAATTTAAGAGTAGAAGAATTTAAAGAATAAAAACTAAAGCAGGTGAACCTAAGTTTTGTCCGTATTCCATTGTAAATGCTCTTTGGCTAAAGTTTAAAAGAGCAGGACGGTGAGACAGCCATCGCAAAGATCACTCAGAATCTCGTGCCGCCTACGTTCAACTTTTCAACAGTACTGCTGGACTTCCATGATCCTTTTCGGTGGCAATGACCTAATGCCTTGTCGACTACATATCAATCATAATCATACGCATTAACTTCCTGGAATCAACATGTGATCCTATGATTTCCTATTATCTAAAAAAAAACTCTTTTTTTTTTTTTTTTGGTTGAGTATAAAATTTCTTTCATTCTTGATTTGTGTATACGTTGTCGTTTGTAATGTTCACGTGGGACCATATCAATATGTCCAAAAAACTACTATTAAAAATACCATTATTGCATTTGGATTTTCATAATATAACCTTACAAACTTATGGAAGTTGGTAATGGTCGCAATTGCTGGAGAACCAATGCCTCAGAATCATTTTTTTTTTAATACTGATTCAGATAGAGCAAACCAGATTACCAAATTTTAAAATGTGAAAAAAAAATCACTCAAATTTATAGAAAAAGCAAAGTGTGTGTGTGTCTTTATTCATGTTTGCAAAAACTTAAAAAACATTTCCTTGACTGCATGCTATGCCAATCACTTAGAAATTAGGATAATGTGGCTTTACACAAATTTATTAACTTTGATGGATTTATTTTATTTTATTTTATTTTTTGGCTAAAGATTCCATTATTGTGTATTTATTTATTTGATACTTGTATTAGGACGTTTGGTCCATCAAGAATATTAGCTTCACTACGATACGAAATGCACTAAAATCGATGACAGCCTGATTGACAATCTTGCTTGAAGTAGGTACAACAACAAATTGCGTATACAAACTCTATGATCCATATTCGTTTATTTTTAAGGCCGGGTCATAGTTCACCAGCTAGTATGAGTATGACACATTTTTTCACATACCAAAAAAAAAAGTAGACTTGATAATATTGTTTATATGTTCCTTTCAATACAAATAAACTAAAACATCAAAAATAAAATGTAAATCATACGTAAAATCTTAAGTTGTACCGTATAAAATTCACAAATCTTTTTATAATCATTAAAAAAATTTAAAAATAAAAAAGAAAGAAAAAACCCTAACCAAAGGGGAGGAAGGGAAATAATGGGTGGCCTGTAGTAGTCATGAAATTAAGAAGAGTACCTAACCATTATACCAATCTTTAGGGGCCCAAACGACATTGGATATCATGATTTCATCATGCAAACAAAAGAAAAAAAAGGATAAGTTCATTTAGTAGTCATAAACTATTGATAATCCATCTATATTGTTTGAATGTTTTAAAAATTAAAATGAGAATGAGAGAAAATAATAAGACGTCATGTAAATTGACAATTATATCTATCCTTCTTTTTTTTTAATTAAAAAAATTGAAATTATAAAGGAAAAAGTAAGGGATTTAGAAACGGTTCAAATACTAATCCAATGATAATAAAATACTTTGTGGTGCCACATGTCTAGCTATGGTTCAAATCCCATCTCTTACTCTATATGGTCCAAAAAATGCAGGAAGGGTTTAGAGGGGTAAGATACCGCTCCAAATGATCCCTTGGACTCTTTCCCTTATTCCTTTTAAAAAAAATTCAAATTGGTTGAATTAAACTCCACCCTTGTTCTCTCTCTTCGTAATCATTCAAACACACTTTAAGGATACATAGATGAACCAATCATTTGGTTGCGGTTGTGAAGCTTAATAATTTTCTTGATGGTAACATGACTTGAAAGAAAGTCATTATAAAAACATTGTTTACAAGCTTGAAAGAGTTAATAATTGTCATTGTGTACAAGCTTGAAAGCTTAATGATTGTCATTGTGAACAAACTTGAAAGGCAATTTCTAGTCCAAGTGTACCTTACAAGCAAGGATGGAACCAGAATTCCATCTTTCGGGGACAAAAACATAAATAAAAACTTTCACAATTAAAGAATAAGAAATATACTAAGATTCAAAACTAAATTAATATGTATAAAAAAAACTAAATTAATAAAAAAAACCATAATTAACTAGAATATATTCAATTTTAACATAACATATATAAAAGAAAAGACGCAAAATAACTATTTTTAATATATTTCTACTTAGTCATCTATCAAAATGGAACTCTTTTTTTTTTTTTTTATATCTCAAATAACAAAATATATATAAAAATAAGAGATACAAAATAACTGCTTGATCTTTATACATAGGTATACTATTTAATATATATATATATATATATATATAAAGTTTTGGGGGTTCATGGCCCCTTATTCCTTTAGGGCTCCATCCTTGCTCACAAGAATAAGCCTAGAAAGATGTTACTTAGCTAGGTTGAGAATTCATACCAAATAAGAACTTTCTAATTGATTTTAATATTGTTAAAACGCATATTAAAGATTCTAAAAATATGATGTATACATCTCTTACAACACTGGTGTGTTGCCTCCTAACAAGAACGAAACTATCTATGTTGGGAGCTGAAACCAAAGGGCCACGACCTCCTAGGCTTTGAATTTTGTAATTATTAACGCTCTATTTGTTTTTATATTAAATTTTTAAAAAAAAATCATTTTTTAAAATATATTTTTTAGAAAATTATCTCATTTTTCAAAAAAAAAAAATCTAAAAATTTTAAATTTCATATTTTCATTGTCCTTAATATGCATGAAAATTTTAGCATTAATTTGAAATAAAATTTAGTGTGGATCTGAAATTATGTACTATCTAATCCATGCGTATATTTTGAAGTTAAAAAACTTGAAATTAAATCACATTTATTATGACATAGTTTTTTTAATCTCTGATAATCAATTTAGGGTATAATTAATGGAGGACTATTAGGTCCCCCCTCTCCCTCCTACACACACCTGTATGTCTGTGTTTATATATATATATATATATATATATATTGTAAATGGACAAAAGTTCAAAGGAACAACAGAATCACAATGAGGACTATGACAAGGACATAATAGTGGTGAACCCTTGCAAGTTGCAACTGAGCAAGTACCCTACTAAGAAAGAGAAACCCCAGTTTGGTCTATACCAACTAGAGTTTAGCTAAGGAAGCTTTGATAGTTATTTGAAAATACTATAAAATTGTAAGCGATGATTAGTTAGACCACAATTAGTATTTTTCTTTTTCTTTTTTTAAAAATGAGTCATTCATGTTATGTGAATTTCATCTAATACACGTTTGTGTAAAAGATAAGAAGATTGGGTTGGGTCGACATATTAATTTGTATGAACCAGAAGTTGAGTGTCTCGCTATCTGTCCTCGTACACCTTTTCATAGGTGGACCAATTTGTTTACATCTACTTTGGTTTATTCCTGTTGTTTTCTGTGGGGCACGTTGAGTGGATGGATGATGTATAGCGTCAAAGTGCAGGCCTAAAACGGACCACACCGCGTGGCCTTTACGTATGTAACATTAAGGATTTCATTATACTTTAGCAC
The DNA here is from genome assembly GCA_032878915.1 of Castanopsis chinensis. Classification (NCBI taxonomy): domain Eukaryota; kingdom Viridiplantae; phylum Streptophyta; class Magnoliopsida; order Fagales; family Fagaceae; genus Castanopsis; species Castanopsis chinensis. The sequence continues at coordinate 2,408,762 of JAVQMG010000086.1, forward strand.
TCGTTGCCTCTAGCTTGCGTGAATCCACATCCCATATTCAATAAATATGCAATTGTAACTGTGTTTTTTTCCCCCTTGAATAAAACAATAAGAGTGATAGCGACGAAGTTAAGATTGTTCTTTTAGGGGGTCGAATCAAATATATTACAAAAATTAAATCCAAATTAACCTTATATATATAAAGAAAGAGAGAGTGTATGTATGTGTATGTGTATGTCTGTGACATAATTTACATTACTCTCAATAAACAGATTACTAAGCTATAACAACTCTCAATATATCTTCATAAAAGCTAGTGACATGAATCTACAGTATAAATAACACATGTTGTCCACATGACTGTCATATTAACGGTCACAATGCTTTTATATTAATTTGTAGAAATATGTTTTCATGCCCGCCTGTGGGTTTAGATAAGGCTTTGGAGGATGACTGTAATGGTGTGTCCTTCACCAGACAGTGTACTGAGATAGTTGTGTTGGTTTGAGTTGTTTATGAAATCGTCCTTTATCAAAAAAAAAAAAATATATATATATATATATATATCTTGAATAAGTTTTGATTTAACGAGCTATGTATGGAAAAAGAATAAGGAAAAACTTATGCATTAATCATATACATAAACTTGAGTCTATGTTGGCAAATATACTTTAATTTGAATAAGAAGGGAAAATGGGTCATTAGTCATTTATTTAAATATAATATTTTTCTTTTTAAGTTTAGGACTTAGGAGGGCATTAGTGATATATATATATATATATATATATTCATTTGCTAATGTGACAAGTTATTGGGGCAATATTATTTTCACATCTATCCAAGACTAATATTAGTTTTATTAAACATCAATCAAAATAGCTCAATGATACCAACAACTTTTGTGATATTGTGTTTTGGGTTCAAATCCACATACACCTCTCCTTCCCCACTTTTTTTTTCCTCAAATAAAAAAAGGAATGAGAGATTCGAATCTAAATTCTCCTTTATAGGGAAATCAAATAATACAATTGAGCTATAATGTTCTTGGTCCACCTCCACCATTGTTACTTAGCAAAAAAACAATACTTGCAAATTTTAATCACACCCATTCACAATTAATATTACGTTTATTATACACCAATCACAATTAGCCTAGCTAATAATACCAGCATCCTTCATGTTATCATGTTTAGAGTTCAAACCCTCCTCCCCCTCCCCCTCCCCCTCTCCCTCTACCGCTACTTTTCTTTTTTCCTTGCATCAAAATGATGATGGGAGGGAGATTCAACGTACCCAAATTCTTTGTATATTTATATAATAGGACAATATGGAGTATGGCTCTTAGCCCTCCTCTTAAACCTAGCTAGCAAAAAGAAAGAAAGAAAAAGAAAAAAAGCAGCAAATGCATGCATGCTTGCATTAAGGACCAACTTACCCCACGCGCAAGCATTCACGTGGTTTAACTGCAAGTGCCTTACAGTAAGACTATCCATGGACTTATCTTCTATTTTTCTTTCCACTTACAGCTGGGCGGACCCTACGCCTCCCGTGAGTCTTTGGTCTCTCCTTTTTCAGTCCCCACGTCAAGTTGTAGAAAAACTCACACTCCAACTGGACTGTGCTCACAGACCAATCACCAGGCGGGTGGGCCTGCTATCAAACAGGCAAACAAAATAAAGACTATAGAGCAAACTTTGTCTCTTTTTTGTTTTTTAAATTTTCCCGCTTATCTTGGAATTTAATTTCTTTCTTTACATGGCCAGGCTTGGATAAGTTGGATGGCTGCCTTCAATGGCTTGAGGCTTGACTCTTATTGAGTTGGATGTGTTCTTCTTTATTAGTGAGACGGCCTTAATACTTTCGTAGCAAAGTTAGGTTGCAAGTCATTATTAGTTCTCATTTAACTCACTACTGATATCAGGGGCGGAGCCAAAAATTTTTATTTGGGAGGTCAAATTGCGACACTAATATATTTATCAAGACAACTTCTACACACACATATATACACACACACACTTTTTTATTTGATAAATTATATATACACACACTCACTCACAAAAAAACTTAGTATTTTCAATCAAAATTATTTTTGACGGCAGTCTTTCATAAAATAAAATTCATTTTTTCTATTTTCATAGTCAAATTCTTAAAATGTTTCATTTTAGATACAAATTATCAAATTTTATGCTAAAGTAAGTAAAAAATCTTTCAATTGAACTAATGAAATTTTTAAAAACATGAATGATCCAAAACTGGGAGGAATAAGTTAGGCTCCAAACATATTTAAACCTACTTTGCTTTAACCCATTATATGACAACTAAAGACACATTTCATATGTAGTTTTAGTGAAAAAAAAAAATTTAATGAGTCAATGATTTGTTAATTATCACATAACTAGTTGAAAAGATAGATTCAAATATGTTTGATATCAAATTTTATCAAATATTTAACAGATAGAAGAGCACATTTTACAATAAAAGAAAAAAAAATTGCAAAAAATAAAGTTATATCTTTATAACTGTTATATTAAACCAATTATTTTTTCTAAGAGCATTATTGGACTAATTAAAATATTTGAGAGGGCCAACTCTTATTTTTATAGACTAAATTTTGAAAATATTAAAATAATTGTGTATATATTTTTAAAAATTTCAAAATTTTGGGGGGCCATGGCCCCCCATCCCAACCCCTCAACCTTATACATACCTTTGCCCCTAACTGATATCATGTTTTTATTTATTATTAATAGTTTGACACTTATGCTTTGTTATAAAATTAACAATATTATAGTGGCTTGATTCGTCCTTTTTACCGCTATGGACTGTTTTGTGAATCTCTCATTATCACCTAATGCTATGTTTGGAAGTTTTGAGAAAGATGAGAGTAGTGGAGAAGAGAGTAGAGGGGAATAGTTATCCTCCACTTTGTTTGGATGTTTTTAAAATTAAATAAGGGAGAATGGAATAATTAGGGTATTTTTGGTAACTGTTTTTTCTCCTTATTTTTTGTTTTCAAAAAAAATTTCCTATTTTTGAAACTAAAAAACTTGTTTAGCAACCCAAAATTGACAAAAAACAAAAACTATTTTCAAAACTTAATTTGTGAAGGAAACTGAAAACATGCAAAAAGTTGTTTTCAGTTTCTAATTTTCAAAAGTTAATTAAAATACACATTTAATTTAATGAATTTGTCTCATTTAATGAGTTAGTATTAAAGTACAAATCCTAATAACAACATATATTAGTATTTTCTATTTTTTTCTTCAAAAAACCATTTTTTTAATTTGACTAACCAAACATGTTTTTTATTTTAAAAATACAATAAAATTGTTTTTTCTTTATATTTCCAAAAACAATTTTTTGGAAATAGAAAACAAAAGCTGTTACCAAACGTAACCTTAGTTTTTTCATTTGTAATTTTGTTAATATAGTAAGGGCAAATTTGATAATTCATTTGGTCAAGCATTTTTATGTTCTGCTCTCTCTCTAAATCTCTCCAATTTTAGGGAATAAAAATTGAGGGGTTAGAAGTACTTCAAACCCCTCCAAATCCCTCCCCTCATTCCTTAAAAAATATTCAAATAAGGTAATTTAATTACTCTCTCTCCCTCTACTCCTCCTCCTTCTCCCAACATCCATAAATATCATAAATGTATCACCTAAACGCACGGTCTAAAACTTGACAAACAAAATTTTGGCCAATCCAAGTTGACTAGACGTTTTAAAGCCGTGACATCAGCCTGGTGATTAAAATGTGATTGCCAAAAACCCTAGTAATGGTGCATAATGATGGGGAACACAGGTGTACAGGTGTTTTACTGCATTTTAATGGATTTTGAAGAGTTATTGTATTACTATTGTACTATCATAATAAGGAATTCATGAAGATTGACTACAAATAAAAGGTAAAACAGACAAGTAAGGAGCTATGATGCACGGATATAGAAAATTTGGGAAAGTACTCATTTTCTACATGAAATCGACACAGGAATTGGTTGGATACGAGTAAATATGTGTCCAATGTGCACCTAGCCAAAAAAAAATAGTTTTTATTCTAGGTACGATGCAAACACAGCTTAGACTCATCCCAAACAAGGCAAAGCCCCAAAAAAAAAAAAAAAAAAATAGAGAAAAAAATAAAAACTTTGAAACCTAGCATTCTCTCCAGGCTTATATCAGTGATTAGCCAAGAATCAGGCCTATCCCAACCATTAACCCACCACACAGGTAAGACAATGACTCTTTCTCGCTCGCACTTTAGCCTTGATCTTTCAAATCGCACCTCATTGTCCGTCAACCCTCTCTGCTTCTGGCCTTTCTTGCAATTCTTGATCTAATTTTTTCTTTAGAAATTTTGTTTTGGATCAGTTTTGTTGTTTCCTTTTTGATCCTTATGTCCTCTTGGACCTTTTGGAAATTTTGTTAAGTTATGTGTGATGGGTCAAGATTGTTGGGTTAGATTCATTTTTTTTTTTTTAATTAAAGACAAAGTTTCTTTCCAAATTAATCTTGAAATAAACCTTTCAAACTACTCTCATAACTTTTTATTAAATGTGAATTTTAAAAAACTTATTGTTAGATTGCATATTCTTTATGTTCCCAATATGCATAATTTTGTTCAAATTAAATATTATTTACTATTCGATCAATAAATATAATTTTTATGCATAATTTTTTACCACAATAACTAGAAAATTTTAAACATTTTATTGATGACATAGTTATTGATCTCTGATTATAGGATATAATAAGAATATACAATTTAACTACTAGGTTAAACATGTCTATTATTGTTTTTCTTCTAAAAAAACTATTTATTATTGTTGTTAAATTAATGTTAGATATATTATTTTTAATATTTTAATGGTTAAAACCTAAATTAAACATAAATTATTTCCTAAATATATGAAATATACCTATAATTAATTAATTAAGTAATTAATTAATTTTCGTATCTCGAATGCGTCATGCTCTAGTTTTTCAAGAAATTTTGTATCCTTGAATCACCTATTGTGTTGTACACGTGCCCATGCTTATGCCCATACAACATACGTGAGGACTACTACAAGAGGTAGGATAGAGATTAGAAGAGATGTAGATATCGGATACTATGTGACACAATTTGGTATTATGTTTGGTTGTTGTTGGAGCATTTTAACATTATTTAATTAAAATGAATAAATATGACAATATAAATATATGAGTTTTTTTTTTTTTAAGAGATTTCCAACTTATGGTGTCCACTTTTGATGATAACTCTTTATCATCAGACTAAAACACCAATTAGTTTTTGGTGTAGGCGGGGATTGAACCTCAGATCTCTTATACAATCATTAGAGACTTTACCAATTGACCTAACTAAAACCCACATTGAAAATGAAAGAGACTATTTTGTTCTTTTTAATTGTTATGATTAATGGGCTGATATATATTTTAGCATATATTGGGCTAGATTCATTCAAAATAAATTTTCATATCCATTAGTGAGTAAATAACATTTTTATTATGGAAAATGAGGAGTCATTTACCCACTTAATGGTATAGTCATTGGGCTTATTTAATCCTTTAGAAACTCCTTATCTCATCTATTAATTGTGTAACTTTAGCTCATCAGATTTATGTCCAGCAATTACAAGCATTCTTATACACTAAAAAATAGAGAGATTCTTGGCAAGAAATGATGTTTTTTCTGGTGGAGTTTTGGGTTTAAACACTTTATGTAGAGGTTGTTCTAACTATACGACATTTATTAGGTTGTTGTATCCTGAGGGAGACAAGTCAAAAAATACCTGCACCGATTACAGAATTTAGCCAACCAAGGGCTTGGTTTCTTTAAAGAGAGTGAGTGTCACGCCTCAGTCCAAATAGTGTTATGTAATTTTTCTCTTCAAATTAATAATATTCAGAAGTATTATTTATTTTCTCTTTGTGTTATTTCCATTATTATTGTAGCATCAAACTCCACTTGATTGATGGTCAATTAATGACCTTTTAATGTGTGGATGAGAGCAAAGACAACCTTCCAACGTGGGTGAAACTAGCATTAGAACACACCCCCCCCCCCCCCCCACCCCTTCCTCTCAATTTTTGGAAAAAAACAAATACAAATATATATATATATATATATATATTACATTTTTGCCCTCTAACTTTGCATAAAATTCAATTCAATCCAATCATGTAACTTCAATTTATTCAATTTAATCATCTAACTTTTAACTTTGTTAGGTTCAATAGATTGAATGTTGGCAACCAATGACAAAAAAGGTTGAGTATTGCTGAGTCTAAGTGTTAGTTTTTTCAGTTCAAGATGAAGATCAAAGATCAGCTTAAGAAAAAATCAATTTTTGGAATCTTGACACTTGATTGACACATCCTCAATTGATCAAGCATTGCAAATTTTTATTTTATTTTTAATTATCTAACATGTTTCACATTAAGTCAAGTATAAAAGTGAGTTTTTATTACCCTAAATAAAATGCTTATATAAAGGCCCATTAAACACAACTCTTTAAAATGTTGGAAAGAAAAGAAAAGGGAAAAAAAAAAAAAAAAAAAACTTGTCCTATTGAGAGAGAAAACCATAGCCTACACCTATTCAACCTGTGATTTCAAAAGCAAATTGAGAGCTATCCTAATGTTATTGTTGAGATAAAATCTTTCAGGTGGTTCTTGAAATCACGAGCAGGAGGTTCAGATTAACAAAATCCATAATAAAAGAGTCCAATGAGGTTGAAGTCGTGTGTGATCATATGAGTAAGTATCTACTAGAAGTAGCAATAGAGATTAGAATTAATATCTATCGTAAACATTTCAATTTTACTAAGTGGGTTTTGTTTCTTGGGGTTGGTGTTAAATCCTTGGTGTCTATTTTCCATTGGCAATTGGTTTCTCACATCATAAACATATTGTTGTGTTCTTTATGTTCTACATTTTACTTTTAGCAATATTTTTTGTGTTTTGAGATTAACCAAATTGAACAGCCAATCATAATTGGTTAATTATTAAGCTTGGATTAAAACTAGTTAATTCTCAACAACTAAGATCTAAATTTCCCAACAAAATTTATTCAATTTCCCATCCAAACCCCCACCCCACCCCCACGCCAAATTTTGTTTTTATTTTTATTTTTATTTTAAATAAAACCTACTACAATAATATAAATCATACTTTTTTTAGAAAAATATAAATCATATATGAAATTACAATTAAATTGATCAAATCAAATCAAATTAATTGTTACATGGACTGAATAATATAATCCAAAATATTTAATAAGACAATATCACTAAAAAAAACAAAAAGTCTTAATATCCAAGGATTTAAATACTTAATAAAAAAAATAAGCTTTAAGACTAAAAATCTAATATATAACAATATAATCCAAAAACTAAAATAAGAATAGGAAATAAGTGAGAAGTGAAACCCTAAGATATTTTTATAAAATATTAATTACATTACGAATAGTTTGTAAACATATATGGGGCGGGGCAGGGTTAGAAAGTCAAAATCCATCCCCACCTGGCCCTGAGGTGTGAGGCAAAAATCTTGCTCCATCCTCACCTCACTACCTTTGCATGGTAGTCAGGCGAGACGAGACAGAATTGTCATATCAATACACCAAGCATGCCATCATCATAGCCACTAGCAATGACACTGTCCCATCCATTGTCATTGGGGCCTACTTAATGTATTTTGGTGCTTAAGGTGGCAGCTCTAAGAGAGGCATTTTTTTAATCTTTAAATATTAAGTAAATAATATTTATTTAACTTTAGATGTCTTTTTCATTTACAATCTATTTTTCTTATTTTATGAGATACAAAATTACTAATTTAAAATTCTGTTAATATTTCATTTTCAATTGATAAATGGTTAATCCACTTAATCTTTTTTGTAACATAATCAATCTTAAAAACAATTTTATCAATTTTTATTTGAAATTTTTATTTTTACATACACAATTGTAACATTTTTTTTTTCCTTTTTTCATATCCAGATGGATTTTTTAATAGACATCTAAAAGAAATGCCAGTTACACTATAAAATTATAATATAACTAAAATAAAATAACTTTTAAAACATAAAAACAGTAAATTAAAGTTATTAAATTACTATTATAACTCACCAAATCTTAGAGTCTACAATAATTCCAACATTCACAAGTAAAGATGGGCTAACTGAAATTCAAATTTATGCTACTACAATTTTTCATTTCAATTATATATAAAGTATAAGATATAAAGAATAAAGAAACTTATTCACCTTCAATATGACTTTTAAAGATAAATTTAGGGGTAAAAGGGACAAATAGCAAGTTTGTCAAGAGATATGTCTCAAAGAAAGAGCAAAAAAGAAAATATGGGTGTGGTGGTGAATTTCCCAACAACGGCTGGATGGGATTAAACCCTAAAATTAATTTGTGTTTCGGGTTGGACTTAGCCCACAATGGGAGGTTCCCGAAACAATTCGTATTGTAAGAGGTGGTGATTGGATGGTGTTTTGATAATGGCCTGCTTAGAATCTTGGCTAGCCAAGGAGGCTACCAAGTGGTTGAATTCTCCCTTTTGAGGTTCGAGCTGAACTCTCTTATCCTTGAGATTGTTTACTATCCTCACTTTTTCTCGTGTTTCACTACCAAATTCTGATTCCAACCCCTGCTTTGATTTTCCTTTCCTTTTTTATACCCTTCTCTTAGTGGACCCATCATGATGATGGAATATTCCACTAGTGCGTGGGTCCCTCCACTTGTGGGACCTAAGTGGGTCTCTAAGTCTATATCACTGTTCCTACATGTCTCGTCTTGTGCCAGAAGTGGGACCCAAACTCTGCTATTAAGAAGATTTTCTTGTAACTCGTGTTTGCTGCTAAATCTTGTGCTCAGCTGGCGAATTTTCCCAAAGCACCAATTTATATCCTTGACAAAGACAGATCCTCGTCGACATGCTCATGTCGAGGTGGAGCATTTTTAATTATGCCTTACACTGTCAAGGTAGGTCATATTCAAGCTGGTTTAACCTCGGATGGGCTCTCCATTATGCCCCCTACAATAGGTTTTCCATTTTTTCGTAACACCACTTTTTCAACCCAAAAAAAAAAAAAAAAAGTCAATATATAAAAAACATATCTTTATTTTAAGTTGCTATATATGAAAGTATGATTTATAACCAAAATTATGGGGCCATTTACATTCAGGGGCGTAAGGCAACTGCCTATATAGTTTTTTTTTTTGGGACAATCAACGGTATAACCCTACTCCCTCTCCACTTCAAAACCACTTAAACTTGAGTCCATGAACCTCTCAAGCCTTTAAGACTTGGAGAAGTACCAACTCACCTAACGCGGTCAGTAGTGCAATTGCCTATGTAGCTGAGTCCAACTTGATTGTCATCTCCATCAATGGTACTCTCAAAATCTATACCAAAAATTGAATTACGACTTGAAAACTCACCTTTTTTCGAATAATGATGTCCATCATGGATGCCACATCGATATGTCAACCCCTCCACCCTAAATGACAAGACAAACCACCCATCGGCCCCAAACAACATCCACAGCATTTTTTCTTTTCTAATGATCTAGATTTGTCAACTATTGATGGCACTGTTAATTTTTTTTTTTTGGTTACAAGTTGGTTCTTGAAATAGTGGAGACAAGTCGGATATAGTTAGATCGATGGGTCTTGTTTCTCAAAAAAAAAAAAAAAATGAAGAAGAAGAAGAAGAAGATGAGATTGATGAGTCCATGAGAATGATGGCCCTAATAACCCATTTATATTTGGACATAATAACAGGTCGAAGTAGGGAAATGGGAACCCCACTCTCAAACTTAGGCTCACAGGATTGGGACTTGGGAGTAGTGACTATGCTATTAGCGTGGGCTTGTACCGGCTTGGCTATTTTAGAGCCGAAATATCAGCCACCGTATCCCACACTCTCATAGTCATAGCTGAGAGTTGGTGAGCATGCTAAAAAAACAATTGAACAACACCCAATTTCGAGATTTACGAGATTTTTAACCTATTTCTCTCCAATAATGTTCTACTATTTGTCTATATTAAAAAAAAGAATAATGCTATGCTATTATGAGAACATGAAAAACAAGGGTCCTATTATTGAGCGTCTTTCAGAACATGGCTCAGATGAAAATTTGAATGCAATCAACTAACTTTTTCTAATTTATTTTTGGTCAAAAGTCCAGTTTTTTAGTAATTTTTGCTGCTTTCCAATGAATGTAGTTGGTCACGTATTATTCTCATGATGAAGCATTATAAAGATATTTATTAAATTAAAAGTGTCTCGACTCTATAAATAAATAATTAAAAAAAGCCAATTGAATGCATTATAAAATTCAATCTTAACAAATAATATAGAACACTAGTTAACAATGCCCTTCTGCTATTAATTTCCTTCACTCAACAAAGTGTCGAAGTCTGCATTTGTATTTTCTATACACACACACAGCCAAACCAAGCTCCGAGCCTAGTTAGCCTCCTCATACATACAAAGTACATACACACAGACACTTCGCACTATTTTCCAAATCCAAACAAAGAAGCCCTCCAATAGAGAAGTTCTGCCTTTCACGGACTCGTCTCTTACTATATAGCTTGAGTCCTGAAAACTGACTCATAGATCAGATTCTAGCCCAAGTCCCAACTGGTCTCTCTCTCTCTCTCTCTCTCTCAAACCAAAACGTACAAACAACCACATTTAATACCAATGCCAATGGAAAACTAGCTTTCATCCTCTTCCCAATCAGTCATCTATCACGGGTCACAAAAAAAATAAACACAACATGTTTTGTAACTTTTTTTAAAATATTATTTCTGCTTTCCATAAAAAACATTATATATAACGACCCTCTTCATCTACATGCCCAAGAAAGATATTCCTGTGGTTTTCAAGCACCACAATTTTTCTTTTTCTCTTGTCTCAAACTCGATGGCTATGGCCACCACCATTGCAAACAGAGCACCGAAGGTCTCTGTTTTGCTCTGCTTTTCCATATACTTTGCTTTGCTTTCCTTTAGCTGCAGCCGGGTTTTAGGCCAATCATCACCTGTTTTTGCCTGTGATTTCAAGAGCAACTCGAGCCTGGCGAGCTTGGGGTTCTGTAACACGTCTTTGGGTATCGATTCGAGAGTTGGAGACTTGGTGAAGAGGCTGACATTGCAAGAGAAAATTGGGTTCTTGGTGAACAAGGCAGGGAGTGTGAGCAGGCTTGGGATACCACAGTATGAGTGGTGGTCTGAGGCTCTACATGGAGTCTCTTATGTGGGCCCAGGGACTCGTTTTTCCAATGTGGTACCTGGAGCTACCAGCTTTCCTCAAGTTATTCTCACTGCTGCTACATTCAATACTTCGCTCTTTGAAGCCATTGGAAGGGTAAGCAATTGACTTTTCAAAGACTTGATGATACCCAATTTCTGTTTCCTTTTGCTTCTTTCATATTGCCATGTTTTTATGCATTCTCTGATCTTCCAGATGATAGTTTTCTTTTTTACAATTGCATTTCTGATTTTTTTTTTTTTAACTAAAAATTTTGATGAAATGGAAGTGTGAACTACTTTTGGGTGAGTTTGATTTAGATAGAAGAACTCATTGTGTCGGTTATATGATGATTTTATCAGCTGTAACAACGTGTCAACATCCTCATCAATATCACTGATTAAATTCTGATGTTGTTTGTTAAACTTGCCGTCTTAGATACAATGATAATGATTATAATCAAATAGATTAATGCTAGAGAGAGAGTGAGGGAGTGAGAGAGTGTGAAAACAACTAGTGCTTCACAACAGATGTATATTTAATTGTTTATTCATTTCCAGTTATATGTTGTTTTCTAAACAAAAGACGTACATAATATGCAAATGCCATTTACAGCTGTTGATTTGAACTGATCATCATTTCATTGCTTTTCGTTTGAGATCTTTTTGGATATGAGGAGATCTTTATGGTTAACTAACAAAAGCATGTGGAGGATAGTTATTAGGTTAACTTCTTTAATGACTCACTTTCGCTTTTGCCTGAAAAAGAAACACATAAATGTAAATAAATATATAAAAGGGTATGGTAGTTGGTGGAATTATAATTAGAGTGCAGCTTGCAGTGTTTTGAAATCTACGGAGACTTTAGATTCAAAAAAAAAAAAAAAATCTATGGAGACTTTTGTGAGTCTTCCAGCTTGCAGAGGGATGGGTACAGAAGGGGATAGCGATTGTGATTGATTAGCAGTGGCATTTTTCAACAACTAATGACTTGCACAGAATACAATATGTGTAGAATGGGCAATTACCAAGATAATTGTTTTTAGAGTAGAAAATTTCAGTTACCAAAAGGAGCAGAAACCAAAAAAAAAAATCAAATCAAATCAAATTAAGCAGGACAAAATTTGATTAGAACGTTGAAAGATGGAGCAGTTGGGTAGGTGGGAAATTTTGAAATTTGAGAGTCGTGTAAATGTCTTCGAAGTGTGAAGGCACTATTTCTAGTGATACTGTTGCATGGTTTTTCATTATTCTTCCGACACCATATGCATAAATGTATTGTCAGACTCTGGTACAGGAGTAGGAACTTTTAGAACAGAAATATTGAACCGATTAATTGCACAGGCAGAAAGATTGGAAATTCAAAATGAAGGAATGATCTCAAGTTAAGTCAATGCACATGGGTTGCAGTTGCAGATGTTACCTAATACTGATCTACAATTGACATGGCATATAAATCATTGAACTGTTACTGTGTAGGTGGTTTCTACCGAAGCAAGAGCAATGTACAATGTGGGACTAGCAGGCTTGACATATTGGTCACCAAATATTAACATATTTCGAGACCCTAGATGGGGAAGAGGCCAGGAAACTCCAGGAGAAGACCCATTGCTTTCAAGTAAATATGCATCCGGTTACGTTAGAGGTCTTCAACAAAGAGATGGTGATCCAAATGGACTTAAGGTTGCTGCATGTTGTAAACATTATACAGCCTATGATCTCGATAATTGGAAAGGAACAGACCGTTACCATTTCAATGCTGTGGTAATTTACAAATTATTTTAATTGATTTTTTTGGTGGTAACGGGTTAATTAGATTTTATTTCAGGATCATAATTTTCATTTCCTTTGTCTTATTTTGTATTGATGAGTTAGGTAACAAAGCAAGATTTGGATGATACATTTCAACCACCATTCAAGAGTTGTGTTATTGATGGCAATGTAGCCAGTGTCATGTGTTCCTACAACCAGGTTAATGGTAAGCCAACCTGCGCAGACCCGGACCTGCTTGCTGGAGTCATCCGAGGCGAATGGAAACTAAATGGGTATTGATTTTACCATATCTTTCCTATTATATAATCCAAGATGCTTACCACAGTTTTATTTAGACACGACTATTGGGTTGCTGCAGATACATAGTTTCTGATTGTGATTCGGTAGATGTGTTCTACAAATCTCAACACTACACAAAAACACCAGAGGAGGCTGCAGCCAAAGCGATATTGGCAGGTAACTTAATTTCCATTCTTAGATCATGTAGCATTAAAATCAATGATCGTGTAAGAAATTGGTATGACCGAATGCTTCAGCAATAAAATTATTGAAATATTTTGGAAATTTAACACCAATTAATTAATGTTGGATGGATTGGGAAAAAGTAATTTATACATTACCTTTTGATGTCATATCCAAATTTATCTGCATTCTGTAATTTATACATTACCTTTTGATGTCATATCCAAATTTATCTGCATTCTGTTACCTTTCGGCACCAGAATTTTGAGTATATCTCTTATTGGTATCATGTCCTATTAATTAGAGCAGTATATATCCTACATTTCCTGCTTGTGGTGGTGACTAAATGATTGGCTGTTTGATTTAATTTGACAGGATTGGATCTTAACTGTGGATCTTTCCTAGGTCAACACACAGAAGCTGCAGTAAAGGGAGGACTTCTAGATGAGGCGGCTATTGACAAGGCCATTTCTAACAATTTTGCAACTTTAATGAGACTTGGCTTCTTTGATGGTGACCCAAGCAAGCAACTTTATGGCAAATTGGGTCCAAAAGATGTGTGTACGGCAGAGAACCAGGAACTGGCCCGTGAAACAGCTAGGCAAGGGATAGTGCTGCTTAAAAACAGTCCCGGTTCACTGCCTCTGTCTCCCACTGCCATCAAATCCTTGGCTGTAATTGGTCCCAACGCCAATGTCACAAAAACCATGATTGGAAACTATGAAGGTAGGCAAATTTCAAAACATTCCTTTGTCTGGTTGCCCCTTAATCAAGCATCCATCATGCATTGCTTGAAATTTTGATGTGGCCATCACTGCATCAATATTCTTTTAGATATTTTTGCAAAATCTTTAATCATTGATTTATAATATTGAACAACTAGCGATGGTAACTTGAATGAGTAGATGGTCATTCAAGTTTGAGATAATAAAAAAAACATTCTAAATCATTCTAAAATTGATGTCTAATGTTGTCTTAAATTTTCCAGGCACCCCCTGCAAATATACAACTCCTTTGCAAGGTCTGACAGCCTCAGTTGCAACAACTTATCAGCCAGGCTGCTCCAATGTGGCCTGCGGCACTGCGCAGGTAGATGATGCCAAGAAAATAGCAGCCTCAGCAGATGCCACTGTACTTATAATGGGTGCAGATCAATCTATCGAGGCAGAGAGTCGTGACAGGATTGACCTCAACCTTCCAGGACAGCAAACACTCTTAGTAACAGAAGTTGCAAAGGCATCCAAAGGACCAGTCATTCTTGTTATAATGTCTGGAGGGGGCTTTGACATCTCATTTGCAAAAAGTAATGATAAAATTACAAGCATCCTATGGGTTGGTTACCCTGGGGAAGCTGGAGGAGCTGCCATAGCTGATGTGATTTTTGGGTTTTGTAATCCAAGTAAGTTTATTGTCATCTCCTGCTTTATGATACTACTCTCCTCATTTTTTTTTTTTTTTACAAGATAGAATTTCTACTCTATCCTAATCTAAGTGTATATGTGTGTGAGTCTCTCTCTTGGAGACTTGAACTTTGACCCTTATCCCTCACACCTCACAAGCATTTATACTTGTAAAATAACCACCGCACCAAGGGTGTGCGGTGGTATGGTACTACTTTCCTAACTTAGTAAAATTCCAAGCTATATATTCCGAGAGAAATTTTTCTCTAGAGATGTACAAATCAATTATACACATATTATCAAAATTTCAAATTTATATATTAAATCATATTCTAGGCATCATCTTTCCAAGACCTCTTTCGCTGCATGCCAATCAACTGCTCTTTGTTTCAGGTGGAAGATTACCCATGACATGGTATCCACAAGCATACGTAGACAAGGTCCCCATGACAAACATGAACATGAGGCCAGATCCTGCCACTGGCTACCCTGGCCGGACCTACAGGTTCTACACCGGAGAAACTGTGTATTCATTTGGAGATGGACTAAGCTATTCCAGTTTCAAGCACCACCTAGCTCAAGCACCAAAGTTAGTTTCCGTTCCCTTGGAAGAGGGTCACGTTTGTCGCTCCACAAGATGCAAGTCATTAGACGTTGCTGAGCAGCATTGTCAAAACTTGGGTTTTGATATTCACCTGAGAGTCAAAAACATGGGAAGTATTAGTGGAAGCCATACAGTATTCTTGTTCACTACTCCTCCATCAATACACAACTCACCTCAGAAGCACTTGCTGGGATTTGAGAAGGTCTTCTTGACAGGGCAAACAGAAACGTTGGTCAAGTTCAAGGTGGATGTTTGCAAGGACTTGAGTGTGGTCGATGAGCTTGGAACCCGGAAAGTTGCCTTGGGACAACATGTGCTTCATGTTGGGAGCTTGAAACACTCAGTGAACGTGAGGATTTAAATTAAAATCATCAACAAGTCTGCAGATATTTGGGGGGTTTTGCTAAAGGCATTACTGAATTGAATTCAGCTGATAAAGGCATTTCAAAATGTAGAAACAAGCTTTGAATCAGTTGTAATCATTTCTTAATAATTCCATAGACAAATTACTCAAAATAAAAATTGTTGTGAAAACACACACAAACTAATATAATCAAACACCATAAGGTATAGAATTTAATGTAGTGTGGCAAACTCTATGTCTACATGACTACATTGACAATCGATACCAACCAAAATCCACTATCAACCAAATCCATGACGTTCTCAAAAGATGCTCTCACTTAACACATCAGACAAAAATTGTCATTTAGCTCTCACTTTCTTGTAATTGATGTGGAATTCCAAAAACAATAAAGAAACCTCCAAACTTACTCCCTTTATGGGCTGGCTTTGACAAAAACTAGTGATTTTAAATGAACATTTTGTTTTTCCTGCTTTCTACCTATGCAACTGAGATCTCGTGCGCGAATAAAATAAAATAAAACTTGTTTCATGCGGCCCTAGTCTTGGAAGTCATTCATAAGTTCAGAAGATACAACCTATCGATATGCTACGTTTGGGACTGACCCCAAATAGTAACATGTCACTACAACTTGCTCCACTAGATTACGGGAGAATATCGGTGGGAGTGAGGAATTGTATAATGAATTTTTGTTCATAAAAGAAAAATAGTAGTATATATATATAGCTACTAATTTTAATAATTTGGTTCAATAAAATTAAGTTCGGCCTCTTCTTAAC
Source organism: Castanopsis chinensis (assembly GCA_032878915.1). Lineage (NCBI taxonomy): Eukaryota > Viridiplantae > Streptophyta > Magnoliopsida > Fagales > Fagaceae > Castanopsis > Castanopsis chinensis. Next base: position 2,425,390 of record JAVQMG010000086.1, read on the forward strand.
AATATCATTGATCCTTTTAAAGGTCATAAAAAAAATTAATAGATCTAAACTTTAAAAACAAAAATAATAAGCCCAAAAAAATTAGCCAAAAAACAAAAATTATCAATGATAGAGTTAAAAATAATTAAATCTAATCATCCAATTTTATTCAAAACAAACAACCCAGCTCTTTAAAAAAATTAAAAAAAAATAATTTTGCTCTTATCCAGCAACAGAAGACACACGTCACGTTCCCTTTTCATAAATGATTGCATTATAATGTATTAAGAAATAGCAATTTTGTGTTGTCTTTTGTTGATGATTTGTAAATACTAAATAAATGCCTATTTGAAATTTCATAATGATTTTTTTATTTTGTTTATACTTTTGCCTGGGTAAGTCCAAATCCTAACTCCGTCCCCGTATAGATTCATCACCAATCACAAGAACTCTAAAGTATGATTGATCACATATTTTAATTGATATTTATAAACTCTCAAAAACCCATCAGTAAGTCGAAGTAGCTCAAAGTAAGCCCATCCTATTCCAACGACTTGGGAGTACACCACTAACCTCTACCATTAGGGCAAATACAAGGGCTCACCACTTACTTTCACCATGGGCAAAAATTTAGCGAGGAACACACTTGAAATAGTGTTCCTTGATGTGGGAATTTGGTTCTTGATGGTTTGGTTGATGGATTTAGATGTTTGAGGGATGGGAATTGATGGTTGAGCAATTAGGGTTTTGGATTGTATGTTAGAAATTACCAGGGTGGTTGAGCCATTAGGGTTTTGGATTGAATTGTAGGATAAATACACGATGCATGGCACAAATCAGACATTTGATTGCTTATAAATTGTGAGAGATATCAGGTAACAGAATTGAAAACTAAAAGAAAATCAACAAGATGTCCAAAGCCTTTAGGCACTGGACTAATTCCTTTACATGTTCCTCCCATACCCTGGGGCTGCCTGGATAAGGCAATCTGAACCCAAGCCAAGTGTCACTCATACTACCTCCCGACCCCATTCAACCCCTATACTTAGTACTTAGGGAGATACCACTTGGACCAACATGTCCGGTGGTATAAGTTTGATGAAATACCTACACCAACAAAAAGATATTACATGAGGTAATATTAAACTAAAAATTACATCAAATATAACTTGAATTTAATTCTATACATACACATAATTGATATGAAATAATCAGAGAGTTCTACGGTACACTTCTTTTTATGTGCCATACATTCCTAATCTTAACCATTAACATAGGTTATCGACTTTTATATATATAGTTGACGGTTATGATTAGGTAGGTACGATATATACAAAACAAAAGTGGAGGGAAAAAAAGTGTACCATAGAATAACCCTAAATATTCGTGAACATATTACCCAAAATGTTTACCTATAAAAAAAAATTCACCTAATAGGGACTATAAGTTCATTCAATAAACCACCATAGGGATTCTACCTAGACTTCTATACCAACAAGAGCCTTGCCTATTCATATGTCAGAAACTACAGAGGCAAATGCCCTCCATATGCACAAGTATTCATCCAAGCATCTTATGGCTACCACGAACCAGCGTCACTTTCTGCTATTAGTTCCCATTCGCGGTTTGCCTTTAACCTCCGATTCCTGCATCCCAAAAACACACATTATATTATAGCTGCAGTAAACTACCTTAAGAGTGGTTCCATAAGAAAATAATGAAAAAACAACCTGTGGTAGATGTAGGAAAATATGGGTCTTTGCTGTGGCAGGATTCTGATTTTCAGCACCCTTACTCCAGTCATAGTAGACCTACAAACAGAAGTTCAAAAACAGAGTTCAGTGCCACTACAAGACCAAAGGGGTAAAAGAACAAGATTAGCAGTCTGTACCTGCAAGACACATTTTTTTCATAATAACTGAGTAATATATTTCACTATATAAGTGCAATACAAGACATTAACCTAACACACAATGTATTGAAGAGAAACAAATGAACATCAAATCAAACTTTCAAATTCAAAAAATCAAAAAGTTACAAAATTTTTGGAAAAGATAATGAAACAACAGCCATTATCCAGTCATAAAGAGACTTTAAGAACAAAAATTTTTACTTCATATGGTAATTCACATCCTTCAAATGTTTCTCTCCAAATATACCACATCAAAAACAATGGAATTATCTTTCAAAATTCACCATTACAATACCAAAATGTCCTTTTCAGCAATGTGATCCATGGAATAATCGTTAACAAGCAAAATACAAGTCCACATCTCTCTATCATGTCACAATGAAAAAATAAATGATCCATTGCCTCCCTATTTGATTTGTCAATATACAAAACAAAAGGCAAGCAGTATTTGAAGTGAAACCCAAGGCTAATGTCATGCATCCCTTCCTACCCTACTGATATAATCAGATATTTTTATTATTATTTATTTATTAATTTGGGAACACTTCTGCAAAAATTGCAGCACCTTCTCTGCCCAACAAAACCGATCATAAAAAAGTTGTTGCCTCATTCAAGTATATTATTAAAGATGTACACAACCCCCTTCTTCAATATAAATTGAAAAGATTTGGATTCAAATTAAAAGATCCTCCTCCCACTCATGTGCCTATCTTGAACACTCTAGCATTCTCTAGTTCAATTAGCGTTCACATTTTGTAGACAACATAGCTTCAAATGGTAGTAGGAGGCCCATATTCAAAGTCAAATATCAATAGACCATACACCTAATACTGCCAGGAGTTGTGCACAAAAGAACAAGAAAGATAAATTCTGTCTCTATATCAATAGAACATACACCTAAAACTGCCTGGAGTTGTGCACAAAAGAACAAGAAAGAGAAAATTCCATCTCCTCAGAATAATTCAAAAATTTTGAGATATTTTGAAACATCTTATACATTTTGGCACCAATAAAATCATTGAGGAAGATTTCCTCACCATAGAAGAGAGACCATAAAAAAGTTACAATGGCATCCAAACCCTGCGTTTTGATGGTTTCATCAAAGCTGTAAGAATTTTGATTTCTACATATCATTGAGTTTTTTCACACAATTTCAGCCCTTCCCCTACAATGTGGCAACATAACTCATATGCACAGTGCTTTGGAGAGCCCTTGCGCAGGATCATGTTACAATATAGCATGTAAAGTGGCAGATATTTACTCTGTTATTCATGCCATGAATAAATACTTGCTGATACCTAAACATATAAAAATTCCATAGTAACCAGTACAACTGGATTAGGAAAATTTACTTATCATGTGTATACCCACTTAAATTAATAAACCATGATTGTCTCAGTATGCGCGTGGGTGTGTTAGTATGGAGAAAAAGAGACTACTATGACATTAACTCGCTAGTGGTAGCAAAATCACAAGAGATTAAACGTACCGAATACGCATAAATGGAACCATCATTGTTGAACGTGCTGCATGCTATAGGCTGACTGCACCTGAGCATTGCCTGAAAAGTACACACAATTGAGTTAGACAAATACATAGAAAAGAATCAAGAAGGGGCGGTGGCAGGGAGGGGAGGAGGGAGGAATAGCATAAATCCTTTTGCTATTTTCAACTTGGAAAATCACTGGAATGATGTGTAGCTGCAAATAATCAGACTACAGGCAGTGCACCAGTATATTGGACACACACATGGGACAAGTTTGGAACATTCAATCACCATGTGCATCTAGTATGTCATCACATGGTCTTAGGCTTATCACCAAAAAGGAATGAAAACCCTAATAGCTGTTTATACTGATTGATGGATGAGTAATAGTCATAGAGTTTCAAATATTTGGAGGGCCGTCCTGCTGAGTGTCATGTGGACAATTTGGCAAGGGAGAAATAGGAGAACTTTTGATAAAATGGAGTCTTCTTCATGCTATCAAATGGTGCTTATTAAGGTGCCTATATAATTGAATACAACTTGGGCAACATCCCAATTCCCACATTGTCTTTTCTTGATTTTTTGGAACTTTTGATTGTGTGATTGTAATTCGATAAGAGTGGCTTGTTGCACGTTCTGTATATGTGAAGCATTTCTTAATTTGAATAAAATTAATTTTACTCATTAAAAATATGATTTAAAAATTATTCATAATTGTTCTACTTTTTGTAAATTTAAATAATTTTATTTGAATTATTTTTCACTTAAGTCCCACCATGGTCTACCAATCACTGGACCTCTGAACCTTGATCCTCTCCTTTATCCAGTTCCGTGAATGGTCTAGATTTTAAAATATTACAAATGCCATCCATTTAATGTCATTAGCACATGTGAATTGCATATGTGGCAAAATACCCTTGTTTTGGAATTCGAGATTGCTGATGTCGAATTTCGAGTAGAACTAGATATTAGCAATGTCGAGTTCTATGCATATTTTTAAGTCTACATAAAATTTTCAAAAAAAATTTAGTAGCAAAATACACATAGAACTTGACATTGCTAATATCGAATTCCAGGCAGAACTCAACATCAACAATGTCTAGTTCCAAAACAAGAGTATTTTGCTACATAATTTGAAAAGGGGGCTGTTTGGCTACAGAGTTTAAAAATTAAGGCTATTTCACCATTTTTGCCCTATGTATCCAGACACATTTGAGTTTCTCTATGTGTGACTGTTAGATGAAATTTGTCATGCCATTAAGTGTCAAAACAAGTTTCTAGTTGATTAAGCGATTGAAGAAAAAAGCTATAGTATTTTCTAAATTGTTACACCAAGAAGCATAGTTCAGTGAACCTTGTCCAAAAAGAAATTTTATATATAGTAGATCTGGGGTATACCTTTAGTCTCTGTTTACTGTCCTTGTCCCAAAAATTAAAGGCACCATCAGATCCAGCTGTAGCAAATGTGTGATGCACCTAAAACAAGGGACGTCTAAATAAGATATTGAACAGATGTAGTGAATACAGTATGAACATCTTGACCTTTAATTCTATAAATAAAAAATTCTAGCAAGTCTTGCTAGAACAAATAGTATGCACCATTCATAGACAATTTCAAATTAATCAAGTATTCCCCACCATAATTCAGAAGGAAATCAAGTTACGTTGATTCAAAGGTCCTACAACTCAAAGACTGAAAATAGAACTGATTTAATCTCTGAAGCTGATATCAATCTTATAAAATGTTTATAACCAAGTTCTCTCTCTCTCTCTCTCTCTCTCTCTCTCTCTCTCTATTATTTCCTCCCAAATCAAGCCTCTATATTTTTTGTACCTTTTCTTGGTGGCCAAACAGGCTAAGAACCATCATAGGATGTTTTCCAATTCTTTTTTCCCCCTTTTTGGGGTAAAGATTTGACGGCAATGGACTGTGTTTGTCAAATTTTTGCACACCACCATTATCATTACAAGGCTGGGTTTTCTCTTTTGTTTATTTTCTTCTTTTTTTTATTTAAATTTTTGTATTAAAGCCATAAATGAGGTTCAAAGGGAAATTGAGGATTTATTGGTCATATTCAAGCCATAGTGCCTAGGGTTTAGGTACCAACATGGATGTGCCACTATTTCCTTTTCTTTCTTCTTTTTTTCCATAGGATAAGATCATTTAGTGGCCACTTGTTAATTGTGTACGCCACTCCAAAATTTAGGCATAAGTCTAATAGAAGGGATTATTTGCAACCTTCAAATAGTTTGTGGGTAAAATTGGCTGAACATTGGCTTAGAGCATCGATAGTTTGTTTAACAAACTACAAATAACTTAAATAATTTCCAGCAAACAACAACTCCTTTGATTGACTTGTTTTTAAGAAAAGTTTCATGGGATTTTCCAAGAAAAATAAGAGAAAATGGTTAGTAATGGACATAAGCTATTCATCTTAAGTGATTTTCAGAGATTTTCTTCATATGCTACTTCATACACCAGCAATCATCAGAACATTTAATCTTACAAGCAATGAAGTTGGCTTTTGCAGAGTAGTGTTAAAGGAGTTCTCAACAGAACTCTTAGCTACACAAACTGAAACAAAGTAAACATTCACTCGACCAAACCCGTCAATTCAAGAATATGGAGTTGCACAGAGACAAAAGCATCTGCATCATATAAGTAGACTTAAGGCGACTGATAATTAAGGAAAAGTGTCAAGAAGCTACAGCAGTGGCATTGAAGAATCTTACAGGATGGAAGTTCAAAGAGTTGACCGCATATATCTCATTTCCCTCTCTGTGGCATTTGAAAGTAAAGTTTTTACCTTGCTGTGCATCATCCAGATGATGCACACCTACCCTTCCTTCTATTGAGCCAACCTTGTAAGAACATCACAATTTTAGTTTCAATAATTAAGGTAATTTTGATGATAATCATAATTCATGTGACAAATAGGAAATAAAGGCAGTGGAGTAGTTACACAGCAGAATATATTTGACACTGATAATATGTGAAAAAAATTGGAGCATATATTTACTTGTAATGATCTTATTAAGACAAAATAAAATCTAGTGTCAAATGCAATAATTGATATATAATTAAAATTACCATGCAATCTAGTGAGCCTAAATACACCTATTAATGACACTGAGTAAACATTGCTCAGAGTAAAATATCTTTGTTGGAGAGGATATAGGTGATACACATCAAATTCTAAGAGAGGTTGACAGAATTCTTCAAACTGCATAACTACCCAAAATGAGTATAGTACATTGCAGACATCATGCAGATGAAAGAGACTGATGGATGACATCTTAGCATCACACACATTGTGGTATATAGCAGTTAAAAGACTAAGCATGAGACTTTCAAAGGTTGTTACAACACTTCCTCCCATTCCACCCTTCCCCAAAGAAAAAAGTAGCACCTAAATGAAAATCAATTGAATATAAATATGCTCCAGATTGAAACAACATCAAGACAACCATACACCATTATGTGTGTGTATATATATGTACATATATTAATGTGAAGAGGATATAGGTGATACACATCAAATTCTCAGAGAGGTTGACAAAAAATTTCAAACTGCATTAAAGGTCTCCCATAACAACCCAAAATGAGTATAGTACATTGCAGACATCATGCGGATGAAAGAGATTGATGGATGACATCTTAGCATCACACACATTGTGGTATATAGCAGTTAAAAGACTAAGTATGAGACTTTCAAAGGTTGCTAACAACACTTCCTCCCCTCCCCCTCCCCCCAAAAAAAAGTAACACCTAAATGAAAATCAATTGAATATAAATATGCTCCAGATTGAAACAACATGAAGACAACCATATACCATTATGTGTGTATACAAATATACAAATATAAATAATTCCTAAAACCACATCATTAAAATTTCTTATCTGGCCCACCACTGGCCGCTATAACCAAGTGTATATCTTCCATGGAATAGACATGTTTGGGGTTCAATTCTTAAGTGATGAAATTCCAAAGTTGGATTGGCAGGACTTCTGGAATTTGAGGGCATCTCCTTGGGGATAAGCAAACTAATTAGCCTTTGCCTATATATATAACATTAAAATCTGAGCTTTATAGTAGAACCAAAATATTAATAATTCCTAAAAGCACATCATTAAAACTTCTTATCAGGCCCACACTGGCCACTATAACCAAGTGGTGTAAATCTTCCATTGAATAGGCATGTTTGGGGTTCAACTCTTAAGTTATGAAATTCCAAAGTTGGATTGGCAGGACATCTAGAACTTGAGGGCACCCCCTTGGGGATGAGCAAACTAATTAGCCTTTGCATATATATATATATATATATATATCATTAAAATCTGAGCTTTATAGTAGAACCAAAATCACCCAGCATCTTATGCCCAATCAATGATCATCAACATCCCATTTTTCAATTACCACAACTAGCACGTTGGCCTAAAAAATGCATTTTAAGTTTTAACTGGTGCCATATTTGTATTGTACTCCCATCCAAATAATAGAAGATACCATGAAAAGTTGGAAAAATAAAAAAGCTAAACCATTATGCTTATAATCAAATTAAGCTGAGATAAACGAAGAAAGAAAAATTTATGAAAAATATAGTAAAAGGGGCATGGGGAAGTTAAACTCAGAATTTCTTAAGAGAGAGGACAAAAAAGGGTAAGGTAAACACAGAGTCAATGCATACCAAGAAACCCTGCTGATCAGGGAAAGCAGCAACACACCTCGTCTGATGCTTTAGGGGTGAAGCGATTCTCTTAAACTCAGTCTGTTGGTAACTGAACAATTATTTACTTAACAATATAATGCAAAGCTGAACGGAAAATATATATATATGTGTGTGTGTGTGTGTGTGTGTGTGTGTCTTGGTATGTAAACAGTACTTATATGCACAATCCAAGTCCTTCGGAGAGCACCTCATAGAAAATTCCAAATCATGAAATATAATAGAAAGCAAAGTTTAGCATAAGAAACAAATATAAAACTCCTCAAACTCAATTGCAAAACGTTAAGAGTGGAATGTAGGGCAGCAGCAATAAAGGATCTTTGGCAAGTATCTTCAAAGGTTTTCAGTGAACAAAGAGTCAAAACAGCATCGAAATACTTGAACCATGTGTAGCAGACTTAACTTAATTCAGCCTGTTCGAGTGTCAAGTATATTGCTTATAACTGAGAAGAAAGCTTTCCCATTACTTGATGAAGAGAAAGCTCAACAATAGAGCAAAGAAATAGAGGGTACATATGTTGTAAAAAATGAGTTTGATGCGACAGCTATATTAAGTGGAAAAGCTTGATAAGATGGTGTTTTCTGTGGATCAAGATACTATAATGTTTGCAACACTATTTCTACTCATTGAGTTTATCATTCCAAAGAAATTTAATGGCATGGTGAAACGGAAAACTTCTTTGTTTTTAACGTTGCCAAAGGTGCTTCACGAGTTGTTACAAGTATCAAGTAAGACAATATTATTTTGATTTAGTTTTATTTTGCTAGTCAATTGTATTTTTATTTTCTACTATTGGTCCACTAGATTTTATTTTACATATTATTAGTTAAGTAGGTTATTGGTTTTATCTTTAATTTCCTAAGGTTATTTTCATAATTTATTTGACTCGAGTCAATTATGATTAGGATTTATTCTTTGTAGTGTAAATAAGTGCAGTATTATACTCCAATGGAGACAAGTTTATGATGAATAAAACTTCTATTGGAATATTTTCAATGCCTTGATGTTGATTCAAGACCAACCTAAGTATTGATTCTTAGGTTTTATATCTCCACTTGGTGCTTACTCCAAACAACCATGGGTGTTAATTCATATAGTTAATTTTTGGTTCTGGTTGATTTCCCTTCAATAATTTCACCTGCAGCACTGTCCCTCAAAAGTTCTATTCCCTTCCAAATGATCCACATGAGGTATAATGGAACCACATTCCAAACTTGATGCAGGGAGAGAAGTGCTGATAGATTTTATTGCGTTTTAATTTTATTTTGATTTTATTTCTGAATTTAATGTAATTGATTACATTGTTTCTTTCCTTATTTGTTTTAATCCTGAAAGCTCTACTTAAAGGCTCCAGAAGGGGGTGTGGAAGAATTATGTTGGAATTTCCCAATAGCTGGATGCTAGTTCCTAGCTTCCCAGGTACTGATGATATACACATTCCAATCAATTACCACTCTAATAAGCAAATCCAAGCTTACATGATCATAAGCATATTCAATGTCTAATTTGCAAATGAACCCTTGAATCTTTGAAATCTTTCATCAAAACTTTTATTTGCTATCAGCACCATTTGAAAATACTGAAACTTTCTCATCGTCCGCCCCTCATCCTTCTCAATTTTCTAATTTATTCATCCTTCTCATCTTCCTCAATGTTCTGATTAGTTTGCTCCTAATCCTCAGCAATTCCAAAAGCAGATCATCTCTCTCTCTCTCTCTCTCTCTCTCTCTCTCTCTCTCTCTCTCTCTCTCTCACAGCAATTCTAGAAGCAGGTCAGAAAGTCACTATAGTTGAGCATCAGTGCCTCTATTTCCTCATTCCAGTCATTGACCCCGCATAAATCCCGTAGTGACATCACAAGCTCCTTCCATCTGCCACCCTCTTTGCCTTCAGGTATTATGATTGAAGTTCACCTTCTTCCGCTGCTCAACTCCAACACCAACAGAAATCTACATCTTCTGTTCCGCCTGTGCTAGAGCAGTAAGATCCTATTTGGTTTTCTCCTCCTTACAAAAAAATTCACAGACTTGATTTAATTCTTTCTCCACTGTTCAAGAACTTATACATGTGACCCGCTATCAGGAAAAGAATTGCAATAGCTGAGCTCTTGGGGAAGATCAGCCTGTTATCGTAGTAACCATCTTACTCCCTGAAACAATTGATCACATGATAACTTGAATCCTTTCTATGGCCTTAAATCCATCTCCAACATTGCCTTCCTCTAGCCTTAGCTCAAAGGTCTTGGCCTATATTATCTTCCACCCACCCATCATTGAATTACAACCTATTCTACAAGTTGAAAATCTATGATTTGCATTAGTCCACCACGAAATGATTGGATAGATAATAAGAAACCATTGTAAAATCACTGCATAATGTCTTATGAATCAAAGAATACCTGAGGGTTTTGCAAGTTAAAAACTACAAGATTTTTATCTGCAGTGCCAACAACCATCAAAGGATGCCTCACTGTTAATGCATAGCAGCGATCGGGCAGTTGCTGGGTATGAACTGGATTTGACTGCCTTGTATCCCAGTACCTGAAGATAGGGAGTAATATTTCTCAACAACCATAAGCAATTTATACAGTAAGAAGCACAGAATATCTGATCATAGAGATAGTAAAAATCAGGAAGGCACAAAATTGTACAAGTAAATACGCAGCAATCTTAATATCCACATTACAACTCAGAATATTATGAAATACATGTATCTCAATAGACAAAGGCTATGATTGGTTACAAACAATATTCAGGAAGAAAAAAATTAAAAGCATAATCATCAAGGGGAAGAACCTTAGTGTTGAGATCTATGAGAAAAATCAGGTAATACAAATGAAAGATCAGGAGAAAAAGAAATTGTACACAGGGGAAAGAAGTGGGGTCTTGGTGGTAAGCCAGGGAATAAATAATCATTTAGAAATAGAAAGAAAGAATTTGGCATATATCAGAATTATGGACACATAAAAGGCAGGACAATTTACATAAATGAAGATGTAAAGTTGTATATATACACATTTCACTTGTTCTCTATAAAGGTCATAATGCAAATATAGTTTGTCTACTAGATACAGACCAAAATGGTAAAAGGACAGGAATCAAAAGAGTTTCTTAATCTGTAGTGGTCTCAGGAGTTGTACTCACCATCTACCATAATCAGCACTGGTCTTTTGTTTCATTTTAATCATTGGTTTTTTTTTTTTTTTTGTACTTCAATTTTTTGGCAGAATGCCTTTGAATGAGCATGCAGACAATTCAACAAATAAGGAGCACATAGTGCATCTGGCCTAGATGAAACCTTTTTTTTTTTAATATAAACAAAAATTCACGTTTTTTTTTATGACACCTTACATCAAGTGAAACAATAAAAGTACTAATGATGGATGAGCTCATTAAATCGATTCAAGAGGAAGTCCCTTAGTGTATACTTTTTGTAGATGATATAGTTTTAGTGGATGAAACTAAACATGGAGTTAATGTCAAGTTAGAAAATTACAAGATGCTTTAGAATCTAAAGGCTTTCGGTTAAGTAGGGTTAAATCAGATTACACGGAATTTAAGGCGGTTTAGTAGAAATTGGACAAATATGAAAGGGCTGTAAAACTTGATGGTCAAGAGATACCAAAGAGCAAAAGGCTTTCAATATCTTTTATCAATAATGCATAACAATTGAGAGATTGAAGATGATGTGTATCATACAATAAGAGCAAGCCTTCAATAAGGCTTTGTTTTTATTGTTGAGACAGTAAAAGCAACCCACCCATCAGAACAAGTCACATGAACATGCATAATTATAATATACTTGATTAGTCATGTGACTTGAACATAATACTTTTTCCAAACAGATGAGTACTGGCACACCAAAACATTATGCTAATTCAAAAGTCAAGAACTACCACTACCGCTTACACCCTATTATACATCATTTGAACCAAAACATCACTTCAACTGCCTCTGATAATAATTCAAACAACCACAAAATACATGGGTAGGTAAGACTTCATAGGCAATAGCAAGGAGAAGTTCAATGGAAATGGAATTTTTCTTTACTTCAAAGTCCTGTCCCAACTTCCTGTGACTAAGACGTTCATCTCAGGAACCCACGCAATCTCTTTGATGGGCGCATCATGCATAGCCACCGTCACCGGTTGGCCACCAGATATCAAAGGCCACATCTTGACTTGCTTGTCACAGCCACCAGAGAAAACAGTTGTTCCATCATCTTTCCATGTCGAGCACAAAACCTATATCATAATTTTATAAAAGACTGATAAAACAGCTCATATTTTACTAAGTTGACATAGCCAAATCAAATAATATCACATGTTACAACTATTACCATACTTTTTTTTACTAGAAAAGAAAAGGCTTCAAGAACTAGATAGGTCTCAAGTTTCATAAATTCCTTACACTCAAATATATTTAATTCTACTAAAAATTATGATCCCATGCTCGAGGGGAAACTTTATCCCTCAATGATAAATGTATTAACTCCAAATTAGTTAATCAAAACAAAAGAATAGCATAAAAAATAACCACTTAAAATTTAAATAATCAATAGCAACCATACATGGAGCTAAACCTACAGTGCATCACAATTCAACTTTTTATATGTAAAAATCATTTTACTGTAAGAGGTCAGACCTTGCCAATGGCAAGTACCATCTACCCAAGAGCTATTTTGCAGGTTCAAGTCAGAGAATCACCTTCTCCAAAATTGGGGGTAAGGCTACACACCAACCAGCTCTCTCAAACCCCACAAAAGCAAGAGCCTTGTGCATTAGATACAAGTCAACCTTTAAGGTAAACTTTTATTGAAGACCTTGGTGCGAAGGCAAGTGCCCTCTGCCCAAGCGATGTTTTGCAGGTTCAAGTCAAAAAATAATCCTCTCTAAAATTGGGGGTGAGGCTGACTATCAACAACCTCTCTAACTCAGCAGAAGCAAGAGCCTTGTACGCTAGGTACGGCCTTTAAAAATATTTTTTTAAAAAAAGAAAGAAGAAACTCATAAACAGATTCTCTAAAGTATTAAAATCTAAGCTTTAGAAGATCCAAAAAAAAAATCACAAAAGAAGGACAAGAAACCCCACCAATGGCAACAGTACTCCATTCAAGCAAAGAATGCATCAAAACGAATTTGATCTCATTCGAAGAGTTCTTAACACTTTGAAAAGTTCATTATTCCACACTCTCAAAATCGTCCACAAAAGGAAACAAGGCGTCAAGTCGAAATAAGACTATCTTTGGTATCACGCAATGAACTCTTGCTGATAGGAGCGGGCATCTATCACGGTATCATACAATGAATCCCAAAGGCAGAAAAAAAACAAGGGACCACAATTGACATACAAAAGAGCAAAGCGGCAATGATTGACCAACATATTCACATCTTCAAGCACTAGCTTATGGTCTTTTTCCCCTTTTTCCAAAAAGCAACCATATTTTTCCAAAGTTGATGCATTCATTATACCCAATCCACAACTCATGAATAGAGTAATCCACCGATTTTGGAGCAAACAAAAGAGGCTTGGAGCTTAAGACATGCATCAATTAATAAGATGGGAAAGATCTGTATTATAATGCTCTTAGGCCAATTCAAAGGATTGAATCAAAGAATTAAATAATTCCAATGACAATTATAAAGTAAACCTTTAATCTTCTAAATTGGTACTCTTGAAGTGGTGTGGATGTTAATAGCAATTTAAATTCACTTAATATAGTGTATCTACCCACATTTTTTAGCATTCTCATGCTAAGAGACAAAGGAGTATTTGCTAGAGGAAGGATTTTTTTTTTAGTAATAGATATTTCAAATAAAATTATCAGCGTAGTCTTTTTGAGTGGTCTCGATGTTAAGGTTTTACTGATTGTTCCTCTCCCTCTCTCTGAGTTTATGTTTTCTCTTAGATTAGTTTCCTAATTTCCCTCTCTTTTTTTTCTAATTTTCCTTATCCTTTTCTTGTTGCACATCATCATGAACAACTTGTATTTTTCCTTACTATTTCTTTAATAATATTTTTCTGATTACCTATCAAAATAAAAAATTTAGATCATATGAAGAACTTGAGACTAATTTACCTTCTCCATTCACTCTCTTGAGTCTCTTCTATTTCAAGAAACACAACTTATAGTCATAAAATGTAATATTTTCATAATTAAAAAGGTAATAGCAAATCGTTCAATTGTGGGATTTCTTTAGGCCTTCTTTGTTACACCATATGAGGATTATAATTAGGACTAGATGGTCCAAAAATCCCATGTTTGGGGATTTTTGGTCCCAAGATAATTAGTCCAGAAGAAGAAAATAATCCTGTAATCAAAGGATTCTTGAATATCACGAGTGAGGGTGGGATTAGGCCAGACTAGGACTACTTATTCCTTGTGGAGAAAAGAAAACTCCAAAGCAAGCAGTGAGTGACCAATTGAGCAGAAACTCAACACACCATTTTGTGTGCACCATGACCAACTTGTGCATGGCCAACCACCCCATCTGATCCATCAAACACAGTAATTGAAATAAAGAAAGCACATCATATAACGCGTAACACTTATATTAAGTCACATGAAATAAGCACAATACACAAGAGCCAACTTATAAAGAATACAATAACCAAAGTATTCCCCTATCTTACATTAAACACACAATAGGATCACATAATACATCCTTAACTTATATGAACTAATCTACCAAACATAAGATTATGATAATACTTATCCAATCTTGTGCAACAAACCGCAAAGCACCATCGTTAAACAAAAACACATAATATGAAATGCAAGTTGTAAATATTGTTAAACAAAAACACCATTGTTACCGGGTGGTCATGCAATATTGATGCCCTGGGCATACTGGCAAGACTTGTCCCACCACGGGTTATCTCCCAACATCGAACCTATACAACACAAGTGTTCCAAACAAACATAAGAAGATAACGAAGTTTAAGTTCAAACAAAATCAAATGGCATTATATATATATATATATATATATAAATTTTCTTAGCAACCAAACAGAAATCAAACATACCTGGCTGTCCCAAGAGGTGGCGACGAGGAAATTGGCTTTGGGACTAAAACTGAGGCTTGAGACAGAGTCATTCGGAGGTTGACCCACCTACGAAAAAGTTAAACCATAGTAAGCCAAATTTGTGAGAGAGTGAAAGGAAACACTGAGATTTGCAAAGGCAGTACCTACTTACCTCGAATGAATTGTTTGGATTTGGATTAGGATTGGACACTAAGAAATTCGACATTGAAGAAGCTTCACAAGTAAAATGGAGAACAGAGTAAGAGAGACAGAGAGAGAGAGTCACATAAATTCTCCTCTCTTTTTCTTTGCTTGGAGGGAAAGGGAGAGAGAGAGAGAGAGAGTTGAGAGTGAATAAATACAGCGAGTGCTGTGTGAGCGTGTGGACTGAGAGAGGTTTGTAAAACCTACGCTATGCTTTCGTAATCGTCCTTTGGCTTTGGTTCAACCCTTTTTTTTTTTCTTTTTTTCTTTTTTTTGTTTATTTTAAAACTAGCCTTGTTAAAATTTTGAATTTTTAAATAAAAAGTGGTAACTGTTTTTTATAGCAGAAAAAAGTGGTGATTCGGGGAAGAGCAAGGAGATAAAAGAAAAAAATATAAAACTTAATCAACTTTTTTTTTAAATAATAAATTACTTTATTAACAGTTTGTGTGGTACCCATGGGCCCAAATCGCGTATCTGGCCGGCCCAAAGGCCCTCACAATAAAAGAAGCCCAACACTACATCTTGAGATGATCCGAGGACATAATCAGTCCGACCTACAAGATTACGAGAGAGAAAGAAGTATCATGCATGTCCAGACACTAAGAGACATAACGTCCGAGGACAAACCAGTCCTCGGCAAGGCGTCGCCGAGGACCATGTGAATGTTCTTATAGTTGGATAACGCCCATGATGAAGGTTTTTTCTTTTTGATGCTGGAGTTAAGAAAATGAGAATAAAGAATAAAGGGAAAGAATTAACTGTGGCCAAAGGAAAAGCTGTCATCACCGCATTTAATGCTCTACACCTGCTTCTCTGGCCGCATTAATGAAGAAGTGACGCCTGAACGTTAGGTTTCAACCTTATCTTCACCACCAGAGACCTGAGCCAAAAGGGGTGATGGGACAAGTATCTAAAAATGAAACACCTGGATTGCACCTGGGAAGAAAAGGGGAGGCCTATAAAAGGAAAGGAAGATAATTGAAGAAGGGGAAGGAAGAATTGGGAAGAGAAACAAAAAACTATCGTTCTCAGTATCAATGTATTCAACTTCAGGTTACATACTCATACTAGTGTAGTGCATGAATAAAAAGCCAAATCAAACTTTTGTATTATCTATCATCTCAAAACCTAGATTAAACACCCACTCTCTACAAATTCATTGTTGAGTGCTCATTGAGCTGGTCCACTGTCCAAACTTGGATTAGTTTGATTTGTGCCCCTACAGTTTGTATTTTTAAATGTAAAATTATTTAACTAAAGAATAATGATATTTTTTTAAGAGTTTAAGAATTTGTATAAAGATATCTTAGTATGCAAAATATTGAACTTAGACGGAGAATTTTGTTATTAATAGTATATATAGATATTTTTTGTCCTTTAAATTTGCATGAATTTCTCGTTTCATTTCTAAAAATTTAAAAAGTTTGTTTTCTTCATAGTCTACGCCATGGACTTTAAGTTGTGGATTCTAAATAAAACTTCTAAATTTTAAGTTTTTTTTTTTTTCTCCACTATGTTTCTCCATGTCCCATAAAATTAGGCACCACCTCTCTTTACACTTTCAAACTTTTTTTTATATTTAGATTATATCAACTTGGATTTATTTTTTATAGATTTGAATACGTACAGAAAAGAAAAAGGTGAGAAAAAGACAAAAACGGAGAGATATGTTTTTTATATATATAATTAATGTGGTTTTTTTTATATAAGAACCTGGTTTTTTTTTTTTTTTTTGTTAGAAAATTGATGAATGTTATTTCAATTAGTAAACAAAAAAAATAAATAGAAGAGCCTTTGAGTACGCACTTATTAGGATTGTAAAATATTTTAATTGTAAAATATTTTACTTCAAACATGTTTGGAGTTTTAGGCTCCAATTAGGGTTGTAGTCAATCCAAGTATTAAAAGTACAAGCTTGTTCATGTAAATTTATTTCAAACATAAGTGAGCTCGAGCTCATCACTAAACAAAATTTTATGTTCAAGCTTAACTCATTTTCTTGTCAAGCAAACTCAAGCTTATTCGCGAGTTACTTAACTAACTTATTTTTTTCTTATATATTGTAAAACTATGACTAAAATGTTTTATCTATTCATAATTTTATGAATTTTTATTATGGATAGATTGTTTATATCATTAATAAGCTACAAAGAGTAATTTAATATTATATTAATATATTAACAAACTTATACAATCCAATTTCAAGTCTATATAAATATATTATTAGATAAGTATACATATAAAAATATAATATTATATATAGTTAAATCAAATCCTCGTGTTTGGCTCATTTGGCACGAACACATAACTATGCTTGAATTTGGCTCGTTTAATAATCGAGTTTAAATTTAAGGCTTGAACTTAGCTTGTTTTCTAAACAAACAAATATAAACAAACTTTTTTCTTGAGCAAAATCGATCTATTTAAAAATAACTTGGTTCATTTACAATCCTAGCTCTAGCCACCAATAGAAAGATTAAATGTGTCCTATCATATGCAATGCACATGGCTCACTTGGTTGGCTGGGTTAAGTGAGTTGTGCATTGCACATGATAAAGACTAATGTCATTTTCCTATTAATGGTTGGAGCCCAAAGCTCTAAACATGTTTGAGCCAAACTTTTTCCTATTTGATTTTAAAGCCACATGACTCATTAAAGAAATAATTTAACAAAATCTAAACTTGAATGGTCTCTTTAGTTGCTATATAATAGGTTGGAACAATATAACTTCAAACATGTTTAGACTAGAGTCGGACTTTTTTCATTTTTTCAATAGTTTTAGAACAAAAACTTGAAGAAAAAAGTACAATTAACAATTAAATATGTGTGTGCGCATGCGCCAAAACTGAGAGAAAATTTAATTAAATTCAAAAGTTGAAGTCTAGTTTCATGTTATGTGTCAACGGTCAAATCAATTTTTTAATTTTGGTGCAAATATATATTGCTCATTGCAAAAATCAAGGATTTTGTTATTTTTTATATTAAAGGTGGCTTCACTTTCAACAAGAATTACTTCTTTTTTAAAATATATAATTCTATAGCATGTTGAAATTTTAGTATTCAAATTTTTATTTATTTTAAAACAACTAGAATTTCCTTAAAAAAAAAACTAGAAAACTCCTTTTAAAAAAACAAAGAACCTTATCATTTGAAAGAGGAAATAATATATTGAATCTAAATTGAGTAAGATAAATCAAGAATAAAATATTGTATTTATAACCCTATAATATAAATAACTTAAATTGTAAAATATCTCTTAAAGCATATTTTCAATCATATATCAATATTTTTTTTACAAAGAGCATACATTATGCTACTTATACTAATTGTTTGCCACTAGCAACCTCTTGATGGTTGACAAGTATCTAAATCTTATTGGCAGATTTATAAGAAATCATTTAAGTAACTAAGTAATTAGTTACTTTTTTGTCAAAAGAAAAAGTAATTAGTTACAAGAATATTAGGATATAGCTACTTGAAATGCCTTGTATCAGAGCAACCACATTGGTGAAGTCATAAATTTAGCAATTTGGCTCACAAAAAGTTATTTTATCTATTTTATCATCACATTTTACAAAACATTCAACATCAATGGTTTTATTTTCGCTTTCAACACAATAAAATAATATAAACAACACAAAAAAAAAATCTACTACAATAAAATAATATATTCTCTACAATAAAATAATATTTCCAGTACAATAAAAAAATATATTTCTTACAATAAACAACAATCACAACCACCACCACCATTGCCACCGCCGCCGCCACTTCCCGCCACCGCAATTACCATCAACGTCACATGATAGAAAATAATCGTCTAGTGTAATAATTATATTTGTTAACCCCAAATTATAAATATACAATTTGTTTTTACTAAAACAATTTCTCAACCTTCAAGAAGCAATCTTGGAACAATGTAAACTATGAAGTGGAGAAACCTTAACAAAAAACATATAAAATGGAACACATATTATAGCTAAAACAATATAGTCTATAGATTACTCACATACATAACTTATATTAAATTACAATAAAAACTCTCATCAATAATTCACACGCTCAAGTTCCTATAACTCATGCTTCTCAACATATAAAAAAAAAAGTTCCAATGACTCACTTTGCAATTGCCATAAATTTTCAATGAGGTTCGACTGGAGTTGAGAATGAATTTCTCAGTCTCTAATGCACTCATAACTTTGAATGTATGTTATAAATCCATCAGCTTGTTCCCGTGACACTTGTATAGGAGGATTATCCACTCCATCAATTTGTTCATAATCCGAGTCTACCACTTCATTATCACCTCGCTCATCTTCAATAATCACGCTATGGGGAATTTTGCATGCTTTCATGATCTCTTGGAGTGTTTCAAGATGGAAAAATTGCGCAGGCCCACGAACAATTGTGAAACATGCTTGAAGCACTCCAAATGCACACTCAACATCCTTCTTATATGCCTCTTGGGCCATTACAAATAATTTTCGTTTTTGTCCTTGTGGAGCTGGGATTGTTTTCACAAATGTTGCCCATTTTGGATATATGCCATCAGCAAGGTAATATCTCATTGTGTAGTCATGATAATGGATTGAGTAATTAACTGCAAGAGCACGTCTTTATGCAAGCTCAAAAAATATATGAGATTTTTCTAACACATTAATGTCATTATTTGACCCAAGTAACCCAAAAAATGCATGTTATATCCAAAGATCATACAATGCTACTACTTCCAAAATAATTGTAGGCTCATAAATATGACCACAATATTGACATTTCCATTTAGCTAAATAATTTTTCCATTTCTAATGCATGCAATCAATTAAACCAAAAATACTGGAAAAATCCTGGCGTTTGCCATGAGCTAACAATCTAGCAATGTTTTCATTATTTGACTTTCTCAAGTATTCCTCAAAGAAAACATCAACCACCACAATAACAAATTTTTTCAAATTTTATAAGCAGTGATTTCTCAATTCCGCACATATTCATCCATAAAATCTCCCAATACTCCATACACAAGCATTCTAAGTGCAGCGGTTAGAAGAAGTAAAAGTCATGAGCTTCTACCTTAGATTTAATATGGAGAAAAAGAGAACGCCTCATCCAAAATCTTATACGAAATAAAGTGTGAGGAAATACCAGTGAGGGGGCAAAGTAGTCAAGAAAAAGCCTCTCATTGATTACGTTTGATATATCAATTTTACATTGTGATGTTGAACCCATGACAACTTCTTTGATTATATCTTCCTCATCTAAGTCATTAAGAAGCAACTTGCGAACAAAGAACGACCCATGGATGCAATCTTCAAGACAATTGGAAAGCAATTATTACTATAGATGCAAGAAGCATAAGCAATCCATGCTTTTAGTGCAATAAACAATTATGCCCACAAGCACACACGCACAAGTCACAAAACAAGCAAGATGAACAATAAATTTACTTCTCATATCAATCCAAGTTTTTAATGCCATAATATTAAACATTAGTACAACATGAGCCAACAATGAGAAAAAAGCAGTGTGCAAGACAGATACAAAGCTAAGAAAGCATTTGGGTTTATACAATCATATAGTTTAAGATTGTTGAGGACCAAAATTTCACAAGAAAGCACGTTTCATGAGAAGTAAGGAAAGACAATGGGCTTTAACAAAAAAAATGCCCAATTCATGAAGCTAAAAAGGACTATGAAAGCCCAAAGTCCTAAAAAGAAGAAAAAAGAAAGAAATAATAATAATAATAATAATAATAATAAAAAAAGGATCTCAGTTAGAGGACATGCAGCAAGGATCTCGGTTAGAGGATATACAGCAAAAAGAGCATCAAGGCCCTAGGACCTTGATGTGTCCTTTTGAACCTTGAGAAGAGGACCTTGGCTAGCATATGGAAAAACCAAGATGTATGTTTAAATTTTCAGCAAAAAATCCATTAAAAATCCAGCAAAATAGGTATTTTCTTTGTAACCCATAGTCCAAACCCGTGGGATCCCGAGTGAATAATAAGGGAAAAGTGGTTTGGTCAGCAGGGGAGTGATTTTTGGTGAAAGGCCGATCCCGAAACTTTCCCTTGGTTCATATATTTGCTTAAAATACATGAACTAATGGAAAACTCAGTTCTCCCATATGCATGACACCTCCTCACAATTTCCTCTCAATTATCATTTTCAACCAAAGCTATCATTAAGTACATTGAGCAGCTCACTCACGCATTTGACTTTCCAAGAAGGAATCTTTCATTTATAGCTAAAGTCAAATGCCCATTTTGAGTTATAATTGTCTAAATATGCTAAACATCTATCCAATGCACCTTTTTAGGTTCTAGAGGACATAGTTTTACCCAGCAGACCAAGGACGTCCTCATTCGGGGTACCAGACCAGGTCCACTATAAAAAGAACACTAAGGCATAGCAAGCAGGAAAGGGGGGAGAAAAATGTGGATTCAGAGGGATAGTTTAGAGGTTCAAAAAATATATTCTTAGAACTTTAATAGCCCAGCAAGGAAAAGAAAGAAAGAAACAAAATAAGAGAACTAACATGGAGGAATTTGTTCCATATCCTTGAGATCATTCAAAATATCACTTAGCTTCCAAAGAAACATATGCCAAAAACATGCATACATCAGATATAACTCTCTCCCACAAAAATCCTCCTCACCTAACTATCTTGAAAGGCAATGCCCAAGCAAAGCCACTTGGACTTGAGTTCTAAATCCTAAAAGTCTTTTACAAAAGCACTAAATCTGTGAGAATTGGGGTCAGGATCCTCGTGGCTGAATCATTCTCATAAAATTCATTTACATATATGTATATGTATTAAAATGTATATCCTAAACTAAGAAATTATCAATTATTTGAAGAAATGTGTATTGTATAGTGTGTTCTTATGCAAGACCTATAGAGGTAAAGGGAAATGACAAAACTCTATTGCATAATAAGCATGGAGAAAGATAGTATAGTTCAGAGAATCGGCATTTTGGGTTCTTACAAGCCTAGTACTCCTGGGAATCACGACATCACGTCCGGGGTACCATGATATTACGCATGGGGTATCAAGTGAAAGAATTCTTTTAAATGTTTACATAATAAAAGATAAGCCTCAAATACTTTATTTCAATCTCTTTCTCATTGTGAATATTATGAATACTCATTTTACTTATTTCATAAGAGTAAAGGGTCATTTTATGACACTAAAACATTTATAATGGTATTTTATTGCTTAGGAAGAATCGCATTTTTGTCTTGAGGAGCTTTATGTGACTTACACACAACTTGGTTTGTAATCAGCCCCATTTAGCTGCGATGAACCAAGCCCAATCCACCAAACAACAAGTAAAGGGCCCGGAATTCTTGTTTATTTTTGGGCCTAGGTACTGTCCATAAAAGAACCCTCACAAAGATCAAAGGCAAGTGACATAAGTTACTATCAAAATACATAAAAACCTATCATAATCTACTACCAAAATACATAAAAGGCCTAAGTTACATAAAAAAAAAAGGTTATACCAAAGCATCATCTACATGTGCCAAACTTTTCCTAACATTACAAAATACATAAACACTTAAACTTAAGCTCAAACCCACTATTTACTTGAATTTCCTCTTGCCATGATTCTCTCTTGCAGTTGTTCATAAAAAAGTTTTTGTGCTTCGATCAAGGCACTTGTATCTTTCATCATGATTCTCTCCTCCTCTAACATATGGTGCGTCTCAAGTTTTTCCCTCTCAATCATGACTTTTTCCTTCTCAATCCTAAATTTTTCCTTCTCAATACCAACTTTTTCCTCTTCCAATCTAGTTCTCTCCTTATCCCTCAACTCTCCCAAGCAAAACTTTTCCGCTTTGATACGAAGACCTTCTTTTTCTTATTCTTGTGTTTCATCAATAAATTTCATTTTCTTGGCCAAATATTTCTCAACATTTTTTTCTGTAACTTTGTTCTTTTGGATGGCCTTTTCGACCTTTCTACCAATTGATCTCTTAAAATTGGAAGTGTCACCAAGTCCAAACCCACTATCCCCCTCACCAATAGATGTTGTAGGATCACTTCACTTTTGTTGGTCCTTCAACATGAGCCAACAATGTTCACGTTGAAAGAATCTACCATAGTTTTTTTAATACAAAGCCTTTGCGTTGATAACCTAAAAAAATTAAAAGAAATATAACATGATTAGTATCTTCAAACTATTGGTGAATGGATATGTTAACACTATTGCAATATAATTTATACCTTATTTTGTTCAATTGTACCACTTTGATGAATTACGTTAACTTTAGTCATGCACCCACAAAACCTATTTGTCTCATTGTGAATCGTTGCCCAATGGCTTATTAGGGAAATACCACTACGTGTGGTACTAGAGGTATTGTTCTCCATGAAGTATTCTCAAATTTTTTGACGAAATGTATTATATGTTTGTTCATTACTGTGTACAACATCGACACTAATATTGAGCCATGCCAACATTAGGAGTTGATCTTCCTCTATACTAAAGTTACTATCCCGTTTTAGTTTCTTAGAAGAGGCATTCTCAACTTGAGGCGGAGAATCAAAAAATGATATAAGGTTATTTTGAGATGTACCCAAAAGTGACAAGTCAATATCAATATAACCATTTCTTATACCAGTGTAATATGGCACGTCTACTTGTGACTCCATAAATTAGAAACAACAATATATACTTCCAAGTAGATTGAAAGTAAAGACCATTACTATAATAAATTAGAAACAACAAATTATAAACTCCCTTGCACACAGAAAATTCTCAAACTAACATTTATACTAATAAATTAGAAATGAAAAACATAAACTTCCATGCAAACACAAAATTCCCAAGACATTTCCCAAACTAACCATTTACTGTAAGGTTTAGTGTGTAAGCTTATACTGCATTGGCGGAAGTAAAGCCAAATAATTTGGCTTCTCAATTATAGTGCACATCTGTGCACTAAATCTCAAATGTAAAAAAATAAGATAAAATGTATATATATATATATATATATATATATATTAAGTTGTGTTCACACATTGTTCAATTATTTAAATAATTTTTTTTATCTTTTCTTTTATTTTCCTTCTCTTTGAGTCATTCTTCTTATTGCCCTCTCTCTTCTTAGACTCCCTCATTTTCTCTCTTCTTCCTCCCTCGACCTTTGCCAATCTGCTGCCCAGCCGCCACAAACCCACCTTGCCAACTCCCTGCCCAGCTACTAGCCTAGCTCCGATCCACCCCTGGTGTCGACCCATCTCGTCGATCTCCCCAGCTTCAACCCATCTTGCAGATATGTTACCGAATCTACAGGTACTTTCTGTCAGCTTTGTTCATTTTTTTCTTATTCTCAATTTGCATTTGGGCCTTTGTGTGTGTTTGTTTGTTTATGTTGTTGTTGGTTTTGCTTTGGGATTATTGAAAAGATCCTAAATTTTTTGAAGTTTTGTTTGTGATTGGAGAATGGTAAGATTGGTAAAATCATGCTTTTTGGCAGTGTAGTGTAAAACTATGCCAATGATCTCTCTCTTCTCATTTGTAATTTCCATTATTTCTAATTCTTTAGGCTATTATGTATACATCCTATGTACGTGAGATAGTTCCTCTTAGCAATAATTACTTTTCAATATATAATTATGGGTCAGGATTTTTCATCCTATGTACAAGAGTACTTGGAGTAAAGTTTAGGGAGGATTTTTCATTCTCTTCAAATACAAAGTTATATACACTGGGCCCAATTGTGAATAACTAGAGTAAATGGAAAAGATAGGGGAGGATTTTACATTCTTTGCAAATGGAGAGAGATCCATTATAGACTTCATTGGCTCCATTATTCAATGTATTGCACCCCGTCATATAGAAGTTAGAAATGATGAGATATAGAACATGCTAATTGTGGGAACCAAGTCACAACAATAATTGCCTAAAATTTTTTCGCTTTTGGTCAATTATGGAAGAAGCTAGAATTGAAAAGGAATATAAAACTTGCTTCAAACCTTTTTTTGTTGTGCAATTGTATCACTTTCTTTTCTATTAATCCTTTTGTATATTTCCGCTGTGAAGAAGTTTTTAGATCAAAATTTCTCAAGGGAAGCTTTGGCTGAGTTCAAAAGTGAAGTAAGTATTAAATTAGGCTTTTATATATGCATGTGATGTTGCTCTTTTTGATACAGGAAAAAGTAAAATAACCTTACACACTAAACCTTACAATAAATGGTTAGTTTGGGAAATGTTCTGGGTGTTGACGAAAATTGTTAACCCATGTTTAACAAACATTATCAAATTATATTTAACAAGAATTGATCGTTAACTTATGTTTAACAAACGTTGTCAAATTGTATTTAACAAAAATTGTCAAATTATGTTTAACAAGAATTGTTATCTAGTCAAATTCATCAAATATAATTTCACACATAGGCCTTTTGGCGTATGAGTTTTATTGATGTAAATAGTGCCCATTCAAGATACTATATCTCTTAATTACAATCCCTTGTTTCAAAGGAAGACCATTTGATTCCAACCATGTCATCTTTGTACATAAGTTTATTTATTTTCATGTTTAAGGGGATATGTGGTTTTATTTATTTGTGACTACACTTAATAATTTATTTAAGTTGCCTACATACCCTTGACGGGGATCAAGTTAATTCGTAGTTTTTAGTTTTGAGATTTTAGATTTAAAGTCCTTAAATA
This sequence comes from Castanopsis chinensis, assembly GCA_032878915.1. NCBI lineage: Eukaryota > Viridiplantae > Streptophyta > Magnoliopsida > Fagales > Fagaceae > Castanopsis > Castanopsis chinensis. Next base: position 2,451,404 of record JAVQMG010000086.1, read on the forward strand.
TGGTTTTATCCAATTTTAAATGATGGACCTTTAAGTCAAATACTTGGTGTTTAATTAAGTATTGACTTAATTTTGTCTTAGGCGAGATAATTGATGTTAGTCTTGACTTATCAACATGATTTGAAATGTGAAGTATCCTATTTTATTTTTATGAGCAAGTTTTTAGAAATTGGGAATTGACTCAAATCAATTTTTATGGTCATGTTATTTAGGGCATTATTAACTTCAATCTTGATTAAGAAATTAGGAATTCCAAACAAATTAGCCATTTTGAAATTTGAAAGAATTAGAATCATAATTTGGGGAGTCAGGGACTCCATTGATTTGAGTAGAGTCAAGGTTTCCATTAAAACATGGTAGAGTCAAGAACTCCATTAATATGGTGTTGAGTCAATGACTCCATTAGTTTGGTAGAGTTAAGGACTCTATTAAAACATGGTAGAGTCAAGAATTCCATTAGCTTGGTAGAGTTAAGGACTCTATTGATTTTGTGTAGAGTTAGGGATTCTAGTTGTGAAAATATTGTACCAAAACTTGAGAGAATTTTTATTTGGTAATTTTCAAATAGGATCTACGAGTTAGGGACTCGTATCTAAAGTTTCATGTATGGAGTTAGGAACTCCTCATGAAACCTGACTCTATTTGTTTTACCAAACAAAAATTCAAATTTGTGAGAGAGAGAGAGAGAGAGAGAGAGATTTTGGTAGAGTGAAAGACTCTAGTTGAGAAAATATTGAATTAAAACTTGAGAGAATTTTTATTTAGTAATTTTCAAATAGGATCTACGAGTTAAGGACTCATATCTAAAGTTGCATGTATGGATTTGGAACTCCTTATGAAACCCAATCCTATTTGTTTTACTAAATAAAAATTTGATTTGAGGAAGAGGGAAAGAGAGAGATTTAGAGAAGAAAGGGACTAATAAAATCCCATATACAAACCTTTGCTGTCATATTCCTCTTAGGCTCGATGTTGCATTCTTTGTCCGTGCCTTTCTTTTTTCTTCTCTCTGTATTTTTGCTGTGTGTGTGCTTGCTGTGTATTCTCCGTGAGCGTTTCTCTCTTGTTAGTTGTCTCAATTTATAGAGAAGTTTCAAAGAAACTGTTCCCTTTGTTTTCTCTCAACTGATCAATTCATGGAATACTTTGCCTCAGTTTCTCTTCAGAAATTCCTAATTTTGTGTTCAGTCGTGCCCACTATTCAGTTTTTTGCTCCCTTTTTGTTTGTTCCATCTCTTTAAACTCGCTATTTTTCGTTTGTGTCATCCCAACTTTTCAACTTTTCAGGTCTACTTTATTGTTCTACTTTTTGTGCCAACACTTCGAATAAACTTTGTTCCTTGTTTTCTGATTGTGCCATCTCACTTTTCAGTTTTTTTGTTTGTTTTGTTTCTAGCTATCTTCTCCTTTTCATAGGTACTAGGCCACATACTTCTTTAAGATTATTTTAACTCACGTGGGTTTTTTTAATATATGCTAATCACCTTTTTGTAGATGACCATACCCTTGGGCCTATCATATTGTTTAGTCTATAGCATTATTGTCAATGCAATTTATATTTCCGTGTAAATGTATATACCTATGACACTTTTTATGAACTTTTTTTTTTTGTTTCAACGCTAGGAATTTTGTGTTTGCATGGAAGTTTATGTTTTTTGTTTCTAATTTATTGGTGTAAATGTTAGTTTGAGAATTTTCTTTGTGTAGGGAAAAAAATATTTTGTTGTTTCTAATTTATTATAATAATAATATTTACTTTTAGTTTGCTTGGAAGCATATATTGTTGTTTCTAATTTAGGGTCCATTCGGTTGGAGTAGTGAAAAAGTGGGAGGATGAAAAATTGTAGGAGGATGGAAAATATTTATTTTTCCTTCTTGTGTGTTTGGTTGGAGGGATGGAAAACTCTTTTATTTGGTTGGAGAGAAAAAACGGAAGGATGGAAAATGTAATTTATATAAATTGACTATTACATCCTTGTTACATATTATGTAAGAAATAGATTTATTTGTACTCATTACATAATATAAAATTTATCACATCATATATATAAATTTATATTTATATTTTTACTATTATAATGTAAAAATTAGATTAAGTCACGTTGAAAAAAAAAAATTGAAGATTAGGTCATGTTAAAAAAAAAAAAAAACGAGGACAAGAGGATGTTTCAAGTCATGATGAAAGAAAGAAAAAGAAAAAAAAGACGAGAACATTTCAGGTCACGATAAAAAAAAAAAAAAAAAAAAAAAGAAAGAGAAGAGAACATTGAAAAAAAATAGTTGGGAATAGGATATTTTTGTATAAGTGCTACCATAACACTTTTCTCTCCAGATTTTCCTTCCGATTTGGAAGGAAAAAAATGTGGGCTCAGAGAGAAAATTTTCTCCCTGGTTTTCCCTCCTTCTTATTTTTCTTCCTCAAACAAACAATGAAAAACAGTATTTTTTACCCTATTTTCCTTCCTCTATTTTCCATACTCCCTATTTTCCACCCAAATGGACGAACCCTTATGGAGTCACAAGGAGATGCGCCATATTACACCGGTATCATAAACGGGGATATTGATATTGACTCGCTACTTTTGAATATATCTTAAAATAATCCTACGTCATTTTCTGATTTTCTACCTCAAGTTGAAAATGTCTCTTTTAAGAAAGTAAAATAGGGTAGTATCTACATGGCTCAATACTAGTGTCAATGTTGTACATAGTAATGAATAAACAAATAATACATTCGTAAAAAAGTTTGGGAATACTTCATGGAGCGCAATACCTCTGGTATCACACGTACTGCTATTTCCCTACTAAGTCATTGGGCAACAATTTACAAGGAGACAAATAGGTTTTGTGGGTGCACGGCTATAGTTAATGCAATTCATTAAACTGGTACAGCTGATCAAGATAAAGTATAAATTATATTGCAATAGTGTTAACATACCCATTCACCAATAGTTTGAAGGTACTAATCATGTAATATTTCTTTTAATTTTTTTAGATTATCAACAAGAAGGCTTTGTATAAAAACAGCTATGGTAGATTCTTTCAATTTAAACAGTGTTGACTTATGTTGAACGACTAACCAAAGTGGGGTGATCCTAAGGAAAGATCGAGAACATCTATACCTTAAATTTCATATTCAACATCTATTGGTGAGGGGGATGGTGGTTCGGACTTGGTGACACTTCAAATTTTGAGAGACCAATTGGTAGGAAGGTCAAAAAGGCCGACCAAAAGAACAAAGCTACCAGAAAAAATGTTGAGAAATATTTGGCCATGAAAATGAAATTTTTTGAGAAATCACAAAAACAAGAAAAAGTGGGTCTTTGTATTAAAGTGGAAAAGTTGCGCTTGAGAGAGTTAAGGGATAAGGAGAGAACTCGATTGGAAGAGGAAAAAGTTGATATTGAGAAGGAAAACTTAGGATTGAGAAGGAAAAACTTGAGATGCCCCATATGTTAGAGGAGGAAAAAATCATGATGAAAGATACAAGTTCCTTGATCAGAGCACAACAACCTTTTTATGAACAACTTTAAGAGAAAATCATGGCAAGATGAAGTTCAAGTAAATAGTGGATTTGACCTTAATTTAGATGTAGCTTAGGTCTTCATGTATTTTGTAATGTTAGAAAAAAGGTTGGCATATGTAGATGATGCTTTGGTATAATTTTTTTTTTGGATGTAAATTAGGCCTTCATGTATTTTGGTAATAGCTTATGATAGGTCTTCATGTATTTTAGTAGTAGCTTATGATATGCCTTTATGTATGTTGGTAGTAACTTATGTTATGCCTTTATGTATTTTGGTAGTAGCTTATGTCACTTGTTTTTAATCTTAAACTAGATAATTGTATAACCCCAAATACTTTCTTAGCATTGTATCTGTCTTGTACGCTGCTCTCTCCTCATTGTTGGCTCATGTTGTACTAATGTTTAATATTATGGCATTAAAAGCTTGGATTGGTATGGGAAGCAAATTTATTGTTCATCTTGCTTATGTTGTGACTTGTGCGTGTGTGCTTGTGAGCGTAATAATTGCTTATGACACTAAAAGTATGGATTGCTTATGTTTCTTGCATTTATAGTAATAATTGCTTTCCAATTGTCCTGAATGTTGCATAAATGGGTCGCTCTTTGTTTTGCAAGTTGCTTCTTGATGGCTTAGATGAGGATGAGATAATCAAAGAAGTTTTCATGGGTTCAACATCATAACGTAAATGTTGTCGCTATATCAGACGTAATCATTTGGCAGGCAATGAGACGCTTTTTCTTAACTACTTTGTCTTTCACCAGTATTTCCTCCCACTTTATTTCGTAGGAGATTTTGGATGAGATATTCTTTGTTTTTCTATATTTAATCTAAGGTAGAAGCTCATGACTTTTACTTTGTCCTAAAAAGAGATAGTGCCAACAAACTTGGTCTATCTACCTTACAAAAGATAACTGTTGCACTTAGAATGCTTGCGTATGGAGTATCGGGTGATTTTTGTGGATGAATATGTGCGGATTGTAGAAACCATTGCACTAAAAAGTTCAAAAATTTTTGTTACTGAGGTGGTTGATGTTTTCCTCTGAGGAATACTTGAGAAAGTCAAACAATGAAGACATTGCTAGATTGTTAGCTCATGGCGAACGCCAAGGTTTTTCAGGTATTTTAGGTTTGATTAATTGCATGCATTGGAAATGTAAAAATTGTCCAGTTGCATGGAAATATCAATATTGTGGTCATCTTCATGAGCCTATTATTATTTTAGAAGCAGTAGCATCATATGATCTTTGGATATGACATGCATTTTTTAGGTTACTTGAGTCACAAAATGACATTTATGTGTTAGAGCGGTCTCATATATTTTTTGAGATTGCACAAGGATGTGCTCCTACAATTAATTACTCAATCAATGATTATGACTACACAATATGATATTACCTTGCTGATGACATATATCTAATGTGAGTAACATTTATGAAAACAATCCTAGCTTCACAAGGACAAAAATGAAAATTATTTGCAGCAGCCCAAGAGGCGTATAGGAAGGATGCTGAGTATGCATTCAGAGTGCTTCAAGCACGCTTCCCAACTGTTTATGGACCTGCACGATTTTGCCATTTTGAAACACTCCAAGAGATCATGAAAGCATGCATAATTTTCCATAAAATGATTGTTGAAGATAAGCGAGATGACAATCAAGTGGTAGACTTGGATTATGAATAAATTGATGGAGTAGATAATCCTCTTTTACAAGTGTCACGTGAACAAGCTGATGGATTTATGACATACATTCAAAGTTATGAACGCATTAGAGATCGAGAAATTTAGTCTCAACTCCAGTCGCACCTTGTTGAACATTTATGGCAATTGTAAGGTGAGTCGTAAGAACTTTTTTTTATAGAGAAGCATGAGTCATAGGAGCTTGAGTGTGTGAATTATTGATGTGAGTTTTTATTGTAATTTTATATGAGTTATGTATGTGAGTAATTTATGGACTACACTGTTCTAACTATAATATGTGTTCCATTTTATATGTGTTTTGATAAGGTTTCTCCACTTTATAGTTTATATATTTTCCAAGATTGCTTCTTGAAGATTGAGAAATTGTTTTAGTTAAAAAAAATAATTGTATATATATAATTTGGGGTTAAAAAAATTATTGTTGCACTGGACGATTATTTGCTATCATGTGATGGTGGCGGTGTTGGCGTTGGCGTTGGCGGTTGTGGTGGCGGTTGGGGTAGTTGTGATTGTTGTTTATTGTAATTGATGTATTATTTTATTGTAGTGAAAATATTATTTTATTGTAATAGATATATTATTTTATGGGTTAGGTTCAAGTTACACTTGGTGTAATTATAAGTAGTTTTACATCACCCAATAACTTTTTATAGAATTCATATTTTGAAAATCCCACCCTTGAATTCCATGATCTATATGTTTTGAACATTCATGCTAATTTTCATATCAATTGCTAATTTTCATTTCAATTGGATGTTATTTATTATTTGATCTATAAATTCATTTTTGTACATTATTTTAAATTACAAAAACTTGAATTTAAACAATTGATTAATGAAATAACTATTAATATTTGACCATCTTGAAATTTTGCAAGTATGGAGAATATATGAAGATAATGTAATTTAAAGGTGAATCTGTCAAAATTCGCATTTAATTAAAAAATATTAAGTGGTGTAATATTTCTTAAAGTTACACAAAGTGTAACTTGAACCTAACCTTTATTTTATTGTAGTAGATATATTATTTTATTATATTGTTTATATTATTTTATTATATTAAAAGCTAAAATAAAATTACTGATGTTGGATGTTTTATAAAGTATGATGGTAAAATAGATAAATAATTTTTTGTGAAGTCAAATTGCTAAATTTATTACTTTACCAATGGGATGCTTTAAAAATGTTAGGTTTGATTGGTGAAGTCGAGTAATAATGTAGTCTATGAGCCTATTATGTGATGTTGTGAAGATGTGGGTCATGAGCCTATCCACAAGGTGAAGAGTTTTATGGAGGGAATTTGCAGATTAGCATAACGAGGAGAAAGAATATCATAAGTTAACATTCGATTGAAAGAAAATTTCAAACTAGCATCTTGAGTTTTATTGACTTGATTTCAGTCTAAAACTCGAGGGTTAAAGACTCAATTCCCACTTGGTGAGTTGGAAATATGATGCCAGATAGATCTCGAGTCTTATAGACTCGAGTCCTAAAAAGCAAACCGAGTCTCTAAGACTCGATTTTGGTACTTGAAGAACAACAGATCTAAAGAAGAATAGAGGAAGAACGATCTGACGAAGAATAGAGGAAGAACAGATCTGAAGAGGCGCGATCTGGAGCTTTGAAGAATAGAGGAAGAATGAAGAGACGATTTGGTTGATTAGACGATTGAACGATGAGCTGATCTGGGTCAAAGAATGAAGAAGAAGAAGGAAAAAATAAAGGGTTATGCTAACGAATGCCCTTAGGGCATTGGTTAATAATTCATTTTTGGAAAGTTTCACACCACTTTTATGGGAAATGAAAAAAGCTGTCAAAACATTAATTACTTTATTTCATTTTCCTATAAAAATTTTCTTTAAATAGATTGTTAACGAATGCCCTAAGGGCATTTGTTAGCATTTCCCAAAAATAAAACACGAGGAAGAAGAATGCGGAGAAGGAGGAAAAAATAAAATGGTGAAACTCAAGTCTTAAAAACTCGAGTTCTACGTAGATATTTTTCCGCATCAGATATCGCCACTTACAAATCGAGAATTAGAAACTCAAGTTTTGTCTTGGAACTCGAGTTTTAGACACTTAAGACGCTAGTTTCCCACATTGATTTGAAACGTGACAATTAACGAAATTGTTTGATATTTAAAATTATTTGGAAAAAAAATTTGAGTTTTTTGGGTGGTGAGCCAATCCAAAAATATGTGGATTCTTTCTAGGTGAGGAAATTCAACCTATATAATTGTATAAATTGATAACCCAAGACCTATCAATTTTTGCTTGTAAAATAAATGAAGTGGCAGATTTGCCCAATAAAGATTTTTTTTTTTTTGAGAAACATTTGCCCAATAAAGTTGTGCGCCTACATAGTTTTGGGGTAAAAAAATCATTAACACAAAGTAAAATATAATAAAAGTCAATAAATTTGTAATAATGTGAGGTTCGTATACATTGATTTTCTTGATATATATATATATATATTATAAATAAGTAATAAAAAGACTAATCAAAAGCTGTACTTCTAAAAGAAATATTAGTAATAAAGTTTTTAATGATTGAATAAGAGATTTGAGATTTGATCTCTACCTAGTGCCTAAACCAAAAACTGGAGTATATAAATATAAATTAAAACGATCCAATTAAGGAAAATAGTTCAATTATTTTTTTAAAATGATCTTATCGGGCAAGAGTGGATTGTACATCTTCTTAACACTTATCATGGGGCCAATATGGTAGTAGAAGGACTAACAAATAAAGGAAGTTCGCAACAAGACAAAGTTTTTGTTTATGAAACTTGCATTATTTTTACTTATGAAAAGTAGTATTATGGACCGTTTTCGAATAAGTACTCATAGAGAAGTGCTGGCAGATGGACGTGTACTTTTGTAATCTATTTTCTTTTAAATAAAATTCCTCTTTTGTGCAAAAAAATAAAAATAATCTAAATTATTTCAAAAATTGTATATCTTTTGTGTATAATATATATATATATATATATATATATTTATAACCGAAACTTTTAAAAATCTCACAATTTTTTATATCAGCATAATATTTAAATAAAATTATCATTTTATTTAAATAAAATTATTTTTGTTTAGTCCAAACTTAATAAGAAGTGAAACTTTATTTCTTTAACGTTTCAAAAAAAAAAAAAACTCTATTTCTTTAACAAGTTCAACTTAAACTTAAACCCATAATTATCATTTTTTTTTAAACAAAATTATATCTCTTTAACGAGTCCAATTTAAACTCAAATTCAAACATTAATAATTTATCTCCAAATATGCGAGATTAATCATGAACACTATAAAAGCAAAAAAAACCCCAATATTTTTTTTTAAAACCGAGTTGAGGTGTAAGCTCTTCTTATGTTATTTTCTTCTCCTCTACTTTGTTAAAAAAAAAAATATATATATTATTTTATGATTTTTTATGTATTTTTTAAAAAGTAATTTTTGTATATAAATCATCTAACTCTTTTTAGCTGTTTTTTACAAGATAAAAAAATTTGCAACAATTGAAATTATTTTTTCGAATGTGATCTATATTTCTCTATTGTTTAGTCATATATATTTTGTTTTGTTTCAATAATTTCTAAGTAGTGAATTATCTGATTCTTTAATATTTTTTGGTATTTTAGAAGTTTTAGGGTCTGTTTAGAATCTGCTTGTTTTGCTGAAAATAAAAATTATTTGTTGAAAGTATTGTAGATAAAGATAAATGTTAGAATCTGTTCATGCGCTTGACACTGTTCATAAGCCTAAATGCACTGTTCATGTCCCATAAACAGTGCAAGAGGCACTGAAAAAAAAAAAAAACGCAAATGCAGGAGAAATTAAACACAATCCTAACGTTCATTTAATATCTGAATTTGAGTTATTTTTTTGTATTATCTGAAATTGTCTGACAAATTTTTTGTAAGACATTACGTGTTCAAGAAATAATTTTTTCATCAAATTGTAACATAAATTGAAGTTATACAAGACCAAATTATACAATGATGTAGTTTTTTAAATATTTTATAAAATTATTTTATTCTACCTCACAAATAAGTAGGATTTTATGCATAGCACAGGTTAGCGACTAATTTCATATCAATTAAGCAAAATCATTATAAAAAGTAAAAACAATAACAAATAAATCACCAAAATTTTTGTATCATCCATTTCTTTCTAATTTTTCTCCAATTGTTTTAGATGTCAAATTATATATATATATATATATAAAATATAACAATCCCATAAAAAAAAAAAACTAAATAAGACATAAAAATATAGCTTTAATCCTATAGTACCAAAGTAGTAAAATCATCGTCGTTCTCAGTGGGACTCGACTCTGACTCACACAGACAAAACCCTCAATTCTCTCTCTCTTTCTCTCTCACTCACGAACAGTCACACAGACACAAAAGGGTTCCTCAAAAAAAAAAACCCTTTTTCCGTTTCCTTATCCTAGAACAACAACATAAAAAAGAATCGAAAATCATGATAACTACTCCGTTTCTAACCGCCTCAACAGCACCGCCGCTGCCAAGTCAGCGACTCGGACCGCCCAGATTTCACACCCTTACCCTTACCCGTGCCCGCACCCGTTTGGCGTTTGGGCTCGACCCGAGGAGACGCTTTGCAAGCATTTCTGCTTCAGCTTCAAGAAGTAGTGGTAACAAAGAAACAACTTCAATTGGTGTCAATCCACAACTCTCAGTGCCACCACCTCCACCACCCTCATATATGTAACCATTCTCTCTTTCTTTCTCACTGTTTCTTTCATTCTTTTCTGTGTATTGCAATTTAACTTCTTTTGTTTTTTTGCTTTGTTTGTAGAGGGTCACCTTTGTTTTGGATTGGAGTTGGTGTTGGGCTCTCAGCACTATTTTCATGGGTGAGAACTCAAAAAAACACAATACCCATTTGGCCTTTTTTTCTGTTTCTTATCAATATGGTTTTCTTTATGCTGTATTGTTTTTTTAACAAGTTCAATGGAAATGGCAGGTGGCTACAAATTTAAAGGTGAGTGTTGTTTCTCTCCTATAAGGTAATAAGTACACAATTCATGTATTTCAATATTTGGAAAAATTAGCGGATGCGAAGACACGGGTTTTTTCTTATGTTCATGGATATGTTGTTATTTTTACTTGTAAAAGAAAAGAGTTCGTGGGTGTGCCATTTATTTTCTGTTACCATATCAAATATGATTTATGATGTGTTTTGAGGAAGGCTGCATTGTCTGTTCATTGCTTTGTATTGTTGCATAGTTGAATTTTAGTGTGTCAAATAGAAAAATGCAAAATTTTAGGAAATCTTGGGACTATCAAAATGAGGTCCTGAGATTGCGTGTTCCTATTCCAAATGCAGTTGTGTTTAGAAGACTATTGATATTCGATCAAGCTTTGGTGGGTAAATATTTGGCTATTATGGTGTGTGGATGAGAGGGATCGTTTTTGATGGAGGGTGGTGCATATAAAATATGGGATTTATGGAGAGAATGGTGCTTAAAGGAATTTTCGGGGCCTTATAGAGTTAGATTAAGAAAAAGAAAGTTTTTTGAGAGTGAGGAATGTGAGGAACTTTGAGAGATGTGAAATACTTCAAAATATGGGATTCATGGATAGAGTGGTGCTTACAGGAAGTTTTGGGCCCTTAAAGGGCTAGATTATGAAAAAATCACTTTTTTTTTAAAGGGAGAGAAAGGGAAGTGGTGGTGGGGAGATTTTTCTAAATTGACTTAGTTCCAAATGGGGATGACTATAAAACTGGTTTTCTTATGACTTATTGTTTGGGACACTACACTGATAGTGGTATTTTAAAAAAAAGCCTTTTCTTATTGCAAGGCAAAAGAATCCGATAGTATCAAAATATATAAGTGAGGAGCATGGAAATGCCAACTAGAATCTTAGATTTAATAGATTAGTGCAAGGTTGGGAGCTCAAATTCTTGAATTTTTTTTTGTTGATTTATTATGTTCTACCAAGGTCTAAAGGGAGGATGAGTATTCAATGATTTGGAAGCTTGCTAAGTTCGGATAGTCATGGCTTCCAATTAAACTCTTATTATAATTCTCTAAGTTTGATGGAGGTAATTTCTTTCCATATTGGAGTATTGGGAAGGTTAGAGGACCCTCAAGATTGCCATTTTTTATTTGGACATCAATATTTTACCAATGGACCAAGTGTGATGTTGAATTGTGGATTGTTGTTGTATGTGTAGATCGAGTGTGATACAGCTAGAGAGTTGTGGTCTTTGGTGTCTGGACTTTGGACTGTTTGAGGCTTAGTGGGTGATGGCTAAAGCAATTGTTGGTTGCTTGGCATGTTGAAAGGGATAGTTTGGAAAACATTGTAGTGGTGAAATTATGAAGATAGGTCCCTTGTGTATCATGTGATGTCTTTGGAGGGAGAGGAATGCGAGGAAATATAGAGATGTGAATTACCTTTGTTGAATTTGATGTTTCTGTTTTTTGTGCTTTCTCTTTTATTGAACAGTAGCCTTTATTTCCATTTTTTACCAGAAATGTGTGAGCTTTTGGATCTTTTGAATTTTATATGGTAGATTTTCATTTTTGGTCTTCTCATGTATTTCCCATGTAGTAGGGTATCCCCTTTTATTCTACTTTTTTTTCTTAGTAAATTCTGTGTGTGTGTGAGTGAGGAGATGTGCTAGCTTCCATCTTTGTGATTGGTTGGAGCTTGATTTCTTGCGTTTTTGTGTTGATGTGTTATTCCTACGTGTATGTGTGTGTAGGATTTGGATCCTATTCATTTCAAAGTGAAATGGAGAGTGTCCATTTAAAGGCCATGATTCAAAGTGAAATAAATCTAGGGTCTACATTATGCCAACTCATTTAAACTTAACCTAATAGTAAAAATTAACTGTGGTTAAACTAAACTAGAGTTATCAGTTATTAAATGAGTTGGCATAATTTAGACCCTAGATATATTTCACTTTGAATCATAGCTTTTAAATGGACACACTCCATTTTTTTCCCTTTTTCACCTGAAAATGGAGAGGATCCAAATCTGTGTGTGTGTGTGTGTGTGTATGTGTGGGAGTGTGCATGTTAACGTTTTTGCATCTGTAAATGTGGCAATTATGCATGCATCCACAAACTATTGGTTTTACTGTCATCAATATGAGAATTAAAAAGTGTCACAAGCCCTAACACCATTACACTTGGATTATGGACTTTAACCCTAGTGTTGTCCAACAAGTAGTTTTGAAGACAAAGTCATAACTAGAGGTGTAATTGCTTTGGTTTGGTTCAGTTGGTGGATAGGGAACTGAACCTGTCGGTTTTTGGAAAGGAGCATGCAAGCCATTGAACCTCACTAATGTAACAGGTTTGGTCAGTGCGGTTCGGGCGTTTGCGGCTGGACTTCGAAATACATGCCCATGTGTCAGAGTCTTTTTTTTTTTTTTCTTTTTTTTTCTTTTTTAAACCTACACAAAACCCAAAGGATAAGAGTTAATATATGTATTAATAAAGAATAAACATGACAAGAAATGGACATCAATGGAGAGGTCCTGGTCCATTGGATTGGCTGTTAGCCTCAATCATATGGCTCTGGATCTTGAGCATGTTGTAGATGTTGAATGTGAGAACTAAGAAGATGGTGGCACCACCCACTGCGTTCTCTCTTTTTCTTAAAACAAGTTCCTGTCAAGTCCTATCTCTGTTCGATATCACTCTTTCTCTCATCAAGTTGATGCTTCTAAAATTGAAGGAGAAGAAATAAAAAATTGGGGGGGGGGGGGTTCTAAAGAGTTTTGGTGAGAGGAAGCATGAAGTGGAGGAGGGAAAGCAAAATTTCAGTGGCTAGGATTTGAATTTCAAATGAAAGAAATGTTTGAGGAGGAATGAGGCAGAGTGATAGAAGAGATCTGAAGAAAATGGGAATGTGAAGAAGAGACAAGGTTAAAGGGATTTGATAACATGAGGGTGGGTTTACAAAAGGTTAGTAGGTTCATAAAAAAATATATTTGACCTGTTCTCATTGTGTGAATTCTCGGCACTGAGACTGGCTGAAACACTGAATTGTTTAAAAAATTGAAGCCAATACCGACGGCCGACAAACTGAAACTGGCTGGAATTGACTTTTTGGGTCTGTTCTGGTTGGTTGGATCAGTTTTTTAGTGGTTTTTTACAACCCTAATTGTAGCAAATGCATGCACACATACATGCATTTATGCTTTTTTATAAGATAGAGATGCACTTGTATATTGTTATATCTTAAAAAATAAATGTATAGTGGTATCTTGTATTGTTGTGTCTGTATCAGTATGTTGTTGTGAGATTGATGTATTCTATGTGACATAGGGTTGGATCTTGTATGGCATAGCATAATTCAAACATTCACTCTTTCAACACAGACCCCTATCCTTGTAAAGTTTATTGTTAATCTTTCAGAAATATGCGATGCAACAAGCATTCAAGACGTTGATGGGACAGATGGATACTCAAAATAACCAATTCAACAATGCAGCTTTTCCTTCTGGATCCTCTTTTCCATTTCCTATGCCTTCGGCCCCAATGCCTTCCACCTCACCCACTCCAGCAGCTTCTCAACCTGTAGTTACAGTAGATGTGCCTGCAACAAATGTACAACCAGCTCCAGCAACTGTTCTCAATCATGAAGAAGAAGTAAAACAGGAACCGAAGAAAGTTGGTAATAAACTTCTAAGCCTAGTTTTGAGTTCCTAAAAGAATTTGTTTCTGCCTTTTGATCTTCATTGTGTGCTGCATGTGCCTATTATAGGTTAGATGCACTTTGTGTGAGCCCTTTGAAGATCTTTCTTAGTTTAGATAGATAAATTTGATTTATTAACTGCTTCATTCATGTTTCTATTTTATAGATGATAAACTACTACTTAACCCAGAAGCTTAAGTTGTTAGAAAGCGATGAATATAATCACTTAACCATTATTCTAGTATTTCCCTTGTGGGTCTAGACACCCCTTAACAAGTGAGGGCCTATAATTGGGATTTTAAACCTTTTAAGAAACCTTGGGCTGGGTTGGGTTTAGGTTGATGAATTTTCAACCCAACTCGACTTGACCTATTTACTAATTTAAAAAAGGGATAATTACAGTAAGCCCATCTGTGGTAAGGCCCGTTTTCACTTTGCCTACCTGAACTTCAATCCGTTAACCATCCGTTACCCACCTCTCCCTTTGCCGTTAGAAAAACACATTTTTAGAGAAAAACAAACATAACACGGATCAAAAATTAGAACCATTGAATCTTTTACTCACGAACACAACATTTGTAAATGTAGTTCAAAATTTTCAGTTACACACATCCAAAACCATTTATACCCTCTAAATCCATACCAAAAATCCCTCTCATTTTTCAAACCCAAACTGTAATAAAAAAAGTTTTAGAATATAGAAACAAACCAAAGGAAGAATTTGTTTCTCAAAAAAAGAAAAGAAAAAAAAAAAGATAGTGGCTTCGATCTAAAGTTTGACAGTGGCTTGTACGGCGGCTTGGCTGTCGTGGAGGTGGCTCGTAGTGGTGCTAACGGCGGCCATGGAGGTCAACCACCACTAGCAAGCCAAAATCAAATAAAACCCACAACCAAAAAACCAGGAAAAAAAAAATTTGAAACCCACGAAGCAGTCCGATCACCTTCATCCTTTCTTTCACTCTTGTCCACCTACTCCACCACCACCACTATCAGACCCCACTACTCAGCACCACCACCACCTCGCCCACAATCCATAACCACCACAAGCCACAACCCATAACCCCACCATAATCAAATCATTATCAAACCCACAACCCAAAAGCAAACAAAGAAAAGAAAAAAAGAAAACCCATGAAGCAAAGATAGTGGTCGATCTGGGTTTTTGCTGAGGCGCTGACGTTCATCGATGCCTATACTTCTAAGAGAAGGAAACAACTCAAGATTGATCTTGGTTTCTCCAAAAGATTCTCCAACATACCAATCATTTACAGACCAATTCCCAGGAAAGCCAAAGATGGCAAGATCTGGTGAACCACGAATATTCTCCAGAATATATGGCTCATCTGCAAAATTGTGAGCCCCCACGGCAAGAGAACAAGCTTTGTTGACTATCTCTGGGGTGATTTTTATGTTCTCTCCAAGGTTTAAAATGGCCATCCTTTCTGGCTCAGAAGCTTTTGTTTGTTGATCTTGCTTAAACCTGAGCTTGAAGAAATTATAGCACCCATGGTTTAGTTTTATTGGGTTTTTTTCTTGGAGAATACAACGTGCATAGTGGGTTGATGGTGACCACTTTTGGTATTAAACACTAAACAATCATCCACCAAGACTTCAACTTTTGTATTTTTTGTTTTTTGTGTTCTGAAAAAGCTGTGTAATTAATTGACCAAAGATTTTGTTGCAAAGATGAAAGTTATTGGAGACTGGGGCTATGGAAATATGAGTGATCATGATCATCTTCAGCTTGCGGAGCAACGACAACGAGGAAGAAGCTGGGAGTGGACACGGCAGCAAGTATGAGGCAGCTAATTGGGTTGGGGAGAGAAGCCAAAATCTGGGATTTGTGTGTTATTCCCTTGACTTTGTTTTTATAAAAGTTCTTAAACAATAAAAAACCTAGTTTTGTGATTTTTGTTATGTTTGTTTTTCTCTAAAAATGTGTTTTTCTAACGGCAAATGGAGAGGTGGCTAACAGATTGAAGTTCAGGTAGGCAAAGTGTAAATGATTGAAACACAGGTAGGCAAAGTGAAAACGGGCTTTACCACAGGTGGGTTTACTGTAATTATCCCTTTAAAAAATATATATTTTAATTTGTATTTTTCCATTTACACCCTTAATACCTAACATTCTCTAATTGTCTCATTATGTTTTCATCAGACAAAATAATTTTGCCTCCTTTCTCTCCCCCTCATCTCTCATCCTCCTTTGTTGACAACCGAAACCCTATCCTAATCCGACTTCTCTCTCTAACCTTTGAGTCCTCTCTCCTCCCTCTCTCTTTCCCCGAGCCTTAGCCTCTCTCTCAGGTGAGTTCTCCAAGCCAACTCTCTCTCTCTCTCTCTCTTTTTGCTATTTCTTAAGCAAGAGCTTCCCTGTGAGATAATTCTTTAGGCTACTTCATGTCTTTTTTCATGAGGTAGTCTCATTTCAATAAAATTATTTTAACCTATAAACAAAAGAGCTTCCTCGTGAGATCTCTTTTTACCTTAAATTTCAATCTAAAAATGCTATGTTATTTGTTAGTTTCTGCTACTTGAATGCTACAAATCAAAGGTATTTTTAGAACTGAAATTATTTCTTTCTTTTCCTAGATTTCTCTGCAACCAACAGAGATTGTGATGAGTTAGGATTATGGGGAGTATATATAATTAGATTTGTTTTTTGTTTGTTGATTTCATTTTGTTTCTTTTGCATTGGCTTAATTTTGAGTGTCATTTCAAATTCATCAACCTGAGCAAATGACTCATGACTCATTTGTTTGGTTTGTTTTTGTTTTGCACTGCCTGCAGTTTGGTTTCTGAGAAATAGAGGAAATTGAAGAAAAATGGTTGTTAAGTTACTGTTAATAGTCTTGGTTTTGGTATTGTGTATTTCAAAAATGAAATTATAATTTGTTTTTGTAATGGGCCAATCCAATGAACCAACCGACCCGTGTGGGTTGCTTTGGTTTTTTGATTGGTAAGTTACACACACACTTGATGATTTGGTTTTTATACTTGTGACGGGTTGGGAATTCTCCCCTTGATGAGGTTGGGTTGTGTTGAAAAAACCCCCCAAAACTGACTTGTGCACACCCTTACCATGAAATGATTTTCTTCATAATGAGCGTTCTCTTTGCCTGAGTTGTTCATTGCTCTCTCGTTTTTGTCAAAGCTCCTACTATCTTTCCTTATTAAATCATTTAGTTGCTCAAACAAAATGAATGGATGATCTGATATAGTACTTGACTGCTTTCTTTTCCTCTATCAGTAACCTTTACGGCAGCCTGTGACACAGAGCTTTGATCACCTTGTACATTCCTCTATTTCTACTTTGGATTACTTCTACCATGCATCTATAACACCCCCAGCTCCTTTCTTAGTTGTTAATTTAGTCAGCATGGCCATGGTCAGAATACTAGAATCAAAACGTTAGAAAATAATTAATAAGATAGCAAGTTATAAGAGCAAAGTGGGTGGTAAGGTTGTGGGGTTCAAAGCCTATCAGATGTGTAACTTGCCAATGAAAAAAAGTCTTCTGCAATAGCAAAAATATTTTTTGATAAGCTGTGATATCAAACAATTTGGGGAATAAAATTTTCAAAGGTACTTCTCTAAATTATAAATTATGCTGAAAACAAGTTCAACTACTTATCAAACAATCTGTGTGCCCTTTACTTCATTTGAACATCATTGACCCCACTTGTCCCCATATTTTGCTCTCACTTCCCTCCTCCAAATAAATTCCTCTCCATAAACAGGATATAATAGGTGCCTTACATCAACACTAACAGATATTCTTGTTTATGTCTTAAGCATTTCTTACCATTCAGAACTTAAATATTACTTATTTAGAGAAAAAAAGGGAACATTAAGAAAATGTCTGTCTTTAAGAAATGATATCCATAATTTCAGTCAATTTGCAAAGTCTTTGGATTTATACCAGATTTGACAAAAAGTTTTCTACAAAAATTCTAATGCAACTTGTACTAACAGCTTTTGTAGATGTTTCTCCGGAAGAGGCTGAGCAAAAGAGTCCTTATGAAAGCTTTAATGATGTGACTGGAACAAGTTCGTCCAAGGATGCTCAGATTGGTGGGGTGGTAAGTATTTGCTGTTGAGCTTTTGTACAAGTCTGTAATGGTTTAAGTTAATATTTAAAGATTGTAACTTTGAGCATGTATGAAGTTTTCTCAAAATGGAGCTGCTTCTAAGGGCATTGGTGGCACTGAATGGTCCCAATCTAACGCTGCTGGTTCTGTATGGTCCCAATCTACCCGTAACTCCGCTGGTTCTGAGGGATCCCAATCTACCCGTAAGTAGTCAATTGTATTTCCACTAACTACTGTTTCTAATAAGTGCCTTATCTTAAACCTATATCCTTGACTTGTTTTACTAATAAAATATGTAAAATTAGTTACTTATCTAAAAAGTAAAATTAGTTATTTAATTTCTAGAATCTATTTCATAGTTCAAGATTTCTCTCTGGTCCAGATTAACGTATTATATATATATATATATATATGCATGTATGTATGTATGTATGTATTTTGATAAGTAACACAAAACATCAATATATCTTTGAATTCATAGTACAAATATTATACAGTTTTGGCATCTCTCGAAACAATATAAATGAATTTCTATTGTTTTTTCTATTTTGATTTCATGTGATGTAACATATAAATTTTGAATGTCAATTCTATCCTTTTATCATAAAAAGGGAAGGGATTTTGGCATTTTTTTTGCGAGTACCATGTCATATCTCACAATTGTCAAACATCTTAGCTTCATTATGCCTATCACCACCACAACTACTCTTACTGCTTTGCCCTCCACCACCATTTTTGCCACTATATATACACCAGTTTTTTTGCCACCAGCAGCATCAATGCCAGCACGTCCATGATTTGCTCTCAAAATACGCGCCCCCCCCCCCAACACCAAAAAAAAGTCAGCACCGCCGTTACCATTTTGATACTTCAGCAATCCTCTGTCTTTCTCTCATGGTGATTTGGTTGAGGAGGTCATTAGGTTAGATGGTGTGTTGTGGCACTTCTTGTTAGCAATTTCGTATGTGCGCATTGACCATGTCGAATTTACCTTCAATTGTGGGTTTAAGCAAATTTCATATTGATCTTAGTTCTCTCTCTCCATTCCCATTTCCTAAACCCCTAATACTTTACTATCAAATCCATCTTGTCTAAAGAAAGGTCCTGGCTTTCCATCCTCTCCCTCTTCATGTCCAAGCAAAACACCCACAAATGGACAACTTGCACAGACTCAACTCAATTTTATACATTAAGAACTATACTTTTATTTTTTTGATAAATAACGGAAGAATATTATTAATAATAACAGAAGAACTATACTTTTAATCATTCTACTCTTCCAACAAGAACATCAAATGTTGGGTAAGCCTAACAACTCAGTGATTTTTCTTAGAATCTCAGTAATATTGAATGATAGAGAAGCTCAAAAAGTATGGAAGTTAACTAACCTGCCAGGAACATGGTCTTGACGAGCTTAAATTGGAAGAACTTATTGAACGTCATGTGGCAAGAAAAAATAAATAACGCACAATAGGGTTATATCTTATTTCAATTCCTTATTTATGTTGATACTCACAGCTTACTATAGTTATGTTTAGAGTTTAAAATTGCTCAAAGAAATCCCTTTTTTTAAATGACTATAAAGACAACAGCATAGGAAATTGTTTTTAGCAAAATTTTTGATCAAAATTGTGCTGGAATAAATCCCCAATGGCCTATGCATTCTTTGTGTATACTTGGCATTTCTCTTTTTCAGGTCATAAAATGTTCATTTTACTAAAAGGAAAAAACTATATTTCTATCTGTTTTGATAAGTAAGATATTTTATTTAAAGAAAGGAAAGCTCGGAATGGCAAACTTCCTTAAAATAATTACAAATGGACATTCATATGGTCCAAAAGTTCAACTATAGAGCTACATAACACCCCCCCACCAATCATAGTGCAATATTCAAACAATGATCTCAGCAAATTATTCTTAACATCTAGCTCTGATTTCTCGTCATTTATCAAAAGTCCTGCAGTTTCTCTCTCTCCAAATGGTCCGCATGATACAATGAAGAGTTGCTTGCCAAATAATCTGATTTCGATGACGTCTGCATGCTCCTCTCCATGTAAACAAAAAGTCTTCTCACCTGTCTGTGCATTACTCATAACATCCCAAAGGCTGTAAATGCAAAGAACACAACTGTTGTGCTAGAGGACAATGAAGTGGCAAATGCTCTACTATTTCACAACTACACTTAACATTATACATCTATTAAGAACCACCACCTTGCTTTTAATAAGATTATCCAATGTTAGGATGTAATTCATGGTTACTGTTCATGCAAAAAAAAAAAAGCCACCTTGCATACCTTACTACCCCGCATAAGTTTTGAAGGGAAACCTTCCTTTTCCATCAGGAGTCCAAAATAAGCAATCCTCATTCCTTCTGAAATCTGCATGGAATCATTTCATTCACCCATTCTAATTCCCAATCATGAAAATCTCTAAAGAATCAAGAATTATAGGTTCCAATACAAACTTCCGTTATCCCCTTTAAAAGTAATTAAAGAATTCACTGAACCATCCTTATATGAGGCAATAAGGGCACAATTCTTTCAGTGATTGATCTCCATACCAAACATCATGCCAAAACCTTAAGAGCCTTACTCTCTTACCATTTCCTACTCCAAAAGACGGAGGGAGAGAATCTATCCCAACCAACCTGAATTCCTTTCCACAAGCTACATCCATGAGGTCTTCTCACTACAAGCATAGTCCAGTCTACCCAATTAGAGACTTATTAAGATGTTCCTTTGCCATGGTGATTTCATGCATATCAACTGATGTATCATGTGCAAGGGCACATGTTTGTCTGCTTAATCCAAAAAGTCTGTGAATGTATGTTTCTTCTAGTGTCGGACCAAATTTTGTTCATGAGGTCACACATTTGTCATAAAATGGCTGTGAACTTATGAAGCTATTGTATTTACTTCTGACAGTCTGACTTGAAGGTTGATCAAATCTCGTATGCTACCATAGATGGGGTTGGAGACTGTCTTTGACTTTTTAGTCTCAATTATGGTGGTTTTCAAGATTTAATCAAACTTTCTAAGTATGTTATCTATATTGGACAGGAAAACCTGTCTTATCAGTGGAAGCTTTGGAGAAAATGATGGAAGATCCAACAGTGCAGAAGATGGTTTATCCGTAATATGCCTTCTTTGTCTATTTAACATTTATGCTTGTTTGTTTTATTATAAATGATTTATTTTGCCACGTTACTATGTTTAAATTTCTTCCTTAATGTTTCATCTTGTTGCAAAGTTTTAAACATTTATCAGATATCAAAAGTTTCAATAGTCATTCATGTCTTTCATATTTGCAATATACTAGCAACTTGAATACAAATATTCTTTCTTCCCCTTTCCCAGTATTCAAGATGATGATGGACCCAGGTCCAATAATCAAAGATTAGTAGATCTGTTCTGCCCAATGTATGAAGGGGCTGTAGTATGAACTCATTGACATCATGGCCCATAGCCATGTGCTAGAGTGCTCTGAGCTGCAAGTCCCACTTTGTCTCCACCTGATTTGCTCCCAGGAGTACCCTTAAAAAATTGAAAGAATAAAAGTTTTTCTTCTCTACAGGCAGAAGATTGTTTGTCCGTAATATTGCGTTTTGTCTATTTATTATAATAAACTTATCTGTGTGTTGCTATGGTTTGAATTCCTGCCTGAGTAATCTTTTTCATTGAAATTATAAGTAAGTCCCTGAATCATGAAATGTTGGTCATGCTAATTGGTTGTTAGAATTCACATATTAAAAGAAAAATGGTTGATAGAAATTTCAGTATCACATCCATCTATTTGTGATTTAGTTGACTCCCCTTTTGATTGTAATTCTCTTCTTTTGAAATTCTTTAGGATTATTCCTTGTTTTCAGCATGGGATTGATCCTTTTCATCCATAACTTTTTCAACTTATTAAAAAAATAAAAAGAAATAGAAAAAGGTCTGCTTGCTGAAAGATGAACCATGTAGACATGGCATAGGACTAGCCCACATTTGGATTTTGAAAGTGTTATAATGTTTGTATGGACTTTTGTTTCTAGGGCGTATCTAGTTGGCATAGGAATAGCATGCTGTTATGGTCACAAATACACATACTTGCCCTTTGGAACTTTCCAGTAATTTATGATGAGGGAGTCTATGGCAGTGTACTGCAGTCATTTGTTATAATGTTTGTATGGACTTTTGTTTCTAGGGCGTATCTAGTTGGCACAGGAATAGCATGATGTTATGGTCACAAATTACACATACTTGCCCTTTGGAACTTTCCAGTAATTTATGATGAGGGAATCTATGGCAGTGTACTGCAGTCATTTGCTAACGTGGGCATGCTCATCTCCTGGAATAAATGAATGCTAGATGGATGGAATGACAAAATTGATACCTGTAAACATTTTCAAGGATGAAATTGTAATCTTTTAAATTTAAGGGCTGGAAGTTGGACTCAAACTAAATTGCATGGATTGAAAAGCATATTTTAACTTGATTATATTATTTGTGTTTTTCCTCTGATTCTTTCTCCTAGCTTACAAATATCATTAATCTTGTTTGATTGCTGGCATGCTGGTTATGACTAAACTTTGCTCCATGGAAGTTAGAATTGTTGTTCACATAGTTATATTTTGTACAAATTAGTGATTTTTTGTTTTCTGCTGCTCTAATAATCTTTTTATAGCTTATACTGGTATCTGGTTTCGGGTCTTTTATATTAAATTCTCTGCATATTATTTGTAGCCATTTGCCTGAGGAGATGAGGAACCCTGATACCTTCAAATGTAAGTCTGTTCAATGTAGCTGAGCATAATTAAAAAATAGATAAAAAAAATGCTACTATGTTTTACTTTTTCTGTTGGAGAATGGTGGGTCATGGCTCTACTTTGGAATAAATTATATAAATGAATGGAATGAAATGACAATATTTTCATCATATAGCTTGTAAAGTCGGCTGTGGAAACAATTTGTAAGAACTTGAATTTGTTAGCATCTATGCCTAGTGGAGCTGATGTCTATTCTTCTTTTATTGAGGGTCTCTGCACCATTATCACCCTTATTGCATGGAATATCTAGTCCCTTTTTGTACATTTTTATTTCCTTTTATTTTTTAGAATGGTAAGTTACACATGCACAATTAGCCTTGAACCCATGACCTCACCCTCCTTGTACTTACAAGGGGAGCAGGTTTTTTTTGAGTTAGAGCTTATTGGCCATGTTAATTTCCTTTTATTGCAGCAAATAATTTGTTTTGTCCATGGTAGAGTGTATTATTAGCATGGCATAACATGTAGGGCTAGAATAAATTTTGTTGCTCCCTGTTTTTCTCTTTGATTGGTAGTTACACACCTCACCTCACCCTCCTCTTGCTTTTCAAGAGAAAAAGGTGCCAATTGTTAATTATGCAAATGTTAGTCATGTCATTAATCTAAGCAATGCTGAATTGTTATGTCTATTGTTTGGTAGGGATGCTTCAAAATCCACAATATCGTCAACAACTTGAGGAGATGCTGTAAGATCCCTTTTTCATCTTATATACATTTGATTTTGTTTAAATACTGCTGCTCACTAATGCACTTATTTTTTGTGAACAAGTGCTTTGGAAGCCATTCCATAGTATCTATGTTAATGTTGTAATGAAATATGTCTAAGTAGTCATTTCTCTGTTTCATTTAATGTTTATTGCTGATTCATTATTAAGTTTTCCTCTCTTGGCCAAGTAGGCTGCAGTCTCTTGGTAGTTCTGTTAAAATCTGATAGCCCAATTGGCCAATTTGTGATGGTTCTTAATTCCTTTCCCATAATTGATATTGTTTCCAGAAATAATATGAGTGGAAGCAGTGACTGGGACAACCGTGTGATGGATTCTTTGAAAAGTTTTGACCTTAACAGTCCAGAAGTTAAGCAGCAGTTTGGTAAGTTTGAATTGAACAAGTCTCTGCTTTATGTTCATGTTCCTTGCATTTTGGATTCATCAGGGGGTGATCACTGTTTGGATTGGGTCAGGTTTCATATAAACCTGTAACCCGAACCACATGTTGGGTGAAGGGTTCTTGGACCCAAAGTCAACCATTAGATCTGTTAAAATTCACTTGCACCTACCTTAAGGTGGTCGGTCAGATCATGGGTTTTCTTTTCTTGAAGAAGAATCATGAACTAACAAATCACAGATTTGTTAAATCTTTTATGGTTTTTGTTGGGGGGAGAAAGAGGGGGGGGGGGGGGGGGGGGGGTGGGCAGGGGGCTTACAATAAGTGGGGGGATGGGGATCAAACCTAGTTTCTCCCTATGGGGAAGATCAGATAGTGTCATTTTGCCACAAGGCTCTTGGTCTGCTAAGTCTTTTAGTTTGATGCACATATTACAAGATAACACTGATCCACAATTTTCACAAATTAAATCTGCAAATTAGATCCACATCAAGCAACAAAACCAGACCCACAAATCAAGCAAAAAAAAAAAAAAAAAAAAAAAAAAAAAAAAAAGAAAAAAAAAAAAAAAAAAAAGAAGAAAAAAAGAAAAAAAAAAAATCCTCAAAAGCTTCATCACGGTTGAGGATCACATCCTCAACTCCGTGCTCTTAGTGACGGACTCCACTGTCAATGCTCAATTTGCCACTAGGAAGCTCAACGAAGGAAAATGATTTTGTTGAAGTTGTTGACAACCTGGGTGGGGGAGCGGCAGGGTAATGTTGCTTTGCTTGGCCTCTCTGTCTTTGGCGAGCAAGAAGGACGAAGAGGAAAGAAGAGAATGAAGATGGTCGTGCAATATCTACCCTAGTCCCATCAAGAGATATATCTATCCCCGTCCTATTAGGTGATGTTCTGGATCGAATTAATAGTCTTAAGATATGTTAATAAATCTGCTACTAACTACATAGTACAATTTGAAGAAGATAAGATGAGCTCATGTGGTTTCTAGTTATGAGTCCTAATCAGTCATGGAGCCCACTCTGTTATCTATGGATGCCATAGTTAAAGTTTTTTGAGACCTGTCTACTAGGATCAAGTCAATAAATCCTTCCTCCCAAAGGATGATATGTTGCAATGAAATGTTTCACACTAGAGAATTTTTGTTTTGATCAGTAACATAATTTATTGAAGAATAAAGACAATGAATACAGGTCGTGTACTAGACAATGTTCAATGAAATCTTAAAGAGAAGACAAGGAAAAAAGAACCCAATGAAGGCAGCCAAGCAAACAGAGAAGTAAGAAAAAAGGATCTATAGTTCTTTCTGGGTCCTCAAAACTTCTAGTATTTTGTTCTCTCCATATTCACCACACATGAGAGACAATTACATGGGTAATTAGATATTGTTGATTAAGAAAGATCATGAGCCATCAAAACCTAGTGCTGAAAGAGAAGTACAAGTGCCAACAAAAGTTGCTACAACTTTAGAACAGAAAGAATACACTGTAGAGTTTAAAAGGCGTTTGGAATACTTGAACCATGTGTAGTCTAGTGTTTGTTAGGCAAAACAAATTTTGCTTCCAGCATTATGTTTTTTGTCTCACCTTTGACCTTATAAAAAGGAATAAGCTAACTTTTATCTATTTGTTCCATCTTTAACAAATAAGCTAGAAACTATGGGATGCTAAACTCACACAGTTTGTTGGAGAGTTGGGTATATTGCTTATAACTGAGAAGGAAGATTTCCAACTACTTAATGAAGAGAAAGTTCAACAAGAGCAAAGAATTTGATGTTTACATGCAAATATGCAATGAATAATGAGTTTGATGTATCTGCTATTGATCAACCTGCCATGGTGTGTAAAGTGGAAAATCTTGATATGAATATGCTTTATGTGGATTAAGATAAGGCTTTATCGATTGTAACATTGGTTATACCCATTGATTTTATCTTTCTAGACGAATTTAATGATATGGTGGAAAAGAAAGCTTCTTTGTTTTTAGTGCTGTCAAAGGTGTTTCGAGGATTGGTACAAATTATCTACTGTAAGAGTTCATAGTCTTAAACACTTAAAAACTTGAGGACATGTTTTCTTCAACCAAGAGAGAATTATTTAAGGAACAGGAAGACAATTCTATTTTAATTTAGTTTTACTTAATTTGAGTTGTCACTTGTATTTTTTTACTATAGGTCCATTGGGTTTTATTTAGTTCTTATTAGCAATATTATTATTATGTTTAATTTCATAGTTTTAATTATTTTTATTAGACAATTGATTTTTGACTCAAGTCAATTAAGATTAGGGTTTTGGTAGTCTATGTAAGTGTGCTATTGTATCCCAATGGTGACAATTTGCTTGATTAATAAAATTTCAGTTGGAATATAATTGCCTGGTGCTGACTCTGGCCAACCTTAGATGTTGATTACTAGGTTTTATATCCTGTTTGTGCTGGTCCAGGCAGCCTTAGGTATTTATTTTTAGGTTTATTTTTATTTTTTAGCTGCAAATGTTGCTAGAGTATTTTGTGCTGCATCAGCAACTATGACCTACAACCGACAATTACATAATTATGAAAATACTCTAGAAAAAAACAACTGAAACATAAAATAGAAAGCATACTTCTTGTTGCCATCAAGGAAATAGAGTATTTGGCATGCCCAGCATGGTGTGCATCACCATCCCATATCCATGTGTGACCTAAAAGTATGTGCCAAAGCTTAGAAGATAGAACATTACATGTAACGGTTTTTTAAAGCTTGCCAATTTCCATTGTGGCTTTGCACTATTTATCCTTGGTTATATGGTAGGTAGCACAACACATAGTAGGGACCAATTACTTTGACAAGTCTTTTATTTACAGCTTTCTTCTTCTGTTTATATGAAATAGTCCTCTTAAGGCTGTCTGCATTCCTACATTCATTTTTATGTTGGAATTAGTATTTTTACAAGTTGTATTATGAGATTGAATTCTTTGGCCCCAATTTGTTTTTTGGGGGGGGGGGGGGGGGGGGGGGGGGGGGAGGTGATATTCCAACTAATAACCTTCGCTTCATAAGGCATAGTCCCTAACTGATTTCTACCTCCGGTTAACGATTGACTTGAATTTGTGAACATTTCTAATCTCTCCCATAATAATTAGTTTTGTGTTTTATTATTTTGTTTGGATATGGTTACATTACATCATGTTATCAAGGTAAAACCCTATTTTCTGTTTCTATTTTGCAATTTGCAGATCAAATTGGGCTCACACCTGAGGAAGCTATTTCAAGAATTATGGCCAATCCTGAAGTTGCCATGGCATTTCAAAACCCTAGAGTTCAAGCTGCCATCATGGATGTATGTCAAACCTGAATATATATATATATATATATTTTTTTTTTGTTGGTAATTTGATAGTTTGGGTAGGGGAATTTGAATGATGGATGTTTCCATTGGAAACACAAGGGTGTGCTAATTGAGTTACAAGGCCTTGGTCGTACCCAAAGTACTTATTTACTCTGTAATACCAAATTTCTAACATTTTGTTTCTTTTCCAGTGTTCACAGAACCCACTGAGCATTGCAAAATATCAAAATGACAAGGAGGTACGGACAAGCATTTTTGACTTTAAAAGACAGTTTTTTCCATTCATGGGAGTATTTGCATTTTAAATAACATTAAGAGTATATATTATCCTTTTTTTTTGTCAATATCTTCTTTCATTTAAGGTAGTTTTGGCATCATGACCAATTAAAACATGTTTTAAAGGTACTTTGCACGGAAAATTTCAGCATGTTTTTGAAAGATTACCAAATGGTCAATTGTATTTAGCATTTTTTGCACAATACTTTGGTTCATTTTATCATTGCTTGTTCCATAGACACTGAGGTTGATTAATTATTTAATATTTAATCTCCACCCTTGTAGATGGAACATTGATTTGTAACATTTGTACTTAATTTTCTTTCCTTAGGCCAAGATTTGTCCTTATTTCATCCTGGCATACAATAACTTCTATGTATATCACATTCCTTTTAATTTTTTGATTCCAGGTTATGGATGTTTTCAATAAATTATCAGAACTCTTCCCTGGAGTGACAGGTCCACCTTGATTTCTTTCATCCATGGTTGCCAATTGCTGGAGAGAAAATGCTCGTATGTTAAAACAAAATCCAATGTTCAATTGCTCGGCGCTACATGCCGAGACTGTTTTTGCCGTATCCTGTTGTAAATTTTTGGCTGCTAGTTCTCAATGACTTGAGTTCAGCTAAGAGTTCCCTCACCTTATATCATATGGTTAAGAATATGTAGTAGTTGGCTGAACAAGTTTTCGTAATGGCTTTTTTGTTGTTTTACTTTTTGTGATTTGTAGTTAAATAGTTAATTTTCTCACTTTTTTGTACTCACTGGAATTAATTTCGGTTAATAGCTATATACCTCTCGATTGTATCCTGCAATAATACTCCACTTTGGATCCATCTCTGCGCCTCACACAGACTCTTCTCTCTCTTAGGCATTCGAAGCTCATTGACTGCATAAATTACGTCCTCTTACTCATTTTCATTTTGAATTTGATAATTACAATGGTGGCTTTCTAATTTGATTAATTGCTAGGCAAAAATGCACTTTCGGTACGTACATTTTAGGCTTATTTTCATTTTGGTCCCTAGCTTGATTTTGCGCTTACCTAAGTCCCTGAAAGTGAAAAGTCACACTATTTTGGTCCATGCCGTTAACTTACTAACAGAAAATGCTTACGTGGTAGATGAAGTATCTTGTTTGTACCGTAAATGTTAACGTGGTTAATAAAATAATAATAAAATATTTTATTTGGCATTTTTTAAATGCCATGTCAGCATTTTCTAAATTAAAGAAAGCCATGTCAAACAATTTAAGCTGAAAAAAAAATCTTCAATCTAATTAAGCTTTTCATTAATTTTTTCAGAGGAACATTCATGTTCTGGGTTCAAGTTCTTCGAGGGAAGAACATTTTTGGCTTTTCTTTTCTTGCATCTTCTTAGCAACTAAATCAATTCATACCCAACAATTCAAGATCAACCTTAGAAAATTTTAAACACAATCAACAACTTGATTACCAACTAATAATCAAACTCAGAATTCGAACCTGCCATCAGACCGAAAAATTGATTTACGGATTTCCATCTACATCTAAACCTAAAGCTAGCAGTTTTGTATGACTTA
This sequence comes from Castanopsis chinensis, assembly GCA_032878915.1. Lineage (NCBI taxonomy): Eukaryota > Viridiplantae > Streptophyta > Magnoliopsida > Fagales > Fagaceae > Castanopsis > Castanopsis chinensis. The sequence goes on from JAVQMG010000086.1 coordinate 2,480,480, forward strand.
GATGGGTATGACTTTAAAAACACCAGTCAAAAGTTTAGGTATTTTTAACCTCTTATATGTTTGAACAAGATACATAGGATCATAAAATTTTCATGCACCTCTGAAACAACTCATCCCATAGACTGGCATACTCATTGATGAAACAATTAAACTCAAACAAACCTAGAAGATCACAGGGCAAAGAGATGAAGCTTTCACTCATTTCTTTGAAAATGATCACATCATCACGCTGCATACAAAAAAACATAATAACCTCTTGAACCATTATGATTTGGGACTTGATTTTTTTGCTGCTGTGCTTGTAGTGAAGGCCACACAGACTGGGGCAAACCTAGATCCGCTCCTTACATAATCACTCTCACTAGGTCCAGTTCGTCAACTACAACCCTGTCTGCCGCTACTCCTTCATCTCCTCGTCGTGGGATGACTCCACCACCACAACCAGTCAGTCACAGAGAGAGAGAGAGAGAGAGAGAGAGAGAGAGAGAGAGAGAGAGAGAGAGAGAGAGAGAGAGAGAGAGAGAGAGAGAGAGAGAGAGAGAGAGAGAGTTATGAATCCTTTGTTAGTGGGTTTGGATTTTGTTTTGGGTCTGTGGGTTTCAAGTGTTTTTATTTCATTTTAATTGTCTAAAAGTTGATATATTTAAATTTTGTGATGTGTTTGTTTGCCAAGAAAGTTCAAGAAAATTTGAGAAAGTTGCAATAAATTTTTTTCTCAATCTTTAAAACTGAAAAATAATTATTTTCGTTTTTAATTTTTTTAATTAAATTAAAAATTAAAAATGTTTTTATTTTTTATAATTTAGAAAATGCTGATGTGACATAAAATATTTTATTAGTCACATTAGCATTTACTATGTAAATAGGGCATTCCGTCTGTCATGTATGTATTTTCTTTTAGTAGGTTGATGGCAGAGACCAAAATGGATGTGATTTTTCATTTTTAGGGACTTAGGTAGACTCAAAATCAAGTTGAGACCAAAATGAGAATAGACCCAAAATGTAGGGATCAAAAATGCATTTTCGCCTAATTGCTACACCTCAAAAGACACACTTGGGTTTTTTTTTTTTTTTTGGGTAACACTAGGTATTTATATCTATTCAATATATAATAATAGAGATTAACAATTATTTTTATTAATTTCTTATTGTGCTATATCAACCACATGTTTCCAATGTTTCTCCTTCGTACTTGAGCTTTCCGTTATTCTTTACCTTATTGTTACATTTCTTCAAACCTAGCCTTGGCCCTTCCCTTTATTTCCTTTTATTTTTTAAAGCATTTCTTCTTGCCATTATTCCCCACATTAACCATATTCTTATTCCAACCTTCCTCTCCCTATTTTTTTATTATATAAATTTGCTATTGCTCCCTTTTGCACCATCTCTCTCTCTCTCTCTCTCTCTCTAAGTTCATGTTTTGATTGCAATAATAAAAGATGGTCATTATTCTCTCTCTCTCTCTCTCCTTTCTTTTTGGTGCATTTTATTTCCTTTCTTGCAGCCCTTCATCCTTTTAATGAATTTTTATGTTAAGGGTTGATACAATTTGGTGTTGTGTTTTTTAATTTTCCATTTTAGGTATTCTCTCTCTCCCTCTTATGGCCTAGGTTTAATTTCAATATGGTTTCTTAAGTTGTCTTCTTGGAAGTGAGCATTTGAGTTTATATTAAAACAAAATCTGCTTAGCTAGTTAATTATTAAAAAAAAAAAGAAGTTGTCGCATTTTTGGGGGGGGGGGGGGGGGGGGGGGGGGGGAGGGGGAGTTATGGCCTAGGTTTAATTTCAGTATGGTTTCTTAAGGTGTCTTCTTGGAAGTGAGAATTTGATTTTATATTAAAACAAAATCTACTTAGCTAGTTAATTATTAAAACAAGAAGTTGTTGCATTTTTTTTTTGGGTTGGGGGGGGGGGGGGGGAGGGGAGGAGTTTTGGACTAGGTTTAATTTCAATATGGTTTCTTAAGTTGTCTTCTTGGAAGTGAGAATTTGAGTTTATATTAAAACAAATCTGCTTAGCTAGTTAACTATTAAAAAAACAAGAAGTTGTTGCTTTTTTTTGGGGGGGGGGGGGAGAGAGAGAGAGAGAGAGAGAGAGAGAGAGAGAGAGTATAAATGGATGATGCTTATATGCAAAATGGAAAGAGAAAAAAGGAAGGGGGGTGGAACTTAGAAAAGAAAATTGTTTAGTGTTAGAGTACGCCTTTTATTAAATGAGTCTTCTTCTTCTCATGATGGCTAATCCTAATATATTATAGTTAGCAAATTACTGAAAAAACTTATATATTATACCACATTATGATATATGTACATATAACCATAGATTGTGCAGTCTGCGACTAGTATATATAAAAGCAAGATTCTCAACTTTAGTAATCTAAGATTCTACCATGTAATAAATATAGAAAAAGGATTGGGACATCGACTAGTTATCTCTATAGGTGGTGGTGCACTAATTATTTATATAAAACAAATTTAAGAAAATACACAAATTCTCTTATTAATGATTGTTACAATTTTGTCTTCTCTAGTTTAATATCTTTAGTGTCAATAAATTTCCATAAGGAGCCCTTAATATAATCATTTGGTGTTGTTACTCAACAATTTTCTATCGAAGCCTATCCCATAAGAGAATAAATTGGATCAATGATGAATTTGTCACATGAGTGGTACAAGTAGAGATTTATAGCAACCAACCAAAAAAGGATGTGTGAGCATTGAGTATTCAATGGATTATCTTTTTGTGGGTTTTACTTAGCTCATCTAGTAGAATCTTTGATGGTTGAATAAGATATCTGGGTTCAATTTTCGCCTATACCAAAAACCGATTGGTGTCTTGGTCTAATAATAAAGAGCCATTATTAGGAGCAGGCGTCATAGGTTGAAACTTTCTAAAAAAAAAGGACTATCTTTTTGTAGGTTCTAGTTAACTCAACTAGTAAAGTCTCTTGTTATTGATTAAGAGATTGAATGGTTCAAACTTTTTCTACACTAAAAATTGATTACTGTCTTGGTTGGATAAAAAAGATTAATCATCATGTAGCGGGTGCCACATGTTGAAATTTTATTGTGTCTAATAAAAAGGGTGACCCTTTTTGGGGGGGAGGGCTTTGGAGGGTGCAAAGGTAGTTATCTTTAATTAATTTTTGGGCATGACTTAAATACCGTTCAAAAGACCAAGGGGTTAAATGTTACTCAATTAATGATTTACACATAAAACAAGAATAATTATTCGGTACTCTTGGAGTACCATAAATGCGTACTCTTCTCTCTTAAATAAATGTGAGTCCTACTAATTAAATTTATGGTGGGACTCACAATTCATGTGAGAGGAGAGAGTATGCATTTATGGTACTTACGAAGTATTCAATAATTTTCCATAAAACAATACTACGTGGGATTTAAACACTAGATGCTCAAACCTTAAAAGGGTTCCATGTATAACGGGGAACTATACGGGGAATTATATGTATTTTTCCCGTTCTTATACTCAATTAACGATCTTATTGAACTGTTATAAGTTCTATAAATATAATATATGATATGATATACTAATAATACATTGATATGATTCACATAATAAATTAAATCATATCTAACTTACAAAAAACATTTGCCAATATTATTGAAATTGAAGAATAAAATAGAAAATAAAAATAAAACAAGAAGAAAAAACCCTTAAGTTACATGTAATAGTAAGTTTTTACTTCTAAAACATTAAAAATTTTGAACTTCTTAAGAAAAAACTCTTTAGTCAAAATATTATTTTGGACTTCTTAAAACATAGATATATAAATTTTGCTCCTAAAACATTAATAAATTTAATGAGCATGTACCATTCATATGTAATATGTCGCATTACACAAACATTGCATGTGTTTTTTTTTTTTTTGAGAGAGTTCAATTTATGGCATTCGCTTCTGTTGTTTATGGACAAGTCGGCGGGTCGAGTTTCACTCTTGCTTTTGCAATTCCTCCACCCAATCAGCAATGCAAGACAATATAGCTGGGGTAGTGCATCATTGGCCTGGCTCTATATGCAACTTTGTAGTGCATCGAAGAAGGTTGCGATGCAGATTGGAGGAGCACTGTTGTTGGTGCAGCTGTGGGCCTATTCAAGGTTCCCACGAATATGCCCTATTGTGAGGCCGCCTTTACCGCTAGTGCATTCAGGGCCCCTTGCCATTAGGTACGTTCATTGAGTTCTCGTTATTCAAGTTAAGTGTCTGTTAGGAATAATTATTTATGTATAATAGTATATTATATTATATTTTTCTCTTTTATATAATAAAAAATATGCCAAACTAACAAACAAAAGAAACTTATCAATGCTTAGATATTGAAGTATATGGATGTGAAATATAAAGCAAAAATAATGACATTGTTAATTGTTCATCACATGAAAGTTCACTAATGAGCATTTGTCGAAACTCCATGTTTGCTAGGTGGAGAGAGCCAAAGAGCACCGCTTAGCATGCCACTCACGTCCTTGCTGTGTACCGGACGTCGATGTCTACGCTACGGGCATAGTAGGTATTCGGTTAATTTACGTTGTCAATTCCATGACTACATTCTATTGCATGACCACATTTATTTCGCCACAATTTGAGGTTTTTATTTTTGTTTCCTTCAATTGCATGACCACGTTTTTATTTTTATTTTGGTTTAAATGCTTGGATTGTTGTAGGAATGAGTTGATTTAAAAATATTGGTCATTTCTAGGTTGGTTATGCTTTTATTGTAGCCTTTTGGTTCATTTAGGATCTATGCTTGGTATTGATGCTTCCTTAGATTAATTTGAATCATGGTGCTGATTGTCATCAAGTTTTGTATTGGTGAATGCTGCCTTTAAATCCTACGCTTTCACCCTAAGTTACCTATTAACAATAGAAAAAAAAGGGAAGGAATTGACTAAAGTTAGAGAATTGAATATGGTGATTCAAGGTTCTTATCCCCGATTAAGGAGTTGTGTTGATGCAGAATATTACTGTAGTATAGGAAGACCTAAAATAGCATTAGTAGAGGTAGTAGAAAATGACAAGTCAAAGGGCGTAACTTGGAAACTTGGATTAAAATACACTATTAAAATACAATATTCAATATGAATGATGTAAGGCTGTAGTGATGAACACATCACGGTGAATTCATCGTATGGCCTGTAGCGATAAGGGTCACCCATTGACGATGATTATAATAACATAAAAAGATCGAGTTAACAGTGTGCATCAACTGTTAGTAAATAATGTATAGTTGCATAACATGGTACACGACTAAGACAATTCTAAATTAATGTAGTTTTACATACTAGATCTATCATGTGGCCCGTTACATACTGAATGGATTATTTCTATCCCACTAACTTCTTCGATTGACTATGCTATGAGTTGCAATGCCTCAAGCTCAAAACCTATGGTGCGAAACAAGTTTGGATCTACTTCAACAAATGCATCATCACAAGTTCCAGCAGACCAACAACTACAAACATACACAGACCACCATGGAGGGAAATGGGTTAGAAAGAAAAGAGATTTAGTTAATATTCCAATATATACGTAAGAGAGTCTAGGAAGCGTTAGACACATCATGGTCGGTAGACTTGCACAACTGAGTACGAATACCACCACAATAGAGTTCACCATAGCATAATAACCATGGTCAGAGCTATACGAGAAGAGGTGTGAGTTGGAGGTGTACTGTTGATGGCATGGGTTATGAGTTCCTAAGGCACGGTCGGCTGAGTTACCTAGAGATGAACCAACCAACATACTTGCTTGTCTCAAACGGGAGAACAATCAAATGCAAATGCAAGTAGACCATTTTCATGCAGTCCAAAAGGATATGAAACTTCTATCAGGGAAGGTGCAAGAGCGAGCCATCAAGTCTATTAATGAAATTACTAATTTAGGCGTTGATAAAGATATTTCAGACTTCTTAGATTCAAGCAATGATGATTTCCAAAAATTCCTACCTACAAAAATTAGATGTTGTTGTTAATTTCTAAACACTTTGTGTAAGACGTAGTGTTGTTGTCAGTGTCTGACAATGATGATTATGTACGTTCAACTAAAGTATGGATGCATTAATGCTACTTATATTGCTGACAATGTTTGACAATGTTGTAACCACTTTTATTGCTTTTGCATTGCTGATTTGTTAATAAAAGCCTTCTAGAGTTATCAACATGACGATAAATGCTACTTATCATATTCTTATAATTATGTGTTATCCTTCATTTCACTAACCATCTTATAACAATATAAGAAAAATAAGTTATATAGTTCATTACTTCTTGCTATGGTAAGGATTCTCATTCTCTTGTGATTAAAATTTGCTACAACAAACAACCAAAATCACACCAATGTACTCACATAAAACTCATTCAACCAAAAAAAAAAAAAAAATTTTTCAGTACAATATCAAATGAAAATACCATTGTCATAAAATTTTGTTATGGGTTTTTTACTTGAGATGATAGAAATTTCAGTTCAGTTCAGAAGACGCTGTGGATCTGTGGAGTAGCAGTGGAATTTAGTTCAGACTGAAAGTAGCAAGATAGCCTGAATGGGAGGAGAAGTGAAATTGTGACACAAGCATAACTCGATTTTAGAGAGTTCGATTTTGCTTTATGTTATATAACTCGATGTTATAGTAATCGAGTTATGTACGGATTAAAACAAAAGAAAAATGCTAAGCTTGACACCAAGACACTCTGAATGGGAGGAGAAGTACAGTTATAACACGAGCATAACTTGATATTTACATAGTTGGTTATATAACTCGATTACTATAAAATCGAGTTATTCACGAATTAAAAAATGACAAAATGCCACGCTGGCAAAAATCTTGTCCAAACTCGATTATAAAATGATCGAGTTCTTCATGAAACTCGATTATGGTAATGTCGAGTTTCAAAATAAGGGCATTCTCTTAATTAGTTTTGAGAAAGAGGGCAAAATGTTGGAAAGTTTGTGAGAAAGAGGCGAATGCCCATTTTGGCCAGATAACGGGAGAGCAAATTGTTTGTATTATCGCCTTGATTAAAGTAATGAAACTTGTAGGTTTTCATTAAGAGTTGCTATACCACTCTTTTATCCACTTCTCTTCTTGAAATGGAATGACAAACCAAAAATAGGAGTTGAGTCGTATAGTTGACCCTTATTTCCCATATCTTTTCATTGTTCAGTTATGCGAGAGCTACGGGTCTAACCAACCCCACATCAAAGATCGTCCAATTTGCCTACTTAAATCTTTTTGAGTGAGTGTAGCCATACCTAACAAATATGACTAGTATGTACATGTTATTCTTCTCTCTTTGACATGCATGGAGCAATGACCTTGTGGTAATTGTGATTATTGCTCTAAAGAGGATAAGAAATGTATGTTTAATCAATCCACTTCTATCCTTGAAATTTATTAGTTTTTTTATATATGAAAAATCTATAATATTTATTGGGTATGCACGTGTGAGTAAAGTCACACATTTCAATAACAATGAGAGGAGTGAGTGTGTGTATATATATATATATATTTTTTTTTTTTGAGACAAAGAAGAGTGAGTAATTGATATAACATAGTTGAGCCTAAACTCATTGACTTAAGTTTTTGGGTTAAGTGGTGTCTATATATATACTAACTACTCAAATGAAGTCTTTCAATAAGATGTAGTCTCCCTAACAATATTTCTCTTAGAACTTCAACAAGTTATCTTCGACTAATTCCTTTAGCCATTTCCTATGCATTATTTCACATTTTGAAAATAAATATTGTTTAATTGCTCGAGTACTAGAAGAAAATACAAATTTGGAAATTGATTAGTAAACGATCCAGTTTAACACTTTTCTATAAGCATGTATTCATGCCCTCCATTATTTATTATAGTAGTACTGCAACAAATGTTAATTTTTCATAAGATTTCACGTTAAATGATTATTATTGATTCATTTATTCAATAAACTATGTTATCCTAAATAGTTTATTTATTGAAGTAATTGTATGTCATCATCTCGCTATATAATAGATGTGTAAAAGCAAAGCTTCATTCAATTGCCAAAGTTGACATTAGAACAACTGATGGTGCAATCATAGCATGGTACAAGAAAGAATATCCTTTTTGGAAGCCCAAGGCTAAGGCAAAGCCCAAGAATAAGTGTCCACGGTAGTTAATTAGGAAACAATTCTAGAAAAGAAACAAGGACAAAGCAACACACCTGAGATTTTCCTAACTGAGATTCAAGGTCCACTTCATCATCCCATCCCTAGGTTTCAAAGGCTTCCTCTGCACTGGAGGACCTTTTGCTGCAACAAAATCAATGAATCACGTAAATTTTTCACACCCACTGGTCTACACTTCAGCAGAACCAATAATTTCAACATAAAAGACACCCAATATTAATTCTCCAAACCAATTAGTCTAGAATTCAGAGGGTTCAATTAACATGCATACACACTGACAAACATATGTACACAGACTCAGAGTACAACCACCCAATATTGATTCCGAAAACTGATTACTCTACAATTCAAAGGGTTCAATTAGCACACACACATACAAATAGGCAATATTAAGTCTGCAAACTTATTACTCTACAATTCAGAGAGTTTAATTAACACATATGCATACAGAGTACAAACATTGAGCCAAATGAATTCTGCAAACCCATTAGTCTATAGTTCATAGGGTTTAATAAACACACACACATGCACGCAGGCACACCCAATATTAATTTTGCAAACCCATTACTCTAGGATTCAGAAGGTTCAATTAACAAATGTGTACGCACACACAAAGAGTTAACACCCAATACTATTTTTGCAAATCCATTACTCTACAATTTAGAGGGTTCAATTTACACACACAACAATATTTCTTCAAATTCATTACACTACAACTCAAAGGGTTTGAGTAAAACACACACACACACACACACACACACACACACAGATACTAAAACCAATCAAACTAGAAACAAATACAAATTCAAACTAAAAAAAAAAAAAAAGATAATCAGTTTAGAATCACTTACATTTGGACTTAGACTGTGACTCTTCCTCCTACAGTTCAACAAAAACTTTGAAAACGTAATAATTAAAACAAATTACATATCTTTCATGCTCTCGAGCTCGTTCCAAATACTCTTCCCGATCAAAATTCCTTCTAAATGTGTTATCAACCCCAACAACCTACACCAACAATCCCAAAAAAAAATTAACCAAGCCAGTTAGGTTATTTAATTTCAAAGATGAAATTTGAAATTTTTCATAATTTTTAAAAACTACCTGGGGAGATTAAGAGAGGTTTGAGTGAGATTCAGAGAGAGGTTGTTTTGTTCCTGCAAGAAAACAACAAAATGTCAAAATCCCATGAAGCAAATCCCTCAAAAAAGTCCATTTAAACCCAAAATTGAAACTCTAAATCGAAAATCGAAACCCTAAACCAAAAATCGAAACCCTAAATCGAAAATTGAAACCCTAAAACAAAAATGGAAACCTTAAAACAAAAATCAAAAGAAACAATTTAAAAAACTTACTATTAGTTGGCCTTGTGACTGTCTTGACTGAGATTGAGAGTTGGAGAGACCCAAGGCAGCGCCGGTGATGGAGGACTGGGCTTTGTCGACATCGATGAGTAGGATCGGTGGTGGAGATTGTTGAGACTCGCTTAGGGTGTTCGAAGGGCTTAGACAGAGAGTTTTTTTTTTTTTTTTTTTTTTTTTTTTTTTTTAATACTCGGTCCTGTAGCCGCATTTACATAAACGCAGCTTCAGGGGTGCTTGAAGCCGCGTTTATATAAATGCAGCTTCAAGGGTGCCTATGGCCACGTTTGACTCTTAAACGCGGCTTTAGGACTGACCTATAGCCGTGTTGTGTAAACGTGGCTTTAGGACATATTTAAAAAAAAAAATTCAGATGGGTCTATAGCTGCGTTTTTGAAACGCTGCTTAAGCCCAACCCAGAAAATGCAAGAACGCTGCTTAAGCCCAACCCAGAAAATGCAGCTAAAACACCAAGAAATGCGGCTACAAAGCTGATCTTGGGTTGCGTTCGACGCACGCGGCTATAATTCTGGTGCTGTAGCTACGTTTGGGTGAAATGTGGCTCAAGCACACTTTATAGTTGCGTTTTTATAAATACAAGTTAAAAAAATGCAGCTAAAAAATGCGTTTTTTGTAGTGATTATCAATAATAGTGCCTTAAAAACTCTCATTCATGGCATATGGATGAAAACAGAAAGGTCAAGTAGTACACTAGAACTAGATGCCGTTCTTTGTTGATAACCGAAAGCCAAAAGGGGAATTGTGGAATTGTTCTATTACACTTGTTGACAGTTAATACACTCTGTAGACATAATATCTACCATTTTGTGTGATTGATATTCACAAATTTGTATTATTATTGATATCTACTTTTAAAACATGAAGTGAGTTATGTATAGACAAAGTGTATTATAAAGAGTGTGTAAGAGTCAATATCGTAATTAATCACAATCTTAAAATATTTTCATGAAAATAATAAATCAACAATATATATAACTCACGAAGAGACCTGTAACACAACCGACACCTCCTAATATTTTTAATGAAGACATCAAGAGTTTAATTCCCTCCACCCATTATTGTCTATACTTATATGACCCAAACCCTAACGTCAATTATTTATATAATTTGTTTTTTTTTTTATAAGAATATAATTTGGTTTAAGCAGGCCTACAAAATTTTATTAATTTTTATATAATATGATTGACCTCCAATAACATTTTTAATTGAAGTTTAATTCAAGAGTGAAGCATGTACTTCGGCTCTCGATTTCCCAACCATTTACTATTATACATTACACAATGGCTCTTACATCTGTACCTGTAGAAATAATAGATCCAATAAATTTGCTTTTAGAACTTATATAAGCAAGCACTTCCATACATAAATATGTGCTGTGTGTGGCACTTAATGAAGAATTTGAATCTTCTGGGTAGACTATAATTTCTGCCATATAATGAGCCACCGTGTATCAAGTGACAAGAACATGGAGATCAATAGCCATGTAGAGAGCTTGCCACATGTTCAAAAGTTGTGAGTACCTCCTAGGCCAAGTCTTTGGAAAGAATTTGGAGACACTGTGACGGAAACTTTCTTCTGGGATGACCCTTTGGGAGCTTTTAAGAACCAGCCCGGATCAACAAGGTTTATTCTTGCCCTTCAAGCAATCTTTCCGATTCTTCAATGGGGGAAGAGCTACAGTTTTTCTAAATTTAAAGGTGACCTTATTGTTGGACTTACCATTGCAAGTCTCTCTATTCCTCAGGTCAAACTTGAAACTATATAATTATAAATATATATATATATATATATATATATTTTGTGTATGTATTATTTTGGTTTCATTAGTTTAATTTATTATTTCCAATTTTGATCAAATTATTTTCTTCTTTCTTTTTTTGTTTTTGTTTCTTTGTTTATGGACTCATTAGGATATTGCTTACGCAAAGTTGGCACGTCTGCCTTCTGAAAATGGATTATGTAAGTGTTCTATTCCATGTTCTCTTATGAACTAGCTTATAGCTTGTGTGATTTGCTTAATTACTTTCCATTGTAATACTAATATAGATAGTAGCTTTGTTCCACCTCTTGTTTATGCTATAATGGGTACCTCAAGAGATATTACAATCGGACCGGTGGCCGTGGTGTCGCTCCTTCTTGTTACTTCATTGCAAAATGTGATTGGTCCATCTAAAAATGAAACTGAATACCGTAGTCTTCTCTTCACTGCTACGTTTTTTGCTGGGGTCACTCAGTTCGCACTGGGTTTTTTAAGGTATGTTGAACTGGATTTTTAAAGTTATGTTGTGTTAGCCTAGGAAGCTTGGACACAAACACTACACGTCACACGTGAGACATGAGACACGACAACAAATCAATTTTGAAAAATTACAACATGGCATGATGGGGATTCCACAATTAATTAAAAAAAATATTGTTGGGTATATTTTATTAATTTATAAGCATATTTTTATGTTTATCTATATTTTTATGGGGATTCCACAATTAATTAAAAAATAAGTTTTTTTTTTAATAAAAAAAGGGTAAATTCCATTAACCTCTCCTGAGATTTGGGGAAATTACCACTCAGGTCCAAAACATTTCAAAATTGACAAATGGAGTCCCTAAAAGACATATTTGTCCTTAAAACCTTAACACCGTTACCCGAGGGAATGTGCAGACTAGCAGTGTGAGGGGCTTCTATGTAGTAAGTTAGGCAACGTTTGAAAGAATAATGGAAAGTAGCATCTCGAGTTTTAGAAACTCGAGATTTACTTAAAACTCGAGTCTCAAAGTATCGCTTTGTGCTCACTTTGTGTTGGTTGAGTTGGACAAAAAATGCCACCTAGATCTTGAGTTTTAAAGATTCGTTTTGTACAAAATAAAAATCGAGTCTTTAAGACTCGATTTTCTTAGGAAAAAACATGTTATCAACTCACAATATTTAATTAAAATTTGCATAGAACTCGAGTCTTATAGACTTGAGTTCCACTGGGCAAAATAATAAAACTCACACGCATAACACTCAGCCCGTATATAATAACACACGCATATTCACAGCCTTCTCACCCAAAAAGAGAGCATCCTCACTAAGTCTCTCAGCCTCACTAACTCTCATCCCCACTAACTCTCACTCACCCATAACTCTCACACCACGTTGCTTCTCACTCACACTCACCACACTGCCTCTCTCACTGCTCTTCCCTCTCAACAAATTCATATCTCAGGTAAGGGTTTGCATAATTTGATTGTCAGTGTAGTTGAGTGTTAGTTGTCTATGGGTGTGGGTTAAAGAGTTTGACTATTTATTTTGTAGATAGTTAACATAACTTAGTTAATTTACCAATATTGTAAATTATAGAACTTTGTTTTATTAGTGTTAATTTTTTGAGTATTTATTTGCATGGTTTTTGTTATCAAAATTTTATTTATCATTTCTAGGCTTTTATTTTATCATGATCTTACAAGTTTTTTTGACTTTATTCATCATTGTTTTGGGTATGAAATGGGTAGTGAATGAATGTAATGAATGGGTATGTAATCATCCTCCTCTACTCACTTAGTTCTTTCAGAACCCTTTTAGGCATTATAGGTCACCACACAATAGAGTAATAGATAATTTCGTCTCTCCATCCATTAGGATTAGAAGGTTTATATCTTGGCCTTTAGATATTAATGGCAATGGAGCAGTCTATAATCTGGCTTGAATATGTTCAGCCTTAAGATCACATTACTTTTTTTCCCCCCACTTTATGACTATGTGATTTAACTAACATAGTAACTTGACTTGAACATGTTTACAATGCCTGAAATTGATATAATCTTATACCACGATGGTCCGCTTACGAATGCCAATGCGAACAAGGGATTGCCATTTGAAGGGTCGGGTATAAAGACCTATTATACCCAAATTGATCGTAGGTTGAAGACCCTTGACGAATTGAAGATGTTTGTCATAGAAGAGTTGTGTGAGAATTCTGCTGTAGACAACATACAAATTACTTATTGTATGCCAAATGAAATCCTGAAGCACCGGATTAATTACAAGTATATGGCGATAGAAACAGATTAACATGTAAAGATCATGTTTGACAAGTTGGAGAGAATACCTGAGTAATTAACATTGAGTTGTACATACAGTTGGAGCCGCGTGCAGTCTGGTAAGAGGATATTCAAAAAAAAACCACAAGCTTACAGGTTATGGTTCCAGATGCTCAATATGAGTATTCTACACATGTAGAGGATGGTGATGTTCATGTCGATGGTGGTGATGATGATGATGATGATGATGATGACGACGACTATGTTGATGAGACTACTGCCATTAATAATGATGATGACGATGATGACGACGACTATGTTGATGAGAATCTTGCCATTAACGGTGAAGATTTTGCAAATAGAGATGAGTATGAAGACAGGATTGACAGAGAAGACTTTCTGGACTTTGAGGACTTTGAGAGGGATGTTGATGATGATGAGACATTGGACGGTAGTGAACCTGATGCAGACAATGTTATCAGTGTCCAAAAAACATTATGAATACAATTCCTACCTATGCATCTACTGCATTGTCATTCTCTGCAAATACTTAGGAAAATATGGTTGGTCCTTCACATATTGAGATGCCATTTGTGTCTACTTGGAGAGAGGAGATAAATTTGTGCAAAGGGTTGACTTTTGCCAATAAAGTGGAGGTAAAGCGTGTATTAACAATTTGTGCCCTCAAGGAAAACAAACAGTTTACGATCACTAGGTTGACGATGAAAAAACTTTGTGTGAAATGTGTGCATGAGTCATGCAAGTGGTATGTCTGCGTAGTTATGAAGCCTAATTTCCACGAAATATGGATGGTCACCGTGTATGTGGGTCCTCACACATGTATACCGATTGGGGTGCAAAATGATGGTAGAATGATGAGTTGTAATTTTATTACATCAGACATCCATTAGAAGTTATGTGAGGATCACACTACTCAAATTAAGCATCTCAGATCTATGATAGAGATGAAATATAATGGCCATAAGCCTTCTTACTACAAGGTATGAGATGCAAAACAAAAGGCGATTGCGAAGATGTTTGGGAATTAGTAAGAGTCTTACCAAAGGCTGCAAAAGTTGCTAATGGCATATATTGATCAGGACTTGACTACCTAGATTTGCTATCATATCACACCCACCGATGAAGATGACACTGTATTGTTGCACTATGTGTTTTGGTCTTTTGGTCCATGCATATCAGGATTCAAATATTGCAAACCGGTTATCAGTATTGATGGGACCAGTTTGTATGGTAAATATCAGAGAAAGTTATTGGTCGCAATGGCAACTGACGCTAACAACAAGGTATTCCCTCTGGCCATTGTTGTTGTGGATTGTGAGTCAGGGTCCAATTGGAGGTGGTTTTTACAGTGCCTCAGAGAAATGATTGGCCATGTGATACGTGATGAAGACATTTGCATAATTTCTGATCGACATCTCGGTATCAAAAACGCCATTGCAAATTGGCCTAGAAGGGACGATGGAAGAACACGGGTATTTCATAGATATTGCCTTCGACATGTTGCCTTCGATATTTCATAGCAACTTCAAAACCCATTTTCAGAACTCGACTCTAAAGTCAGCGGCGTTGAAAGTGGGATATGCTAGTCAGGTAGTTAAATTTGATACCATAATGGAGTCCATTAAGCATGTGGAAATTGAGGCCATTAGGAATAAGAAGAAGGTGACGGGGAAGGATGGTAAGGAAAAGAATCAAGATTATCTTCCATACACATACCTAATGAGCGAGTCTGTGGATATGTGGACCCAGTCACATGATGGTGGAAGACGTTTTAGGGCAATGACAACCAATATATCAGAGTGCTTCAATGGTGTACTGAATGGTGCAAGGGGCCTTCCTATTGCCGCGAACAAACTTGTTGAATATTTCCCCGATTGGCACAAAGAATACCATTATGAGTTGTTAGAGGGTAAGAAATAGAGTGAATATGCCTTATCCACGTAGGATGGAAATAAGCGTAAATCTGAGAAACAGTATCTCAAGCCATTTAGCAATGAAGAGCTTATATTTCAAGCAGTTACCCAACTCAACATGTGTAGCATAGGAGGGGGAAGCCATAGTTATGAAGTTCGGTTACAGGAAAGAACATGCAGTTGTGAAAAATGGCAAAACATAGGGATTCCATGTTCACATGCAATTAGAGTATGTGACTATTTACATATTGATTTGACCACATATATTCACCCATGTTATGGTTTGAACCATGCTCTTAACACTTATGAGCATGCATTTGTGGTTCCTAAGTCACAGTCATTGTGGAGGGATCCCATGGGGCCAAAGTGGTTGCCTAATCTAGCATTGTTGCGGGCCAAAGGTCGACCAGTTAAGTCAAGAATAAGGAATGAGATGGATGGAGTGAGGAATAAGGATCGAGAACCAGGATGGCGGAGGGAGGATGCAGATTTGATAGAGAGTCAACCCAAGCAGACATGTGGACTGTGTCATGCTTCGGGGCATAACCGCAGAAAATGTCCGCAGTCCTGTTGCGCTTCCACAAGCGGTCATGTTCCACATTAGGTACGTGAGAGATAGCAAAAAGTTCTGGATCGGATTCATTTTATGTATACCTAATGTTTACTGTCTTATCTCCTAACGTGAATAGTTTACGTTTTTCAGGCATGCTTCCATGGACGGCGTTTTTGTAGTGCAGACCTCCAATCTTACGAAAAGTGACTACGTTGTATCGGCACAATTAATGCTTTGGTTTTTGTTGAATGTACTTGTAATTCTCTATTTAATGTACCTCTATGAAGATTGTGATTTGAGTAGTATGGTTAGAATTGCAAATTAAGCGTGGTTGGACATGTTTAGAATGTTGATATATTGAGAATGACTTTTGTTATGATTTGAGTGCGTTTACATTGTAAAACTATGGTTATGAAAAAAGTGCGTGACAATTTCCATAGTTTGGTGCCTATTGAGAAAGCCTTTTGATGTAATTTAAGTGCATTTACATTCTCAACTTCTCTACCTCTCAATGAGTATTTGTGGATTACATTGTCAGCTTTTCTATCTCTGTTTCTCAGCAAGTGTGTGCACACATTTCAGTTTTTCGTTTGCTGCATATTTAGGGGGGAAAAAAAATACCTAGTGAAACTCGAGTTTCATAGACTCGAGTTCCACTAGTCTAGGCACTCTAAAAATTGAAAGGAAAAAAATTTGGAAAATTTGCCTATTAAAACTTGAGTTTAAAAGACTCGAGTTTTACAGAAAGTGAAACTCGAGTTTCATAAACTCGAGTTCCATTGGGAAATAAACGCTGCAATAGAGCATTGCTCTCTACCTGAAACAGAGCATGCTTCTAGGAAATAATAAAAATGCCTAGTAAAACTCGAGTTTCTAAGACTCGAGTTTTACTCAATAAAATTCGAGTGTCAAAGCCTCGAGTTGTACTCAGCATGTTTCCTCTGGTCCAATATGTCTAATTCGGTCTACTTTGGTCAAATTCGGTCCACTTTGGTCCTTTTGGTTCATTCAGTTTAATTTGATCCCATTCGGTCCATTAAATCTACTTTGGTCCCATTCGGTCGACTTTGGTCAGCTTTGGTCTTATTCAGTCATTTGGTTCTAGTTGGTCTAATTTGGTCCATTTAGACCACTTTGGTCTATTTAGACCACTTTGGTCCATTTTGGTCAATTTCGATCCATCTTTGTGCACTTACATATATAATGGGAAACAAAAGGTTTAGGTTGAGATCCCTTATTCTAAATCTAAATTTTTTAAAAATATACTCGAGTTTCAAAGGCTTGAGTTCCTTTCACAATTTTTTTAAAAAATAAGTGTTACTTTATTTATTTATTTATTTATTTATTTTTTTCTTTGAGACATATGAGCCTTTTTTTTTTCTTGAAATTGAGCTAAAAATTAGGGGTCCCGCTATTTCCTCACAACACTTACTATCTAATTATTGCATGTGGCTCTGCCACTGTGTTTCGAAAATAAAAATAAAAATCTACACAAATATGGGTTGCATAGAAAAGAAGGTAGCGAATTGAGTTACAAATATTTTTGAGAAATTTTGTAAAACGAAATAGATTTTATAAGTTGAATGTCTTATGGGACAACCCTTTGAATACACAGATATGCAACCCATCTGCATTCACGTGAATACACATATATGCATAGTATAGAAATGCACCGTTTTCAAGGATGCAGAGCATTTGTAAAAAGTTTATACATCAATTTTGGGGGTCAGCTGTCCACCATTGCTACACTGATGTTTGCAGTGCTACATGTGTTGCTCAATAGCTCGGCACTGTTGAACCCTATCTAGTCATATCATCCACACTCATGTCAATACACAGATATGCATCCTTTTGCAATGCACTGTTTTTAAGGATGCAGAGGACCCCTGAAAAGTTTATGATGCATTTAACATAACTCGGTATTTTCTCGTCAAGTTCATGTCAGATGAAGCACAGACATGCTGAATACTTTTCGCGTGAATCCTCTTCAGCTGAATAGTCATGGCAGTACACTATAACTACTTCCCACAACAAGAGAATCTCACTGTGACATTGGGAACATTTGAACAAAAAATTAATATTGTGGTTTTCCAGCCTGTATTGACATGACAAGCCCGAATATGTTAAATTTTAATGCTTGAATACACAATGGAATGAGGTTATAAATGCACGACAATAATGATCTTATTCTTACACCATTAACTTCGTAGGTTGACTAAGCTATGAGTCACAATACCTCAACATCATCTCGTACACATAGAAACAAGTTTCAATCTACTTCAACAAATGAATTATCACAAGTTCGAGCAGATCAACAACTAAAAACATACACAGACCACTATGGAGGGAAATGGGTTGGAAAGAAGAGAGATTTCGTTAATATGCCAATATACACGTACGAGAGTCTTAGAAGCATCGGACACATCATAGTTAGCAAACCCACAAAACTAAGTACAGATACCACCGCAATGGAGTTCATCGTAGTAGAACCACCATGGTCAACCCTATACGAGAAGAGGTGTGAGTTGGAGGTGTATTGTCGATGGCACGGGTTACGAGTTCCTAAGGCACGATCAGCCGAGTTACTTAGAGATGAACTTGCCAACATACTTGCTCGCCTTGAACAAGAGAACAATCAAATGCAAAGATGACTAGACCGTTTTCATGCAATCCAAAAACCTAGGAAGCATCTAAAGGGGAAGGTGCAAGAGCAAGCCATGAAGTCTATTAATGAAATTACTACATTAGATGATGAACGTGATATTTCAGACTTCTCAGATTCAAGCAATGATGATTTCAAAAAATTTCTACCTATGAACATTTGACGTTGTTGTAAAAGTCTACACATTGTGTGCAATTTTTAAATGTTGTTGTTAGGACATATGTAGTTGTTCAAGCTTGTGAACATATGTCGCTATTTTATGTAATTGGCTTATCCTTAGACAAAACGCACTTTACTTGTAATTGGGTAGATCTAGGATGTGTTAAACACTTCAAGAAACAGTGGTTCAAGATTAAGTGTTGAAGCCGTCAAAGTCTGTCCAAGATACAAGCAAGGAAGTGCAAGATTTTAAAGCTCGATAGATACCTCGACAGATACATCTATCGAGATTTAAAGAAGCTGTTAAGCCCGAGCCTCGACAGCTGTCTCGACACCTCTCGACACCTCTATCTGTCGAGAATTAAAGAAAACAGATTTCCAGGTCTGTTTCAAGTCCAATCCGTGTGTGTGTCTTTGGGACTTCTTTTCTCCTAACCCTAGACATATAAAAGGATTATTTTAAGGGCCGTCAAAGTAAGCAACAAGCAGAAATCACAAGATACAAGTTGCTTCTTCTCTTTCATGCAAATTGTGATCTGTGAGAAAAAGTTCGTGCCCTAGTTCATCTCTGATGATTTGAAGAACTTTGCAGCCAACATTCTTTCTTCCTCAAGTTGGTGAGTGAGTCACGTACTGGGATTCGTGCAAAGGAGTAAGCTGCGTACTGGGATCCGCGCATCACATTGGTTAGTCACGTATTGGGAGCCGTGCATTAAACTAGAGAAATTGTCACTACAGAACAAGTCCAATTGGGTATTCGGGTAAGAGTTCAACTGTAGGTTGGTGAGGTACTGGGATTCCTTACTTGTAACTGCTTGTTGTGATAATAGTGGAGTTTCGGGAGTGGTGACCTTAAATCACCCGGTGGGGTTTTTGCCTTAGGTTTTTCCCCATTCGTGAACAAATCACCGTGTTATTTATTTTCCGCTGCATATCTTAGTTTGGTGATTTGTTTGTGCTGCCACGTGATATTATCTGTTAATTTGATTAATTAATAATTGGGCTAATTTAATTAATCTAATTATCACAAGGGGTCAACGCATTTGTGGCCTGTCAGTTGTTGTTAATGTCTGACAAATCTTGTCACCGTACGTTCACTTGTTGCAAATCTAAAGATGAATTGCACACAACTTGTGGCTAGGTTTATATGAAATCAGTTGCTCATTTTTTCCTTGCTGTTCTTTGTTGGTATAGAATAACAAGGTGTAATTGTATTAGTGTTTGCAAGAATTATAAGTACTTGGTGAAAATTATGGTCTAAACTCACATAATATCCACATCTAATTCAACAAGTTAAACTCAAATGGTATATGCATATCAGCATATGGATAAAGTCAATTATTTCTCTTTAAGTGCATCCGGTCCACAACTTAGTACCAGTAATCCATCATGATGGAAGGCTAGCCCATAGACATTCTTTCTGTAAACTAGAGTAGACTCTCTCGTCATTGCAAAACTTGGTTACAAACTTGGTTATTGTGATTTTGGTTCAACACCGGTGGTGCAGCAATGATGATTTCATGGATGACGATAACTCAATTGGCAGTGGATAAATAATACACTATGTTTGTTTTGACGTTAAAAATTTCCACAAAATGAGTCATTTTTTACTGAATATTTTTCTATAAAATTATCTTGTTTTCCTATGTAGAAACCTTAAATGTGTTGAAAACCAAACATCGCATAGGGTTTTCTCGAAAACCAAACATGAATCATCAAAACCCAAGAAAATCCGAAATTGAAAAACGAAAAACCATCCTTAACATAGTTTAGGATCTATTAATTATTCTATTTTCTAACAATAGGTTTTGCAATAAGTTTCTATAAATTAATTAATCTAACAAGTTTCACAACAAACTTTTGTTAATAAACTAGTTTAACAATAGCAAATAAGCATAGCAGCATGGCTCAAAATTGTTGCTGATATCCCAGTCCAGGAACAGATCAGCAAAAAACATGAAATAGTAACCAGATCAATAATCTAAAAAAGTGTTGCTCTATGGTTCTTTTCATTTTAAACTGCATTTCCATACCATGAAAGACCATCAAACATCAACTGGCTAAGTAAACTAAGTCTACCTATTATGTGTTATAGAAATTATTTAATTATGCCGTGATCATCATTCCATCACTTACTGCTTTCCTAGTTTCTGAATAACTGTGGACTTCACTGGGAGAGGGAAGACATTCAATAATACCCTCTTGCCCTTAACAGAGCAAAAACGCCAACCCTAGTTTCCTTGAGTTGCCTTGACCCCAATGAACTTGGTTTTCTTGAGTTAACAAGTAAACAACCTATTTCTTTGCTTCCAGGCTTTGTGCTCTAGACTTGAGATGGCTTCTTTCCAAAAAAAAAAAAAAAAAGCAAAACAGATGGCTTCTTTCAAGCCATTGCTACTACATTACCTGTATTCTGGAAAATGAAATTTGATAGAAGCCTAAAAGCATATGAAACAAATACATCAGGGAGAAATTTAGGGTTGGCAATTTAATCAGAAACAATTTTTTTGGTCATTGGGAGGCAGAGGAACTCCTGTCCATTGAGCCCAGTCATATACACGTTGCTGCCAGAGCAAACTCATGAAGCTATCAATCAAATTAATGAAAATTTTCTTTTACCTTCAGCAGTAGAGAGGCCAATATGGTCAAATTGCAATGAGAAAACCATAGATATCACCTGCCTGTCTTCAAGGGCCCAACTATTTGTCCCATAACTTGTGGTTCAAACTTCAAAGGGACAAGGACTCCTGGAGACACTAGTTTCATATTCTTGGTGACTGACTACTCCAAGCAATCACACCCCCCTCCCCCCCCCCCCCCCTCTCTCTCTCTCTCTCTAAAACCATACATTTTTCCTAACTCTTTTTCATTAAGGGCTTAGGTCAAGAAAGACTTGAATCCAATCTTTTATGGATTCAAGTCTTTTTTCATGTCTTTTTGAGCCATTAAAATCCAAAATTTTCTGCTGCATTAACTAACAGAAGGCATGGAGCTTTGAGACTTGTGACATATTGAGATTGATCAAGGACTTAACTAACATTTAAAAAGGCCTTCCTGGATCAGGCAACCAGCATGAGATGACTTCAATAAAATCTAGGATAACCAGTCATTTGATTTATTGGTCTAAGTATAGCCGCTATATACCTTTGAGGTAGTTATTATAGATACCAGTAGCATAGATGACAATAATGAAGGTAATAACCATGTAGGACTTGGTAACTTCAAAGGAGCTTCTTGGAGCATAGATATGTAGAGTCTCTGGATGAGATAGTCTTCCTAAACCTTGTAAGGCCAATATAAACCAAATTGACTAAGCCAGGTAATTATGTAAAAAAGGTTTTACCAAATATTGTTAGCCAATCATCCAATAGCCTAATAGTTTTGGTCAAAATTGTGTAAGATCAATTCCCAAGATCTGCACAGTTTGAACTAATCCACACCCAATAAGCTTAGTAAACAATATTTCAGCAAAGTATTTGCCTCAAAAGTGAATCAAAGTTCCAAAATGCCATCTTTGAATCAAAAGTGGTTTCCTTGAAATACCACATTTAATTTTTTATTTTTTTTCAATTCTAACAATCACATAAAAACTAATGTCATTGCCAAAACATAACCATATTCTCAGAACACCAACAAAAAAAACACACCAAAAAAAAAAAAAACCCAAAAAGATCCGAAATTGAAAAACGAAAAACCCTAGGTCACATCATGAAATTCCAAAATCTAAAATTGGAGAAAGAGAGAGAGAGATAGAGGAATCTAAGAAGCAATAAAGACAAAGTATTGAGAAGAAAGAGAGAGTACCTTCGGCACGGTGGGCTACGAATGGTGTTGACAATGAGGTACGATTGCTTGAGAGTGACTACCTTCGTGACAGTGGGCTACGATTTTGCTTCAGAATTGGGCTACGATTGTTTGAGAGTGAATGAGTGAGTGAGTGAGTGAGTTTGATAGGGCAGAGTGAAAGGGTGTTCGAGTGAATGAGTTTGAACTTTGAGGATTTTGTAATGAGCTGTTTGAAAGTGCCGTGGATTTTTTTTTATTTTGCAGATTTTGAGTTTTATAAACTCTATTTCTACGTGGCTCCACGGGGCAATTTTGTCCAGGTAAGGGTAGCACAAAAACACTGAACTTGAGTTTTAGAAACTCGAGTTCTAATTAAATCTCGAGTTTTAGAAACTCGAGTTCTAATTAAATCTCGAGTTTTTAAAACTCGAGATGCTAGTTTCATGCATTCTTTCAAACCTGGGCAACTAACGAAATTGTTAGAATATTATTGTTATTTGGAAAGGGTGTTCACCGTTACCCCCTTTGTCAGAACTCTCTCTACTGTTTCTCTTTGGTTCCTCTCCCTCTTTCAGTCCCAGCCAAAGCCATAACAAAAAAAAAACCCAAATCTTACCACAAAAATCAAAGCCAAAACTATCCAAATCCAAATTTGAGTTTTGTTAAAATAAAATTAAAAAATCATTCACATTGTTTTTACCAAAACAAACCGCCAGAACAAGGAAAAACTATATGATAAATTGTGATCTGATTCAAAATAACAACAAAGAACAAAAGTCACAAATTCATGTCATTAACAAATCCGAACCCACAAAATTTTTTCATTTCATTTCCACCATCAACACAAACAACAACTAAAAAACCCAAAAAAAAAAAAAAAATGAGGGCGGATATTGTAAATACTAGGGAAAACAAGGGGCGGTGAGTGAAAGTGAGAATTTAGATGGGCTTGGCAGAAGAATCGTAGGAAGCGGTGGAAGAAGCAACGACAACAACAACAGGATCATTAGATTCAGAGGTGATGAGAGGGGTGCGAATGTTGTTGTTGGAAACGGCGACGTCTGGATCGTAGTCGGGATTGAGGGAGCGATTGATGGCTTCACGCTCTGTTTCCGTGTCCTGCTCTTCGTCGCTCAGCTGCAAGCTTTCATCGGAGGAGATTCGAGCGTGTAGGATGAGGCTTATTTCTTCTATGGCTTGTCACCATCAAATGAATCTCTAGCAGAAGTCCACTCTCAGATCTCCCAAGTTCTTCATGGCTTCCACCCTCAGCTCGGCCTCTAAGTGAGTCTCTTTTTCTAGAGCCATTCAATTTTTTTTCTTGAATAATCAGTGGATCTTTGTGATATTTCTTGTTTTGGAGTTGTTTTTCGATCTGGGTTGTTGTTTTTACATCTTATTTTTGGCTTTTGAGTGTGCAAATGATTGATCTTTTAATTGTGTCAAATGTGTATTCTTCTTTTCTTCAAAGGGTTTCTATATCTTTTTGGCTTTGGCTTTGAGTTTTGTGGGAAGATTTGAGTTTTTTTGTTATGGTTTTGGCTGGGATTGAAAGAGGGAGACTGGGAGGGGAACCAGAGAGTAGAGAGAGTTCTGATGGAGGGGTAACGGTGTTAAGGTTTTAGGGACAAATATGTCTTTTAGGGACCTAATTGGTCAATTTTGAAATGTTTTGGACCTAGGTGGTATTTCCCCAAACCTCAGGGGAGGTTAATAGAATTTATCCTAAAAAAAAACTACTATCAACTTTTAAAAAATACCTAGAGTTAAAGAATTTTTTTTAATAATAATAATAAATTTTTTCTCCTAATATAATGAGTACACACACATGTGAAGTATCCATGGTTTTAAAAACCAAACCAGACCGGTTGGTTTAATTGGGAACCAAGTACCAGTTCGGTCCAGTAAAAATGCGTAAAACCGGCCAAAAATTGGTAACTGAAGGCAATTCCAATTTTGCCCCTAGTCTGGTTTTTAAAACCATGGAAGTATCCCAACATTAGTTAGCATGTGCGGTGTAATGTCATCGAATTTCACCCCCTTCCCCTCCTCAACATAGTCCTAATTTAGATTAATACAGTCCTAATTCAGCAGATGACATAAATATATTTTGAGAGTATGAGGACTGAATTGAAATATTTTAATGGATATAGATAATTTTGAAACAGAATTTAAAAGTTGAGGCTCAAATATGCAATTTAACCTTTTAATGTCTTGTGCGACATCTGAATGGTGGTTTTTATTTATTTTCAGGTTGGGTTTCTTGATTGACTTCCTCTTGCATGCTGCAATTGTTGGGTACATGGCTGGAACTGCTATTACCATAGGACTTCAACAGCTTAAAGGTCTTCTTGGTGTTAGAAATACTGAATGACTGTATTGTATTTCTCACTGAAGGAATATACATGAGTGCCTTTATATAGGAGGCATATGAGTGTAGTACAAGTAAATATGATTGCAGTATAAGTAAGAGTGTAGTGCAAGAATGTGTGCTATACAAGTAAACTAGTTTGGGCCTAAAGCCCACAATACTATATACATTAATAGCCCCCCCTCAAACTCAAGGTGGATGTGAGACCAACTTGAGGTTGTCAACCAAAGTACGAAGGCGTCCCTTAGGATGTGACTTGGTGAAGATATCTGCAAGTTGATTTGTAGAGGAGACTGAGATTAGCTTGAGAGCACCATGGACAAGATGGTAACGGATAAAATGACAATCGATCTCGATGTGTTTGGTCCGTTCATGGAAGACATCATTGTGAGCAATATGAATGGTACTCTTGTTGTCACAATAAAGAGGAGTAGTAGAAGATGTAGACACACCTAAGTCTTTGAGAAGCCATCGTAGCCAAAGAAGCTCAGATGTGGTATCAGCAAGGGCACGATATTCTGCTTCAGTACTGGAACGGGCCATATGAGTTTGTTTCTTGCTTCGCCAAGAAACCAAAGAGGAACCAAGAAGAAAGCAATAACCAGTGGTGGACCTACGATCAGTGGGATCTCCTGCCCAATCAGCATCAGAAAATGCACGGAGAACAAGAGGAGACTGAGCAGAGTAGAAAAGACCATGGAAGAGAGTGCCCTTTAGGTACCGAAGAATGCGCAAAACAGCAGCATAGTGAGTCGATTGTGGAGCAGACAGATACTGGCTCACCTGGTGAACATCATAGGAAATGTCTGGACGAGTAACAGTGAGATAAATTAAGCTGTCAACTAAGCGTCTATAAAGAGAGGGATTAGACAATGGTTTCCTTCCTGAGGGAGTTAGATGCGCATTAAGCTCAACTGGAGTGTCAACAGTCTTGCTATTAGTGAGTCCAGCTCTAGACAAGAGTTCAGAGGCATACTTGGCTTGAGTAATGTAAAGTCCATCTATAGAATGAGTGATTTCAAGACTCAAGAAGTAGCTGAGATGTCCAAGATCTTTCATCTCAAACTGCTGACTGAGAAAATCCTTGAGTTCTTGAATGCCACTGAGGTCATCACTAGTTATGATCATATCATCCACATACAGGAGAAGTAAAATAGTGCCTTTGTTAGTGCGACGAAGAAATAAGGCAGAATCATAGTGACTGGCCATGTAACCCGAGCAAGAAATGGTAGAGTTGAATTTGGCAAACCAAGCTCGTGGAGCTTGTTTAAGGCCATAAAGTGCACGTCGAAGGTGACAAACCTTGTTTGATTCAACAGAGAGACCAGGATGAGGTTGCATATAAACTTCTTCACTTAAATCCCCATTAAGGAATGTATTTTTGACATCCATCTGAAAAAGGTCCTATTTACTAGCAGCAGCAAAAGCTAAGAGGGCATGAACAGATGAGATACGAGCAATCGGAGCAAAGGTCTCTTCATAATCAATCCCATACTCTTGTGTAAAACCTTTTGCAACAAGACGAGTTTTGTAGCGCTCAATGGACCCATCAGAGCGAGTTTTAATCTTGTGGATCCACTTACAACCAACCACAGATTTCCCAGGGGGGAGAGTGACCAAGTCCCAAGTATGGTTTTTAGATAATGCATCAAGTTCCTCTTTCATTGCAATCTGCCATAAAGGGTCAGTGGAAGCCTCACGATAGGTGTGAGGCTCGTGCAGTGTAGCAAGGGCAGTGTAACAATGATAGTCAAGCAAATGTGCAGGAATGGACCTTACCCGAGTTGAGTGACGAGGTGGAATGTCTTGTGCAAGATCTTCAGGCGGAGTAGGAGCAGGGGACCCAGGATCAGGGTTGGGTAGCTCATCTTCGACCTGTTCATCTTCGACCTATTCATTAAAGGGGGAACTAGGAAAGGGATCAAGGATATCTGATGGTTGGACAGAGAAGTCTATAGTAGAATCAGGAGCAGCTACAGGAGGATCAGGAGCAGCTACAAGAGGGTCAGGAGCAGCTACAGAAGGAGTATGTGCCTCATCTGGAAATAGATTTAAGACAGAAGAGGAAGATAGAGAAGCACTGAAGTGAGAAAGCTCGACAAAGAGGCGATGTTCCCAAAAGACAACATTGCGGGAGATACGAAGACGATGAGAAACAAGATCGTAACACCAATACCCCTTTTGAGTTTCGCCATAGCCAAGGAAACAACAAAGCCTTGATCTAGGCTCAAGTTTATTATGCTCATGTGGCTGAAGAAGAACGAAACAAGCAGAATCGAAGGAGCGAAGGTGATGATAGTCTGGAGGTGACCCAAAAAGGTGCTCATATGGAGTTTGATTTTGGATGACAGGATTGGGAATGCGATTAATAGTATGAACAGCATGAAGAGCGGCTTCGCCCCAAAAATGAGCAGGAACTTTGGCAGAGAGAAGGAGAGTACGAATAGTGTCAAGAATATGACGAAGTTTTCGTTCGGCTCTACCATTTTGTTGAGAAGTACCTGGACATGTTAGTTGATGAACAGTGCCATAGGAATGCAAAACAGCTTGGAAAGCATATTGAGTGTACTCAAGAGCATTATCAGATCGAAAAATTTTGATACGTTTGGAAAATTGAGTTTCAACCATTTTTGCAAAATTAGAATATACTTGCAATAATTCAGAACGATATTTCATATTAAAAATCCAGCTATAGCGGGAGTAATCATCAACAAGGACAACAAAATATCGAGAGCCACCAATACTAGAGACAGAGGAAGGTCCCCAAACATCAGAATGAATAAGTTCAAAGATATCAGTGGATATTGATTCACTAGTATTGAAAGGCAAAGCTGGTTGTTTTCCTAACTGACATGAGACACAATCAAAATTTTCTGTAGACACTGAACCTAACAAACCTCTAGAAGCCAACTGTTGTACCCGAGAAGAAGATGCATGACCAAGTCGAGCATGCCAAAGTGTAAGGGAAGGAATAGAAGATACTGCAGTAGCTGCGGCAATAGAAATAGGAGCAACAAGTGGAAGACGAAGGTTGTCTATGGGAAACATACGCCCAACTATGGGACCGGTCCCAAGCTCTTGTCCTGTCCTTGGATCCTGCACAATACACCCAGAATAATCAAATATAATGCGATAACCCAACTCAGCTAATTGTGCCACAGAAAACAAATTGTAAGAAAGGTCAGGAACATTAAGGACCCCAGGAACTGAGAGTTTTGAGGTCGAAATGGAACCCATATTATGACCAGACATTGTGGAACCATTTGCTATGTGTATATTAAGAGGGTATGGTGCAGGTTTAAGTTCAGAAAATAAGGACGAGTGAGGTGTCATATGATTGCAACAAGCAGAATCCATAAGCCAAGAGGAAGGAGACATACCAGATAAAGCTGAGAGAGAAGAGGAATAAGACGCATTACCAACCATACGAATGACATTGGCGATGATGTTTTTAAGGTCATTTGTGGACATGGTGAAAGTGTGACCTGAAGATATAGACTGTGCAGAGACGGAAGCCATTGGTTGGACACTCTCAGTGTTAGCAACAGCGGCAGCAGAATTTGAAACAGCTGATTTATTGCGCTGATAGCATGTCTCAATATTATGGACAAAACGTTTACAAAAATTGCAAAAATGTTTGTTGGATTGTCGGCGACGATTGTTGCAAAAGGAAGAAGAAATGTCCTTATTTTTCATTTAGAAGCAAAATATGCAAAATTGGACTGCAAAAATGAAATCTATGTGAAAAACTAGGTAAGGAGCACCTAGACAGCAAAAGTCAACGGTCAACGTCAACGGTCAACGGTGATGAAGTCAGTAGATGACATGGCAATGACGTTAGCAGAGACTGGATGCTGACGTAAGTTGATCGGAGCAAGATTTGTGGCGGTGCGAAAAAGGCAGTGGTCTGTGTGGAACTCCTCAATGGCGACTGCGACAAGTCCGGAATCCAAGGACAATGTCTGGAAGACGTTGGAGGTTCAACGGCAAAAGGCTGTGGCAGTAGTTGTGACGGCGGAAGCGAGAATGGAGTAACACTAATAGAGACAAGATTGCTAAGAAAAAGGTCAGAGCAGTGGTTCTGATACCATGTTATAAATACTGAATGACTGTATTGTATTTCTCACTGAAAGAATATACATGAGTGTCTTTATATAGGAGGCATATGAGTGTAGTACAAATAAATATGAGTGCAGTACAAGTAAGAGTGTAGTGCAAGAATGTGTGCTATACAAGTAAACTAGTTTGGGCCTAAAACCCACAACACTATATACATTAACACTTGGCATATCCAACTTCACACAGAAGACTGATATTGCTTTTGTCATGCGCTCAGTTTGGAGTACAGTACATCATGGAGTGAGATTTTTTTTTTTTTTTTTTTTTTTTTTTCTGATGGGATGGAGTGAGTTAATTATGACTACTATAATTGTCTTCTTATTTTTCCTTTCTATTTTTCTTAAATCGTGTTTGAGGATTTTTAAAAGAATAACATGGATAATTTATAAAATAATTAATAGAATGAAATGGAATGGAATTAAATATATGGTATTTTCTCTCTACTGTGTTTGAGATTTTATAAAAAAAGAATATAAAGGAAAGAAATATATACTTTTACTATTGTACCATAACCTATCAACTTAATTGGTACCTTTTAATTTCCTCTCTTACAGTGGAATTGGCAGACTCTAGTCATTGGCATATCGGCATATGTTTCTTAACATTCCTTCTGCTTGCCAAGTACATTGTATGTTGCTCCTATTCCTACTCTTTCTTAGTCCAAGTTGACGGTTTTCTACAAGATTCTTCTATTGATTGTCGTTTGATAATGGAGCAGGGGAAGAAGAACAAGAAACTTTTTTGGGTGCCTGCAATTGCTCCTCTCATCTCAGTTATCCTGTCCACATTTATGGTGTATATTACTCGTGCTGATAAGCATGGTGTTCAAATAGCAAGTGCTTCTGTATGATTACTATTTCATTTCTATTTGGAAACAGAGGAAAACTCATTGTCATTATGTCATTCATGTCAGGTGAAACATATAAAAAAGGGCATAAATCCACCATCTGTTAATGAACTAATATTCCATGGAGAATATCTTGTGAAAGGAATCACAACCGGCATTATGGCAGGTTTGATAGGACTAACGGTGAGGAAATTTTCCCTTCTAGTTTCGAAACATATATTATAGCTAATTCTATAGCTATTAAAGCCAGAGTTTTTAAATCTAGGAAGCAACAGCGAGTGGAAGAACTTTTGCAGCAATGAAGGACTACCAGCTTGATGGAAACAAAGAAATGGTGGCATTAGGAACAATGAAAATCATTGGTTCAATCACATCTTGTTATGTAGCTACAGGAGTGAATGGAAAAGAAAAAACTGCTCAACTCTTTATCTCCATTTGAAATAAAATATGTAGATTTCATAGTTAGACTAAATATTACAAATCTAAAGGTGTATTTAATGTCACATCATTTAATCTAAAGGTGTACTGCACGGGATTTGGATCCAATGCAATTACACTACATTCACTCACATTAATGTTTACCACTTTCATTTTTTAACTTTAATTTTTTAACTTTTTCAACTTTTTTTCAACTTTTTTTTTTTAACTTTCAATCTCAATTGTGTATTACTATTGCAGCAGGTGCAATACCCTATATATTGCACTTGATCTGAATCCCACTTTGTATACTGCTCTATAGGTAATTTTTTTTTTTTTTTGATAGGGCTTTATAGGTAATTGGTTCATCAATCATCACTACATTTTTATCATTTGTACCTTTGATTTATTTGCAGGGCCCTTCTCCCGCACTGCAGTAAACGTCTTGGCCGGCTGCAAGACCGCGGTTTCTAACATTGTGATGTCTTGCGTTGTACTTCTGACTCTTGTTCTAATCACACCACTATTTAAGTACACCCCTAATGCTGTTATGTCTGCAATCATTATATTTGCTATGGTAGGCCTAATTGATATTGAAGCAGCAGTCCTAATATATGGAAGATTTGACAAATTCGATTTTGTTGCTTGCATGGGAGACTTCTTTGGTGTGGTTTTCTCTAGTGTTGAGATTGGCATTCTAATTTCGGTAAAAGCTTGGACATTAGTTTCAGATTTTGATTTCTTTTTCTACATCTTCTGAATTTTGTCACAGTTTTTTTATAACAGATCTGCATATCCTTTGCCAAAATCCTCCTACAAGTCATAAGACCGCGTACAGTATTACTTGGAAAGCTCCCCTTGACTAATCTTTACAGAAACAGTCTGCAATTTCCAGAAGCAACAAGGGTTGCTGGAATTTTAATTGTTAAAGTTGATTCTGCAATTCATTTTTCAAACTCCAACTATATTAAGGAGAAATACTCATTCAAATCATTTGACTCTCTTTCTTTCCCCTTATTGTGTGTGTAAATTGAAATACTTTGTTAATCAGAAGTATGAGCATTAATTGATATTATCATCAAATGCCAATACAATTTCAATCATGTGGATTCAACATTCATTAATATTGCAAGTAATGAGTTTATCTTACTTGAAATAGTAATTACTAAATCTCATAAAGGCCTTATGCCCAAATCTCATATGATATTTGCACTCAATGAAATGGAAAGAATCCTGTTCCTACTCAATGATAGATAATCTAGTTCTATCAATCGACTATTTATGTTGACATTGCTAATAGGAAATATGACTAAACATGAACAAAACATATTGCAAAACAAGGATTAAGGTTCTGATGCAGCTTATTCATGAAATTTGTGAAAATTGAGCTATCACTGAAAAATATTAGTTGTTCATGTATTCATTTAGGAATTTAAGCTTATATTACCTTTACGAAAAATAAAAGAACCTTTCATACCTTTAATTCCATACAGTGGGCTTATCTTACTTGAAATATATAATTAATTTACATATATTAAGTTCTTTTAAGTAATTAAAAAAGAAAAAAGAAAAATTCAAGGTTAGACATATCATATCTCCTTTCATTCAATAAACCAAATATTTTTAGTTTGAGAGAACTTTTGTGTTGATTTTATCTATATTTTTGAAGGAAAATTAGTAAATTCTCTGGGAGTACCATGAATGCGTACTTCTCATTCTCACATGAATTATGAGTCCTACTATAAATTTAATTAGTGAAACTCATAGTTATGTGAGAAAAGAGAGTATGCATTTACGGTACTCCGAAAATACTTAACAATTATTTATTTTAGAATATATTTTTTTTAAGAGAGCTTGTTATTATGGTCAATTTTGGAAGGTGAGTTTGCTAGTTTTTTGAATTTTATAATTATAAATACTAGTTTTTTTGGGTGAAAGGAGAGTAGTTTTATTTAATTAACAAGCAGGTACATCAGGATGTCAAGTCATAAAGTCTAAAACAAAAAAATGATTCAGTTTTTAATATAAATCAATTTGCAAGATTCATATTTTCTTTCGAAAGTGGTAGACTACTGTAGTGTACAAAATTTAGGTAATACGGTATACTTAGAACAATATTACTTTTGCATGAGTCTATCATTGAGACTAGTTTTATTGGGTATCAACCATAGTAGTCATGTTAAAAATTATGAAAATTAATCTGAAAAGTGATGTCACTAAATTTGTAGTAGAGTTAACACAAGAATTCAATGGTTCATCCAATCCATTAGGCTGTGTAAGGGAATTTATTATTTGACTCTATAGTCAACAGCGTTGATAAACTTACACGATTTTTTAAAAATTAAATTACCTTTTGAAATGATATTTGTTTGTGCTCCTTAAAAAAAAATGATATTGGTTTTGTAGACATATTTATCTATATCTGATATGTCAAAGTATATATTCCCATGAAATTTAAAATTTCAGGTTCGTATATCTAAGTTTTGTAACATAATATATTGGCACCAAATCATATATATTCACATATCCATTTTCTTGCAGGATTTTGAGATGGCTAATTGAAGAAGAACAATTGGAGGAGAACAGTCCGCGCGCCTAGAGTCCAGCATCTGATTGTGGAAATGTCTTGTAAGTTATGAAACTTGTCTCTCTTGGTCTGGTTGGACGGGCAGGGTTGGGTTTGATTCATTCGGATACAGGTCAAAGTAGATATGAGTTAGAAATGGATCTGACTAAAACTACTTGCGAAACGTTTATGTCTCTTACTCTGTCTTTGACGGTTATGATCAACGTAGTATGACTCATATTTGTTTCAAATACACAAAAGAAAAAAAAAAAAAAATTATGCATATTGTTTTGTCTTCTTTTCAATATGAATAAGAGAACAAAAAAAAATGAAAAAAAATTTAAATAATGACTAAAATATTTTTTTAAAGTTGTAAGAATTTTCCTTTTTGTCACTAAACATTAAATAGTTTGTTTTTGATTTTTAAACTATTGAAAATGTTACACTTTCTGCCTATAAACTTTAAAAGGATTATTTATTTATTTTTAAAGAAAAACAGATATAAAATTTAAAGAAAACCCAATAAAAAAATCAAAACAAATAAATAAATGAGTAATTAAAGCTTTTGTCACAGTTTATTTTACATAAAATTTCTTTCCTTTTGTTAACAAAATTAGGGGGAAAAAAAGATAGTAAGTGACAAAAATTTCATGGTTTTGAATGAAATAGATGTCCATTAACGTTGAAGGAAAAATGTAACAACATTTATATGTTAGGTAGGTAGTGGTTCTAATAGAGGGAGATCAGAGATAGGAAGATGTATACTTCTGAATTTATGTTGTTGTAGCTGTCTTCGACATCGATACTAGTGGGGTTCGTGCGTTGGAAGAATTATATGGCACTCTTCAAAAGAGAGAAGTTCAAGTGATCTAGATAATTTTCTATTCTATTTTTTTTTCCCCGAGATCCCCTTAAACTTTAGCTTAAATAATTAAAATTTCTCAAATTCCAGTTATGTTGAATTATAGAAATCACATGTTAATTGCATTTTCAATTTTTTTTTTTTTTGATTATATATTACATTTTCAGTTTGTCACATAATCATGTGCTCATTTGTGTTTATCAAATTATTACTTTATCAGATAATCATGTACTTATTCAATTCTTTTTTATTTTTGTGTAATCAAGTGATAAACATGTGCCAAACAAGATTTTCTTTTTCAGGGAGAGTAGAGGGGCCTTAGGGGAGTTGGCTGGAATGGAACCCTCTTCCTCCATCCAAATAAAGGGTAATGTTAAATTTGACGGAATAAGTAAACTTTTATAGTGTGGAAGGGGAACATTGCAACTAATCACAGTTTAGGGAGTTCATTATTCAAATTTAGAGACATTACATATGAACCCATATTTTGGGGAAGAAAAATGCAATTTTCCATTTTTTTTGTTTGTTTTAGTAATCCTAGGCTGGTAAGTAACCAGGCTTCGAAATTACAAAATCTTATAGAGACTTCAAAAAAAAAAAAAAAAAAAAAGGGTTCAATTAACTCCAAATCTTGATCTCCTATTCTCGAAAATCTCCACAAATTTAACACATATATAGTGACCTCTTTTTATTTTTTTGAGAGATTATATAGTGACCTCTTTATTGTGAGGAAAGAGAAGTATAGGTAATGTGACATTATATACTATATTACTGCACCCTGAATTAAGTGTACAAGTTTCTTTAATACATCTCTAGGTTACAACAACTAAACTTGAAGAAGTTTGTGACCATATATATTTTAATGGGATATATATGAGAGCTACGATTACGAGGGAGGCATATGGTCCTATATATGTGCCCTTTATAACCATAACTGATGTGCCTTGGGTTCTACGTATTGTTCTTGAACAGCTTGCTTTAGCAAATCCAGGGCCAGATGTGATCCTAAAGCTCCGTACTTCTAAGTTTGCGAACTTGATCGGGGAGAACATGATTTTTCTCTCCGTTGCTGATGCTGTTCGAACATTTGCTCCAAACACCGAACAACCGTGACATCACCAGTCTTGAGCATGCATGGATTGCTGCAACAAATGCACATTGCTGGTAAACCTTGGGTGAGAAACTCGGGTCTTTTGATGTGAGAGTAATAAGAGATGTTTAATATGGTGGTGAACAATGTCAATGTGATTAGACCTGCTTGTAACTTTGTAAGCCGTGAATCTCTCTCTCTCTCTCTCTCTCTCTCTCTCTCATAATGTAGGTTTACTCCCCCAGAGCCTTTTTGGCCTTTTATTTTGTTTTATTATTAGTATTTTAAAACCAAGTCTTTAGCTCTATTAACACATCTTGATATTTTTAATAGATACGTCCAGGGTTTAAATTATCTTTTTTCATGTTGTTGTAACTATCAAATTAAGAAAAAAAAAAAAATCCCAAAATAGTTAAAGTTTAATCATATACCCGTAAAATTCTCATATTCATCTTATATTATAGAAAAAAAGTTTAAAAATTTAATCAATACTTAAGTAGATTTTTTTTTTTTAAGAAATGAAAAAGAAAATCTCTGTCAAGGCAGAAGAGGACTCAAAATATTTTACCAAACTTTCGAGCTTATACTAAAATCCAAAATTTGAATTTTATAACATATGAAAAATTTAATATAATAAGTATATGACTTATCTGTTAAAAAAAAAAACAACATAAAATGCTATAGACATTCAATGTAAACAATTATAATTAAAATTAAATGAAAAGACTCAGAATTCAAATGAGAGTGATAAATTTGTGGAATAGAACTGTGATCATCTACATTCTCCTGATTGTAGCCATTTATGACCGTTTTATGTTATTAATCATTATACATATACTAATGTTTGTTCATTGCATGTGCAAATTTGAGAACAAACCTCCATTACTGGATGGTAAACCGTTGATTAAAATTTCGAACCCCTTGCAATTGATAGTGGGAAAAGGATTCTTTGCTCATCTCAACAGCCTTTCTTTTGAGGATGTGAGTAGAAAAATCTTCTTCCTTTTATTGTCTTTGTATGTTCCACAAGGTTTTTCTTTTAACCATGTATGCTTCTGCAGATTTCTAGAAGACCTTTGGTAGGTGCTCCTCTTGCTACAGATTTGGACTTGGAGGTGGCTACTATCATCTCTTCTGGGATCACCGAACCCTTGGAAGATGTCGGTCTGAGGGTCCTCTACTTAGCTAAGAGGGTTTCTTGTTAAATAGTGGTGAGGATACGCCAAAGGTTTCGATGGATCCCCCCTTTCATGCTCGCCCTACTCTCCATGACAGATGCTAAGTACCAATTATGGAGGAATGACATACCCTACGTCCAGTGGGCCGGTCTTGGGTGACCTTGACTATGATGAGTTTAGTGAGACTCGTCACATGCCCTCCTTTCCTATTGGAGTATGTATCTTCTCTCTTTCCTCTTTCTTTTCTCTTTATCTTGCTTCTGTCGCATGTGATGATATTCAAATGTGCTATTCATGTAAAGATGAGGTTGGTCCTACCATGAGTGGTCCTATTGACCCTCCCCACTTACCTTGGCCGATTCACACTTATGGTCCTGATGGTTTTGTCATCTCTGCTTCATCACTCTTATTGCTCATCATCACCTGTTCACCTCTCACTTCTCGTTCCTCTTTGAAACTGAATTTCTTCCCAAGCTTTCGAATCCTTGCCTCCCAAAACACCGTCGTAAGCAAAGCAGCTCTCTTCCCTCCTCTAACCTTTTTATATATTTTATTTATTTATAAATTACACACTCAGTTCCTCTTTGAGAAATTTTCAATTTCAGAGATGTAATTTGGTGGAGCCGTTGAAGTACGAGAACGAAAAGCCGTTGAAGTACGAGATGGTCTCGCAACTCGCAAGCGTCACGGCATCACGACGACATGGCGTGGGTGGGCGGCGGCGTCACGACGTGAGTGAGTGGGTCTCCGTCTCTCTGAGTACTCTCTATCTCTACTCTGTCTCGCCTTTCACTTCCCTTTTTTTTCTTGTTCTTTTTCTTTTTTTTTTTCCTTTTGTTTCCTTTGTTTTTTGCTTTCTCCGTTTGGTTTTGGACTACTGAGAGTGAGAGCTAAGTTTTTTTTTTTTTTTAAGATTTACATGGGTCATGGTCTCATGGGCTCCTGGGCTGGCCAGATGACGGGCTAGGGTTCATGATTTTTGGGAGGGGGGCCGAGCTAAAAACTCAGGGGCCCAAGCCCTTTTTTTAAAAAAATTTTACTTGCTAAATTTTTTTTTTTGGGCCCAGGGGGGCCCGGGCCCCCTTAGCCCTCTACCTAGGTTCGTCCCTGCTGCTACGTTTCTTTCGATAAAAAACCTTGTGTAAAGATTTTTTTTTCTTCATGTTTTTCAGTGTTTAATTAGTAGTATTGGAAATATGAATCAAGGGAAAATTATTTTTAATTAACAAATAAAATATATTTTATTTTTAGAAATTTTTTTCTACTAAATTTTTTTCGTAAAACAACTTTATCTCACAACAAATTAAATAAGAGATGTTTTTTTTTTAACTCTTTTTTTTTTTGAAAAATAATTACAATATGCTGCTATATAATTCCACAGCTCGAACATTTTCTCCCTTAGACCCTCAAGTACTTTGTACATAAAGAAATGTCTATTCAACTGCAAGGTCTTTAGTAACTCATTTAAATTTTCTTCCAAACATAGAAAATTGATATAGATTTATAAAAAATACTTTTTAAAAAATAGCTAATTTTCTAGAAAACATCGTCACCAAAACAATAACTCCACAATAATGAATAAAACAAATTTTCTTTAGATTATTTTTTTAGAATATAAGTCATTTTTAAAATTGCATTTTCATTAATGGGCCAAGCGCCATTGTACCCACCGTGCCGTTATGGGCCCAAAAATAAAAGAACTCAAAATCCCAAGTTTATACGATCACTTCATCATTAATTCAATGATTGTGCAGGTCAACACAACAGAAGTAAATAAATAAATAAATAACAAATACATACGAGGGTGGGTTGATTGTGATGCTTGGTTGATCAACGTGTGAAACATGTATGGATATGGTGGATTGGAGAGTGTAAGCCTACGTGGGTTGCTTCCATTCCTGTTTGGGACAAACATTTTATTTTGTTTTATAATTTTTTAATATTGAGCAAAGACATTTGAGATCAATTGCTAGAAAATGTATGAGAGCATGAACCAGGCCTAAATTAACCTCAACATTGAACATAATTCAAACTAAAACTTTAGGCATAATGGAATATTGAGTACTCTAAATAAAATTCAAACTAGTATTGGATTTGACGCTGGCTATTAAATTAGTAGCTAGGGTGATAAAACTCTGAAATTTACTATCTGTCGTAAATCTTTTTAACTTTTATCAAGCAACATTTAAGAAGACAACATGGATTGTAACGTGTAATGCAATTTTTTAAATTTTATGGACATCACTTTCCTTTTTTTGTTTTTTACTCATTGGAATTTGGAAATTCTCATACCTCTACGTTAGCATAAGTGACTATAAATCTGTCGCTCTCTGTGTTTTGTATGTATATATATATTTTCTTTCAACTTTTTTCACGGGTGAAAACTTGTCGGCTAATAAAACTTGGCTGTGTATAACACAATTCTAGCTTTGCCGAAACGTTGAAATGGTCATAGATTCCTAGATTCACTAAGAAACGAAAACTAAGACGACGGGAATTAGAAACAAGTAATTCTTTTAAGCTGAACACACAGACACACACACACACTCATATATATATATATATATATATATGTTTGCCTATAAAATTGTAATGAAGCCTTGCTAATATCTTCTCTTTGTTTTCGTTCTTTTATCCAACAGCAAAGGCACTCTTTTTCTTAGCTCTATGGATTTCTTCTAATTAAAGAGAACCCTTTATCCCTTCTCTGTTGTGAAAGGGTTTGCAGAGACAGTAAGCGGAACACCGGTGCAGAAGACCTCAGGTATGCAACGTGGTGTTACTAATATTTACTATGTTATTGGAATTATTTTTTTAACAAATTCAAAATTGGATTAAATTATCTTGTTATATCTTTTACATGCATCTAAACTATTAAGATAAAAAAAAAAAAAATACAGATCATAAATTTATGGACTAATAAGTAAATAACAACAAATTGATACGAAATTTAAGATGAAGGTTAACAACACAAAGAAAATATAATTCAAATATATACTTTTCAAGCGCAAAATGAAGCAAGAATTACTCAAAATATAACTTGATTCTGATCACTCCTCTCTCTCTCTCTCTCTCACTCTATACATAAAACATGAATTTAGATAATAAATAGTATATCAACATGAAAATCTGAAATTTGATCCTCTCTCTCTCTCTCTCTCTCTCTCTCTCTCTCTCTATATATATATATAATATGGAGAACCTGTTTTAACATTTTCTTTTTGTTATTAAACTCTCATTTCAGCTTAGTGTATAAATGAGAAAAAGATTCACAAAGTATGGCTAAAAGGAGCCCTTGTTTGTATCTATACGCATCATCCAACCCTCTTAACCTCTCCGTCTTGGGACAATCAGTTGGAAAAGGCGACAGAAGACTTGGCACTGGAGTCTCCTATTACAGGTACGTGTAGTATTAGTTTATTATTTAGTTGTTGAAATCTATTACTTGGAAGTTTCTCTTCTTTGAAAAGATGATGCTGGATCAATTTTTTATATCAGAGAAGAATTATAAAATAAATATAGGAATTAGGAAAAATAACTCAAGGAAAGGGACTCACTTAAAGCTACAACTCACCCAACTTATTAAAGAACCCCTAACTCTTTCAATTGGAGCTCTTAATTAGGTCTCAAGCTCTGCATAGTGCATACACAAAAATAAATAGTTCAATTCATTCTCCTCTTGTTCACTCACTTGTAACATTCATTCTCTCTCTCTCTCTCTTTATATATATATATATATATATATAGAAGACTTGTCCATCCTTTGTGAAACATGGTTGAAATTAAACTGTTAGCGTTAGCTTTCATTCTAATCATTTTGGTAGTATCAGAATTGCACAAGAGTACATATACTTCAATTTGATGATAAAGCACATGTACACACAATTCAATTGAGATGCAAGTTAAGAGGTTCATATCATATGGCACCGATTTGCTATATATAAGCAAAAGTTAACAATTCCTAGCCCAAATCAACGTTTTCCCAATAACGACGATCGATAGCTTTTTATCAAGAATAGGCCCAACAATGTTTATTTTTTTAGTTCTTTATGAATGTGATAAAAACTTTATTAAAACAAACCAAATCCAATACAAGCAGCATAAGTTAGCGTTGGAAAAAATTTTATATAACTGTAAATAAATTTCACCAAGTATAGTGAAAGCACAACCACACAAAAATACAAAAATTTACTTGGAAACTCTTTTTCCTTGAAGGGAAAAATTACAGGACAAATTTCGAATAATTTCACTATATTAAAAAGAGATTACAACACTTAGAGATACAACTTGAATAAAAAAAACTCTCATTTTCTTCTTACTCACCGCGCTCTTTTTCACTGTATATCTCACAATTTTCTCTTACTTTCTCTATTTTTCTCTTCTCTTCTCTTTTACTTGCTTACACTCACATAATTCTTCAAGATTGCACCAGTCCTCGAACTCTTTGGGACTTCACTTCATTCCTTCTGCACTAAATGGCCGAATAGCCTCCTTTTATTTCCTCATCTTTTCATTCTTTTCTTCCTTCCACATGCTTCACATCAAGTCACAATAAATGCAAGCCAACTTGTCTTGACTTTGCTTCCACTAATTTCTTTTTCTTTAGCTCTCCCTTAGGCCGAATAAGTTGACTTTTGTGGCCTGTCCAACCACCTCTTTAATGAGGTGTTTTATCGAGTGTGGGCTGGACCCATGGTGCTATGATGCACCCAACAAGTAGCAGAGTAAAGCACAGCCATAAGACAATTTATCAAAACCGTGTGAGTGTGAGATACAACAAGGTTTTGAAACTCGGACCATTTATTGAACCGTAAAAGAAAGAGGTTCAAGATTTTTGAGGTCAAACCGAAGTTGAACCAGAGTCGAACCGTGATGATGTCATAATTAATTAATAATTATTTAAAATATAAATAAATATATTAAATTAGTATAAATTGAAAAATTAACTAAAATAGTTCAATTAAAATAAAGATCCATATTTCAAATATATTTTTCATATCATAATTTTTACAAAATAAATAAAAAAATATCAAATCTTAAGCAAATATAGATATAGTATTTATTTATTTATATTTTAATTAGCAAAACCTTGATAATAATAATAGGAGTAGTAGTACAATAATTATTATAATATAAGAACTTGTGGGCATGTGGCAAATTGGCAATACACATACACTGGAGGCTTAGTAGTACAATAATTGATTCTTAAAAAAGAAAAAAAAAGTAGTACAATAATTATTATTATTATTATTATCAAGTCACATCACGTTGGCTCAAAGCTGAAAAGAAGCTTAACGTTCAGTTTACTTTTTAGGCGTAAATGCACTTTTAGTTCCTACATTTTGATTTGATTTTTATTTTGATCTCTACATTTTATTTTTACTACTTTTAGTCCCTAAACCAATTAACGTGTAACATTTAAGTCCTTACCATCACCCAACTAACAAAAAATGCTGACATGGCTAACGGAGAAATTAAAATATTATAAAAAATACCACATCACCCCTGACACATCAGCACGCTAGCATTTTAATTAATAAAAATTTTTAAAAAAAATAAAAAGCCCAAAAAATAAAAAGCTAGGTTAGAAAATAAATAAAAAATTTAAAATAAACATTAATCTAATTTTTTTTTTTTACTTTTCATTTTTTTTTCGTAAGAACCTACATGCTCAAGCCCAGAAAATTTCAAAACCAGAAAAATTGACATCTCGGTGGACTTTGGAATCCTTTGATCCTAATTAATTATTTCTTAATCTAAATGAAGAACACACAAGTAAGAAGAGAAAACAAAATCAAAAGCACCCACATCACAATAACCAAAAACCCGAGCTCTAATATTCCAATTTTCAAAATTGTATCTTATTTTCTCAGCTACCAAACATAAACACAAACAAAAAAAAGTGTCATTTAAGTCATATAACCGCATCAACCTCACAAAAACTTAACCTTTTCCATTACCCACATCATAAATAACCAAGAATCCAGCAAACCCAAAAGATCCAGAATACCCACAAGAAAAACAAACCAATAAACTCATCAATCATCAAATCTCAAAGGCCAAAATAACCAAGAATCCAAGCTCCAAATCCCCATCACCGAAAAGAAGCTGCTTTGCCATGGGCGAGATTCCAAAGCACGTCGAGGATCACCATGGGCTTCGAGTAGACCCATATGCAAACACACACAAACCCAAATGCAAAATCAACAGATTGGCGAAATATGATGGATGAATGGAGCTGGGCTTTGAAGATGGGTGAGGAGGATGATGAATCGGGTCGGCAATGGTGTGTGGGTTGGCAATGGTGTGTGAGCTTCGGTGTGATGGTGCGTGAGCTTTAGCGATGGTGTGTGAGCTTCGGTGGCGGCGGTGAGGAGGATGATGAATCAGTGAGGATGATGGATGAGGAACTGCGCAGCTTGGCGGAGGCTCTGGCACTGCACGAATCAGCATTGGTGATTGGGTTTTCTCTGGGGCTTATTGAGGATTTGTGGTCTGGAATTTATGGATTTTGGTTTGATGATTGAGTTTTGTTTTGTTGGATGATTTTGGTTTGATGATTGGGTTTTGTTTTGTTGGATGATTTGTGGTTTGGAATCGGCGTTGATGGTCGGGTCTTGTGATTTGGGGTTGTGTTTTTGTAATCTGGGTTTAAGATCTTGTTTATACATGTTCTTCAACATGATTTGAATTTATGTGTTTTTACGTTTTTAATTTTGTTTTTCTGTTTTTTTATTTTGCGAAAATTGATAAATTAACATAAGTGATGTGTTAGGTGATGTGGCAATTTTTTAATACCAAAATAGATTTTTTAATTATTGTTTTACTGTACTGTCAGTAACATTAGCATTTTCTGTTAGTTGAGTGACAGTAATGACTTAAATGTTACACGTTAATTGGTTTAGGGACTAAAAGTGGTAAAAATAAAATGTAGGGACCAAAATAGAAATCAGGTAAAAATATAGAGACTAAAAGTGTATTTATGCCTATTTTCTATCCATAAATTCAAAGTTTTCACATTTCTAATACAAGTGCCAGGTAGTAGTCACGTGGAGGCTTAGGGAACTTCAAAAATAAATAAGAGAAACCACATAAGTTACATAGTGATGTTCTACAAAAAAAAAAAAAAAAAAAAAAACGAGGAGATTGGTGATTACAGAGAAGTAGAGACGGACATCAGAAGAAGAAAAAGAAGAAAGAAGAAGAAGCTACTGTTTCGTGGAGCCGCTACTGCTTTGTGGAGCCACCCCTGCTTTGTTGTCTTTTTGACTTGTGAGGGTTGATTTCTTCATTTTTGCCTTTTTTCTTTCTTCTTCGCTGTCTTCTTCCTCCTCTGCTGCTTCTTCTTCTCTGTTTATTTTTTATTTTATTTTTCTCCCTTTCATTTGGTTCCAAATCTGAAAAAACCCAAAGTACTGCTGAGTGCTGAAGTATTGGCTGAAACTTTGCTAGAAAAAAGAACTGTTCGAACCTCAAAAATTGGTCATGGTTCTTAGAATTGTACGGTCTGACCATGGTTCGTATGGGTCCTTGCTTTTTTGCCATAGGGCGGTTCTTGAAACTTAAAAAACCGCAAAACTGAGAGGTTCGCGATTCTTTCGGTTAGACCGTACGGTCCGGTCTGGGTTTCAAAACTATGGATACAAACAGCGTAAGCTAGAAGAGCACAACACAGCCATAAGACAACTTATCAAAACCGTGGGAGTGCGAGTGCAATAGTGTGTTTTTAGGCATGGCTTAAGCATGTTGTGAATTTGGGAACGTGTGTGTTTGTGCATGCGCTACATGTGAATAGGAAGGTGTGTGGAAACTTAAGGGGCATGGCTTAAAGGCTTTTAGAGCAAGCCTAAATACTGCAAAGTGTTAGGGCATGGCTTAAGCATGCTGTGAATTTGGGACTATATTTAGGTATCATTAGAAAATTAGTAATCAACCAAACCGAGAGAGGTCATCGTGACGATCAGAAGATTGTTAGAATAATTCTTTGGTAATGGAATTTGATAGGCCATAAACGCGTTGACCCCTTGTGATGAATTAAGTTGATTAATTAGCCAAGTTATTAATTAATCAAATTAAAATGCAAATTGCGTGGTAGCACAAACAAATCACTAATAAACAAAAGTATGCAGCGAAAAATAAATTGACACGATGATTTGTTTACGAATGGGGAAAACCTACACAACAAAAATTCCACTGGGTGATTTTAAGGTCACCACTCCCGAAATTCCACTATTATCACAACAAGCGGTTACAAGTAAAGGAATCTCAAGTACTTTACCAATTTACAGTTGAACCCTTATTCCAATACCTAATTAAACTTG
The DNA here is from genome assembly GCA_032878915.1 of Castanopsis chinensis. NCBI lineage: Eukaryota > Viridiplantae > Streptophyta > Magnoliopsida > Fagales > Fagaceae > Castanopsis > Castanopsis chinensis. The sequence goes on from JAVQMG010000086.1 coordinate 2,524,918, forward strand.
TTCTGTAGTGACAGTTTCTCCTTTTGATGCACGGCTCCCAAGTACGTGACTTACCAATTGCGCAGATCCTAATACGCGACTTCAATCACTAACTAGAGAAAGTTGTTAGTTACAAAGTTCTTCAATTCATCAACATAATAAAGATCAAGAAGATGCTTGGTTACAAAACCTTACGGTGTACATTACGCAGCAACTTCTTCACAAGAGAGATGAACTAGACAAGAATTTTGTCTCAGGTCACAAATTGCTTGAACAAAGGTTTCTTAATGTTTGTGCAACTTGTGTACACTTTGACAGCCCTTAAAATAATTCTTTTATATGTCTAGAGTTATAAGAAAAGAAGTCCCAAACAAACATGTACAGATTAGAATAAAAACAGAACTCAGAATCTGTTTTTCTTAAATTTTGACAGCTAGAGGTGTCGAAGTGCTGTCGAGCAGCTGTCGAGCCTCGGGACTGGAACAGCTTCTTTAAAGCTTGATAGATGCAACTATCGAGCCAGTTGTCGAGCTTTAAAATTTGGCATTTATCAACTTGAATCTTGGACAACTTGCATGACTTTAACACTTGATTTTGAAACTTTGTTTCTTGAAGTATTAAAATCATCTTAGAGCTACCCAAATACAAGCTGAATACGTTTTGTCAAAAGATAAGCCAATTACATAAAAGAATGACATATATTCAAAGAAAAGTCAAACACATATGTCTTAACAGAATTGTTCTACTTTTCGTTTATATTTTAATTTATAGATAGATGGTCATGAACATCCTAGTGACCCCCACATAATAAGATTGTCTGTGAATTCTGGGAAATCAAATTCCAAAATGTCTGTGATAATACCTTTCTCTTTTCCCACATACATGGCCAGTTGTGCCGCAAATGAGCAAATACTAATAACATGAAAAATATTATTATTATAAATTACTAGTATTTAGTATGATTTTCGTAAATATTACTATATGTTTTGTTTTGGTAGAAATATTAGTATATGTTTTCTACTTATATAAATTAAATGAATTCTTCCACTAGTTTTACGGGGAGAGATTCAACGATTTTAGGTTCAATGAATTTAGACGTAATTTGTTTTCCTCCTTTCTATTTCTTTTTCATGTTTGACATTGTTTATTGGGTTCTTAAAAAAAAAAAAAATTAACATTTTTTATTGAGCTGAATATATGAGAATACAGTGCGGAGATACGGTGGCGCTCGATATGAGTACGTCTTTCGAGTTTGCTTGTTTCATTATTCTAAAGTTTAATAACTAAATTTATTCACTATATATAAAAATTTATGGCCTTGTGGATATTTGACCTTTTTAATTTTTTTTTTTTTTTTATATATAGTTTCTGCTTACAACTATGTCTGGATCGGTTTTGACAATGATGGAACCCATCACCACCATACTCGTCATTTTAGACCGTGAAAGACCAAGTTGTACTTTTAATTTAACCCTAGAAATTAAAATAAGAATAAGAAGACCAACTTGGATAGAGTTTACATTGAAAGAGATTCCCTAGACAATATGCATTTGAATGCAAGTGGGAAAAAAATGTTGATACTTTTTTTTTTTGATAAACTGCAATGCATTACTAGGTGCTCTAAATGAGGAGGGAAGCACACTTTCTCTTGCCTGAAAAGATTTTTGAAGCTATTTTAGAATAGGCTTCTGATGGTCTCTGTCTCCTTGATCCAAGCGCCTTGCTCATCCCTGATTGCATCAATATTATTCCTCTTACGCCTAATAATCGTGGAGAAGTGGAAGAATTTGGTATTCCTGTCACCAAGCTTAAGCCAGAGCTCCCTAGATTTTTGCCGCGACAATGTTTCGCTTCTTAGCAACCACTCAGCTAATTCTGATTGAAGAGCATCCTCTAACGCTCCAGAATTTTCAGTGGGGGTCCTTATTGTATTTCCATGATGGCTTGGAGCAGAGAGTTTATCTTGTTTTGACAGTTACCAAATACTTCTTTATTCCACTTCTGGAGAGCATCCCTGGTTGAAGCTTGTTTCTTGTATAATCTAATGAATTCGGACCCTGCAACTTGATCCTTCCATGCTGATTCTATGACTTCATGGCACTGGTCATCCCTGAGCCAAGTGACTTCGAACTGAACAGCCGGTGAGCAAAATTGGACTGGGGTTTGTGTCCAGGAGGATAGGTGCGTGATCAGATTTTATAGCGCCAAGATAGACTATAGAGGCTCTTAGGTAAGCCAATCTCCAGGACATGCTTGCTATACCCCTGTCTAATCTTCTTTTAATTGAGGCATTTCCCCATCTGCCTTTGGCCTAGGTGAATTTGTTTCCAGAAAAACCAAGATCAATGGCTCCAAATTCAAACATCAATTCTTTGAGATAATTGGTAGCTGAGGAGCAGCCTTTCCCTCCTCCTGAGACTTCCTCCTCATTGATGACATAGTTGAAATCACCTATGCACATCCAGGGTCCTTGGTGAGACTCGAGAAGAGCCATAAGGTTTCCCAAAGCCTTTTCCTTTTTAGAGAAGTAAGATGGACCATAGAACCCAACCATAAGCCATTCACATACAGAATCGAATACATAGACTGCAATGCAATTTTTATTATATTCAACTTCCCTGACCGAGATACCTTCTTTCCAAAGAACACAAAGACCACCTGCTTTGCCACTTGCTTCAACCACTAACATGTTATCAAAACTAAAAGAACTTTTAACATAATCCATTCTACTAACACGAGCTTTTGTTTCAGACAAAAAAATTAAATCGGGTCTAACCCCTTTTATTTGAGCCTTTAAGGCTCGAACTGTCGAGTAGCTTCATGGAGACGGTGGGGGCATGATAAAGCCCGCCTCCTCGGATGAAATAGCAGTTTGAGTATGAGTTTTCATGGGTGGGTGTACAAGGGGGGAAGGTGGATATGGGAGAAATACTTAAAGGTATCCCCATCATCTTTGGATATCTGCCTTTCCTGTCAGATGAATTGTTCTAACCTTGATTGATGGATGAGTGAGACGGTGTCAGGGTCGAAGAAGACCGGTTCTGGACCACTCGCTGCCTTCCTGAGTTATTTGGCAAAATTAGCTATCTGCTCTTCTGTGGTCTTCCTTTTTAGGGGCTTGGGCGAGTGGGTTACAAGGGAGGGCTGGATTGGAGATTTTAGCCGGGGTTGAGCTGTGCTTGGGTTGGTATACGACTATACCGCTATACGGTATGGGAGTGGTGGTGGTCTTCAGGGGTGCTGAGATTGGGGTGCTGAGGATTTTGGGATTGCGTGTTTTCTTTTGGTTTTAATGTATAGGGTGGTTTAGTATCTTGACTTAGAGGGCAGCGGGCTGGGGGGTCTGTCATGGGCTTCAGGCCCACTTGTACTGGGTTAGACAAAAGAGGTTACGGAAGCCCAGAGTTTGATTGGTTGTAATAGGACTCTCATGCGCACTGGGCTCTATCGCCTTAGTATACTGTGGAATTGAGACCTCCGGGCCTGTGTCCGGGACGGGTTGGGGTTGTGCATTTGCATTTGTACTCTTGTTTGGTGGCTCAAGTGTAGTGGGTGTGGTGTGGGCTTGCCACGTTTGGTGAGGAATGGACGACACAGTACTGTCCTCTGGGGTAGTACAGTACGAAGGTGCCAACGTCTCTTCAGGCTGTACAGCTGGTATGGGACAGTCTGTCACTGCCTGTGCGTGTACTGACGAAGGTTTTGGTGCTGCCGGAGGCGCTGGCTGGGACCTCCGTGCACGCGAACGCGTCAGGTGGGTAGTCATCGTTTCCGGCCCGGATCCAAGGGCCAGCTGCATTGAAGCTAGTACCTTTCAGATTGCATAGCTGGAAAACGTTTCCTTCACAGGATTTTTCTCCATGCCCAATAATTCCACATTTGTAGCAAATATCGGCTAGCTTCTCATATTTGAGTCCAATCCAGATGTCAGATTTTTTTGGCCGGGGGAGGAAGAAGCCCGGTAATAGTGGCTTCTACTCGGACCCGAAGAAATTTTTTCCAACATCCGCCGGGATCTCCGACTATATTAGCTTTGAGTACTTGGCCTAGACGGACTTCTATCTTTTTTAAGTTGTTCTCTATTCTCCACAAGGTAGGAAGCCCGTGAACCTGGACCCAGAACGTGGAAGTAGAAAAGTTGACTTCTTGCCAGGTGATATCGGGGCTCCATCTTTTTAAATTGAGGTGTCCACCTCTGCACGACCACGGTCGACTGAGGAACGCTCTGTGAGCATCCACTTCATGTTGAAAGGAAAACATGAAAATGTTTTTATCTAATCGTTTGACTTCCATTGAGTAGACTGGTTTCCAGGCTCTGAGAGCAATGTCTTTAACATAGTTGAGCCCAGTATCTTTGGAAGTGATGAGTTTAATTACCGATTAAGTTGAGGTCTGGGGATAACGTAGGGTCTTGGCTTGGAGGGAGCTCTAGTCTGGATTCTTCACACGAAATCTTCTGTGTGTGGGATACAAGGTCGGCGACCTCCATCCTCAAGTTGGAAAAAAAATGGCTACTGATGTGGGTGGGGTAGTGATGGTGGTGGGTTATATGGTTGGGGGCATCAGGAAGATAGTGCACTGGGATACAGCTGGCATGGAGGTTAAAGGCAGGGGACTGGGTGGGACGTGGTGGCAACAGGAGGTTTGGTCAGGGGAAAGGTGAAGGGGAGGAGGTACTAGTGTTAGTACGAAGAGAAAAGTTTTTCGCCTCAGCGATGTCGTGTAAAAAAAAAAAATGTTGATACTTTGATAGGTTTTTCACACGTCCAGATATCTCAAGTTGCTTTCAATGGGTTCTTAATTAGCTGGACAATAAAACTTTCTTTATACTGCTCCACGCAAATGAGTGAGTTTGAAATAAAGAAGAAAAGCAAATGTTACCCACGCAAAGTAGTATTGTAGAAAAAGAAAAGACTGAACTAATACTCACAATGTAATTTTTGTGTTACTTTTTTAATACTCACAAGGTAATTTTTGTGTTACTTTTTTATACTTTTGCTTGCGCATTTATTTTAGTATCTTTAACAAATTAGACACTTACAAAAACTACTACGATCAATTGAGGTTCGTCTGTAGTGTGTATTCCTTACATTCTGCTCAGAATAAATTGCTAGTTCTTATGATGATAATAATATATATACATGTGATGTTGTATGTTGCGGGGCCTTAGAGCATTGTTTAATAGATCCTATAAACTTTAAGATCTATACTTAAACAAGTTTGTACTCACGGTTTGCTAATTGTTCTAAATTGTTAGAACTTAAGATTACTCACAAGATGGAGATTGGGAGTGGCCCTTCGTCGCAACACCATCCACAACCTTCTCAAATTCACAAGGTGGAAAGGCCTCCTAAGCAAAATGTTCTCACAGAATTTCAAACTGTTATCAAGGAAACTTTCTTCCACGATGAACCCTTACGTGCTTTTCGGGGCAAAAGAACTCATACAAAGTTTTATCTTGTACTCCAAGCAATTTTCCCGATTCTTGAATGGGCAGGAAGCTACAACATACAAAAGTTCAGAGGGGACCTGATTGCTGGACTCACCATAGCTAGCCTGTGTGTCCCTCAAGTGAGTGAAAAGCATTTCCATAAAACAAAGTAAGCTTAGCTAAACATATTTATTAATTTTCAGTGTTCATTTCTAATGATGCTCAAATATTTTCCTACTAGGATATTGCATATGCAAGGCTAGCAAATCTTGAACCCCAATATGGGTTATGTGAGTTTCCTTGTGTCTCATAAACATCTTTGGTTTTTTTTTTTTTTTGCTACAATATGTTATACTTTATTAATCAATAATTAATGTTGTTTGTTGTTGACTTTTCTCTAGACTCTAGCTTCGTACCACCTCTTATTTATGCCTTCATGGGTAGCTCCAGAGATATTGCCATAGGACCAGTGGCCGTGGTGTCTCTTTTGATTGGAACTATGGCGCAGAAAGAGATTGATCCAAAGAAAAATGCTCTTGCTTATAGGCGTCTTGTATTCACTGCTACCTTTTTTGCTGGAGTCACTCAATTCGCACTTGGTCTTTTCAGGTAGATTATTATGTTTTAGCCGATGTTCATTGACAATTCAGCATTAGACTTTTTAGATAGCTATATCAAGTGGAAAATGCTAAAAAATACTCCATAATTTAACTTTTATAAATATGATTGGTAGATTTTAATAATATAATAAATGAATGGTTAAATTACTTTTTGTTATGCAATAAAATTTATAGTGTCCCTAACACCAGTCATATGAAAATTAAAACCATGGTTTGACCATTGCTTGCAGACTCGGTTTCTTAATTGACTTTCTGTCTCATGCTGCCATTGTTGGATTCATGGCTGGGGCTGCCATTACTATAGGCCTTCAACAGCTCAAAGGTCTTCTCGGTATAACAAACTTCACAAAGAAGACTGACATTATTTCGGTGATGCATTCAGTTTTTGGCACAGTACATCATGGGGTAAAGAGTTTGTAACGTTATTTTTCTCTCTCTTCATCAAATGATGTCAATGTTTATTATGGGTCGGAAAATCCCAGGAGTGAGTGTGAATGACTTTCTAACTTGTTTTACAGTGGAACTGGCAGACCATAGTAATTGGGTTGTCATTCTTGACCTTCCTTTTGCTTACCAAGTACATCGTACGTATCTTATTTTTAATAAAAATACTATGTTTCACTGTTAATGTTTCACCTTATACTCTCTCAACTATAACGATTTATTTTTTTTAATTATCATTTTATCTAGCTACTTCATAAAGAAAAATAAAAAATAAAAAATCTTTGGTGGAGTATAAACTAGAAAACTATGTGGGTAGAGGATTTTTATTCTTCAATTCCTATGTTACCTAAATTAAATCATTTTCAATATTGTTATTGACTTTTTCTTTGATATTGGCACAGGCCAAAAAATACCCCAAATTATTTTGGGTATCTGCTATTGCTCCATTGACCTCTGTCATAGTAGCCACATTCTGTGTATATATTATCCGTGCTGATAAGGAAGGTGTAGAAATTGTAAGTACTCTCAATTTTTATCATTTTAATTTTGTGTTTAGCTCGCCAGAAAAAGGATTCGGCAATCTCACATTGCGGTTGATTTTTCTGTGTCAGGTGAACCGTATAAAAAGGGGCATAAACCCATCATCTGCTCATGAAATCTATTGGACTGGAGATTTATTTCTCAAAGGTTTTAAGATCGGTGTGGTAGCAGGTTTAATAGCATTGACGGTAAGCTAATCTCTTTACAATCATTAAGAGAACTAACCCTAATAATACTCACCAATATTATAGCCAAATCTGTTGGATTCTAGGAAGCTATAGCGATTGCTAGAACATTTGCTGCTGTGAAGGACTACAATGTGGATGGGAACAAAGAAATGGTGGCAATGGGAACTATGAACATTGTTGGTTCCATGACATCTTGTTATGTAGCTACAGGTGTGTAAAAATGTGCTCAAATTGAAATTATATAATTCTGAGCCTCTGAATTTTAATCACGGATTAATTTCTTTCATCATTTTATTAATCATCTTCGTTGCGTGGATGCAGGATCATTCTCTCGCTCTGCGGTAAATTTCATGGCTGGCTGCAACACAGCAGTTGCCAACATTGTGATGTCTTGTGTTGTTCTTCTAACATTGGAACTCATCACACCATTGTTTAAGTACACCCCAAATGCTGTACTTGCTTCTATCATCATTGCAGCGGTGTTTCCCCTAGTTGACATTCCAGCTGCGATACTAGTATGGAAGATTGATAAATTCGATTTTCTTGCTTGTATGGGAGCCTTCTTTGGTGTGGTCTTTAAAAGTGTGGAGATAGGCCTTTTAATTGCGGTATGTAAGAGCTCAAAAAAAGTTGTGTTTGAATAAAAATACTCAATCCCATTTTGAGTGTTTCATCTTTTGATTTTCTCTCTAAAAATTCTTACCTTTTGTTATGATAGGTGGCTATATCCTTTGCCAAAATCCTCCTACAAGTTACAAGGCCACGGACTGCAGTACTCGGGAGGCTCCCAGGGACTCTTGTTTACAGGAATGTAGAGCAGTATCCTAATGCAACAACTGTTTCTGGAATTATGATTATTCGAGTTGATTCTGCAATCTACTTTTCAAACTCCAACTATATTAAGGAGAGGTATTTTGAGACTCTCTATCTATAACAAACTAACAGCCCCAAATTTTATTTATTTTTTTCCAAATCAAAATTGTGTAGATTAAGGGGTTCATTTTAAAAAAATTAACATAAAGAAGATCAATTGTGGTACTTTATATTTTTAGATTTATCTTTTGAAAATATTTTTTATATTTATTAAAAGAATTTTCAGAAAATTTGGAGGGCATATATGGCCCCCTCCCGCCAAAAAAAAGGATCTTACCATTCCACCACATGCAATCAAAACATAAGATATTAATTCCTCCTGCCCGCATGTGAGCATAATAAACAATTACCTAGGCATGTAGGGCTTTTATGTATGTCATGATCCGGAATTTTTCATGGAAGTTTTGTGATAATTTCTATAAATAACAAGGAATACTTCTAGCAAACATAAGAGCCTCCAAAAACATGGAATGGGAAAAAAATTGGCCTAGTTTTGTTCAATAAACTACAATGAAAATTTGAAAGTAAGAACTAGACCAGTAGACAGTTGTAAAATCCAATTTCTTGCAGGATTTTGAGATGGTTAAGCAATGAAGAAGAAGATTTGAAGACAAACAGTCAGCCCAGAATCAAATTTCTCATCATTGAAATGTCACGTAAGCAATTTGTTTAGTCTTGGTCCTCATGGATTCGTTTCTAATACTTACTAGAGGAATATATTCATATGATTCACAATCTTGCAGCTGTTACTGATATTGACACCAGTGGTATCCATTCCTTCGAAGAGTTACATAAGACACTTCAGAACAGAGATGTTATGGTAAGATTAATTTGAACTCAGAAATTATGTGCCTGTTATTTGCTTTCTCAACTGTGTTAATTTGGACATATCTTGATATTTTTCCAGGACTTCTACAAGTTTCATATATTATATGTTCGCAAATTGGCATTGGTTTACACCCACTGCATTTCTTTATCAACACAGAATACTCAAGTTGAATCATTAATTATCTAAATTTTGTTAGACAAGTAAACCTAGCTACCTAATATGTACAATACGTTTAACCAAAATTAATTTTCCTTATAATCTAAATAATTTCAAATTATATGTAACTACCTAGCTAGTTTTGGCTACCAATTCATATTTCTTCTAAATAATCCTAAATAAACTTCTTTGATGGAAACCATACCCCATTTAAACACTTTAATTGTAGGGTTTGTTTATTTTATTTATGTTTTTTTTTCTACGTTCTAGACTATAATTCTGCTCATTGACAGATATGACAAGAATATTGTAACTCAATAAAGTTATATGTTATCTTTTTATGAGAAGAATTAGGATTTGAATTTCACTCATCAATGTGAAGTTTATTAGAGGACCATAAGTACTAGTTACAATAATTTGATCATGGTTTTGTAACAGCTTGTTTTAGCAAACCCCGGGGCAATCGTGACTGAAAAGTTGCATGCATCCGAGTTTACAAAAAGGATCGGCGAAGACATGATCTTTCTCACAGTTGCAGATGCTATTGAAATGCTGTCGCCGAGGATTAAAGAACTACCATAAAATATATTACGAGCGAGGGTTTTATGAAAGAATGCAAATTGCTAGTTACGGTGTGAAGCTGGGGTGTTTAAATTTCAGCCTGGGACATTAACTTTGTACTCTTTCTTTGTGGATTGCACATCATAACTCCCAAGACGTAGCTAGGGATAATAGGCCGTCTACTACCTTGTGATGAGAGTATGTCGATGACTTTACTCTTAGGGTGGATGAGAGTACTAGGACAACCAATACCCATCAACTAGTAATATTTGTTAGTTTTAGAAAATCATCAATAATCGTGACTGCCATTGTTGTCGCAGTTGTTCGGGCACACCATGTCAGAGTTCACGTGATAAAAAGGGTTCTCCGTCCACCTGCAACCCTCATGAAATCTATTATTATTTTTTGGTTCAATATGTATGTTGACGAAAAAGAGGCGATAGACGTTGAAGAGGAGGAGGCAAAGAAGGTAGGAGTAAAATTGCCCATGAAGTTTCCAAAGTCGTTGAGAATGTTAATAATAGTATTATTATTAGGATTTGGATCCGGTGCAATACCCTAGGTGTAATTGCTATCAATGGTTGAAATTGATAGTTGCAAAAAACAACTTTCAATCTCAACCATTGATTAAAAAAAGTTAATAAAAGTAAAAAGTAAAATGTAAAAAAAAAATTTGTGAGAGAGGGGAGGGTGAATTGCACCCGGTGCAATACCCTAAGTATTACACCTTATCCAAATCCTTATTATTACTACTCAATGAACCCTTTACCCTTCTACACAATTTGATAATGAGGAATTCGATTATGTGAGAAAGGACAATGCCAATGTCAATAGAGGTAAGAAGAGGAAGAGAAAACCAATAAAAGCGCAATTGTTTGAAGTCAATAATGTAGAGCATAATTGGATTTTTTTTACATGACTGTTTTCATTGGAGGAGTGGTGTTGGAAATGTGATTTTGAATTATCATAAACTAGTTGCATATCCACGCGTTGTGCGTGATAATTTTTTTTAAGATGGTTTCATTAAATATTTTATTAATATTATAATTTTAGTTATTAACCATTGATTTTTCATTAGTTTTTAAGTTAATAAAAAATTTAAATATATCTTTTTTTTTTACCTTTACACACACACACACACACACACACACAGACACATATATATATAGTGAATCTTTACACATACTCTTAAGAAAACTCTATATATTCAACTTTTTTGGATGTGTAAAATTATAGACTACTACTCCATAATGATAGTGACTAATTAATTTTATATATTTTTTTAGTGATCTTATTTGTAAACATTTTTCACCATTATCATATATTTATTAACTGATGACTTGCACAACAAAGACAATAAATGAGAGATAGCATTGTTCATTAGATTTTCGAAAGTAATAGTGTATGGAAATTATATATATTTATATGTATATATATTAAATAAGGTTAAATGAAATGTCAAAAAATGGATTTTTTAATTTTCTAGCTTTATTTAATTTCTTATGTAATTTCTACTACTATCAGAGAACATCTCTTTTTCAGTTATGATTAATATGGTTTCCATAGTTAGAGTTTGATTAGTTTTAAATTTAAATTTAGTACTATGATTGTATTTAATTGTTGATTGTTGATTTAATTTTTTAAGTGAATTTAATGGTTGATGTTACTACACTCTATTTTATTTTTTACTTCTCCTTACAACCTCTTTGTTTTCCAATCAACGATTACTAATTGACGTTTAATTTTTTTTCTTTATCTACTCTTTATAATTTTGTATTGGTTTTTTTCTATACCATCTCTCTCTCTCTCTCTCTCTCTCTCTCTCTCTCTCTCTCTCTCTCCTTTGCCAACCTATCATTTTCCAAAATTTGATGATGATTCTATGATATTAAATATGCATTATTAGGTTTTTTTTTTTTTTTTTAATTTAGTGTTTCTAACTTGATTTATTTTGTATTTCATTCTTCCATGCATTGGGTGTGAGAATGAGTGTTTCCCTAGCATTACTTCATGTAGGGACATAAATCAAGCCTTGGGCCCAAATGCGTGACCGGGCTGGCCCAAATGGCCTATACAATAAATTTTTAGAGAGTGGGTTTGAAGCTTGGACCTCCTGGGGTGGTAGTAAGTGATGGCGTTTGGGCTGAGTTTACTATTGGTGCATTTCGGGCTGGCGGTGTGACTTTGGCTTTCCTCGGACGTGGGCCGAGGAGTCTCAGTCCTTGCTTCCTTTGTCCTTTCTAGGAGGAGAGAATATACTTGGTGGAAAAAATCCAGATCCCTTTCCAGTGGTTTCCCCTTCTCTATTTATACTCCCCATTCCTGGTTCCCATTCGTCTTGTCCCTGAAAACGCTCCTCAATGGCTATAAAGTTGACCGCCGTCCCCTCAGAAGTCACCTCCCCATTAATGCGGCCAGGCGGGTAGGTGGGAAGTCTTTAATGTGGTGGAATTAGCTTTATGTAGAGCACGTCCCACTTGTCCCCCTCCTCGGCATCCCGTTGAAGCTCTGTATGACTTATTGGGCTTCAGGAGCTCTTCCTTGGGCGCCATGCCGCGCTCCTCGGTCCTTGATGCTGTTGTCTGAGGATACCCTTTCCTCGGGCTCTTTCTCCCCACAGGCTAACCCCCGGTCGGTGGGCTCTTGGGCTCCCGTTTTAGGAGGCCTCATTCTCGATTTACGGCCCATTGGCGAAGTCTGCGTCCTCGGACCAGGCCCAAGGCCCACGTAGTGTTTCGACATCTTTGCCCCCCCCCCCCACAATAGCCCCTTAAAAAGTCATTTGACTCCAAACCGAGGAGGCAGATGGGTTTTTGACCTGCGAATCCTCATCCACGTGGCCTCTTAATTGTTACATGTGCGAAATCCACCTGCGCCTTCTGGGAAGACCTTTGACGCTTCGTGATACACAACGCCTGCATTAATTGCACTGAGTAACTCCCTATCACGCACGTTCAACGGTGAGATGTGGATCTAGTGGCTCAGGTTTACTCCCAAAAATTTGAGCGGGATGTTTCTCATGAGCCATCGCCCCCAATCACCCAAAACGCTTTGGTAGTCGTGATGTTCACCATTTCTTCCAAGGAGCAAACATATTCTGGAGTTATTCAATCTCTCTCTCTCTTTCAAGAAGTTCTCAAAAGTTCGCGCACCTTTCTCCTGTAAGTTCTTCCTCTCTTCGAACCTTCCTCTCCTCGGCTGTCAATCTTCCTTCCATTTCGCCGTAACTCTTTACCTTGATTCTCAACCCAATGGGTAGATTTAAGTGTCTAGTTGATATGGCTTCTAACATGGAAGGATTCCGGGCCAAATACCACATTCCTCCGGAAGTGGGCCTGAAATACTGCCCCCTAGAGGCCGTAGCAGATTCTAGGCAAGAGGGTTAGGTAGTCATCCCTATAATCGCCTTCCTAGAGGGTGGGATGACTCTCCCTATGAAGGACATGACCAGCGAGTACCTTCGTAACCATAGGTTGTGTTTAGATCAGTGTACACCCAACATGTTTAGGATATTAGGCTGCGTCAATGCCCTGAACGAGCAGATGGGTCTGCTCTTTACATGGCACGATGTCATTTACATGTACGAGTGCCACCAGTTGAGAGACACCAGCTATTACCTCAAGTCAAGGTCTAACGCCGTCAGGCTCATCTCCTGTTTGCCCAAGTCCAATAAGGGCATGAAGGATGACTACCTTATCGCCACCGGGCGGTGGTATGACGGTCCCCATTGCCCAGTGAGCGAGGGACAGCCAGGTGTGATTTCCCGGGACTTAGGAGCTTTTGGTTCTTCCCCTTCTTTCTTTTTTTGTTTTGCCCCTTTATGCTCCCCTTGGTAGATTCGTTGCCATTTGCTGCTTTTCTTTACTGGATTTGTCACTAGTATCTAACCATGTTTGGCTCCTTTGCTGTCTTCCTTGCAGACAAACGGCACACTTCTCCTCACTTGGACGACGTTAATATCTCTGACCTAAACAAGGTTCTGAGATTCGAGGTCTTTGTAACCGAGGATTTGCAGGTGAGGGCCGCCCACCTTATATTGGGGTACGAACCCATATCAAAGGTTTTTGGTGAGGTTGAAGACACTATCGTCGCTGGCGATCGGAGACGCGCGAGAATAGATGTCCGCTACCCCGAGTTCCTCGCCCCTTGGGCTATTTCAGACATGCCGTCCACCATCCTGTACGACCGAACCGTTGAAGCTATCCCTTTGGCAGCGCAGCGGGAGGACCATATCGTTCGAGAAGAGTCTGCAGCTTCCCCCCCATCCCTTGACAAAGAAATCGACCGGTTCCGCCTAGAGGAGGCCGAGAGACCATTGGGGGGCCACGTGGTCAACATCTCGGATGAGGAAAAGGGCAATTCTAATAGGAACTCCGGTATCAAAGGCTTAGTTATTGCCCGACCAGAGGATTCCTCTAAGGAAGACGACGACATGGCATCTTTGAAACAGCTTTTTGCCAGAAAGAGGGGCGTCCAAGTCTCCAAGGTGGACGCTTCGGGGTCCCAGCCGAGGTTGCCTCCGCCTCTGCCTCCACCTCCCCCTCCCTTTGACCCATTCCTTCCTCCCTCTAACGTTCCAAAGAAGAGGAGGAACGAGAATGAGGAGGTAGATAGGGAGAGGGAAAAGAAGCAAAAGCACCAAAGGCAGCTACAACAGCAACAACAGCAAGCTGCTAAGGGTGGGGGGCGAGCCTCATCCGTCGATAGCGGGGAGATCCGCGGGCAAGCTGAGGTCCACCGAGGGGAGTCCAGCTGGTCCCCCGCTCTAAAGGTGGATGGGGCTCCGGTGTCTCTCTCGGCAAGCATCAGGGATTTTCAGAGAGGTCACGCCTCTCACCTGGCCAATGCTCTAGAATAGCCCCTCCTCCAACCTAGAGACATGGAGGACCTGGGGATGATGGGTTGGACGTGCCTCTTCCTTTCCCTTAAGAGGAACCTGGGCCTGGTACGCGCTATCCCTCTAGTTTGTTGCTGTCATTTTGGTCTTAGTGTATGTTAATTTTTTGTTTACTGTGTATCCATTGGAATTTCCCTCCGCAGGCCATCTAGGAGGCTTTTGCTACCGATGCGTTGGTGGAGCATTACTAGAACTAGGTGGGGGCCGAGCAGTCGGCCAAGGCGGAGGTTGAGAAAGAGCTGGGTCGTGCCGAGGTGGAGAAGGCTGACTTAGCCACCAAATTGTCTTCAGATCAAACTGAGAGGAGGAGCCTGGATGCGGGCTTAAAGACGACGACGGCTCAGATGGAGAGCCAACGCAAGCTATTGCACCAAAGGGACGAGGCACTGTCCAAAGTAGGGCAGGAGATCTCGAACTTAAAAAGAGAGCTTGCGTAGGCCAAAGAAGCGGCTCAAACCATAAAAGAGACCGTGGAGGCCGCCACAAAAGCTGCCTACAACGAAGGGGTCGAGGCGACGGAGAACCGCCTGATCGATGAGCTGGCTGAGCTGTGCAGGGAATACTGCCAGCAAGTTTGGGCAAAAGCCCTAAATGCTATGGGAGTCCCCGCCAACTCCGAGTGGAGGACAGCAGAGAATGTTTGGTATCCCGAGGATATCAGGCTTATCGAAGACGCTCCTGCCACATTGGTTGCTCTTGAGACTATGGCCCCAACGCTGCCTCCCTCCTCTCACGAGCAACTCCCGCCCCCTGAAAAGGTTGTTGCCTCTAATGAGGGGGCCGAGAAGGGATCGGGCGAGCCGGCTGTTCAGGTCATACCTCCACCCAAGCCGAAGGATAAGGGGAAGCAAGTCTAGGACTCGTCCGAGGCCGAGCTGAAGTGGATTGATGTGGAAGGCCAAACCAAAGAGCCCTTAACCAAGTCGGAGAAGGATCCCCTATTGAAGATAAAGGGATAGCCCCCCCCCCCCTCTTTTGTAGATTTTTTAGTATCTTTCTTTGTAATTCCTTTCCTTCAGCCTTCTTGTAAACAGTTTTTAACGAATTTCTGTGTTTTGCTTCTGATAATATAACTTTCGTGCTTGGTTATGTTTATTGCTGTACACTTTGCCTTGTTGCATGTGGACCCCGACGTAATTGGGTTAATGGATAAATAGCTAATTGCGAATAAGCGTGCTCGAAAATCAAGGCGGTAGCAGCCTTTACATAATGGTAGTCAGACCATGTGTAGTTCAATGATTAACATTAACACTTAGTTAAAGAATGAATTGCATGTTAAATTTTTCTAAGGTAGAAGGTCCGAGGACCTAGCTTAGCCTAGGTTGACATTAACACTTAATGAAAATGAATTGTGTGTTAAATTTTCTCGAGGCAGAAGGTCCGAGGACCTGGCTTAGCCTAGGTTGACGTTAACACTTAATGAAAATGAATTGTGTGTTAAATTTTCCCAAGGCAAAAGGTCCGAGGACCTAGCTTAGCCTAAGTTAGCGTTAACACTTAATGAAAATGAATTGTGTGTTAAATTTTCCTAAAGCAGAAGTTCCGAAGACCTGGCTTAGCCTAGGTTGACGTTAACACTTAATGAAAATGAATTATGTGTTGAATTTTCCCAAGACAGAAGGTCCGAGGACTTGGCTTAGCCTAGGTTGACATTAACACTTAAAGAAAATGAATTGTTTGTTAAATTTTCCCAAGGCAGAAGGTCCGAGGACCTGGCTTAGCCTAGGTTGACATTAACACTTAATGAAAATGAATTGTGTGTTAAATTTTTCCAAGGCAGAAGGTCCGAGGACCTGGCTTAGCCTAGGCTCACATTAACACTCACGCATAGTTTGGTGATAGAGATTGACACATTAACAATTAGCACGATACAATAATATCCAAATGCTTGGCGTGTATGCCTTTCATTAATAGTAGTACCTTCGGAGGTTGTTTATATTCCAGGGTCGTTTTACAGGTTTGTCTTCTAAGTCAGCGAGATAATATGACCCTATGCCGGCCACTGAGGTTATACGGTAGGGCCCCTCCCAGTTTGGTCCTAATTTTTCCTACCCCTAGTCCTTAGCAGTTCCAACAACTTTTTTCAGGACTAAGTCTCCTAGAGCGAGGGGCCTAGATCTCACGCGAGAGTCGTACCCCCGCTTGAGCTTCTGCTGGTAGCAAGCTAGTCGGACCATAGCATTTTCCCGCCTTTCTTCCACCAAGTCCAAACCTTTCAGCAGCATGTTGTCATTAGCGTCTGGGGTGAAAGACTATGCCCTCATCGTCGGGAACCCCATTTCTACAGAGATCACAACCTCGGCGCCATACGCCATTGTGAAAGGTGTTTCCCCTATGGACCTTCGCGGCGTAGTTCGATAAGTCCACAGTACGTGTGGCACCTTATCCACCCATCTGCCCTTCGCATCGTCTAGTCTTTTCTTGAGCCCATTGACTACCGACTTGTTGATTGCTTCAGCTTGGCCATTCCCTTGCGGGTAGGCTGGGGTGGAGTATCTGTTTGTGACAAAGTCTCCACAATACTTTCTAAAGGCTTTGCTGTCAAACTACAGTTCGTTATCCGAGATGAGAGTACAGGGGATCCCGAACCTGGTGATGATGTTTTTCCAGACGAATTTCTTTGTATCCACGTATCGGATATTCGAGAGGGGCTCAGCTTCCACCTATTTGGTGAAATAGTCTGTCTCGACGAGCAACCACCTCTTATTGCCTGCTGCCCTCGGAAATGGTCCCACTATGTCTAAGCCCCACTGTGCAAACGGCCAAGGGCTGGCCAAAGGGTTAAGGACACCCTCAAGCTGGTGGATGTTGGGAGCGAATCTCTGACACTGATCGCATTTTTTCGCGTACTCCTGCACCTCTCTTTGCATGTTTGGCCACCAGTACCTCTGTGTAAGGGCCCTGTGAGATAGTGATCTTCCGCCCGTGTAGCTACCATATATTCCTTCATGCAACTCCTCCAAGAGCTGCTCCGTTCCTTCCGGATGCACACACAGTAGGTAGGGCCCCGAAAAGGAGCGTTTATAGAGCTTCTCGTCCTCGGATAGCCAAAACCGCGGAGCCTTTCTACGGATCTTGTCTGCCTCAGACTTCTCCCCTGGCAGAGTGTTGTGTTTAAGGAAAGACACTATAGGGTCCATCTAACTGGGTCCCGCTCTGACCTGGTGGATCCAGAGGGTATGGCAATCTGGCCCGGCTGGCCTAAACAGGTCCTCAACAAGAATGACCCGAGGAAGGCCTAGAGCCGAGGAAGTTGCGAGTGTGGCCAGCGAGTCGGCATGGGTATTACCGCTCCTGGAGACATGCGATAGTGCAAAAGACTCGAATTTGGCCTGCAAGTGCTTGGCGCGGGCTAAATACTCTTGCATTCTCAGTTCTCTGGCTTCCAATTTCCCTTCCACCTGGCCGACCACCAGCTGCGAGTCTAAGAACGCCTGCACCGTCTTTCCTCCCCATCTTTCGTACCATGTCCATTCCCACTAGCAAAGCTTCGTACTCGGCCTCATTATTAATAGCCGAAAACGCTATCTTTAAAGACTTTTCCACAACGATTCCATCCGGGGATATCAAAACTACTCTTACGCCCGAACCTCTCTGGTTGGAGGCTCTGTCCACGAAAAGCTTCCACACCAGAGGTTTCTCACATGAGATTACGCCAACTGGTCTTCCGTCCATGCCCCATCCCTCTAGGCTTTCCTTTATGGAAGGCTCAGCGAACTCCGCCACTAGGTCAGCCAGGACTTGCCCCTTCACAGAGGTACGGGGCATGTACTTGATGTTAAAGGCTCCCAGGACAGTTCCCCATTAAGCGATTCGGTTGGAGTAGTCAGTACTCCACAGCACGGATCTAAGTGGGAGCTGGGTCAGTACGACAACAGTGTGGGATTGAAAGTAGTGCGGGAGCTAGTGCATTGTGTGCACCACGGCTAGAATCGCCTTCTCTAACGGCAGATACCGAATCTCGGCCTCCTGCAGGGACTTGCTGGCATAATAGACTGGTTTCTGTATACCTTCATCATCCCGTATCAGAACCAGGCTGACGGAGTGGGCGACCACCGCTATGTATGCGAACAGTACCTCATCCTAATCGGGGCGAGACATTATGGGCGGCCGAGAGAGGTATTCCTTCAGCTACTGAAAGGCCAAGGAACATTCCTCGGTCCATTCGAATCCCTTCCATTTGTTCAACAGCTGGAAGAAGGGTCGGCACCTGTCCACGGACCAGGAAATGAACCTATTGAGGGCAGCTGTCATCCCTCCCAGCCTTTGGACCTCCTTCGGGTTGCGAGGAGGTTGCAGGTTATATATTGCGGTGATTTGGGCGGGGTTGGCCTCAATATGTCTATGAGTGAGCATATAGCCCAGAAATTTGCCAGACCCTACACCAAAGGAGCATTTGGAGGCGTTCAAACGTAACTTGTGCTCCCTCAAAGTTTGGAATGTGCTGTTCAGGTTGGCCACATGCTCCAACACAGCCCTGCTCTTCACAACCATGTCATCCACGTATACTTCAACAGTTTTTCCTAACTGTGCCTCAAACATCCGGGTCATCATCCTCTGATAGGTGGCCCCTACGTTTTTCAAGCCGAAGGGCATCACCTTGTAATGGTAATTACCGGTGGGGGTAACAAAGGCCGTTTTCTCTTGGTCCTCCGAAGCCAAGGGTATCTGGTGGTACCCTTGAAAGGCGTCTAGAAAACTCATTCGAAGGTGGCCGACCGTCGCGTCCACCAACTGATCTATGTGAGGCATTGGGAAGGAGTCTTTGGGGAAGGCTTTGTTCAGGTCCTTGAAGTCCACACAAACCCTCCATTTCCCACTCTTCTTCTTTACCACGGCTGTGTGTGCTAGTCACTCAGGATAGAACACCTCCTTGATAGCCCCAGCTCCCTTAAGTCTGATGACTTCTTCTTTAACGGCTTCAGAATGCTCTTTGGAAGAGCGTCGAGGGGACTGCCTCTTCGGCATGGCAGCCGGGCTAACATGCAGGTGGTGGAAAATGAAGTTCGGGTTGATCCCAGGCACCTCGTACGCATCCCATGCAAACACGTCAATGTTCTCCTTCAAGAACGCGACTAGTCCCTCTCTCTCCTTGGCTGGCAACTGGGTTCCTACCTAGAAGAACATATCTGGGTCGTTATCCACGAGAACTTTGTCTAGCCTCTCGCACGCGGGCTCTTCCGCCACTGTTCCCACTGTTGTGGCAGAAGAGGCTAATTGCTATTGGGTCGGCGCAATTAGGGCCGCAGATTCAAGTTCCAGCTTGCGCGTAACTGCGGCCGTTAGGCACTACCTCGCCTCGGATTGACTCCCAATAATTTCTTTGACTTGGCCGCCAAAAGGGAACTTTACCTTGGAGTGGAGAGTGGAGGAGACAGCCTCTAGAGCGTGCAGCCAGGGTCTCCCCACAATGGCCGTGTAAGGAGAGTAGGCGTCGACCACGATGAAATCCACTTTTACCACTACTGGGCCTGACTGTACAGGCAACCTGATCTGCCCCTTCGGGACGACTGCTTTTCCCTCGAAGCTTATCAGTGGTGAGTCGTAGGCCGAAAGGTCCTCTTCCCTCAGGTTCAACCCCTTGTACAGGTCAGGGTACATAATGTCTGCGCCACTTCCTTGATCCACCATTACCCTTTTCACATCGTAACCTCCGATTCTTAACATTATGACCAAGGTATCGTCGTGTGGTTGGATGGTTCCCGCCTTATCCTCGTCCGAGAATCCCATCATCAGGGGTCCGTTACCCTTAAACTTCTTTGGCTTGGAGTTAGGACTCTTGGCAAAGGCTCGCGCCACGAACATCACCCTAGAGGGGCAGGAGCCAGTCCTCCCAAGAGCAGCGAGGATGATGTTGATGGTTCCCAAAAGGGGCCTGGGGGTGTGGCGACCGTGATCTGCTGGCCTCGGATGTTCTTCCTGCCCATCTGGCCGATACAAGAACTGCCTTAACTTTCCCTCCTTCGCCAAATGCTCCAGATAATTTCATAAATTTCTATAGTTCTCTGTCGTGTGGCCGTTTTCTTAGTGATACTGGCAGTGGAGATTCTGGTTGCGCTTTGTAGGGTCTCTTATCATCTTGCTGGGCCACCTGAAGTAGGGTTCGTGACGGATTTTTTCAAACACTCACTGTATGGGTTCGCGGAACACGGCGTCGACCACCTGCGTAAGTGTCGGATGAGATTGACCAACGAACTCCCTCCTCGGCCTATTATTGCCGTATCGGTCCGACCTGAAATCCCTTCTCTCTTGAGGGATAACCTTCGCCTTCCCCTTTACTTGCAGCTGATCCTCCTCAACTCGTGTGTATTCATCGATGTGATCCATGAGCCAAAGCACGCTCTTGACAGGTCTTTTGGTCAGCGACTTCCTCAGGTCGTGCTCGTTCGGGAGGCCGACCTTGAAGGTGCTTATGGTGACTTCGTCGAAATCCCCATCGGTTTCATTGTACATCTCCTAATACCTGTTGGTATACGCCTTGAGGGTCTCTCCTTCTCTCATGGCCATGGATAACAGTGAATCCAGCGGCCGAGGTACCCTACTGCACGTGATGAACCATGAGCTAAATGCCCTGGTAAGCTCTATGAAGGAATCGACAGAACTTGCCTTCAGGCCGTTGAACCACCTCATCGCGACAGGTCCCAGACTGGAGGGGAAGACTTTGCACATCAGGGTCTCATTCTTTGAGTGCACTGCTATCCTCTAGCTGAAATGGCTCGCGTGTTCTACTGGGTCTGTCCTTTCGTTGTAAATGGTGAAGGTTGGTTGGGTGAACCGTCTCGGAAGCTTTCCCTTCTCAATCCTCCAAGTGAAGGGCGATTTGGAAATCTGGTGGAGTGCCTTGCTCAGCGCATTGTTGGCCAGACATTTGGAGGATGTCCTCTTATCCTTAGGTTCGCGATGGCGTTCGTCCTCGTGAGAGGAGGATTTGTTAGGGGGGATTCTTAACCTGGAGCTGCCGAAGCTGCTGCTAGAATCTGCTAAAGACCGGTCTGAAGGAGAGGGCGTGCGTCGCAGTGCGAGGATCACTTGTCCCCCTCCTCGGTGTCCCGTTGAAGCTCTGTATGACTTATTGAGCTTCAGGAGCTCTTCCTTGGGCGCCATGCTGCGCTCCTCGGTCCTTGATGCTGTTGTCCGAGAATACCCTCTCCTCGGGCTCTCTCTCCCCACAGGCCAACGCCTGGTCGGCGGGCTCCTGGGCCCTCGTTTTAGGAGGCCTCATTCTCGATTTACGGCCCATTGGCGGAGTCTGCGTCCTCGGACCAGGCCCAAGGCCCACGTAGTGTTTCGACATCTTTGCCCCCCCACGTAGTGTTTCGACATCTTTGCCCCCCCCCCCAACTTAATGTGGATAATTTTATTTATTTAATTTAGGCAAAATATTATATTTAAAATTTTTTAAAATAAAAAAGGAGTAGAAATATAAATAATTTAATGATATATATGGGAGATGTGGCTGAATTTAAATGTTAAATAAAATGATATGAGAAAAAAATAAAAATAAAATACATAACAATAAACACTAACTTATCCAAATAATTCTATGTAATTTAATAATAGTACATTCTTATATACTATTGTTAATTATTTATAATGCAATACGATAATATTTAACAATCAAAGTCATAAAAAAAAAAAATAAAAAATTTAAAACACAAAACTAAATCCCATCAACTAGAATAGAGTTCTAAAGAATACAAAACTTTATCAAGCTAAAATAGAAGATGCAAGAAAAATAAAAATAAAAATCCACCAAAAAATTGATGGAGAAAGAGTGGGAAACAACCACTTTTTTGAGAGAGAAAATTATGTAAAGAATGGAAGAGTGAATGACAAATTTATACTAAGAGGATGATAAAAAAAAAAAACAAAATAAAGGAAGATAAAAGGAAAGAGGAAGGGTGATATCAAGGTAGAATGTTTGGGGAGATGAAAAGGTAAAGAGAAGGAGAAATGTTGGAGAAAGTGTAAATGTTAAAAAAAAAAAAAATTGAGTACAATTTGATGAACACAATTTTCTTTTATTTGAATTTAAATAAAATATTACATTTTTTTAAACAAAAAAAAGAAAATATAAATAACTTAATGATAAGGAGGATGTGGTTGAATTTCAATATTGAGTAAAATAGAAGAGAAGGAAAAAAAAAAAAAAAAGATATAACAATAAACACTAAATTATCCAAATTATGCTAAGTAATGGAATACTATTTTATTTTTGTCTACTATCTTTAATTTTTTATAATGTAATCGGATAAAATTTAACGATCAAAGAGCAAAATAATAATAATAGTAACTTAAAACAAAAAACTAATTCGTATCAACCTAAATTAGAGTTCTTAAGAACACAAAAATTTATCAACTTAAAACAGAGATGCAATAAAAAATAAAAATTCACCAAAACATTGAGAGAGAGAGAGAGAGAGAGAGAGAGAGAGAGAGAGAGAACTATGTAAAGAATGGAAAATAGTAACAAATTTATAGTAAGAGGGAAGGGACAAGAAGAGACAAATAAAGGAAGACGAATAGAAATATTAAAGTAGAGGGTAGTGGGGAGATGAAAGGTAAGAGAAGAAGAAATGTTGAAAAAATAATAAATATTTAAAAAATAAGTGAATGTAAAAAAATTATAGAAAATTGGAAATAAAAAAGAAATATATATATATATATATATATAGATGTTAAAACAGACAAAGATGAATATGTAAGTTAATAATCTATTTATATATATATATTGTAAAAAAAATAGAAATAAATAATAAATAATGATTATGTGGTGAATGACGTGGTAATAAGGTGGCGCAATAGAAACTCAGCAGCAATAAATGTCACGCTTCAACTTTTAGTAATATATAGATTTGTGAGTGCTAATGTGGGGAAAATTGGATTTTTGTACATGAATGCTTTTGTGGGGGGTGGGGTGGGTTGTTGAAATGTGCGTTAAGATTATTGTAAATTTGTGTTTATGTTTGTATTATATTTTAGCATTGGAGGGGTTTTTTTTTTTTTTGAACTTATATAAATTATTTTATTTTTATTTAACGCTCTATTTGTTTCGAAGTAAAATATTTACAAATGTAAAATATTTTACATGTAAAATATTTTCAGTAAAATATTTTCATTTTACCGTGTTTGATTGTCAACATGAAAATGCAGTGAAAATCATTTTTCAATTGTATGCTTCACTATAAAATAATTTTTTTTCCATACTTCTCAAAATCAATTGGTGCATAGACCATAAAAAAAAAAAAAAAAATGGTGCACAAACCTATGTAGTGTGCACAGACCTTCAACAAAAAAAACTAGTGCACAAACCTGTGTAGTGTGTACAGACCTCAACAAAGAAAAATTGGTGCACAGACCACCACCACCCCCCCTCCTCCCAAAAACTCCACATGGGAAGGAAAAACAACCACCAACCATTGAAAAAACAGCTACCAACCAACAAACCACCATTGACCACTCAAATGACAACCACCATCAACCAAAAATCCAGATTGGAAAAAAAAAAAAAAAACAGATCGGAAAAACAAGCCAAAAGACAACCACCATCAACCAAGAAAAACCTCCACGAACTTAGATCGAAAACCCAAGAAACAAAGAACATAATTTGAAAATCTAAGCCCAGCGGAAGCAAGATTGGGTAGCCACCAAAAACTTAAGATCATCGTCAGATCCAAGGTGGTGCAAGAGAGAAGGGAGGAAGGATTTGTGTAGAAGAGACATGATGAGGTTGGTAGTGCCAATGATGGCGGTTGGTGTTGGTCAGTGTGTTGGCAACGGTGTGAGATGGGTGGAGATGAAAGGGTTGTGGCCTTGTAACTTGTGAGTGAGAGAGCTGAGAGATGGAGAGAGGAAGAACTGAGAAAGTTAAGAGAGCAGAAGCTGATAGAGTGTCGGGTGTGAGAGGAGAAGAAATTGTAAAATGTTTTACCGATTTTGTAAGTGTAAAATATTTTACAGTTTTTGCCTTTGATTTTTTCTTTGACTGAAAATATTTTACATTTAACTAATTATTTTACTGCAAAATAAACATGGTAAAATGTGAAAATATTTTCTTGAAAATATTTTACATTAAAACAAACAAAGCATAAGTGTTTTTGGCATGTGTTTTGTCGTGGGTGAGGTTAAGTTTGAATAAATGGCAGTGTTAGTATTGGCCTCCATGGCTAGTAGGAACGAAACTATGTTTTGGCATTGGGGGGAAATGGCCCCTTTAAAGTTTTTGGAAAATAGAATTTTATACATTTGACCTCAAAATATATTCTAATATTTGTCTGACCTTCCTTTTTGGCAAGTGTTTTCATTCCTTGTTCACGTTAGTTGACAAACTAGGTTATTTCCTCTATCTACCATTAATTTATTACAAAACCATGTAGTTTTGTTTAGAAGCAATTTTTATCATGTCCAATTAATGAATATCAAATCCTGCAATGAAATACAAGTCACAAGTAGCCCAATAAAAAACACAGAAGCTAAATAAAAACGCCACCTCATCTCTAACTTAGCAATAACCAAACAACCCACATATTTATTACTAGTCCCCAAATCATTCTCATTCCTTTCTTGTAACCAAACAACATCTAACTCAAACCAGCCATCGGAATGCAAAAATCTACCAAATCTAATGCCATAGCTATTGTAGAAGGAAAAATTTTAAGCCAATTATAAAATGCCACATCAAAATTTAGTGACAAATCTAAATTAATGTCATTAAATTAATTAAATCAAATGATAACATGTGTCATTGAAATTGACATCACATTGGCATATTAAAATTCGTCACGTGTTATTTGGCCACAAGATAAAGATAAATTTCCTTTTCAAAGTTTATGGATAATTATCTTTATCAAAATAGATAAATAGAGATAATTATGTCTAAGTAAAGTTTGGGCCAATCAAGGGTCTACTACATATTTTCAAGCATATCAATTCAAAGTGGAGCTTATCCTTTGAAAACACTATAAACAAAGGATCTTTGAAGAACTCGAAGAATCTTTAAAGAACTTAAAGAACATTCAAAGGGCTTGAAGAACTTGAAGGACAACAAATCTCTAACAAGCTCAAAGCCAGAGATTCGTTATAAAGACCATTCTATCCATCTTCCAACCAAATTGAAGAAAATTTCGCCGAGTTAGGACCACAACGAAGATAGAATCAGAGGAGCACTTTTTATAAAAGTATATATAAAAAAAAAGAGATTGTGCTCACTACTTGATTAATACAAAATTATATTCGTGGAACACATTTTTCAATTTTTTTGATTTTTTGCTATTGAGAAATTTTGTGTTTACAGCCACCACTACAAAACTCCACCAAGTATCTTCTAAAATCCTTTCTTCTTCCCTTTTCTCGCTTTTCTTTTCTTGCCTCTCATTGCTCTCTACTCAGTGGAAAGCATGAAGAAGAAGGTGTTGGTGCTAGTTAGAGCAGTGAGTGGCCAACACCAACAACCAGGTGTAGGGATCATCAATCTCGAGGCAAATTTGGCCCTTGAAAATGGATGAGAGTGACACTAACAACAATGCTATTGGTTTCACTATCTTGGCTTCATTCCTCTCTCTCTCTCTCTCTCTCTCTGTATGTTTATTTGTGTACATATTTGTAAGGAGGAGGTTAGTGGCTACTGATTGGGTGGCTTTGGTGGGTTTATTGACACCACTCAATCCATGGAGGCATTAGAACAAAATGTATTTTCAGTGACGAATATTTTCGTTACTAAAAGTCTAGTTTTTAGTCGCTAAGGACCCTCAGTGACGAAATCTACTAATTAGCGACAAAACTCATTTCGTCGCTATAAACCCATCACTAAAAGTCCTTGCGACGAAAAATTTCGTCACTAAAAGTCTGATTAGTTTAAAAAGAAAAAAAAAATTTTAGTGACAAAAACATTTTGTCACTAAATATTTTCCTTGCTAAAAATACTATTTAGCGACGAAAAACACTTTAGTATATTAAATCATATTTAGTGACGAAAAATTTCGTCACTAAAACTATTTTTGAGTACATATAGTGATGAAAAAGTTCGTCACTAAAACTATTTTTAAGAAAAATCTAGCCACATATAGCGATTAAAATTTTTGTCACTAAAACTATTTCTTACAAATTTTTGCTACATTTAGTGACGAAATATTTCATCACTAAAAAATTTTTTGGTTGCTATATTTGGTGATGGAAAATTCATTGCTAAAACTTATTTTCTATTTTTATTTTTTTCATGGCTTTGATATTAACCTATAACCTGTCATTACATTATTAAAACCTCACATTTGAATAATACATTTATTTCAACAACACATTTATTGAAAAAACGATCCATACATTCCACAAGTAAAATAATAAAACAAGTATCCAATTCAAATTTCTTCCATACAATAATTGTTTGCAACACATACAATAACACAAGATGTTTTATAACAATACAAAAAGTGTAGCATAAGAAAATTAGGACCAATAGAAGATGTCCTCAAATGTCTTCAACTAAAAGCCACTAATAAGAAATCTGCACAAATATAAAAACAATACTACATTAAAATCGTAAAGTAAAACATTAGCTACGTTATAAGAAACATTTCTATCAATGCATTAAGAGTAGCCACACCAATGAATTAAAATCACAACTCCTAATATATAAGTTGTAGAAAGCAAATATAGACTTTCAAGTGTAATATGATACAATATGAATTTAAAAACACACAATATGAAATTAAAAATACTCCCAATATGAATTTAAACCACCTTATAATATCATGCAAGCCACCTTGCTCCAACATAACAACTCACCACAAAATTAATCACAAACATCACAAGTACAATGCTTACAAGTATTGAAATTGAATAAAGTAATATTCATCATATCTAATTAACAAGTTCCATTCACATTTTCAAGAAACTAAAAACACTCCTAATATGAATTTAAATCACCTTAAAATACCATGCAAGCCACCCACTTGCTCCAACACAATAACCCACCACAAAACTAATCACAAACATCACAATTATAATGTGTTTATAAGTATTGAAATCAATTAAAATACTACTCATCACATCTAATCAACAAGATCCATTCACATTTGAAAAAAACTAAAAACATTCCCAATATGAATTTAAACCAACTTATAATACCATGGAAGCCACTCGCTTGCTCCAATACAACAACCTACCATAAAACCAATCACAAACATCACTAGTACAATGTTTACAAGTATTGAAATCGAATAAAGTACTATTCATCACATCTAATTAAGTCCATTGACATTTGCAAGAAACTAAAAACAGAAACTAAAAACACTTCTAATATGAATTTAAATAATCTTATAACATCGCGCAAGCCACCCACTTGCTCCAACACAACAACCCACCACAAACATCACAGGTATAGTGTGTTTACAAGTATCGAAATCAATTAAAGTATTATTCATCACATCTAATTAACAAGGTCCATTCACATTTGCAAGTATTAGGTTCTAAGACTTTAGGGACTAATGTATTAGAACTTCAATGTGTATTGTGTTGGCAAACCATGATCAAAACATTTAGTCAAGGTTTAGAATTTCTTAAAGTTTGGTTTAATGTAAGTTTGGAATCGAGTAGTTGCAGGAAATTACTGTTCTATTTCTGCAAGGCTTGATCAATCGAAGAATAGACTCAATCGATCGAGAATCATGGACCAAGAATTTTCTGTAGTATTTTAAGTCAGCCCAAACAGCAGTTTGTTAGGACATATGTAGTTCAAGTCTGTGAACATATGTCACTATTTTATGTAATTGGCTTATCCTTAGACAAAACGCACTTTACTTGTAATTGGGTAGATTTAGGATGAGTTTAACACTTCAAGAAACAGAGGTTCAAGGTTAAGTGTTGAAGCCGTCAAAGTCTGTCCAAGAAACAAGCTAGGAAGTGCAAGTTTTTAAAGCTCGACACATACCTCGACAGATACATCTATCGAGCTTTAAAGGAGCTGTTTTGCCTGAGCCTCGACAGCTATCTCGACACCTTTCGACACCTCTATCTGTCGAGAATTAAAAGAAACAGATTTTCTGTTCTGTTTCAAGTCCAATCCGTGAGTGTGTCTTTGGGACTTCTTTTCTCCTAACCCTAGACATATAAAAGGATTATTTTAAGGGCCGTCAAGCAGGGAAGCAGAAGATACAAGTTGCACATTCTTTGAGAACTTGTTGTTCAGGCAATTTGTGATCTGACAGACAAAGTTCGTGCCCTAGTTCATCTCTGATGATTTGAAGAACTTTGCAGCCAACTCTCTCTCTCTCTCTTTAGTTGGTATTTGAAGTCGCGTACTGGGATCCGCGCATCTGGTTAGTCACGTACTTGGGAGCCGTGCATTGAAAGGAGAAACTGTCACTACAGAACAAGTTCAATTGGGTATTGGGGTAAGAGTTCAACTGTAGGTTGGTGAGGTACTTGGGATTCCTTACTTGTAACTGCTTGTTGTGATAATAGTGGAGTTTCGGGAGTGGTGACCTTAAATCACCCGGTGGGGTTTTTGCCGTAAGGGTTTTCCCCATTCGTGAACAAATCACCGTGTCATTTATTTTTCACTGCATTACTTAGTTTGGTGATTTGTTTGTGCTACCACGTGATATTGCATGTTAATTTGATTAATTAAGAACTGGGCTAATTAATTAATCTAAGTTATCACAAGGGGTCAACGCATTTGTGGCCTGTCACAGTTCAAGCCTATTAAGGAATAAGGTTTCAGATTTACTTCTTCTAGTATATAAAGGAAATCCTAAGCACGTTTTTGAAGGCTTTTTAGAGAGAGAGAAGAGTGTGCCTCTTTTATAGATCTAGGGTTTTGTACCCAAAAACTCTTTAGAGTCTTTGTTGTTTATGTTGTGTGTGTGAATTTTTGTGAGATCTAGAGGTGTTTGCCTTCATACATACTTAGGGTTATCAAGATCGAGATTGATGTCGAGAGCTTGGTGATCGTTTCGGTTGCTGCATAAAGAACTTCAAGAAATACAAGTGATGTACTTGTGGATGCTGTGGATCTGAGAAAGAAGTAGTCCGTGGACTCGGAGCTGTCACGTGGTCGTGTAGTAAGTTTCCTACTTGAGTTAGTAATAAGATGTTAGTAGTCTAAGTCACTATTGTGTAAACTTTAATTGTTTCATAGTGGATTCTTTTTACCTTGAGAATAGCTAGGTTAAATCCTCTCCAGGTTTTTTACCAGTTTGATTTTTTTGGGTTATCATATCGTTGTGTTCTTTATTTTCCGCATTTTACAATTATATGATATATTTGTATTAACCTAGATTTGTTTAGTTTGACTAAGTAATCACTTGGCTAATTAACTAGGTTAATCTGGTTGTGTTTTAAGGGGTTTAAAATGTTATAGCAAGAAACTAAAAACACTTCCAATATCAATTTAAACCACCTTATAACACTATGTAAGCCACCCGCTTGCTCCAACACAATAACCCACCACAAAACCAATAACAAATATCACAAGTACAATGCCTACAAGTATTGAAATCAAATAAAGTAATATTCATCACATTTAATTAACAAGGTCCATTTAAATTTGCAAGAAATTAAAAACACTCCCAATATGAATTTAAACTACCTTATAACACCATGCAAGTCACTTGCTCGCTCCAACACAACAACTCACCACAAAACCAATCACAAACATCACAAGTACAATGCCTACAAGTATTGAAATCGAATAAAATAATATTCATCACATTTAATTAACAAGTTCCATTCACATTTGTAAGAAACTAAAAACACTCTCAATATGAATTTAAACCACCTTATAACACCATGCAAGCTACGCGCTTATTCTAATACAACAACTCACCACAAAACTAATTACAAATATCACAAGTATAGAGTGTTTACAAGTATTGAAATCAATTAAAGTACTATTCATCACATCTAATCAACAAGGTTCATTCACATTTGCAAGAAATTAAAAACATTCTCAATATGAATTTAAACTACCTTATAATACCATGCAAGCCACTTGCTTACTCCAACACAACAACCCACCACAAAACCAATTACAAACATCATAAGTATAGAGTGTTTACAAGTATTGAAATCAATCAAAGTACTATTTATTACATCTAATTAACAATGTCCATTCACATTTGCAAGAAATTAAAAACACTCCCAATATGAATTTAAACCACCTTATAACATCATGCAAGCCACTCGCTTATTCTAATACAACAACCCACCATAAAACCAATTACAAATATCACAAGTATAGAGCGTTTACAAGTATTGAAATCAATTAAAGTACTATTCATTACATCTAATTAACAAGGTCCATACACATTTGCAAGAAATTAAAAACATTCTCAATATGAATTTAAACTACCTTATAATACCATGCAAGCCACTTGCTTGCTCCAACACAACAACCCACCACAAAATCAATTACAAACATCATAAGTATAGAGTGTTTACAAGTATTGAAATCAATCAAAGTATTATTCATCACATCTAATCAACAAAGTCCATTCACATTTGCAAGAAATTAAAAACACTCCCAATATGAATTTAAACCACCTTGTAACACCATGCAAGCCGCCCGCTTGCTCCAACACAACAATCCACCACAAAACCAATCACAAGTATTACAAGTATAGAGTTATATAGGTACTTAAATAGATTTTACTTACTATGATTAAGTTAAGTGTACAAGTTTGATTTGTTGGCTAAGCTTTGGTCTTTGACCTTCACAGATTTAAGCCTCTTTCTCTTCCCCCACAACAACCCAAACAATCACTAAACTTATCATCACATACAACCAAAAACCATTAAATATCTTCTAAAGTATATAAAAGGTGTTATATTTAATTTGATAGTTCTTAATGATTTCTTTAAATCTCAAAGGGACTTTATTTTTAATTGTTTTTTTAGTGAGGAATAAACATTTAATAAAAATTAAAAAAAAGCTTTCCAATACCACTTTCAGAAAACAGCCAAAACAATTCAAATTTTTTTTAAAATTCATCAAAATTTCCAAGCATAGTAATTCATAAATCACATTAACAAAATCAACAACAACAAGAAAAAATCAATTTCCTTTCATTTTATTATGGTCTTTTTTTTTTGGTGCTAGACTTTTTTCTTTTTTAATTCAATGCTAGCTGTAGACCATTAGCCAAAAAGAAAAACTTTGTGAAATGCTCTAACAAATAGAATCAACAATTACAACCCAACAAACAGAATCACACATAAAACCCCAAAAAGACTAAGAAAGAAACCAAATGCAGGAAAAAAAAAGCTTGATTTAAAAAATACTTTTAGAAAATTGAGAGAGAAGTAGTACCTCCTTGGGTTGTGTTTGTGATGGGTTTGTGAGGGGAAGGGAGGCGAAGAGTTGACGGCATGCTCAATTAGCTGTGGCATGCTTAGAGGGAGGAAGGAGAATTGGTGTGCTCAGAGGGAGAGGTCATGTGGCCATGGTGGAGACTGAACTGTGCTAAAGTGGTTGGGGTGGCGCCGCCCAAGCTGTTGCACTTGAGGTGGTTGCTGTAGATGCTAGTGGCGTAGGAGAAGCAGTTGTTGGCGTAGGTGCAGTTTGTGCAGTTTGTACAGGCCTAGACCCGACCCGACTAGTGTTGGGTAAGGGCGGGGAAGGAGTGGTGGGTAAGAGTGTGGAGAGCGAAGTCGTCGCGTTCGAGGACAGGGTGGCTGGAATTGGGCTGGATGGCTGGCCAGACAGTGAAGGGGCAATTGTTAGAATGAGACTTGGGTTTGTGGCTTTGGTGAGGGTGCATAAGATAAGAAATAAAAGGGGAAGCACTACAAAAAATTGTCCTATTGCAGCGTTTTTTTCCCAGCGCTTTTAAAAACGCCGTAATAGAGAAGCCTGTACTAGCGCTTTTTGAAACTGCTGGTATAGGAAACCCTATTACGGCAACTCAAAACCAGAACTTTATAAATTACTGCTATAGGAGGCCTATAGTGGCAGTTTCCAAAAACGTTGGTATAGGAAGCCCTATTGCAGCATTTTATAACTACCGCTATAGGTTAGGTTTATCGTTTTTTTAATTAATTTAATTTTTGAAACTATCCTATCCCAGCGCTTCAAAAGCCCTGGAATAGGGTGGACCCTATTCCAGCGCTCTAAAAGCGCTAGAATAGGATCACTCTATTTCCTTTGGAGAGAGACCTATCCTAGGGCTTTTGAAAGCACTCGAATGGGGTCCACCTATTCTAGCACTCCAAAAGCGCTAGAATAGGATTACTCTATGCCTTTATGGAGAAAGACTTATCCTAGTGCTTTTGGAAGCGCTGGAATAGGGTCCACCTATTTCAGCACTCCAAAAGCATTGGGATAGGATTACTTCATGCCCTTATGGAGAGATACATGTCTCAACGCTTTTGGAATTGCTGGAAGAGGGTCCACCTATTTTAGCGCTCCAAAAGCGTTGGAATAGGTCACCTATAGGGATTTTTTTTTTTTTTTTTTTTTTTTTTTTTTTTGAGAAACCACCTATAGGGATTTGTTAATTAACAAACGACCAATACTCCCTTAAACCTAGAAAAAGACCAAAATACCCTCCAAAACAACGAAAAAGAGCAAAAACACCCCCGCTACCTAGAAAAAGATCGATATACCTCCGAAACCTAATAAATTACTAAAATACTCCCAAAACATAAAAAATGACCCAAGCACCCCCTAAAACATCAAAAATGACCGAAGTACCCCTTGTGCCTAAAACTAGCCAAAATACCCTCGATTACTTGAAAAAGACCAAAATACCCCTATAAGTCTGATAAATGACCAAAATGCCCCCAAAAAGACAAAAAGTGTCCAAAACACACTTGACACCCAGGAAAAGACTGATACACCCCCGAAACATAAAAAATGACCAAAATACCCCTAAAACATCAAAATGAACGAAATACCTCCTAAGAGCTAGAAAATGACAAAAGTACTCCCCATGCCTGAAAAAGGTGGAAAACCCCTTGATTACTTGAATAATACCAAAATTTCCCTATAAATAAAAAAATGACTACAATGCCCTCGTAACCACCAAAAATGTCCAACATACACCCGATACCCAAAAAAAGACCAATGCACCGCAGAAACAAAAAAAATGATAGAATTACATCTGAAACCTAAATAATGACCGAAACACTCTCGAAAGCTTAAAAATGACCAAAAATGACCGAAAGTACATGAGAGTGCCCACTTGAAGGGAATAAGTTAGAAAGATAAAGGTTATTTAATTGAACTTGAGTGTGTTTTAATTGCAATACTAGTGATATTGTGTCATTCAACACTCTTTTGGAAATGACCTAGCTTACTTATAGGAGAAATGCAAAGTGTTAAGTGTAAAGCGTACTTGATTGTGTTTTAATTGCTAATGTCGCACTTGGCAATAATATTAGTGATATTATGTCATTTAGCTACTATATTGTTTAGTACACTAAAACATTGTGTGTTTCTTAATTCGTAGGATGGTGTCAGTGATTCTGCAGTAGATATCCAGTCTCTCAGTGCTCAACGCTTATCATTTGATGATACAAATTAGGTAATACTGTTGACCCTATTTTGGAGTAGTTACTGTGACATTTTGATATTATAATAAAGTTTCAAACTTTGATATATATATATATATATATACACACATCATAGTTGGAAACTTTATTATAACATTCTAGACAATTGGAATGTATTCTTTTGTGCAGGACTTTCTACATAGTAAGAATGTATTCTTTTATGCAAGATGTTCTACATAGTTGTGTAGAATGTACTATTTTGTTCAAAACATTCTAGACACTTGGGATGTATTATTTTGTTGATAACATTCTAGACATTTAGTTTGTTGGTTTAATGTGGTATTGTATTTGCTATTGGAAAATATGAATTGTGGTTCATTATAGGTGCTATAAAATATGTCTTGGAAAATACGTATTGTAGGTACATTACAGGTGCAAATTTTTTTTTAAAAAAATAATAATAAAAGACCTATTGCAGTGCTTTAAAAACCGCTGGAATAGGGTATGGGCATATGCCCTATACCGGCGGTTTTTAAAGCGCTGACATAGGCGGAGCTTATTGTGGCGGTTTAAAAGCACTGATATAGGTTGTATTTATATTATATCCATTGAAGACCTATACCAGCGCTTTTAAAAGCGCTGGCATAGGCACTATATACCTATACCGGCACTTCTTAATATAAAAAAAGCACTAATATAGGCCTTGAAATCCACGGGTACAAGTCTTCAAAGCTATTGGTCAGAAATTTCTTGACACAAGTAAAAGCACTGGAACAGGGTCTAAAAAGTGCTGGTACAGGTTTGGCAACCTTATATCGACTGTCATTGCGTGACGGTTGCAAGCACCAGGAAAAAAAAAAAAATGCCGGGAAAGGCATTTTTTGCCTATTTCGGTGCTTTTTGGGGCTATTCCAGTGCTTTGCAAACGTTGGGATAGCCCCATTATTTTATAGTGAAGTTATGAAATAAAAGGGGGAAGTGAAATAAAGGGACTATATTTGTAGTTAAGTCTTTAGCGATGACTATTTTCGTTGCTATTGCCTACTGTTTAGTTGCAAAAGGTATCAAGTTTTTTACATTTTTAGCGACAAAGGTCAATTCGACACTAAAGTACTCAGATTTTGTTAAGATTTTAAGAGACGAAATTCATTTTCGTTGCTATAGCATACTTTTAGTGATGGATTGTGATTTTGTCACTAAAACAATGAAATGAAAAACCATAATTATTTTTAGAGATGATTATCTTTTGTCGCTACTTCTTCCTTATAGTGACGAAAGAATGTTCGTCGCTGATACTATTCACAGCAATACCTACAGTGATGAAATATTTTGCCACTAAAAATTTCAAATTTTAGCGATGAAATATCATTGCTATAGATTAAAATAAGTTCGCACCAAAGTTTCCCCTACTGGTGCCCATTTTTCAGATTACAATAGCGATGAAAATTATTTTTTATCGCTAAATTTTATAGTTTTTTTTTTTTTTTTTATCATTATTAGTGACGAAATTCATATTTCGTTGCTAAATATGTATTTTTAGGGATGAAAAATATTTCCTCACTAATTTTTGTCGCTAAAAATACATTTTGTTGTAGTGGCAATTGATGGGTGAAGGTGAGTTCTGTAGGATGAAGAGAGGCAATGATGAGTAGTGGTTGGTGGTGGCGCTAGTCTATGACTATTCAATCATTTAGGAATGGGTATAGGAAGAGGAAAGAAATATGTGAATTGTTTAGATATTGTTGAGTTGGTGATGATATGGTATTTTTAATGAGTTCCCGTTATTTTGGTGGACCACCTTATCACATTGCAAGGATTGTATATTCACCCTTTCTACGTGATAAGTAATTTTTAGGTACTCCCATTGTGTTTAGATGAGGTTGTTGAATCTAGGTTTTTCTACTTTTCTTAGTTTTTTTTAGTAAATGTTATGTGGCATGTAGGTGGCATCCAATCAGCACAAATATATTATTTTAATTTCACTATTTGTTATTTTGGATTTTTTTTCATCCATTACTTAAAGACAATGACTATTTGGACATGATAAAAAAGACTTAAGACATATTTGAAAATTACCACTACTTTTTTTTTTTTTGATAAGAAGTAACAACAACTTAAAAGTTTTTTGCCTAAGCATTTTTTTTCAAATACTCTATTCTTTATCTTTTTTGAAAATAAGTTAATTTTTAGCTTTTTATCACACATTTAACATAAAAGTTACTAACATTATAACGTACAGTCCGACTCGGTTAGCCATGAATTATGATGTCATTATGGTTCGACCTTGGTCTGACCTTAAAAACCTTAAATCTCTTTCTTTTACATTTCATTGAATGGTATGGATCTAAAAAACATGGTGTATATTAGAATTTATTTATAAGAAAACTATAGTTTTTTTTTTTTTTTTTAAGGAATATATCATTCATAGAAAACATAGCGAGATTGATAAGTTTGTGTCCCTTTCCCACCTTGTGAAGTCAACGATTTTTCTTAATTTGCACCATCCACGTGGACTCCTTATTCCCATGGATAAAACATATTAAGACAAAGTCTCCCATTAGTTTCAGC
Organism: Castanopsis chinensis; assembly: GCA_032878915.1. Lineage (NCBI taxonomy): Eukaryota > Viridiplantae > Streptophyta > Magnoliopsida > Fagales > Fagaceae > Castanopsis > Castanopsis chinensis. Next base: position 2,561,489 of record JAVQMG010000086.1, read on the forward strand.
AACAAAAAAAGAAAGTCTTTAATAAAGAAACATTTTCTTTGTCCCAAAAATGAAATAATACACCAATTGAAGTTTCTCAGTGTAAAGAGGTGAGGGCTTTTCTCTCTATTTCCTTTACACAGTAGAATTAGAATGTCCCTTCTTTGAAGGTGTTTTTGTATCCTGGGAGTAACATTGTTATTCTTAGGCTTGTTGGGTTATTTTTTGGGGGTTGGGGAAATAGTTTTTAATCATGAGGGAGATGGAAGATTTGGCTCAATCATGGAATCAGTTTACTTTCTCTGACAGAGAGGGGCCTGGTTGCTGTTTACTTGACGATGAAAAAGTTGAGAACTTTTCCATTGCTGCAACATTTTTAACTAGACGAACCATTAATATGGAGATTATAGCTAAGACCTTCACCACACTACGGAGAGCCAAGAATGGTTTCAAGATTTAGAGTTTTGGAGACCATAAAATTATTTTCACCTTCGACAATAAGGAGGATGTAGACAAAATTTTAGAAGGCGAACCATGGAGTTTTGACAAACACCTGGTGGTGATGAGCCGATATGAAAATGAATCTTAGCTGGAAGATATACAATTTCAGAAGACAAAGCTATGGGTTCAGGTACATGGAATTCCGATGAAATATATGACCATTGAGGTGGCAAAGAAAATTTGTAGCGTGTTGGGAGAGGTATTTGTGCCGAGTGATCCAAAACTATATGATGGTGGTCACTTCATACGTGTTCGGGTTTCCATCGATATGTCTCTCTCTTTGTGCCGTGGCAGATTAATATCGGTCGGTGAAGGAGGAAAACAAATGTGGATTTCGTTTAGGTATGAGAGGCTGCCAAATTTATGTTACTGGTGTGGGCGACTTACTCACGATGATAGAGATTATGTGCTGTGGATTAAGAGCGAGGGTACACTCAAAGTGGAAGAGCGTGAGTTTGGACCACAATTGAGAGCACCCCCTTTCGTATCAACTAGGAAAAATGCAATCTTAGTCCCTGGATACTATGCAGCAAAAAAGAAGATGAATTCAGGTACATCTGCTGAACGTGATTCTGGCCAGAAGTCAGGTTTGGGTAGTGGAAAGATGCCGGACCAGCCACAAGGTGTAATGGTAGGGAGTGATGATAGAATTAAATGTGATATTAATTCCTCATCAATACGTAATAAGGTGGATGCTATTAGAAAAGAGGCTACAGGTTTAAACGATAGTATTAATGAGGAAATTACGTTGGAAATAAAGACTCCTAGTCAAGCCGAATGAATTTTGGAAGCAAATAATGAGGAGGTTTGTATGGCTAAGGAGTTTAGTGTGGCTACACTATAGGGGTCGGGAAAGAGATCTCATAAACCTCCTAAAAACCCTAGTTCACGTAACAACTTAAGTGGTTCTTCACAACTTAAAAAGGCAGGTGACAGCCAAGAAGCTAGGGATTTCTATTTAGGAACAAAACATATAGCCCCTACCTGGACACGTAGAGAAAGGAAAATAAACAGCAGCATAGCAGATACCTGTCCACTTTCAGGGAAAAAAAGGGCAGCAAGAACAGAGACAGAGATACCTGACTTGTAAGCAAGATGATTTCAAGCTGATCTTAGGGACGAAAACACACCTTCATTAGTGGCGGGAGCGATTATTCAGTCCTGCCAATAGCAATGAGTTATTTAGCTTGGAGTGGTATTATTTAGAGGGGATTATGAGAAAGATAGGTTTTAGGGAGAGATGGATAAATCTTGTGATGGGTTGTGTGAAGAGAGTTTCATATTTTGCTTTGGTGAATGGTGAACTATGTGGGATGATTTTTCCTACAAGAGGGTTTAGGCAAGGAGACCCACTTTCCCCTTTCCTATTTCTTCTTTGTACGGAAGGGCTGAATGGTTTGATTAGAAAGGCTGAATTACAAGGTGATATCCATGGCTACTCCTTGTATAGAAGAGGCCCAAAACTAATGCATCTGCTCTTTGCAAATGATAGTCTTATTTTTTGTAGGGGAACAATGGAGGAGTGTGTCAAGGTGATGGACATACCAAACAAGTATGAGGAAGCCTTGAGACAAAAAGTAAACAAAAGTAAAACCTCTTTGTTCTTTAGCAAATTTGTTTCGGAAGAAGTCAAGCATGGAATAAAGGTGATCTTGGGAGTTTTAGAAATCATGCTATATGAGAAGTACCCCGAGCTGCCCTCTTTAGTGGGTAAAGGAAAAAAAGCAAGCTTTAATTACATTAAGGAGAAAATATGGAGGAAACTTCAAGGGTGGGAAGCAAAATTACTCTCCCAAGTCGGAAGAGAAGTGCTCTTAAAAGTGGTGATTCAAGCCATCCCTACTTACATTATGAGATGTTTTAAATTGCCGGTAAGTTTGTGCAATGAGATTAAGTCCCTTATCAAGAACTTTTGGTGGGGACAGATAGGTGATCGAAGGAAAATACATTGGGTTAAATGAGAGGACATGACAAAATCTAAAACCATTGGTGGTAAGGGCTTTCATGATCTTGCCACATTCAATGACTCTCTTTTAGCCAAGCAAGCATGGCAGCTTTTGCATAATAAGACCTCACTCTTTTATAAGGTATTTAAAGCTTGTTTTTTCCCAAATTCTTCACTTATGGTGGCTGCTGATTCAAGGCTAGGTTCTTATGCTTGGAAAAGTATCCTTAGAGGGAGAGACATCATTCAAAGGGGAGCAATATGGAGGGTTGGAAGTGGGGAAAGAAATAATATTTGGCAGCAACATTGGTTGCCAAGGAAACACCCTCCAAGGTAGCCAAGTTGTCCAATAGAGAGCTTTGAAAATCATACGGTGGATTCACTTATTGATCCAATCACAAGAAAGTGGAATGAAGAGTTGGTTGATAGTTTATTTGTGGAAGAAGATTATGAGTGATTAAGAGAATTCCTCTTAGCTGAATACCAAAAGAGGATTCCTTGTATTGGCCTTACTCCACATCCGATCATTACACATGCAAGTCCGACTACAATTTTCTTAAATAGGAGTCGGAGATGCAAGACAGCCCATAAGTCCCCCCTCCCCCCCCCCCTAATCCGTGATAAACAAGCCTGGAAGGAGATCTGGCAGTTGAAAGTTCCACCAAAAATTAAAAATTTCCTTTGGCGAGCTTGTTGTAATGCTCTCCCAACTAAACAAGCACTGATGAAGAGAAAAATATTATCTGACTGATCTGTGAGAGGTGTAAATCTGTTGTGGAGGAAGCTGAGCATGCACTATGGTCTTGTCTGGAGTTGGAAGTGGTGTGGGCAGACCGTGAAGTATGGGGTTTTAGGTCTGAGGTGGGGTTTTCTGATGTGAAAGAGTTGCTGTCATGGCTGATTGCAAAAGGAAAGCCATTAAAACTGTTTGCTTACACGGCTTGGATGGTGTGGAATCAAAGAAATAATGCTCAACTGAATTTAAAAGCTATACCACTTCATCAAGTGGCTGATTGGGCAAAGGAGTTGCTGGCACAATACCGAGTGAATCTGTAGGTTCTTGAGGTGCAGATAATGCACAGTGGTAGCGAAGGATTTAGATGGCAGTGTTCGTAAGCTGGTTTGGTAAAAATAAATTTGGTAGAGCTGTTTGTAGTGAAGCTAATATGTCTAGTGTTGGTGTAGTAATCAGGGATGATAAGGGAGCTGTTTTGGATTCTTGTTCAGAAAAAATTCCTCAAGCTCACAAGGCTGATGAGATTGAAGCGCTGGCAGCTAGGAAGGCTTTGTCTTTTGCATCTGAGTTGGGTTTTCGGAGTGCCATTCTGGAAGGGGATTCTCCTAGATTGATCCAAGCACTGAAGTCAAGGAGCACAACTTAGCTCCAACAGGATTGCTGATAGAAGATGTTAAGATGTTAGCAAGTGATTGTGTAAGATTGTCGTATTCTCACATTAAGATAAACGGCAATAGGGTAGCTCATAGTCCGGCGAAATATGCATTACGCATACTAGATTTCCAAGTATGGATGGAAGATGTCTCATCGCATATTGTTTCGATTTTATAGTTGGATGTAGTTGCTTTACATTAATAAAATCATTTAGTTTCCTTCTAAAAAAAATACGAAAACAAAAACAAAGAAATAATGAAATCATCTGACCCACTTGCCAAATTTAGAAAGCAATACGACATGTAATGTCGATCAGTATGTGTGACCAAAACTGAGAGAGATCATCGTGACGAGAAAGAGATTGTTAGAATAATTCTATGGTAATGGTATTGTTTTATTTTAATTTCTAGATAGGTCATGAACATCCTAGCTAGTGACACACGACATAATAAGATTGTCTGTGAATTCTAGGGAAATAAAATTCCATAATATCTATGATAATACCTTTCTCTTTTCCCACATACATGGCCAGTTGTCGTGCCGCAAACGAGAAAATAATAATGAAGAGGATAAAATGGACGGATTCCAAGTGGACAAGTGGCAAAGCCACATGGCTTAAGTGGTCTTCAAGAAACTTTAAAAGGAAATGTCTTGTGCCCTGTGATTAATCCTAATCAACAAAATCTCTATCTGGAAAGGATCTTGTAAAATACGTGTATTTATTAGGATATTTCCTACAAGGAAACATCTTCTTCACCAAGAAACGAAAGTCAGTTCTACACTACTATAAAAACCCATAACCCTTAGAAATCAATGTACACATAATTTAACCTAGCTCTAGCACTCTAGAGTTGTGAGAGTTCTCTAACTTAACCTTTAAAGGGTATTTGGCCGGTACCACACCAGTACTTGCGTAGGTCTTGTCTAAGAGCACGTAAAGGTCGTGTAGCTTACTGACAATTTTTGGTATCATCAAATAAAAACAGAAAATATATTATTATAAATTATTTAGTTGATTTTCGTGAATGTCACTATATATTGTCTACTTATAAATGAATTCTTCTACTTGTTTTATGGAGAGAGGAGAGATTCAACGCTTTTAGGTACAATGAATTTAACATAATTCATTGAACCTAAAAGCTTATATTTGTGTATGTAAGTGTTTGGAGGAGGTTAGTGGCTACTGATTGGGTGGCTTTGGTGGGTTTGTTGACACCACTCGATCCATGGTGGCACTTGATGGGTGAGGGTGAGTTCCACAGGATGAAGAGAGGCAATGATGAGTGGTCATTGGTGGTGGCGCTAGTCTATGACTATTCAACCTAGGGGTGTGCATGGGTTGGGTTTAGGAGATTTTTTGACCTAACCCACCATGGTGGGTGTGGTAGGTCCTTTTTGTGTTTTATGCTTGATTTCTTCTGTTTTGCCATGGCCTGTGATTCTGGAGTAGGAGAGTTGGGACTAGCCTGAATGAAACACACCTTAGTCCAGCTTGCAAGCAAGTTGGGCCATCCCATATAGACATGCCCTGGCAGGAGATTTGAATGTACCAAGTGCTCACGGCAGGAATGACTGTTACAGATATTACAGCAGGAAGCACAATATGGCAAGATAGCTAAAAAATTTCTACTAACAACAATAATACATAAATAACATAGCAAGGGAGAATAGAGCAATACAATCACGAATAATAAGATTATAGCAAACAATTTAGCAGTAAGATAACGAGTTAGTCATTTATTAATCAAAAATAGGATTCTTCTGCTAAAGAAATGGATTTAGCTATTCAGCAAACACAAGCCCAAAAAGAGAGCCGATCTCCAATGTGGGCAACCTTAGAGGGAACTCCTACCGTAGAGATTACACACTTTGGAGAAAGGACCTAGATGGCTTAAACTTGAATTCTTACCTTGTCAGAGAGTGGGGCTATTGAGAGGGAGAGAAATGGGTAGCCTATTGATGCATGCTTCTATTTCTATCACTCATGTTTCTTTCTTTCTTTGGGATTTCTATATATTTCCTTTCTTTTTTTTCTTTGTTTACTCTGCTTTCTTTTCTTTCTGTTAGGACATATGTAGTTCAAGTTTGTGAACATATGTCGCTATTTTATGTAATTGGCTTATCCTTAGACAAAACGCACTTTACTTGTAATTGGGTAGATCTAGGTTGTGTTTAACACCTCAAGAAACAGTGTTTCAAGATTCAGTGTTGAAGCCATCAAAGTCTGTCCAAGAACCAAGCAAGGAAGTGCAAGTTTTTAAAGCTCGATACATATCAAAAGTGCAATGTCAATGATATCTGTATGTTTCGGCATAGCAAAAGTGCAATGTCAAAAGCTTAACATAATTGGGTATTTCTTTTCTTTCTCTTGTATGCCTATGCATGATATGCTTGTTAAAAGAAAATATGCAAAGATATAAAAAGCAAAAAGATAAAAAATGCTTTAAAATATGGTTGCAAGCGTGTTTTCTAGGAGATGTGGGAGTTATAGGGTGTACCTCGAAGGTGATAGTCCCCATCAAACGGTTATGATTGTGTGTGAGTTAAAGTGATTTTCTCATATCTCAAATCGTTATAACATTGAGATACTTATGCAATCTTGCGATATTTTCACACACGACACGCAATACTCTTTGCTATTCTTGATACATGTGCAGGTACAATGTGATTTGGTCATCACAAGGTTTACATGCGTTAATGTATGCTCACTAAACTGCCTGGACTTGTTTTTGAAATATAAAATTGGTTAGACTTGTTTAGTGTGTGTGTGCGTGTTTGAGATACATGTGCGTCAATATTCTTGTTGAGAGATGATTTTGAGAGCTTAATGTGTTGCTTGGATCGTTGGTTGAGTTGCATGCATGATTGCATTCATGTCTGTGTTTTTCTTCTTCTGAAAAACTGTTTTTAAAGGCATCTCGACACCTCCTCGATACCTCTCGACACATAAGCTGTCTGTCGAGCTTCTTAGACTGTTTCTTATCGCAGTCTCGATAGATACCTCGACACCTGCTGGATCGATCGAGAATCTTTTTGTTTGCTCGATAGCTTCTGGATCGATCGAGGTTCCTTCATGATTGATTCTTCCTTCTCGACACATGACCTCGATAGCTTCATCTTTCGAAGTGCTTTTTCTCGATAGCTGTCTCAATAGCATTCTCAATACCTCTCGATACCTGTAGCTGTTGAGAATTACTGAAGGTCTATAAGAAGGTTCTTCGCGATTTCCTTCTCACTTTGCTCGACCTCTCTCGCTCAAAAAACCTGTTTTCTCTCCCAAAACTTTTCTCTCTCCCTCTAAACCTCTTCCCAAGGCTTTCTCAAGTGTTTTTCTCAATTCTCATCACTTGGTAAGCGTCTTATCTCTCATTTTCATGCATTTCGTGTTTTCTAAAACCCTAGGTTTTGTGTTTTTGAAAATTTTTTGGGATTTTTCAAAATTTTTGAGGTTTTCATGAAATTGTTGAGTTGGTTTTATAGATTTGATCTTCAAAACCACATGCATTGCATCACATTCGCATTCTAATTGTATTTTCATGCCTTTAGATATGTGCCTATCTATTGTGTGCTGTTAGGTTTGGATTGGGCTGAGCCCATGATGTTTTTATTGTTGCATGTCACATGTTCATACATTATCCATGCATACGTTCTTTCTTTTCAATATTTATCTTCCTATATTGAAATTGTTTGGAACTTTTCTGTGTGTCTCTTCTTCTTCCCCCTTTCTATGTTTGCGTTAGTAGTATCTATGGCACCTAAACGTAAGTCCATTCCATCCTAGAACCCTCTGCGTTCTAAGGAATCGTCTTCCTCAGATTCTACTCCTCTTTCTGTCCGGTTCCGTGATGAGAAAGCCTATAAGGATTTCTCGGAGAACTTTTCTAGACGAGGTGTTCATTCGGAACGCCACGTTGTCCTGGCAGACTTTACCGACACTGACCTTCCCGATGTCATACACAGTCGGGCTTGGGAGTCACTGTGTGACGTCCCGGTCACATGTCCACTCGTGTTGATACAGGAGTTTTACTCCAACATACACGGGATCGATTATTCAGTACCTCTTTTCTACTCTTGCGTTCGAGGTATGCGCTTTGCTGTCATCCCAAAGTTAGTCTCTGAGGTTCTTCATGTCCCTAGGGTGGATCATCCTGATTACCCTAGCTGTGAGCGTCTCTGGACTGTGTCCAAAGACGAGATGATCTCGGCATTCTGTGAGCGTTCCTCCTCTTAGGGAGATCATATGTACACATCATGTCGACCTTTTGCTAAAGGTCCTCGTTTCCTTAACATGGTGATGACTTTTGTTTTGCACCCACTCTCTCATTACAACTCTATCACAGAGCCTCACGCTCGGTTTTTGTTGTCCCTCCTAGAGGATCTCTCTATAGACTTTCTTTCACACATTATCTTTTCCATCATAGATGTCTATAGAGATACGGCCACCCGTGATAAGCTCATTTTCCCTTCTGCTATCACGAGGATTCTTCGCCGTTTTTCCATCTCATTCCCTTCGTTCGATCCTTACCATGTCATGTCTGCCATAGACACCGCTACCGTAAAACGTAGCGAGGCATAGTTTAGATCGAGACAGTCCGACGGTGCCACTCCTTCCTCCCGTCCGACCACATCCAGATCCGCTCGAGCATCCGCTTCTTCTTCGTCGAGCGACGTCACATTAGGAGACATCATGGCGCAGCTTCAGCGCATGGATGCTCGCCTAGATACACTTTCCACAGAGCTGTATCAGGTGAACGTTCGTGTTGGTCGCATCGGCAGGCGACAGGCAACCATGGGTGGCTTTGCACCAGAGGCTTCTCCTCCGACACCTCATGTGTCGACTGAGACTGAGGCTGATGATGATGGCGATGGCGATGGCGATGGCGATGGCGATGACGATGATGCTTCTGACGATGATGATGATGGAGATGCGAGCTCTTCGGATGAGATGTCTACATGACCTACCCTTTGTCATTCGTGACAAAAAGGGGGAGTAGTTTGGTCTGTATGAGAGTAGTCATGTTTAGAGGGAGTGTTAGCATAGGACATTTTTGCTAGGGGGAGTGTGGATTGAGGGATGTAGTGAGGTGATCATATGTATTTTTTTTTCATCTTTTTAGAGATACATTGATCATGTATTGACATACATTGTATTTATTCTCTTCTCATATATGATGATGTATGTTTTTCTTTCACCTACCTTTACACGTGTTGTTTCTTTTCTGTCTTTATACACATGTTTTTTTACTTGTATGCAATCTATTATTTCTGTTTCACACAAAGATGCCTTGATGTGTTTTGTTTATAAGTGTTTCAGAAACACAGGTTGTCAAAGTCTACTTGCCATAAACTCTCTTCTTGCAAAGTTTTTCAAGAGTTTGTGTTAGGATAGATTTTACTGTATGTAACAAGTGAGTATGAGTTGAGTGATTTATGACTTCTCTCATATTTTCATTTGTTTTGTTATGGTTTTGTCACGGATTGCCAAAGGGGGAGATTGTTAGGACATATGTAGTTCAAGTTTGTAAACATATGTCGCTATTTTATGTAATTGGCTTATCCTTAAACAAAACGCACTTTACTTGTAATTGGGTAGATCTAGGATGTGTTTAACACCTCAAGAAACAGTGTTTCAAGATTCAGTGTTGAAGCCATCAAAGTCTGTCCAAGAAACAAGCAAGGAAGTGCAAGTTTTTAAAGCTCGACACATACCTCGACACATACATCTATCGAGCTTTAAGAAGCTGTTTTGCTCCGAGCCTCGACAGCTTCTCGACAGATCCTCGACACCTCTATCTGTCGAGAATTAAAGAAAACGGATTTTCAGTTTTGTTTCAAGTCCAATCCGTGAATGTGTCTCTGGGACTTCTTTTCTCCTAACCCTAGACATATAAAAGGATTATTTTAAGGGCCGTAAAGATGATGCAAGTTGCACATTCATTCAGAACTTCTTGTTCATGCAATTTGTGATCTAAAAGACAAAGTTCGTGCCCTAGTTCATCTCTGATGATTTGAAGAACTTTGCAGCCAACAATTCTCTCTCTAGTTGGTGTTTGAAGTCGCGTACTGGGATCCGCGCATCTGGTTAGTCACGTACTTGGGAGCCGTGCATTGAAAGGAGAAACTGTCACTACAGAACAAGTCCAATTGGGTATTGGGGTAAGAGTTCAACTGTAGGTTGGTAAGGTACTTGGGATTCCTTGCTTGTAACTGCTTGTTGTGATAATAGTGGAGTTTCGGGAGTGGTGACCTTAAATCACTCGATGGGGTTTTTGCCGTAAGGTTTTCCCCATTCGTAAACAAATCACCGTGTCATTTAAATTCCCGCTGCTTTACTTAGTTTGGTGGTTTGTTTGTGCTACCACGTGATATTGCATGTTAATTTGATTAATTAATAACTGGGCTAATTAATTAATCTAAGTTATCACAAGGGGTCAACGCGTTTGTGTCCTGTCACTTTCTTTCTACTTTTGCTTCTTTCCGTTGTTTTCTTCCTCCACCCCCTCCCCATTTTCATTATTCACACCTATGGCCTTTTATACTGCCTGCCATTACACGATTTACCATTTTTATCCCTTAACCGATTTTGGCTCATTGTGAGTGTCCTTTTAAGACTGTCCACTGGTCTACTGGCTACCTAGCTGCTACTATTACACTGTGTTGGCTGTACCACACCTTATTCCCAGAAAAAAAAAAAAAAAAGGTTTTTATTTTGTCTCTTACCTCTTTTTGTTTTCAATACTCTCATCTAGATAAAAGTTAAACCTCTCCCTTACCCACCTCTATGACATGCATCTAATGATTCCAACTTATATTTACTTCTTTTGGGTGAGATGTCATCTAGGAGGACATTTCTCCCCAAAAGAGTTTGAGCAGGAGCCCTAAAATGGGCACTCCCTTCTCCTCACCTCCAAACCATATCCTCTCTATCCTGTATTGGTTGGGTACAAGTAGGTGGTGTCTGAGCCCTATGTGCGTACTCCACTTACATCTGAATCCACTACTTTTCTAGCCTTCACGCATTTGCCATTGCCTTTGCCTTTAGGCTTTCATTCTCTACATTCCACCTTCTCTTTGGACTGGGCATTACTTAGGTGTACGCCCTCTCCCTTCTACCTAGCTCGTGCCCCCTTCTTTTCCATGTCCGTGGGCTGGCTGATGATCCTACCTTGTCACTTCACTGCTTCTGCTATGATATCACTTATATTTTTATTTTGTTGTTACCTTTGGGCTTATAAGCTGAGGCTTTTGCCAGTCCATTTTTTACATTCTTTCTTCTTTTGGGCTTTACTGGCCAACGCTCTTGCTAGTCTAGCCCATTCCATTCCTTGGGCTTCCTTGGCCCATTTCATTCATCGGGCTTCCTCGGCCAATTTTCTTCCTATTTTACTCCCATGGGTTTTTGCTAAATCCTTTGAATTTATTCGGCCCAATTACCACATCCTTACCTCTTATTATCTTTCGGGCTTATTGGCCTTTATGTTAACCTTATGAATTTACTAATTCATTTCTTGGGCTTCCTCAGCCCATTTATCTCTTCTCCACCTCTTACTATTCCTATGGGTTTATTACTTCATTCATTGGGCTTTCTTGGCCCATTTGCTTCTTTCTTGCCACTTATTATTTTTGTAGGCCTGTTGACCTTTATTCCTGTCATTCTGACCTGTTGGTCTTTACTTTACTATTTTCTCTCCCCATCTTCTTCATATTGTTGGGCTTATTCTGCCATTGGGCCCTTTTTGTTAAAAGTGGGCATCAACAGTGGGTTAAAAAAAAATCCAATCCAACTCAACCCAGCCCATTACAATGGTTCAATCCAACCCAACCCAATTGATGTGGGATGCAGAAGCGTCATGAAGCAGAACACGTCTACTTCTATAAAACAAGAAACAAAATATGTTTGCTTCTGAAAATAACCTCGAATCCACGAGGGTTCCTTGAATCCACAAGGAGAAATGATTTGAAATCCACCAAAGAATAGAAAGACAAAAGTCTAAATTTTATTGACTGAATAATTGTTAAAAAAAATGTGTAAAGACTTAGGGGCCTATTTAAGGGCTATGTAAAACTTGACAAACAAGAAAATATATTCTAAAATAACTCCTAATTGATATCTAATGATACTAGGAACAAAATTTGACCTAAAAAGTATTAAAAGCACCTAACAACAAGGAAATAATAACCCTAAACCTAGAATAACGAAAATTACAAATTAAATACCAAAATTAATAAATTACATTAATTAAATTGTAGATTCTGTCCTACATCAAACCCCTTCACTTGAAACAAACTAGTCCTCAATTTTATCTTTGAAATCTGAAATCTTTCATGCCAAGAGAACAGATACTTTGAATACTTCATCTTCCTTGTCTTCTTGCCAATTGGAATGCCATCAATTGAGCAACTTGAACTTCTTGTCCCTTGATCTTCATGCAATTGACAATATTCACCAAATAAGACTCAATAATCAAACCAAATCTTTCCACCCCAATAAAATCAATAAACTTTGTTTTGGTGTCCCACCAACATAATAGGAGCTTGAACATTGCAATCTAACTTGATTTCATCGAGATCGTTGACAACTTCCTCTATAATGTCTTCTTTAATGGTTTCTACTATCTTGACCTCAATATCTTTCTTTATAATAGGGTCTTCATTAATCTCCTCCACAATCTTGATTTCAGGTTCTTCTACAATAAGGCCTTCATTGATTTCCTCAAAAATATCACTATATTTTTTTCTTTGACTTCTGCATAATTTTCAAGAACAATACTTACTTCAACATGCAATTCTTCCTTTAATGGTGGAATATATGGCTCATCAAAATAATTTAAGAATGAACTTCTTTGCCAATAATAATCTTTTATTGTATACGACAAGATTTCTTCACAATCCAAATGATAAAATTTGATAGCAAGCATCTTTTTCATCCTTGGCCATGAATGAATTTTGTCTTTACCTTGTAGGATTTTATCAGATTGTACTCGTTCCCACCAACGTATGGCATACTCATTAAGTTTATACAAAGCAAGTCCAACTTTTCTCTCATAATAAATATTCTTAAAGTCAAATAAATCCTCTAGATTAAGTAACCAGTCTAGGAAATCCTTTTTATAAAAATAACCATTAAAACTTGCAATTCTTCTATAAGGTCTATATGAAATTTGCTTACCAATAGGTTGCCCCTGAGTTATGTCTTCGCGACAGTTATCCCTATTGTTTCCATGCTCCAACGACGACATTTTAGCAAAGATATTTGTGAGTGCTAGTTGTACGTCACGTAATACTTGCTAAGTTTTCTGTCTCATAAGTCAGCCACCAGACCAGGATAAGTCAAGGCTATGATATTAACTGATGTGGGATGTGGAAGCGTCAAGAAGCAGGAACACATCTACTTCTATAAAACAAGAAACAAAACACATTTGCTTCTGAAAATAACCTCGAATCCACGAGGATTCCTTGACTCCACCAGGAGAAAGGGTCTAGAATCTACCAGAGAATAGAAAGGTAAAAGTCTGAATTTTATTGATTGAATAATTGTTAAAAAAATGTGTACAGACTTAGGGGTCTATTTAAGGGCTTTGTAAAATTTGACAAACAAGAAAATATATTCTAAAATAACTTCTAATTGATACCTAACCATAACAAGAAACAATTTTGACCTAAAAAACATTTAAGTCACCTAAAAACAAGGAAATAATAACCCTAAACCTAGAATAACGAAAATTACAAATTAAATACCAAAATTAATAAATTACAATAATTAAATTGTAGATTCTGTCCTACATCAGCAACCCACATGGATTGGGTTGGGTGGGGTTGAACTCATGGGTTGGACAATTTTTTTTTATTTTTAAATTGAGCAAAAAATTATATCTCACTTACCACCTGAGTTGATAAATAAAATATACATGAACTAGTATTCCAACTCAGTAATAAACAAAATATATCCAACTAAGTTGATAAACAAAATATATATGAACTAATATCCCAACTCAATTATAAACAAATAAGAGTGAAGTGAGAGAGTGAGAGTGGGAGGCGGCAATGAGAGAAAAAGATTGTTAGGGTTTATGAGGTAATTGGGTTTTATATAGGAAGAGCTGAATAGGGGAAAAATTAAAGAAAAAAATTATTAATTATATAATTTAGTGTTAAATATTAAATATATATAATTTAAAATTTAAATATATAGGTGGATTGGGTCGAGTTAGGCGGGTTGTGATTATTATGACCCAAACCCAACCCAACCCACCCACCCACCCACCCACCCACCCCTAAAAACTGACCCAGCCTGATGGGTTAGGTTGAATTGGGTTCGTTTTGGCGGGTTAATGTGTTAGCTGCACAATCCTAATTCAACCATTTAGGAATGGGTAGAGGAAGAAGAAAGAAATATGTGAATTGCTTAGATATTGTTGAGTTGGTGATAATGTGGTATTTTTAACGAGTTCCCAGTATTTTGGTGGACCACCTGATCACATTGCAAGGATTTTATATTCATCATTTGTAGGTGACATGCTCCAGTTGTGTTTAGATGAGGTTGTTGAATCTAGGTTTTTTTACTCTCCTTAGTTTTTTCAGTAAATGTTACGTGGCACGTAGGTGGCATCCAATCAGCACAAATATATTATTTTAGTTTCACTATTTGTTATTTTGGATTTCTTTTTTCATCCACTACTTAAAAACAGTGACTATTTTGACATGATATAAAAGAGTTAATAATTAAGTCATATTTGGAAGTTACCACAACTTTTTTTTTTAATAAGAAGTTTCCACTACTTAAAAGTTAAAAGTTTTTTGTCTAAGCATTTTTTCAAATCCTCTATTCTTTATTTTTGTAAAAAAAAAAAAAAAAAGGTTAATTTTTAGCTTTTTATCACACATTTAACATAAAAGTTACTAGAAATTATATCTTTTGATAAATATTATAAAAATAAATTACCGAAAACTACGGGTACCGAAAGAAATAAACAAAATAACTAATGACTTAAATTTATCTATCAAAATTACAAATTGTGATCGATAAGTTTCTGTTCCTATCCCTATCAAAATAACAAATGACCCAAATTTAAGAGATTTATATTAGATTTTATTCATAAGATAACTATCATTTTTTTTAAAGAATATATCATTCATAGAAATAATAGTGTGATCGATAAGTTTGTGTCCCTATCCCACCTTGTTAAGTTAATGAATTACCACCGCACGCCTTTAGTGCGATGGTCACTTCACAAGTATAAGTGCTTGTAGGGTGTGGGGGGTAAAAGCCGGGGTTTATATCTCCAGGAGAGAGCTTCAAACATATATACATTTAGATTAAGTTAGAGTAGAAATTTTATCTTATATTTAAAAAAAAAAAAAAAAAAAGTCACCGAATTTTCTTATTTTGCACCTTCCACGTGGACTCCTATTCCCATGGATAAAACATATTAAGACAAAGTCTTCCATTAATTTCGGCAACAAAAAGGAAGTCTTTATGAAGTAAAAATTTTGTTTGTCCCAAGAACGAAATAATGAAATCATCCAACCCACTTGACAAAATTAGAAAAGCAATACGATATGTAATGTCGATCGGTATGTGTAACCAAAACCGAGAGAGATCATCGTGAAGAGCAGGAGATTGTTAGAATAATTCTATGGTAATGGTATTAATTATTCTATTTTAATTTCTAGATAGGTCATGAACATCCTAGCTAGTGACCCTCCAAATAATAAGATTGTCTGTGAATTCTGGGAAATTATAGTCCATAATATCTGTGATAATACCTTTCTCTTTTCCCACATACATGGCCTGTTGTCGTCCCGCAAATAAGCAAATAATAAAAACAGAAAAGATAATATTATAAATTATATATTTAGTATGATTTTCGTGAATGTTAATATATGTTATCTACTTTATAATGAATTCTAGCTTCTACTTGTTTTATGGAGAGAGAGAGGAGAGATTCAACGCTTTTAGGTTCAATGAATTTAGACGTAATTTGGTTCCCTCTCTTTCATTTTTGACATTGTTTATTGGTTTCATAAAAATAAAAAATTACATTTTTTTATTGAGCTGAATATATGTGAATACAGCACGGACACGGTGGCGCACGATATGAGGACGTCTTTCGAGTTTGCTTGTTTCGTTATATTAAAGTTTAATAACTTAATTTATTCACTATATATATATATATATATAAATTTCTTGTCTTGTGGCTATTTGACTTTGTTTTTATACTTTCAGCTTACGACTATATCTGGATTGGTTTTGAGCTTTGACAATGATGAAATCCATCACCGTCATACTTGTCATTTTAGACACTGAAAGGCCAAGTTGGGCTTTTAATTTCAACCAAGAAAAATAATAAAGCAAAGGCCAACTTCGATAGAGTCTACATTGAGAGAAATTCCCTAGAGAAAATTCATTTGATGCAAGTGGGGAAAAATGTTGAGTTAAGGAAAACCTGAATTGAGTTGAGGAAAAGTAGAGTTAGAGATATGAGTTAGAAATTTGAGTCATAAAAAATGAGAACTAAATTAATTTTGGGTTATTTTCAACAAAAGGAAAAAAAAAATAAAAAAATGAGAACTAATATTTTCAAACCAAACAGGCTCTCAGATACCTCAACCTGGGCGAAAATGGGCTTTTGCCCATTTTGTGCAAAAAAAATTAGCATGTTGTCCCATTTTCCAAATTAATTAGAAAAATGCCCTTCTTTTGAAACTCGATTTTCTCAAAATCGAGTTAAACCCTATAGTGGTGTTGTAAGGAGCTTATAGTGACGTTTTAAGAAGCCTATAGTGGCGTTTTAGAACTCGAGCTCCATGAACTCGAGTCATAGATAAAAAAGAGAAAAACTTGCATGGAACTGCTTGAGGCTCTTAAAACATCACTATAGGCTCCTTAAAACGTTATTATAGGCTCTTTAAAAAGCCACTATAGGGCTCCAGAAATTGTTTTTTTTTTTTTTTTTTTGTAACTCGATTTTGAGAAAATCGAGTTTCAAAAGAGGGACATCTCCCTAATTAGTTTGGGGAAGGGGGCAACACGCTAATTTTTTTGTACGAAATGGGCAAAAGCCCATTTTCGCCCCCTCGAGTTGCTTTCAATGGGTTCTTAACTGGACAATAAACCTTTCTTTTATACTGCTTCACGCAAACGAGTGAGTTTTAAATAAAGAAGAAAAACAAATGTTAACCACCCAAAGTAGTATTGTAAAGAGAAAACACTGAACTAATACTCACAACGACGTAATGCTATATGCGGGAGATTTTTATTTACAAGAAACTTAGCCTAATTCTGTTTGATTTTAGTAGTACTACTAATGGGTTACTTGTCCTACAAATACATGCTTTACAATTATCCGTTATAACTAGTTGCTAATTCATGTGACACACCAAAAAGTTATTAAATGTAAGATTCAGAAAAAATGTCATGCACTTGAGAAGATGTCAATTTAAATAATGTTAAGGACACAATCTATTTTACATGCTATGCTGAGGTAGAAAGTTAGGATTGGAAAAAAATGAAATTCATGTAAAAACCCAAAACAAAGTACCGGAATTTATCTTAAAAATATATAAAAATTTGCTTTATACTGCCAACTTCTAGGAGTAACAACAAACACATCATCACTTTTGAGGAATTATAACATCAAGATTATGGAATTAGACTACAACAAACTATTTCTACCATTTAGTCAAATCAGTCATTAGTTATGCAATTTCAAGTGTGAAAACATGATATAATAACTCACCTATGAGATTATCAAATAAAAAAAAAAAAAGCTCACCTATGAACGTGTCACTCGAAAAATAAATAGATGAGTTTGGAATTTATCCCTTGAAATCAGAAGTTATAAAAGAAATAATTATATCTTTAGTTTTACGTAGGCTTTCAGGTTGAAAAATATGTTATGGGAAACTCTGTTGTGAAGTTTTGGAAGTAGATTATATTCAGAGATATTTAGTAGCCAATTGCCAATTATTTTGGACTATGGGATATTAGTTTTTTTTGGATTTCTTTGTTATACATTCACCTGCAAAAAGTGGGCAATTTTTATAAGATTTTAAGACTTTGACAATCCCAGTTTATGAACCTTATCACAAACCAAGCAACTGGAATGAGCTGGAATGTATAAATATTGCAAACTTTTCTATTTCGTGTCTCTTGCAATTCCTGGGTGAAAAATAAAGTCTAATATCTCAAGTGGAAACTGAGTCAAAATCTTATGAAAAGAAAATTACACTTCCATGAGAAGCTCTTGCCTATTATATGACCACAAACAAATACTTAGTCTGATTCCTTAATCTCCTTCTCTAGGCTTATTTTAGAGAGGCGGCACTATCAAAATTGAACTACAGAAAAGCATCATAGAGAAAAAAAAAATTTAGTTGATGTAGAATAGTAAAACCATATATAACTTAAACTCTTATAATAATCTCCTTTTCATGTAAATCACAAAAGTGTATCTGCTGGGTTTGTATTTGAGTTTGTCATTGGTGAAGGGAGTGTATCTACTGGGTTTGTATTTGAGTTTGCCGTGAGAACTGTGTTTGGGTCTGAGAGGGCTGACAGGGAGATAAAGGTGAGGGGTAAAGGGCCTGAAGGCACTACATGAGGGAGAGAGAGGTGGGAGGTAAAAGCTATGAAAGAGGGAGGGAGCCAGATTGGCGGAGGCAAATTAATCATTGAAACTAAACTCAAATAAATAAAAATTAATAACGTGGAAAATTGTGCAAGCTCTAAAGCTTATGTGGCATAGCCTAAAGAAGTGAACCATTAATTGGTCAAATGTCTTCGGTTATATAGTATATAGAGATAGATGCGTTTGAGCACATATATATCTAACATTCCTCTCAAATTCTAAAACAGGCTTGAGTTTTAACAAAATCATGCAAAAGACAAAAAGAGCAAGGTCATTGGTAAAAATAACGACAAAATCTTCCTCTAAAAAGATTTAGCCCTGGCCCTAAAGGATTTCTTTTATAGACACACATTGACTTTGGTCTGTTTTTGTGTTATCATTTTATACTTCTACTTCTGCATCTATTTTAGTATCTTTAATAAATAAGACACGTACAAAAACGACTAGGATCAATTAAGGTTCATTGTAGTGTGTATTCCTTACAAGCTTGAGCAGAATGTTGAGGTTTGTGATAGCAGTTGAGAGAATAAATTGCTATTTCTTATGATGACGAGAATATACGTGATGTTGCATGCATGGCCTTAGAGAAAAAAGGCATTTGATAGGGAAAAAAAAAAAAATCTAATGCAACAAGAGTAATTGCTATTGATTCCTTGAAGATATGGCTCTAAGGCTATGTAGAAAGTGAGCAAGACCGAATTAATATTCACAATGCAATGATATAGATAAGAGATAATTTATATTAAGTGTGAATTTTACATTGGCTTAAAAAACCAGCTACTTTACTATTCGGTTTATTTTCACTACTATTCAACTTATTTTTTCTATTATTTATAGGTCTCATTACACTTTTTGATACTGTTCATAAGTTTTACTATACTATTTCAATTATCTTTTAGCTTTATTTACAGTACTTTCAGTAAAAAGTTTTTAATTTTAGCTAAATAAGCTGTTTCCAAACAGACACTAAAACTAACTTAACTTCTATTTTGACTATTGGGAAACTTGCCCTGCAAGTACATAGTTTAGTACCTTTTTTAGATGCCCTAGGTTTTCTAACCGCCCTAGGCTTCGATGACATATATATCAATGATTGAATCCCCTCCACTACCTTTATTCATTTCAAATGTCTCCCCTTCTCTTTTGTCTTTTATGTTTATCATCTCGCCTATCTAGATGAGTAAGCCCTCCATACAGGCATAGAGAGCTTGCTAGTTTAGAATGAGTGCTTCTATCGGCTTTTCTGAGTTCCTCTTGTAGACTCTCTATAACTATCTATTTCGTGATCCGACCAATTGACTCTCGCTCCTACTATCCCTGTTCTTGCCCTCGCGGAATCTCAATATCGATATCATTCAAAAGGGCTCTAGTTTAACTATCTCCACCTCTGCCTAAACTCAATCAAATACAATTGTGGGTACCAGAATTGGGCCTTATGTGCCACACCAACCCTCCACTTTCACCTATACCTTCGCATTTAATGCTTTTTTTACGATTAACCACCAATTTTCCTTTAAAAGAGTACTTATACTATAAACAGACATACACGCACATGCATGTGCACTCGCGTGCGCACGCGCGCACGCGTGCACGCACACACACACACACACACACACACACACACACATATATATATATATATATATATATATATATATATATGGGTTCAAGTTACCGTTAGTATAACTCTTTAGAGTTACACTCTTTCTATATGGTTAGATTTAAGTAGATCTAACGATAAAAAATATGAACTTATTAATATTGATTACCATATCATTTATTATCCCTTATTTTTGAATTTCCATATTTGTCTTTATTAATCCCAAAATGTGCTTACATTCATCTCAAACAAAATACCTGAAACTTTTTATTTTCATATATCTATCTCTATTTCCATTTTTTTTTTTTTTTGAATTTCCATATTGTGACCCTTAGGAATAGTTTGAAAAAGAATTTAGAATCTTAGGTAAAGACTTTAGTACTAGTTCACTACAATTCTACATTAAAAAATTCAGCGTCACTGCATCCACAAAGAAGAAAACAACACCTCTATTCCAAGTTATACAGAGACTTGAAACCAATTCAAAGACTTCTTTTGCGATCTCAAAGTCCTGGGCTTAAAATATATTTTGCGACTTATACAAACAAAACAAATTGTTGGTGCAATTTTCGAAACAAATCTTTATAATGCTCCAACATAATGATTTTTTGCATAATGGTATCATTCGTGCAAACTACAAATTTTTATAATGGTATCATTCGTGTAATTGTTGAAACAAACTATAATGCTCCAACACAAATCTTTATAAATCAAACTATAAACTCAATTATGTCTTTTCGTGATGACTATATTGAGTAGGAGGATGAGAGAATTTTTAGGAGTAAAAACAGATATGGAAATTCAAAAAATAAGGAATAATAAATGATATGATAATCATCATTAATGACTTCATATTTTTTACAGTTAGATTTATTTAAATCTAATGGTGAACAAAAAGTATAACTCTAAAGAATTACACCAGGTGTAACTTGAACTTATCTCATGTATATATATATATATATATACATTCTTTAGACAAAACTTAGATTCAGTTATGTAGCTACTTAATTAAAAAATACATTTCCATCCCACGAGAAAAAATTCACATGGTAAATTTTTAAATAGAGAACTTAAATAACAGCACCTAAGTACTGTATTTAAGTCTTACCCATATTGTTTTAAGGGGACCAAAACTGATAAAGGTACCACAAAAAAGAAATAAAAAGTTAAGAGAAATAAATTGATAATAATAATATTGAGCGACAATTATAAACAAATCCAAAAATACTATTAAGGCTGCGTTTGTTTTAACAGTAAACCAGTTTCAGAAAATATTTTACATATTTGCTAGTGTTTGGTAGCAACTAAAAATTTGGTCAACTGAAAATCACTTACCCATTGACCGTAAAATACCCATTCCCAGACTGAAAACAATTTCCGTTTCTATTTTACCTTTAAATAGAATTTTTCAGACTGAAAATAGAAAAGGAGAGAAAGAGAGAGAGCAACGACTCGCACCAGAAAAGAGAGAGAGAGAGACAGCTAGAGGGAGATCGCCGAATCCGGTCAGATCACGCCAATGAAGCCTAGATTGTCGTCCTCAACCCAAAGCCCCGCCGTTGAGCTTGGGCTAGGCGAGATCGAGGCGCAAGATCGCGCCCTAGAACTTGCGCCAGCAAGATCGGTGACCCACCGACTGCCGATCTCTCTCTTCCTCCTCCTTCTCTCAGTTTGACCGAATGATTTATTTGCCCAGAATGGTGTTGTTTTGATTTTTTTTTTTTTTTTTTTTGTTTAAAAGTTAATGGATATCAATTTATAAAATTTGTTTGGAATGTGAGAAAATGGCTGAGAAATGTAAAAATTTGCATTTTCAAAATGTTACAAAATACTTGAAATTATTTTCTAATATAATTTTTAAAATACAATCGAGTACTAGAAAATATTTTCTTTTCTTAAAATTATTTTACACTCGAAAAATATTTTATACCCAAACAAACGCATCCTAAGAGCTTGAAATTAATGGTTAATTGTAGGCTAATATTTTGAGAAAGTCAACCTTTGTTTACATCATATTCGTGTCGGCTATATGCTACGTAGTTGGTCATATCAGACGAAATAATAAACAAACCAAAAAGCTTAGGCTTGCCTATATATATATGCAATAAGAATTTCCCTGTATCTTGTACTTCCATCTTAATCTATCGGCCTAACTCAGCCTTAATTTCAATTGTTAGTAACCATTACTTGTTACAATTTTCTTCTGTTGAATAAAATCATTTCTAGAAGTATTTTCTAAGACTTCCCCATTGTTTTAATATAGGTTTGATATACATATACTAGAGCTAACTAGTTTCTGGCTCTAATGAGTGGGCGTGTTACTCACGAGATGGAGATCGGGAGCGGCCCTTCATCGCGACGCCATACACAACCTTCTTCTCATATTCACAAGGTGGAAAGGCCTCCTCAGCAAAATCTTCTCACTGAATTTCAAACTGTTATCAAGGAAACTTTCTTCCACGATGAACCCTTAAAAGCTTTTCAGGGCCAAAAAATTCATACAAGGTTTTTTCTTGTACTCAAAGCTATTTTCCCGATTCTTGAATGGGCAAGAAGCTACAATCTGGAAAAGTTCAGAGGTGACCTGATTGCTGGACTCACCATAGCTAGCCTGTGTGTCCCTCAGGTGAGTGAAAAATATTTCCATAAAGCAAAATAAGCTTAGCTAAATATATTTTTTTAATTTTCAGTGTCCATTTCCGATGATGCTCAAATATTTTTCCTACTAGGATATTGCATATGCAAAGCTAGCAAATCTTGATCCCCAATATGGGTTATGTGAGTTTCCTTGTTTCTCATAAACATCCTCGGTTTCTTTTTGCTAGAATATGTTCTACTTTATTAATCAATAATTAATGTTGTTTGTTGCTGACTTTTCTCTAGACTCTAGCTTTGTTCCACCTCTTATTTATGCCTTCATGGGTAGCTCCAGAGATATTGCCATAGGACCAGTGGCCGTGGTGTCTCTTTTAATTGGAACTATGGTGCAGAATGAGATTGATCCAAAGAAAAATGCTCTTGCTTATAGGGGTCTTGTATTCACTGCTACCTTTTTTGCTGGAGTCACTCAATTCGCACTTGGATTTTTCAGGTATATTATTCTTTTATTAGCTGTTGTTCTTTGACAATTCAGCTTTAGACTTTTTAGATAGCCATATCAAGTGGAAAGCGCTAAAAAATCCTACATATTTGACTTTTATTGCTATAATTGGTAGATTTTAACAGTATAACAAATGAATGGTTAAATTACTTTTTGTTATAAAATAAAATTTCTAGTCTCCCTAACATTAAAATGATGGTTTGACCATTGCTTGCAGACTCGGTTTCTTAATTGACTTTCTGTCTCATGCTGCCATTGTTGGATTCATGGCTGGGGCTGCCATTACCATAGGCCTTCAACAGCTCAAAGGTCTTCTTGGTATAACAAACTTCACAAAGAAGACTGACATTATTTCAGTGATGCATTCAGTTTTTGGCACAGTACATCATGGGGTATAGAATTTTGTAACGTTATTTTTTTTTTTCTCTTCATCAAATGACGTCAATATTTATTATGGGTCGGAAAATCCCATGAGTGAGTGTGAATTGACTTTCTGCCTTGCTGTACAGTGGAACTGGCAGACCATAGTAATTGGGTTGTCATTCTTGGCCTTCCTTTTGCTTACCAAGTACATCGTAAGTATTCTAATAAAAATAGGGAAATGCTAACGAATGCCCTTAGGGCATTGGTTAACAATCCATTTAAAGAAAGATTTTATTGGAAAATGAAATAAAGCAATTAATGTTTTGACAGCTTTTTTCATTTCCCATAAAAGTGGTATAAAAACTTTCCTAAAATGGATTGTTAACCAATGCCCTAAGGGTATTCGTTAGCATGACCCATAAAAATAATATGTTTCACTCTTAATGTTTCATTTTATATTCTCTCAACTATAATAATTTTTTTTTTTTAATTTTCATTTTATCTACTTCATAAAGAAAAAAATAAAATAAAAATTCTTTGGTGGAGTATAAACTAGAATACTATGTGGGTACGTAGAGGATTGTATTCTTCATTGTTATTGACTTTTTCTTTGATATTGGCGCAGGTCAAAAAATACCCCAAACTATTTTGGGTATCTGCTATTGCTCCATTGACCTCCGTCATAATAGCCACATTTTGTGTATATATTACTCGTGCTGATAAGGAAGGTGTAGCAATTGTAAGTACTCTTAATTTTTATCATTTTGATTTTGTGTTTAGCTTGCCACAAAAAGGATTTGGCAAGCTCACATTGTGGTTTCTTTTACTGTGTCAGGTGCAATATATAAAAAAGGGCATAAACCCATCATCTGCTCATGAAATCTATTGGACTGGAGATTTACTTCTCAAAGGTTTTAAGATCGGTGTGGTAGCGGGTTTAATAGCATTGACGGTAAGCTAATTTCTTTACAATCATCAAGAGAACTCAGCCTAATAATACTCTCCAATATTAAAGCCAAATCTGTTGGATTCTAGGAAGCCATAGCGATTGGTAGAACATTTGCTGCTGTGAAGGACTACACTGTGGATGGGAACAAAGAAATGGTGGCAATGGGAACTATGAACATTGTTGGATCCATGACATCTTGTTATGTAGCTACAGGTGTGTAAAAATGTGCTCAAATTGAAATTATATATTTCTGAGCCTCTGAATTTTAATCACGTATTAATTTCTTTCATCATCTTATTAATCATCTTTGTTGCGTGCATGCAGGATCATTCTCTCGCTCTGCAGTAAATTTTATGGCTGGCTGTAACACAGCAGTTGCCAACATTGTGATGTCTTGTGTTGTTCTTCTAACATTGGAACTCATCACACCATTGTTTAAGTACACCCCAAATGCTGTACTTGCTTCTATCATCATTGCGGCTGTAGTTCCCCTAGTTGACATTCCAGCTGCAATACTACTGTGGAAGATTGACAAATTCGATTTTCTTGCTTGTATGGGGGCCTTCTTTGGTGTGGTCTTTAAAAGTGTGGAGATAGGCCTTTTAATTGCTGTATGTAAGAGATCAACAAAAGTTTGATGTTTTGAATAAAGATACTCAATCCCATTTTGAGTGCTTCATCTTTTGATTTTCTCACTAAAAATTCTTACCTTTTGTTATGATAGGTGGCTATATCTTTAGCCAAAATCCTCTTACAAGTTACAAGGCCACGAACTGCAGTACTCGGGAGGCTCCCAGGGACTTTTGTTTACAGGAATGTGGAGCAATATCCTAATGCAACAACTGTTTCTGGAATTTTGATTATTCGAGTTGATTCTGCAATCTACTTTTCAAACTCCAACTATATTAAGGAGAGGTATTTTGAGACTTTCTCGATCTATGACAAACAAACGAGCCCAAATTTTTTTTTTTTTCTGAATTAAAGTTGTTTAGATTAAGGCTTTTTCTTTTTCTTTTCAATTTAACATAAAGAAGATCAATCGGAGGGCATGGCCTCCTCCAGTCGAAAAAAAAAAAGATTTTACCTTTCCACTACATGCAATCGAGCCATAAGTTATTACCTCCTCCTGCCCACATGTGAGCATAAGAAGCATAGACTTTGCACATAAATAAACAATTGCCTAGGTATGTAGGGCTTTTGTCTATGTTATGATCCGGAATTTTTCATGGAAGTTTTGTGATAATTTCTATAAATAACAAGGAATACTTCTAGCAAACATAAGAACCTCAGAAATCATGGAAAGGGAAAAAAATAGCCTAGTTTCGTTCAATAAACTACAATGAAAATTTGAAAGTAAGAACTCTAGTCCACTAGACAGTTGTTAAATCCAATTTCTTGCAGGATTTTGAGATGGCTAAGCAACGAAGAAGAAGATTTGAAGATAAACAGTCGGCCCAGAATCAAATATCTCATCATTGAAATGTCACGTAAGCAATTTGTTTAGCCATGCTCCTTATGGATTCGATTCTAACATTTACTAGAGGAATATATTCATATGATTCACAATCTTGCAGCTGTTACTGATATTGACACCAGTGGTATCCATTCCTTCGAAGAGTTACATAAGACACTTCAAAACAGAGATGTTAATGTAAGATTCATTTGAACTCAGAAATTGTGCCCCTATTATTTGCTTTCTCAACTGTGTTAATTTAGACATATCTT
The DNA here is from genome assembly GCA_032878915.1 of Castanopsis chinensis. NCBI lineage: Eukaryota > Viridiplantae > Streptophyta > Magnoliopsida > Fagales > Fagaceae > Castanopsis > Castanopsis chinensis. The sequence goes on from JAVQMG010000086.1 coordinate 2,587,671, forward strand.
GATATTTGTCCAGGACTTCTACAAGTTTCATAAATTATATGTTCGCAAATTGGCATTGATTTATTCCCACGACATTTTCTTTATCAGCACAGAATACTCCAAGTTCAAGTATTAATTATCTAAATTTTGTTAGACAAGTAAACCAATTAAGCTACCGAACACTCACAACATGTTTCACCAAAAATAAATTTCCATATAATCTAATTGATTTCAAATTATATGTAACTACCTAGCTGGTTATGGCAACCAATTCATATTTCTTCTGAATAATCCTAAATAAACTTCTTTGATGGAAAACATACCCCATTTAAGCACTTCAATTGTAGAATTTGTTTATTTTCATTTTTTTTTTTTTTTTTAAACATACTAGACTATAATTCTACTCATTAACAGATATGCCAAGAATATTGTAACTCAATTAAGTTATAAGTTATCATTTTATGAGAAGAATTAGGATTTGAATTTCACTCATCAGGCGTGAAGTTTATTAGAGGACCATGAGTATTAATGACAATAATTTGATCACGGTTTTGTAACAGCTTGTTTTAGCAAACCCTGGGGCAATTGTGACCGAAAAGCTGCATGCATCCGAGTTTACAAAAAAGATTGGCGAAGACATGATCTTTCTCACAGTTGCAGATGCTATTGAAATGCTGTCGCCGAGAATTAAAGAACTACCATAATATATATTACGAGCGAGGGTGTTATGAAAGAATGCAAATAGCTAGTTAAGGTGTGAAGCTGGGGTGTTTAAGTTGTGAAATAGTGTGGAGTGTTTGATAGTTGTCATACCTGTTTGCAAATTTATTTTCAGTTCTGGGGAGCCCTAATCTTTTTAAGTAGAATGGCCAATATAACGTTGGTCGTTGGGCATCTTGTTTCTTGTCTTTTACTTTTTTCTTTTTCATCCACTCATTTTCTTGTCAATGAACTCTGACTCTCTGAGTTTCTTTGTACTTATTTTGTTATTCCTTTCCATTGAATCAATTTTGTTTAGGTTTTATTTCAAAACCTAAACAAAGTTTAAAGTGTATATAGTTTATCATTATTAAGGTTTGATAAAAAGGTGCAGAGAAAACAACCAATCTTATATAAATTATTATTAATCTGTATTTGTACTAAATTATTTTTAGTAAAGGAATAAGATTGCTAAATTATCTATAAAAGTCTTTTCCCTCTTATTTACTAACATTTTAGAAAGATCAGAAATGATGGTCAGAATAAAATACAATCATCTATAAAAGTCTTTTCTCTCTCTTGATGCGGAATGCGGAAGCATTAAGAAGCATAACACATCTACTTCTAAAAAACGAGAAACAAAACACGTTTGATTTTGAAAATAACCTCGAATTCACGAGGGTTCATTGAATCAACAAGAAAAAAAGGTTCTAGAATCCACAACAAGAAAGGGTTCTAGAATCCACTAGAAAAACAATAGACAAAAGTCTAAATTTTCATTGATATTAATAATACTTTTAAAAAAAAACGTTTACAGATTTAAAGACTTATTTAAGGGTTCCGTAAAACTTGAAAAACAAAAAAATATATTCTAAAATAACTCCTAATTAATACCTAATCATAATAAGAACCAGATTTGACTGAAAAAATATTAAAAGCGCGCACCTAAAAACAAGGAAATAAATCACCTAAAACTAAAATAACGTTTTTTACATAAAAATAATAAAGTTAAATAATTACAAAAATTAGATTATAGATTCTGTTTTACATCAATAACATACCAAATAAGGGATCATGTTTATCAATCTATTGTCTATTTTCTCTCATCCCATATTATTCTCTCACTTCTCTTTCCAACCAAATGCACTATTAGGGTATATTTGGTAACTGTTTTTTCCCTTATTTTCTGTTTCTAAAAAAAAAAAATCTATTTTTTAGACTAAAAAACTTGTTTGGCAACCCAATATGAACAAAAAACAAAAACTATTCTCAAAACTCAATTTGTGAAGGAAGGTAAAAACATGCAAAATGTTGTTTTTAGTTTTTAATTTTCAAAAGTCAATTAAAACACATATTTAATTTAATGAATTTGTATCTCATTTAATGAGTTAGCATTAGAGTCTAAATCTTAGTAACAACATATTTTAGTATTTTCTATTTTTTCTTCAAAAAACTATCTTTTTAATTTCAACTAATCAAACATGTTTTTTATTTCAAAATTAAAAAAAAAAAAAGAAAAAGGTTTTTCTTTATATTCCCAAAAACAAAATTTTCAAAATAGAAAACAAAAACTACTGTTTCGTAACATAACCTTAGTTTTTTGCATCCTGATTATTTTCTCCCTATTCACCTGGAAGGCAATGACGCTCATCTAAAGACAATGCCCACATCTATTGTATTTTATATATAGGTTATTTGCTCTTAGATTTCTTGTATGTATGATATACTGTTAGGCCGTTCCCAGAAAATCAAATAAAGAAAATTACAACCACAAAAGGGAAGAGGAATAGTGATTTTTGTGTTTGATCATGCTATATCTCGTTACTAAGCCTAGAACCATACGTGTGATGGTGATAAGCCCCAGAATAAAAATTAGTCTCTTAGCCAATGTAGACCCCCATTGATACATCCAAAGAAGGTATAATTAATTTTCAAAATGTATTTAATTAAATCTGATTCCATATCCTAGAATCATATATCATGATATCATATATAGTTCAAACAAATATTTCAATCAAATCATTAATTCCCTTCACAAAATTTACACGTGCTTGATCAAAGTTTGAAGAAAATAGAAACTTTTTAAATAACCAATTAACTCAAATAAATTTATATTAGGGACATATTTGATGTAATTAACTAATCCTTTGACAAAATGCACTTGTATTTGGGTAGATCTAGGATGGTTTAAGACTTCAAGAAACATGTTGTTCAAATCAAGTGTTAAAACCATGCAAGTCTATTCGAGAAACAAGTGAAGAAGTGTTGTTCATTAAAGCTCGACAAATGTCTCAACAGAAACAAATCTATCGAGGTTTAATATTGAAGCTCGACAGCATGTATTTGTAGAGAATTACGAAATCAAAACTTCCAAATCTGATTACACGTATATCTAAGTGTATTTATGTAAAGTTTCTTTTCTGACCACCCTAGACATACATAAGGATTATTTTAAGGGTCGTCTTAGTGTTGCAAAAGGTTTTGTTGAATTCATATACACATACTGTGACCGGAGACAGAAATTGCCCTAGTTCATCTTTCTCTTTGTAGAAACTACTGCGTCTTTGTGCCAATGGTTTTGTAACTAATGAGCTTCTTGATCTTCATGTTGATGAACTGAAGAACTTTGCAGCCAACATCTTACTCAAGATTGGTGTGTTAGTCACATACTGGGATCCATGCATCATTGGTTAGTCACATACTAGAATTCATGCATTGAAATGAGAGATTGCTGCTACAATATAAGTCCAATTGGGTATTAGGGTAAGGGTTCAATTGTAGATTGGTATTAGATACTGAAATTCATTTTACATATAACCGCTTGTTTTGATAATAGTGGATCTTGAAAGTAGTGACCTTAAATTCACCTAGTGTGGTTTTTTCTCAGTGGTTTTCCCCATTTGTAAACAAATAACCTGTGACAAATTTATTTTCCATTGTATTTAACTTAGTTTGTGATTTTTTTGTGCTACCACTCTATTGCATGTTAAATTGATCTAATTAATTAAGTTTAATAATTAATTAATTAATTTGCTAAAGGGGTTAATACATTTTTGGTTTATCAAGTGGTATCAAAGCAAGCACACTCTGATTAGGATTAATCTTTGTTGTGTAATCCATTGGCCCCTGTTTGTCATGGATAAAGGAAAATATCTTATTATACCTCATTTATTTGATGGCACTAATTATGCATACTAGAAAGTACGCATGAGAGTTTCTTTGCAATCTTTAGATGAAAAGCTGTGGCAAGCTGTGCAGATTGGCTGGACTAAGCCAAAGGAAGCGCCAACTAATTGGGATGATGTCAAGATCAAAGCGACAAACTTCAACAGCAGAGCATTGAATGCACTATTCAATGCGGTGGCCAATAAGGAGTTCAAAAAGATATAATTAACTAAAATTGCTAAGGAAGCATGGATTATCCTCTAGATAACCTATGAAAGGACTAAGGCTGTCAAAGATTCAAAGCTCCAAAAGCTCACTACTAGCTTTGAGGAGATAAAAATGGAGGAGGATGAGTCGTTTGATGAGTTATATGTCAAGCTAAAAGATATAGTCAACTCAACTTTTAATCTTAGAGAAACCATTCCCGAATACAAGGTTGTAAGAAATGTGCTAAGGTCTCTATCTGTGAGATTTCATGCCAAGATCACTGCCATTGAATAATCAAAGGATATTGATTCTATTCCTCTAACAGAGTTGGTTGGCAACTTGCAAACCTATGAATTGGGTTTGACTAGACTCGGGAACAAAAGCAAAAGTAAGAGCATGGCACTGAAAGCCAAGAGTGATGAGACAGATGAGTCTTTAGATGACGAAGATTCTAAGATTAAGTCCTACATCACAAGGCAATTCAAGAAGTTCATTAAGAATGCCAATACAAAAGGATTTGATAAGGACCGTAAGCAATCTAGTTCTTCTCAGTTCAAGAGTCAAGACAAAGGAAAGAAGGATGCTAAAGATGGTAGTCAGTACACTATTCTCTCTGGACCAAAGTGCTTCGGATGTCAAGGTTTTGGACACATGAAACAAGAATGTCTAACATATCTCAAGTCAGTTGGGAAAAGCAAGGCTCTTGCTGCTACCTTAAGTGACACCGAACCTAATACCGAGGCAGAGGACAATGATGATAAGGAGATCATAGAAGAAGTGGATGAAGAAAAGGACTTAGTGGAATCCAAGTTCGAGAAGATGGATGATCGGGATGATATCCATACAGCCTATGAAAAGCTATACAAGGTGTCTAAAAAGCATGAGAAATCGTATAGGTTGTCCACTAAGAAGCTTAGTGAAGTAGAGTTGGAATAAGAGGAGCTCTCTAACAAGGTTGATGAAGCCAACCAAGTCATTGGAACACTGCATCTTGAGAACAATTTCTTGGTTGAAAGGACCAAGAAGCTTAAAGCAAAGTTATTCCAAGTTCAAGCTCAATTGGAGAGGACTTCCAATGCAAAGCTAGATGAAATGCTGAACCTCGAGGAATCAGCTTTTGACAAAATTGGTTTGGGGTATGAACTTTCTAACTCTTCTCATATTGCCTGTTCTAGTAGAACTGTTTTTGTCTCACCTGCGAATAATGTTAATTCTAAGAACATTGAATTTAAAACTGATATAGCTAGTGAGAACATAGACAAAGGTAAATCTATTCTAGGAGCACCCCCTAAGATAGAGAAGAAAAAGACTAAAAACCCTGGGACTAAAAAAGACAATAAGGCTAAAAATAATAAGTCTCAACCTAAAAAGCCGCATTTCTATCATCATTGTGGATTTTTAGGGTATACTCATCCAAATTGCTACAAGAGGTTAGCCACTCAACAAAGCAATAGTATGCTCTCATCTTGAACGGTTTCAATTCTTTCCCCTCTCAACTAGATCAAAGGTTCGCTCAAAGGGAAAGTTCTTCCAAGGTGTAGAAGGAAAAAGGCTCAAAGTGATTTAGTCACTTTTTTTTTTTCTCTCTCTCTCCCCCTTTATGGTTATGCATTACTTGTTTGTTATGCTTTCTTGTTTTTGAGTCAGTCTAGTTTTATGCTTGGTTTGTTTGTTTTCAGTTTTTGCTTTATTTTGTTTTTCATAAAAGTAAAAAAAAAATTTGAAAAATGAAAAAAAAATACAAAAATAGTGTGTGTTTATGTATATTGGTACTTATGTACCTTGGATGGCCATTAAAACAAAGTTTTCTAAAATTTCTATCTGTTGTAATTTAGATGAGCACTCTAATGTATAACTAAGCAAGTGAGCTTTGTGGCTCGTGTTTGTGATTAGTACGATTAAGTTTGTCTCTTTTACACTTCATACTCATATTACTCTTTTTGACGGGAATGACTAGAAAATCCTAAGAGAAAGACATAAATAACCATAATCATGTATAATATCTGTGTGCTTCGACATAATAAAATTGTGATGTTTTGGCTTACGTAATTGGATATTTCTTTTCTCTCTATATATATCCATGCATGATATGTTCAAAAAGAAAAATGTGCAAAGAAAATCAAAAGCAAAAAGAATTAAAATGTTTTTAAATATGGTTGTAAGCATGTTTCTAAGAGATGTGGGAATTATAAGATGCACCTCGTTGGTGATAGTCCCCATCAAATAATTATGATTGTGTGTGAGTGTTTTTGATTCTCTCATGTCTCAAATCATCATAATATGGGAAACTTGTGTAAACTTGTTATGTTTTTCACACATAACACGCAAAAATTCTTTGCTACTTTTGATACATGTGTAGGTAAAATGTGATTTGGTTATCATAGAGAATACATGTGTTAATATATGGTCACTAACCTGTCTTAACTTGTTTTTGAAATATAAAATTTGTTAGACTTGTTTAGTGTGTGTGTGTGTGCGCGCGCTTTTTGGATCTTGAATGCTTTGCATATATGTTGAGAGATGTTTTGAGAGCTTAATATGTTGATTGTATCTATGTTTAAGTAGCTTGCTTGTTGCATTAACCTCTTTGTGTTTTTCCTCCTTGAAAAACTCTTTTTCTTCAAACTCGACAGCTTCTCAACAGATCCTCAACAGTTTCTCTTCTATCAAGCCCTTCCTTCTTCTTGTCTCGACAGATCTTATCACAATCTCAATCCACCGAGGTTTCTGATTCGTGCTCGATAGTTTTCGATAGATAATTTGATCCATCGAGCTGCGTTTTCTTTATATATCTAAGGCGCGAATCAGATTCATTTTCTCTCTTCTCTCTATCAATAGAAAATTTTTTCTTTCGCCCCAAACACTTCTCCCTCACTCAAATCCTTCAACCCTTTATCTTTTCGGCCTATATCAACTTGGTAAGCTTCCTTAATCTCTTTTGTTTCATGCATTTAAACCTAGGTTTTGGGGTTTTTCAAAAAAATTTGGGTTTTTGAGTTTTTCTTAAAATTTTTGGGTTGGGTCTTGTGAAATTGATGTTATTTGATCATGCATTGCATTCTCATTTCATTTTAACTCTGTTCCATGCATTATAGATGTGTGCTTGATTAAAATGTGAAATGTGTGCTGGTAGATTTGGATTGGGCTATGCCCATGATGTATTTATTTTTGCATGTCACATATTCATGCATCTTTCATGCATCCGTACCTCTTCCTTTCCTTTCTATGGTTTTGTTTGTGATGTGTTTCTTGTTCTCTCTCTGTCTCTCTATCGGATAGACTACGTCATGGCACCCAAACGCAAATCTACTCCGGCTCAGAACCCTCTTCGAGGTTCTGGGTCTTCTTCCTCTGATCTTACCCCTCTTCACGTTCCGTTCCGTGATAAGAAGGCTCAAAAGAACTCTCGGAGAATTTTCAGCGACGTGGAGTTCATTCAGAGCCCCAAGTCATTCTGTCGAACTTTCTGACACTGCTCTCCCCGCCGTCATTCGGACTTGGGGTTAGGCTTTAATCTATGAGAATCAATGAGGTGTCCTGTCATGGTTGTAAAAGAGTTCTACTCCAATATACATGGCATCAATACCTTTGTGCCTCAATTTGCTACCTTTATTCAAGGTACACGTATCGTAGTTACCCCGAATCTTATATCTGAGATACTACATATACCTAGGGTAGCACATCCTGACTACCTTAGCTGTAAGCATCTTAGGATTGTATCTAGAGACGAGCTTCTTTCTCACTTTTGTGAGACACCTTCCATATGGTGTGGTAAGCTAAACACCCAATGCTTGGGCTTTGTAAAAGCTCCAAGGCTCCTTAACATGGTGATGACATTCATTCTTACTCCTTTGTCTCACTATAACTCTATCACAGAGCCTCCTGCTCATTTTCTTTTATCTCTATTAGAGGACCTTTCTATAAACTTCCCTTCTCACTTCATCACTTCTATCCTTGATGTCTATCAGCATATGACTACAGGTGATAAGCTCATCTTTCCTTCGGCTATTACATATATCCTTTGACACTTCTTCGTCGAGATTCCTGATTCTTCTCCTTACTTCACCACTATAGGTGCCATCGACACCAGTTGTGTTCGATAGAGCGAGGCTCAGTTTCGATCGAAACGGCCACGTGTGAAGTCTACTGCTTCTGCAACTTCTGCTATTCCTTCCACCTCTGCTCCTTCTTCCTTGACCAATGATGTGACCCTAGAGGCTATAATGGTGCAGTTTCAACACATAGATGCTTACCCTGACACTCTCTCTGATGAGTTATGTCAAGTGAACACTCATGTTGATCATATAGCACGATGACAGGCTCTCCTTGGTGGTTTCACTGCTTCTCCATCTCCTTCTCCAAAGGCGTCGGTAGATAAGGATAGTGATGATGATGATGAGGATGCTAGCTCTTCTAGTGATGATGAGATGACACCCTCTTAGTGTGAGAGACCGCGCCCCCGGCCCGTTTTATAATGAGTGTGGGGCCAAACCCACGTGAATGGGTGGAGTTGTGTTATTGCCTCTCAAAATGGAGGTTTGACTAGTTATATTTTTCCCTTTAGATTGAGGGTTTTACAATGGAGTCGCCACTTATTTAATTATTTGAAAAATAAGAAAACCAACATTGAAAAATTCATCATTTTATTAATTTTCAATTGAATTTACATTAGTCATAGGAGAATTACATGGCTTTGGTCCTAAATACAATCTAAGAAAAAGTATATGGCTTTGTTTCCTAGTTACAATCTAAAAATTGAAAATTACATAGACAATCATTTGATCTACTAACCCTTGATCTAAGTTCGGAGGCTATGTTACAAAGTGAGAAGGTGTTAGGCACCCACTTTGCCCGGTGAAACCGGTCTTCTAGACTATGGTGGCCAACATTCATATCATATCACCCAATATGTCAATCAATTTGCATGATGAATTTAAGGTGTGTGCATGTGATGAACCCTAATTCAATTTATTAAGCATGACATTTGGATTGAAAAATAAATTCTAGTGAATGTGTGTGTATGGTGACATCCTAGATTCAAGCATTTGAAAGAATTATTAAACAAACATGTTTTTCATATTTTTTATGTGAATTTAGGATTAAAACTAGTGTTATGCATGAACATGTGATGAACAACCAAGAACATGTGAAGAATACATAATAACATTTAAGAACATTCAAACATAATCAAGGAAATTTAAATAGTTATTATCATGCTTTAATCCTAAATTCCTATTATGGCAACACAAAAAACAAGTTAGGGAAAGAAATTATACCTTCATGCAAGATCTATATAGTGGATGAGGAGACTCTTGAGGGAGATCCTATGGGTGGAGGAAAAGAAGAGTTAGGAGAGGAAGAGTGAGTCTCACTCAATACCTTGAGTCTCAAGAAGACCAAGATATGACAAGACTACTCAACTTCCTAGAACTCAAGAGGGGAGAAGAGAGGAGGTTTTTTTGTGCCCTGGAATGAAGGAGTGGGGGGGTTTATATAGTAGTGGTGAAGGAAATATGAATGGAAGGCCATTAATGAGGGTTGACAAAGAATCATGAACCTAGACCTCATTTTAGCCTTTGGGGAGATTTGGTGCATTAAATGGAAAGATTGGTGGGAGTAAGGAGCAAGCCAAAATTCGATTTTCCTGTAACTGCTGTAATAGCTTGTAGAGCTAACTTTGAAAAATCATATCTAACTCAATTCTGATTGGAATTGTCTCATTCTTGTGCTCAAATTGAAGCCCCGGATGTCTAGTTTCTGGGAAAATTAACCTTATTCACAGATTCAAAATATTTTGAAATATATCAATGAAATAGTGAGCAGAGGTCATTTCTTAGAAAAATGGTTTCAACACAATTAACATTAATAGGTCCCAAATTAGTTTCCAATTAACATTAATAGGCTCCAATCACTCCCATTTCAGACCTAATTAGTTCCAAATTTACCCTAATTAAAAGATAATTGCACAAATTACTCATTGAATAATTAATACTTAACTATCTAATTAATTAGGTGTATGCAACCTTACCATAAAATGTAGTCCTAACCAATAAAATTATGACACATCATTAATTTCAAATTGATTATAATTATAACCAATTGGAATCAATTGTTCATAATCACATAAGGTCGGACTCAACTTGTAATAGTGCATCTCGGCCATTAAAACTTGATCTGATGATAACTTTCAATCTGATGGTCTGATTAGGGCTTATAACTAATCGATTTGATCGTTACAACATCAAGATCATTTTGGTGGAATGAGATTAAGGATCTAATGACCAAAATCAAGATGCATATTTCCAAGGTGAAATTACCCTTTTACCCTCCAAGTGAGGTTAAATGCGGGTTGCAAAATGAGGTGTCAATACTTAGTGACTTGCCCTTTGTCATTTGTGACAAAAAGGAGAAATAGTTTTGGTTGAGAGTAATCTTGTACTTAGGGGGAGAGTTAGTGTAGGACATTTTTGTTAAGGGGAGTGTCTATACATTTTTTAAGGGTGTAGTAAGGTTCTTATGTACTTTTTTCCTTTCTTTACTTTTACCTCATGTATATTAGTATTGTGATCATTTATTGACATACATTGTACTTAACCTTTGATATATATATGATGATGTATGTTATTCTTCACCTATCTCTCCATGTGTTATTTCTTTTATTTCTTTATACATATATTTCTTTATGTACGCAATCTTTATTTCTATTTCACATATGATGCCTTGATGAGTTTTGTTTTAGTGTTTCAAAAAGATAGGTTGTGAAAATCTATCTTGCCATGAATTCTCTTCTTGCAAAGTTTTTTAAGAATTTATGTTAGGATTAAACTTATTTTGTAATTCAATAAGTGATTATGATTTTAGTGATTTAATACTTCTCTTATGATTCATTTGTTTGTTGTGGTTTTGTCACGAATTGCCAAAGGGGGAGATTGTTAGGGATATATTTAATGTTATTGGCTAATCTTTTGACAAAATTCACTTTACTTGTATTTGGGTAGGTCTAGGATGGTTTAAGACTTTAAGAAACATGTTGTTTAAGTCAAGTGTTAAAGTCATTCAAGTCTGTTCAAGAAACAAGTGAAGAAGTGTTGTTCATTAAAACTCGATAGAAGCCTATCTATCGAGGTTTAATATTAAAGCTCGACAGCATCTCGACAGAAGTTGTATCTGTCGAGAATTACGAAATCATAACTTCTAGTTCTAATTACATACATATCTAAGTGTATTTGTGTAGGGTTTCTTTACTCATAAACCTAGAAATATATAAGGATTATTTTTAAGGGCCATCTTAGTGTTGCAAAAGGTTTTGTTGAATCCATACACACATACTGTGACCAGAGATAGAAATTGCCCTAGTTCATCTTTCTCTTTGTAGAAACTACAGCGTTTTTACGCCAAGGGTTTTGTAATCAAGGAGTTTCTTGATCTTTATGTTGATGAACTGGAGAACTTTGCAGCCAACATCTTACTCAAGATTGGTGTGTTAGTCACGTATTGGGATCCGTGCATCTTTGGTTAGTCATGTATTGGGATTTGTGCATTGAAAGGAGAGATTGCCGCTATAATACAAGTTTAGTTAAGTATTGGGGTAAGGGTTCAACTGTAAATTGGTATTAGGTACTGAGATTCATTTTACTTGTAACCGCTTGTTTTGATAATAGTAGATTTTTGGGAGTGGTGACCTTAAATTCACCCAGTGAGATTTTGCCTCAGTAGTTTTCCCTATTTGTAAACGAATCACCTATGTCAAATTTATTTTCCGCTGCATTTAACTTAGTTAGTGATTTGTTTGTGCTACTACGCTATTGCATGTTAAATTGATCTAATTAACTAACTTGAATAATTAATTAATTAATTAATTAATTTGCCAAAGGAGTTAATACATTTTTTGCCTATCAATTTATAATATTTTAATTAGCAATAAATTCTAGTTATTTTTTAAAATTCAATATAGATAAAATAATTAAATAAAATATAGGAAAAATAACGAATATTTAATAAATAAAAACTGTATTTTAAACATAATATAGAAAGCCAAAAAAAACATTACTTACATCAACCGATATATACTCAAAAGCTTTTGCAACTCCTCAAGAAAACTCCAACATAACAAAAATTTCTTTGTAATCAGGTGGTGCTGACCTTAGGTGATGCCATGGTGGCTTAATTGGGTTGCTTTGTGTGTGGGCTTGGTGGCTTGTGTGCAAGGTAGTGCTGCGCTATTGTAATGATATTAGGTTGGGCAAGGCATTGGGCTAGTTGGTGCTGGCAGAATGCATGGACTTGTGAGAGTGGGATGATAGCAGTTGCTTGGTGGGCTGCATATAGACATGCTATATGGGCTATAATGCTGATAAGAAGGGCTTGGGTAAGGGCTAAGCTTTTAAAACATGATGGGATAATTATGTGTGGACTGCTGAAGCATAGGTAGAGGTCTCATGATGTGCTGAGTGATGTGCTGGCATGTGCAGAGTGTGCAGCAGCAGTTACTAGCAATTACCAAGCAGTTCCTAGCTTGCTAGATGTTCAAACCTACTATGAAGGGGTTGAAAACGTGGAGAGCAAGCCAAGACAACATCAGTTACAGATGTCCTAAGTCAGACCACATGTGGCAGCAAATCCTAGACAGGGGGCAGTTACTTGGCAGTAACTACCATGACAGTTATTCTGAGCATACAGCCTAGGCTGTTAGGGCTGTCAACAACAGAAAGTGTATTTGCCTTAGAGAATTTCGTGTGTATTCTCCAAACTTCCTTTGTACTTGAATATTGAGTAATAAAGGTTAGGGTTAGTGCCCTGTAAATATTGTGTGTGCTGTGTGTGTGTGTGTGTGTGTGTGTGTGTGTGTGTGTGTGTAAATTCCCTTAAAAATTATATTCTGAGTGTTCCTGCAATGTTAGTAAGTGGTGTATTGGCTGAGACTAAGGGAGGAACTTAGTGTCATTACAAGCAGAAAATTTAAAAGAAAAATTGACCCTGTAACAAGTAGAAACCTTCTATCGCTTCAGAACCTCTAAACTCTTCAATATATGAATGCCACTCTTTTGCACGAATCTTAGTACGTGACTAACCAATGATGCACGAATCCCAATACGTGACTAACCCCACCAACTTAAAGAAGATGTTGGCTACAAAGTTCTTCACTTCATCCACATGATGAAGATCAAGAAGTACTTGGTTACAAAACTCTAAGGCGCAAGAGACACAGTAACTTTTTACAAAGAGAATAAGGCACTCGGTCACTTTTTCATATGTTCTCTATGTGCATACCCCCTGTGACGGCCTTTAAAATAAGTCTTATATATGTCTAGGATTGTGAAAAAATAAACCCTACACAAATATTTCAGCATGGGCCGAAAATTAGATCTAGAAATTTTGATTTCGTAGATCTCGATAGATTCTCGATCTGTCGAGATTCTGTCAAGCTTCATTCATTCAATCTTGATAGATATGTTTTTGTCGAGCTTCTGTTGAGAATCTATCGAGAATCTGTCCAGCTTTAATGAACAGCTTTTCTTTACTTGTTTCTTGGTCCAATCTTTATGGCTTTTGATTGGACAAGAATGTATTGACCCCTTGTGATGAATGAATGTATTGCCTAAATTTACTATAATGTAGTGAAAAATAAAAGTTGACATAGTGATTTGTTGACGAATAGGGAAAACCTCCGAGGTAAAAACCTCACCAGGTGATTTTAAGGTTACTACTCTCAAAAATATATTATTATCACAACAAGCAGTTACAAGTAAAAGAATCCCAATACCTTATACTAACCTACAGTTAAACCCTTACCTCAATACACAATTGGACTTGTTCTACAGTGACAATCTCTCCTTGTATTGCACGGTTCTCAGTACGTGACTAACCAAAAATGTGTGGATCCCAATACATAACTTGATCACCAACTTGAGAAGGATATTGGTTAAAAAGTTCTTATGTTTATCACACGATGAAGATCATGAAGTTGCTTGGTCACAAAACCCTATGGTGTATAAACACAATCCTAGTACCTTATACTAACCTACAATTAAACCCTTACCGTAATACACAATTGGACTTATTCTACAGTGACAATCTCTCCTTATATTGCACGGCTCCCAATACGGGACTAACCAAAAGATGGGTGGATCCCAATATGCGACTTAATCAACAACTTGAAAAGGATGTTGGCTGAAAAGTTCTTCTATTCATCACAGGATGAAGATCATGAAGTTGCTTGGTCACAAAACCCTATAGTGTACAAACACAGCAGCTTTTTTAAGAGAAAGAAGAACTAGGGCAAACTAGGTTTTCAGTCACACTTTCTTTCACACTTATGCAATTGTGTTCTTGTACAATTATGCAACCTGTGACGGCCCTTAAAATAATCCTTATATATGTTTAGAGTTGTGAGAAAAGAAAGCACAAACATACATTTACGGATTGGATGAAAATCAGCTCTGAGTAACTGAACTTCATAAATCTCAACAGATACCCTATCTGTTAAGCATTTGTCGAGCTTCGGGCTAAAATAACTCTTTTAAACCTCAATAGATAATAGTTGTCAAGCTTTAAAATCCTGCACTTCAATACTTGAATCTTGGACAGATTTGCATGGTTTTAATACTTAGACTTGAACCTTTGTTCCTTGAAGAAATAAATACATCATAGATCTACCCAATTACAAGTAAAACATGTTTGTCAAAGGATTAGCCAATTACATAAAATGTTGACATATGTTTCTAACATGAATCCTAATAGCTTTAACACTTGACTTGAACAACATGTTTCTTGAAGGATTAAACGCATCCTAGATTTATCTAATTACAAGTAAATTGTGTTTTGTCAAAGGATTAGCCAATTCTAAATGATACATGTTCATATCAATTTCCACATATGTCCTAACAAATTCCTTGGGATTCTGGGTAGAAGTGGAATTGCATGGAACTTGGTGAAATGGTAATAATTTGAACCCTGCTTAAAAGAGAGTATATAAGGGGAGAGAGTGGCTGAGAAAAGGGGAAAGAGTAAACACCAAGAGGGAGGATAAAAAAATGACAGAGATACACGAGAGAAAGGAAGAGGCAAGCTCTAAGATGGAGAGAGTTTTGGGGCTAGCAACCACGAGAGCACTTGTAATTGGGCTATTTAGGCTTTGTTGTAGGCTAACCCATAAGACTGTGAGAAATCCCACCAACAAATAGAATTGGAGCCCAAATTCACCCTCATACTTATCTACATTAGCAAGGTTGGGGCACTACAATTTGCGCCATTTGTGGGGATCCTACTCAACCAAAGGCTTCGAGCTAGCTTGACATCATCTGGCTATGGAGGGTCCATATGTTGGAAAAGGCTCCACTGGGAAGAACCATTCGAGGGTTTCTTTATTGGGTCATAGGAGGTTGGAAATGGAAAGTAAGGGAAAAAAGCACATGCAAGAAGGGCATCAGACCATACATGATTCAGACGAGGGATCTTCACAAAGGGAATAAATTGTATCTTATATACCTAGGCAATCTCATCTCAACAATCATGAAAGAGAGTTGGAGAATTTACGAAAGAAAGTTAAGGACCTAGAGAAAGAGCTAAGGGGCCAATGACATAGAAGGGACTAGGAGGACTCGTTTGATGATCGCGATTACACTAGGGGAGAGTCATCTTAAGGCAGCAATTTACAACTATCAAGGGATAGATCGCATGAAACTAAGGGCATCGTCACTAATCTTCCCATCATGATAGATATAGGCACCATAATGCAGCGTTGGACGCCATGAATCGAACGTTGAGGAGAGCTGCCCAATCACCTTTTTCTGACGAAATTGAGCGTACATAAATGTTAAGGTGGTTCACCTATACTCTGTTTACCATTTATGACAGAAAAACTGATCTAGTGAAGCATGTAAGTCACTATATTCAGATGATGTCACTTTATTCTCAGAACAATGGTTTGATGTACAAAGTGATCCCATCCAGCCTTGGGCCGACAGCAATGAGGTCGTTTAAAGGTTTAAGGAAAGGTTCTATTCGCAATTTCGATGAGCTGATGTAGGCATTCGGGGCAAGATTCATAACGTGTAGTAAGGTTCCTCAACCGATCGATGCATTGTTATCCATGAGGATAAGGAGTGGGGAGATCCTCTAATCCTATGTGAACAAGTACTGGGAGTTGTATAATGAGATAAGAGGAGAAAATGAATGGGTAGCCGCTAGTACCTTCCAACTTAGGCTCCCTTAGGAGTCAGAACTAAAGGACTCTCTAACTATGCGTCCTCTAGATGACATGCATCAACTTATGAAAAGGATTGAAAAGTACAAGATATTGGATGATGACTGGCTACAGGGCAAAGGCAAAGCCCCAACCTCTTCACAAGACAACAAAGATTATCATCCTGAAAGGTTTCCACTGAGAATTAGAAGGGAGCCAAGAGCCTCGAGTATGGGCTTGGCACAGCGGGCCAAGGGAGTTAATGTGATGTTTAAAGAACCTG
Organism: Castanopsis chinensis; assembly: GCA_032878915.1. Lineage (NCBI taxonomy): Eukaryota > Viridiplantae > Streptophyta > Magnoliopsida > Fagales > Fagaceae > Castanopsis > Castanopsis chinensis. The sequence goes on from JAVQMG010000086.1 coordinate 2,604,188, forward strand.
TCTATAAGATCCTTGAGCGCATTAAGAATGAATCTTATTTTCTATGACCAGGGAAGATAGGTGGGGACACGGTAAGAAGGGATCAGAGTTTGCATATGAAAGCTCGGATTTGTGTTAAAAACACGAGAGTTGTTCAGACCCTAAATTAAAAGATTACGGCTCAGTTGATTTTACTCTAACTTAAACTAAGTGTGAAATAGAGTAAATGCAAGCAAACAAACAATAAAACTACTCTAAGCCATATTCATTAAATCATAGCAGTAAAATGAAAACTAAAAGAGTAGGAAAGAGAAATGCAAATACAAGATAACAAACTGATGTGTTATCGAAGAAGAAACAGAAGAACTCAGTGAAAAACCTCTCCATTGCCCTCCAAGCGGTAAATCGATCCACTAGAAAATAGGTTGGAATACACTAAAAGAAAGAGACCCTTCAAGCCTAATCTACTTATTGCACATAAGCCCTTTAAACTCCTACTCTAACAAGGCTTATCAGAACCGTGTCTTGTCTACCTTTTCGGATCTCGCAATGTGCCCGACTGCATCTGCCAAAGCTTGGCTTCTTCCAATGCTTCCCTGCAGCATCAAAACCTCACTTGACACTTAAAATGGACGTGGTAAGTGTTTGGACTATCAACCTCTCAAGGATTTAGATATAGAAAGGCAAGAGTTAAGGAAAACCACAATGGATTGTGTAGAGGATTGTGGGCACGACAATCTCTATATCTCAAGGGTTGTGGCTAGGTTTTTCTTTCTAAAAAGTACTCCTCACAATATGTGGGTAATGTGGATATATATACTGTGTGTAGAGACATGGTGTATCAGATATGACAAAATAACAAAACATAATGTTTCACGAGAAGACCTTACCCAAGAAATACTCACGAAAACCAGCTGTCATCATCTATCATGACTCTTTGCATTCCAGTCATGTGTTAAGTACATGGCTTCACTTCGCAGGAAGTCTTCTCGTGAACTACCCGCGAAAACTCCTTTAATCTTCAATTTGTCTTGAGTCTTCACACACTCTCTCACACATACAACCCTTATAAAGAAATCCCACATAAAATATAGGGTACATAAGATTGAACAAAATTACAATCAAATTTGACACGAAATTAAAGCCAACACAAAATAGTTGTAAATTACAACTTTACAGTATAATGCTTACCACAAAAAGAAAGGTCATACTACTGAGCAATGTCGCGTACCACTTGGAGCAGCTTGTAAAAGCTGGGCATCTAAAGGAATTTTTGGTCGACCAAGAAGGGATGAGTGTAGGCCAGGGATCAGGAAACTAAAGTAACAACACGCTTCCCCTTCCCTTAGGAGTTATTGAGGTCATTCGTGCAACCTCCATAGGAGTAACTTTGAGCAGTCAGAGGGGCATATTGAGTGTAGTGACCCCACCTAAATCAGACGCTACAGACCGACTTGAGAAAAGGCCCAGGATTATTTCGATCCCGATCACTTTTGGTGAAAAAGATTTGGAAAGAATGTCCCAGCCACATGATGACACTTTGGTGGTGACTTCTTGGTTCAGCAGATTCTTGGTAAAGAGGGTCATGGTAGATTAAGGGAGTGGGGCCAAGATCATGTACCCCAATCTATATAAGTGGTTGGGGTTAAAGCCCAAGGATTTGAGTAAATATGACACATCTCTTGAAGGGTTTGATGGGAAGGTCGTAACGCCCGAGGGGCAGATAAAACTCTCGGTGGTGACTGAAGGAATCAAAGTGGAAGTAAATTTTATAGTGCATAATGCCTTTTTGCCATACACGACAATTTTGGGACGGCCTTGGATTCATGATATGGGGGTAGTACCATCTACATTGAATCAAAAGATCAAATTCCCTACTGAAGATGGGGTCGCTGTGGTTCGAGCCAATTAAAAAGTACTAAGGCAGTGCTTGGTAGCAGTAATAAAAGATGAGATTAAGTAGAAGGAACAAGTTGACCAGGAGCAGTTATAGCAATTACAAATTACCAATTGTTTGACAAGAGTAGGCAGTGGGGAAGAATTGGTACAAGTACGAATTATGTCGTACTTCGACAGGTATTTTCGAGTAGGAAAAAGCTTGGCAATAAAAGATCAGGTGGAGATTCTTTTGTCGTTAGTACGAAATTTGGACATGTTTGCATGGAATCCGTACGAGGTTCCCAAAGTTAACACGACCTTTATTATGCATAAGTTAAACGTAGACCCTCTGGTCCCACCAGAGAAGTAGAGTCAAGGAGGTCAGCAAAGCCTTACATGGAGGCAGTGAAGGAGGAAGTGGAGAAATTAAAACAGACGAGGGCCATTAAGGAAGTGTTTTTCCTCAAATGGTTAGTTAATAAGGTGGTGGTGAAGAAGAAGAAGAATGAGAAATGAAGAGTTTACATTGACTTTACCGACATAAACCAAGCGTGTCTGAAGGACTTGTTCTCCGTACCAAAGATAGATCAGTTGGTGGATGCCATAGTCGGACACTAGAGAATGAGCTTTTTGGATGCCTTTTAAGGTTATCATCAGATTGCTAAGGATTAGGAGAAAACTTCTTTTATTATGCCCGAGGGAAATTATCATTACACAGTGATGCCTTTTGGGCTCAAGAATGACGGGGATATGTATCAAGGAATGGTTACTCGGATGTTCAAGGATTAGATCAAGAGCACTGTAGAAGTTTACATTGATGACATGGTATTCAAAAGCAAGAACATGAAAGGCATGTGCGTGACCTGGTTGAGGTCTTTGAGATAATAAGGCTGCATAAGTTACACCTTAATGCAAACAAATATGCCTTCGGAGTGGGATTAGGCAGTTCTTGGGTTATATGATAACTACACAGGGCATAGAGGTTAACCCCGACCAGATTACAGTGATTCAACAGCTATGCCCACCTAGCAATTTTAAAGAAGTGTAAAGACTTACAAGGATGATTGTCTCCTTGAATAGGTTTGTCTCATGATCAGCAAATAGGTGTAGACCATTCTATCAATTGTTGAAAAAAATGGAAGGGCTTTCAATGGACGGAGGAGTGTGACATGGCATTTAGAGACTTAAAGTCCTATTTATTAAGTCCACCTATTTTATCTTGACTCGTGTCCAACCATGCTATTAGTTCGATGTTGATTAGACAACAATAGGGAATCCAAAGATTTGTATATTATCTCAGTAAAATGTTGGCAGATGCAGAGACTCAGTATTTGCCACTAGAGAAAATGGCACTGGCACTGGTGCATGCTACAAGGAAACTGCCGCATTATTTCCAAATACATATGGTGTGGGTATTGACTGAGTACCCCTTGCAATTGCTTTTGAGGAGGTCAGATTTCACTAGGAGGATAGCTAAATGGGGGACAAGACTGGGAACATTTTATATATAGTATAAGCTGAGGAATTCCATTAAAACCCAAGTGTTGGTAGACTTTATGGCTGAATTCACTCCTGCACTAGGAGCCTCTATTGGACTATGCCAAGTCATAATTAAACGGTGGCATGTGTACATGGACGATGCGTCTAACGCAAGGGAATCAGGAGTCGAGATTGTAATGGTGTCTCCTGAGGGATTGAGATTGGAAAAGTCACTCAGATTAGGTTTTCATGCTTCGAACAATGAAGCCAAATATGAAGCCCTCATTGCTGGACTTCGAGTAGCGTAAAGGCTTAGTGCTGAGGAAGCAGAGGTGTTCTAGGATTCGAGATTGGTGTTGAGTCAAATAAAGGGGAACTTTGAGGCGAAGGACTACCGCATGTCGCAATATTTAAAGTTGTTTAGATCCCTACAAGCGAACTTCCAAAAAGTCAGCATGGTTAGAATGCCGAGAAGTCAGAATAATCATACTGATTCATTGACCACTTTGGCCTCGTCTTCAAATGAATGCATTCCCCAAATGATCTTTGTGGTCATGTTAGAAAAATCGAGCATAGAGCAACAGGTGGTTGTAGTGATTGCATCGATGGTAGAGCCTATTTGTTTGGATCCTTATATTGCTTTTTTATCTAATGGATCTTTGCCCGATTGATGTAAATGAGGCATAGAGAGTAAGGAGAACGTGGGCTCATTTTTGGCTGTTCGAGGATAAAAAGTTGTATTGGCATTCATTTGAAGGACCATATTTATTATGTCTCCACCAAAGCAAGGCCGTTGAGCTGCTAGCCAAGCTGCGTGAAGGGATATGTGGAGGGCACTCAGGGGGAAGATCGCTAGCCCACGAGCCATGACTTAAGGATTTTGGTGGCTGCATATGCAACGAGATGCGATTGACTATGTAAAAAAGTGTGATCAATGCCAAAGACATGCTCTAATCCTGCATTGACCAAGCGGAAATTTGAACTCAATCATTAGTCCTTGGCCTTTCACTCAATGAGGGCTAGATATAATTGGACCATTTCCTCATACGCCAGGGAACAAGAGATATGTATCGGTCGCAACAAATTACTTTACCAAATGGGTAGAAGCTGAATCCTTGGCAAATATCAAGGACGTGGATGTAAAGAAATTCATATGAAAAAACATCACAACGAGGTTCGGGGTACCCTAGGTGCTGATATCGGATAATGAGCTTTAGTTTGATAGTCAGGCTTTTCGGGAGTATTGTGGTAATCTCACGATAATCAATAGGTACCCATCACCGGCATACCCTTAGAGTAATGAACAAGTAGAGGCAATAAACAAGACAATGATTAATGGTTTGAAAAAGAGATTGGAAGAGGCAAAAGGAAATTGGGTTAAGGAGTCCAAACATCTTGTGGGCCTATCGAACAACACCTAGACGATCAATGGGTGAAACCCCCTTCTCCATGACATACGGAGCAGAGACAATCATACCAATAGAGGTCGGCTTGTCAAGCATGAGAGTAGCTGATTTACACGAAGTAATAATGACGTGCAAATGGTTGGGAATTTAGGCTCCTTGGAAGAAAGACGAGATATGGTATCCATTCAGCTTACAGGTTATCAGCAAAAGTTGGCCCAGGGGTATAACAGGAAGGTGAGACCTTGGGAGTTTGTGGCAGGAAACCTTGTTTTGGGGAAAGCAATAGGAAGTATGAAGGATCAGAATGTAGGTAAGTTGGCTCTGAATTGGGAATGACCATACTAAGTAACGGAAACAACCGAAGCAAGAGCTTATTACTTGGAAGATAGGGAAGAAAGACATTTACCCCGACCATGGAACATTTGTAATCTGAAAAAGTATTATCCATGAGTGTAATGTGAAATGTGAAAGATATTTCTAAGGTTGTAGATAAACTTGAACAGTGAACGTGGAAGGAATTTAGTTACTTTGCATTGAGTTATTTACAAGCATTGATAAATCTTTTTAAGGACAGAAACCTGGCATTGGCTTGACCTTGGTCACCGACCAAGTGAAAACCTTAACAGGCTTTTCTAAGGACAGAAACCTGGCATCGGCCTGACCTTGGTCACTGACTAGGTAAAAACTTTAACAGGCTTTTCTAAGGACAAAAACTTGGCCCCGATCTAACCCCGGTCAAAAACCAAGTGGAAACCTTAACAAATTTCTTCAATGACAGAAATTTAGTCCCGGCTTGTCACCAGTCACCAACCAAGTGGGAACTTCAAAAAAGTCCCCCAAGGAGAAGAACTTGCTCTTAACATAAAACTATTCACTGATAAGTCTAATAAGGAGACTGTAGCATTTCTTTCTTAGGAAATGGGGGCTATCTTAATAGAAGGGCCTTAGTTATGTCAATTTAATATCGAATCCTTCAGTCCAAGAGTGCGTATTAAATCAACCACTCGGTCAAGATCATGAATACATCACATGTGCTACTGAACATTTACACTTAGAACTTGTTGAGGTGCAATAGTGCAATTTTCTTTAAAAATAGTAAAAACACCTATGTACAGGAGGCTCGGTCATGCAATCACATTATGAGGAAATAAAATAAAAAATTTTGACCAAAGGAACTTAAGCCATTAATATTAAGTAAACTTAACAAAGTTTGATACACAAATACTGTTCAATCAGTTAGATATTGGAAATTTTGGAGAAGTTGAAATAAAAATAAAATATAAAGGGGGGAAATACATAGTTAGATGGCATAACAAAATCAAGTGTTCGGATTATCGGGTGCGGCAGGGCTTGTCAAAGGAACATCACCGGCAAAAGGAAGGGCCGAGCTGAGGATTGGTTGGGTGGCCCCCTACATCTCGACGGGAATGGTTGTTGCTAGGTTATCCTCAACAAGTACCACCACGTAGGAGTCAATCTATTGAGACAACTCTCTTATCTTTCTCCCCCCTCCTCCTTTTCACCACCATCCTCGAATTTCTCTTGAGCTTAGGCTTCAAGCTATAGGTTCTCGGGCAGTGGAATTCGGTCAGCATTCTTGAATAGGGAAGTATCACGAAGATCGATAGCATTTACCACGATCACCCAACCCTCTGCGAACCCAAATTTTCGAGCCTGAAAGATCACTAGTCCAACCTAGTTCTCGATGTCTTTAAACCCCATATTGTAGTAGACTTCTTCACAAGTCTTCAGTGTCTCCTTCAGGTCAGCGAGCTCTTTGTCACGAGTGAAGACAAGGCTCACAGCCTCGATAAGTTTAACTTCAACCTCGCCGAGTTTTCCTTGAAGATCCTCTGCTTTCTGCTTAGCTAATTCACGTGCCCTTTCGGTGGTAACTGATCGCCACTCCACTACATTTAGCTTCAAATTCTTTTCATTCAAGCTCACCTTAGCTATTTGTTTTAAGACTTTCTCCTTGTCAGCCTCTTCCATCACTCCCTTTAGCCAACCCTCTACAACATGGGTCATTTAGGTAGCTTGAAATGATGGTAGAAATGATCAGGGGTTAGTACAATCCAAACACCAACACTTATAGAAATAAGAGATAAAAAATATACATACAAAAAAATGGATAACAAATTAAAACAACAAAAGTTTAAAATATATACATAATAAAAACAAATAAATAAAATAAAAATAAAATACTCACTACTATGGTATGCTATTTCAGTTTAAAGATGAGATCCTCATCCCGACAGCTCGAGTAGTGCTCTAGATCGGTGGGCAGTAATAGAGCTTGCCCGAGGCTATCAGATACTTGTCCACCGAGGCCACTCCCCTAAGTCTGAACATAGGAGTCAGATGATAAGACTTTGTCCCCCAAATGGAAGGTACATTCCCATCTTGTAGAGGGAATTAAGGAGGTAAAGGCCACCTGAGAGTAGATGATGGTCGGTTGAATCGTAGGCCTTGTCTCTTGGGGGTTCCTAATAGGCAATTGAGTCACCATCCCACCCAAAGTTGGAGTAGAGGGCTGGTTGGCAGGAGGGACACCGGACTCATTTGGGGCGTCATCGATACCCCTCTGTCTTTTCCTTCGTTATCGGGGGCCGGGGGGAGTTGTCTGTTGAGGGGTTGGTTGAGGAGCAATTTAGTTCCTAATGGTTGTGCAACTGGGAACCAATGGTCCAAAGCCATTATGCACCTTTGAACCATCCCTACAGTCATATTGATGGGAGCAATGGCTTCCACTGGAATATGCATAACCCAACACTGAAAATGGTATCAACTGAACCATCACGTACGAGTTCAAGCGAACCTTATCTGACTCTTCTAGGTCCTTGGTGTCTTGCCTTGCCATTGGTAAGTCCGTTCGGCAGAAATCCGAGAAACCGAATTTCATAATAAGACAAAAGTGGGCTGCCAATCGTTAAAGCGCCTGAGGAATCTTAGTAGCTAGTGTAAGAGGGAACGCAACCAAGGATTAGATAGGGCGCTCTCAATTGCTCATCATAATGTACTAATATTTCCAAACGCAGGACGAAGTTGAGCTCCCGAGTCTATACCACACTTGGATTAGGTTGAAATTTTTTAGAAACTGTAGTGAGAAATAATGTATGATTCAATGAAAGACATGTATGGAAACAAGCATAAGAACATACTAAACGTTTAAAAAAAAAAAACAAACAAACTTAAACTTAAAGTGAAAAGTATCCACGGTAGGGTTATGTTAAGGAGTCGGAAAAGAAAATACCAACCTATGTGACAAGGAGAGGTCAGGTAGGTAAGTTTGTCATTCAGCCAATTCCCACTCACTCTCATGAACTCCCCCATAAAGTGCCTATTCGAGTCAAGAAGACAATATAGCAACCTAAACATAATGTTTCAGGTTTGAAGGAAATACCCATGCTTCAGGCTCTCTTGAATAGCATACAAGAAGTTAATATCATGATGGGTAAGGCTGAGGCCATATAATTGGTTAAGGCACCCCACACAACTGACTGCCCTATAAAAGTTGGGTAAACATTGGTCGGGGCTAAGCCCGTAAAAACTAAGGGTTCAAAGCAACAAATGATCTACTAGAAATCTAACTTTGCCCTCTAATATAGACATTAAAGGGAAAAAGACTTCATGGGGTAACCTTTGATCTTCTATGTCTCCCTCAAGACAATACAATATGTTCACATCACGAGAGATATTGAACCTAGCTTTGAAGGATTCTATGTCTGTATTAGTTCTTAAAAGATATATAAAAAATAAATAGAAACTAAATAATAGAAAAACCCATATTTTCCTATCAAGTTTACTAAGATAGAGACAGAGGGAAGAGGACTTATTAAGTAACTTTGTGATGATAAGAATAGTCTTGGAATGAATTTACGGGCTCAGAAAGAATGAAGAAATAAGGCTCTAAACTTGAAAAGAACTAAAGAAAAGAATACCGTAAACTGTGTTAGTATTTATGGGAGTAAATGTCATTTAATGCAACTGCCATAAATTAATACAAACCGTTGTTTCTTTTCATGTGTGTCTCGACAATAGAAGCGTCAGTTCATCACAACTGTTCAATATAATGAATACGACCACGCGTGTCCCAAAGGTGAACTGTCATGTCTGCTGTATTGAATGATTGACGCTTGATCTTCCCAAGACATATCAGTCATTGTTTTTTTTTTTAAATCAAGTCGATCACCAAAGCAATAATCCCTGATCTGATCTCCACTTCATGAAAACAGGACCGTGGAGGGCTATTGTAGAGGACTTGGGCCAGGTGATCGATACCGGCCCACCAAACTTAAGCCCAAACATGTAAGCCAAAACTAACCCGGGGGATTGGGGTCAACCCGAATCCAGTGGGGATGGGCCTGGCCCAACAATAAGTGTATCAAGATCAAGAGAACAATACTTGGTGAATTTGTTAAGTGTTCGGTCACATCTCAGTCCACTGCTAACCGTCAAGACAGTACGAAATTAACAAGGAAGTAGGGAAGTTCACTGAGCACTAGAAGTGCTTTCAAGATTTCCTTGCTGAGCACTATTTGGCATCTAGAACAAGTTTCAAGAGAATCCTTAGAAGAAGTGATATTTCCTTGGGATTCTGGGTAAAAGTGAGATTGCATGAAACTTGGTGAAACAGTAACGATTTAAACCCCACTTAGAAGATAGTACATAAGGGGAGAGAGTGGATAAAAAAGGGGAAAGAGGTAGTAGGCAAGAAGTGAGTAAAAAATGGAGGAAAAGAGTAAACACCAAGAGGGAGGACAAAAGAACTGAGAGAGATACAAGAGAGAGGGGAAGAGGCAAGCTCAAGACGGAGTGAGTTTTTGGGCTAGCAACCACAAGAACACTTGTAGTTGGGCTATATAGGCTTCGCTTGACGCTAACCCTTAGGACTGTGAAGAATCCCACCAACAAATAGATTTGGAGCCCAAATTCACCCTCATACCTATCTACGTTGCCAAGATTGGGGCACCAGAATATATATCATTTGGCTTGAAACTATACACATATCCAATCAATTTTGATATACCCCCATTGGTAGGTTCCAAGAAGGTATAATTAATTGTCAAAATGTATTTGATTTAATTATATTCCATATCCAAGAATATTATATCATAATATCATATATAGTTCAGACTTCAAACAAATATTTCACTCAAATCATTAGTTCCCTTCACAAAATTTACACGTGCTTGATCCAAGCTTGAAGAAAGTAGAAACTTTCTAAATAACCATTTTTTGTTTTGAGAAAGTAAATAACCAACAGAGTCAAATAAATTTATAATACTTTAATAAGCAATAAATTCTAGTTATTTTTTTCATTCAATATAGATAAAGATAAAATAATGAAATTACATATAGAAGAAAAAAAATTATTATTTAATAAATATAAATTGTATTTTAAACATAATATAGCGAGCCAACAAAACATTATATTACTTACAACAATCCATGTATACTCAAAAGCTCTTGCAACTCCTCAAGAACACTCCAACATAACCTAAATTTCATTGTAATCAATTCAATTACTCCATGAACCTCTAGTTTTGATAATTTAATATTTGAAAAATATTTCACCTTTGGCTTTATAATGCCGATGACTTTTGTGGTTTTGGCTTATTCTTTTCTTGGGCAATTTATAAGATTTTCTTTTTCTTCAAATAAATTGGTTTTGTACGTACATGTGTTCCTAATATTTAGAATTTTATTGTGAGTCCCACATTCATTTGGAGTGAGCTCATTCTTATGTCTATGAGTAATTATAAACCTCCATTGATATATTACTATAGGTCTTGTATGAACTTGTTTCTTATCTATAAAATACGTGTGCCCTGTCTCATCTCGACTCGAGCATCTAGGTCTAGATCAATTTTACTTTGGACTTTTATTTTTGCTATTTTTTAAAGATATTTTGACCATTTAAGATTTATTTCTGCACATTGAATTTAGCTTTCTTTGTAAGCTAAGTTATTGTTTTATTATTATCTGACCAACTTAGTGGCTTATTTTACACACCATCAGAACACCGAATTTTCATTAGAACTAATTACTCTCTCACTACAAAAAACGCGAGCTATAGTCACGTTTTTTTAGCCGCGTTTACAAAAAAACGCGGCTATACCTGACCTATGGCCGCGTTTTTAGGAAACGCGGCTCTAGACCCAACCTATGGCTGTGCTTCCTAGGAAACGCGGCTTTAGAACAACCTATGGCCGCGTTTTTAAAAACGCAACTATAGGTTAGGTCTAAAGCCGCGTTTGTAAGTGGCTTTAGTTGCGTTTTTCAATACAGTCTATAGCCGCGTTTTTAAAAACGCAGCCATAGGTCCACCCAAAAAATATTTTTTAAAAGGATAGCTGCATTTCGTAGAAAACGTAGCTTTAGACCCGACCTATGGCCGCGTTTCCCATAAAAACGAGGCCATAGTTCCAGCCAAACAAATATTTTTTACATTGACGGCGTGCACCGACCAACATTTTTTTTTATAAAGGAGGGCCTATAGCCGCGTTTTTAAAAACGCGGCCATAGGTCCAGCAAAAAATATTTTTTTAAAATGATGGCCGCGTTTCTTTGAAAAACGCGGCTTTAGACCCAACCTATGTCCTCGTTTCCCATAAAAACGCGGCCATAGTTCCAGCCAAACAAATATTTTTTACATTGACGGTGTGCATAGACCAACATTTTTTTTTTTATACAGGAGGGCCTATAACCGCGTTTCTTTGAAAAACGCGGCTTTAGACCTAACCTATGGCCGCGTTTCCCACAAAAACGCGGCCATAGTTCCAGCCAAAAAATAATTTTTACATGAACCGTGTGTACAGCAGATTAAATATTTTTTTATAAAGGGGGGCTATAGCCGCATTTCTTAAACCGCGGCTATAGGTTAGGTCTAAAGCCGCGTTTTCCGTGACTTGGGCTGCGTTTTTTCCGGGGGCCTATAGCCGCGTTTTTTAAAACGCGGCTATAGGTCCAGGCAAAGAGTAATTATTGAACGGAATACATGTACAGCCGATTAAATATATTTTTATAAAGGAGGGGCTATAGCCGCGTTTTTGAAACCGCGGCTATAGGTCCAGGCAAAGAGTAATTTTTGAATTTAAGGCGTTTACAGCCGAGTAAATATTTTTTTTAGAAAGGGGGGCTATAGCCGCGTTTTTGAAAACGCGGCTATAGGTCCAACCAAATAATAAAAACACCTACCCCCACTTTCCCACCTACCCCTCCGGTTTTCTTTTCTTTCTTTGGTCTTTCTTTTTGTTCTTTACCTGGGTTTCCTGGGTTACTTTCTTTCTTCTCTGCAATCCACACTCAGCTCTCCTTTCGTTCTCTCTTTTTTTTTTTTTTTTTTTTTTTTTTCTTCCTTCTTCACTCCAGTAGAACTCTTAATTCTTTTTTTCTTTGTTTCTTTGCTGTTGCTACCTTTTTTCTTTCTTTCCTTCTTTTTTTTCTTCTTTCAACACAACGCACACTCCACACCACCATTTTTCAAGCAAGGGTCAATGGAAAACTTCAGAAAAGTTAAGGCTCACTCATCTCTACTATTTGAGGTAAAAATTTTCAAATCTTTTTATGGGTATTATACTTTTGCTAGAGGATATTTTTGCTATTGTGTTGTGATATTGTGCTTATTTTTAAATGGGTTTGTGCTCTTGAGCTTGTTCTTGTGTTTCTGAGCTTGTGCTTTTGTGCTCCTTGAATGGATTTACTATTAAATTTGGGTTGGTTTTGTTGAATGAGATGTTGAATGGATTTACTGTTTGTTGGATTTTGAATTTTTTGGGTGTATTTGTATTGTGAGTATGTGGTGTTTGATTTTGAATTTTCTGGGTTTGTGTTTAAGGTTTGTGTTTAATTTTGAATTTTTTTTGTTTGAATTTTGAATTTTTTGGGGAAAAAAAACCCAGAATTTTTTTTTTGTTTAAAAAAAAAACCCATAATTTGTTTGAATTTTGAATATTTTGGAGAAAAAAAAACCCACAATTTTTTTTTTGTTTTAAAAAAAAAACCGAGAATTTTTTTTGTTTTAAAAAAAAAAAAACCCAAAATTTTTTTTTTTTTTGTTTTTAAAAAAACTTATAGCCACAGTTACAAATGCAGCTCAAAATGGGTCTATAGCCGCGTTTTTTAAAAATGCGGCTATAGACCCGAAGCCTATAGCCGTGGTTATAGACGCGGCTTTAGTCCTAATCTTTAGCCGCGGTTATAAAAACGCGGCTACAGACCCGCAGGGGTGTTGCTGCGCAGCATAGGCCTGGTTTATAAACGCGGCTATATCCTATAGGCGCGTTTTTGGGGTCTATAGCCGCGTTTTTGAAACGCGGCTATAGACCCCTTTTTTTAGTGTCTCTCTCAAAAACGCGGCTATAGACCCCTTTTTTGTAGTGTCTCTCTCTCTCAATAATATCACTTCTTTTCTTCTCTTGAAAGTGTTACTCTTCGATCTCCCACGTATTTTATCTTGTGTGAATGGTATTCTACCATATTTATTGTAAAGGAAAGGCGTATTAAAAGGTTTTTCTTGAAACCTTGTGTGTGGAAGTGCGTCCAGTGCACAAGTCAATACTATAGTCATATCTGTTATTTAGTGCTGGGAACCAATTACACCAAATTTTTATTTTGGGTTGTACAAATCAACTTTTAAGGACAATGTTTTTCCATGATTCTATACAACTATTCCTAAACTTCTCTTTTTATTTTTTATTTTTATTTTCTTCCGTACTGATTATTCGGTTTCCACTTGTCCAATCAAAACCTGTTTATTTCTGAAACTATTTTCGGCATAAATTAATGTGAGTTTTGAAGTTCAAAACCATACATACTAATAAGAATGGGTATTAAATTATCGTAACAATAACCCCCATACATCAAAGATACTTCACACGTCAAAATCTATGCTAAAAAATCGAAGCATTCAAAAATAAATAATAATGCTACAATTGTAAACTATTTTATAATATTTTTATAAATTATTGACAAAACAAATTTTTGCCGATTCTCACTTAGACCACACTACTAATATCATTTTTTTACTTACTTATAATCACATACCACATCAGCAATTTGAAAAGAAAAAGTTTGTGAATTTGGCATTCTTAAAATAAACAAATAAAGAATTTCCCGGTACGATATTACTAATAATCGCATACTACATCAGCAATTTGAAAAGAGAAAGTTTATGAATTTGACATTTTTAAAATAAATAAATAAAGAATTCCCCCATACGGTATACTGTACACGGTTTCATACTTATATGTAAATTGTTAATAAATAAATAAATTTAGAACAAACTATTACAAAGTAATAATAAATACAACAGATAAATTGCCCAGACCCTGAGAACTATTAACATGTAATTTTTTTTTTTTTAAATGAAAATATTAGTCCTTGCTCCTCATATTCTGAGCCCTTATTCTACTACCCCGTGACCCTTCCTTTTGAGCCATACGACGATTTGACCTCCTTTTCAATCCATTAATTTGTTCTTGCCACCTAGTTCTTGCAACATCCTCATCCATCTTCAATGTTGACCCATAATTATTTGTCAGCCCCCACAATTCACAATCATACTCTTTGCGCAACATAGGATCTGACAGAGTCTTGTATGCAGCATTCAGTTGAACAAACATTTGGGTCGACTCTTCTTTCATGGGAGGTGGACAAACATCAGGGTGATATTGAAGAGCCTTGCTTCTGTATGCTTTCTTTATCTCGTCGATGTTTGCGTTGTTTGGACTCAAAGAAAGGAGCTCATAGAAATTGGTTGAATTATTTTCACTTCCAATAACTTTGGTGGCTCTGCATGAAACACTATTGACAAGCACACGAGGGCGTTGTTGTTTAATGGGAAGTGAAAGAGAGAGCAATGTATTGACACTGGTTAGGCTTGAACTTAGCAAAAAAGCCATGACTTTTAATAAGCAAAAGCTTGAAAGAAAGAGGAATAGATGTTAATCCTTATATATTGGGAGCACAGTCTATTGGGTATGTGGTTTTAGTCTCTTTATTTATTAAAGGAAATGAATGTGCACGACAGGAAAACGTTGACCATTTTTTTTTTGAGAAGGATGAAAACATTGACTTGGCTCTTCAAGTTGGCATGGAGAGTTGGAGACTGAAATAGTGGTAATTAAGTTGGTAATTACGAAGCTAAACGCGTTTTCTCCATGGTAAGCATCGAATCGGTTGATGTTATCGTGGTGTGCGGCCTCCCAGTGTTTTGATTCAATTTATTTTACACTTTTTTATATCAATTAATCATGTTTACAAAAGAATATATATATAATAATAATAATTAAATATCTAGTGTTGGTAAAATATCATATTCCCCTCCACATCAAACTCACAATTTTATTTAATTCAAAAAAAAAAAAAAAAAAAACTCACAATTTTATAACAAATATATTAAAAATATTGTATTTACGTATACGTTGATATATTAGATAATTTATTAATAATTAACCATTAAGATCATTGTGGAAAAAAAAAAAAATGCTTTCTAACCCTTAATTATTGAAATGAAAACTGCTCTTTTGTATGGGCATATATTTTGAAGTTATCAGTTTTAGAATAAATCAATTTTTTTAATATGTCCAATCATATTAGTTACTAGTTTTACTTCTTACTTCGTAAAACCTATATCAATACGATTATTTTACGTTAAAATTAATAAAAAGAGGATGTGAAAGCAAGGAAAGAGAGATAGGACACGAGAATGACATGGTTTAATTTGCTGGCCTACGTCCACGATATAAAAGTTTTGGATGGGTACATGTTTATTATCATCAATGTGTAATATAAAGAACTGTAGTAGGGTATATATCAATGCTACAACGTCTGGGGTTAGATGTTTCACAAAAAAATGAAATGTCTAGGGTTAGGTGTAGTCTATAGATTATACTAAATCGGGCCACTTGGGCCCTTACACATAATATACATAACCAAATATAAATATGATCTTTAACATTTTATTTAAGTAACACTTAAGTACAATTCCTTAACATTAAGTTTCTCAATTAAATTCAAAGACATAGTTGCATAGAATTTAATTTTCATTTGAAAAGAAAACATTATTTATGCTTCAGTAGCCAATACAAACATTTCTTTGATTTTAACTGAGGTTTCATTTGAACCGTACCTAATTAATTCCACTTTATGACTACTTAATATGATGTAATTGCACACATGACAACTAAAAGTTTTAATTAAATGTTAGCATAAAAAAAAATTCGATAAATCACTCGTTAACATAACCCTTCTTTATATTCTCTTTATTTTGCTCATTTTCTTTCCTAGTTGCCATTCTAGTCCCCACCCTATATAAAATGAAAAGGATGTATATAAGATTTTTTTTTCTTTTTTAATATTTGATAGTAGGGGCGGGGGATTTAAACTCTCAATGTACTTGATAAAAATACCAAATTGTGTCAATTAAACTATAAAGCTCTTCACAACTTATTTTAAGAATATAATTATTTTAGAATTTTAAGAGAGAATTGAGATTTGAGATGTCTATATTAGGTTTTTTATTTTTTATAGTTCAATAATTGTGAGAGAAATTTGAACTATAAATTTTTCTATTGGAAATAATATAAAGTGCTAGTTTAGTTAAAAGACCCTTGACAATATCTATTTTGGTATTGAAGTTTCATATGTTATTAAGAAAGATTAACCACAATGCCAATTGTAACTTATCTATAAATGACGTCCATTATTATTTTTAAATAAAATAAAAATATAAAAACAAAACCGCCTACTTATATGTCTATGTATGCTGCTCACCGCTTTGGTTTTGGTGGTGGTCAAACCCATCCATAATTTCCACAACAACTGCCCAATCAGTCATCCACAATACCAAGTCTCTTGCAACCCAAAATTGACCAACTCATACCATACACCACTGACCAAAGATCCAGTCACCTCAACTAACACCAGCCGCCTCACATTTGCCATCCATAATAAAAATTAATTCATTCTGCAAATTTAATGAAAACCAATGTATATTAATAAATATTTATCTTTTAATTGCAAAACCATAACTAATTAATTTCTAATCGGTACAGTTTACGAATTTACAACATGTAGACATAGAAAACTATTAAATAGTCTGAGATTATACTCTCTTCCTCTTACATAGAGGTGGACCCCATAATAAGTAGGACTCACGACTCTTATGTGAGAGGAAAAGAGTATACTCTCGAAGTACACAATAATAACATTGTAGATATGTGAATTATTGTTTTTAATTTGACTAAAAGATTGTGTTTGTGCGCCTCAAGTTTCTTTTTATAGCTTTGATTCGGTGTTAAATAATAAGGATTAAAAGCCAAATATTGAATTATAGTTCAAACTAGGTACGAGGCAATCTTTTGAATGGGTTAAAGGGAGGAGCCAAGAATGACAGAATGTTGAGTGTTCTCCTAAAAAACAAAAAGAATTGCACACACACAGCTCCCTTCCCCACTTCGAGCCCTCTTTGACTGATATAACCAATGTGAGTAGGGACTAGCTAGGGAGTCATCTTCATTTGTTTTCGTCCAAAACAATGTGACCACCCATGCTTCCATTAACGGCCAGTATGGTCAAATTATTTGGGGGACATTTGTAGAATAACATTGGTGAGAGAAAGAAAATAATAAGTTGACATAGGTGAGAAACAATACTACAAATTAGCATCTCGAGTCTAAAAATGTCGATTTCAATCTCAATATCGAGTTTCAAACACTCAAAATCCATTGGCTGATTTGGCCAGTTTTTGCCAGATAGATCTCCAGTCTTAGAGACTCAAATTCTAACTGAATCTGCCATAGAACACAAAACAGAGGAAATAGAACAGAGGAAGAGCTGAAGCTCCGATCTGGTCGATTGAACGCTCTAATCTGAAGAGGAACAATGTGCAACGTCAACGATCTGGCAGAGAGAAACCAGCAGAACTTTGAAGAAGAGAGAAACCCAGCACCTAGAACGATAAAGAAAAGAGAAATCCAGAACGAAGATGAACAAAAACCCAAAACGAAGAAGATGAAACCCAAACCGATCAAAACCCAGAATGAAGATGATGAAGAAACCCAAAACAACCTGACGATGAAGAACAGAGGAAGAACCCAAAACGCTGGAGCTCCGATTGGACAATCTGCACAAAGAAGAATGATGGGTTTGACTCAGAAGAATGCGAGGAAGACGAAGGACGATCTGAAAGGGAAAAATGGTGGAACTCGAGTTTTACGCAAAAGAAAAAAATGGTAGAACTCAAGTTTCTAAAACTCGAGTTCTACGTGAAATTTTTTCCATATCAACTTCTACCGCTTGGGTCTCGACTTTTTAAAACTCGAGTTCCAACATTGAACTCGAGTTTTAAAAACTCAAAATGCTAGTTTCCAATATTATTTTTAAACGTGACAACTAACTAAATTTTTTTATATTTAATGTTATTTGGAAATAAAATTCAATTATTCGTTAATTTTCGGTAAAACAAATCAATCCTACTCTTTTTTTTTTTTTTTTTTAAACTAAATAAAGGGTTTCGCTTACATGGTACCCATGTACGAAAGAAAATAGAGGTACAATACATATCTTAAAATAATCAAGTGTTAGCTTGATATCAAAAATATTGTATAATTTTGTTAAATATCGTATGTTTCAATCATTTTTTTTTCTTTTTCTTTTTCTATTATGTTTCAACTTTCCCAAAAAAAAAAAAAAAAACTCTCAAAGTTTTAATCACTTATTAATGTTGGCTTTGTGTAATTTGTTCCATTATGTGGGATTGAGAGTGATTGGGTATAGATAAAACAAAGTTCATGTGATCTATCAATTTTTTTTTTTTTTTTGAATATTATGCTTCAAATTAACTTTCAATCAATTATTAATTTTTAAAATGTGGGATTGAGAGTGATTGGGGATAGATAAAAATTATAAATAAAAAAATAAAAATAAAAAAGTTCTTGTGATCTATCTAATAAACTGGAAACTAGACGTAAGGACACTAGACACTGCCTATTTTGTCTTCGTTAGAATTTTTATTTTTATTTTTAAGGGATGTTGTGTTGCGATTATTACGCTTGATTTGAATTTGAAGGAAATGAAAGTAAAAACAATTACATTTTGAGGTAATCAAGTATATATTTATACCAGTATAGTCGATACCGTACCGATATCGGCCAGTATGTACCATACCGATACGTATACCGGTATCGAAATGCCAATATTTCATATCGGTTTAAATACCGACTGTACCGGCCATACCGACCAATTTCTAGCAATATCGGCAGGTACACCAAAATGCCTTTTTTTTTAGTTTTGGAATTTTTGTAAGGGCAGAATAGTAACTTACTTGCATGAACTTACTAGTATTATTTGTTTTCTTAGTATGTAATAAACAATTAAGCTTTCTAATTTTTATATTGTGTTTTTTTTTTCTTTTAATTGATACTAGAGTCTAAAACCATAAATAATTTGTTCTAAATTGAGATAATGTTCTATGGTAAACTTTAATATTTATTATAATACACACACACATACATACATATATATCTATATATATTTATAAATATAAAAATAATGATAAACCTGAAATGGTACATCGATATTGATCGGTACCGAAATATATCGTTCTATTAGTCAAACCAATACAACCTTCAGTACGAGATTGACTCTCTTGATTTATACGTCTAAATTTGCTATAGAAAACCTCACTTATAAATGTTCTTTCAACAGATACTACTTGAATCACGTTCTCCTCATGTAACTATGAGGCTTGACTCTGCCAAATTTGTATATATATATATATATATATACTATATATTAAAAGTCAAAGCTCAAAGGAAATCAAATTAGATTTCAATTTGATTATTAATTTGCACCATATGTCCCATTTAATTTTAAATTTTTGTGTTAAATGAATTATTGAGTGTAAAAATTAAAAATTCCAAATCCAATTAGATTTTAAATGAAATTTCAATTAAAATCCAATTTTGCGCCACTTATCTATCTAATTTTTTTAATTTTTGTGGCAAGTAAATTATTGGGTGCAAAAACCACCAATTAAGTTTTAAAGTTTATACATATGAGAAATCATTACATATTTTAGAAATATATGGTTTAAAAAATTATAAGCTAATACCATATATAATTTGAACATTTTCTTAAAAAATGTATAATTGAACAGTGTAATTATAATTGTTTTTAATTGTACCGTGCATATGTACAGGGTTACACACTAGTGTCATTTATCCACCTAACAAAACTAGAATCAAATCTGGTTAGGATCCAGTTTTTTGGACTTGGAGAAAAAATGGGTTGACCTATTCTCAATCCACTTAATTTTTGGATTAGGTCGAGTTAGGTTGGGTCAACTTATATCCAAACTGTTTTTTAAAGTTGATGAAGCGAAGAAAATCAGTAGGCTGGATGCTTCGGGTTCGATAGGGCCAACGATTGCCTTGGTAGCCTGAAAAAGAAAGAGAAGTTATCAAAGGTGACCGGGGTCACCGGCCAATAACCCTCCGATGGCAAAGTCAGTTTTTCTCCTAAGTATTTTCAAGTTCCAATTTTTTAGGAATGATTTTTTTTTCGTACCTTTTCTTGGTCTGAACCAACGTTTATATAGTGTCTTAAGAGCGGTTATCGGATTTGTAACCTCCCCTTGATTTGAGGAGGTTCGTTTTTCGAATATAACTTTCTCAACCGTTTAGGAGTTACACTTTTTATGCGTAACGGTCACTGGAGGTTACTC
Source organism: Castanopsis chinensis (assembly GCA_032878915.1). NCBI lineage: Eukaryota > Viridiplantae > Streptophyta > Magnoliopsida > Fagales > Fagaceae > Castanopsis > Castanopsis chinensis. Next base: position 2,624,660 of record JAVQMG010000086.1, read on the forward strand.
GTACAATGAGGAGATGTTTCAGACTTTCATAAATTTCTAAGTGTTCACGTGTCGTCCATAACTTCTCATTCTAAGGTCTTCAAGGCAGCTTACCTCGTCTTGAGCACGCCGAGACAGCTTACCTCGTCTTGAGCACGCCGAGACAGTTTACCTCGTCTTGAGCACGCCGAGACAGTTTACCTCCTCTTGAGCACGCTGAGACAGTTTACCTCGTCTTGAGCACGCTGCCCGTTCTGGACGATCTCCATGGACAATTGGAGTTGTATTTTATCATACCACATCAAAAGTGATTTTTTTTTTAATAAAGACAATAACAAGCACAATTCTATCTAACAAGTAGGTGAGATATCCATGGATTGATCCAAGGAAAAAGGGACAACTTAATTGGCAAGAGGAAGTACGTAATGTTATTAATGGAAACAAAGCTATGTAATGTTTCATTTTATAGTAATGAAACATTACATAGCTTTGTTTCCTAGTTCCATTTTTGGGTACTTAATGGAAAATCACCTAACTTTTATAATAATGATATTATTAGTTAACTTTGAATTGTGTAAATTTAAGAATCTATAAAGTATTTGACTTTTATTTGTGAGTATTTTGTTATTTTTGATATTTAGTACTTTTATTTTTATTTTTTTTTTGGCATAAGTACTTTTATATTTTTTTTATCTATATATTTATTTTTTTTCATGTGAAAAAATATGCATTGACCCACAACTCAATCAACCTTGGATATGAGCAACCCATTTTCGATATGAACCTGATTACCCCGACCCATTAGCCAGGTGAAGTCTATGCCAAAAAAAAAAAATTCCAAGAAGTATGCAACACCTTTAAAGAGAAAGTGGCCCATACAAAAATATTTAAGCCATTCTGAACTTTTAAGTTTTAGGCCATTGTTAACGAAGGCCCAGTATATATAATAAGTAGGCCCAAAAAGAACATATATTGTTGTTAACGAAGGCCCATTTTCAATATGAACTTGATTACACCGACCCATTAGCCAGGTGAAGTCTATGCAAAAAAATATTTACCCAGAAGTATGCAACACCTTTAAGGAGAAAGTAGCCCATACAAAAATATTTATGCCATTCTAAACTTTTTAAGTTTTAGGCCATTGTTAATGAAGGCCCAGTATGTATAATAAAGTAGGCCCAAAAAGAACACATATTATTGATCGACGTGTGAGCTTTTGTAGTAATTAAAAAAAAAAAAAAATAGAATATTTGATAAGCTAACGCAAAATATAGATTACTTTTCAAGCAAGAAAAGAGGGATTATTTACTTGATCTGCAGCCGCGTATTGAAATATTATAATAATAATAATTGACCGACTTATGACTCAATCCTCTTCTATATATATAAGGGCATCTATGCCTATCTTTGATATTTTTCCTCTTTCTCTCTGTCTTTTCTCTCTCGATTTCATCGGGAAAACAATGGCAAAACTATCGTTGGCTTGCAAAGATGGAAGAACCCAGAAGAAGCATATCGGCTATAGTTTCTCAGAGTCAGAGATGGACGTGGCTCGGCAGCTAATACAACTCAGCGGAGACTCCGATGACAACCACAACCATGACGATGATAACAACACGAACAGCTCGGAGGTGAAAGTAGAACAGAGCAAAGGTGATGATGCAACCGATGTATGTTCTACTAATAACATCAGAGAAACCATTAAAGAAGAAGAAGAGGAAGAAGATGATGAGATTTTCTATCGAAGGAAAAGGAGGTTTCGATCTATTTATCATGTATACAAGTCGACCGAGCCTGTTATTATTGCTAATGCCAAGAGGAGGAAGCTAGCAGTTGTTTGATAATTTGATTAATATTTGACTCTTGTGCATAAATGTTGACATGTATAGATTGCTTTTCTTAGTTTGTTTCTCCTTTTGTGGCAAGGAACTTTACCTTCTTGGTTGCTTGAATTTATAAGGAAATGTGAAATTAAGAGTTGAATTGTACTTTGGCCTTGCCTAGCTAGCTGAGAAAACTGCAGAAAGTTATAATTGTTTTTTTACGTACCTTCTGGCTTCTGCTACTGGGTCTCGAGCGATATAGGACAATTTTGGATTTGAAAACTTATATATATTCCATATAGAGACATAGTACGTGTCATCTTCACAAGCACATGTGATTACGTGAAAGGTTTGTAAGCAATAAAAGCAACAAAGGATAAAATCTTATCAAAGGATAACTTGCAAGTTTTGAAATTCGTTCCCATTCAAAATTCAAAACAATAACGGACACTTTCGGATCCAGAGTCCAAACAACATAGTGGCATACATGTTTTTTTTTTTTTTTTTGAGTAAATTACAGTATCCTACCCTGAAGTTTGGAGCAATATCAAACACATCCAATGGTTTTAAAAAATGACCAATGTAGTCCTTAAATACAAACGGCATGTAGTGCAGTTTGTTCATTCTCTTCCAAACAATTTTTGAGTTCATTGTGTAGTTCTTCATTCTCTGCTCTTCGCCTGTAATATAATGACCTCTCTCTCAGTCACAAGCTCAAATCAATATCCAAAGGATATACAATTTAAACACAACCATGTACGTAAGCAAAATTCAAAAGAAAATTTCATTAAACCAATATCCCCTTTCCAAAACTATACACAGTTTCGTTTGAGAAAAAAAAATTGCAGAACAATCAAAGAAAAAAATATCTCACTACATCAATGACCATAACAAAATCAACCCAATTAGATCCAGCATCACACATGACAATCAAACGTGAATCAACTTAACCAGTCAATTATCCAACATCAAACCTCCAACATACCCAAATCAAAAATATTTCAAAACAAAACTCAAACCCACAACAAAGACCATCATGTGACCCAGAAATCGCCGTCCACCACGGCACCACCTATCACTACCCACTCATCTTCCTCAAACCCAAACAATTTCAACTATCCAACATCATCTGATTCATACCCAAACCCAAACAAACCCGTATCAAAATTAAAAAATTAAACTCATACCACTACAAAACACGCGGGTCTTGGGCCGCGTTTTTTTCAGCCGCATTTTCAAAAATGCGGCTATAGATTGTGTTTGAGCCGCATGCGCCGAACGCAGCCCAAGATCAACGCTGTAGTCGCATTTGTTGATGTTTCAGCTGCGTTTTTCTGGGTTGGGCTGAAGCTGCATTTAAAAAGCGCAGCCATGGGCACCCTTGAAGCTGCATTTATATAAACGTGGCTTCAAGCACCCCTGAAGCTGCATTTATGTAAACGCGGCTACGGGACCGAGTATAAAAAAGAAAATACCTCTATGCCACTCTCTAATTTTTACCAAAAAAAAAAAAAAACTCTTTGTCTAAGCCCTTCAAACACCCTTAAGCGACTCCCAACAATCTCCACCACCAATCCTACTCACCGGCACCGACAAAGCCCAGTCCTCCATCACTGGCGCTGCCTTAGGTCTCTCCCTTTCTCTCTCCAACTCTCAATCTCACTTAAGACACTCACAAGGCTGACTAACAATAAGTTTTTTAAATTTATTGTTTTGATTTTTTGTTTAGGGTTTCAATTTTTGGTTTAGGGTTTCGATTTTCAATTTAGGATTTCGATTTTGGAACTTTTTTGAGGAATTTACAAAAGTTGGAAAGGTTTGTTAATTATATTGGAACTTTTTTTTCATATGTATGTTGTAAAAGATGAAATTTTTTGGTTTTGGTCTGTGTGGAGGGGTTGTTTTATGGGTTTTAGGCTTACTGGTATGGTTGCAGTGCTTTCTTTAATAAATTTTTGTCAGAATATATACAAATTTTGATTTAGGTTCTTTGGGTTTTGGGTTTAACCTATGCTTTATGGCTTTTATTGGTGTTTCATTGTTTCTTGTGATATTTTTTTTTTCTCTTTTTGTAACTAATTTTATGCATACATAGTTACCAACTTTTGAACTCAGACGACCATGCATATTGAGAGCATCAATTGATGAGGAGAGGGAAAGGTGGGACTTCAATTGATCAAGGAAATGGGCATTTAAGGTCTAAAGTTTAGGAGAAAAGGAGAGTAAAGGATGAAGCTTTGGAAACTTTGAAGCCTTTGTGGGATAGATTTGGGACTGAGACTGTCAGAGATCTCTTTGATATGGCCGAAGACATTGTTAAGCATGATGGCGGGCCGCCATGGGGGTTTTGCCCTGTTTCTTGTGAACGCCCTTTGAAGGATTTTCTAATTCTTCTCTTTTTGCCAGGTAATGGATGCCTGACCATGGTTGATTAGCTCAAAAACGATTTTTGAATTTGCTTTATGCTTTATGTTTACTAGATATGTGTAGATGCTAGATTTCAGTGAACATGTTTCTTGGTTTTCTTTAAGCGATTTTGTTCCTTGATGTTTAAGGTGTTTTTTGGTGGGTTAAAACTTTAGAAATATTGTCGTTAGTTTTTTCATATTTAAAATTGCTGGATGTTGAAACTTTGTTGGTATGAATGCATGCAGGGATGGATGTTATTGGTTTGGGACTGTGAATGCTTCTATGTTTACATGGATTAACACCTTTTAAGTTAAACATCTCAATGGTAATTACGTTAAATTAAATTCATTATTATTTATCCAAAAAGAAAAAATAAGAAATAAAAGAAAGCATCTCAAAGGTGAGAATAGAAGTTAGTTTAAACTTTTTCAGCCAGGAATATAAAATAGATGCACTTAACATTCAAACCTAGGAAATTTATAGGTTTTTAATGAGATGACTCTATTCTATTTGGGAAAAAACTAAATAGATTTTCTTGATTATTAGTTCTTTTCCAACAATGAGTTCCACTTCCAAAAGGCTTGGCTTTTAAGTCAGCTTAAGAATAACAAGAACCAATTCACTCTGTGTAAGATTTGAACCAACAGCATCGGTTTTTGAGACCCATGTTCTACTAAATTGAACTAAGAGTGCTTTATTATCAGTAAATAGTTTGTAATCGTGTTGTCTCCATCCAATTCTTGGACAAAACTAAAGTGACGTTCTCAGTGTGTGATTCTCATGGAATGTGTGTTGATCACAATGGTGGCTTAATTGTAAAGCTACCCTTTCCTTTTATCTTTCCATAGTAATGAAAGAAAGTTTCATCTCTTTTTTCTTTGAGATAATTAATTCTTTGGAGATTCATATTAAAAATTGTATGCAGCAAAAATAGGTGTGTTCACATTCTGGCATGGTAGACAACTTTACTCTGCCTCTATGCTGCATTATGCAACTTCTCTTCAGAATATTTTTGTTCCCATTTCATGCCAATTACATTCCTCCTGCTTGTATGCCATGAAAGGATTCTGCATAATTATAGTCAAGCTTGTATCCCATTTCATGCCATAGAAGTTGAACTAGTAGAGTACCTGTGAAGCTTATGAAAGCATTATCCCATTTAAGGAAATATCATGATGTTTGAATGGATTTTGCATAATTACAGTCGGTCACAAGTAAAATTACTCTTAACGACTTCTACCTTAAAATGGCTTTCATGGCTCGAATTTTGTTGTGTTGATACTACCTAATGTGTGTAGTTAGATGTATCTGTACCATTCTGCTTTGGCTGCATACCTCTTATTTGTAAATATATCAAAAATGATTTCGCAAGGTGATACTTGTGTGGATAACTGAGGTAAAAAGGTCACCAATTTAACAAAAAGAGAGAGTTGTGCAATTTTTTATTGCAGTTCAAAGTGTTTTCTCTTATCTTCTTCATTGCAATTTAACGCATCATAATCTTCTTTGCTATTGTTGTCATCATTGCCATTGCCCTTACCATTGTTGTTGTTGCCATTTTGATTGTTGTTGTTGTTGTTGTTGTTGTTGTTTTTGTTGCCATTGTTGGCATTACTATTGCCTGCAGCCTGGACAAAGATGGCATCCATGGATAGTAATAGAATAAAGAAAGTGTAGGTGACGCAAATGGTCTTTGGAAGAAGAAAAAATATTATGCAAATTCTAATGCTATTTTTAGTTAAATGGATTTTCCTCAACAAGTTTCACCATTAAATGTCTTGTTTTAGTTTTAGCCACATTCAAATAAAGCTAATTAGGGTGACTTCTTTATGGATATTTTTTTTTCTTCTATTAAGGATTTCATTTTATTTTTTATTTTTTGTGCTAATTAAGAAACTGACTCACACATTTGTATATGATATATTGTTTTATTGATTGGGAGACCACTTCAGTAGGACTATTGAAGTGGTCCTCCAAGATATATTGTTTTTAATTTTTTATTTATTATTTTTTTTTTTTTTTGTGTTGATTAAAAAGCTAACTCACACATTTACATATGTTATATTGTTTCATTGATTGAAATGACCACTTTAGCAATCTTCTTGGTAGACCTAATAATTAACATAATAATTAGAAATTATTTGGTCCACTAGGAGGAAGTAATCCTTCCTTATTGTTCTTGGATCTATCTTCAGAAAATATGCAAGTAAAAAACAAATATATTTTTTTTATAGAAGGAAAATTTCATTAGAAAGGCTCAAAAGGCATCACCTATGTCTATGGCCTATGGGGCATGTACAACAAGTAAAGCAAAATTAAACACTAAAAGTAGATCATGAAGTTCTTTTCCTTATCCGTAGGTTTTATTGGATATAGATAATGGGGATAATGGGTCGCCCTACCCCAAATACTAGGACCTAAAATAAAAATACACAATTGATGCCCAAAAAGAAATAAAGCTAAATTAAAACAAATCTTGGGATTAAAAATAAAATGGTCTTTATAAGCAAATTGAAATTTATTGTATTATTTCTACCCTTTTATATCCAGTTGAATATCAATATAATAGGTGCAAATATGTGCAAGCTAGGCTACAATGTAATAGGTGCAAATTTATTGTATTATTTCTGCCCTCTTACATTATTACATGTTAATGAGTCTTATCGTATTTTCTTATGACTATTTTGTGCAGTATGTATGACAAACCAATTCCTATCAAGGAACTTGCTAACCGTGTTGCTAGTTACGTGCATTTGTGTACGCTTTATTGGTGGCTAAGGTTTGATGAGAAAATACCAATTCTTGTTATTCATTACTTCCTCTGCCCTATATTTTGTTGGTCCTCTATTTCATTTTAGATGTTCTAAAATATGGCTCTCTTTGAAAAGTCAATGAGCAAAATATTGATAACTTTCCCAACTCACCCATTGCTTTATTTGAGAAGTCAATACCCTTTGTTTAATTGTCTTTTTTGAATTTAAATTAAGGATGGTAGTTTTGGAAACTTATTGCCTTTATTTTTGGAAAGACAAATAATGTTTCCTTACAAAGTAAGATTTTGTAAACAAGACCAAATGGGACTGAGGGAGCATTTTTCTCTCCTTGTTTTGTTCCTAATGGGAATATCTAATAGTGTTGCAGACCTTTTGGATGTGGAGTTATTCTTGGAGGCTATGATAGAGATGGACCACAACTGTACATTGTTGAACCATCTGATGTGTCATATGTGAGTTAATTTTTTTCATATATTACAACAAGTGTACCAGCATTCAATCCTCTTGCTTTTACATCATCATTATTGGATAAAGTTGGTTTATGTTAGTGTGTTTTGGCATTTGTTCTAGAGGTACTTTGGTGCTGCAATTGGCAAGGGCAGACAGGCAGCTAAAATGTAAGTTGATTTATATCTTCATCAAATTCTAAACACAACTAATTAATGTCATTATAATAGGAGAATTTCTTTGATAAAATATTATCTAAATGGCGTTAGCATGCACACTACTAACTTTACAAATTTTCCTCTCTAAGTCCCCCCCTCCCCAAAACCCCATTTCTTCTCTCTATAGCTTAATTAATGATTTGTCATACCTTGAGCTTGCCCATTGGGGACTGCACTCCAACTGTAAGATCCAACTTTAGTGGCTTATTTTTTTAAAGAAAAAGGGAAAGGAAAACACAAAGAACACACCAATGGGAACCCTTCTCTCTGGGAGGTGGTTGTGCTGTTCAGGCATGAGCTAAAAAGGATGCTTAGCCCTAACGGGTGAAGTGGGTCTTGAGGTGGCTTAATAGTAGAGGAAGAAGTTGAAGGGGTGATTATAGAGATTGTTCATTTACAACTTTTCCCTGACAAACTCTCCAAATTCTTCCTACAACTGGAGTTGTATTATATCTTGCTCTTTGTTGGCAATGAAATTGATTGAATCTTGATGTGTCTACAAATGGGGAAGTTGTGATTTACAATCTTGATGTTTTTACAGGAAGGAAAATGGTGATTTAGTTTATAACAGAGTGCATAGAAGTCTTGAATTTTTAAATGAGCACCTCAGGTAATAATCCTTTTTTATCCATTTTTCTCATCTTTCTTTCCCCAATATGTGAAGATTAATGTTTGTACTGGAGTTTCATTACAATTTTTTGTTTTCCTAAAGAAGTGTGCCTTTTCCTTTCCAAGTTTGGTGGATAGAGAGCAATGGCAGTAAGTTTATTGGTCTTTTGCTTTTTTAAGTAATTCTATTTTTGTTTTGAATGCATTAGCTTGAGAGAACTCGGGGAAATAAAAGAAATTTGAAGATTGAGTTTTTTTCCTTAAAGCGTTTTGTGTGAACATCTTGAAGGAAAAAAAATATATATATTCTAATTGGTTTGTGTGAGTTTTCCTTATAGTGTATGTTTTGACTGTCTCATATACAACACCCAAGTTGGGTTTGGATGAAAATGTTTCATTTTTGAACTTATTCATATATTTTGACTTTTGACTGCTCTGTGCGTTTTGAATAGGTTTCTTTGGCCTACGAAGATGGTCACCTTGTTAATGTTAAAGGTGTTGGAAGAAAAGTGATTGATAGGGTGTAGGAGACTTATGATATTAAGTTAGCTGGGAAGGTCTTTGCTTATGATGGGGAGAAGAGTCTGTTCATTGTTGGTCCACTTCCCCGCAACAAGCTTGAGTTTACTGTTGTACTTGAGTTGACTATTGAGCTCAACCCAAACCACCTCTTGTATATAAACTGCTTAACTGTAAGCTAAAGCCACGTTTTTGAAACGCGACCATAGTTGTAGGCTAAAGCCGCATTTTATAAACGCAGCCATAGTGATGGGTTGAAGCTGCGTTTTTAAAAACAAGGCTTTAGCCTACAACTATAGCCCCGTTTATTAAAACGCGGCCATTGGGTCGGTCCTATAGCTGCGTTTGAAAAAATGCGGCCATAGTCACCTTAGGCCTATAGTCACTTGTTTTAGGCCACAGTTAAAAACGCGGCCTAAAAAAACGCGGCTATAGGCCAAATCGGGCTATAGCCACGTTTTTTTGAGCTATAGCCGCTTTTTAAAAACGCGGCTATAAAACCATTTTTTTGTAGTGTACCCACGACAGTGAGCTCTACCAAACTATGATCTCGCAACCATCGGCCACCACTCATCACCACCCAGCAACCGCAGTCCACCATCCTCTTAGATAGTGAACCACCTAGCTTTAAACGAAAGTGTATGGCGTAAGATTTATGGGTAAATCGACTCTGAATCCGTTCTGGTGGCGGATTTTGTTGGTTCTTTGCTAAGTTTGAAACCTTATAGCTTGGCTTGAGAGAGACACAAAGAGAATTCCTAGCGTGGAGAAGAGAGAGCAAAGTGACAGAGCAAAGGAAAGGCAAAACATAAAAAATGGAAATAGAATGATTTAATAAATGGTGCACAAACAGTGTTATTGTTTAAGGACCAAATTGGTCATTTTTTAAAACCCTTGGATATGTTTGGTATTACCCCAAACCTCAGGTTAGGTTATTGTAATTTACCCTTTTTTTGGGAGGGGTGGGGGGGAATGGGATATTTCATATAAGGGTTTCAAGTCTACAAGTCACAACCTAAATTAGCACCGCCCCAAAAAGTAAAGCCCCTCAATTTTTTTCATAATATTTTCTACTTTTAGTTGTTAAAGATGTATTTTGTGACTAGTATATAATAAAAATTGTATCAATAATGAATTTATATGAAAATAATATTAGATCAGTTACAACTTCTCATATCAATAAGTTAAAAAATAGGTAGTGTAAAATGTTTTATCCTAACCGCTTCATTTGTTTAATTATACGACATTTTCAAATGTAAAATATTTTCAATTTAAAACATTTTTAGTAGAAACATTTCAAGAGTTCATGAGTGGCAGCCTAACCACCAAAACCTACAGCCCCAATCACCATCAATGGTGTCAATGAAGAGAGGAGGTTGCAAATAAATTTTCTCACCCAAATAAAATTTACAAATTTGACCACATCTTTAACTATCGCTTTTTTTTAATTAACAGCCCCAATCACCATCATGTTTAATTAACTATCGCTTTTTTTTTTTCAAAAAAGTTATATTTGTAAGAATATTTTATGAAAACAATGAAATCAACTAGCTTCCACGTATTATCAATACATTAAGGTTGTGTTTGTTTCAGTGGTAAACTAAATCTAAAAAAAATTTACACCCAGGTGTGTGTTTGGCACTACTTGAAAATACAGTCAAATTGAAAACAGAATTCAGTTTGACTGTAAAATAAACCTCCCAAGCCATAAATTCATTTCAGTTTCTATTTTACCTTCAAATGATTTTCAAGAGACATAGACACACACACACACATAGAGAGAGAGAGAGAGAGAGAGAGAGAGAGAGAGAGAGAGCACAAGTGGCCGCCAAGCCAAGCTCCGCCCAGCCCAGATCGTGTCGCCACCACCACCTAGATCACACCAGCCCCCCCTAGATCACGCGCCAGCCAAGCTTCTTTTTTTTTCTCTCTCTTCTTCCTTAACTCTTCTTCTCCCTCTTGCTGAACATCGTCGATCTGGCCGTCACCGACCACCAGCTCACTCCTCACAGACGTCACACACTTGAAGATCTCAGCCTATCCCTCCCTCATCATCGATCCACAAACACCCAAGACCTACCTCTTTGATCGCCAGCCATGTACCGACGAGTACAAGTTGAGCTCCGATCTTGACAACCAACTACAGACCATGCTCCACCAGGCTCTCCAACGCACCTCTCCGCCGTTTTCCTCTCAACCCATGATGAGTTTCTCCCTCATCTTCTCATCCACCTCTGTAAGAACCTGATCCACCACCGCCATAGCTCGATCTGGATTGGTCTCACCGTCCGTCTCTTCTCCATGTTGGTCTTCATCTTCATATTTCACTTTTTCTCTCTAACCCGAACCAAACCCCCCCACATATTTTTGTGTTTGATATTCTTTTCTTTGATTTCAGATTTTGTTGTTATTGTGGTGGTGTGAGTGGGTTTTGGTGGATTTTAGTGGTAACGGAGCAATGGGGGCAGTTGTTTTCCTCTTCTCAATCTAGATTTTGGGTGGTTGGTGGTGGGTTGTGCTTTTCCTTGGTGGTGGTGGTGGCTAGACCGAGTGGTGGCTAGGGGCTGACTTGTGTTTTCCTTTTTTAAAAATAGGTTTTTTACATGTAAGACCAAACACAAGAAATAATTTTTCAGCATAATTTTCACAACACAGTCAAATAACAAAACATGTTTTCCTTTTACATAAAATATTTTCCCCTGAATCTATTTTACACTCAGAAATGAATTTACATAGAGCCAAACGCAGCCTAAAACACTTCACCCATGCATTTTATATATAATTGCCAATGTTAAGGATATGATGAGGCTTAAGCTCCCCAAAAATTGATCTTTGCTGACACTTATTACTTATTAGAAGTATTTCACTATTTTGTCCCCTTAAAGCATTCTCATCAGGTATGTCAAATGTCAAATATCCAAACACCAAAAAACTCCTCTCATGAGGTGTTCCAAATTTCATAATTTTTATTGCATGTGAACAATACCGTTCCAAAGATAGAACAGTACGGATTGAGATACTAAAAAAAAATAGTTTTTTATTCATTTCTCTCTCATCCTTTTTGACTTTCTCTCTCTTTCTTTTTCTTTTTCTTCTTTTTATCTCTGCCACTCCATCTTTGTCACTCTCTTTTCCTCTTTTCTTCTTCTTTCTCCAGAAGCTTCACCTCTCTTTTTTTCTTTTTCTTTTTGCTCTCTTTTTTTTTTTTTCCTTTTTTCTTTTCTCTATCACTTTCTTTGCACCTCTCTGTCTCTTTGGGCCTTTTTTTCTTTCCAGTTGTAGGTTTCATTTGATTGTGGGTTGTGGTGGAGTTATTTTTTGGGTTGTTGTGGATTTTTTTTTTTTTTTTGGTTGTGGTTTTTTTTAAAGGTGGTGCTGGTGGATGTGGGTTTGTGGCAGTAGTGACTGTCGGTGTTGTTGTGACGGTGGTTGTTGGTGGCCGTTGTTGTGGCACTGATGGTTGTGCGTTGTTGCTGTTGTTGTTGATGATGGGAGGAGTTAATATATTATTTTAATGTGTTATAAATATTATTTCATCTTTTCCTACACAAAAAGATGGAGATTTGTGGGTCTCACGTAAAATTTAAGGGTACGTTTGATTGGGTGTATTTTAGGGAGGATTGAAAAAAATAAATAAATAACTAAACAATAATAATAATAATAATAATAATAATAATAATAATAATAATAATAATAATAAGAGAAAATGGGAGAGAATAAATTTTGTGAGTGTTTGGTTGGAGGGAGGAGAGGAAAAAAAATTGGTGGAGTTTAGGTGTTCTCTCTTCGACCTACCAAAACGTTATCTCCTTAATTTGGGGAGAAAATATAGATAAGAAGAGTAGTTGTAGTCAAATTACTGAACTAACCCTCCTCTTATGTTTTGGTTATTTTTTACTTTCTTTTTTCTTTTTTTTCCTTCCTTTTTTTCCTTCTTGAGCGTGACAGTGAATCAGTTATATGCATATCGCTTCCTTTTCTTTTCTTTTTTTTTCATTTGGTTCTTCTTCTTTTTTTCTTTTTCTTTTATTTTTTAACAAACTCGGGTGATTTTTTTTTTTTTTTTTTGCCTTTCTTTTTAATTTGGCATTATTTTTAATAAGGGCATATAAGTAAATTTATACAAACTTTATTTTCTATCCTTCTATTTATTTTCTCAACCAAAAAAAAAAGTTTTTCACCCTCTCAACTAAACACAAATGAGGGAAACCAAAATATTTTCTATCCTCTCACTTTTCCATTCCCTCCCCATTTTTTATCCTTTCACTTTTCTACCCTCCCAACCAAACAAACCCTTAATATTTGTTTTGACTCTCTCTCACTGAAGTTTTAGTGGGGCCACAAAAGAAATTTTTTTTTTTTTTTAAATGCTATATCTTTATATACCAACACTAATGTTATATACAAAATTTTTCACAAAGAAATTTCACAAGTGCTAAAGCAATTAACGGTGAATGGTAGACATTATTGATACTCAAGGATCCAACACTTTTGCTTCATTACTCATTATCAACCACTTCAATAAGTATGAATTTTATTGTGAAAAAATTGAATCTATAGCATTATTGATGGTTTAAAGTTTAAAATTGTAGAGTCTACTAACATTTCTCATTCATCTAATGATATTTTTGTGAGTTTCAAATACTAACTTTTTATATAAATTCAAAATTTAGCCAAAAATAATAGTGGAATATATTGTATATATCGGTATATACATGAATAGGTTGTAAAAATGTTGTTTGAGTTTGGAGAGTATTGTTTCATAAAGTAAAAATTCAAGTTCTAGAATTTAAAGGATTTTTGATCAGTCGAAGCTTTTGCTCGATCGATCAAAATGATGAAGAAAATAATCTTGGAGTCACTAGATGATTCGATTGCTATTCGATTTCTATTTGATTGATCGAAAAGAACTCTTGATCAATTGAAACTCGTAAAACTGAGTTTTTTGCAGAATTTTCTGGTAACTGTTCAAAATGTTTAAAGAGGTTTCAAACCTTATGAACAGTTTTATGAAACATTTTGACTCTCCATACGTGTCTTTTGATGAAATATAACCCTATAGGTATAAGTAGAGGCTTATATTCACTTAAAAAATAACTAACTGCACAAAATAGTAAATTAAAGAGAAACACAAGAAATTCTGTGGTTATTCTCCAAAATTGCTATCTGTAAAACTCAACAACTTAGTTGTATCCTATGGACAAATTTGCAATAACTCATTAGCAACAAGAGTGTGAGGGCAAATATTGTCTAAGCATAACAATTTTGTGCCTCCAAGTTATCTATTAATGTTTGTTTTTTGTTTATCATTGTTCTTCCTTTATTACTTTGTGTACTATTTCCAACAAAAGAAAGGCTGTACACTCATACTCTACGAAAAAACATTCAATGAAGAAATGAGATATGAATACAACTTTACAAAAATGTTGTTATATTTTTTAACATTTTCATATTAATTTATTTTCTCGTTTTATTTTGAGGATCAAATTATATTTTTAAAATTTATGTATTTAAATTATTCTCTTAATATGATTGTTATTAAATGTGAATTTATTATTCTTGATTTCTTTATTTTGATGATATGAAATATGTATTATGGATAAAATTAAATAAGCATATAGTTTTTTGTATATTTTTTGTTATTAAATTGATTAATTTTTCAAATTAATTCTACTTTTAATTTTAATTTTTGATCTTGCTCCCCTGAATTAAAATTCTAACTCCACCACTGAACCTATATAAATAGGTGCAAAATAAATCTTGATATGGAACATTTTGGGGCACTCCAAAGAAATTTACAAATACATGCTAAAATCCTTGTCAACATTTATTCTTCATAAGGATACTGAGAATGTTGTCAATCCAGTTACATGATAACACATTATAGAAAGTTAGCAAAAATATTTAAATGATATAACTTAATTCATTAGTAAATATCTAATTTCTTTCTGAAGATGTAAGTACATTGTTGCAATTTCCTTGTAAATGTGTAATTGTACAATATCCAGTTAATGCATTGCTTTATGAAATGCTTTAAATTGGTAAGACTAGGTCTGTTCGATTGGAGGAGTGGAAAAGTGGGAGGATGAAAAATATTTAGTTTTCCCTCTTGTGTGTTCGGTTGAAGGGGTGGAAAAGTGGGAGGGTATAAATTGACTATTATACCCTTGTTAATAGTAACATTGAAATAAAAAAATAAAAAAAGTTCAACGTTCAGTAATGTTGAAAAAAAAAAAAAAAAAAGAAGAAGAAGAAGAAGAAGAAGAAGAAGAAGAAGAGGAAGAAGAAGAAGATTCAACGTTTCTGAACCTTCTTCAATAACGTTTGAATGAAAAAAAAAAAAAAAAACGTTCAACATCAGGTGGGATGGGGGCATTTTAGTAAATGCCCCCATCCCATGTTTTCTCCCCATCATTTTTCTCCCAATTTGGGAGGAAAATTTTTGTGGGCCTGAGAGGAAAATTTTCCTCCCGGTTTTCCATCCTCCCTCTCTTTTCTCTCCAAACGAACAGTGAAAAATGTCTATTTTCCTCCCTTAGTTTTCCATCCTCCCTATTTTCTCTCCAAACGGATGCACCCTAAGATCTCATTCTTTAATATGGAAAAGATCGATTAATTAAAAATCAAGATAGGTAATTGACAAATGAACTCTAAATATTGGGTCATGAGACTTAAAGTGTGGTTACACAAATATAGATTACTATATATTATACAATTAATCCTCTTAGAGTTAATATTTGGTTAAACTATTATTTTGTTCCTCAAAGTTTCTGAAAACAAAAATGCTATTTTCGTCCATAGAATTTTTAATCTGATCATTTTAGATCCTCACTTTTCAAATATGAGCAATTTAGTTCTTCAATCAACTCTTACTACATTTTTGGCGTTAAATACATATGACAATGTCATTTGTACTCTTTTATTGAATTTGACAATTTGTCATTCACCCAAAACAGCCAACAGTGACTGCCAAATGCCAAACCCATGAATCCAAATTCAATAAACCTTGTAAATAAAATAATTCAAATCCACCACATCATTTATCGGGCCAAAAGGCCCAAAATAGATTTGCTAACCCAAAATATTTCGAACTACCATTCTATGGGTAAAAAAATCATGCTTTTTTAATGCTTCTTTTGTTGATGTTACGTCCTGTAAAGACTTAAGACTCCAATTGAAAGAAACAACTACTCAGGCTAAATCTTGAGGGACAATTTTTTCACTCATGCAATACGTCCCAATCATATTTAATCACTTTTATTTATTCACCAAAATATACCAAAATATCACTCATATATTATTTTGGGCCTCTATGAATATTTCTCATCCCATTGGCCCACAAATATTTCATATTTTATTATCTATAATAGACCACTATTTAAAAATAAAAATAAAAACTCGCACGTGTGATCCTAATATTTTTCATTCAAAAAATATAGAATTATAAATAATTTGATCACATGTGATTCAGGGGCTGAATGTTTGGGTACATTTTTTTTACACCTAATTTTATTTAAATATCACCTATTTATTTTCAAACACCGCTAATAAGTTATTGAGCTTTCCCAAATATTTTTTGCCCTATTATTATGTAAACCACAAATATTTTATATCTTATTGTCTAAATTGGATCACAATATAAACTATCACAAAAGCCCAAAAAACTCATATCTTATCAACTTATTATCATTATTTAGCTGAGCTCAAAACTAGCCCTACAAGCCCAATTCACACATCACATTCTTTTTTAAAGCCCAAGGTTACTTATGCTTGACAATATTTCAAAAGCCCAATTTTCATTGGCAATATCAAAAACCTAATTTACAATGGCATTATTAAAAGTCCAAGTTAGTAAAAAGCCCAAAAATATATATCATAAGTATTTCACTTAAAGTCCAATGATTAACAATATTTTAAATTCTTAAACCTATTAATATAATACTAAAAGCCTATGAAATCTATCTTATAAAACCCATGATCACCATTTATGTTACATGACACTCTTCATTTTTCCAAAACCCATGGCAAACATATATCAAGCCCATGGAGAATTATGAATTTGTGTTACTAATATAAAAACCCATGAAAAGTTATGATTTATCTTAAACCCATAATATTTATTTATTTCATAACATATTATAAACCCACGGTAACTATTTATGTTATGTAACACTATTCATTTTTCCAAAACACATGGCAAACATATATCAAGCCCATGAAGAATTATGAATTTGTGTTACTCATAAAAGCCCACAAAAAGTTATGATTATTTATTTCAACTATAATATAAACCCATGGAATTTATATAAGAACCCATGGTTACTATTTATCTTGCACCACAACATTCATAATATCTATTTCTAAAACTTATGATAATTATTCACCTTACAAGCATATTATGATTATTTATAGAAAAACCCAGGAGAATATCACATTATTCCAATATAGTGGTTGCTACCATATTTTATTTGAAACCCATGGATATTGCCTCTATTTAAAACCCATGGTAATTATTATTCTCAATAAATATTAGAAGTCATTATTTAAAAGTCTCAAAGAAAATATCATTTACAAAATAATCCATGGTAAAAATTATGAGAAACTATTCAAATTGTTATTTAAAACCCATGGAAACCAATACCCAAAACTTATCATAAATATTTATTAAATCTCATGAATGTGTTTCATTTTACTTACAACTAAAACCCATGTGGAATAAAGATCCATGGCAACATACGGTAGATTTGTCCATCTTGTAGGGCTCACAATGAGAAAGCAAAAGGATAAGCCCAAGTAGAGAGGACCACAAAGTCAAAGGTCCATCAAAATACTCAGCCCTCATGACCAACCCCTCTGAAATTTCTAATTTTCTTGTGACTTTGCTTATGGTTCAACACTTCCCAACCTCATAAATCATTCCCCTTAGCCCACACTCACTTAACCTTAGACATTCCCTTTCTTTTTCTGCATATTCACAGCCCATAAATTCTTCCTAATTAGTCATAAACAACCCTTTACCCATTAAAGACTTAGTTTCAACATTAATTCTATCATACCATCACAAGCTTACATACACACTCACTCAAAACAGTTTATTCTACTCTATTCATGCCCCACATATATATTCCCCAAGAATGTTAGTTCAAATTTTGCTGCACTGAGCTGGAATCTCTCTCTCCCTTCATTCCATTTTATTTTTTCCTCTTATACTTGTAATTATTAAGCCTTTAATATGTTCTTATTGCTATTATAATGAAAGCCATAATGTTTTGGATACTATGGAAGTTTTCCCTTATGTTGACTTAATAATAATAAGGAAAACATATGATTTTTATCATGTAAACACACTTATTAACTGACCAAACGTCTACCATTGGAGGTCTGTCATATTCACTGCTAGACCATTTTTCCTCTTGTGTACTTGTTATGATGAGCTCACTTTTCTATTAACTAACTATGGAGGAAATGCATAATTTTTACTATGCAAATTCATTTTTTGATTTCCCAAACATCTACTGTTGGACGTTTCTTTTGCTTACTGCTAGATTATTATTTAAGTACTTGTTGTGGTGGGTCATCTTTTATGCTAGCTTCTCATTGCAGGAGGTATTTTTTGGGGCCTTATTATAATTTTTGTTGGATGCAACCTAGACCTTGAGCAAAATAGGTTTTTCACACTTCACTGATAGCCTTTGAGCCATGTTCCAAGCCTAAAGTCGAGTCTCTGTCTTGACTCTCCTAACATTATATGGGCAGCAAAAAATGCCCCTAACAGGGATTATAATTGAACGTGTAATTTAAAAAAAAAAATCAAAATCCTCTTTTAATAATATTTTAAGTACCACTTATTCATGAATATATGTTCAGCAAAGCACCCCATATTTGATATTCCTCAGACTTAGCACCTTATAGGCTCCTCAAGAGTAACCTACAAAGAGAAGCTGTGTAACTCCCTAGAATGGCACAATGCAAATATGCAACCAAAACATATAGCAAATATCACTGGTAGGCTTTGAGGAAGCTTGAATTTGAGTAACATCTATAAAATGATACTCATAGATAAATTATTATGATTATCCAAAAATAAATTATTATGATTAAGAGAGTGTGTTATACATAGTATAATTTACTCTACCATTTCTTAAAAGTTATCATAACTTTTGAATGGATCAGAATCTTCTAGTGGGTACTTAGAATCGTGGACAGGAGGTTCACATTGTAACTTCTACATAACTAAAATAGTTTGTGGACTAAGAGTTGCGTTGGATAACTTTATTAAGTTTTAATAGGAATTGGATCATTCGATTATTGTAAAACTTTTATTCAGTCAGTAGATTTGTTTTGCCTAGGTCAAACCCCCACCAGGGCTTTTACTGTGGAAGTTCTATTCCATTGGGTTTCACCTGGTCACCATATCGCTTTATATTATTCTTATTTGTTGTACTTGACTATGCATAAAATTATGTTGTGCTTATCTATCCATAAAATTGGCGATTGTTGCATTAACCAAAGGCTTTGCATAATTGATTTGATTAATATCTTGACCTTCAAACTATTTAATTAGTGTTTTCACTGCTATCTAAAAATCCTTATAGACTATTCAGAAAACATAAAAATAAAAGACAATGTATCACATTCATGTGATACAAACCACATTCAAACAATATTATTCCCCAAAATAATATAGAATATTGTACGGGCGTCGCCCCCCGTAGAAACCATTCGTCCACAAAAACCCATTGCTACGACGCCACATGTGGAACCTTACGCTGCCTGGGCGCGTTGGCCCATTTTGTGTAATCTTCAGTACTTGGTATGCCTAGCATCACTCAAGGGAAAGCCTCTGCCGAGCAAAGGACCTAGTAGTGGACCTGGTCCCAATGCCACTAATACTTTCTCCCCAACACCAAACACCCACTCAGGAGTAATAGTATTAGACCGCCCCTCCATTGTCTAGGGAACGCCTCTGCCAAGTGACAGACCCAGCTGTGGACCTGGTTCCAATGCCATTATTACTACCTAACACCCACTCAGGAGCAATGGTATTGGACCTCCCCTCCACTGCCTAGGGAACGCCTCTGCCGAGCAACAGATCCCTCGGTGGAATTAGTTCCAAGGCCACTGTCATTTTCCCCCACTCACATTTAAAACATCCACTTAGAAGAGAAAACATTGAACCTCTCCCTCCACTGACTAAGAAAATTATAGTGGCAGTCACACTAACTTGGTCTATAAATAGGCAAGAGAGATTCAGGGAAGGGGGTTGGTAGTTCAGGAGAAAAAAGATAAGAGGGAAAAGGCAGTCTCCTTGAAAAGAAAAGGGAGGAAGGAGTTAGAGAAAGAGAAAGGGAAATTTGGGAGTTAGGTTGGCCAAGTATAGTACCACACATTGTAAGAAACTCGAAAGCCCACAATACAAATAGATTGTGAGCCCAAATACCCCTTAGGCCCAACAGACGTATTTGGGTGTACACAAATATGTTTAGTGAAGGTTGTAAACGAGTCGAGCAAAGCTGAACCAAGTATTAAGAGTTCATTCTTATTCATATTGCTTTATTTCAAATATGAGACGAGCTCAGACTCATTACTAAACAAGATTAACTCAAGCTTGTTCATGAGTTAGTTGATTAACTTTTTTTCCCATATATAATAAACCACGACTATAATTTTGGAAAAAATTTCACTTTATCAACCTAAACTATACCTCAGATTACACTTTGTACTATAAACTTTTCGAATGCACATTTTACACCTTAAACTATGACCCTTGTTACACTTTGCACCTCAGCGTTTGTCGTTAACTTAGATGGAAAAATATGACATCATGTGAAATGACCCAATTTCCCCTCTTCTCAATCCCATGGAAACAAAAAAGAAATTACATTTTACAACCTTAAACCATACTCTTGATTAAACTTTGCACCCTAAACTTTAGATTTTCATCCAAGTTAACGGCAAACTTAACGTCAGGGTGCAAAGTGTAACAAGAGTCATAGTTTAGGGTGCAAAGCGTTCATTCGAAAAGTTTATGGTGTAAAATGTGATCTAGGGTATAGTTTAAGGTGATAGGTGTGATTTCTCCCAAAAATTTTCTACCCCTTTACAAATCTATGGATTTTTGCCCAAAAAAAAAAAAAAAATAGACTATTTCTAGTATGAATAAACTAGAAATAATACTTTGATATTATATGGACCTATTTACAATCTTATAAAATCCAAGCTTAAGTCTATATAGTTATATTTTTAGACAATATATGTAAAAATATAATATTATATATTTAAATCAAGTCTCATGTTCATGAGTTTGTTCATGAATACATTACAATGTTCAAACTTGATTCGTTTAATAATTGATCATAAACTTAGGCTTGAAATTGGTTTTCTTGCCAAATAAATTAACATAGTCAAGTATTTTCTTAAATCGTGCTCCAGCTATTTATAAACAGTTTTGTTCATTTACAATCTATTTTGGTCCATATTTTGATTTTAAATCCAAAAACTTGAGTAATCCTCTTTCTAATAGTGAGTTAAATTTTTTTTTTTTTTTTTTGGGTTAATTTGTCAAGATTTTATATAAGCATTTTAAAATTTTGGGATAGCAACATTAGAAATTGACAATATTGAATCACCAGAATTAACTTCAAAATTATTTGAATTATTTTTTCTTTTCAAAAAAGTCTTATTATTATCTCATTATTTGGTCAACATTCTTCTAATTAGAAAATAAAGTATTACTGCAGAGTTATTTAAAAAAAAAAAACTAGTCCTTGTGGTTGCTCTCCCCCCTAGCACCAATTGAGAACCTTGAGTACTTGAGATTGGTGATTAGTGGTTGACAAGTGAGTGAATGGCAATAGCAGCGGCTAGTGGCTACACACTTCGGAATCAAACCTTTAGAAATTTTTCAGAACAAGTTTAGCTTTTAAAAAATATTTTTTTAGAAGGAACTAGTTTTTAGGGATTTGTTAAAGGCAAAAATTAAAATTTCTTTCTGTGTTTTTAATGTGGGAAGGGGTTACAAGAACAACTCACAACTTACAAGTATAATTCAACTAACTTTCTTTTTCTTTTTCTTTTTTTTCAACTTTCGGATTTTGGGCCTAAGGGTAGGTCCTTCTCTGCCTTTGGTCAAATCTCAGTTTAGAGTAACCCATGGCCTGAAAGTGAAAGACAGAGGGTACTTACCAGTTGAAGCAAGTAATCTTGTCCAATAACCTAAGTGAAAGGGCAGCCTAAAAGTAAATCTATATCTTCAAGGCTACTCTTAAAAGGCAACAAGAGCCTCAAAGAAAAGTTTCTTAAGTGAACTAGTTAACTTTATTTAAAAATGGCTTGGTATATATTAATCATCTATTTTATAAATTTTTTTAGGAAAAATTAAAAAAGTTATCAAGAAAGAGTTAGTTTTTTTTTTTTTTCATAAAAAATTTCTATAATAGTTTATTAATGTATACCATAAGGGCATATATTAGTAAAAAATCATTTCAAAAATATATGATCATTGATTTTATAATTTATATATATATATATATATATATATATAAAATAGGTTCAAGTTACACCTGGTATAACTTCAAAAGAATTACACCTTTTTGTAGCCATTGATTTTTATACGATCTAATAGTGAGAAAGAGAGTAATTTATGCATTCATTAATATTCTAAAAATTAATAATTGAGCTGTCTCCACAATAAATGCATATTATTTTATTCTTTATTTTTCAAATTCCCTTCTCTTTTTGGCGTCACCTCTACCACAGCTCCATCCTCTTCACCATAAAACTAGCTGGCTTTATGAATATTTTAAAGAACTAAACGTATTAAACCAATTGGGTTTCAGATGGAGACCCACCCTCACAAATACTAGTTATAAGTATTGATTGTCTCTTTAGACTTCACGGTTAAAGATTGAAAAGGAAGTGTTGATTTTGTTTGCCCTTTAGAAGCAGATGGTACACAGAGAAAACTGGATCAATAATTTACAGAGTCTCCTTTATTAAGCTCTCACCAATATCTATATGTATATGAACACAAACCAAGCCTGAAATGGTGAAATCATCAAGTTTTATCTCTAACAATTACTTCTTTGTTGTAAACTTTGAACACCAATTTTGCCACACAGTTAGACATGGCAAAACGGGTCAAAATTTTTTGACCCAACCCGACCTGAAAAATACTCAACTCGAACCCGATTTTTTGACCCGAAACAAAAACGAGTTGACCTGTGACCCGACCCGAGTTTTTCGAGTTTTTTGAGGGTCAACCCGACCCGACTCGCAACCTTAATCGCTTTTTTAAAACTTTCTGTTTTTTAGTTAAAAAAAAGTAAAATTAGGACAATAGTAGTTTAATTATTTATTGTGAGTTTTAAAGAAACAATTGATACATTTACATATGTAAATTAATTGAAAAATAAAAGGCTAAGCATTCTGTAATGAGTAAAGATTTTTAGATATTAAATAACAAAGTACATGCCAAGATAATATGGTTACAGTAGAGTTAAAAATATAGGTTTAAAATTATAGACATGTATGAGAAACATTTACAAGTGTAAAAATAGTGAAGCCAAAGTATTAAATTGGCATAAATTATGAATGCTTAGACTCATATTTTAATAATTTATGTCCAAAACAAACGGCTTTTGAAAATAAATTATGATATTTCCTAGAGTGTGTGTTACTTAACAATGATATGATATTCATAAAAGAGACCATGTACAAATAAGTAAGCAATCCAATTTTAACGTATATCTCAAATTGAAATAGAGTGCCAACTACAATTGATAATAGATTATAAAATTAATTTTCAAAATTGTAAATTTCTTATATGTTTTTATTCTTTATCAAATAAGTTATCCAATAAGTCATTTGTAATTATGTTTTATATTTTGAAATGTTGATATTGTGTAGAAATAAAACATGTGTATTTGTTTTACTTATATTTGTGTTATTTTGTTTTAGATAGCAATATTAGGATTTGTATAATTTTAAAATTATTGAATCAGTATTAATAAGTTTAACTGAATTCATTCTTAATATAAGTGGTGAAGTCAAAATTACATAAAATAATTTGTTGCATAACTTTTTAAATGACAAATGCATGTTGTTTTATATATATATAAAAAAAAAAAAATCATGTGAAAAATATGGGTCAACCCGACCCAACCCGCAACCCGATTGACCCGAACCGAACCCGACCCGACCCAACCCGCCCGTTTTGCCATTTCTACACACAGTGACAGTCCCCGCACATTTTAAGGTTCTTTTCGATTCTAATTGATAGCTGCATATTTATTACAAAGTGATAATGGGTTTAGACCAAAAATCATCATTTTTAACCAAGGACCAAGCCTTCCTGCCAACGTCGAGTTTTACCGAGACCCACCATTTTTGAAAAACCCAACTTGTTTAAGAATTAAAAACCACCTCCAATTTTTTTTTTTTTTTTTTTTTTTTTTGAGAAAAACAACCTCCACAAACTTAGTTGGTTAAGTATGCTTTGTTCCTTTGTTGGTTTTGTGGCCAACGAAATAAGGTGGAGCTATGGGAGAGATGAATTAGAGAGAGAAGGTGCATAATTTTTGTAAAAAAAATGAATAATAAAGTGATGTGCATTAATTTCGGGGGCAGTTATGTAATTAAATTTTAATATATTAATGATGTGAAAATTAGTGTCTTTCTCACCATTAGATCTTATAAGAATCAAAGGCTATAAAAAGGTGTAACTATTTTCAAGTTATACCATGTGTAACTTGAACCTATCTATATATATATATATATATATATATGAAATGAATTCAAATTACATCTAATGTAACTCTAAAGAGATACACATTTTTTAAACTATTGGATTTAAGTTAAGGATTGTCAATGGGCCGGGTCGGGCCAGCCCGGCCCATTTTCACTTGGCCCATGAGCATAATGGGCTGGGCACAATGGGCTATTAACTACTTAACGGGCCGGGTCGGGCTGGGCCGAAAGAGAAAACCTTAGTCCACGACCCTACCCATGGGCAATGCCCATTTTGTCTTTAACGAGTTGGGCTATTGGATTGGGTCTAATGGGCTACCCATGAGCTTGTGCTAAGGGAATAATCTATCTATTTTTATAAAATTGATTATTTCCTTATTATTTTTATAGGAAAAAATCAATTTTTTATAAGGGAATAATCAATCTATTTTTTTTAAGGAAAGAATTAAAGAATTTAATACTTAATTACAAATTTTTTTACATTCAAATCTATTTAATTTTTTGTTTTGTTGATGGAAACCTATTTAATTTTTTTTATTAAGGCTTTAAATAGCTTTTTATTTTATCTTTAATAATAAAAATGTCAAATGGTTAATTCAAATTTGCTAGACTACTAGAAAAATATATATTTATCAAACTAAGTTTAGCATAATTACTTTGAGTATCTTAGTGGTTGAGGGCTTAAGAAATTGCTCTATAATATCTCAAGATCAATCCTTCATACACTTCTTATATATTTTTGTTATGAATTATAAGTTATTGGGCTGGGCCAATGGGCTGGGCTATTGGGCTAGCCCACCGGGTACCCATGGGCATAAAAACTAGCCTACGGCCTAATCCACTGGGCTAGTGGGCTGCCCATGACCTTAATAACAACGGGCCGGACCGCCCATTAGCCCGGTGGGCCATCGGGTTTTTGGGTCGGACTATGGGCCGTGAGCTATTTGATGACCCTTAATTTAAGTAGATCTGGCGGTCAAATAAAGACTATCATTAATACTAATATTCTAATTGATTTTATTTATTATCTTTTATTTAATACATTTCATACTAATTTTTAAACCCAAAAAACTATACATTCGCTCTCTCTCTCTCTCTCTCTCTCTCTCTCTCTCTCTCTCTCTCTCTCTCTCTCTCTCTCTCTCTCTCTCTCTCTCTCTCTCTCTCTCTCTCTTGATTTGCATGGCTCTTCCTCTATCTCCTCCACGGCCAAATTGCTAGTAGCAATAGGGGAAAAAAAAAAAAAAAAGAGCACAACCTACCATGTAGTTACACAAATCAATAGTGTTGTATTCTATCACTACGATGCCACAAAAAAATGTCTGCTGCTGCTAAGAGCTTTGTTGAAAAATTTGGTGAAGAAGGTCTTCCAATATAATTCTGAAGTATGTGTAGCAAGTGAAGTAAGATCTGAACTTGACAGAAACAACAAAACTCTAAATCCTATTGATAAAACTACAATCTATTGACTTCAGTGAGAAATAGTTGTAGATATAGACTTCAGTGATGTTCATATATATATAGGAGTTTATTACTCTTTTTTTACGATTAATCAACTCCTATATCAACTCCTAGACGTTCATATAGTTGTAGATATAGATTTCAGTGACATTAATATATTAAAAAAAGAAAAGAAAAGCGCACAACCTATTGATAACTAAGGACCAGAGATGTTGAAATAGAATACAACACTTATGTTGTATAGAATGTGTTATTCAACAACACAACAGAGAGAGAGAGAGAGAGAGAGAGAGAGAGAGAGAGAGAGAGAGAGAGAGAGAGAGAGAGAGAGAGAGAGAGAGAGAGAGAGAGAGAGAGAGAGAGAGAGAGAGAGAGAGAGAGATTGTATAGCTTTTTTTGGGTTTAAAAACAAGTATGAAATGTATTAAATAAGAGATAATAAATGAGATCAATTAGAATATTAGCATTAATAAGATTTTTTTTTTTTACCGTTGAATCTACTTAAATCCAACGATTTAAAAAATGTATAACTTGAACCTATCTATATATATGAGATAAGTTCAACTTACACCTGGTCTTTCTCCAAAAACAAAAACTTACACCTAGTGTAACTTGACTAGAGTTACACCCATTTTACACCGTTGATTCTCATTAAATCTAACGATTAGCAAAAGACTGCCTCTCATATCATTAATATGTAATTATTATTTGATAGGTCAACTCGTTTTAATTAAATTCCCCCACATTCACCACACCTCTCTCCATAATAATCATCTTCCACTTATTAAAAAAAATAAAAAATCTTAATTCTCCCCGCCCACTTCTAATTCTATTCAATTAGGTCGATAGAACTTGAAATTAATAGAAGATGTTTGTAAACATCTCATCAATAGTTCTTATTTCTTCTCCTTCTTTGGTGTAATATTGGACCATTGGTGGTGAATATATTGCTGGAATTCACATTAGCATATTAGAGTATTGAACTATTGAACCTCTTGACCATTGGTGGTGAACTATTCACATTAATATCATTGCCAAGGTGTTTTGCTGAATTTACTTGTTCAATGAACCTCTTGAAACTACCAGCTGCATCTAATATCAATACTGCTTGCCAATCCTCAATCTTTGCCGAGGTGATTTGCTTGATGGATAGGAAGATGATTATTAATAGTAAGGCGATGAATGTGGGGAATTTAATTTAAATGAGTTAGACACGATAAATAATAATTACATATTAATGATGCGAGAGGTAGTCTTTTGTTGGATGCTGGATTTAATAAAAATCAAAAATCTAAAATAGGTGTGACTCTAGTCAAGTTACATCAAGTGTAACTTAAACTCATCTCATATATATATATATATATATATATATATATATATATATCATTTGATTAATTTCTTTTAGAAATTGCAACATATTTATTAAAAATAATGTTGAATCATTAACCTTGAAATCAGGCACCTTATAAACAAAACAAAAAGAAAACGAACTAAGTTAAATGGCTCCAGCATAAATTTAGCCGAACCTAATAAAGTTAGGTTTAAACCAATTAAAACATTTGTTAATAAACCATTTAGAAAAGTATTGATACTCAATTTTCATGAGAAATATAAAAATGTTGTCATAAAAATTATTTGCCATTTCGTTTTTTTATAAAAAAAACTTCTATAAATATTTTCTTAAATGCTCTTAAATCATCCGTTAACTTTTCTCATTGCTCTTAAATCATCCGTTAACTTTTCTCATTGCTTTATTATTATGTACCATTGAACCTCTCATTAAAAAAATAAATAAATAAATAAAAATAATAGTAAGTTCTAATTAGCTTATCTAGTAAAATCTCTTCTCATCAAATATGAAATATGGTATTCAATCTCTGCTTACACCAAAAACTAATTAGTAACTTCATCTCACGATAAAAGAACACTCACTAAAACTAATTAGTAACTTTGCCTCATGATAAAAGAACGATCACTATAGTGCAGACTTCATAAGTTTGAAATACTATGGTATTTAAAAAATAAACACACACACACACACACACACATATATATATATATATAATTGAGATTTTCTATAGAAACAATGAAATTTTTAGTGTTTCATATGTGCCATGAGATGCATCAGACGCGTAATATACCTCCCCCGTGAGACACTGGTAATAGCAGAGGCTATTCATGGGATCAGGATTCAGGACCATCAGTCAACCAAGAACAGCTTTCAATTTGAGACTTTTACCCTCAATTAAATACGGGAAAGCATCTACTGGTGTTGAATAATAAATAACCAGACAATTATTCATTTTCGAGTCCAAACTAAAAATGCATCTTCTAAAATGACAATGTAAAGTGTAAACCATTTTTGCAACTGTCATCAATGTAAAGCTGATTCCTGGTGCTTCTTTCGCACTACAAACACAACACAACAAAATGAAAAATTGAGAAGTCAGTCTTTCCAATTGAAGTCGGTCATTGGAAACCTTAACTCTGCTATTGGCATTTATCACAATTGGCATATCTGACTCCCAACCATACTTTTCACACAACCACCAACATCAATGCGTTTGCAGATGTACATGTTATGTTTGAAGAACAGGTACATAAGAATAGATAAACACTAAAATAAAACAATCCACCTTAAATAAGGTTAATGTTCAACTCCACATAATGAATATTATCTACTCAGAAAAGAGAAAAACTGATAACCATATAGAATCCCCAACGATAGATTAAAGATAAACATAACAATTTTCCTTTTATATCATCATCTCCTCCTCCGCTCTGCTCTCAAAATTGACACTGTCATTCACTCAAAGCCTAGAAAAATGCCGCGACCGCATAGCCAGCAAGTAGGGATCCAGCTGAAATAGTGAGCACAGAAGAACCTGAGCCTGAGCTTGCGGCCGGAGCCGGAGATGGTGAATTTTCATTCCCTACTGCAGCAGCTGGAGTAACTGAACTTGGAGAAGGTTTAGGTGCGAGGTCTGAAACTACACACAATAATAAACATTTGTCCAGAGTGTCAGGTGTTGGTTGTCAAACAATTGAAAGATTATTATAGACACATCAAAGACAATTTTTTAAATTTCAATTTTTACATATTTGGAGGAGAGAACAAACTATTGATCAAATTTGTAAAAGAATTTATTAAAGAATACAAATATAATAAGTGCATCATCTAAGAACAACCCAATATCATAGCCAAGCTAGAAAAGTAATGCCGCCAAAAGATTAGACATATTTATCAACATGCACAGTGAAAATGCGATAAAATTATAAAATTGATAGTGGTTCTAATAATTGCCACTTTCCTGTGGGATCCAGAAGTATGGGGTAGACACAGGTAATTCTCTCTTCTTCTTCTTCTTTTTTTTTTTTTGAAACTGAAGGTAGTTCTCTCTTAGGAATTAGGAGGGAGCGCATGATTATATTGGCTTTATAATGTCTTCTTTTTTTGACCAAACCCCCAGGTGGGTTCCCATAAAACACTGTGCCTTTGAAGTTTTGACTTACCCTTAAACCCCTATGAAATTCTTTTATTTGTGCTCTTGTGATGACAGGTGTCTATATATTTTTCCTTCTTCTACATTAATTTTCTATAGATCATATACTAAATCCAGAATGCAACAAGTCTCAATATTGTTTATTTTACAAAAGAGAAAAGTATTCACCTTTAATTTTTTTTTAAAAAAATTATTTAAAAAAACATCTATATATAGAAAAAAAAATCTGGAGTACAGTAACAAGATTCAAAACATACCAGGACCAGGAGCACCAGCAGGAGTCAAAGACACTGCAAAACAACAAAACCCCCCCACAAAAAATTAGGTAATAATTTTCCAGGAAAAAAAGTGTCAAAATCTAAGGGGAAAAAACTTTCCCAGAAATGAATTCCATTCAAAACAGAGAAAAAAGGGAGAGATGTAAAAGTGACTTACATCCACAGTTGGAAGCAGAGGGGGCAGAGACTTTGCAAGCAGCAGGAAGGGCAGTGGCCTTGGTGACATTCAAGACAACACCCAAAGAAGCACTGCTCTTGAAGGCCTCACAGAGACACTCAGCATCAGCTTTCAACACAGTTTTGAGACCAACACAGCAAGTCCCCTCTGGCTTTGTCACTGTGCTTCCGTTTGTCACATAGGACAGACAGTCAGCCATGTTCAAAATCAGGCTAGAACAGTCCACTGATGGTGCTGGTGCGTGGTGCGAGGACCCAGCAGCTTGTGCATATCCAACCACCCAGATGGCTAGTACACAAAGAATCACTGAAAGGTTTGGCTTTGCTGCCATTGTTGTTACTTTTTCTTTTTCCTTTTCACACACAACACAGGAACAGAGCACAGAGTGAGAGAACGGTAGAGAGAGAGTGGGGTTTTGTGTTGTGTTGTGATGTGAGGTGTTGGAGAATGTGTGGTGACTTTAAATAAGGGGATTGCAGAGTCCTAGGGGAAAAGAAATTGTGGTAAAAAGAGGTTTTCTGATTCTCTGAGGACTCTAGCTGTGTGTGTAACTGTTCCTATGAGAGACAGACAGAGAGAGAGAGAGAGAGAGAGAGCTTTTTTCAAAAAGGTGGAAAGGGAATTGCAATTTGCAAATATAATTTTTTTTTTTTCGCTTTATGCTTCAACATATACTGCTCCTATTTGTATTCATTTTAAATTTTAGAAATCATTTTAAATTTAGTGTAAAACGCTCAAAGTACACTAAAAAAAGCACTCAAAATAGTATATAATTTGAGAGACACAATTGCTGGTACCTTAATTTTACAATTTGTTAACTTGTTTTGTTAACCTGCATGGCTATGAGTGATAAAAAACTTCCTACTCGCTATTTGCTTATGCCCATTGCTCACTAACAATCACATAAATAACCAAATTGTAAAATTTAAGTTTTGGTTGTTTCCCTGTAAAATATTAGCCGAATTGTAAAATTTAAACTCTGGTTGTTTCACTATAAAATATTATTAGGTTTTTGGTATGATATGAAAAAACTTTCATGCACAAATTACAAAAATTGGTGGCTCAACCATCAGAGTCGCTGGTCTAGACCATTGGCTTCGACAACCAAATCGCTGATATCGGCCATGTCACTATTGACCTAGCCACTAGATTGGAAAAGGCAATATTATGTATTTTGTAAATTTTTTTATCAAAAATTTAAAAGTAAAACTTTTTATTACATTTTTCAAAAAAATAATGATCAATAAAAAAAATTTTATTTTAACTAAAATTTTCAATGAAGCAAATACAATAAAATACTTAAAATATTTTTCATAAAACACAAATTATAGCAAAAGAAACGTAACTAATGAAATTGGCCGTGTTCGCTCAAAATACAACCCAAAAAATAGGGGTAAATCTTGTGCCACAAAAAATGACACAAAAAAAGCCACAATTTGCCAATGTGGCTTTTATTTTTTTGGGTGCCTTTTTTGAGGCACAAGGACTCAACCAGTAGAGGTAGAGCATAAAATGGTAAACAGATTTATTAGGAGATTGACACATGGACGACATAGTTGGTGCGATGAAGACATGATGTATACGCGTTAGATATCACATGCACCGAGATATATGATGACACATGCTATGCCACAATTAAAGTTGTATTTGAACACTCAGGAAAAAGAAGGAAAAAAAAAAAAAAAAAGAGCTAAATTTGAGTTTGAAGTACACAATGCGCCAACAAGAATCAGATTTGATTTGATTTCTTTCTCAAAAAAAAAAAAAAAAATATATATATATATATATATATATATCATATTTGATTTTTGATTTTAAGTTGCCAATATTTTTATCATCGTACACTTTTGATGCGATAGTCATTTCACAAAATGCGATGGTCATTCTACAAGTATAAGTATTTGTAGAGTGTGGAGGGTAAGGGTCGGAGTTCAAATCTTTAGAAGGGAGTTTTACACACATATACACTTAGATTAGGCTATAATAGAATTCTATTTTGTATCAAAAAAGTTGCCAATATTTTCAAAACCCACTTATTGTGTGGAAGGTTGCAATCAATACTTACGGGTTGGTTTGGTCGAAGGTGTGAAAAAATGGGAAAATAAAAAATATTTTAACTTCTTTTCCTTTTATTTGGTTAGAAGTAAAAAAAAGTAAAAGGAAAGAAAAAATGAATTTGTATAAATTTATTTATATATCCTTATTAAAAAATGATGCATAATTAAAATAAAAAAGTGACAAACAACCCAAAAAAATGTAATGACTAAATTATGTCCTCATTATATAAAACAAAAAGGTTACACATTTATTTAGCAGAAAAATGGTGTATGTGCAAATGGATGAAGGAAAATAAAAAAAAAAAGTAAAAAAGCAATTGGCCGAAACAAAGAAGAAGAAGAAAAAAGAGAGTAAAGGCTGTTGATGTGGACGTAGTCCATGTGCAAATGCATATGGGCATTTTCGTCCATTAAGTAGCTTTATTTTCTTTTAGTTTTCTCCTTATTTGGGGAGAAAACACATGGGTCTCATCATTTATTTTTATTTCTCCTTGCCCAACCAAATATACTCCAAAAAAGTTTTTATTCTTATTTTTTCTCCAAAGTTTTCCATCCACTCTATTTCACCTCCAAACAAACACTCCCAAAGGAAGGGGGACAACTATACCTATTTGATTCATTTGAATTCCCCATCCAATTATATATTTGGAGTACCAAAATATCTCATTTTATTTACACAAAAAAAAGTGGAAATTTTTATGTAAATGTGTTTCTCTTTTTCTATTAAAATATTTTTCAATTTTAATACATAAATTCTTACAATTTTGAAATTTAGATAGATACTAGTATGTTAAAAAAATAGAACATTTAGATAAAGATTATCTCATATCTTTAATTTAACATCTAATAAACTTTTTCTCCAAAAAAATAAATAATATAATCAACTTAATCTAACTAATTCAACTTGAACCATTCTCAGAGGCTCTTCTATTTTTTGGGTGAGGGTTAATTTGAAGCATTTATTATAATTTGGGTTAATGACTTGGTCCAGCCTCAAAGTCATTTGCCATTATAGTTGGATAGGTTGGAGGGAGACCTAAATTTAATATTATAAACATTAAGTTAGTATCTTTGTCTACATTGACATACAACTAACATGCCAAAAACCATGGATTTTCTCAAAATAATAAGATTCCAAGCAATGAAGAATGTTTAAAGATACAAAACTATAATCTCACCACTGACTTCTTCGTCCAGCCTCGTGATTTGGTGGTATTAGTGATTGGTTTGTTGATGTTGAATTAGAATGCACAACATCTTCTTCATTTAAATTCGTTGGGCTTACCACTAAAATAATAAGAAGCTGTTAATGCTATTTAGAACAAGAACAATTTGGTAATTTCTTTGAGGGAAACTAGGCCTCCAGAATTAGGGAAAGAGAATGGAAGAAAGGGAGGGAGAAGAACAGAGATAGGAAAAGAAAGGGAAGTACAAGTTTATTCCTTAGATACCTTATACAATCCACTCACTAATCTTATATACAATTGGTTCCTCCAAACCTCTCACCAACTAACTAACTAACTCAGTAACTAATTCAGCAATTAGTCTCAATAACTGCCCTAATTGACTCCAGCTTAGCATAACCACTAACTCAGCACAGCTCACAGCTCCAGCACTACATCTCTTTAGCACTTGCTCACCTATGCAGCACTTGCACACCATAACACCTTACACCCAATACAGCTCAGCACCTATCATAAAATGTGATCACCACCCAAAGTTTGTTGTCTTTGTCTTGAGTAATTGGCACAATGTCTTGCCAATCAAATATTTTTGCTTTCATTGTCTTCTCGTTGTATTCTTAGGCGAGCATAATATCTTCACGTTCTCGACGATGTTCTATGTCATCAATATTCACCATCGCTATATTTTGCGAACTCAGTTCTACATAAAATTAAATTAAATTTATAGTGGTTGTTGCACATACATACACAATAATCAATAGATTTTTCCTTGTCACAAATGGGGTGTATTAAAACCTCAATAAAGTGAACCAATTTTGAACAAATTAATCACATGTAAGAATTGTAATAATATATGTATTTGTAATAAATTTTTAGTAAAATAGGAGATAAGTTTTTGAAATTTAGATATATACTAGTATGTTAAAAAAAAGAACATTTAGATAAAGATTATCTGATATCTTTAAACTAACATTTAATAAAATCTTTCACCTTTATCAAAAAAAAAAAAAAAAAACCTCTTTCTCCAAAAAAGTAAATAATATAATCAACTTAATCTGACTAATTCAACTCGAGCCATGGTTAGTTAGATAAACAAGGGGAATAGGTTCTTATCACGTGGCTCACTAATTTTTTTATAAAACATATTCATTGATTTAAATCTAGTGCTAAAATTACTTTTCTGTTCACTAATAACAACTCAAAATAATCTACCACTTATTTTATTTTTGTATGGTGAATAAGCTATCATTTATGATTTGTTGTGAAAATGTTATAAAAATGTTACATTGCGGACATAATATTTCTTTTATAAAAATAGTTTACTTTAGATGGAAATCTATTTACAAAATATCAAAGTAGCATATTTAAGGTAGTATACTCAAGGTAATTACCTAATCTTTTATAAAAAAAAATAAAAAATAAATATTACTCCATAAAAAATTCCAATACCCTAAATTTTAATAATTTTAAAATAAGATCTATAATATTTAAATTAATTATTGTCATCATCTATCATAATTGTATGTGTGGGGGCAAAAGTATTAAAACACCTATTTAGGCCTTGGGCTTGGTTCGAGAACATTGACTCCTCCAAAGGGCTGCAGGGCAGGGATAGGGCTACCTAACTTAAGGGCCCAAGAGCCCACCGATCGGGTCATTGGCCGATTGGGAAGAGTCCGAGAAGAGGGGTATCCTCGGACAACTGAAATAGGGGCCATACGATGCACCATGATGCCTAGGGAGGAACTCGTGAAGCTTAACAAGCAATGTTATACTCTAACGAAATGCAAAGGGGGAGAACAAGTGGGAAGTACTTTGCATAAAGCTCCTACCACCGCATTAAAGACTTCACACCTACCCCTCTAGCCGCATTAATGGGGAAGTGACCTTTGAGGGGACGGTGATCAGCCTTATAGCCATTAGGGGAAGGTTTCAAGAAGACAATGGATGAGAAAGAAATCTGCATTTATGGCTCCATGAATAGGAACATGAAAAGGAGGAATATAAATAGAGAGGGGGAGGGCATTAGAAAAAGGATCTGGCGTCTTCAAGAAAAAGGTTTTTCCTCCCAAGCAGAACAAGGGAAACGAATACAGGGACTCCTCGGCTCACGTCCGAGGAAAGCTAGAATCACATCACAAGCTCATTGCACACAACTGTGGACTTAGCTCAAACGCCACTACTTTCCATTGTCCTAAGAAATCTAGGCTTCAAGCCCACTCTCTACAAATTTTATTGTTTAGGCCACTTGGGTCTGCCCTGTCATGCACTTGGGTCCAGGCCTGATTCGTGTCCCTACAATTGGCGCCGTCAATGGAAAGCCTCGAATTAAAGGACGTGAAGCATCATGGAAGGCTCAAGTTCATATCGTGCAGAGTCCATGGGATCCCAGCCCGAGGATCACCTTTCGTAGCTAGAGCAGGAAAGAGATCAAGAAACGAACGTGCGTACAGAGCATACGCACGGGAGAAGTCATACACAGGTTGGAAGCGAGACCTCCCACGAAAAGAGTGTCAAAGCCATGCAAAAGGAGATTGACCTTCTGAAAAAGAAGCTGTGTTGGGAGAAATGACGGCGTACCCCCTCCCCTTCGGACCATTCTTCAGCAGATTCTCGTAGTAACAGCAGTAGTCCAGGGTCACAAACCCCTCCTAGTGAATGCTCCTTCTACGAGGATGACTGCCCTCACGACCCTAAGGGTAAGAAGACCTCTTCGAGGGGCTTGGCCAATAACTCTTTAAGCAAGGCACTCCACCAGATCTCCAAATTGCCCTTCACTTGTAAGATTAAGAGGGGAAGGCTTCCGAGGTAGTTTACCCAACCAACGTTCACCATTTACAATAGGCGGACGGACTCGGTGGAACACATGAGCCACTTTAGTCAGAGAATGGCAGTGCACTCTAAGAACGAAACCTTAATGTGCAAAATCTTTCCCTCCAGCCTGGGACCTATCGCGATAAGATGGTTCAACGGCTTGAAGGCAAGCTCTGTGGATTCCTTTGTGGAGCTCACCAGGGCATTTGGCTCATGCTTCGTCACCTGTAGCAGGGTGCCTCGGCCCTTAGATTCACTATTTTCCATGACCATGAGAAAAGGGGAGACCTTCAAGACGTACTTCAACAAATATTGGGGGATGTCCAATGAGATCGATGGGGACTTCGACGATGTTGCCATAAGCACCTTCAAGGTCGGCCTTCCAAACGAGCACGATCTGAGGAAGTCCCTGAACAAAAGGCCTGTTAAGAGCGTGCGTCGGCTTATGAATCGCATCGACGAGTACAAGCGGGTTGAGAAGGATCAACTGCAAGGAAAGGGGAAGGCGAAGGCGAAAGCGAAGGTTATCCCTCAAGAGATGAGGGATTTCAAGTCAGACAGATACAATAATAGCAGGCTGAGGAGAGAGTTCGTTGGGCAGCCTGGTCTGACACCCATACAGGTGGTCGGCACCGTGTTCCGCAAACCCATGCAACAAGTGTTTGAGAAAATTCTTCATGAACCATATTTCAAGTGGCCCAGTAGGTGGCCCCATGAAGTGTAACCAGAACCTCCATTGCCAATATCATCAAGAGAGAGGTCACACAACAGAGAACTATAGGAATTTACATAATTATCTAGAGCAGTTGGTGAAGGAGGGGAAGTTGAGGCAATTCTTACGTCAGCTTGACAGGCAGGTGGAGCATCCTGGTTCGACCAATCAGGGAAACAATGTCTTAAGACCCTCTTTAGGGACAATTAACGTCATTCTCGCTGCTCCTGGAAGGACCGGCTCTTGCCCTTCTAGGGTGATGTCCGTGGCGCGAGCCATCGCCAAGGACACTAGCTCCGAACTGAAGAGGATGAAGGGTGATGTACCTCTAATTCTAGGCTTCTCGAACGAGGACAAAGTGGGGACGATCCAGCCGCACGATGATGCCTTGGTCATCATGTTAAGAATAGGAGGGTACGATGTGAAGAGGGCAATGGTAGACCAAGGAAGTGGTGCAGACATTATGTACCCTGATCTGTTTAAGGGGTTGAACTTGAGGCTGGAGGATCTTTCGACTTATGACTCTCCACTGAAAAGCTTCGAGGGGAAGGCAGTCGTCTCGAAAGGGCAGATTAGGTTGCCTGTGCAGTTAGGCCCAGCAGTAGTAGAAGTGGATTTCATCGTGGTCGACGCCTACTCTCCTTACATGGCCATTGTAGGGAGACCGTGGCTGCACGCCCTGGGCGCTATCTCCTCGACTCTCTATGACAAGGTGAAGTTCCCGTTTGGTAGTCAGGTTGAAGAAATTATTGGGAGTCAATCCGCGGCGAGACAGTGCCTAACAGCCGCAGTTTTGGGCTGACCGGAGCCGGAGCCGGAGCCCTTCGCCTCGGCTGCACCTACCTTATAACAACTAGCTTCTTCTGCCATGACTGGAGAGATAGTGGCAGAAGAACCCACATGTATAGGGTTGGATAGAGTTCTTGTGGACAGTGACCCTGAAAGGTTTTTCCAAGTAAGGGCTCAATTGCCAGCCGAGGAAAGGGAGGAGTTGCTCACGTTCTTAAAGAAGAACCTTGACGTGTTCGCATGGGATGCCTATAAGGTTCCAAGGGTTGACCTAAACTTCATCTGTCACCATCTGAATGTCAACCCAATAGCAGTGCCGAAGAGGAAACCATCACGGCGCTCTTCCAAGGAACATTCTGACGCCGTGAAAGAGGAAGTCGTTAGACTTAAGAAAGCTGGGGCTATCAAGGAAGTATTCTATCCCGAGTGGTTGGCACACACAGTCGTGGTGAAGAAGAAAAGTGGGAAATGAAGGGTATGCATGGATTTCACAGATCTGAACAAGGCTTGCCCCAAGGACTCGTTCCCAATGCCTCACATAAATCAGCTGGTAGACACGACAGTCGGCCACCCTCGGATGAGTTTTCTAGTTGCGTTTCAAGGGTACCACCAAATACCTTTGGCCTCGGAGGATCAGGAGAAAACGGCTTTTGTCACTCCCACCGGCAACTATCATTACAATGTAATGCCCTTTGGCTTGAAGAATGCTGGGGATGCCTACCAGAAGATGATGACCACGATGTTCGAGGCACAGTTAGGAAAAACTGTTGAAGTATACGTGGATGAAATAATTGTAAAGAGCAAGGCTATACCTATGCATGTGGCCAACTTGAATAACACTTTCCAAACGTTAAGGAAGCATAGGTTACGTTTGAATGCCTCTAAGTGCTCCTTTGGTGTGGGGTCTGGCAAATTTCTGGGTTTTATGCTCACTCATAGAGGGATTGAGGCCAACCCTACCCAAATCACAGTAATCTGCAATCTGCAACCTCCTCAGAACCCAAAGGAAGTCCAAAGGCTAGCAGGGATGACAGCCGCTCTTAACAGGTTCATCTCTCGGTCTTCGAACAGATGTCGACCCTTTTTCCAACTGTTAAACAAGTGAAAGGGATTTGAATGGACCGAAGAATGTTCCATAGCTTTCCAGCGGCTAAAGGAGTACCTCTCTCGGCCACCCATTATGTCTCACCCAGATGTAGACGAAGTTTTGTTCGCGTATATAGCCGTGGCTGCTCATGACGTCAGCCTGGTTCTAATACGAGAAGATGACGGGGTGCAGAGGCCAGTCTACTATGTGAGTAAGTCTTTGCAAGAAGCCGAGATACGGTATTTACTGTTGGAGAAAGCAATTCTAGCCGTGGTGCATGCGACGCGCAGGCTCCTACACTACTTCCAATCTCATACGGTCGTCGTGCTGACTCAACTCCCCCTCAAGTCCATGTTACGGAGTGCTGACTACTCTAGCAGGATCGCCAAATGGGGAACCATCTTGGCAGCCTTTGACATCAAATACATGCCTCGCACCTCCGTGAAGGGGCAGGTCCTTGCGTCCTGCGAAAGAGAACCCCAAGGGGTGGGGCATGGATGGAAGATCAGTTGGCATGGTCTCATGCGAGAAGTCCCCGATGTAGAGGGTGTACGTGGACGAAGCAGCCAACTAGAAAGGGTCTGCTGTAGGGATAGTTCTGATATCCCAAGAGGAAATCATCTTGGAGAAATCTTTGAGATTGGCGTTCTCGGCTACCAACAATGAAGCCGAGTATGAAGCTCTGCTAGTAGGAATGGACTTGGTTTAAAAAATGGGGGGAAAATCGGTGCAGGTGTTCTCGGACTTGTAATTGGTAGTCAGCCAGGTGGAAGAAAAGTTGGAAGCTAGGGAACCTAGAATGCAAGGGTATCTATCCCACGCCAAATACTTGCAGTCCAAATTTGAGTTCTTTGTAGTATTGCAAATCTCCAAGAATGGGAATACCCATGCCGACTCATTGGCCACACTCGCAACCATCTCGGCCCGTGGCCTACCCCAAGTCATTGTCGTTAAGGATTTGTTGGAGCCCACTAAGACAAGCAGTAACGCCATCCAGATTCACCAGGTCAGAACGAGGCCCAGCTGGATGGATCCGATAGTATCTTTCCTGAAAAATGATATCTTGCCACAAGAAAGGTCTGAAGCAGGCAAGATACGAAGAAAGGCTCCGCGGTTCTGGTTATCCGAGGATGAGAAACTCTATAAACGCTCATTCTCAGGACCTTACCTGCTGTGCATACACCCTGAAGCAACGGAGCTACTCTTGGAGGAGTTGCACGAGGGAATATTGGTAGCCGAACATGCAAAGAGAGGCGCAGGATTAACGAGAAAGTACGATCAATGTTAAAGGTTTACTCCCAACATCCACCAACATGGGGGTGTCTTTAACCCTTTAGTCAGTCCTTGGCCGTTTGCTCAGTGGGGCTTGGATATAGTGGGACCATTCCCGAGGGCAGCGGGGAACAAAAGATGGTTGCTCGTCGGGAGGGACTACTCCACCAAGTGGGTTGAAGCAGAGCCCTTCTTAAACATTAGAGACGTGGATGCAAAGAAATTCGTTTGGAAGAACATCATTACTAGGTTTGGAATCCCGCACAGCCTCATCTCGGACAACGGCCTACAGTTTGACAGTAGGGACTTCAAAAAATACTGTAGAGACTTCAGCATCACAAACAGGTATTCTACCTCAGCCTGCCCGCAAGGGAATGGCCAGGCCGAAACGGTGAACAAAACGATAGTTAACGGGCTCAAGAAAAGGCTGGACGATGCCAAAGACAAATGGGTAGAGGAAGTTCCACATGTGTTGTGGACTTACTGAACTACACCACGAAGGTCCACGGGAGAGACACCTTATTTGATGGCTTATGGTGCTGAAGCTGTGATCCCTTTGGAAATGGGGTTTCCGACGATGAGGACGCACTCCTTCGCCCTAGGCGATAATGACGATTTGCTACAGAAGGGGCTGGACTTGATTGAAGAGAGGCGAGAGAACACTATGGTCCAGTTAGCTTGCTACCAGCAGAAGCTCAAGCAAGGGCACGACTCCCACGTAAAGTCCAGGCCCCTTGCTCTTGGTGACTTAGTCCTAAGGAAAGTCATGGGAACCGCTAAGGACCCAACATGGGGAAAGTTGGGACCAAACTGAGAGGGGCCCTACCTTATAACCTCAGTAGCCGGCATAGGGTTGTATTACCTTGCTGACTTAGAAGACAAACCTGTAAAACGACCCTGGAATGTAAATAACCTTCGAAGGTACTATTATTAATGAAAGGCATACACACCATGTGTTTGGATATTATTGTATTGCGTTAATTGTTTGTCTGTTAGTCTTCAATATCAAACAAAAATTTAATGTCAAACTAAGGTTTGACTTTTCTAACTA
Organism: Castanopsis chinensis; assembly: GCA_032878915.1. Taxonomy (NCBI): domain Eukaryota; kingdom Viridiplantae; phylum Streptophyta; class Magnoliopsida; order Fagales; family Fagaceae; genus Castanopsis; species Castanopsis chinensis. The sequence goes on from JAVQMG010000086.1 coordinate 2,665,571, forward strand.
AGTGTTAATGTCAACCTTGGCTATGTTGGGTCCTCAGACCTTCTACTTTGGGAAAATTTAACGTGCATTTTCTTTTTACTAAGTGTTAATGTCAACCTTGGCTATGCCGGGTCCTCAGACCTTCTGCTTTGGGAAAATTTAACATGCAGTTTCTTTTTCACTAAGTGTTAATGTCAACCTTGGCTATGCTGGGTCCTTAGACCTTCTGCTTTGGGAAAATTTAACATGCAGATTCTTTTTCACTAAGTGTTAATGTTAACCTTGGCTATGCCGGGTCCTCGAACCTTCTGCTTTGGAAAAATTTAACATGCAGATTCTTTTTCACTAAGTGTTAATGTCAACCTTGGTTATGCTGGGTCCTCGAATTTTCTGCTTTGGAAAAATTTAACATGCAGATTCTTTTTCACGAAGTGTTAATGTTAACCTTGGCTATGCCTGGTCCTCAGACCTTTTACTTTAGGAAAATTCGACATGCATTTCATCTTTTTGCTAAGTGTTAAGTATGGAACAGACCCTTAACATACAATTCATTCTTTCTATTATTATAGTTGTAGTTAAGCTATTCTCGTTGTGATTTCGAGCATACCTCTGTGCACTTAACTGCTTACTTCTAGCCTCTATATGTCAATAAAGTAAGGCTGCTCAAACACTGAAATGATCTGCTCTATACACTCTAAGGCATCAAGCTATTTAAGCTACACACACAACTGATGGAACAACTAGATAAAATATATAGTGGGAAAGGAAGCGCGTAAGGAAATTAAATTCAAAACTTTTAAGTTGTCATAAAAACCACTGGCATTTACATTAAAGTTAGAAATGAAAATTACAAGATAAATGTTGAAAATAAACTCACTAAGAGGGAAAACTACACGAAAAGGGAGCCCAAGGTGGCCTATTCCATGATCTTCAGTGGAGGGTCCTTTCCCAACTTAGCTGAGGACTTCTTGGCCTGACCCTCCACTTCAGCTCGCTTCATCTCAGCCTCGGACGGGACTTGGACCTGCTTTCCTTTGTCCTTCACCTTGGGTGAAGGTACAACTTGGTCAACTGGCTCGCCTGACCCCTTCTCGGCCTTATCACCCCGTTCCGCCTCTTTATCAGAAGTAGCAACTTCTTTGGGAGGAGGAACTAGCTTTTGGATGGAAGGAGGCAGCATCAGGGCCGCAATTTTAGGAGCAACCAAAGTGGCTGGAAGGTCTTCGATCACTCTGATATCCTTGGGATACCAGACCTTCTCTGCTCTCCTCTACTCGGAGTTAGTAGGAACTTCCGCCACATTAAGGGCTTCCGCCCAAACTTGCTGGCAGTATTCCCTACACAACTCCGCTAGCTCTTCGGCTAGTCGGTTCTCTAACATCTCGACCCCCTCATTGTACGCGGCTTTGGTGGTGGCCTCTGCGGTCTCTTTTATGGCGTGAGCCACTTCTTTGGCCTGGGCAAGCTCCCTTTTCAAGTCTAAGACCTCCTCCCAACCTTGGACAGTGCCTCGTCCTTTTGACGCAACAGTTTGCACTGCCCTTCCACCTGGGCCTCCGCAGTCTTTAGGCCAGCATCGGCGCTCCTTTCATTTTGCTCATGGATCAATTTGGCAGCCAGGTCACTCTTTTCAGCCTTGACGTGACCCAGCTCCTTCTCAACCTCCACCCTGGCCTCCTACTCGGCCTTTGCCTGGTTCTAGTAGTTCCCCAGTAGTTGTTCAGAAGCAAAGACCTCCTTAATGGCTTGCAGAGAGGTGTTTCGACAAACGCATAAAAGAATAAAACATGTGAAGGTTTAAATGATAACAACAAACAGAAAGGGATAGGGCGGCACGTACCAAACCTAGGTCCCTCTTCAGGGAAAGGAAAAGGCGCGTCTGACCCATCCTCCCTAGGTCCTCCATGTCCCTTGGCAGAAGGACACGCTGCTCCAAGGCAGTCGCCAGATGAAGGGCATGACCTCTCTGGAACTCCTTTATGCTGGCTTGGAGAGGTATCGGGGCCTCGTCTACCTCCAGCACAGGGGACCAGCTGGACTCCCCTCGGAGAACCTCGGCCTGCCCACGGAACTCCCCGCTCTCCACGGACGAGGCTTGCGTTCCGCCCTTAGCAACTTGTAGTTATTGCTATTGCTGCTTGTGCTTTTTCTCCCGCTCCCTCTCTGCATCCTTACCCTCATTCCTCCTTTTCTTTAGAAGGGTTGGGAGAGGGGCAGGTGGGTCAGAAGGAGGGGGAAGGGGTGGCAGCTGGGTTTGAGATCCCGAGAAGCCCCTCTTGGAGGCCTAGGCACCCCTCCTAGCGAAGAAAGATTTGAGAGTCGCCATTTATTCTTCTTCCTCAAATGAGTCTTCTGACCGGGCAATAATCAATACCTCTAATCCGGAGTTCCTGTCCGAGTTGCTTTCCTCTTCCTCCGAGACGTCGACTACATGACCTCCAAAGGTCTTTCGGCCTCCTCTAGACGAAACTGATCTATCTCTTCGTCGAGGGACGAAGGGGAAGCCGCGGATTCTCCTCAGACGAGTTGGGTTTCCTATTTCGTTGCAAGAGGGGTGGCTTCAACGGTACGTCCGTAGAGAATGGTGGATAGTTCGTCAGGCAGAGCGTGGGGGGTGAGAAAGTCAGGTTTGGAGATGTCTATCCTCGGGCATCTCCGGTCACCTACAAGAATGGTGTTGTCAACCTCTTGGTAAGCATTTGACAAGTGTTCGTACCCCAGTATGAGGTAGGCGGCCCTCACCTGCAGGTCCTCATTCACAAAGATCTCGGATCTCAAAACTTTGTTGAGGTCCGAGTAGTTTACTTCGCTCAGGTGGGGTGATGTATGCCGTTTGTCTGCAAGAGAGACAGCAAAGAAACCAAGCATGGTCAGATACAAACAACAGATTAAGCAAAGAAAGCATCAAAGGGCAATGAATCTACTTAAAGAAGTTAAAAAGGGCAAAACTTTAAACCAAAATTTCTAAATCCTAGGGAGTCACACCTGGCTGTCCCTCTTTCACTGGGCAGTAGGGACCATCATACCACCTCCCGGTGGCAATGAGGTAGTCATCCTTCATGCCTTTATTAGACTTGGGAAGGCAAGATATGAGCCTGACGACGTTAGACCTCGATTTGAGGTAATAGCCTACGTCTTTCAACTGGTGGCACTCATACAAATAGACGACATCGCGTTATGTGAGGCGCAGGCCCATCTGCTCATTTAGAGCATCGACGCAACCTAATACCCTAAACATGTTGGGTGTACACTGGTTTGGACATAACCTATGGTTATGGAGGTTCTCTCTAGTCACATTCTTCATGGGGAGTGTCATCCCACCCTCTAAGAAGGTGATTATGGGAATGACAACTTACCTCTCCTTCCTAGAGTCTGCTACGGCCTCTAGCAAGCAGTATTCTAGACCCACATTTGGAGGAATGTGGTATTTAGCTCGGAATCGTTCCATACTAGAAGCTGTATCTACTAGACACTTAAACCTACCCATCGGGTCGAAAATCAGAGTAAAGATTTAGAAAGAAAGGGGAGAAAGGGTTCGATGAAAGGGAAAACATACTGGAGAAAGGTGTACGAAATTTTGAAAGCTTCTTGAAAGAGAATGAGGTTGAACACTTCCAGGACATGCTTGCTTTTTGGGAGTAATGGAAGGATTCACAATTACCAAAACGCCTTGAATGATTAAGGGGCGGCAGTTTATAAAAGTTATCCCGCTCGAATTTTTGGGAAGAAAATCAAACCGTTAGATCCATATCTCACCGTTAAATGTGGGTGACAGGGAGTTACTCAGCGCAATTAATGCAAGCGTTACGGGTTACGAAGCGTCAGGAGCCTTTCCAGAAAGCGTAGGTGGACTTCTCACGTGCAACATTTGGGAGATTACATGAAGATAGTACTCGCAGGTCAAAAACTCATCTCTCTCCTCGGATCGGAGCCAAATGAATTTTTGAGGGGCTATTGTGGGGGCAGAAGTATCAAAACACCTATTTAGGCCTTGGGCCTAGTCCGAGAACGTTGACTCCTCCAAAGGGTTATAGGGCGGGGATAAGGCCGCCTAACTTAAGGGCCTAAGAGCCCACCGATCGGGTCATTGGCCGATTGGGAAGAGTCCGAGAATAGGAGTTTCCTCGGACAATTGAAACAAGGGCCATACGGTGCATCATGATGCTTAGGAAGGAACTCGTGAAGCTCAACAAGCAATGTTACACTCCAACGGAATGCAAAGGGGGAGAACAAGTGGGAAGTACTTTGCATAAAGCTACTACCATCGCATTAAAGGTTTCACACCTATCCCTCTGGCCACATTAATGGGGAAGTGACCCCTGAGGGAACGGTGATCAACTTTATAGCCATTGGGGGGAAGGCTCTAAAAAGACAATGGATGGGAAAAAGGATCTGCAATTATGGCTCCATGAATAGGAATATGAAAAGGAGGAATATAAATAGAAAGGGGGAGGGCATTGGAAAAAGGATCCGGCTTCTTCAAGAAAAAGGCTTTTCCTCCCAAGCAAAACAAAGGAAACAAATACAGGGACTCCTCAGCTCACGTCTAAAGAAAGCTAGAATCACACCACAAGCTCATTGCACGTAACTGTGGACTTAGCCCAAATGCCACTGCTTTCCATTGTCCTAAGAAATCTAGGCTTCAAATCCACTCTCTACAAATTTTATTTTTTAGGCCACTTAGGCCTGCCCTGTCACGCACCCTTGCCGATCATCGAATCTACCAGTGGAGCTAGTCCTAATGCCACTGCTACCATCCCCATTCAACACCAAACTTCCACTCAAGAGTAATGGTATTGGACCTCCCTTCCGTTGCCTAGGAAATGGCTTTGCCGGGTATCAGATCTAACAATGGAGCTAGTTCCAATGCCACCATTACCTTCTCCCACTCGCAATTAAGCACCCACTTAAAAGAAATAGTATTGGACCTCTACCTCCACTGACCAAGAAAACGATCATTGCCATCCCACTAACTTTGACTATAAATAAGCAAGGGAGATTCAATTGGAGGGGTAGGCGATTGGGGAGAGGAAAAACGAGACAAACGAGAAGCTCTTGAGAAAGAGAGGGAGAGTGATTATAAGAACAGAGGGAGCATGGGTACTTGGGTTGCTGAACATAGGACCGCCCATTGTAGGAAATCCAAAAACCCATAATACAAATAGATTGTGAGCCCAAATACCTTTCAGTCCCATCAGCCATATCTGGGTGCACACAATTGGCGTCGTCTGTGGGAATCTCCTACATAGCTGTGGTTCTATCGAGGCAGACGCAGGAAAATGTCAGGGAATAGACCTAGAAGTTATGCTAAAAGTGGCTTCGGAGGGTCGTTGCGGGGGTCCACATGGCGAGAAAGGGGACAGAAAAGGCAAGAGGACAGGTGGCATGAGGAAGCAGAGGAGTCAGGGCTCGGAGAGGGGTCATTTCAAACTCTCCGAACAGCATCTTACGCCTCAGGCCGCGACCGCCCCGATAGAAGGGACTAGAAGCTTAAGCGGAGGGATCGAGAGCTTGAGCGCCTACGGGGAATGGTGAGAGACTTGGAGATGCAAGCGAGGGGCAAATGTAGGAGAAGGAACTGTGATGAGTGAAGAGAAAGATCGGTAAATATAGGGGACCGCCATGCGGCAGGGTCCTATCAATCTAGGTTTCAACGGCACAGCAAAAGTTCGCAGGAGTATGCGAACCGTGATTTGACCTCCCCGGACGAGGGACAACCACGAAATATGGCCATGGATGCAATGAGTCGAGCACTATGCCAAGCAGCCCGATCGCCATTTTCAAGGGACATTGAAAGTGCACCTATGCCGAGCAGATTCACGCGGCCCCCATTCAATTCCTACATTGGAAAGACAGACCCGGTAAAACATGTAAGCTACTACATCCAAATGATGTCTTTGCACGCCCAAAATATTGCATTGATGTGTAAAGTGTTCCCGTCAAGCCTTGATTCTACTGCTTTAAGATGGTTCAACGGGTTAAAGAAAGACACGATCCACAGTTTTTCAGAATAAATCCAACAATTTGGTGTATGATTCGTGACTTGCAGTCGGGTCCTACAGCCAGTGGATGTTTTATTATCAATGAAAATGGGGGCTGGTAAGACTCTCTGCAACTATGCTAACCAGTACTAGGAGTTGTATAACGAGATCGACAAAGGTAATGAAAAGATTGCAATGAGCACTTTTCGTATGGGGTTGCCTGACGAGTCTGGGCTGAGGGAATCGTTGACGAGAAGGCCTCCCAAGGATATGAGACAATTGATGAGGCGAATCGATGAGTATAAATGGCTAAAAGACGATCAGTTACAAAACAAGGGAGAAGCCCCAGTCATAAATTATCCTCTAAATATTGGTTTCCAGCCCAGACCCTGAAAGGATTTGAGGATTCAAGAGCCCGGGCCAGGATTGAGAAGAGTGAACGTAGCATTTAAGGAACCAGTGCATAGGATTGTCGATCAAATAAAAAAGGAGCCGTACTTTAAGTGGCCGAACAAGATGGTAAGCGACCCATTGAGGAGAAACCAGAATTTGTACTGTACGTACCACAAGGACAAGGGGCACACCACCGAGCAATGCAGGGTAATGAAAGACCATTTGGAATAGTTGGTGAAGGTTAGGCATCTGAAATAGTTCATGGTAGCAACAAGGGATCGTGAGGCAGGGCAGGCTGATCGGCTGCATGGGAATCCTCTTCCACCCCCTTTGGGAGTAAAAGAATTCATCCATGCAATTCCAATGGGCGTTTTAGCTTCCAGGACGAAGGGAGTATTGATCGGGGAACCGAAAAAAAATCCCGCGAATGAGCATTCTCCGGGGAAAAAGATGAGGTACACAAAGCAACCCATTGCATTTGATGATGATAATATGGACGACACCATTCAACCTCACAGTGATGCTTTGGTCATCACGGCTCGTGTAAGGGGGTTCGTAGTAAAAAGGATAATGATAGATCAAGGGAGCGGTGCGGATGTAATGTACCCTGACTTGTACAGGGGGCTCGGGCTGAAGAAAGAAGATTTGTCCAAGTATGATTCCCCTTTGATGGGGTTTAACGGTCATATGGTGATCCTGGAGGGGAAGATTTCACTCCTCGTCAGCATGGGAGGAAAGGAGGTAAGTGTGACATTTATTATGGTTGCCTCTTTCTCACCATATGCTGCAATCCTCAGAATGCCATGGATTCATGACATGGGAGTCGTACCTTCCACCCTACACGTGAAGGTTAAATTTCGCATCGAGGACGAAATTGTGGTGATAAGGGGCAGTCAGCAAGTAGCCAGGCAATGTCTAGTGGCCGCAGCCACCCGAGAAGCCGGACAAAGGGAGACCATTGGGGAAACCCCCTTATAGCAATTACAACAACCCCCAGGAGGGAGTAAGGGCCAGCTATGCCGAGGACTTGGTGAAAGTAAAAATTTTATCAGATTGTGAGAGGAGTTTCATGATAAGGGCTAGCTTAAAGGACGAGGAGAAGGTGGAGTTGTTGCTTTTTCTTATACAAACCGTGGATGTATTCGCTTGGAGTCCCTATGAGGTGCTCGGGGTTGACCCAAAGTTTATAGTCCACAAGCTTAACGTGGACCTTTTATGCCCTCCTAAGAAGAAAAGGTTAAGGAGATCAGCTAAAGAGCATGCCGAAGCCGTCAGACAGGAGGTCGGGAAGTTGAAAGAAGTAAGGGCATAAAGGAAGCGTTTCTAAATGGCTAGCAAACACTGTGGTAGTAAGGAAGAAGAACAGTAAGTGGAGGGTCTATGTTGATTTTACCGATCTAAACTGAGCATGCCCAAAGGATCCATTCCCAATGCCGAAAATTGATCAGTTGGTAGACCCGACCTATGAGCACCAAAGGATGAGTTTTCTGGATGCGTTTCAGGGTTATCACCAGATTGCCCTAGCTACCGAGGATCAAGAAAAAAAACTACGTACATAACACCGGATGCTAATTATCATTACACAGTGATGCCGTTCGGATTGAAAAATGCGGGAGCCACTTACCAACGAATGATGACAAAGATGTTCAGGGATAAAATTGGGCATACGGTTAAGGTGTACATTGATGACATGATGATAAAAATCAAGTAGGAAGGGCATCATATTGACGATCTTAAAGAAGTGTTTGAAATACTCTGGCGACACCTGTTACGGCTCAATGTCGATAAATGCACTTTTGGGGTAGGGACCGGTAAGTTCCTGGGCTATTTAATCACCAAACGGGGAATCAAAATAAACCCCGATCAAATTGAAGCCGTGAAGCGTTTAAAACCTCCGAGCAATCCAAAAGAGGTTCAAAAATTGACTTGTATGTTGGCTGCCCTTAACCGATTTATCTCCAAATTAGTCAACAAGTGCCGACCATTTTATCGACTGTTGAAGAAATGGAAAGGGTTCCAGTGGGACGAGGAGTGTGATAGAGCTTTCCAGGAACTAAAGGAATATCTGGGGTGGGCTCCGATGTTAACGGCCCTAGAACCCAGAGAAGATTTATATATGTACCTCTTGGTATCTGAGCATGCCGCTAGCGTAGTGCTATTGAAGGATGATGGTATATAGCTGTCAATTTACTACATAAGCAAGACATTGGTTGACGTCGAGACAAGGTATTTGCTGTTGAAAAAATTGGTGTTGGCGCTGTGCACTCTACTCAAAAACTGGCCCATTACTTTCAAGCACACACTATCCACATTCTCACAGAGTATCCTCTGCAGTCATTATTGAGGAGATCCGACTTTACCGGAGGAATAGCTAAGTGGGGGATTCGGCTAGGTTCTTTTGACATAAGATACAAGCTGAGGAATTCAATGAAGGGCCAAATATTCACAAACTTCATTGCCAAGTTTTCATAAAAAAGAACGGAGATGATCAACGTTGTAGGGACCAACATATGGAAACTGTTTGTGGACGGCGCCTCTAATGCGGCGAGAGCAGGAGCAGGGATTGTAATTGTCACCCTGGAGGGAATAAAGCTGGAACATTCATTCAAATTAAGTTTCAAAGCCTCCAATAATGAGGCCGAGTATGAGGCCCTGCTAGCCGAGTTGAGAGTGGTTTTGGATTTAGGAGCAAAGGAGGTGGACATTTACTCAGATTTTTGACTCATAGTCAACCAAGTATTGGGGAGTTTCGAGGTAAAGGATCCTCGGATGGCTGAGTACCTGCGAGTGGTAAAACAGGCCATGGGCCATAAAGCAACGGCTAGGCAGAAGCTACCAACAAGGCATTGTAAGCGGATTGAAGAAGAGGTTGGAGGGCGCAAAAGGTAGGTGGGCCGAGGAATTGCCAAGCTTTCTATGGGCTTACCGGACAACTCCGAGGAGGTCTACGGGAGAAACATAATTCTCTCTAACTTACGGGGCGGAAGTTGTCATCCTCGCAGAAGTGAACCTTTGCAGCACCCGAGTTGCGGGATTCACTCCAGCTGAGAATGAGAAGTTGATGTGCAAGCAGCTGAACTTACTAGAAGAACACCGTGAAGCAGCTACCATCTGGCTGGTAGAATATTAGTAAAAGCTCGACCAGAGGTATGATAGGAGCGTGAGAAAAAGGGAATTTACCGCGGGAGATCTGGTACTTCGTAAGGTCGTTAGGAATACACGTGACGTCAATATAGGGAAGCTGGCCCGACCTGGGAGGGGCCCTATAGAGTAACTGCCATTGCAGGTGCAGGAGCATACTACTTAGAAGACTTGGAAGAAAAACCTCTTCACCAGTAGTGGAACGTTCATAACTTAAAAAAGTTTTATCCCTGATCGAATGTACTTCAAGTTGTAAATGGGATGTTATTTTTTAATACGCATATTACATATTAATATGACGAGGCTTACTCTTGCAGGTGTATTTAACTCCATTACTGTTTATTGATTGTTGCCGGTCAACAAATACGGAAAGAATCATATAGAAACCTAGAGCTTTAATTTTCTAAGGGTAGAAACCTATCCTCGGTTTGATTCCTATCATCGAGTAGGTGGAAACCTTAGGACATCATTTTCTATGGACAGAAACCTGTCCTCGGTTTGATTCCTATCACTAAGCAGATAAAAACCTTAAGACATCATTTTCTAAGGACAGAAACCTGTCCTCGGTTTGATTCCTATCACCAAGCAGGTGGAAACCTTAAGACATCATTTTCTAAGGACAGAAACTTGTCCTCGGTTTGATTCTTATCACCGAGCAGGTGGAAACCTTAAAACATCATTTTCTAAGGACAAAAACCTGTCCTCGGTTCGATTCCCATCACCGAACAAGTGGAAACCTTAAGACATCATTTTCTAAGGACAGAAACCTGTCCTTGGTTCAATTTCTATCACTGAGCAGGTGAAAACCTTAAGACATTATTTTCTAAGGACAAAAACCTGTCCTCGATTCGATTCCTACCACCGATCAGGTGGAAACCTTAAGACATCATTTTCTAAGGACAAAGGCATACCCTCGATTCGACTTTCGACACCGAACAGGTACAGGCCTTAAACTCTAAGAGTAGAAACCTGTCCTAGGTTCAACCTTCTAAACTGAGCAATGAAAACTTAAAACAAAAGATCGCAAGGGCAGAAAAGTTACTCCTAGCCACCGTAAGTGAGAAAGTAAGGTATGATGAGCGGGTTAGCCCTAATTATGTGCAAAGTTAGCAGTTATCAAACAATCAATACAAATTTATATCTGAACAATATTAATTAAAACCCAACCAAGAGATAGAGAATCGTTCAATCGCCATAGCCTGGGGATTTAAGCTCATCAAGCACCAAAAAAAGAAAAAAAGAGAGCTAGTTTTTCAAACGGCAGGGTCGGTCGAAGTGGGGGAAGTAACAAGTTGCTCAGCTTCATTTCTAATTGTCTAAATTATTGGAGGGGTCCAATCTCGATTAGCTTCATTCCCAACACGGATATTGCTAGAAACTTCCAGGTCGGCTGTTTCCATATGAGCATCGATATCCAGTACGAGATCCCTCATACTCGGAGTTTCCTCTTCATCCGTGGCATCAGCTCGACTCTGAACAGGGGGAGAAAGGGATGGGTAGGGGATCTGCATCAAATTCCACAGTGGGGAATCCTCAGCCACTCCTATGGCTTGAAGAGCAGCTAACCATTCTTCCTCGAACCCGTGGCGCCAAGCTTGGTGAACAATCGGCTCCACAGAGTCTTTAGCTGCTGAGAAGCCTGCATTATACCACTTATCCTCTCAGACTTTGAGGGATTCCTTTAGATCAACAATTTGATTAGCTTGGGCCAGGTTCAGGCTATTCGTCATTGCTAGCTTGGGCTCTGTCTCACCTAGGTCCTTTTCCATGATGGTCAGCTTGTTTTAGCAGCCAATTGGGCCTTTTCAGCATCTATTGCTTTCCTCTCCTACGCTGCAACAGCCTCTCCCTTCTCTTGGGTAGTGACCCCTGCAATGGCTTTCAACACCTTCTCCCAATCAATGACCTTGGCTGCTACCTTTAATCTCCCTTCCATAATGCTAGTCAATTGCGCGGCCTGAAAACACCGCAGTAACAAAATGGTTAAGCTAGGAATATGGCTACTTGTAACAACATACGAAATAGAGGGAATAGAAGATTACAGCGATGGTATGCCATTGCAGTCATCTAGCAAGCATCTCATCGTCATCATCAGAATAAACATGAACATCCTCGAGTAGTAGTAGGCCTTGGGCCAAGCTTTGAGCTACCCACCTCCCTTCTCCTTTGTCCCATAGCCGGACGCTTTCGGTTGTTGGTAAAGGCTTATCACCTAACAAAAAAATGTGCTGCCAACCAACCTCGGGTTAAGAAGAAGACGCCACGTTGGCCCCGACCTGAGTTGTTAGTGGAGAAACAACTGTCATCTCCTAGATCCTCAGTATGCCCCTTGCACGGGCGAGGTCTTTAGTAAGGCGTCACCTGGGACGGGAGTATTCTTCTCAGTGGCTCGTTTCCTCTTTCTGGTTTCACCAACGGGAAAAGCCTGTCCCGCCCTTTGTGGGGATCAAGGTTAAGCCACAGGGCCTGCCTCGAGTATGAACCGAGCAAGGGTCATCTCTCTCTGCTTTACCATTTTTTTTGCTTGGCCGGATTTAGCGCCCGAAGTACCTACCGGTCCAGAAGTTTCTTTCTCGGCCGTTGGGACAACGGTTTTTGGATGTTCGATAGTTTCGTGTCTCTTTCGATTTTGGGACACAGGCTCGGTAGACTTGTCCCTTACAGGCGCAATGTCGTCTGTAGTGGTATAATGAGGGCCAAGGTCACGCGCTTTGCCAATGGTAAGTGAGGGAGGGAGGAATTTTTTATGCCAGACATCTATGTATGATAGAAGCAAACTGTCTACTAGAAGTACCTGGCTGAAGTTTTGCCAAGTGGTGTACACTAGGTTAACGCCAAGAATCAAATAAGATGCCCGTAATTGCCCGTCGTCGTGCATGAAAATCTCCGACCTAAGGACAAAGTTGAGATCGCGCTCGTGGATGACTCGGGAGTCTGACAAGAACCTTTTTTATTTAGCAGCAAATCCGAGAATAAACCGATCAGTTAATTGCACAAATAATAAAAAGATGCAAAAATAGGGCGAGTGGAGATTCTCAGTACCGACCAACTTCACGTGGTGAAAGCAGGCAAAGTAGCTCACTGGCGAGGCAGTTGCCGCGCACTTGAACGAATTCTCCAACCGAGTTTCTATTTGAGTCGGGCAGACAAGAGATAAGCCGGACTCGCATATCTCTAGTTTTTAAGTAATAATCACTCGAAAAATTGCCACACAGTTTATACATAAAATTAATGTCATGATGGTTCAATTACAGCCCGAACAACAGATTCAATCGACTAACACAACTAACAACTCTATAAAAATTAGGGGGAAACTGGTCCGGGCACAGACCGTAGAACCTTAGGGTGCTTATAATAAAAGGGTCTACAAGAAACCTAACCCCACCCTCAAGTATAAACATCAATGGAAAAAACGCTACATTCAAATCAGCAGCCCTCGCAAGTTCAAAATCGCCCACATTGCAATACACAATATCGACATCCCCTGGGACACCGAAGGTCTCTCTAAAACTAGCCAAGGCAGCCCCAGGGGTGAGAAGATGAGAATACCCCATTCTTAAAGTAGGAAATAGAGAAGAATCGAAAAAGAGAGAGAGGTAGAGAAAACTTACGTTGGGCTTTAGGAAGTGAGGAACTAGAAAAGTGTTTATACACAGAAGAGGGATGCTCGGCAAAGAGGAAATTCAAAGTAAAAAGGACACAAAAAGTGAAATAGGAACCCATCAGGGGCTATATATATAGGAATCAAGGCATTTAATGAGGCATGGAGCGGGAAAAAACCCTCCAAATCCCTTTTAGGTAAACCCCTCACGTGTGTGGGCGCGGTTTACGAACCGTTAGAGGGCTCGTAAACTGTCATACGGTTTGCCAACCGTCGAACGGTTTACCAACTACCAAGTCTTAATTACAGACGTGACAACCTGACAAGACGCTACTTTTAAAGTGGCCCACGGTAGTCACTCTAACCGCGCGTAAAGGGCATTCGGTATCTTTAGGGAGCCTTCAACATGATCTGGCCAAAGTCCTTGATTCATTACTGAGAGCCTAACATGAATCAAGGAGGGGCTATTGTACGGGCAATACCCTCCTCCAAGTCCATTTGTCTATAGAAGCCCATTGCACCGACGACACGTGTAGATCCTCTCACTAATTAAACGCCCGGGCTCATTCTAAGCAAGTTTCGGTGCTTACCAAAAGCTCGAGTCTTAGGAATGAAATCATTAATAGCGTGATCAACAAAGGTGAAGTCATACCACCTCCGAGGAGTACACCCCCCGGCAGGTGGAACTCAGAGTGCACAACATCACTAAGGAACACCCCTACTGAGCATTTAATCTACCAGTGGAGCTAGTTCCAATGCCACTACTACCATCCCCATTCAACACCAAACTTCCACTCAAGAGTAATGGTATTAGACCTCCCTCCCATTGCCTAGGGAATGGCTTTGCTGGGTATCAGATCTAACAATGGAGCTAGTTCTAATGCCACCATTACCTTTTCCCACTCGCAATTAAGCACCCACTTAGAAGAAACAATATTGGACCTCTACCTTCATTGACCAAGAAAACGATCATTGCCATCCCACTAACTTTGACTATAAATAAGCAAGGGAGATTCAGTTGGAGGAGTGGACAATTGGGGAGAGGAAAGACGAGGGAGAGGAGAAGCTCTTGAGAAAGAGAAGGAGAAGGAGAGTGATTGTAAGAATAGAGGGAGCTTGGGTACCTGGGTTGCCGAACATAGGACCGCCAATTGTAGGAAATCCAAAAGCCCACAATACAAATAGATTGTGAGCCCAAATACCTTTCAGGCCCATCAACCATATCTGGGTGCACATAGAAACTATTTAATATACATTTGAATAAAATATAGAATAATAGAATATTAATAGAAGAGATGAAGTTTACGGTGTGTTTTTGTGTTAAAATTTCAATATGAAATATTTAGCAATAAACTTAAAAGTTATCATAGTTTTTAGTAAAGTTTACAGTGTTCCTTTTGTTTAAATTTCATTTCCTATTCCTTGTGTGTGTGTGTGTGTGTGTGTGTTTTTTTTTTTAGAGTGTGAACTATTTAGCATATTCGGAAATTGCTTCTGTATGGACACGAATAGTACTGGACCTCTGTTGCACTAAGGGAACCAGCCCAAAGGGCCCAAAACAATGAATTTATAGAGAGTGGGCTTTGAATCTAGGTCTATGGACGATGAATAACATGAAAGTTAAGCTAGATCACAAGACACATGCATAACATCTGTACATAAATGGAAATTCTCTTATATATTAATGCCGAGGACCATCTTTGGTTTTTTTTTCTTACAATTCTCTCTTGTGTATCTGTGTTTTTTCCTCCCCCCCTTCTTTCCTTTCCCCTTTTTCTTTTATATTGTCTTCTTTCTTCTCTTTCTTCTTCCACGTGTGGATCAAATTTTTCATTTAGATACTTGTCCCATCACTCCCCCCTCCAAAGTCTTTGACAGTAGCTATAAGGTTGAATTATAATACTCAGGTGTCACTTCCCAATTAATGCGACCAGAGAAGTAGTTGCAGAGCCTTCAATGCGGTGGTAGCAACTTTACCCCAGATATTTTACGTTCCTTCTCCTTATGTTTTTCCTTCACTTCTTTTGCCTTCATGCCTTGAGTCTTTAGTAATGATACCCTCGAACTACCAGATCACTCTTCTCGTCCTTGGCTGCCTATGGCTGAGGATACTCCCATCCTCGGACATCATGCCTCAGAATGTTTTACCCAAGTATGGCTTCCTTCCTCTTTTACGTTACTTCACGGGTGAGCCTTTTCATGTCCTCAAACCACCCATACTGTTGGGTTGGGCTTTCAATTCCATAAGCACTCTTGGGCCGGCCCAACACATACCTTAGGCCCATTGGCTTTACAATACTCCCTCGAGATCCTCGTTTCTACTTCCCTATGAGGAATGAGGATTTCGACACATGCACCCTAGACAACATGCTTCTGACGTTCCAGTATGCAGAACACGCTCCAATTAAATGTTGGCAGCTCCTTGTTCCCTATGTTCAATCGCGTGATACCTATCCAACGGATGAGCGTTGCATAGGGACATAGGCAGGAGATTTCTCGCTTTATGATTTTCAACGATATAAATATTACCGATTTAAACGTTCTCTGCTTACTCCAGAGTTTGTACAACGAATCTAGCCATATTTGTACTCTACACGTGTCTTTATACCTTCCAAGATCTAAGTCGAGGTGACCTTATCACTTCAAAGTAAGTTCTCCCACCCTTCCATTTTCATTATTGTTATTCTTTCTTTCTTGTTATTCTGCACTCCTTCATCCTTGGCCACTTATCTTTCACCATATCCACCCTCTCTTCCTAGAACATGGGTAGGTTTGCACCCTTAATGGATAGCACTGAAAAAATAGAGGAGTTTAAGGCTAGGTATGGAATCCTGCAAGAAGTGTCCCTCAATATTGTGAGGAGGGAGAATGGCATTCTGAGAGGAAAACCGATGAGGTAGTCATCCCAATGATAGCCTTCATAGAAGGAGAGATGAGGATCCCAATGAGGCCAATCACTAGGGATTATTTGAGAGCGGTTAGATTATCCCCCACCCAATGTGCCCCAAATATGTTTAGGATTTTAGGTGCTATAGACGCCCTAAATGAGAAGATGGGGTTAGGACTCACCCATCACGATTTAAATTGGGTTTATAACTTCCACCACTTGACGGGGGCAACGGTATTATCTGAAGTCTAGGTATGCAGAGGTTAGATTAATTCAATGCCTCCCCCACTCTAACAAAGGTTTAAATAAAGATTTTTTAATAATATCTGGGGACTAGCATGACAGTCTTCCCTGCCCAACGAAGGAAGGGGAACCAAGTGAATACCTCCGCAGTATTAATTCTATGCATATTTTCTTTTTCTTTTATATATTGTATCATTATTTTTTTTATATATCTCTTTTTAACTCTACCTTATTCTTTCCTTAAATGACTGTGCAGATCCCTGTGCAACTGCTCGTCACGCTCA
The DNA here is from genome assembly GCA_032878915.1 of Castanopsis chinensis. NCBI lineage: Eukaryota > Viridiplantae > Streptophyta > Magnoliopsida > Fagales > Fagaceae > Castanopsis > Castanopsis chinensis. Next base: position 2,682,080 of record JAVQMG010000086.1, read on the forward strand.
TCTTGTTGACTTCGTTCGTCTGGACAAGATCCTAAAAGCTGAGGTGTTTATTCATTCAGATGGTCAACTTCGAGCAGCACATCTCATCCTTGGATATGATCCGATTTCAACTGCTTTCCAAGCACTGAAGTGTGTGATCAAGGCAAATGATCCTCAGCTACCTCGGATCAGCGTTGTGGTTGACAGCTTCCTTCTGCCCAAGGGTGCTTCCATTCCCCAAGGCACTCTCCTCACTGAACCAGTGTGTCTCGTTCCCGAAGGCATTCCTCTCGTCGCTTCTTCGACGCGACTTGCATTGGGTGTGAGGTCTTCTTCTTAGCCATTCATAAAGGAAGAAGAAGAGGAGGTCATTGAAGTCTCGGATTCTGAAGGAGAATTCAAAGTTTTTGATCGGTTTCCTTCATCAGAAGGACAAACTGCTGTCCTCGGCACGCCTTCCCTAACCTCACATGACACCACCTATCAACTTGAAACAATAGGCATCCAACGCAGGCCAAAACAAAGTCTGAAGGATGTGCTGGAGGCTCAGGTAGGGGTTCAGGAGCCTCTTAAGGTGTCCCAAGCAAAAGCTAAAGACAAAGGCACTAAGAAAGTTCCCCCACTAAAACTCCCTCTCCTTCCATCAACCTAATCCCAACGCGTTGATCCCGCTGATCATTAAAGGAAAAGGGATCACCAAAAGGGGAAGGATGTAATTGAAGGCGGGAGAGATCCCCCTGCCAAGGACATAGAACATGAAAAGGGGGTAAAACAGGCTCACCTCATTCAAACGAGGTCGGACAGACAGGCCGAGTCCCATGCAGCCTTACATGCGCCTATTTGAGCCTTCTAAATGACTGTGGATGACCAAGCCATCACTGCTAATGCATCTATTAGGGGTTCCAATGAGGGCACTACTGCGTGCATTGCAGATGCAGTGGAACAAGCACTACTGATACCCGAGGACATAGGTGAGCTCAGGAGAATGAGGGATCAAAACGTCTTCATGATTTTGAAGAAAGAACTTGCTATGGTAAGGGTTTTAATTGAACGTTCCTTTCTACATATATTATTTATTATTATTATTTTTGTTTGATGATAATTACGCCTGCATGCCACTGACTTATCATACTTTGCGTGCAGGCTATTCAATCTGTGCATAAAGTAGAGGAAATTGCGGCCAATTCCTACAAGTCCCTTGGGGCCGGAGAAGTGAGGCTTGACCACACCCAAAGGATCCTAAAGCTGAAGGAGAAGAAATTGTAGGAGGTCTCAGCTAGCCTAAGTAAAACGGAGAGTGAAAGATCTGGTTTAGAGGCCCAACTGAAGACCACCGAGAGGCAGGCCGAGGATCAAAGACTGCAGCTTAGGCAAGCCGACGAGAACTTTGCTGCAGCAAAGAACCTGATCAAAGGCCTCAAGTAGGATTTAAAAAAAGCGAAGGAGGCTAAGCAAGAAGCCATAAAGGCCAAGGAAGAGGCTATCGCCAAAGCTCAAGAGACTGAAAAGGTAGTTGACCAGGTTGAGCAAAGTGGTTATGAGGCGAGGGTGGCAGAAACCACTGAGACCTTTAAAGCTCAAGTGCCGGAGGTATGTAGGGACTACTGCCTCTAAGTGTGTAAGGAAGCTTTATCCCAAGTTGGGGTTGATGCATCCTCTCCTATTTGGAAGGCAGAAAATGCCTACTTCCCCCTGGCCATCCGAGCCTCCACTCCTCCTCATTCCAAGGATGACGCTGGTTCTTCCGAGGCAGTAACACAACCTGGCGGAGCTACCGTAGACCTTGCTTCTCTTGAGCATCCACTCCCAACACATGCAAAAGGGGTAGTGCATGAGGAGGTGCAACTTCCCGACGAACCTAAGGGGTTGCCCCAAGACCCAAAGGCTAGTGGCACTCTAGAGATCGTGTTGGTGACCCTGCTCATAGTCTCCAAGGGAGGTTCGAAGGGCAAGGATACAGTTGAGGCGTCCTTGGCATCAGTTGTAGTCACCGCTGATCCCAAAGACCAAACGAAGGCATAGCATTGATCAGCCCCCCTTTCTTTCTTTCTTTTTTTGCTTTAATTTCCCTTTCATTGTAGTTTCATTTTCATCACAGTTTCATTTTCATTTTCTTTTGGTACAATCCAACATTATGGTTGTGGATGTATTTGTATGAACTTTCAATTAATGAAAAGGAACAATTAATTGCGTTGCAATTTTGAGTTGCACCTTTTAGCGGTGTTGTCATTCCACTGGTTATTCATGCAACATGATAAACAGTAATAGTTTATACGCCTAATATTCATCGATAATTCCCAGTAAATAAACAAGTAAGGACAATAGAATTTGTAGGATTTCTATATTGGCAAATGCTTTAACTGATGTTCGTAAATTGTTATCCTGTTCTTGCAATGAACAAGACATTTAAGAGTAAATCATATATATAGGACCAATTCAATTAAGACCTATTCAAGAATCAGCATCGTACTAACGCATAAAAGATGTCAGGATGAGGAACACAAAGTTCTCAGAAATGATTTGTATTTAAACCAAGGGTAACTCAAATGCTATACCTAACAACTAGTAAAAAAAAAATGAAGTTCTATGAATCCCACAATTTAAGGGACCCTTTGTGATCACGTACCTGTTGGGTATTTGGTAAGATATCTACTTCCATAGGATATATGATCCGAAGAGCCCACGTAACCCAACTTCTGTTTAACACTTAGCATTGGGATGTTAATTCTCCCAACGTAAAAGATCTGAGGATCCGACGTAACCTTGGTTCTGTTTAACGCTTTGTATTGATATGTTAATTTGCTCAAGGTAGATGATCCGGGGATCCAACATAACCTTGGTTCTGTTTAACACTTTGTATTGATATGTTAATTTTCCCAAGGTAGATGATCCAAGGATTCGACGTAACCTTGGTTCTGTTTAACACTTTGTATTGATATGTTAATTTTCCCAAGGTAGATGATCTGAGGATCCGACGTAACCTTGGTTGTGTTTAACACTTTGTATACTTGAACATAACATTCTGTGTGTCATAATAACAATAGAACAAAAGTGGCAGAAGTACCTTTCATTAATAATAGTACCTCTGCAAGTTACTTACATTCCAAGGATGTTTTACAGCTTTTTCGTCTAGATCTACAAGATAGTAAGCCCTAATACTAGCTACTGAAGTAATGCGATACGGTCATTCCAAATTAGATCCTAACTTTCCCCATGCTGGATTCTTGGTAGTACCCAGGACTTTTCTCAATACCAAATCTCCAGGAGCAAGCGGCCTTGATTTCATGTGTGAATCGTACCCCTGCTTCAGCTTTTGCTGATAATAAGCCAATTGGACCATAGCATTCTCCCTCCGTTCTTCGACCAAATCTAGGCTCCTTTCCAGTAACCTATCATTACTGCCGAAAGTGAAGGAACTTGTTCTCATTGTTGGGAATCCAGTTTCTAGAGGAATCACAACCTCGGCGCCATAAGTCATTGAGAAGGGTGTCTTTCCCGTGGATCTTCGTGGTGTGATCCGATACGTCCACAAAACATAGGACAATTCCTCCACCCATCTACCTTTGGCATCATCCAGCCTTTTCTTGAGCCGATTAACAATAACTTTGTTGACTATCTTGGCTTGCCCGTTTCCTTGTGGATAAGCGGGAGTAGAATACCTGTTAATTATGCGGAGGTCACAGCAATATCGTCTAAAGGCTTTGCTATCAAATTGCAAGCTATTGTCCGAGATGAAGGTAAGAGGGACTCTAAACCGAGTGACAATGTTCTTCCAAACGAATTTCTTCGCATCAACATCTTTAATATTGGATAGGGGTTCAGCTTCTACCCACTTGGTAAAATAGTTTATACTCACAATCAACCACCTCCTATTCCCGGACGCCTTAGGGAAGGGTCCCACAATGTCCAAGCTCCATTGTGCAAAAGGCCAAGGACTTGTTAGAGGATTAAGCTCACCTCCAGGCTGATGGATGTTGGGTGCAAACCTTTGACATTGATCGCACTTCTTCACATAGTCCTGAGCTTCTCGTTGCATATTGGGCCACCAATATTCTTGTGTTAGAGCTCTGTGAGCCAAATATCTTCCCCCTGTATGACTTCCACAAATTTCTTTGTGTAATTCCTCTAAAAGCAACTTTGTTGCTTCAGGATGTATACATAGCAAGTGTGGCCCAGAAAAAAATCGTTTGTACAATTTCTGATCCTCGAACAACCAAAACCGAGGTGCCTTCCTTCGCACCTTATCCACCTCGGCTTTTTCTTCTAGCAAGACATCATCCTTAAGGAAAGATATGATGGGATCCATCCAACTGGGCCCTACCCTGATTTGATGAATTTGGATAATATTCCTATTGTTTTTAATAGGCTTACATAGGTCTTCGACAAGAATGACCCGAGGCAAACTTTGTGCCGAGGATGTGACGAGAGTGGCCAAAGAATCAGCTTGTGTATTGTTATTTCTAGGAACATGCAACAAGGTGAAGGATTCAAATTTGGATTGTAGAAGCCTGACTTGAGTTAGGTATTCTTGCATCCTCGAGTCTCTAGCCTCCACCTTTCCTTCTACTTGTCCTACAATTAGTTGCGAGTCCGAGAACATTTGCACCACCTTTCCACCCATTTTTTTGAACTATATCCATTTCTTTTACCAAAGCCTCATACTCGGCTTCATTGTTAGTAGCCGAAAATCCTAATCTCAGGGATTTTTCTAGCGTAAGCCCCTCTGGGGTTATAATTACCAACCCCACACCAGATCCCCTTTGATTTGTAGCCCCATCAACATAAACATTCCACACTGAAGGCTCCTTGCACGTGATCATGCCAACTAATTTTTCATCAATGTCCATGCTCTTAACATTATCTTCTATTGTGGGCTCAAAGAATTCTGCAACTAAATCAGCTAATACTTTGCCTTTCACCGAGGTGCGAGGCATATACCCGACATCAAAAGCCCCTAGAATGATGCCCCATCTGGCAATCTGACTTGTGTAATCAGCACTTCTAAGTACGGCTTTAAAAGGAAGTTAGGTTAGAACTACCATGGTGTGAGATTGAAAATAATGAAGGAGTTTACGTGTGCCATGCACTACGGCTAAGATTGCATTTTCTAATGGCGAATAACGCACCTCGGCTTCATGTAAAGACTTACTCACATAATAAACTGGTTTCTGTATGTTCCCATCAACCCGTATCAACACCAAACTTACAGCATGGTTTGCCACTACAATATACGCAAATAGAACTTCATCAACTTCAGGCCGAGACATAATAGGTGGCCGTGAAAGATATTCCTTAAGCTGTTGGAAGGCAACGACACATTCCTCTGTCCATTCAAATCCTTTCCACTTATTCAACAACTGGAAGAAAGGTCTGCAATGATTCATAGACCGAGAAATGAATCTGTTGAGGGTCACGGTCATTCCGGTCAATCTTTGCACCTCTTTGGGATTTCGAGGTGGCTGCAAGCTACTGATTGCCTTAACCTGAGCAGGATTGACCTCAATTCCCCTATGGGTCACCATATAGCCTAAGAACTTACCAAACCCTACTCCGAAAGAACATTTGGATGCATTAAGGAGTAACTTGTGCTTCCTTAACGTTTGAAAGGTGTTATCTAAGTCTGGTATATGAGCCAAGATCATTTTACTCTTGACCATTATATCGTCCATGTACACCTTAATTGTCTTTCCTAGTTGGGGTTCAAACATCCTCGTCATCATTCTTTGATAAGTAGCCCCAGCGTTCTTTAAGCCGAAAGGCATCACCTTGTAGTGGTAGTTTTCTGTGGGGGTGACAAAAGCTGTCTTCTGCTAGTCCTCTAGAGCTAAACGTATTTGATTGTAACCTCAAAAAGCGTCTAGAAAACTCATCCAAGGATGCCCTACAGTAGCATGCACCAGCTGATCTATGCGGGGCATTGGGAATGAGTCTTTGGGACAAGCCTTATTCAAGCTTGTGAAATCCACACACACTCTCCACTTTCCATTCTTCTTCTTCACTACCACTGTATGCGCCAACCACTTTGGATAAAACACCTCCTTGATAGCACCTACCTTTTTAAGCTTTAGTACCTCTTCCTTAACACCATCAGCATGCTCCTTGGACGAGCGCCGAGGTGGTTTCCTCCTCAGCACCACCATTGGATTAACATTCAAGCGATGGCAGATGAAATTTGGGTCAACCCTTGGAGCTTCATAAGCATTCCATGCGAATACATCAATGTTCCGTTTTAAAAACATAACCAATTCCTCTTTTTCTTGGAGTGGCAATTGACTTCCCACTTGAAAAAACCTCTCTATGTCATCAGCAATAAGTATCTTCTCGAGCTCTTCGCACACAGGCTCCTCGACCTCGGTCAACTCTGGCTTGGCTGAAGACGTTAACTGCTACAAACTTCTCCCAACCAAGACTTGGGACTCCTGCCTGGCCTGATGTGTAATTGCTGCTGTTATGCATGGTCTTGCCATAGACTGGCTTCCGACTATTTCTTCAATTGAATCCCCATATGGAAACTTCACCTTAACATGAAGGGTTGAAGAGACGGCACCTAAGGCATGCAACCACGGCCTTGCCACAATAGCCGTGTAAGGAGAATAGGCATCTACTACAATGAAATCTACATCCATCACCACTGGTCTTGACTGCACGGGCAACCGAATTTGCCTTTTCGAAATGACAGCTCTCCCTTCAAAACTTATCAACGGCGAATCATAAGCTGTGAGATCTTCAGGCTTCAAGTTAAGCCCCTTGAATAAATCTGGGTATATGATATCAGCCCCACTCCCTTGATCGAACATTACTCTTTTCACATCATAGCCCCATATTCTCAGCATGATAACCAATGCATCGTCATGTGGTTAGATAGTTCCAACTTTGTCTTTTTTAGAAAAACCCAAAATGGGTGGAGGGTTCCCTTTGATCCTTTTCGGCTCAGAACTAAGGTCCTCGGCAGGAAGTCGCGAAATTGACATTACCCTGGTAGGGTAAGACCCAGTTCGACCTGGAGCAGCGAAAATGGCATTTATTGTGCCCAACGGAGGTCTTAAAATGTTGCTACCCTGATTCACCGAACCAGATTGTGTGCCTTGCCCATTAGGCCGGTTCATAAACTGCCTCAACTTTTCTTCTTTGACCAACTGATCTAGATAATTCCATAGGGTCCTGCAGTTTTTCGTGGTGTGACTCTTGTCCTGATGATAATTGCAATGGAGGTTCTGATTACATTTTATAGGGTCTCCTATCATTTTATTGGGCCACCGAAAGTATGGTTCATGGCGAATTTTTTCCAACACCTGCTGCACAGGCTCGCAAAACACAGCATTCACTGTCTGAGAAGGAGCCGACCTAAACTGGCTAACAAAATCCCTCCGTGACCACTTGTTATTGTACATTTTTGACCTAAAATCTCTCCTCTCCTGAGGGATAGCTTTCATTTTGCTTTTACTCTGCTGCTGATCTTCCTCGACTTGCTTATATTCATCAATATGATTCATGAGCCGACGTACATTTTTTACTGGCTTCTTGGTTAGAGATTTCCTTAAGTCGTGCTCAACTGGAAGGCCGACCTTGAAGGTGTTAACTACCACTTTATCAAAATCACCATCAATCTCATTAAACATTTCCTAGTATCTATCCGAGTAAGTTTTCAGGGTCTCACCTTCTCTCATGGCCATGGACAGTAACAAATCCAGAGGCCAAGGTACTCTACTACAGGTAACAAAACGAGACCCAAACACCATCGTGAGTTCCATGTAAGAATTAATGGAATTTACCTTCAAGCCATTAAATCACCTCATTGCAACAAGCCCTAAGCTCGAGGGGAAAACTTTGCACATTAAGGTTTCATTCTTAGAATAAACTGCCATGCGCTGGTTAAAATGACTCATGTGCTCCACTGGGTCTGTTCGGCCATTGTAAATGGTGAAATTTGGTTGTGTGAAACGGTGAGGAAGCTTTCCTTTCTCAATCCTACGCGTGAAAGGTAATTTGGAAAGTTGGGGCAACGCCTTCTCCATGGCATGACTGCCCAAGCCCCTGGAAGGAGACTTCTTGCTCACTCTGTCGTGAAGATTTCCCGTTTCATATGAGAAAGTTTCACTGGGAGGGGTTCTTGACCTGGGCCTGTAACCACTACTTTGGGAGTCGTCAGAGGAAGGATTAGAAACAGAGGGAGTTCTTTTTCGTTTCGCAGGACGTAATTTCCTCTTCAAGTGGTCAATCTCTCTCTGCATAGGCCTAGCATCATCTTCACGGAGTATTCTGCTTTCACCCTGCGAGTGATTCCTCGCAGTGCGCCCTGTATGCACACTGCCCTCTCGATCTTCTATCTATTCCAAGTGCTGGAAGGGATCTTCGTGTTGGGATCCCAATGACTCTGCATGGAGTGGACCTGAACTTTCCATCACATTATCTGTGCCAGAACACAAGAATCCCTACAGACGGCGCCAATTGTATGGACACAAATAGTACTGGACCTCTGTTGCACCAAGGAAACCAGCCTAAAGGGTCCAAAACAATGAATTTATAGAGAGTGAGCTTCAAATCTAGGTCTATGGACGTTCGATAACATGAAAGTTAAGCTAGATCACAAGATACATGCATAACATCTGTACATAAATGGAAATTCTCTTATATATTGATGTCGAGGACCATCTTTAGTTTTTTCTTTCTTACAATTCTCCCTTGTGTATCTGTGTTTTTTCCTCCCTCCGTTCTTTCCTTTTCCCGTTTTTCTTTTATATTGTCTCTTTTCTTCTCTTTCTTCTTCCACGTGTGGATCAGATGCTTCATTTAGATACTTGTCCTATCACTCCCCCCTCCAAAGTCTTTGACAATAGCTATAAGGTTGAATTCTAATACTCAGGTGTCACTTCCCCATTAATGCGGCCAGAAAAGTATTTACGGAGCCTTCAATGCGGTGGTAGCAGCTTTACCCCAAATATTTTACATTCCTTCTCCTTATCTTTTTCCTTCACTTCTTTTGCCTTCGTGCCTTGAGTCTTCAATAATGATACCCTCAAACAGCCATATCACTTTTCTCATCTTCGGCTGCCTATGGCTGAGGATACTCCCATCCTCGGACATCATGCCTCAGAATGTTTTACCCAGGTATGGCTTCCTTCCTCTTTTACATTACTTCACGGGCGGGCCTTTTCATGTCCTCGGACCACCCATACTGTTGGGTTGAGTTTTCAACCCCATAAGCACTCTTGGGCTGGCCCAACACATACCTTGGGCCTATTGGCCCTACAACTTCAAATTTAAAAAGATCGTAACCTCTGGTGCCCAAAAAGAAGAAGAAATTGGTCATATCGTCAATCTCAAAACAAATATATCACAACAAAAAATATAGAGTAAATAAGATAACAAAATGACCAATTGATCACCATAACCTTCATGTAAGATAAAATATAAACTCCACTACCCCCATACAAATTACAAGATTTGTATTTTGACTTTTGAAAACACCACTCGACTGGCCAGTAATAGTGGAATGTTGGAAAAAGCTTGGGTCCATTATGGACTAGTGCTCTGCACATTAACCTCGTCAAGATCATGATATCATTGTTTGACGGGTTTAGTGTATAGGAGTAATAATGACTCGAACTACTAAGTCCAATCTTACATAGACAATAATTTTTATAATAATTTTTTATTTTATTTATAATTAATAAGTTGATAAGTTCTTTGTCTTCTTGGTTCCTATTTCAGATTGGACACGTGTTCAGTGGAATTAGCCACTAAACACAAGAGCCACTTTATTTTATTGACGAGCAAGACCTAGATAAAGTATTTTTTTTTTTTTTTAATCTCTTAGATACAGTAATTAGATGATGTTTCTTCAGTTTTTTTCTTAAGATTCTGTCATGTGACTTTTTTCATAAATAAAATTGTATTTTTTAAATTAAGTAACTACGTAACAAAATTTTAAAAAAGAAATTTAAAGAAGAGCACTTAAGATACTGTGCATAAATTTTATTATTTATTAACCTGAGATTGGAAAGTTAAAAAGAAAACCCAGTTTCACTTTTTTACTTGTTTACATTTTGAGAGAGAGAGAGAGAGTTGATAACGAAAACAAAATCAAATCAGTGAGAATTTGGGGATTTCGAAGGACGTAATCCTTTGCTAAAATTGCGTAGATGGCAACTGTGGATGTTTGTGGAAAGGTGTTTGACTGGTGATCATTACTCATATCCAATCATATTATCTCTCTCACCACTTTGGGCAGTGGCAAATAGAGCAAGCCAGGTCCACACCATGTGGACACCAATGTCCCACACCTACTCGGTGCACTTATCATTTTCTAAAAAAAAAAAAGGTAATACTAGTATTCAAAACTAGACCCACATTTTGTGGCGTGGACGGTAGAGTAGTTGCCTTTATGAATATGAACTCGGCAGTCGGCACTACTGTTTCTTGACGTTTTCACATTCCGCTAAAATAAGTCATTTCTGCTAAAATAAGTCATGACAACAATTGTGGTGGTAGCATTTTTGCTTTTTTTTTTTTTTGGTCCATTGATTTTGATTGTTCTTGATAGGTTTTAGGTGAATTTTATAGTCCTTCTTTGCCGTGTTTGAGGCTTTGAGCCAGGTTTGAGTACTCACGCCCTGGCTAGTTTTGGAGAGATAACCAATTTCACATTAGTTTTATAACTTGACGACTTGCACAATTGAGTTGTTGACAATTGCTCACATATGCGACTCACCACTTTACATTGTCCACTAACAATCAGTATGTTGTGAATTAGATATGAAAATTATTTTGCTTGTAAGTAAAATTTAATTGAACACTAAAGAAGAAAAAGAAAAAGAGCAATGCTCCATAGTTTATACAAGGGAAAAAATATCTCCTTATGGTAGTAGATTTTATGAGAGTAGAGAGAAAAGAGAGAGAATACAAGGTTTACATAGTTCGGCCTGACAACTTATGTTCACAAAAAATAAAAGCCTTAACGACTATAGCTTTATTATAATCTCAATTCACAATTAAAATGAACTCTAAGTAAAGTTTATATAGGAAAGGAGGGCTCAGGTTAGACATATGAGGGATGGAGCTAGGGCCCGAGCCCCCTAACCTTAAGAAATAAAAAATAGTATATTCTCTACAATTTTATAATTGGCTCCATCCCTTACAATTTTACATTGATTTTATTATAAAAGCATTTGCATAAGTTGTTGTAAAATAGCATAATGCCAATATTTGCCCAATTAACCCCAAAATGCACCCACATCAGTCTATGTATCATTTTGCAAAAATACATTTGTACTATGGTAACTGTATAAAATTACACAGTTGCTGTAGTTATGCAAATAAATATTTTAGTAATTTTTTAGATTGAGGGAATGGTTTTTGTTTGAGGAAGAGAGAGATGTAATTTGGGATAATAATAAAAATTGATAAGAAAATAGTATTTTAATAAAATGTAGTGTAAAATAAATAATCTAATGTAGGGTTTTTTAAAAAGCAAATATATATATATATATTAAAAAAAGACTCTCATGCTAAAATAAACAAGAATTTTTGTACAAGATGATGTAAATGCTCTAATGTAGTAAAAAACAATGGTATTTTGTATCTTTATCTTTGTAGTAGATGATTGCATTGTTATGTATTGCAAAATAATGATTTTGTGTATTTATTTTTGTTAATACTAAATAAATGCTTATTTGGAATTTTATAATTTTTATTTATTTATTGTTTATACTCCGCCCCTAACTTAGAAATTTTGACTCCATTCTTAGAGCATATATAAGCTTACAAAACAATTGGGTCTCATAAAATCTCTAATAGTTGAATAAGAGATTTGAGATTCAATCATTGCCTACACCTAAAATTGATTAGTTTCTTGATCTGATGATAAAAAACTATTATAGAGAGCGGATACATGGGTTAAAACTCTATAAAAAAAAAAGGGGGGAAATTACACTTTGCCCACATAGTTTAAAACTCTAAAATTAATTAGTTTCTTGATCTGATGATAAAAAACTATTATAGAGAGTCGGTACATAGGTTAATACTCTAAAAAAAAGAGAAAAATTACACTTTGTCCACTTATGATTCGCTCAAAAAACATTTTATCCACCCGTGGTCTAAAAAATGGCATTTTGTCCACCTGTGGTATGATCTGTTAACAAAACGTTGCTCGCCTGCGGCTTACTGTTACTCTAACACTATTTCACGTAAAAACACAACAGAAATTGAATCAAAATACCAACCTTAGAGAAACAAACCTGCCCTTAGAACGAACACCCTTTCTCTTTGATTTTGGTCCACTCCATCAAGATCAACCTGCGAAATTCCCATCATCAAGTTCAGTTGCCATTCTGATTGGAATTTCACATGCTGATCTTCATGGAGTGGAACAAAATCGAAGAGAGAGGGTGTTCGTTCTAGGGGCAAGTTTGTTTATCTAAGGTTGATATTTTGATTCAGTTTCTATTGTGTTTTTAAGTGAAATAGTGTTAGAGTAACGGAAGCCATAGGTGGACGATGTTTCTATTGTGTTTTTGATTTAAAGCATCATTTTAAAAATCACTTTTCGGCAAATAAGCATAGCATAATTTCTCCAAAAAACAAAAAAATTTAAACCTCTCTGACAAGTTTCATTTTCTACTCATTATTCTCTTGGCACTCTCTCTTTGGAGCTCAACAATAGTCAACAGTTGTTTGCAGTATGGGTTTCGAAGATAAAAGGCTGGCGTTAACGACAGGTGGTGATCTTAGCCACTTGTCATGGCGCGTGGTGTGGAGAGAGATCAGAGAGTGATTAAATGTGAATGATGATAAATCCAAAATGGCTCTCTGAAAGAAGATTTGGAGCGAGACTAACCAGTCGCATTGTTGCTTCTCCATCTGTTGTTGTTTTTGCCAGCTGCCATGCCTTTGACCAGGGGCCTGTTTGTTAGGGCTGTTTAAATAGTTTTTGTTTAAACAACATAACATGTATTTTTATAACACTTTTTTACTCATAACAACATTACCAAACAGGCTCTAATTGTTTCTTCTTTCACGATCAAATTTTGTTTTGGTAAAAATTTTTAAAGGGTTGATTTGTGAATTTTTATTTTTTGGGGTCAAAAGTTGGGAATTCGTGAAGGGTATTAATGGGGGAGAAGAGAAATTGTTGTCTTGTTAAGATGGAAATTGAGAAAAATGGATACACATTGAAAAATTAACGCATTTTTGAGGCTGCAATATTATTAAGGGTCATGTTATTATTGTAATGGATTAGTTTGGTTTGCTGTGATGTGTCCTTGATGTGATGCACATTACGATGATTGATATTAAGATTTTTGGTTTATTTTATTTTTTCTAACATTACCATAATTTAAAATTACAAAATATATCACATCACCTTAATCCACTGGCAGCTCCACATGCAAGCCAAGGTGGTCACACCTGACTTGCAAAAAAATATATATATATACACTTGTTAAAAAAATATCATATGCTAAGCTAACCTATTGTGACCACCCTAATAAAAATTTTGAACATTCTAACTTGATAATTACAAAAATTTGAGTTCAACAAAAATAAGTATAATATTACATTTACAACATTTTTTCAATAATTTCACAACAAATTCAATGAAGTAAGCTGTTACTAATTCTAATTTAACCCAAATACCGATATTATTTTTATACTCACCAATAACAATTTTTTTCTTAAGATTTATTGTAAAAATGTTGTGGTTGTAGTAGTACTCCAAATTTAATTCTTCCACCCCAAACATAATCCTCAATCCCTTTTATAAATTTTTTTTAAATAAAAAATTCTTAAATAACAATAATAAATATTAGCCCAAATAAAAACAAATATAAACCAAACAAAAACAAGACAAGACAAGACCAAACAACAACAAGTGAATAAATTGTTCAACAAAAAGCCTATTATAAAATAAAAGATAAAAATCGCTAATCATTTAAATTTGTAGATTGTTCAACCTATTCAATAAAATAATCTCTAATTTCATTTTCCTTAGAAAATCGTACTAAGAAAAATATTGTGGTTGTGAGTTCTTTTTTATGGTGATGACAGTTATACTTTTTTTGGCTTTGCAATCGCAACAATTTTGTTCTCCTTAGTGACTTGACTTGCAATTGTAACAAATATTCAAGTTATTATTTTTATTAGATTTTGTATAAATTAAATTTTTTAGTTGTACTAAGAAAAATATTGTGGTTGTGAGTTCTTTTTTATGGTGATGACAGTTATACTTTTTTTGGCTTTGCAATCGCAACAATGTTGCTCTCCTTAGTGACTTGACTTGCAATTGTAACAATTATTCAAGTTATTATTTTTCTTAGATTTTGTATAAATTAAATTTTTTAGTGACCACTCTAACAAAAATTCCTAAAGCCACCACTGCCTTAATCTCATCACATTCCAAGACAATGTAATATTGTATAATTATATTGAGATTATATTAATGTAATATTACAATAATATAATATTATCGTATAATGTAACAGCACAACGAACCAAATGCCCAATAAGGGTATTGGTTTATGACCTATTTTAAGAAACTTTATTATGGAAAAAAAGTAATCTTCGTGTTAGGTTTAAATTTGAACCAATAACAACTAACTACCTGTGATTTGTTGTGAAAATGTTGTAAAAATATTGTGGACGTAGCATCTCTCTTATTGATTTTGACAGATTTTTATATTTTTCTTGAAAGTGGAGTTAAAACTTTCATAAAATAGTTTATTAACAATTTCCCTAAAAACATTCGTTAACATGACCCTTAATAATAGGATTTTGTTAACAGATGACCTTAAAGCAATTGTTAATAAATCATTTTAGGAAAATTTTGACACCACTTTCATAAAAAACATAAAAAACTATCAAAAAAATTAATTGTTTTTTTCTTTGTCCATAAAATTAAAAAAAAAATATTTTCTCAGCTAATGCCCTTAGGGTATCCAATAGCATTTCCCTATTATTATTAAAATAGTTATTTTATTCTAAAGAAAACTCTAACAAAAATTCACCAATATTTACACAATTTTTATTTATTTATTTAATCTGTGCATTGAGCTGACATTCTGCACATTTTAATTAAGGGATTTTGTTAACAATGGCCAAAATGCAAGCAATTATTTAAAAAATACTTTTAGAAACTTTTTATAGAAAACAAAAAAAATTAAATGAATTTTCTATAACTTTTTATATTTTTCATAAAAGTAATATCAGTATTTTTTTAAAATAATTCCTTAACAAACGTCATAAGAAAACCTGCTAACTAAACCCCTAATTAAGAATTTTATTTTGATAAGCTTAATTAAGAATTAGGAAAGAGTAATGCACACCATCGCATATCCTCAATGTATTGGTCACTTTACGAGTATTAGATTAAAGGATATTTTTTAACATGTAAAAAAAATAATAGAAAGGGGTGATGCACATAAAAGACATGAATTAATTACTGCTTATTATGTTGGCATTAATAGATCTCGAAATGAACATGGTGATGAACCTGGTTTATCTGTCGCTTCTGTCCCTACACACACACACAGTTCTCAACAAACTTTCTGCAAGAGTTACGGCCCATTTGAAAATTAAAAAGTTGGAATTAACAAATTATATATCTTGAGGTTCATCAAATCATATGATATGATTGATTCGGCCGTTACATACTCCTAGGGCCATGCTAAGAAAGAAGCCCATATCCATGTGATTGGGGATATGCTTCTACTAATTCTTGTTTGAGTAAACAGATCTTATTTCTTTTTTTTCTTTTTTGATGGGAAACAGATCTTATTTCAACACCGAAAGAGTGTTTAATGTTTACGTACTTCCTGACTTCCTGTCCCCTTTTTTCATGTGGTGGGTCCCATCGCACTAGAGTGGGCCGAACAAAGTAAATATTTTTTGTGTATTTATCTTTTTCTTTTAATTAGTATTTGGGTACGTCCAAAAAAGTTCTATTTTAAATTTTAAAAATCTACTCTATCTATTTTATCATTTTATTTTACAACTCATTTAATATTATAATTTTTATTTTTATATACAATCTAATAAATTAATACTAATTTTATCACATGCGCTTCGTGTGTACAATAAGATTTTAAATAAAATAAAATTAAACTTTTTTTTATTTTATATATATAATTTTTATTTAGAAAATTTAATTTATAAGTAAATAAAGTAATTTAAAAATTAATACGAGAGTGACCTTATATATTTTAGGCAATATTTTAGTGGATGTCTGAGTTGTATTTTTATTTAATCGTTCTTTAATTTTATCTTTACTTAAACATAGTTAGAGTTGTATTTTTATTTGGAGAATCTAATTTATAAGTAGATAAAGCAATTTGAAAATCAACAGGAGAGTGACCTTATATATATTTTAGGCAACATTTTAGTAGGAGTTAGAGTTGTATTTTTACTTAATTGTCCTCTAATTTTGTTTTTACTTAAACATAGAGGTGTATGAGTATTTTTGAACAAAAAAAAAAATGAGGATCCCAAACAGAGAAACCCCTTTAAATAGTAATATAAATAAATTACCTAATAAAATTATATAAACTACCTAATAAAATAATATAAACTACTTCGCTCTCTCTCTCTCTCCCCCAATCTCTTTCTCTCTTCATCCACAACCCACAAAAATAACCAAACACCACACAACCACAATCAAAACTAGCCACCTCCACATAATACCCATATATCAACCACATACATAATATCCATACCAGCAGTTGCTACACCCCCCCGCCCCATCGAAATTAATCACCACCACCACAGCCACATAAACAATCACAACTAGCATCAACCACCATCACCACATAATACCCATACTAGAAATCAGATAAAAAAAGAAAAGAGAACAACAACTCACTGTGATTCCACCAGCATAACAACTCACCGGGTAAACTGCAAATTATTTTTGAATTTTACACTCTAAAATTTCAAATTTTGGAATTTACCATCTAAAGTTTGAAGATGTTTGGATTTTACACTCTGACATTTCAGAATTTAGATTTTACCCCCTAAAGTTTGGGGATGTTTGGTTTTAAAACTTTAGAGTGTAAAATTCAAACACTCCAAAACTTTAGAAAGTAAAACCAAACACCACTAAAATTTAGGATGTAAAATCTAAATTCTAAAACGTTAGATTATAAAATCCAAACCCCAAACCTATAGGAGGTAGAATCTAAATTCTGAAATTTTAGAGTGTAAAATTCAAAAATTCTCAAACTTCAAAGGATAAATTACTTCAGCTTTAGCACCCTCATCCTTAACTAATAGAATCCTACAATTATTATCTAATTCATCTTTTCAGCATGATTGCATGGTTTGATAAAACTTATTTTTCGTCTTTTTAAAAACATGCAATTTGAAAAGACAATGTCTACCAAAAATTAAAACTTAAAAAAATGTAGTGTAACAATGTAGCGTCTCAAAGTTCTCTACATGGTGTTTTAACTTTTATGCTATCTTTCATTTTTAAAATTTACATCCAATTAAAAAAAAAAAAAAATTTGACAGGTTTCTCTCTAAACTAATCTATATTTTTTTTTACACAATTATGTTTTCCATATTATCAATGAGAACAGGGTGGAGCTATAGCATGGCTTGGGGAAGCCATGACGCCCCCAAAATTTTAAAAAATAATTTTATATTATATATAAGTATTAAACTTTAAATATTTAGCTACAAAAATAGAAGTTGGTCTCTCCAAATATTTGAATTAGTCCAATAATGCTCTTAAAAACTAATAGAATTTGTCAATTGGTCTAGTAGTTATAGAAACAATGTAGTTTTTTTTTTTTTTTTCTCAAATTTGTTTTTTTAAGAGTTTAAAAAATAATAAGTTCCCCTAAAAAATTATCTTACAAATATACATATTTGAAAGTTGTTAATTTTATATATAATATATTTATAGATTATGACCTACTTTAGTATCAAAATATTAATGTTTAAATTTGTGTATGTACATTTACACATGTGTACAATAATTTATCTTGAGTCGAAATTAATATATAAATACTGAAATTTCCCCCCCAAAAACAAAAAATTCTAGCTCCGTCTCTGAATGAGAAAGAAGCTGTTGGTGGGGGAAGGGGTTTTGCTCTTATCTTAAGTCTTACCCTTACAGTTTTTCACTTGAAAGGCAAGAGGAAGTATTGTCCCTCCCCCTCCACCTCCAGATGTTTGACGGAAATAATAATAATAATAATAATAATTGCCTCTTTCTCTCATGGAACAGTAAAAAGGCAAGTCAGATATCGGTTTGTTTCTTTCGACGATGGCCATGTTTTTTTTTTTTTTTTATAGGACAAATAAGATAATAGACTATTCCTATAGTATTTACATATGTTAAAATGAAAGCATATCGATACATTTTCAATGGTAATAATTAGCAATTATAGCATCTCTAAGAATTTTCAATGTTAGATTCTTACTAAACTAATAGTCGACATTATTACATTCCTTTAGAATTTAAATGCTAAGAGCACGCATTGAATTCCTTAATGTCCAAAAGGCACGTAAGGACGCATTCACATCTGAGCATGTACAAAAAAAACTTATTTTATATTTTCAAACATTATTTTATCTATTTTACCGACTCATTTAGTAATACACTCACCATTTTAGATCTTATTTTTACATACAATCCAATAAAGTAATATAATATAAACTACACAATCAAATAATATAATTTTTTTATTCTCTCTTCCTTTTCATCTCTCTTTTCTCTCTTTCTCTTTGTCTCTCTCTCTCTCTCCAATATATATATATATATATATATATTTATATTTACAACCCATGAATATTAGGTTGTATATTTGAATACTCACTATTCACGGTTGCTATAAAAAAAAAAAAAAGAAAGAATACATATCCAAATAAACTTGATTTTTAAAATGTTGGTTCGTAAAATAGCAACTGCAGTTTTACAGCCCAATGCACCTAAGGACCACAAATTGAATTCCCTTAGCTAAAAACATAGACGCTACACATAATGTTAGAGAGTGCCTGACACCACAAATATGGTTATATGGGCAGAGAGCTGATTTTTTTAGCAAATCTGAGAGTGTCAGCAATATTAAAATCTTTTTATCTGCAAGAGACTGATCAAAGCTGGAAGGAGCTTCATGAGTGTTGAGACTTTCAAAAGTTCTCCATATTTAAAATTCAAAAGGGAGAATTGGACCATGCAATGAACTATGAAGCTTTCCTAATGATTATACTAACTTTGCTTCTCTCCAAATGATTAAGACACTTTCGTTTGTGAGTTGTGACCCATGCACGCAGCAATGCACCGTTCCCTTTCTCCTACTCACTTTGCTATTATATATTACTCCTATGTCTATTTCTTTTGGCTAGGCATGGCAAATCGTCATAATTGTGATTGCTTGGCCTCGTGATGTCCCATATGTGATTTCAAGTGAGTGGACCCAAAAATATAATTATGTGCTCCCTTATTCCATAATATATTCAGGTCAAAGTGTCAAAAAGAACTGGCAAGCTATACCCTTCGGCTTTGGCATCCGGATCCCAAAATTGCCAATGCCATGTGAATTCTCTTACCCGAGAAAACCGCACACATCCACTATTTTAAATTTATTTTTACATTCGTTTTTATGCGTTAAAATTTGAATGTTTTTAAAATGTGAGCATTCTGATCACATCGAGTATAAATATATGCATGAAATCGTGAATGTGAACGAGTGTGGAATAAATATTTTTGTAAGAAAACATGCTTCTCTCTTTCTCGTTTGTCAATGATGTCGAATCCTTCACGAATTGAAGCAATTGCCCGTGTCTGTGGCATTACAACATGATAATGATTCCACCAGCCAGTGGAGCATGTCGTGTCCTATGTCAAGGCGCCCAAACCCATTCAATTAAAGACACTGTTCCCTTTCACTTAAATTATCTCTAAAACATAAGAACCACTTGCTTTTCGCGATAAAAGTGATATTTGTTTGATGCTGTTTAGAAAGAGTTTTGAGTTGGTACATCTTTACATTTTATTATTATATTTTAATTTGCATTTATCGTTGTATATATTTTTAAGTTAACCTTCTAACAGTTGATAACTTTGATCCATTTAAAATTTATTGATTACTTCAATTTTATGAAAACGAAATAAAAAAATGAAATACCAAAATGAAAAATTTGAAACCTATAGTGTCAAAATTAAAATAACTCTGAACTTTAAGAGCCAAATATGTATTTTTAATTTTTGTATTTACATATATATTATTACATTTTTAATCATTTTCAATACCTCAAGTAAATCTATAAAATGAATACCAAACTAAAGATCAGTCAAACAAAGCTCCAATTAATAATGCTTGCAATTGAGTCATCAAGCTTTCTGCATTTTCAAAGTGGGATTTCATTCTCTCCACAAAATCCACAACAAACACAGGGAATAAATTCCTAATATTTGAAGAATGATTCCTAAACCAATTCTACCAACCAAACAAGAGATCCATGACTGTCTTCAATAACACCCACTAAATCTTGAAAGATCTAAAAATATAGCTCCACAAAGTACAAGCTACAAAGCAATGTACCAAGAGAAGATCTATTGTCTCACCGCTGCACTATACTAGCACACACAACACAATATTTCACTAAAATAAAACTTCTCTTCTTGGGATTGTCACAAGTAACTGAGTAAGGGTTTTATTCCAAGCTGTTCTCCATAATACACCACACCCCCCCCCCCCCTTCTTAAAAAAAAAGGAAGAGGGAGCCTCAACACCCAAAATACTCTTCCAAGGAAAAGAAACTGCACTAATACCACGAAGGACAAATATAGAATGAACAAGCATCAAACTTGCTGCTCCTGTTCAATCTCCAACACAGCCTATCACAATCCTCTCTCCAAGGTATATCTGAGTAAAGAAAATTTAGAAAAGAAGTTTTTTGTAAAGAATTTTACCAATGTAAAATTTTCTTTTGTTTGTAAGGAGGGCAATGTCTCTGCCCATCTTTTGGCCCAATAGGCAACTCTTGTAAGCAAGACTAAGCTGGTTCCTATCTCAAATCTGCCTTCCTCGATTTTGTGAGCCTTGGATAGAGATGAAATTTGACTCAGTTCTTTTGTTTCTCTCATTTTTCAGGTTGAGCAATAAAGTATTTATTCAGAAAAAAAAGAAGTTATTAACTATAATTCCCAATCGTCAAAAAAGAAGTTATTAACTTTAATTCCCAATCATCAAAGTCTCTATAAAATTAATTCCCAATCATCAAAGTCTCTATAAAATTAAAAAAAGAAGTTATTAACTTTTAAGTTTTGAATCCACCCCACAAAAAATTTCTCTATAATATCTTCAACCTGCTCATTTGTGTGATGCCTTCCTTCTAAATTAAAAAGCCAAAAAGATAATGAAAAAAGTAAAATTTATCGGAAAGCAGGGCAACAACCTAATCATCCATACATCAAACGTTTACAAGCACATACATAAATGTTATTTACAAATATTAAGATCAAAGGAAATTAATAACAAAAATGACACAACAAGGAGGCAGCACACCTGCTTATTAACTAAAAACTGTTATTGACCCTATGTTATGAAGTAAAGTTATCGACCAACTTGCAATTGGCAGTCAATGAGCACCTTGCTTTAAGTTATAGCTTGTATGCTCACAAACTCACTTTCATGACCTTAAGTATTAGAAACACACTTGCCCAACAGAAATGGATGTAATCAAACTAAACTTAACCAAAAATGATAGAGAAAGCTCATCAAGATTCTCTTGTACAAATATAACAAAAGATCATCTAAAATTTTGCATTTCCTTCCACATTTACTATATTAGAATAAATTTACACGGGTACTGTTCATATTTAAAAAGATTATTTTATTCATTTCTTAGTTTTTACTTTTTTGATTAGTGTGCAAGTGATGAGAATGTTTTGAAAAATAGGTTATGTAAAAAAAAAAAAGTTTATATTCTTAAAAATATATAAATTTTTGCATGAGCTGATGTGAATATTTTAACCAACATAAATTTAAAGTGTTTAATTTAAAGAGGAAAAAAATGATATATCCATAACATTTTCATAACAAATTAAAAATGACAAGTTGTAACTAGTTGACAAGCTGTAACTTGCCATATAAAATTTGTTGTAAAATTATCGTAAAAAGGTTAGAAATAGAGAATTAGTTAAATAAATAAATAAAGGTACACGTAATAATTCACCAATTTATCTTATTTCTCCTGACAATGAAGAGACCACTCTCTTTTGTATTTTTCATTTGGGCTGATTTTTATTTATTTGGGCATTTTTTTGTTCAACCTTCAACGGGCCAAGATTTTGGAGGGATCAAATTTTACATGGAGTGGACTCAATCTTTTAGGTTGGTCAAGAACATTTTCAAGATGATCCACAACCCATGTAAATTTAAAATTTATTTGATTTTAGGGTATACAATTTTTTTTTTATTATTATTTTTTTTATTTATATTTTCCCAATTCAGGGTGGTCATGTGACCACCCTGACCACCCTTACCAGCAAGTTGCGCTGCCCCTGCTCTTATACCATTATTAGAGACCTTATTACTAGCTCAACTAACTGATAAGTGTACTCAACAACAATCTTTTTGATAGACTTTTATTTTACTTTGGACTGCATTATAGACGTCAGATCAAGTGTGCTTAAGTTCCTTGCGTATCAATTACAAAAGAAAGGCCAAATAGAGAACTCCTAATATTAATTACAAGAGAGGAAACTATGAAAGAGAAAACCCATGATCATACTTGACCAAACATCCGAGGACAATGTTAGCTATATGCAAAGTGATTTAATTAGTTGCCAAGCTAATGTGCATTGATAACAAATTCAGCCTTAACTGGGTTAGGAGACTGGGAAAGGTTCCAGTTTTTTGCCTAAATTTTAGCGTTGTGGTCATCCCCGCCAGTGCATTGTTCTGGACAATTTCATTTCTATTTGGTGTGTCAAAGTATTTAAGAGAGAGAGAGAGAGAGAGAGAGTGTGTGTGTGTGTGTGTGTGTTCTGTCAGGCTTATTAGCCTTTGGTAACAGTTGGTTTAAGAATCCAGTGTCAGATGTAACACACAAAATTATATTTGAAGGGAACAAAGTTAACCAGATATCTGATTTGATGTGAAGTACAGTGTCTGTAAAGCAACACAATTTCTACACTGTTTCTTGAATTTCCATGGCCAGAGTACTTGAATGTTAACATGTAAACCAAGAGAACTCCCTCTTAAATGGGGATAGGAGCCTTGGACACGGTTAAAAAGATCTATGGAAAACAAAAAAGCCATGCAAGCACAATGTGCTTTTAACCAACTATGGTGCCACGTATAGAACTTTGATTTTAAAGAAATTAGCCTCAATAAGTACTTCATTATAGGTGTCTAGAGCAATAAAGCCTAAAATCAAAGAGCAAAATATGACCTTACTAGCATTCATCCAATTATTAAGAAAGAATATCACCATATTTTACATTCCAAAAAAAAAAAGATTGGAATTTTGGTATTTACAAATGGAAAAATGTTATAAAGAAGGTCAAACTTACTGTGAGTTAGAGCTGGATTTCTTTTGTACGAATGACACAATGACAGTTACATCGTCGAGCTTGCCACCAGTATATCCCACATACCCTGCTGCCTGAGCTGCATCTGCAAATGGAGTCCTTACACATGCTGACCGCCCTACTTCTTGAGCTCTCATGGCCAAGTACTCTGCTATATCCTGAGCCACAAGAACAGGCATCTTAGAAACTGCTGCAAGGTTGTTAATAATTAAGGCCTAAACAAGGTTAGCTGAAGCTTAGTTCCCACTCAAGAGATAATTTTGGATAGCCAATGGTCAAGGAGGGTGCTATTTGACATCTATAAAATGAAATTGATGCAAATAGGGAAACATCCAGTATAAGAACCAAAAAAGGAACAGCAATGGTGTGCTTTCATTCATATTTGATTGCTATATGCCCCACAGGCCTTTAGCAATAACATGTTATCTATGGCTTGATGAAACTAATGTCAATCAATTCTCTCACTTTTTAAAAGCATTGGATATTGTTGAAAATACAGACCTGAGGTTTCAAACTGGCTTGCAATAAGTTGGATACAGCTGAAGCTATCTCTTTCTCATATAAGTTGTCAAATAGGCCATCAGTTGCAGTGACAATTACATCTCCTTCATCCAGATCTATTTTGTAACCCTGAAACAGACACGTTTATACTAAAACTCCTTCATAAAAATCAACTGTGTGTCCCTGAAACATAAACATATAATTTAGTAGAATTCTGTGTTTATTATTCTCTCATAACTTTTGTGCCCTTCATCTTGTGCTTGAACATGGACAAGTACAACAGACCAATTTTCAAGAAGGGTTGGGATATAAAGTGAAGAAATAGTGTTCTTATCATTTAAACTAGTAACAGATTTCTAAAAATATTGTGCCTATACAATTTAGAAGACTTGGCTGGAAAACTAATGACTTTGATCCAATGTACCTCTATGAATTCTGTGGGATCGTCATCTCTCTCAATCTGTAATGGAAAATTGAATCCATGAACCATTGCAGATGATCTGTTAAAGACAGCACCATTTCTTATTGCTATAAATCCTGAGTCTCCAATATTGGCCACGTGGAGAACCTATAAATTGAAATTGTAATAGTTGATGTACAGCCTTGCAAGAAAATGTTCGTGAAGCATCATATTGTAAGAGTTTATAACTGTCCAGCACTGAAAGAAGGAAAGAAATGCCCAATATCTGTTAGATAAAGTATACCTTCTCAACAACCCACATCTTTCCATGCTCATACTAACAAACAGACAAATACCTTGATGGCTAGACAGACAAAACAATGACACCCTATTTAGATTTGTTTGTGTTAACTAATTTTGGTACAATCACCTTTGATTACAAAAAAAAAAAAAAAAAAAAACTTCAAACTTCCACTTGAAGGTTTAGATCCAGTACATGAGATGAATGGCTTGCACAACTTCAATATTCGCCAGTTCAAATTGTATGTAGAATGATCTCCAGTAGCGAATTTTGTGAGCAAGAGGCACAAAACCTTCAAATCTATAATAGAGCAGCTCCAAAAGTCTCTTGGATGTGTATTAGGGTTTGTTTAAATACCCTTAGGCCCGTTAACACAAAACCCTAATCACACTTAATGGTTTGACGGGTAATTTTCTGTTTCAGTAATCATGATATTCTATTGGTCAAGATGTAGCTTGATCTGTTGAAATCTTGACTTCTCAACATAGTTTAGCATAGTAACTTCCAGTACCTAGGCAGCAATCTTAATAGCACTTTGACATTCTAAAGTACTAACTAAAACATTTTTGTTCATGGTTTGTCAATCTGAAATCTCAAAACCTAACCAAATCATTTTTTTTAGAAAATGAACTAGTTAGGGAATTTATGCTATGCAGATGCATAAACTTCCCATAAAATTTCAATTATCATTTTGGTACTTTAACCTTCCATCTTCAACCTCTTTCCTTCACTTCTCTCTAAACAAATATTCCTTATCTTATAGTTATTATAGGTTTGTGATATTAAACGGTATTCAGCCATGGGTGCTTCTAAAATTTTTTAAGGTGAATATAAAATAATGTTTTGTGATGTGATTTGAGAAAAAAAAAAAAAAAAAAAAAAGAGATAATCACTGTTTTGTTTTGCTTTTGTTTTTGGGGGGAAGTGGGGGGGGGGGGGGGGAGATGAGTAAAATCATCCTATTCTTCTCATTCTTCTTTTTCTTTCAAGTCTTCTTTTTGTGGTTAGGATCTTTTATCATTGTTCCTCTTTCTTTTTTTGAATGAACTCAATTAAACCCTGTAAGTCGTCCAAAAGTCAAATTGCCTCAGAATCAAATCTGACAACACAAGGCGCTACTTTACACCTACTGATATTAGCAGCTGTTAACATGCTTACAATAACATGCAGCATGCATGATCCTGCTTGGGTTTCAATCTGCTAAAGCAGCCAAGAGTTTTGGCTGATACGTAAATAGCATCTCAAGAGAATGAATTTCTGTATTGGTTTCAACTACACTTTTCAAAGCTGCATTTTGCATGTGATTAAAGGTCATCTGCTATATTTTAAACTGATAAAAACCAAACTATAGGTCACAAGAATTATTCCTATTAGGGTAATCCAAACATTTCCCAAAATCAGAATCTTGACTCTAGGGGTATTGGAAGGCAGTTTCTTTGGTTAGGTTGGGCGTAGCAATCCAAAAGCTAGGGGTTTTATCACCTTTTTTTTTTTCTCATTATTATTATTATTATTATTATTATTATTATTTTGGCACTAATTTTCAAGTAGTCTGATCCGGTTTTGGTCTTGGGTAGTTCAAAACCTTCTGACACCTACCTCCATTTGATTTTATTGGAATGTAATTCTACAATATGTTGGAAATTTTTTTTTTCATGTTTGACAGAGAGTTCTTTAGTTTGGACCTTGGGGTACCATAATTTCGGTCATTTGCTCAGCTATTTACACGTTAGTCCATTTTCAAACAACTTGACCCTTTAAGTTGATGGTTCCTAAAAATAACATTTTGCTCTAGAAGCAGAACCATTTCTTCCTAGAGATGTAAAAGCATTACTAGGTGAGAGGGCTTGTAGGAAGCATAAAACTTCTCCTGAGTTTTGTCAACCAACTTTTCTGAACTTTTGTTCATAATTGCTCTTCAACGTTTTTCCCACCTTTTCTGTTTGTGTTTATTTTAATAAATTTTTATTAGTTATAAAGAAAAAAAAGGTTGTATTACTGAATTCAATTCCATTTAAGCTGATAATCAAAATTATTATTTTCTCAACCTAAGGAGAGGATCACTAACCAGATATAATGAGCAAATTTACTTTTAGATCCTCAAACAGGTAAAAAATAGCAAAAAACATCTAAACCTATTGATACTAACCACAATATGGGAATATATTGAAGTCTTAAGTATGGG
Source organism: Castanopsis chinensis (assembly GCA_032878915.1). Lineage (NCBI taxonomy): Eukaryota > Viridiplantae > Streptophyta > Magnoliopsida > Fagales > Fagaceae > Castanopsis > Castanopsis chinensis. The sequence goes on from JAVQMG010000086.1 coordinate 2,708,982, forward strand.
GAAATATATACCTGACCATCAAAGTAAGAAACCAAAACAGTAGATGATCCAGGAGATTGTGATTCTGCAGCACTTCTTACAAGAACTTCTTCTGGTTTGGTCATTGGAACACTTTTGGAGTCTAACACTATCTTTTCACAGTTCTCCAAGAGCTCTTGGGCATACCGTCCAGCATTAATTCCTGAGGAATAAGGCAGAAGCATAATATAACTAAGTGAACTCTGATATTGCATGATTTGATATAATGGATGCTTTATGCAAAACGTACATATCATGAAAATGATACCTTCCAGTGACCACTGACCAACTCCATCAGCCACACCTAGCCAGTTCTGGCCAGCAACAAAATAAGCATCCTCTCCACCTGTCAATGCCTGGTCATTATTATTTTTTGAATTACTGATCCTTAATATTCAAATTCAAGCCAAACATCACATAAAATAATATTAAAGTAATCCAAAATTTTATTTTGACTCTTAAAATGGAAGGACACTAACACTCAAATTCAAGAAGATTACATTCAATATTTAGGCAAAATAAGCCTTTCTAAAAGTCACATCAACCCAAAAGCTCAACTATAATGCCCTCACATGTAAAACCTTCAAAAAATTTAATTACTCGGTTTGAGTATTTCACTGTAACATCTGATAGCTTGACTAAAACAATGTTTAATAGAAGAGACGGAAAGTACGAGGGATGGAGGGGGAAGGGAAATGAGGAAGGAGGAAGAGGAGTCCAAAAGGGAGGAAGGGAAGGAGAGCCACCTCTTGTTGTCAACTTACCGATTTCATCCTGTGTTCTACATTGGAATACAGGGAAAATTTCTAAAGTTGTGGAAGGGATGAAAGAAGAGTTTCAATCCATCAATTTTGGGTGAATTGGATATGGTGAGTTAGGAAGGGTTTTGGTCTTCCCTCAAAACCCTATCCCAAATGGATTTTATTTCTCCCTTGCCTATTCTCTCCTACCCAATTTTAAGTCTTTCCACCCCTCTACCCTGTCCTTAAACAAAGGGTAAATGTCGAATGCACATGTCAAAAGTTTGTGGCCCCCAGGGGGAGGAGGAATGGGAGATTTGAACGAGTAATTTCTGCCTAATGTAAAACATTTTATCTATCTATCCATACTATACAATACCATACCACAATTACTAAAGATTAAATAACCATTTACTGAGGGAATAAGTCATAATACAAGGAAATTAAGAACATACCTTAGAGGGATGTGGCAATAAAGCAGCACCAGAATATAGGATAAGTCCTGCTGTGGAAAGTTGCTTCCTGAGTGTATATGCAATGAACAAACATGAGGAACAGAATAGTACATAACTATTTCAGAGTAAATTGTCCAGAACTCCGGATGCTTGCTCACAATGGTCTTCCCTTCAAAGATCTCAGTTTTTTCTATAGAGGGTGAGCAATACTATGTCTTAAGAACAAGTACTTCGTGTACATATATCATTATTATATATACACAGAACTTGTGATTTTAAATGTGATACAGTACCCACCTGTGCCATCTGTTACTTTATTTTGTTAAATTTCAAGGACGTGTAAAACAGAATTTAAGAAAAAAAACCAGAAAAAAGGGGAAAATTAAATAGAAAAAACTGAGGAAAAAGAAAAGATTCGGGTGGGAAAGAAGGTGCTGGTATGGTTTAACAAGTCCTCCTTTAAAATTCTATTTTCTTTTGATTTTTTTGTTTTACTTACATATCGATCTTTATAATAAATTTAGAGATTGAAAAACAAAGAGAGGAAATCAGTTTTGGTTTATGATAATGACATGACACACACAGGTATAGAGGGTTTGGTTGGGGGCTGGCAAGAATTCATATTTTGGTCTCCTTGGGTGAAGCAATGGTGGTTGGATTCAGTGGTTTGAAATAATTGCAGAATGGCTTGAACAACACCCAAGGCAAGCCCTCCATTTCAACTTCTTTCATGGCTGTTTCCTTGGGTGGCCAAGCAATTGTGAAGCATCAATATATTTTGCAAATATAGGATTTTTTTTATCCTGTGATTCAGTGCATGGCCATAGAGAAAATGTGGGAAAGGAAAGAATGTGGTGAAATGAATAATTGCAATTTTCAGCATATGTCCTGTGGAAATTGAGTAGATATCTGTAACAACAATTGGCCTATTTTGATGGAAAATGATGGAAACATTTCAAGGGTTCCCCCCCCCCCCCCCCCCCCCCCCAACATATCGATCTTTATAATAAATTTAGAGATTGAAAAACAAAGAGAGGAAATCAGTTTTGGTTTATGATAATGACATGACACACACAGGTATAGAGGGTTTGGTTGGCGGCTGGCAAGAATTCATATTTTGGTCTCCTTGGGTGAAGCAATGGTGGTTGGATTCAGTGGTTTGAAATAATTGCAGAATGGCTTGAACAACACCCAAGGCAAGCCCTCCATTTCAACTTCTTTCATGGCTGTTTCCTTGGGTGGCCAAGCAATTGTGAAGCATCAATAAATTTGCAAATATAGGATTTTTTTTTATCCTGTGATTCAGTGCATGGCCATAGAGAAAATGTGGGAAAGGAAAGAATGTGGTGAAATGAATAATTGCAATTTTCAGCATATGTCATGTGGAAATTGAGTAGATATCTGTAACAACAATTAGCCTATTTTGATGGAAAATGATGGAAACATTTCAAGGGTTCCCCTCCCCCCCCCTATCGATCTTTATAATAAATTTAGAGATTGAAAAACAAAGAGAGGAAATCAGTTTTGGTTTATGATAATGACATGACACACACACGTATAGAGGGTTTGGTTGGGGGCTGGCAAGAATTCATATTTTGGTCTCCTTGGGTGAAGCAATGGTGGTTGGATTCAGTGGTTTGAAATAATTGCAGAATGGCTTGAACAACACCCAAGGCAAGCCCTCCATTTCAACTTCTTTCGTGGCTGTTTCCTTGGGTGGCCAAGCAATTGTGAAGCATCAATAAATTTGCAAATATAGGATTTTTTTTTATCCTGTGATTCAGTGCATGGCCATAGAGAAAATGTGGGAAAGGAAAGAATGTGGTGAAATGAATAATTGCAATTTTCAGCATATGTCATGTGGAAATTGAGTAGATATCTGTAACAACAATTAGCCTATTTTGATGGAAAATGATGGAAACATTTCAAGGGTTCCCCCCCCCCCCCCCCCCCTATCGATCTTTATAATAAATTTAGAGATTGAAAAACAAAGAGAGGAAATCAGTTTTGGTTTATGATAATGACATGACACACACACGTATAGAGGGTTTGGTTGGGGGCTGGCAAGAATTCATATTTTGGTCTCCTTGGGTGAAGCAATGGTGGTTGGATTCAGTGGTTTGAAATAATTGCAGAATGGCTTGAACAACACCCAAGGCAAGCCCTCCATTTCAACTTCTTTCGTGGCTGTTTCCTTGGGTGGCCAAGCAATTGTGAAGCATCAATAAATTTGCAAATATAGGATTTTTTTTATCCTGTGATTCAGTGCATGGCCATAGAGAAAATGTGGGAAAGGAAGGAATGTGGTGAAATGAATAATTGCAATTTTCAGCATATGTCATGTGGAAATTGAGTAGATATCTGTAACAACAATTAGCCTATTTTGATGGAAAATGATGGAAGCATTTCAAGGGTTCCCCCCCCCCCCCCCTCCCCCTTTCATTGATGGGCAATTTTTTATACTTTTTTTATTAATTTTAATTCAGTTTTTCCTTCACTTCTTCACTTAAAAACACACACACATACACCCACACATACATATACATATATATATATATATATATATTTTTTTTTTTCATAATCGGAGTGCAAATATTATATGGAATGGCGCTAAAATGTTTAATGACATGTTATAATTATTTTCCTAAAAGATGCTTAACATTTTGGCTTTTTTAATTTGATCTTGACCATAAGGGGGTTTAGTGTTACAAACTAAATTCTAGGGGGTCATTTTTTCAGCCTAACCACAGGGGGTTAGGTCTGCTTTCCCACATTATAAAACATGTATTTTAGCACAACTTTATAGGTCAAATTGGTTAATATGTATACTTGGCTGAAAAGCCAAAAATTCCAGGAAAAAATAGTAATAAGGCATCATTTAAGAAGTATGCAAGCCATTGCTGGCCTTATCCAATAAATTAAGGTAGAAATAGACTAAAGATAATTTGTACCATTAACGCAATCACATGTTAAAAAAAATAACATATATAGTTTTGCCTACATCAATACAGGGAACCTATAGCATATATATGATTCTTCATATGCATAAAGCATTACAATCCAAACCAGGATTAGGTATAAAGCAGAGGCAGATGTTATACTGTAAAACCAGGGGCAGCCTTTTCGACTATAGTTAACTCTATCAAAATCTGGATGCCTTGTAGTAAATATAGTCATCCAGAACACACATTTGCACCAAAATGTAGAAAATTACATGTGGGAAGGGAAGAGAGAGTCAGAAAGTAGCATACCCATTCGAAGTACTCTCAATTGAAAGCAATTCTACAGCTTTGGGATCTGTTAATAATTGCGCAACATTGCTTCCATGTGCATCACATACAGTGAATTCTTCCTTTGAATACAAGGAATGCGCACTGTCATCTAACTACATATGACAAAAATACAGAGTTGCTTAAGCTTGCAAACTACCTAATGAGCAAATTGCCAATCACAGCAAAACATTGTATGAAGCAAACATTCAGATAATATATGTTCAAAGCCAGATGCAGAACTAAATGAAATACCAAATAAATAAATAAAACCATTGTAGAAAGCATTGTGCAATTAGGAGGAAATGGAAATCTTATTGAATATGGATACGGATACAATTCAACGCTAGTATGTGAATACATCTTTTGGAAATGAATGCAATACAGCATGATATTTAAAAGATATTATGTTTTATAAAAAAGCATTCAGATTTTTAAAAGAAAAAAAATTATAATAGAGCATGACTGAATGTCTTTGGAGAAGAGGTGAAAGAAGATTAGAATGAGCAGCTAAGTCTGGAAAATAACTGTTTTTGACATCCTTTGATAAAAATCATCTCTTTTTTCTTTGTTTTTTCCTATTGATTTTATTTCAATAGACCATAATAATAAATTTAAACTCCTATGGTCATAAATTTTCATTTTAAAAATTGTTTTTTATAACAATCTGATTTTTTTTTTTTTTTGGTATGAATAATAAAATTTAATCTTAAATATATCCTAAATGTATCTATGTTGTATCTGGCAAGTATCTAAATCATGTATCCTAAACTAAATTGAAAATTTTTTATTAAGGATAAATTTGAGTTGTATCGAATACAAAATCAAGAATACTGTAGTATCATATCTGATGTAGATACAATATGGCCATCCCAAATGATAGACATTTCCGTTCTACCTTTGTTTTGTAGAGAAATTTCAATGTATAACATATCTACAAACCCCAAATGAAATTCTAGTTTGGCAGCTGGGGGAGAGGAACACTATATACTGACTCCTCAAGAATTTCCTAAAGCTCTTTGTCCTCAAATTTATAAGCATATCAGTTGATTTATGAACATAATACTATCTAGCCCTTTATAATTTCACTACCTATCATCTTCTATATGCATAATAATAAGAATAAGGTTGTATTAAGCTGCAAATAATCAGCACCACACAAACCAAGAATAAAGCTCACTATTCTGCATATAAGAAAAGTAAAGGACTTACCACTGTTGAGCTTCCAATTTCATCTGCATTAACAGATTCATCCTCTGGATTACGTCTTATCTCTTCGTTGAAAACTGGTTTGGCCTCTAATGAAGTGGCCACAGGCATCATCACCTGCTGATAAATACTTCTAATTTAACAAGAAGAAATTTACTGATGCTTCACTTGACAAGTTTGTCAACTAATCATAAATATTTTTATTTATAATGGCAGATAGAAGGCGTGCTCATTTTCCTCTTTCTTGATAAATAATGGAGGCCACATGTTATTATCAGCATATGTAAACTGTTATACTCATATTTTTCATTGTCACCAAAATTTTGGTCCTTTTGCCCCATTTACAAAATCTTTAAGGGCTATTAACCCTTTTCACCTTCCTAGTTTGACCTAAATTTTATTTGATCCCTTGCCTTAAAATTGCAACTTTGTCTTCTAATTGTTGCAACTTAACAAGCCATTTATTACCCATACTTATGCTACATTACAAGACTTATGACTTTTTTTAATACAACATAAAATAGAGAATTTTGGGTCAAACTGAAAGGATTAAAAGTACAATTAATTTCTTTTAATCACTACTAATTCACGTTTAATGTTATCTTTCCTGCTTCAGGTCAGAAAACAATATGCTACAGAACCTAATAACTAAAACATATCTAGTAATGCAATCAAAATACATACAAACAGAGTAAACAATAAAAAGCATAACTTGATAATTAGATGGACTAGCGAATAGTGCTTAGCTCCAAGTACTAAGGGGGAATATTGACAGCTTAAGAGACACTGGAAAGTGCTATCGCTTCTTCACTAAGAAGTGACAGTGCAAGGAGGAAAGGATTATTAAAATATCACAAGGTTTCACTTGCTATATTTTTTTACTAAACCTTTATCAATGGCCCCCCTTTTTTTTTAAATTCCCCCTTAGAACCCACAATCTATAAGAAAATTTCTAAGGAAGTATATAAATTAAACAAAACCCCACGATTGCACAATTTTTTCAATATGTCCCCAATTTTTCAATAATATATAACAACTCTACAAATCCCAAATGAAATTTCTGGTTCTGCCACTGGAGGAGAGGAACACTATATACCAACTACTCAAATTTATAAGCATATCAGTTAATTGATGGTCACAATACTATTTACCCCTTTATAATTTGAATATCTGTCATCTTCTTCAAGCATAATAGCAAGAATAAGAATGTATTGAGCTGCTAATAATCAACTATAAAGAAACAAAGACAAATGGCTGCTCACTACTTACAAGAAAAGAATATAGGGACATACCACTGTTGAGCTTTCAATTTCATCTGCATTAACAGATTCATGCTCTGGATTATGGCTTATCTCCTTATCGAGAACTGGTTTGGCCTCTAATGAAGTGGACACATCCATCATCTCTTGAGTGACATTGCCTTCATTAATTTTTTCATCAGTCGTGTAAGTCACCACTGTATTTGTATCCACACTATGATCCTTATCAGCATTCAACATGCTACTTGTTTCAGAAGCATAACTACTGGATACTTGATCAACCGTAGACTCGGATTCAGAAGATTTCAATTGGATTCTAGTTTCACCAGAAATCTTCTCTCCTGAAACTTCCTCACAAGGAGTACTAACCTTTCCAAAATCTGAAACCTCGTCTAGAACCAAAGAAACACTGGATGTATCAACTTCACTCTTGGAACTCATAATGACATATTTACCATCTTCAATAGAATCCTTCTGTATGTGCACATTGGTTCCTAAATCCTGAATAACATTGGGAGAGGAATCAGTTATTTTGGTATGTAATACGGCTGCTTCTTTTGCCACACTGCTATCAGTATCAGTATTAGTAATCTCTCTGCTTATAGACATTTGATCATCCACTTCAGTTGGGTTACTTGTTTGTTCTCTATCAGAATACAAATTTTGTTGAAAGTCCTTGTAATTGTAACCGGTTGATTCTTTCTCTTCTTCTTCTTCTTCATCAATTTTTTCGAGCTCACTCGCATTGGCAAACCGGAACAACACACTGCCATCAGAACATTCTGCCAAAGCCCACCAAATCAAAAAGAAAAGAAAGAAAACAAGAACTGGGTTGTTAGTATATATTGTAAAAGTGTTAGCTTTAAAAAGAGAAATTCAATACAATTACCGGTTGTTGAAACAAGGTGGAGATCTTCTGGGGATGAACAACTAGGCCTTGAGCTTGAAGGTGAGATGGGTTTGGAAAGAAACGGGTGGTGTGTTGGCCTTGGCTTCAGTTTCGAAATTGGAAGGGGATGGTGGTGATGATGATGATGAAGTATTTGCAAAGGTAAAAGGCTGAAGCAAGGGAAGGTGAGACATCGAGGTGTGGCAGTGGCTGTGGGAGAGTGTGAGAAGAAGAATAGTAGATGAGACATTTTTCTTCAGATTTAATAATTTATTTATTATGCAGTTCTTTCTCTTGGGTCTGTGGGCTGCTTGGTTTTTTACTAGTAGAAAGTAGAAACTAGCAACTACCAAGCTTTTCTCACAAGTGCTTTCTGGGATCTCATGCAGTATTTCTTTCTTTTGTTTTGTTTTGACTTCTGTCTTTTCCTTAGAGAGAGAGAGAGAGAGAGAAAGCGAGAGTGGGGACAGGGCCTCATAAATGTACGACTAAGAACACTTTCGAGTTTTTGATATGGATAAGGCTTGAGTTATTTTCTTTTTTTAAATAATTATTTTATACACAACTTTTTTAATAATTCAATTGTCGGGGAGATAGAAATTTGTTTTAATTATGCTTCACCAATCACGATATGACATGCATTTTAATTTTTTATTATTATTTTAAATTGAGAAATAATATTGAGTATCTTATTTTATGAGGGAAAAATTATTAAAAACTTATATAGTACTTTGATATGGTGCTTGGCCAATTGGACGATGTAATTCTTTGAATGGTAAAAACAATTTTCAACCTCAATTATTGATAGGGCTATCTAGAGTACTTGAAGACTTGCCAGAATCGATTAGCTTGACTGAAATTGACTTGTCACGGCTAGACTGACACCTCCGACGGGTTGATGACGAGTCCTAATCTTTAGAACCTGACTCCAGCGAGTTGAGTGACGGGTTTCATCCTCAAAAACCCAATCTATCCGACCCGCCTGACGAAACCTAAAAAAAAAGGCTGAAATTTGGCGACATTTGGGCTTCTTAGCTCCGATCCGACCACATTTGGCCTTCCTTTACTCAGATTCACTCAAATTCTCACTCAAATATGCTTAAATCAGGCGAATCTAGCCTAGATCTACTAAAACTTGGCCAAACTCTGGTAAGCTCAACTCTAACTCGGCCAAATCTCGTTAGATCTCGGCCAAATTTCCATAGATAAGAAGGAATATCGGCCAAATCTCATTAGATCTTGCTAGATATGATGAGATCCGGCTAGATTTCGGCCAAAATTCGGCGAAATCATAAAACCAAAAACGGACTGATTATTACCCGAAACTCGATACAACCCAACCCGGTTGATCTGAAACTTCCCACGTGTTGGTTGCGGGTTGAAATCTTCTCCACCTGAAAAGGTTGGGTCGAGTCCGGGTTGGGCGCAAACCCAACTCAATCTGACCCGTGAATACCCCTAATTATTGATTTAAAAAAGTTTTAAAAAATGTTAAAGAAGTAAAAAGTGAAAGTTAAAAAGGTGAAAAGTGAAAAAAAAAAAAAAAATTGTGGATGGAAATGGTGAATTGCAACTAGTGCAATACCCTATATATTGCACTGAACTCTAATCCTTGTCTTTCATATTTATGATAAATTCCGCAATGAATATAATTAGGAGAATCCACCATTAATGTGAGAGAAATACATTCTAAAAAAAAAAATTGTGAGAGAAATAGAATGGAGAGGTACTTAAGGAAAGTAAAATAAATATGTAACAAGTTATAATTAGTGAAGTATAAAATTGATACAATCTTCTCAAAAAAGAAAAGAAAAGTGGATAAAAAAATGACACTACTGAGTTAAAAGCTTCATAGCAAGGCTTGAGCTCTTTTTGGCCTCTTTGGTTTGGAAAAATATACCATGTTATGGGTATATGTATTCTCTCCCTCACAGCTGAGTATCAATTATGAGAGAGTAAATACATATACCTGTAACATGGTATTTCATCCTTTGGTTGGACTTATTTTTGGGGGGTGATTTAGTTGAAGTTTAAGTGTTTTTTTCCCAAATTGAAAAAAAAAAAAAGCCCCGGGGGGGGGGGGGGGGGAGAGGAGAAAGTGAGGCTTAGATGAGAATTTACCCAATAACACCTATCCTCCCTCCACATTTTTTTTCCAACGTTAACCTTGATTTTTTTTCCTTATAAACTATTTTTATTTATTTAATAAGGGTATGTGAGTAAACATACATAAACACCACTTTCTACCACTCTTTTTTTTTTCTCAACTAAACAAAAGAATTTTTTTTCTTTTCAATTTTCCCCAAACCAAACAAAAGGGAACATGATATATTTTATATCAGTTCACTTTTTCCATCTCTCCCCATTTTTTCATCTTGCAACTAACAAAACTGCAAGACTAATCTTACTTTTTGAAGTCATGTATTTGCCAAGTTTTACTAAAAAAGAATAGGTTAAATTACAAATTACACCCTTTTACTTTTTTTATTTATTTTTTTTAAATTTACTTTATCTCTATAACATGTTAACTTTGTTTGGTACCATATTTCAAATTAACATGTTTTAATGTGTGAAATACGTAATTGTGTGTTTGGTATGTACGTGTGTCTTTTATTTTTTTAAATGCTACAAGCCCAATACAAGTGGGCCCTTGGTTGAAATTGAAGAAGGAAACTTTATGTGTCGTCTAATCAAATGGGCCCCATGATTTTTAACATATTTATAAAAATGTTATTAAGCAAGGTTGTTCGAAAACTAAAAATTGGTAATAAGAGTTTTATAAATTCAATGTTTAAATATCCTAAACTGAGCAAACATAACTCAAACATTCCAGTAAAATACACTTTTACTAAATGTGTTGTTTTCTAGGACTCTATAATTTTTAATGTTTAAATATTGAAAACTGTTGTTTGTATACCTTAATATGTACTTATGATCTAATTTGCATATGCAAAACTAGAGTTTCAGTGGTTTTTTTTTATCCATTTTTTAAATCTTCGAAGTTAAATAATTTTCTTGAGCATGAACTCTAAGGAATTGTTCCCGTAAAATCTTATCATTAGGTAGTGGGGAATTTGGTCATTTAAGATAGTTTCTTTGTGCTATTTGAACATAGTCTCAACTTCTGCTGGATTTCAAAATGTCCTTGTTTACAAGAAGAAAAAAAAAACTTCTAGATTACTTTTCAAAAAGAGTCGTTCCTTCATAATTAAGAATGGATTTTCTTTCTTGTCTCAAAAAAAGAATGGATTTTCTTTCATTCAGAATTCAAAGTTCTCTTCTCAATTTTTTTTTTTTTTTTTTTTTGATTGAACAAGGAAGATTCTTTCTATTTTTTGTGTGCAAATCATGTCCGACCAATCAATTTGCACCAAGAATGGATTAATCTCATTTGTCAAAATCTATATCATTTAGAAATCTCATCTCAGAAATTCAATTGTCATAAATATTTAATCTTTTACATCTTTTTATAATTTATGTTGTTCTTACATTCTCTATTTCCTTTAAAATCCCATCTCAGAAAAAAGTGTCACAATATCAAGTCATTTCTTTACAAAATTACGTTTTTTTTTTTTTTGTAAGAGAAATTTATTAAGAGACCTTGAGTCTTTGTGCGAACCAGCAAGAATTATGAGGGATAGCGAGTCATCTTTGGTAAAGGACAAAATTTGACAATAAACTTGGTTGTATCCTAAAACTACAAACTCCACTTAATATTTTTTTTTTATTGGATATGAATTTTGACAAATCTATCATTAGATTATATTTCCTTCTTATATTCTCCATACTTTCAAAATTTTTAAAAGATCAAAGATCTATAGCAATGTCATCAATCAAAAATTTAAATTTAAAATTTTTTTAGTCTATAATTATTCATAAAAAATAACTTTATAAATTAAATAGTAAATAATATTTGTTTGACATGAAATTTAACATGTGTGTTAAAAAATAAAAACATAAAGAACATGTAATTTAATGGTAAGATTTTCAAAATATATAGTAATTTTAATTTTTTTAGTGAGAGTTGTAGTTTTAGGTTACAACCAAATTTGTAACCAAACTTTATTCTTGATTAAATTGCATTATTATTGTAAGGTCCAAATTTTCACAGTGGTCCAAAGTCCACTCTTCAATTATGGATGGCTAAAGCCCACTATGACTCTTGGCCCAAAACAACAAAATTTGTAGAGAGGGAACCACACAATAAAGAACATGCATATCCCGAGGATTCCCAAATCCTAAACTCCCTTCAGTCCGTCCTCTTCTCTTTCTAATTTCCTCTAATCCTCTCTTCTTTGTTTTTCTATCTCCCCTCTTTTTCTGGCCCTACCCCCTCTCGGTATCTCTCCTCCTCCTATTTATACGTCTGGTTCTTGTCATCTCCACCCTCCATCTTTCTTCCCCTCCCTCTTCCTTTGGTGACACCTGTAGTCCTTTTTGTAGAAAATAATGGTGGAAAAATATCTAGAGACCACCTACACTGTTCAGGTCACTTTCTTATTAATGTTAAGGATAAAGCTCCTGTTTCCTCATTTACTGCGGTCAAGAAGTTTTATCTACAGCATTCAATGCTTCTAGATGTTTGTTAGGGCTTGCGCTGACTAGTGACAGCTCCTCGGGTCTTCCGCCTCCAACCCAAGCAGGGTTTTCTATAGGTTATCCATTGATCCTCGGGTCCTCGGGTCCTCACAATTATTATTATTTTTTTTTTTTTGAGAAACAAACACACACACAGTTTTGCTTTCCTTTTCAGGAACCCACAAAAATCCTGAACTTGGAATGGGAAAAATTATGTGTGCATGTACTCAACCTTACTTCGAGGAAGAGTCGAATCTGTAGTTTCATAACTCATCCACCAAGTCTTCAATAAAGAAGATTTTCCTTCATTTACTCTTTTTTTTTTTCCTATGTATAAGAGTAAAATTAAGTTTTAAATATATCCATTCATTTCTTTTGTATAGAAACTAAACAAATATGTATAAAAAAAACACCATAATCTTCTCCCATTTTTCTATGCCTTCTTTCTTACATTCAAACACATAGAATGGAATATTTTATCTTCTTCTTTCTTTTACCTTTTATTTACTCTTTTTCCTTCCCTCTTCTTTCTAGGTGATGCCAAATAGAATGTGTCAAAGGATTTACAAACCAACGATTCCCTTTCCCTAAATGGTGCCAAATAGGATTTTAGGGATTTCCACACAAAAAGGTCCGTAGGCCTTGTCTAAACTGTATTGTTATTACTTAGATTATTTAGATTTCTAGGGAAGAAAAAATAAAATCAATAGACTCAATGTTTGTACACGCGAAGACAAGGATGAGTTCAACAATTAATGGCCTGTTTGGGAGTTAAAAAAAGGAGGGGGAGTAGAGTAGAGGGAGGGAGAGTAGTTAAATTACCTTGTTTGGGAATTTTTTAAGGGAGGAGGGGGAGGAATTTGGAGGGGTTTGGAGGGGTTTCAATTCCCTCCAACCCCTCTTTTTTAATTCCCCCAAATTGGAGAGATTTGGAGGGAGAGTGGAGAATAAAAATGCTTGACCAAATGAATTACCAAATTTGCCCTTATTATATTAACAAAATTACAAATAAAAAGACTAATTACTCCCCTCCCCCTTACTTAATTTTAAAAACATCCAAACAAGGTGGAGGATAGCCATTCCCCTCTACTCTCCTTCCCACTACTCTCCTCCCCTCTACTCTCCTCCCTCTCTAAACTTCCAAACATGCCATAAAGAAGTGTTTGTTCTTTTACTTTCCTAGGGGTTATTTTCCATTAAATAATCTTTTACATTCTATTATGCACAGTTGACTTATAGCTTTCTCCTAAAAACGTGCTATTGCCATGTCTCTTTGCCATGAATGAGATTAAACATTATTATGCCCCCCAAATTTGTTTATTGCCCTTTCATTTTTTACATCTTCATCCTTATTGTAATACCAGGTGAGTGCTTTCACATCTTCACCACAATATAGACTCCTATATATTGTTGTTTGATGTGAGTGCATGCCTTTGATTGTTTGACATGAAATTTCTATAATCAAAATTTCTACTCGTATTATGTCTCTTTGAGAAAGTTTAATTTGTTCACTTTACCCCTTTGATAGGTTTTTCTTCTCAACCGACAAACTGCTCTATAGAAAAGTCAAGCTGCAATGTAAACCGAGCTGAAAGCACCCTTATAGTCGACGTAAAAGTCAAACATGGAGCGGTTGGTGCAGCCATTACCATTCAGGTCATTGTAATAATCAATGTATAAAATGTGAGGGGGCAATTTTGTGGATTCTGTTATGGGGCGAACCGTAGATTACTTATTGGTGCATGTTATTGCATCTTTCCTAATGCTTGAAAATTTTGATTAAAAATGAAGTATAAATTATTAGAATTATGAGTTACAATGCCTTGATCCTTGCATCTAAAATTCTAATTAGCATTACTTAGTCTTCTTCATGAGGGGATCTGCATTCAAATCTCCCACCCCACCAACACTTGCATCAGCCCATGCGAAATGGGTTAAATGCAAAATTTTGGCCAACAAAATTCAAAAAAACACCTATATTAGATCATTTAAAATTATGTATTTCCTTCCACTGCTATAAGGTGCGTAAGGCTTATTGCGTTTGCGTTTTCCTAAGTTGCGTTTTTTGGCTGGTCCATGGCACTATTTATGGACCAGCCAAGTGCTAAAAACGAGTGAACTATAAATTTGAGCAATAAAAAATATTTTGCTACAGTATTTTTAGTAATAAATTTTCAGTTTTTAGCAAAATAAGCAGTATCCAAACGCACACTATGTGGTCATGTGTAAAATTATTAATTTATTCATTTCTAAGTTTTCACTCTTTCCATTAGTGTTTTTTTTAATTTAAAAAAGTGATTATAATACCCTAAAAATAAATTATGGACAAAATAATCATGAGTTGCACTAATAAAAAGAAAAAAAGAAAAGAAAAGAAAGGTAACATGATTCCTTGATAAGGGTGAGGTTTGGGTCCAGTGTCTAATTGTATTAGACCCGTTGAGATTATAACACATGTCTCCTTTAAACACATTTCACTATTTTAATGGGTCTGATACACTACATGCATTGGACCAAAGTCTCACCCCCTCATAAAGTCAATCATACAGTGGAGCTTGTCAATTTTGCCAGAGTTTTCAATAGTAAGTTTAGAAAATCAAACGGTTTGTTTTCTAGTAAAGAGATGACATTTGAATATAATTTCATAAACTTTAAGGGTAAATTGTATTTGAAACTTGTTGCATTGACCAGCTATAATTCAAGTTTCTCCTTTTTTGTGCTACTTAAACTTCAAAATCATGTGCATATCAGATTATTACATTATCACACTCTTATTATTATTTTATTTTCTATGATCGTGTGATGGTTTAAATATAATAAATAGATAATTATCATTAGATACATCATAGTCTAAGAGATCCAAACTTATTGTAGGTCTATGGACTTGGAGAGCAAGCAAATTAATGATAAAATTAGTCTATGATCAATTTAGGGCTTTTTTCAGTATATAAAAAAACATTGGATTTATTGAAGAAAGCATTGTGTAATTAGAAGGAAAAGGAAATCATATTGAAAATTTGATATGGATACCGATACAATACAACACTAATATGTCAATACATCCTTTTGGAATGGAAGACAATACTGCAAACTTGTGTTATTAAAAAAAATAAATAAATAAAAAATAAAAAATTTATATTTTTGTAAGACATAATTAAGATATTTAAAATAAATTTTAAAAAAATATTTTAAAGAGCATGATTGAAGGTCTTTGGAGAAGAGGTGAAAGAAGATTGGGATGAGTAAGTCTGGAAAAGCACTGTTGTTGACATCCTTTGTTAAAAATTAATTCTTTCTTCTCCTTTTTCCCCACTAATTTCATCTCATAATGACTTTAATAATTTAATTAAAAATCCTATGGTCATAAGTTTCATTTTGAAAGTCTTTTAAATAACGGTCCAATTCCTTTTTTTTTTTTTAGTATGAATAATAAAATTAATATCGAATATATCCTCAATATATCCATGGTGTATCTGGCATGTATCAAAAAAATGTTCATGGTGTAATCTAAACTAAATTGAAAATTTTTATCTAAGGAAAAATATGTTGTTGTATCTAATACATAATCAAGAATACTGTAGTGAGTATCATATCTGGCTCGAATACAATATGGATAAATAAGTGTGCATGAAGCATTCATGCTTCAGTGAATCCCTGAAGAAAAAACATAAGCAAGAGGGAGTTGCATTAGTAGCTCATAAAATCATCTAATTAGAAGAAATGTGTGGAGCTTTTGAAGATAAATAATCATGTTCAGCTAATACAAATAAAACTAAGGGAGCTCAAATTAAAGGGATTCAGGAACACATGGTAAGTGAAATGATTGTCAAAACTACTTCCTAACCGTGCGAACATGACAAATCCAAACCATTACTGCAACCCTTTACATCTTTGAGAATACTAGACAAACCAACTGCTCCCAATTTCCAATCTTCAACAGGTCTGATGAATCTTGAATCCCAATAAAATACACATGGGAGGAGGGTGTGGAATTGTTTCAAATAAGGCCAATGAGATAGTCGTACATGAAAAAGGCTAGAGAAAGGGCTCCAACAATTGCCAAAGTCCTTCACATAACTAATGCTACTTCAACAAGGAACATTCAATACATCTATGAGCTTACATAAAATGTGTGGATCTGAAAGTCCAAAAGACATCTTAACTAGGTGAGGTGAAAGGGATGGAGGTCTTGATGAAGTCTCACATTGCTTAGATAGAGAGAGTTGATGCGCTTTATATGTAGAGTATTTTGGCTAAATATTACGTAAATTGGAGTTTATTTATGATATAGCCATATAGATTCAAAATTATTTCAAGAAATAAGAAGAGATGTGAATTTCAGCAATGGTATTACTGAAATATAGCCATATAGGTTCAATTTTTTTTTTTTTTTCATTAGTTGGTCAAGTTAGTCTAGTCCAATTTAGCAGATATTTTGGCAATACCATTGCTGAAATCTCTCTCTCTCTCCCTCTCTCTCTCTCTCTCTCTCTCTCTCTCTCTCACATCACATCATTTCTCTCTCCTCTCTCTTACTTTTTCTCACAATTTCAGCAATATCATTGCTAAAATTCACATCTCTCGTTGTTTTTCTAAATTACTTTAAATAGTACCCATATCACAAATAAACTCCAATTTACATAATATTTAGTTAAAAGACTCTTATATGTAAGCCTTGAACCCTAATTGGTATGATGTGTTTTAATGCGTGAGTCTCCATACTTAACCAATAGATATAGGTGACCAATCACACCTTAGAGAATGTTATGATTCTAGTGTTCCATATTGGTTAAGTGTAAGCTTAACCATGTGTTTATAAGCACTTGAACACCCTCCTTTTATAAGCCATTGTTCATTGAATCTCGATCTCAATGAACACGCATCGTGCCAAGAATGTCACTATGTCATTTTTTGGGCACTTATGATGATACAATCATTAGTGAATTTTTAATTGTGTAAGCTGAATAATTTATATATTATTTAACTTTTGAAGTTTAGTAATTTTTTTGCTTATTTATTATTATTATTATTATTTGTGAAATAATTTGAGCCAACGTGTAACCCACTCACTTACAATCTATTTTTTATTTGATTCAGATTAACTTGACTCGACTTGTTTGCCCGGTGGACATGTATTCTATTGAATTTAGGTGTTGTGTTGAAGTTACAAAGTATAAATTTTTTTATGAATGCCTTTTTTTTTTTGTATTTTTTCTCAAATAACAAATAGGCAAAATGAATTTGAGCTGAATCTCCCGTGGGTCATCAGTAATTATCCATTTTCTCAATTGGATAGGGGTTGATATTAATATATTATTATGACATTAAGAAAAAAAATTGGAAATTTGTAAAAAGGCAGAAAAGACTAAACTAGAGGCAAAAGAATGGTCCACGTGGTTGGAGGCAAAATTGGAATGCGGATGGAGGTCTTGTTCCCATTGGTCCGAAATCTATCCACGACAGGTATACTAGATTTCCTCTCCAGATTTCATGATCCTACATGGCTCCTTCAAAACCTTCTTTTTAGATTCTCTCCCACAGACTCAAGACTCATAGTTGATAAAACCAGCCTCCCAGTTTATCCATTTTCTGCTAGAGAAGCTTTTAAGCACATACCTATCTATCTACTTTCTCTCATCACCAACCAATCTTAGAGAGATGGCTACTACCTCTGGTGCAGTTCTAAATGGGTTGGGATCTTCTTTCTTGCGTGGAGGGAACAGAAGCCAGACATTGTTGTCTGCAGCTGGTGTTGGAGCCAGAGCTACTGGACCTAAAAGGTTCATTGTGGTGGCTGCTGCTCAACCAAAGAAGTCTTGGATCCCTGGTGTTAAAGGTGGTGGCAACTTTCTTGACCCCGAGTGGCTTGATGGCTCGTAAGTTATCAATTCTCAGCTGATAAATCTTGTAAAATATTTATATAGATGTTATATTACATTGGCAAAACTATTACACACAATTCTTCTATGATCACACCATTTGTCACGACTTATTGAATTGTCTGTTGACTATGTGTGGTGGATAATTATTTTCACATGGACTCGAATTTTTTCTCCATCACTCACAGTCGACCATGTCATACTTCTGGCCATTGTGACACAGCTAGACGTTCTCTATTACACATGGTCTCACTCAACATATTGAATTGCAGGCTCCCAGGTGACTATGGTTTTGATCCACTGGGACTAGGCAAGGACCCAGCATTCCTGAAATGGTACAGAGAAGCCGAGCTTATCCACGGCAGGTGGGCAATGACTGCAGTGGTTGGGATCTTTGTAGGCCAGGCATGGAGTGGTATCCCATGGTTTGAGGCTGGAGCTGACCCTGGTGCAATTGCTCCCTTCTCTTTTGGCTCTCTTCTAGGCACCCAGCTCATCCTCATGGGCTGGGTTGAGAGCAAGAGATGGGTGGACTTCTTCAACCCAGACTCACAGTCTGTGGAATGGGCTACACCATGGTCGAGGACGGCTGAGAACTTTGCCAACGCAACCGGGGATCAGGGTTACCCTGGTGGCAAATTCTTTGATCCCTTGGGTTTTGCTGGCACTCTCAAGGATGGTGTTTACATTCCGGATTTTGAGAAGTTAGAGAGACTGAAGTTAGCTGAGATCAAGCACGCTAGGCTTGCCATGGTTGCAATGCTAATTTTCTACTTTGAGGCTGGACAAGGGAAGACTCCTCTTGGTGCTCTAGGCTTGTAAACCCAAAAACCGAAAAAAGGGTTTCAAACTTGGAATGTAGATAATTGAATTAGAGACAATAGATTCAAGACCCTTGGTTTATTGTTCTCTGAGTTCCTCCATCAAGCTTCGAATTCTGAATACTTTCTCTTCTTGGATTAATTATGTGTGTTTGTAAGATAAATGAATGTTGCTAGTTTATTATTACTATAATCCCCTATCTTGTTTGTAATTTTGTTAGGGAAGGGACTCTCTAAATGGAACGAAAATTGGATTTTACCAAAAATTGATCTTGAATCTATTGAATTTCAGAGTCTGTTTTATTTGGTGTAAATGCAAGTGTAGCCGTGGATGCATGGGACTATGGGAGCCACAATGTGACATTTGTAGTCCCAAACTCCTTAAGGCCACTCAAATATAATATTTATTGTCACACTCCCTTCAAACTATGGAAAAAATAATAATAACAATAACGCTATTTTTTTATATATTAAAAGTCGGAAATATATTATTAATATGACAATATTACAACACAAGTTCATAAAACACAGCCGGCATAAACTGATCTGGCAAATCCCCCATCCAGATACCAACATCCAAAGGGTACTCAAAATAAGATACCAGTTGAGAAGCCACATTATGTGAAGTGCAATTGAAACAGACACACACACGAAATTAAAAATAACTTCTTAAAGGATTTGAAGTTAAATGGATTGCATATTAAAGACCCCCATTCTAATTGTTGAGGTTGTGAGGCAGCCACAACTTTGGGGATCACTACTTGAGAGGGAACAAATTTAGGAACAAGTTGTTGTGTGGATAGGGAAGGATCCTGGGAATCAACTCCCAGCATCTGCATGGTGACATTAGAGAATGACATTTGTTCTGAAGAATCTGGAGTGATCCCCAACTTATCAGGAAGAAAGAATTTGAGAGGGTAGCTGCAGAGATACACTCCACATGTAAACCATCCTGAGTATTAACGGATCATGCCATATCAGGATGGCAATTAGAATTGTCTCCATATTCCATGGGTTCCAAGAAATTGACTCATTCATGTTCTGGATCAATACCGGAATACCACTTTTTTCGGGCTATGAATTATCAGTCAGCCAGTCACTATAGAACCTTCATCAAGCACAATAGATTAAGTGCTCACCATGACCAATTATGTCTCACACGAGTACTGTTGACTAGATTTTGAAAAGAACAGGATAACATAGAAAGAGGATAAAGATAAATGGAAAAAGAACTAGGACAAGTAGCATATGGTTTACATAGAACAACACTAAGAGAGAATGTTTTTTAATGTAATATTTGCATGAGGAAATAACATAGAGGAGGGAAAAGAAATACCAAAAAGGTAAATGTTACGGAAAGAAATAATAAAAAAAAACTAAGAGGGTTGGTGAAGAAATGATATAATTGAACATACTGCAATAAGACCAGCCTGCTAATATTTTTTTTTTCCGAGAAAGAGAACGAATTAATTGAACGCACAAGAATAAAGATTACCATTAACTGAGTACAGAAACCAAAAATTAAGAGAGATCACAGACTATGATATGAATATCACATAGCAGACTGACACACAGGAAAACAAGAAACAAATTAAAAAGTCGACAAAACTGTGGGAAACAGAAACAAGGAACAATGGTATAGAAACTAACCCAAAGATCAACTACTAGAAGCCTGAGAAAACAAAACAAATAAAGGAAGATTGAAAATGATACGAAAATCTTTACTGGCAAGAGGAACTAAAAGGAAAAGACCTTGGAGAAGAGGGAGAAAGACCCTGAACAAGGGTATGGGGTAATAACACTCTCCATTAGGTTAATATAAACACAACAAATAAATTCCTGTCCGACTTTCATAACAGAATTTTCAAATTTTAAATAGAGATTGATACCTACCTATGAATGAAATGACATTCCCCTTAAGGTTTTCATTTAAAAAAATAAAAAAATAAACAAAAAGTTATGAAAGTAATGTTGTGAGAAGGTATAGACATATATATTGTATTTATACAAATATCAAGAAAAGGATGTCATCTAATCCATAGTTTGGGGGGAGTGAAGAGTGTTATTTCATAAAAAGTCAAGGGATGTTAGTATAATTTACCCTAATTTTTAAATACAACTTTTCTAATAAGATCAATATCTGAAAACTGCCAAACCAAAAATGAGCAGGGTGGGGAAGGATTACAGGAGAAAAAAAACGGGGATAGGGAGAGATGGAACCACACCGACTCTCCTACCAGATTCTAAGTTTCCCTACTGTAAGAGATCATTTGGTGGAAGTAGGAAACAGTCAGTACTCAGTAGCATCCTTCAAATAATTGTTTCCATTTCAATTATGAAAGGTCACTGACTAGTGTGCTTTTTGTATACTCTCGCCGACTCCATACTATCTAAATATTCTTTTACAGTTAATTAAGATAAGAAGAGTTGCAACATCTTTTTTTGATAAGTGAGATGCAACATGTGCTAGAAATAATTTAGAGAAAAACAAGTTTTGATTCAACAATAGAAACCCTATAAATTAGCAAGAATAGAAAGTAAAAAGAGTTTAGAAAGATCTCACAAGGCTATAGAATCATGTGAATAGTGTTGTCCTTAAAGATTGACCCGTGCCACCCAAATCAAAGGAGAGAGCAAATGGGTATGAGAAGCCCAATTCCATAGTAGCCCCTACCATCTTAAAATATCTCTTAAGGTAACCAATGGATTATAAACGCTAGAGAAGTCCCACTTCTAACCAATGTGGGACAAACAATAATAGACAAAGTGTTTGGAACACAGACCCGCACCACCAACATGTTCATGTTAAAGATATCAAACTCAAACCCAGAAAATCTTTAAAATACAGTTCTCATTGTATTCAGACATGCAAGATAAATGATGACATATTTTAATAAATAACAACCTTTTTCATCGTCTTTGCTAGGTAAGAGCCCAATCTTACCCCCTTGATCAATTTAACCAAAATTGGGGGTATTAAAAATAATACAAACCTAAGGATTATTACGAAGTTGTAAGTTTGTGAACTATGATGGACTTGCCAGCGAAACTAATATTCTCATAAGTACGATCAAGTTACATTGAAACACTAAATGTTTTGTTTAAGGGAACAAGTAAAATCAACCTGAACAATTGGTGAAAAAACGGCACAAATTATTCACTGCCTGTAGCCATCAAAAACTCGCCCTCGCATACGACCTCACCTCCAACATATGCCTTCCCTTCCATCTTTGCAATTCCAAAGCGTTTCTGCAACTTGATAAGTGTCATTCTCATAACTAGGGTGTCACCGGCAACCACCGGTTTCCGGAATCGCACTTTGTCAATACCAGCAAAGAAGAAATTTTCACGGGAACCTCCAACTTCTGGTTGCAACATAACCAAGCCACCAACCTGTGCCATTGCCTAAATCCAAGAAACATTGCCATTAGTCGCTAATTATCTGATTTACTGACGCTAAAACCAAATAATGGAGACAGCTTTTACTAAATATTGATTCTAACATGAAAGGATGCATAAGATATGTACTTCTAGTCTAGAATAGATGATGGCAATGCTAACTGTTTGTCTAATAAGAGACTAAGAGGATGAAGAAATCATCTTCTTGTGCTTTTTCATGACAAAATATTGATAAAATAAAGGTAAAACATCAGATCTCCGCCCATTGAATCTCCCTATTTCTTCCAAATTTTATTTAGATGTGAGACATGTAGCATTTTAAAACCGAATAAATATCACGTGTCTCACATCCGGCTAAAAATGGGAGAGAATTGGAGGATTCAATGGAAGGGGATCCTTGAAAATAACAATGTATATATAAGACTTTATAGATTAATATAGTCAATGAAACAAGAAAGAAATAAAGAGGAGACACAAACATGACACGATTTATGACTAAAAGTACCTCACACTTTGAATTTCCAATGATGTTGTAGCAAAAGTATCTTTTGAACAGTTTCAACACTAGTCATAAAGTTAAACATACATAAGTCTTCATCTACAGGAGTATGGATTACTCACAGCTCCAAAATAAGAATCATTATATCTCCAATCAGACTCAATTGATCTCTAATATTCAACTCTGGTGTAACATCATAATTCATCTTAATTACTTGCGAAATGAGACCGAGTGTGTGTTATAAAAATGACTCTAAACAAATAATAACCACCATCAGAGACTAGGTAATTAAAAGTTCTAATATTAGGAATAAAAATGAATTTCATGAAAACAGAAATGAATCTTTTGTTTGATCTTGTTGCTCTATAGGCAGCTTAACATAAAAAAAGAAAGAAAGAAAAAAAAAAGAGCTTTATCAAAAGAAAAATCTAATGAAATAAAATAAACTGATAAATTACTGAAGTCAAAATATAACCAAATTCATCCCTTCATGTGCTGAAGGTTCTCCCTCCCTTAACCTGTGGTTTTAGGGAATGGACAGCCCTCTAATCTGTGGACTGGCTATTTTAGAGTGAATTTTTGCAGAATCCACGATTTTGACCAAGACAAACCATCAATGGTGGATTTATCTTTTCTACAATAAAACTAGACTCTGTAGACACTAGGGTATGAACCAAAAGACACATAACACATGTCCTTAACCCATCAGCCACTGACCAAGACTTCTATGCATATAATACGCTGCGAACTTTACTTATTTGTTCCTGATCACATAAACCATACCTTATACTGTTTATACTTAAGAAATTGGACATGCTATAAACCATAGAATTCTTTAAAAGTTTCTACTTTGGCTCCTAGACTCCTAGTATCCCAGTCAATTTTACTAATTTGTATCACAGGAGAAAATGGAACCACATGTAAATTCTTGTAACTATTAATAAACTTTTGATTCTTTCATTCTTAATTTTTAAACTTCAAAAATTTGGAACCTTTATCACAAAAATCAATTATCTTTCAAGATTCATATGCTTTTCACATCATTTTATGGTTAACCCATCAATGGGCTCACTATCAGCATTTCTACAGTGTCAAGGGTAAGAAATTTCTCCCATTTTAAGTCAATATATTATATATTACAAAATTACAAAGTACAAATCAAATTCTGAAAACAACCAGGAAGAGAGCATTCTACATACACTCGAATACAGCTGTTCAACCTAGTTGTAAATTCAAAATGGCTCTTTAAAAACTGAGGCAATGCATTAAGAACTACAAATCTACAATAATACTAAAAATAGATGTCATGCTTTCTAGGTAAGATACATTTGAGGGGACGCCCAGAGGAAACTAAAAGGCCTATAAAACCAATGGTCGAACAAAAAGTGAGACTGAAAAATCTATCCAGTTTTAATCCTTGTATAACAGTGCAGCTATGGAGACCTAAATGCTCTTATGCTCCTCACATTTGCATATGCCTGTATATCAGTGATGCAGAGCACCCAAGAAGTGATCCAAGGCACAGAGGTGGACCAATTAATCACGATCAGCCACTAGCCACCACTAGTTGTTCTCTATTTTATCGTAGTCTTTGTCAGTGTCCTTGCCTGGTCATCTTTTTTTTGTTATTTTGTCAAACTAGTATTGTTATAATCCTGTTCTTTTGAAAATTCATGTGAATAGCATGTTACTTTTAATGAGCTTAGATCGCTAAGATTAGAAAGGTGTATGAATAATAAAGGCTAGTCTAAGAATCTTTGCAACAAGTTTTAGCAAAGTTATTATCCAAAGCCAGACCTGCTGTCTTATTGAATTCACTTGAACCTAGACTTAGGTTTGAACTTCAGTTCCTGGGGTGCATTCTTGCTAATTTCAATTGCTTTATTTCTGGATCTTCTTCTTCATGCCTACTTTTAATGTGTATATAAGCTAGAAAGGTGGTGCCCTTATCTCAAGTCTGTACCAGAGCAGATTTAAGCTTTTTTCCTGCTGCATAAGTTAGGTACCTCTGTAAAAGAGGTATGACAATCAATATAAAAGAAAATGAAAGAAGAAAGAAAATATGACAGCCCAAAATCTGTCAGCACATGACTTCAATGTTTAAAATAAAATTCCAACTAAGTCCCTACAGCTCCAGTTCCAGAAATTAAATAATTAGATTTTCCCAATTAGCAATCAATTCCATTCAAAATTTTCCATTAATCAGTTTCACAATTTTTATTGACGTGGCTTTGAAGAAGGATTCTTTTGATAGACAACATAGACATTGGTAATGAATTTAACCTAAATTACTTTAATTGTTTCACCCCAATTTTTTATGAAACAATATGATACTTTCAAACTCCTTAACAATTAATTTGGCTTACTAAAGCTTGGTTACAATATCCGTACTAAACATTGGGTCCCATTTTTATTTTTCAATGACATAAATGTCTTTCTCTGTGAACACTGTTAGGTCAAGGAGCTTGAGCAGTAATCCAAAATGTTGGCAGAGTAAGCTTCTAGAGCCCTTTAGAAAAGGCCAAGTCCAGAAAGTAAAAACTCAGCCAAGAGAAAGTTCATGGATTCCATGAAATGGACGATGTCGAGGACCAAATTAAGATACATGGAATCTTATTCCTTTATGTTTGATGTGGACTATATGGAGGGAACGAAATCGATGTACTTTTGAAGATGTGGAGTGCACGTCATCTCTATTGCAAGCATCCTTCATTAGTTTTGTTTATGAGTGGTCTTTTGCATATGGCCTTACTGATAGTAACTCTATTCTCCCCTTTCATAGAATCAATTCATGTATAGATATTTCTCTAATTGTAATTTTTTAGGCTACTTTGTGCTTATCATCACTAAGTAGTCCCATTTCCATAATATTATTTTTTCCCATCAAAAATAGATTCCATAAAATGCATTTTGCTCCTTTGACACAATTACCCATTGAAGTACTATTGGTAAACTAAATCTGTCATAGACACCTCAACTTACTCTAGTCATTGTGAGAACCTGTGCTAGTCCAAGTAAAACGCTTAAAATCATTAACACCACTCTCTATATATGTAATCTCGGAAATGGTAATGTAAAATGGATCAACCAGCATACTGAAGAAAGACAATTAATTAGCTTGCTAAGCTCATCAGTAAATTAATACCAAGAGGCATCTTCTTAGATCACACAACTTATTAATATATTCAATAATTATTCAAAGTTTACCTCAGTTTAGATTCAAGATTTATTTCCTTTGGGAAACAAGCATCGCTTTCTTAGGCACTGCATTTCCAGCTCTAAGAGAAAACTTCAATGAGGCAGGTCTTTAATGCTTTATTACTATCCCAGTTTTCTTAAAACCATTAATTTTCTGTGGCATTTCACAAGCACCCATAATTTTGCCAACATTCACTAAGTAGCACTTTGCTACTCTACACCCCCTGAAAGCAACATGAAATCCACTTGAATATAACAAAACTCTGTGTGAACTTCTAATCTATCCCTTTCTGTGGAGGGGGAGGAGGCAGCTTAACTAGAAAAGTTTATCTAACTATATAACTTCAAATCCCAAAGGATCCTTGTTGAACTTTTAATAATGGAAAGCATTATCAACGTCAAGCTCATGAACTAACCAAAATAGGTTTGACTCCAAACCGCAAAAAAAAAAAGTGTGTGTGCAATGTGTGTGTGTGTATGTATGTATGTATCTTAATTAATTAAATATTTGATGTAACATTAGCAGAAAACATTAGCATTCACAGAATCATCAACTTTTTTGCAGTGGGAAGAGCTGAACCAAAGATGTACTCATCACCAACCTTAATCACTTGATGGAATAATCAACACTCAAAAGGAACCAAAAAATTGCACTTTACTTGGAGACAATTTATGTACTCTGGATGGTATGTGGAAACAAACAAACGAACTTCTCAGTCTTAATAAGTGATCTATTCTCATATTCTAGATATTTTTTAATGCTCAAAGCTCATATAATATAAAGAAATGTATACTTAAATTGTTCATAAAAAATAAATAAAAAAAGAAGAAAAAGAAAATGAAATATAAGCTTTAATTCCTTGTGAAATGGTATCAACAGACCACAAAGTATTTATAATAATGACCAAGAGAAATTTCGTTCTAAGGTCATTTGCTAGGTCTAGCTCAAAAAGTAAAGTACAATGAGTACAAAGGCAGAATATCCAATAAGTAGATATGGCGTAAAAGTTGCTACATTGAAAATAATTGCTGCAGACCCCCACCATAGAAGTGATAGAACAATATCGCTCTAGTACCTGGTTAAGCAATTAAGAATACTTTCTATTGGGACAAAATAAACAATCCATAAATTTATCTAAAAGAACTTTATTTTTAAGGATTTTGAACTTCAACTGCCCAACTGAAATGGCTCCCATGGGTTCAACCTTCTCTTTAAAATTCTTTAAAGAACAACAATCATCTTTTTAACACATGATGCACTTAAAAGTATGAAACATTCAACATCATTTAATATGTCTCAATTTCAACAATCATGTACAAACAAGTGCAACGTTTTAACAATATTCTAGTTGGATGATCAGTTAAAACCAGTAAATTTCTATCAACCAATTCAAGAACAAATCACTGCTTGGCTCAATTACCAAACTTCAAATCTAATCTGAATTATTGAATTGTAATTCAGACACTAACAATTAATTTAAGCACATGGTGTGAAATTGCCTGACGTTTTCCCATAAAGCATCAAGCAGTTACTCCAAAGGGTACTGTAGGACCACATTCCACCATTGACTGAATCGATTTGGGCATTACACTTGCTCATAACACTGTCAATGCAAATTCCTCCAGAAGTTCACATGCAAAAATGACCATAACACCAACTGGCTATAGCAAATGGACCAACGACAACTCCTGACTGAAAAGTTGCCCTGAAGACTGAGGGTCTTGATACCCATATGTCCATAGCTTTGAAAGCTTAACATAGGTTGGTCAAACACGAAGTTCAATCAAGGGTCATTAGGAACAAATAAAAATCTTCTCAACCGTTTTACAACTTCATCATGAACATAGAACACATTGTAACACTTAAACTCTCAATTTAAATGCACAATCTTTCCATTGCACGATAGCATGATTGTTAAAACGTATTAATATTTAGAAATTCATAAACAAACCCTCTAACATAAACAAAGGAATTTAGAAAAAAGGGAAAGGAACAAAAAGGAGGAACGAAAGTGTGCTTTTCTATTTTTTACTTATCAAAAAGAAAGTGTGAAACAAGCAAATACCTCAACCATGAGAACTCCAGGCATTATCGGTCTTTCAGGAAAATGACCAGGAAAGAAGTTGTCGTTAATTGTGACATTCTTGATAGCAACAGCTGAAACTCCAGGATTGTGTTCAATTACTCTATCCACTAGAAGAAATGGGAACCTAACAAAACCCAAAAACAAAAAGAAAGTAAAAACGTTGAAAATTACTTACAAAAACTTAAAACAACAGCTAGACTTCTTTTGTCTCCTCCTAAAGGAAGCTAACTATGTTTCATTGTTTGGCAATTCAAAAACAACAAAAAAGAACACCTCAATATATGTATTGCAATTTGCAACGTGGGATTTCCTCAATCAGTTTTTTGAAGTGCACAGAACAGAGAATTTTAGAAAAATGATACAGAAAAGCAAATTGCAAAATGGGTTTTTCTCAAACAGTGATTTACAGTGCACAGAAAAGAAAATTTTTTAAAAATGATGCAGAAAAAAAAGTGGAACTGACCGGTGAGGCAGAATTTCACGAATCTGGTTGATATCCATCACTGTAGGAAATGCAGCATATCCTGTAAAAAAAAAAAAAAAAAAATTGAAACCAACCCAATTAAGAGAAAGAGAAAGAGAAAAAGAGAGATTTTTGAAGCAAAGTACATACTTAATTCAATAGGGATGTCTTGCTTCGTATCATTTGCAGCGTCCAGAGAAGAACGGGTGGTGAAAAGGGTTGGATACGATCTGAAAGCAGTACTACGAAGATTGACTTGTGATCGTGATGGAGACCAAGCAAAGGTGGATCTATGAGGAGGAGGAGGAGGAGGAGGAGAAGGAGATGAGAGAAGTGAATTGGAGATAGCTGAGGCTGCCATTGCCAGTGCCATTGGTTTTGACGCTTTGTTGAGAAAATGCTAGCGACTGTGTGCGGGAGAATGTGTTACGGTTTGTTATTATTATTTGCATTCTTCTTCTTCTTATGTAAGTTAAGAAAACGGTTGGACAAGGCGAGAGTTAGGAGGTAAAGTGGTTTGACGCTGGTCGATTGTAGTTGGGAGAGTTTTGACAACTGAGTACCAAACCAAAAGGAACGGAGATTTCAATGTTTGTGTTCATGGTGGATGTTCTACATCTCATGGTTCCACAAGTTCCTCACACATGGTTATGGACCTTATGGTTAGAAATTGAATGAATGTTCTAAATGGCCTTTGACAACACCGGTACTAATTCGTCTCATTCAACTCAATTTAATGTATCGAGTGGACGAAGTGCTTGATTACTAGACTCTCGCTCTAAGGTCTTTGTAAATATGACTCACCCAATCAAATTGAACTATATATATAAGATTAACTTGAGTCCTGTAAAGTAGAAGTTACATGATTAGGATATAAAATGGGTGTAAAAATGCTTAAAATTATACTTTACCACTTTAAACTATACCCCACGTTATATTTTGTACTCAAAACTTTTCAAATGTACTTTTTGCATCCTAATCTATGACCTTTGTTACAGTTTGTATAATAATATTAAGTTTGCTGTTAACTTAAATGAAAAAATATGATATCACGTGAAAAGACTTAATTGCCTCTCTTCTCAATGCTTTAAAAACAAAAGATAAATTACACTTTACTACCTAAAGTATACTTCTTATTACACTTTACACCCTAAACTTTGAATTTTCATCCAAGTTAACAGCAAACTTAACAATAGAGTACAAAGTGTAATAAGAGTCATAGTTTATAGTGCAAAATATGCATTCAAAAAATTTAGAGTACAAAGTATAACATAAGATATAGTTTAAGGTGGTAAAGTGTAATTTCTTTCTTCTCCTCTACTTTTCTCTCAATCTCTTGTAATCTCTTTGGCATGGTTCTTAGGGTGTAGATTTTATGTGCCTTGCTCTAGAAGCAACCACCAGCATGAGCGACAAGCCAACATCTCTTTAGGTAATGATGGCATGGTTTACAATGCATACTAGCTGCATAAGTACTCATTTTTTGAGTATGTGAGATTTTTTATATTTACATATTATTTAAAGGCAAATGTTAATGAGCATTGTGCAGTGGTTGTTAAGGTTGACATAATGTGAGTTCTACTTAAAAAAAAAATTGAATAACAGGAAGAAAAAGATATAAAGCTAGCCCCACAACCTTTGTTAATATTTCTTTCTCTCTATAAAGTTGACCCCACAACTTATAAGGCTATTAAAAAATGACATAAAATTACTGTTAAAGGGCACCGTAACACAACCCTTATTTAAATAATAACAATAATAGAATTTTATCACATTTAATTTGTTAAAGACATGATTGCAACTTCACTTAATACTATAAAATACCTGTGGAAATCGGATTTAAAAAATTGAAATCTCTAGTTGTTAGGGAAATTAATTGTTAATGATTATTTGGAACACTTATATAACAATTTTTAAACATATTTAGGGTTTCAATTAGGTTAGATTTCTATTGGATCTATATTTTAGAGGTATTCTTGGAAACGGAGGAAAGAATGCAAAACCAACTTATACTTTTTTTTTTCTTTAAAAAAGTCAGTATAATCATCTAGGGATTTTTTAAAAACAATTTGGGATTTTTTTTTTTTTTTGGTAATGGAGCACCTTATGTCCTTTTTGTAAATTTTGGGGACGTGGCACGTAGGGATCCTTAATTCTAATTTGTAGCACACATAATAAGCTTTCCAAGGACGCAGAAAGCGCCCAATTCTGCAGGTTTACGGACGGTCAAACAAAACCAGAATTAGAATCATAGACTTGCACTTACCTGTGCAATTCCATTGGTCCACTGATTGTAATTGGCATCTCTGTTATTTCTCCTCTATGCAAATACCAATCTATATTTCCTGATAAGAACTTTTTTACTGGAGGGTACTTAAAATGTATTTCCAAAGTTCTATTGATTATTTATATCATAGTTCTTCTCTCTAAGTTTCTTAGTTTTGAGTAGCTATTTTATCTATTTCTCTCTTGTAATTAGTAATTACTTGTTGTATACAGGTCCAATAGAGAGGACAGAGGCTTGAGGATGTCACTGCCTTTTTCATAGTTCAGTACTTTCTTGATACCTCCTTATCTATATCATACAGCTGAGAACCTGAATAAGTTTAAGCAAAGCAGTCATCCGAATTCTATGCATCTCTGATTTGTTTGTTAGAAACTGTTCTTTTGCGCAACCTTGCATCTGTACTGCCTTTTCAATCTCATTGCCTAGTAACCAAGTTTACTCGACGAATTTGCACTTTTTGTTCTTTTCTTTTTCTTTTCCTCTATTTTTCCCTCTCCATGTGCAGCTACTAGCAGGCAGGACAACATTCAAGAGACGTTGGGATCATAATGGACATCCTCTTGCCATGACCACAGCTGATGCAGTTGCACCAAGTAGCATTCCGCCTTGGTTTTGGAGAGAAACTCTAGGAAATGGTTACATTGCAGTTAAATCTCACTGTGTTGTGAGCTTAGCTTCAAGTGGTGCTCTATGGATCAGTGGATGAGGTACCATTTTGTTAATAGTAAGCACTTTTTGTCTATGACCTGTCTAAGCTAGTGAGATCAAGGCCTCTATTAGAGATCATGAGCCTTTGGCTCATTTTATTGCCACCAAGGAGGCAATAAGATGTGCTTTCAGGTTGAGAACCAAGTGCATGTTTTGGTTCCAGGATGAGGGTCAGATAATTGGAAGTCTTGACTGGGATAAGACTTTGGGGAATTCTAAACTTCATCTTGATATTAAGTATACAATCATATGTGGTTCTCATAAAGCCCATAATAATTCTAGATATTTCTTAACAAAAAAACCACCCCCAAAAAGGAAAAAATGAAAGAAGAAATAGTTCAAAGGCAGCTTTTATTGATGGTATCAATTATCACAATTGTGAAAATTGGATCTTTCGAATCAAGTATGTTCCTATAGCTGGATAGCCTTACCTAGCATTATAACTCAATAACTTGGAAGAATCGATATAAATATTTTTCCCCCTCTTAAACAGGTTGGGATTAAGCGGAAATGTTGAACTACTAATTGCAGGATTGGCCATGAAAGGGTCTTTATGACGAGTCCAATCACATACCAGCAGTGCATACGGCATACATCTCCATATTCTTATTTCCGTAAAATGGAAGTATCATGGTAGCACATGCAAAAAACCCATCGCACAAATTCTGATCTCTACGTATGGTGGCCTGAACATCTTGCGTCTGTAAAAATGTATTTCCAATGACAACAAAGTAATTTCAATTTCATTACTAAAATCATGTTTTACTTTTACCACCAAAAACCAGGTAGCATATAGTGGCCTGAGCGTGCACAAGTATTAATTGGCATACAGTAAGCATTAAACAGAAATGTAGCACTTGAAATTCCCTGCAGCTTACATTGGATACAGACAGCTAGGCATGTTCCTAGTTGCAAAATTAGAAGGAAAATAGAACATAACGGGCAATGGCAGAGCTAGGAATTTACCTTTGGAGGGGCCGAGTAAAAAAATGAGCTAATCATTTTTTTCTTTGTATATATTATGTCAGATCGTGAGCTGTGCCATTTCACCTCAAAACTAATTAGCAAAATGGGACAGTGGCGGAGCCAGGAATTTACCTTTGGAGGGGCCGAGGAAAAAAATGAGCTAATCATTTTTTTCTTTGTATATATTATGTCGGACTATGAGCTATGTCATTCCATCTTAAAACTAATTGGTGATAAAAAAGATACATTCAAATCTTTTATGGCTTTCGACATCGCATCACGCAGACTTGTTTTTAGAGTGGTTGTAGAGAGTCAAATTGTGGTCTCCCAACATATTATATCCATACTATTTATACTAATCTAAACTAGTGTTATAAACAAAACTTACAATACAAGCCGAGTACTTTATAACTCAGTTTTTAACTTGCTTGTAAACCCATATTTTCAAATTAATTTGCAGCCTATTAAGTATAATAATTCTCTAAAAAAAATAATAATTAAGATAAAAAATGACTAAAGACTACTTAAAATTAGATAAACAATCATTGAATGCAAACAAATTAGATATACAAGAGTCTATACTTGTCAACTTCAAAAAAAAAAAATATCGGGGGGACCATGGCCCCTACAAATCCTAACATGGCTCTGCCACTGACTGAATAGAAAATACACTCTCCCTCCCCCCCCCCCCCCCCCCCCCCCCCCCTCCCTTCTTTTCCCCTTTTTTTACTCAGAAACTATGTATAAGAGTTGTGCATAATCTTGTACATTGACTGAACCCGTCAATGGTGTGTCTTCAACAATTTTCGACACAAGTAGATGGAAAAGTATCTCGGGATAAAAGTTAAGTAATGTTCTTTAAATTTCCATTCTAGGAAAAGTTAATAGTTTCATGAAAACCCGTCAATGGTGTGATATCTTCAACAAATTTCTACACAAGTAGATGGAAACAAATCTATGGATAAAACTTAAGTAGTGTTCTTTAAAGTTCCATTCTTGGAAAAGACATAGTTTTTGTTCCATTGGTCAACTATGTGCTGATATTCAAATCGAAGGAATTGTACTTGTTTTACCTGTTCAAAACTAATGTTCTGTACGTCCAATTTTTTCATGAACCATTCTTGTTCTAAAGTTCTACTTATTCTAATACCAAACACAGCTCAAATTCCCTTAACACAAAAATATTATAATGGAATTCAAAGCAGATTTACTGACATGGGGGATTACAATTAAACAAACAGAGCATGCACCTCATATTTCTTTTCTCCGTGTTTTCATCAGCCACACCACAAATGGACATTTCTTACAAAATGTGAATAAAAGATTCACAATAACCACTCAAGCGAAGAAGGAACCACAAAGAGGTAACACAGAAACAAATGGCGAGTAGCCTCTCACTACTGCGTATCCCATTCATTGCTCTCTACTGCTCATCCCACTCGTCATTCTTGTAAGATACAAGAGTATCAACCTTGTGAATCTGCATAACCCAAGCAAACGTATTAACTATAGCCAACCAGAGTTTGTCATTTCCAACCACATCAAAATTATCATCGCAGACTCACCTTGGTATCAAACGAGTGCAATTTGACCATTTGTGGATTAGCAATAAGTTTGGGGTCACTCTCAATCCAAATGAATGGGACTGCAACATCTTTTTCAGTGTAGGCCAACACATCAAAAACACCTAAAATAAAGTAGACGAAAAAAGGGGTTGATTAGAATAAACACCAACCACAATTGAAATAACTGGGGGAATGACATATGGTTCTTACAGGCTTCATCAAGGCATGGCAAGTAGGTAATGCTTGAAGCAATCTGTCGCATGATTGCTTGTATCTCTCTCATGATTTCCTTGTCACTCTTTTCCCTTGAGACACTGAAACCAGAACAGATAAAAACAATGAATTCTTACCCACATTTAGAGCAATCAGTAACTTCTGAAAAAACATACTGCTAAATAAAAGCAATAACTTAAAAAATCAAGTTTTAGTTAAATTACCCCTTCTCAACAACCTCACTATCAGTCTCAATGCTAAAGCTCCACCTCTCTAGGACCTCATTGGTGGCTTTACTCATTATTACAAGAACAATCCTTTGTAACTTCCCAGCTTCCAGCCATTCTTTACAAGAAAAACCAAATATTTCAGTCACCAACATTGTACCAACGCATCCAACATAGACTCTCAGTATGGTTGCTCAGAAATTATAAGAGAAAGAGAAAACAAAATTAATTATTAAATAAATCCAAGTTTTTCTTGTTTTTTATACTCAGAAAATGAAAAACACATAAAACCAACAAACAAATTTGCGTTCCATGACTTCTATTGATATTTTTTATACTAACCCCCAAAAGAGCCATGAAACAGTTCTTTGCCCACTAAAGTTCCATGATTCTTTGTTCTTTTTAATCTTTTTCCTAAAACATTTTCTTAGTATCCAAACAGAACAGAAAAATACTTAATACTCTTTAAGGCATAACTTACCAGAAAGTTGAGCGGTTACGTTGGCAATGAAGGACTTAACACTCTCATCCTGAGTAAGCAACATTGGAAGCCCATATTTCTTCACCTTCACAAAACTTTCTTCCGGATAAAGTCCGCGATTGTAGAGTATACTAAACATTTTTCAATGAACATTGGTTTTCAAAACCCAACAATTACATTCCAATAAAACAAAAATCACAAAGAAAAAAAAGAGTAACAAATAAATACCTGTTTGCAGCATACCCTGAAAGAGGAATTGCAAAGAAATACAAAGACTGGATCAGCCAAGATTTTCTACAAAACCCAACAAAGAAAATCGAACACTGAATTTGAAAAGTGGGTTTTTATCTAAGAGGTTTATAAGACAATTGCCGCTGAACCACGAAGGGTGATAATATCTTTAGTCACTGTTCTTGAAGCCATTATCTCTCACTTTTTTTTCCTAGTTTAAGCCAAGAAAATGAAGATTCAACCAAAGAAAGATGAAACAAACGCACAGAATATGGGATTTTTGAAATGGATGGAAAAGAAAATGGGAAAAAAAAGTTGAATTTATAGGACAATAGGGAAAAGGTTTTTGTTTGAAAAAAAAAATGCAAAAATGGTGAGAATTGCTATTTAATTCTTCAATTAAAGAGATGGGTTTTGTTCAATTACTGAAAAGGCGAAATGGGTTTGGGAAATTTATTAGCACTGTATAGTTCTGAAAAGAAATTAAAATTTAAAAAAAAAAAAAATAGGGTTTCACAATGGATTAGGGGAAAGTTGAAGAAATGGAAGGAAAAGTTATAACGGCTAGTTTTTCGTTTGGATGGGAATTTGGAAGTGGAGGCCAACTTTTAGTTTAAATTCAATACCGATTGGGTGTCCAATCCTTGTAGGCCATGTCAGCTAGTTGCTACTACAAAGAAATACATCTGGCCCAAAAGGCCCAAAACATACATTTTGGGGGCAAATTATAAATTTTTTAAGCAATTTTTTGAAAAACTTGGGAATGGTCCACCTAGCCGTGTGTGGCAGACAGGAAAATTTTCTTGTGGGAACCAAGTCAAAATATAGCAAAATTTTTTAATTCTATCTCAACAAAGTTGTGTCTTACCTGTTTCTTTTCATTGTACTAACTACTAATTAATTATACTTTTTTTATCAGACTAATTAATTATACTTGATTTTGAACTAACTTTTTTTAGTAATCTTTTTTTTTTAATGTCCATAGTTAAAGAATCACTTAATAAGTTTTGATAATCTTGAGTTTAGTATTGATATGACACAATTTTGAGATGCACTAAACACATGATACTATTATATAAGTAATATTTATTTGTTTAGGTTCACATTTTAGAGCCATTCCAAGGGTTCAACGTCTAATTTTTCAGCAGTTTGAAATAGTGTTCTGAATATTTATTATTATTATTATTATTATTATTATTATTATTATTATTATTATTATGAGTAATAAAACAGGTAATCCTTTTATTAACGTAAGTGTGAATTAGTTATGTTAACTTAAACAATGAAAAAGAAAAATGGTGGAACATCCTCCATCCACACTATATACTCATTGACATTAGTAAAATATCTGGATAAACTATGTGCAAGTTTATTACCATCTCTTTTTGTGTGAGAGTATAGTAATTTTCTAAAAGAACTAGAAATCCCAAGTGCATCAAGAATGAGTGGCTTTACTGATGCCATAGAGCTTCCTCCATCCTTCAGTGTCTGCATAATAGATAGGCAGTCACCTTCTAATACTGCTTCCTGTATTCCCACTTACTGTCCAAACTCCACTGCACGGCATGCTGCTAACGCTTCAATCTCAGTCGCATTGTAAACTTGGGGTAACAGCTGGGTAAGGGAGGCAATCACAAGACCCTAACAATCTCGGATAGCTAAGCCCACATAGTAGTTTGAATACTTGCCTCCAAATTTTGAACATTTTTTCAATTAAAATATACATCAATTATGGATGGTTTCTTCATAAATCACTCATATATTAAAAACCTCAAAATATATTGAATTTTATAAACTAGTTATACAAAGAAATTAGATAAAATAAAATAATTAAACAATTATTTATATTTATCTCAAAAACATTCTACTTTTATAATATACAAATATATAATATGCAAGATAATAATCCAACAATACAATTCGTTACTACCATATATAAATACACAACAATATATTTTTGTTTTATTAACAATACTATTAGTCTATTTATAATATAAAACCAACAAAACTACTATTTATTATAAAAAAGATAAAAATAAATAAATATATTCTACTTCATAAGAAATGCTATACAACTATTCAACTACTACTGCATTTTTAGCCCAAATCTGTTCGGCCATCTGAGCTGCTTTACACTACCGCAATGGCAAGGGGAGGGAGAGAGAGAGAGAGTACCATTGGTTGGACTAGAGTAGAGTGGAGCTGAGTGGAAGATTGGCAGACTGACATGACAATGCAAGGGATGGGGGTAGTATATATATTAATGGTTTATTTAGATTGAAAGAGTAGTAGAGTAAAATTGGCTAGAAATTAGCCTATTATCTGGCTAACTCTTCTCTACTTCCTCCTTACTCTCCATCCCTCGTCCTCCGATCCAAATAAGCCATAATTTTAAAAGTTTTAAAGAAGATTTGAGGTTTTGTTGGTATTTGGAGGGCCACGAGCTAAGTAATGGCTAGCTAGGTTTTTTTTTTTTTACCAAATTTAATTTTTTAGGTTTTATTTTACAAATTTAATGTACTTTTTATTGGATTAATTCTAAATTTTGAGAGAACTAATTCAAAATTTGAAGGTCAGGGAGATCCTGTTTATTTATTTTTATTATTGAATATAGTGAAAATCTATCTATATACATCTACAAGCCGAAGCATAACATTTATTATTGCTATCTATATACTCTTGTTGAGTCACCTCATCTGCCACATCATTATTTTTTTTCTTATTTATTTTTTACCTTTAATTTTTTGACAATATTAAATATATAAATATATTAGCTTTACAATATTAACAAATTATCATCAAATTGTTATGTTTTTCCTATTAATGTTCCTAGATGTTTCAGTAATATTTTTAAGCATTCACGAATATTTTATATTGCTCTTCATCTTCCTTATCTCATTAGTGTATTTTTAAAAAAAATTTAAGAAGATAAGTTCAATTTTGTGTTTAAAGTATTTATTTATTCATTATTCACGTGTTGGATTAGATTATGACAATATTTACACAATATTTCTTCTTCTTTTGTAAAAAAGTTTCCTTTACTTTTTTCCCCTTTGGAATTGTACTCTTGGTTTTCTACTTATTTATTTTCATATTATTAAGGAAAAAGAGTTACAATCATCACGTATATAATCAGCACTTTTGCTTGGGATCAACCACCTATTTCTATTGTCTAACTTTAGAGCCTTATTAAAAATTTGAATTTGATTATGCATTGGATATTTGGCTTGATCGTATCGCATTTAATATGTTTTACACATTTAGAAGGAGTTTGATTTTGTTGTGAGTTTTATTTTTCCCTTTCTCTTTTATTTGGAATTGTAGATTTTTTGAGTTTTATTAATTTTTGAGAAACATTTTTCGGTGTTTTGGATTGTAAGGTAGAAAAAATTGGGTTTTCGTTATTTTTCATTTTGATAGGACAAAAATTATACATATTACATTTGTGATTGCTTCTATAACAATTGAAAATATGATTACGAAATATATTACTTTTTGTTAAATTAGTCTAATTTGCAAAATATAAATTTAATGAAATCACCCTAAAAAGTTGTCATCTAAAAAAACTTATCACACGCAATGTACAGGTATACAATGAGTTCAATGGAAAGTTTAAAAAGCCAGTGTCACCCAAGTCCCTCCCTGCGGTGCTTCCACAGCCTCAGGCAGCGGTAGCTCTCCATCCAGGTACCTTACAACTTGCCTCATTGTGGGGCGTGCCTTAGGCTCATTGTTGGAACACATCAAGCCTAGTTTGAGCAACACAACAGCTTCAAGCTCATCAAACTCACCCTCCAATCTTGAATCCACAACTTCAAATATTGCTCCTAGTCTCCATTTCTCCCACACCCAATCCACCAACATGAGCTCCTCAGGCAATGCTTTAAGCTCAATAGGTCTTCTACCACATACCACTTCTAGTAACAAAGCGCCAAACGCAAAGATATCTGTGCTTTTTGTAGGCTGGCCTGTGCGTGTGA
This sequence comes from Castanopsis chinensis, assembly GCA_032878915.1. Taxonomy (NCBI): domain Eukaryota; kingdom Viridiplantae; phylum Streptophyta; class Magnoliopsida; order Fagales; family Fagaceae; genus Castanopsis; species Castanopsis chinensis. Next base: position 2,748,403 of record JAVQMG010000086.1, read on the forward strand.
GCTCAGGAGCTAGATAACCCAATGTGCCCACAACCCTTGTAGTGCTTGGATTGGTGCCACGCTCGTATAGTTTAGCAAGACCAAAGTCACTAAGCCGTGCATTTAGCTCAGAATCTAATAAAACATTCCCTGCTTTGATGTCCCTGTGAATCACAGTTTGTTCCCAATCTTCATGTAAATATAACAGCCCTGAGGCCACACCTTTGATGATATTAAACCTCTGCTGCCAGCTCAGAATTGTTTTAGGCTCATCAAATATGTACTTGTCCAAGCTTCCATTAGGCATAAAGTCATAAACAAGTAACAAATCTGCTCTTCGCCGACACCATCCAAATAATTGAACCAAATTTCTATGTCGAAGCCGTCCAATACTAGCAATCTCTGATATGAATTCTTGCAAACCCTGCTTTGATTCGTGCGAAATTCGCTTCACTGCAACTTGGGTGTTTGAATTTGACAGTGTCCCTTTATAAACTCGACCAGACCCACCATACCCAAGTAGCTCCTTGTCTCTAAAACCCCTTGTTGCTTTCTTCAGCTCCTTGTAAGAAAATCTGCGTGGACCAATATCAAGCTCCCAGGCCTCAATCACATCAGCTTTCTTGATTTTCCTGATGAGGTAAAAAGCCAAACCACTAACCAAAATTATCACCAAAGCAGCTGATACAGAAACACCAACAATTACGCCTGTGTTATTGTTTCTTCTAGACTCTGCTGGGAGTGAAGGGAGTTGATCCAAAGACAAAGATTTAGCTTCTCCATTCATCTTAAAGCTCCAACCCATGATATAGTGAGAGCTAGAGACCAAACCAGTTGAAGAAGAAAACCCAACATACATGGATTCTTGAAGAATTAGTGAGAGGTCTACGGGAAAAGACAAAAGTGTAGACCTTGGTTTAGTAGATGAAGGCGAAAGTTTCACATCTAATTGATTACTTTGAGAATCATATTCTATCCAAGCCTGAATTACCTGACCACTCTTCAAATTGAGAACTTGGTTCGAATTATTAGCACCATCAAAATAAGTAGCCGGAGCAGATTTGTTGGATACTAAGCTATTGATATCAATGCCAACATGATTGCCATTGATGTCCCCGAACTCAACGTTTTGGACTGTGTCAAATTCGACTGCAAATATGTGGTTGATGAAGTTTCCAAAATCGGTGTTGTTCACTAGACCAAGATACTGACTTGGTAGAGCCCCTGGAAACTCCTTGGTAGGGGAGATTGTGAAAGCAAGGCCATGGCCTCCAAGCTTAGCATACTCGGGGACTATAGCGAAAGCAAAAGAAGTTGAAAAGGAAAAAGCTTTGCCATCCGTGGAGTTTTTAAATTGGATTGGATTTGAGTAAAAGGCATGGCCTAGTAGTCTCTCCGTTTTGTTTGTTAGCTGAAGTACACCATTGTCTTGGATCTGTGCAGCACCGTTTAAGCTCAAGTTGTTGGCTACACCTACACCTTTAAACCCATTAAAGAAAAGCTCATCAAGCTGAGATTTTGCTGGGTTTGAGAGAAGAACAAAGAATGCCCAGAAGAAAAGCTTGAGTCTTTCAGCCATGGCTGTGAACAGATTTGAGCCGCGTGAAGTAGAGGGTGTCCAGGTGTTAAGGTATGGGCAGTAGGTGACTTAAAGGCGTGAAAATATTTGGAATTTTTTTTCTTCGGCACGTTTTGTTCCTTTCGTTGTCTGAAGAATGGAAAGAAAGAGAGACTTTGGTTACAAAGAGTAACGTTGTTGACAAATAGTGGCACAATTTGTCCACCACTCAACATTTGACGAGTTATGAGTGGACAGAGGAATGCCGTTATAATGGCACAAATTGACCCACTTTATTTTGGCACCAGCATTACTCATATACATATTGTTAGCATGACTAAATTATATAATAAAAAAAAAAAAAGTTAAAAAAAACCTCTAAATAAGCATCTATAGTATTAAAAAATTATAAATATGCAAAATCAATTAAAAAATTATAAATACACAAAATTATTGTTTCTAAATACAATTAAGATGCAATTGTTTACCAACAAAAATAAAAACAAAAAACAAAATAATGTTTTTTTTAATATTAGATTGGCTAGGATTTTTTTTTTATTTTTATTTTTGTGTTGAAGTTAGAGATATTGCTAAAAATTTTAGCTTTTTCACACTTCAAAAAACTATTTTACTTATTTTACCACCTTACTTTACAATATACCCAATCATAATTCTCAAATTCAGACCAAACTGAACCGTTTGACTTGATTAAGCATAATCCTCTCATCATTACGGTTCTTTTAACTCTAATAACCTCTCTATACGGAATAAAGTACAAAACTGCTCAAACTGTGGTTGGACTGTGCAGTTCTATGACCAGTGACCGGTTTTTGCAGTACATATGGTTCCATTTTTTTCAACAAAATAAAGCACAAAACCGCTCAAACTGCGGCCAGACCATACAGTTTTATGAACCATGGCCGGTTTTTGCGGTACATACAGTTCCATTTTTTTCAAATCTAGGACCAAATGATTTCTTAGAAAAAAAAAAAAAAAAAAAACAACCAGAGAAAAAGGAGAAAAGGAACAAGAAGACGACGAAATAGGAATGGCCCCACGAAGCAGTAACTTCTTCTTCTTTCTTCATTTTCTTCTTCTGTTGTCCCACTCCACTACTCTGTAATACTAATGACTAATCTCCTCTCTCTTTTTACTGAACACTGCTGTGTAACTTGTGTGATATGCGGTTTCTCTTTCTTCGTTTTGTATTTCCTTTTGAAGTTTCCTCAGCCCCCACCTGACTACTTTGAATTTTTGAATAAAAGATGAGATGAATGTTTCAGCCATTGGTTCTTTTCAGCTTTGTGCCCAACGTGCTGTGACGTAACGTGCCACAAGTTCTTAAATTATAATGTTTCAACTACAAGTTCTTTTCAGCCATTACTTCCTTTTGAATTAAAGATGTTACGTGTGAGTGTAACATCTTATTCTATTTTTTTTTTTTTGATGGGAAACATGTAACTTTATTAAGGTGAAGAGAAATACATAGCATCTTGAATCACCATAGACTCAATAATGGGTGGATTTTCCTCTATCCAAGTTACAAAATTGTCAATTCCTTTGGCATATTTTGCCAGAGTATGAGCTGGTTTGTTGCCGTTTCGAAGTACATGGAGAAAGCGAGTGGATCTGAAGGAGTGCAGCTTATGTTGAATGCCGACGATGAGATTCGCAATAGCTATTGGAGGAGTGCTTGTTCCACTGAGTGCATCAAAAACTATCCGTGAGTCCGTCTCGAAGATTACGTCCCTAATCCCCATATCCCATGCAAAAGAAACAGCTTCGTCCATTGCCTTTCCCTCTGCTTCTAACGGGCCTAGCGGTAATGGGAGGTGTTTGCTCATGGCAGCAATCACCGAACCCTCATGGTCCCGAATTATAGCACCCACCCCCACAGAGTTGAGTTGGTTAAAGACAGCGGCGTTCACATTTAGCTTGTACCATGGTGGGGATGGTGGGACCCAGCGAACATCCATGGCCTCCCTGTGCTGTAGTGGGCGATGATGTGTAAGCTGGAACTCATTGAGAATGCCACGTGCGTTGTGGAGAATCTGGCTTCCGGTTTGTCTTGGCTGGCCCACACGCACTTTGTTTCTATTAAACCACATGCACCACGTAATGGTAATAATGAGTTCAAGGAGGTCATTTCCAACATGCTGATGGTAAATAAGGTACCATAACCAATCCATGAAATTCTGAAAGTGGACCCCTTGCTTATCAAAACCAATGCCTGAGGTATCCCAAAGTTCAGTTGCTTTTGTGCACTCCCAAAACAAGTGAATAGCTGTCTCCGAGGCCAACCCACAAGCTTCACAGGTGGACTCCTCAATCACACGTCGGTGACAGAGGTTCGCCTTTGTCGGGAGGACATTACGGCATGCTCGCCAAGCAAAGGTTTTGATTTTATTTGGAGCATGCAAACTCCAAATTTTCTTCCAAAAAGCACTATGATCACGACTAGTAGAGGGGGACTTCGTGGTGCTCGATGAGTGCAGAGATAAGGCAAGTTTATATGCACTGTTCACAGTGAAAATTCCTTTTGGCGTGTAAGCCCAGACCAGCCGATCTACAGTCCGAGAATTACTGATAGGAATGCTGAGGATTTTGTTGGCATCATGTGGGAGGAAGGCTTCCCTGATTAGGCCGTGCTTCCATTCACCCAACGTGCCATCAATAAGATCGCTTACAGTGGCACTTTCGGGCAAGACGATGCATGGTGGGGAAGAGACCTTGAAGGTGGTCGGATGAGGCAGCCACCTATCCTTCCAAACGTTGATGGACACTCCATTGCCTACCTGCCATCTACAGCCCTCCTTAACAACGTTCTGTGCTGCCATAATGCTACGCCATGCATACGATGGCTTTGGTCCGAGTTCAGCATGGAGAAAATCGCAATTTGGAAAATAACGTGCCTTGAAGACCCGATGCAAGAGGGAGTGCGTGTTCGTTTGCAAGCGCCAACCCTGTTTAGCTAAAAGTGCCAAGTTAAAGGCTGAGAGATCACGGAAGCCAAGGCCACCATCCTGTTTTGGAATGCAGATTTTATCCCAGCTGAGCCATGCCATCTTGTTTCTTCCATTGGATTGTCCCCACCAAAACCGACGAACCATACTAGTCAAGTCATCACAGAGTGTGTCAGGGAGTTTGAATACACTCATAGTGTAAGTAGGTATAGCTTGTGCCACTGCTTTAATAAGAATTTCCTTTCCCGCTTGAGAAAGCATTTTTTCCTTCCAACCCGATAGTTTCTTGTCAAGCCTTTCCTTGAGTGCATGGAAAGTGTTCACCTTAGATCGACCAACAAGGGATGGGAGGCCAAGGTAAGTCTCGTGCTGCTTGATTACCTCTGCTCCAAACATAGTCTTGATGTCCTCCTGTATTGCATGTGGTGTATTCGAACTAAAAAAGAGAGAAGTTTTCTCCCTATTCAGTTGATGTCCTGAAGCAAGTTCATAGGTTTCAAGGATATGCGCAAGGTGGCTGCATTCTTCCAAGGTTGCTTGACAGAAGATGATACTATCATCAGCGAAGAAGAGGTGTGAGATACGCGGTCCTCGTGGGCAGGCAGCGACTCCTTTAAGAGAACCAGAGCTAATGGCTTTTCCTAGTAGAGCTGAAAGTCCCTCTGCACAAAACAAGAACAAGAAGGGAGATAAAGGGTCCCCTTGCCGCAAACCCCTTGTAGGGGTGATGTGGCCTCTGGGTGTGCCGTTAATTTTTATAGAGTAGGTAACAGATGTAACACATTGCATCATGAGCTTAACCCACTTACTATGGAATCCCATTTTATGCATAATTTTTTCTAGGAAACCCCACTCAACCCTATCAAAGGCCTTGCTTAAATCAAGCTTCAAAGCCATTTCTCCTACCCGGCCAAATCTCTTTTGTTTTAGGTGATGCATTATTTCGAAGGCAACCAGGACGTTGTCAGTGATAAGACGGTCCGACATAAAGGCACATTGATTTTCTCCAATGATTTGGGGGAGGAAACGTTTTATGCGGTTGGCAAGGACTTTAGAGGCAAGTCTAGAGATGACATTGGTCAAACTGATGGGCCGGTATTGAGTAATCTTGGTAGGGTTTCTTACTTTTGGGATGAGGGTGATGTGTGTCTCATTAAATTTTGGAGGGATGATGCCAACATTTAAAAAGTCGAGAATAGCAGTTGTAACACACTCACCAAATAAAGACCAAAAATGCTGGTAGAAAAGAGGAGGCATACCGTCAGGGCCGGGCGACTTCTTTGGATGCATTTGTTTTAGAGCTCTATGGACTTCAACTGCTTGAAAAGGCTGGTTAAGGAGTCGTTCATTTCGTCAGTGACTACTGGATGGACAGCTTCAACTATGGCCGAGATATCTGTGGGTCCATTTGAAGTGAAGATGTTGGAGAAGTAGTCCAGGATAATGCCTTCCATAACTTGGTCGTCCTCTTGCCAAACCCCATTGGAGTCAGAGATGCCCTTAATATAATTTCGGTCCCTTCGGTTTGAGGCTTTTTGGTGGAAGAAAGTGGTATTACGGTCACCATCAGTGATCCACTGGGCTCTTGAACGTTGGTGCCACATTGTGTTTTCAGCATCCAGCCAACAGTTTAGAGCAGAACGAACTTCTTGAATCTCTACTGCGTTCTGGGTGACGTTCAATTCAAGGCATTGTAGCTTCTTTTCCAACCTAGAAATTTCTCTTCCTACATGGCCAAATTCAAGCTTGTTCCAGGTTGTCAACCTTTCACGACAACTGTCAAGGCAGTTTGTGATTTGTGCACCGTCAGGTTTGAGGAGGCCATCTAGCCATGCTTCTTGGACAACCTCAGTACAGCGATGGTCACGCAGCCACATTGCTTCAAAACGGAATAGTCGGCCAGGAGGACGTGGTCTGGCTGTGAAAGGAAGAAAACGGACAGAGAGCAGAGAGTGATCCGAAGAAGACATTGAGATATGGTGAACAGTAGTGCCAGGGAAGAGAGAGCACCAATCAGCAGTAGCTAGTGCGCGGTCTAATCTAATATGCGTTCGTCCCTCCGTAGGATGGTTTCTGTACCAGGTAAAAGGAGACCCGATATAGCCCAGATCAAGAAAACGGCAATGGTGGATGACTGTACGAAAGCGGTCCATCTGTCGGGCTGGTCTTAAGGCACCTCCAAGTTTCTCTGAGCGTTTAACGATTTCATTGTAGTCTCCCACACAAAGCCAAGGAAGAGTGTTAGATCGGCCCAGCGATTCTAGTAGGGTCCAAGTTTCTTCACGTTTGCTTGTGTCAGGTTGTCCATAGAAGCCCGTAAGCCTCCATGTCAAACCTGTAGTTTCACACACAACATGGGCATCAATAAACCAATGAGAGAAGTTTTTTACGTATACCTTAGCATCAGGTTTCCAAAGGAGTGCAAGACCGCCACTTGAGCCTTCAGAGGAGACAGCAATGCCCTGGTTATAAGTCCAGCCTTGTTTCTTTGCATTCAACTAGTCGGTGGTGAGTTTTGTCTCCATGAGGAAGACACAAATGGGAGCTTCTTTATTCCATGCTCGTTTAAGAGCATTAACTGTCCGGGGGTTCCCAAGCCCCCGGCAGTTCCAACTGAGGATACTCATCGTGTCCGGCGGTGCTGCGTAGCAGCCACCGCCGATCCCAGGTTTTCTGCCAAAAGTTTGCCGAGGGCTTTTGTCTCCACATCTAGACGTAGTTTCTTGTCTAGAGAGGTGTTGTCCAGAGTTTCTGTGTCAGAGTAGTTCTTACGTTTGAGGTCTTTTGTAGGTAAATCATGGGTTTGTGAGAGTGGAGTAATATTTGGTGGGGTTGGTGGGATAATCCTTTTCCACGTTTTTGGTTTTGGCTTATTTGTTGGTGCTGAGGTGGAGGAAAGTGAAGTTTCTGTGGTTATCATGGGGTCTGACATGTTGGGATGGTTGAGGGAATGTTTATGGGAAGTGAGTACGTGTGCATGGAGGTCTTTAAGTGGTATAAAAGATGGGAGTGAATGCGAATATGTGACGTTATTATTGTGTGTAACGTCTGGGGATGCGTTGCGTGAAGTACGTGGAGGAGAGCGTTTCAACTCTTGGTCAATCTCCGAAATATGAGCATTAAAGAGATTCGGATTTGAAAGGATATCCGATAAACCCGGGGTGTCATTATGAGGTATCGAAATTTGCGCAGTTTCCGTATCCATGTGGAAGACTAAATTTCTTGGTTCGAAATAAATCAAACAAAGTAAAATAGTTTCTCAAATACGAATTTGTATTGATGAGTGTGTGTGGTACAATTCTCTGCAATTACAAGAATTTGATCCTCTGATTCGATCTCCTTAAAAGATTTGTGATGTGGTTTTAATTTGAACACAAAGTATCCTTCAATTTGGCTGAAGGATGGATCGAAGATCTTTGAAATAGAATTACAATGAATTTCTGGCTATGAGCTTGTTAGAAATCCTTTGTTCTTCGCGTTCTTCGTGTTCTTCGTATGTTCTTCGTGTTCTTCGTGCGTTCTTCGTCTTCAAAGGTTTATGGTGGAAGCTTTTCGGGGCTTTAGAGGCTTGAATCCGTAAAGCTTTGTTGATTTGTGATTTGTCGAGGTTTCTGAAGGCTTTCGAGCTTAATTTCAGTGACCTTTAAGATCTAGGAGAGTGATTTTGATGATTTTGCTTCGAATGTTCGTCGTATTCGAAGGTTGAAGTTCTTGAAGTTCTTGGAGGCTTTGAGGCTTGATTCCAGCAGAGTTTCAATACTTTTGAATGCTTCTTTGATGCAGCTTGTGCTCTAGATAGCTTGGTGTGTCCAAATGCCTTAGGAAGGCTTCTATTTATAGGAGTTTGGAGGTAGGTGAGCGACACGTGGCGGAGTTTGATTGGTGACACATGTCACAACTTGATTGGTTTGCTTGTGTCATCGCTTACACAGCCAGATTGCTTGAGTCATCGCTTACACAGTCGGATTCGCTTGCATCATCGCTTACACGCGCCTCCATGTGATTAGCATTTTGCATGTTTTTTCCTATTCTTGTCTTAATGAAATTTAGCAAATTTTTAGTAGCAGTATATGATACTTTGTAATTAGCCATACCTGGCGGACTTGGTGGCATGACGTGTCAGCTTGTGATAGGCCGGGAATTTTCCCTCTCTACAATCCAGCGACAGAGTTGGCTTGTGAGGTGGGAGTGGTGAAGATGGTGGAGAATTTTGCGGCGGCGGAGTGGGTATGGCAACCAAGTGGGTGGGTTGTACCGATGGTGGTGGTGAAGGTGGTGGGGAATTGTGTGGTGATATAGTAGGTGGAGTATTTTGTGGCGGTGGACATGGTGGAGTGTAAAGTGGGAATGGTGTTGGGCGGGGAGCACGAGGAGGTATGGGGGGTGGATGGATTCTGCTGGACACGACTTGTGGCTTCTGAATGTTTGTCATGGTGGCACGTAGCCAGGGCCCATACTGCTGGTTGTTTGTGTGTGATGCTCCTGTCTTATCAGTCAAAAGTTGGCAGTCGCGCTCATCATGGTTCAGCAAGCCACACCCATAGCAATAGATGGGCAGTCTTTCATATTGGAAGGAGATCCATTGTGGGTCCAGGTTACCCACATTCACAAAGCGTCCTCGACAAAGGGGTTTAGATATATCAATGTTCACCCTTACCCGAATGTATCGGCCTCGACACTCACCAGTAGAGGAGACATCAACCTGTTCAAGTGATCCAAGCGTGCTCCCGATGGCCTCTGCATTTGCCCGGTTCATGCGCCGAAGCGGAAGGCCGTGGATTTGTATCCAGAAAGAAGCCATGGTGAAGGAGGCGTCGTCTATTGATTCTTCCTCCTTGGGTTTGTAAAGCCCGATTAGATATTTGTCGAAGGACCAAGGTCCCTGTGTAAGGATCTGCGATGAGTCAGCCTCACTCTCAAAGAGTAACAGCACTATGTTCGCTCCAAGGTCGCGGACTTCGAAATTCTGAACAAAGCGCCACATACTCCGGAGTGTGCGTGATAAGGCTTCTATGTTGACCTTACGTTTGGTGAAGAGTTTTGCCACTAGCGTTCTACTATTATTTTCTATCTCTGGGGTGAGGTTTACAAGTTTCTGTTCATTGGAGTTTAGGATAAGCGGGCCCATCTGCCAGTGATATCGTCCATGGTTCAGCGATAGAAAGGGGGAAGGGACGTAAGAAGAGAGGGAGGGAGTTGCTAGAAAGTTTTCCACCCAAGCGGGGAAAGGGGGGCCACCAACAAGTGGGCGCTAAGGTTTCATCAGCGAGGCTCACGAGGGAGACATCATGAGAAAAAAAGGTACTTCTTATTCTATTTGGCTAAGTATTAAGTCTAGATTTCTCTTCTCAATACTCAAAAAAAAAAAAAAAATGTTACATATATTGCCACAAGTCTTATATTATTATAATTATTATACTATTATTACTATCAAAGTTTTACTAATTAACATATAAATAAATAAGGAAGTACTTTATCTATTTTTGCTTAGGATTTGATATTTTTTTATTTATTTTGTAAAAGTTATGATATTAAAAACATATTTGAAATATTAAGTCTAGATTTCTCTTCTCAATACTCAAAAAAAAAAAAAAATGTTACATATATTGCCACAAGTCTTATATTATTATAATTATTATACTATTATTACTATCAAAGTTTTACTAATTAACATATAAATAAATAAAGAAGTACTTTATCTATTTTTGCTTAGGATTTGATATTTTTTTATTTATTTTGTAAAAGTTATGATATTAAAAACATATTTGAAATATGGAATTTTATCTTAAGTGGACTATTTTAGTTAATTTTTCTATTTATACTAATTTAGTATATTTATTTATATTTTAAATAATTATTAATTAATTATGATATCATCACGGTTGACCTTAATTAAACCTTGATCCGACTTTAAAAACCTTTGAATCTCTCATTTTTATGATTCATTGAACGTTCCGGGTTTGAAACCATTTACCCAATATCAAATTTTATATTTTTTTATTACTTCATTTAAAATAACACAAACAACTTGTTAAAATAATAAAGGAAGAGAGAGAATTTGAGTTTTTAATTGAAGGAAGAGATTTAATTTTAATAAAATATTCTATTTTATTTTTAACAACTTACTATTACTATTGTAAGGGCATGTTTTGGTTCCTAAACCCAAAAGATGAATAGATTAAGGTCTAAAAAGCCCAATACAATAAATTTGTAAAGAGTGAACTTAAAAGTTAGACTTAAATGGATCACACAACACACCCAATGAATCAAAGATAATAAGAAAGTAAAGAAAAACAAGCTTTGCGCAAAGAAAACCTTCCTCGGGAAAATTCGAGGAGAGTGGTCCTGATCTATATTTCTTTTAAACTGGGATATAATTTCAGTTCTTGTTGCTTCAGTGTTTTCTCTACAGATTTTTCTATCCTTTCTCCCTAGAGGGTCTCTTACATTATATAGCTCCCTTTATTTGATTTTGGCCCTCTATTTGTTGATCATCTAGGCTACTACTTGAGTGTTTGTCCATCATACACCTTCTCAAACCCCTTGTGAGTTGCGACAGCCAATGTAGCTTGTTCATGGGTCTTCTCCACATATATGCAGTTAGGAAGTTTGGTAGAATGCATTAAATGTGGTGACAGCTACCATTTTTTCAGTCATGTGAGGACTAATCCCTTCCTCAAAACTCTTTCTCTATAGTATAACCTTCTCTGATAACATGCCACTTATGTGGCCTTATTGCCCGAGGGTGTGACCTCCTAGGCATGATAATGGCCCCCTCAACCGTGAATATGACATGTGGTGCAATTACCTTTTTTTTTTTTTTAATTCCTATACCCCACAACTATAATAAAATATTATATCAATTTATTGTAATTACAAAAAGTTTAGTTTTAACTTCTCCAATAATATATATTTTTTGGTTCTTTGGTAGTAAAATAATTTTTTTTTGGGGCTAAAATACAATAACCATTGTGAATATTTTATTATTTTTATTGTTTTTGTTCCCCACCAGGGTCCGTTCACAAGGAATTTCAGATTGTGGTTGAAACAATTTGAAGGCAACCCACATCACTTCAGGCCATTTAAATTTAAGCCCCACCCACAAGGTTTGAAACTGAGCTAGGATAAACTTGTTTTTATAAGCATTTAAAATGCTTATTAAAAAAAAAAAAGCATTTAAAATGCTTATTAAAAAAAAAGCATTTAAATTGATTCTGCTATGGTTTACTTTGGAGCGTTGGACCAAAGTTTACCATTTTTTCATCTTTATTCTGTCGGCCATTTCCGAGCTCCGGTCAATTAATTCGTCAGATTTCTGATTAGTGAGGTCCGCCTAATATCACAAACCAGTGTGGCATCAAGATTGATTGTTGAAATACCAAATAATCTGAGACGGATGGAACTAACCATGTGCTCACTGCTTTCAACTTAGGATTTCAGCTTGGTTTTCAACCCAATCCTGCTATATTCGAAAAGCATTAGTATCCGCTATCTTTAAATTATTATATTTGATCATCTCAATAGTTATTTTATCTATTGTACCATATTATTTTAAGTTTGGCTTACCTCCAGTACCATTTTATAATAAACCCAATATTTTAACTTTTATTTCACCGTACAATACATTAAAATAATATAAAGTAGAATAAAAATAATATAAAAAGTATTTCTCACTTCTCTCTAATCTCTGTTTTCTTACTCTGCCTCATCCACCCACACCACCACCATCGTCGAGCTTCCCAGTCACAACAAATCATTCAACCACAATGAGAATCATTTTTAATTAAAAAAAACATAGTGAGCAAAGAAGAACAAAACAAGAACAGACCCTACAGGACCAACGACGACCAAACAGACCCACCACAGTGACCAACAACGACCAAACAAACCCACCACAGTGACCAACAACGACCAAACAAACCCACCATAGTGACTCACAACGGCCAAACAAGACGTGCCACAACGCCACCACCATGCCCACCACGCCAACCCAACCCAAACCAACCAATCTGAATCCAACCCAAACCCCATCGGAATCCAAGGTCTAGCCAATCGGAATCCAAAATCCAACCATTCAAATCCAAGAAATCAAAATCGAAACCCCATTAGAATTGGAATCCAACTCAAACCCCATCAGAGCCGAATGAGTAAATATTTTTAAACACACTTTATTACACACAATCGTACACACTTATTTATTTATTTAACAGTTGTGTGTTACAAGGTGTGTGTAATGCATCCAATTGTGCAAGTGAAGAAAAAGAAAAGCAAGATGTTGGGTCAATTCATGTATCATGCGACAATTGAGTTGATCGAACTGTCAACTGAAGCTTAGAGAGGTGATCATGATTTTTTATTTTGCCGAGTCTTTAGCCCGATAAATAAACCAAGTCATGATTTGTTATTTAGCCAGATAACTACCGAGCATTGCTTCAGTAAGCACATTTGCATAGCCAATTCTTTTTTTTTTTTAATAATCTTTAATTGTCTAGAAAATTAAAAATATAACATTCATTTTTGAAGTCAATTAAAATAAAAAATCTGAACACAGAATTATTTCTTGATGGAAAATTTTCAAAAAGCCAATTGACATATCACATTAGTCTATCAGCCAATTAAAAAAACTAGTTGTAAACCTGTGCAAATCCATGTGATGCATAAGAATAGATAATTATTTTGTAATTGTGATATGATGTATAATTTGTTTTCTAAAATTTGTTAAAGATAATTTGTTTTCCCTATAGAATTAAAAAATTTTCTAAAATTATTTAACATAGTTTTATCTCTACCAATTTATCATTCTATTCTTATAAAAAAAAATATCATTCTATTATTATTTCTTTTGTGTGTTTGATTGATATTTTTCCTTTACGAGGGGTTCCATATACTTCAAAATCATGTTATAATGTACTATGTTTTTCTAATTTTTTTCTATACAACTAAACTTTTTAAGTTTCAAATAAATTATTCAAAATTTTCATTCTCTTATAGGAAATTATATTGATAACCAAAACTTATAACAAATTACACTTAATATTACTCAAATAATTGATAGGAAAATTCAAATGTATAGCCAAAATTGTGTTTTGATATAAGTTAAAATTCTCACTTCTAAAATAATTAAGTATTAACTCAAACCAAAACTATAAGAGGGAAAGAGACTACTTGTAATGGGGAATTTAAAAACACAACACCAAAACATCTTAACCCAAAATAGAATTATATAGTCCATAGCCAAAATAAAAGATAATATTTTCTAGAATGTATATTACATAACAATAATACAATATTTATAAAAGAGATCATATATAAATAAGTAAACAATCAAACTTTGATGTATATTCCTAAATCGAAATAGATTGCCACCCACAGTGCATATAAAAATTAAAAGATTGTGGCAAAATGACTTTGAATCTAAAACTATCAAAACTTATATTGAACTACTAAGAATTATACTTTTGAGGTTTTGCATTCAAAACCACAGTGCATTTAAAATAATGATATTATTTTTCAAGATTTTAAATTTTTATATGTTTTTATTCTTTGTCAAATTAGTTATCTAATTAGGAATTTGCCAATATGTTTTATATTTTGGGATGTTGATATTGTATAGTAATGAAACTTTTGTATTTATTTTAATTAGATTTTCAAATGATAAAGTAGACTTTGTACTTTTTTTTTTTATTAACAATATTAAAATTTGTATAATTTTATAATTATTGAACAACTATCAATTTATTGAATTGAACTCTCTCGTGACATGAGCGATAAATTCAAAGTAATAAATTTCACGTCAAATAATTTTGCTACATGACTGACTTTGTTTTTAGAAATACACGCAAACACACGTACATATATATATATATATATATATATAGAGAGAGAGAGAGAGAGAGAGAGAGAGAGAGAGAGAGAGAGAGTATGATATAATTTTGCTACATGACTTAGTCAGTGACAAATACCTGTTAAAAAAATTAATTGACCTGTCCCAAATCCAACCCATCTCTTTCTCTCTCTCTCCTCTCCACCGAGAAGAATCCTAGTAAAGCACGTGAAACTACTTTACGAATCCCTCAATTACGCTGACTTCACCCTCCGCCGCTGTCTCTATCTCTCTCGTCTTTTTTGTGGGGAAGGCCATTCTGTTTCTGCTGCTGCATCATATCCATTTGCATAGGAAATATGTCCCCATTCAGATCTTCTCTCACAAATTACAACAATGGTAAGCCCATATTCATTCATTGTATAAGATTTTTTTTTGGATTGTTTTTGAATCTGATAAGTTTTTGCTTTCTGGGTATGATAAGGGTCATTTTGGTAAAGTCCTGAACTGAAGAACCAGGGGCTGACGACCCTGAGGCTGACGGCCTTGAGTCTAAACGACCCTAAAGGCCATAACCTGAAGCTGACGACCTTAGAGGCCATTATCCGAAGCTGACGACCCTTACTGTAGAAAACGCCACGTACGTCGCCAAGCTGACGATATGAGGCTGACGAGGTCAGACTTAGGCCCATCCACAACCTTACTTGACCAACACGCCTACACCAATGATTCTTGGACAACACGTCTAAATTAAGGAGACTCCTAGGAGGACAAGGATTTTGGAAGATACGTGAGAACCAAGAATCACTCTCCGAAAAGGAAAAGAACTTCTTGAAGGCGTAGGTCTCGGCCCAACATGACTATAAATATCCCATCACCCTCTCGAAGCAAGGTACGCACAAATAACTCAACTCTAACACTCTAGTGTTAAAAAGAAAGGTTTCTAACTTAACCTTCGGAGGGTATTTGGCCGGTACCACGCCGGTGCCCTTTCAAAGGTCTTCACTCTCTTGGTTGTGCAGGTACGTCATCGGGAGCACGTGTGGACCGTGCGACTTACTGACGATTTTATTGCATCATCAGTTGGCGCCGTCTGTGGGAAACGAAGTGGTAACGTCACGTTGTCGCTTCCCGGACAAAAAGTTGCATGGTACTCACCCGCTCAATGGCTACCACCAACAACGTTCAGGAGAACGAACCGCGCGCAACCGCTCTGGAAAAGCAAGTCCAAACGCTCGCAGCAGCGGTTGAGCGCCTGACTAAGGAGAATCACGACTTAGAGGAGCAGCTACGTCAAAGGAACGTACCTCCTATAATACAAGAGGAAAATCAGGAGGAGACAAGCGCTGAGAGAAGGGATCCCGAAGCGCCCGAAGGCAGCAACGCCCCGAGTAGGCCGGAGAGGCGGAATACCAATCTGACTACCCCTTCTGAGGCCTTACCGCCTCACATAGCCGCAGAGATGCAGGAAATGCGAGAACGGATGGACGTGATGATGAACGCCCTCAAGGGACGAGTATCTAACGACCTCGACGACCTTGTACAGCGGACCGATTCACCCTTCACGGCACATGTCACTTCGTGCCCGCTTCCCCCAAAGTTTCGTATGCCGCAGGTAGAAAGCTATGATGGAACCAAGGACCCCCTGGATCACTTAGAGTCCTTCAAAACTATAATGCACCTTCAAGGAGTGCCAGACGGGATCATGTGCAGGGCTTTCCCTACTACGCTGAAAGGATCCGCAAGAGTCTGGTATAGCAGGTTGACGCCTAACTCGATTAGTACTTTTAAAGAATTAGGCGCCCAGTTCGTGTCACACTTTATCGGGGGCCACCGGTATAAGAAGTCCACGGCGTGCTTGATGAGCATCAGGCAAAGGGAGGACGAGACCCTGAGATCCTACATAACGCGGTTCAACAAGGAGGCTCTTTCAATAGACGAAGCGGACGATAAGATACAAGTAGCAGCTTTCACCAACGGACTGCGAAAAGGTAAGTGTCTCTTCTCCCTGTATAAAAACGATCCAAAGACCATGTCCGACGTACTTTACAGGGCAACAAAGTACATGAACGCGGAGGACGCGCTGATTGCAAGGGAAGACAAGCCTAAGAAAAGGGAAAGGCAAGAAGACACTCGAACGAATAGGGGGCAGAAGAAGGCCAGGACTGAAGAACGACGGGATGATCGCCGCTCCAAGCCACCCCCAGGAAGATTCACGAGCTTCACACCATTAACCGCCCCTATCGATCAGGTCCTAATGCAAATCAAGGACGAGGGGACTTTGACTTTTCCCGGCAAGATGAAAGGAGATCCCAACAAAAGGCCAAGGGACAAATATTGCCGCTTCCATCGAGACCATGGACATGACACAGCTGACTGCTACGACCTAAAGCAACAGATAGAAGCTTTAATCAGACAAGGAAGGCTGCAGAGGTTCGTTAACAAAGAACGAGCAGAACCGCCGCAAGACCAAGCTCCCAGACGAGAAAACGAGCGTCCCAGACAGCCCTTAGGCAACATCCGGATGATTGTGGGAGGAACGGCGACCGCCGGGTCGTCGAAGAAAGCTCGAAAGACATATCTCAGAACGGTGCAGAACATCCAGTTGGCGGGGTCTTTACCCAAAGTACCACGGACTGACAACCCCCTCATCGGATTCTCGGAAGAAGACGCACGACGCCTCCATCACCCCCACGACGACGCACTGGTCGTCACCATACAAGCAGGAGACTTCAACATGCATCGAGTTCTTGTCGATAATGGGAGCTCGGCGGACATCCTCTACTACCCAGCGTTCCAACAGATGGGAGTTAATAAAGAACGGCTGACTCCAGCCAACGCCCCGCTAGTCGGCTTCGGAGGAACAAAGGTATTTCCCCTCGGTGTTATCACCCTGGCAGTAACTATTGGAGACTACCCTCAGCAAGTCACCAAGAACGTGGCATTCCTTGTGGTCGACTGCTCATCGGCATACAACGCCATCATAGGGCGTCCTACGCTCAACTCGTGGAAGGCTGTGACTTCAACCTACCACTTAATGATAAAATTCCCAACGGACTATGGAGTGGGAGAGCTAAGAGGGGACCAAGTGGCCGCGCGAGAATGTTACATAGTAATGATGGAGATGGACGACCACCGACAAACCATGAGCATAGAACAGCATACAGAGCCCACAGAAAACCTCGAAGACATACCTCTCGACGGCTCTCAGCCAGGACGGACGACCAAGATCGGCACTCTTACCGACTCAACGATACGATATGAACTCGCTGTTTTCCTCAGAGAAAACCGAGACGTATTCGCCTGGAGTCACGAGGATATGCCGGGCATTGACCCATCGGTCATAGTACATAAGCTGAATGTATCACCGACCTTTCAGCCGGTTCGGCAAAAGAAGAGAGTCTTCGCCCCGGAGAGAGATCGGGCGGTAGCGGAAGAAGTCCGCAAACTACGAGAGGCGGGTTTTATTCAGGAGGTTTACTATCCCGAGTGGTTAGCAAACGTCGTCATGGTAAAAAAGAGCAGCGGAAAGTGGAGGATGTGTGTAGATTTTACCGATCTAAACAAAGCGTGCCCCAAGGACAGCTATCCTCTACCGAGGGTCGACCTCCTGGTGGATTCTACGGCCCAACACCAACTGTTAAGCTTCATGGATGCGTTTTCGGGATACAACCAGATCCTAATGGACGAAGCTGATCGAGAAAAGACCTCGTTCGTGACAAGCCAAGGCCTTTTTTGTTACAAAGTCATGCCGTTCGGCTTGAAGAATGCAGGGGCAACGTACCAGAGGCTTATGAACAAGATGTTCGTAGAACAGATTGGGAGAAATGTCCAGGTATACGTCGACGACATGCTAGTAAAAAGTCGAAGGAAGGAGGATCATTTGAAAGACCTGAAGGAGACCTTCGATACCCTTCGCTCCTACAACATGAAGCTGAACCCAGCCAAGTGTGCCTTCGGAGTGACGGCTGGGAAATTCCTAGGATACATGGTGTCCCAACGAGGTATCGAAGCCAACCCAGATAAAATCCGAGCCATAATGGAGTTGACGCCTCCCAGAAACATTAAGGAAGTACAGAGCCTTAACGGCAAGGTCGCCGCGCTTAGTAGATTTGTGTCCAGAGCGACGGATAGGTGCCTCCCGTTCTTCCGCACACTGAAGAAGTCCTTCGAATGGACGGACGAATGCCAGCGAGCATTTGAAGACCTCAAAGCCTACTTATCGTCGCCGCCACTGTTAACCCCCTCCCAGCCAGGCGAAGAACTATTCCTATATTTGGCCGTTTCTCCAGCCGCCGTCAGCGCAGCTCTCGTAAGAGAAGACAACAAGGTACAAAGGCCAGTATACTACGCCAGCCGGGCACTCCACGGGGCAGAAGAAAGATACTCGCCGCTAGAAAAGCTGGTCTTCGCTCTAGTTACGGCAGCCCGCAAGCTTAAGCCGTACTTCCAAGCACATATGGTGGTCGTACTAACTGACAAGCCCATACGGCGAGCAATGAGTAACCCCGAAGCCGCAAGACATATGGCCTTATGGGCGGTAGAGTTGAGTGAATTTGACATAAAATATCGCCCCCGCACTGCCATCAAAGGGCAAGTACTAGCTGACTTTGTTGCGAAATTCACATATAAGGAAGGTCGGGAGGAGGAGAGTTCCCAGTGGAATGTCTTCACTGACGGATCATCTAACAAAAACACCGGCGGAATAGGAGTCGTACTTCACTCCCCAAAGGGCGACGAGATCGAATGCATGATCCGACTTAACTTCCCTATAACCAACAATGAAGCAGAGTATGAAGCCCTCATAGCAGGCCTGGAACTTGCCGGGGCCGTAGGAGCCGCAGACACGGTAGTCCATTGCGACTCGCAGGTAATCACTAGACAAGTAAACGGCGACTACGAATGTAAAGGAAAAAGGATGAAGATGTACTTGGAACAAGCAAAAAAAAGGGTAGATGAGCTTTTGGCAAAAGTTGTTCAAATTCCGAGGGGAGACAATGAGCAGGCCGACCGGCTTGCAAAAGCTACATCTGCGCAACGCGTGATCATCCCCGCCAAGGCACTATATTTTACTCAACTCGCGCCAATAATAGACACCATCAGTGTACAGGAGGTAGGATCGGAGAACAATTGGACTACCCCTCTGGTTGCCTACCTCAAAGATGGCACACTGCCTGAAGAAAAGGAAGCCGCAAGGAAGCTAAAAGTCCGAGCGGCCCAATTTGTCCTAATAAAAGATATCTTACACAAGAGAAGTTTCTCCCGACCATACCTAAGGTGTCTTGAACCTGAAGAAGCGGATTATGTTATGAGAGAGGTACATGAAGGAATCTGCGGCAACCATTCAGGATCGCGGTCGCTGGTCCACAAACTGATCCGGGCCGGGTACTATTGGCCGACAATGCAGAAAGACGCCCAGACATATGTCAAGGCATGCGACAAATGCCAACGGTTCAGTAACTTCATCAAGCGGCCAGCTGAAGAACTAACCCCGATCACTGCTCTGTGGCTGTTCGCCCAGTGGGGGTTGGATATCATGGGCCCATTCCCAACGGCAGCAAGGCAACTGAAGTTCCTAATAGTCGGAATCGACTACTTCACCAAATGGATGGAAGCAGAAGCCTTAGCCACTATCACCGAGAAGAACGTGCGAAGTTTTGTCTGGAAGAACATTATTTGCAGGTTTGGAATTCCAAGGGTCCTGATCTCGAACAATGGCAAACAGTTCGACAATAACGCCTTCCGGGATTTTTGTTCACAATTAGGGATCAAAAATCATTACTCTTCCCCTGCTCATCCCCAAGCCAATGGACAAGTTGAAGTCACGAACCGATCCTTGCTTCGGATAATCAAAACTCGGCTCGAGGGGGCGAAAGGCATATGGCCGGAGGAACTACCCAGCGTACTATGGGCGTACAGAACAACCGTCAGGACCCCCACAGGAGAAACTCCGTTCCGGCTAACATACGGCACTGAAGCAGTTATACCAGCCGAGGTCGGACTCACGAGCTACAGAGTGGACAACCACGACGAAGGAAGGAATGACGAAGCCATGCGTCTAGAACTTGACCTAGCTGACGAAGTTAGGGCGACGGCTGAACAAAGGCTCGCGCGATACCAGAACCTCATGGCTAAACACTACAACTCCCGAGTCAAGCACAGGGACTTCAAAGTTGGAGACCTCGTCCTAAGGAAAGTAATGGGTACCACCAAAGACCCTACGCAGGGAAAACTCGGCCCAAACTGGGAAGGGCCCTATAGAATAACATCATGGCTAAGGAAGGGCACCTACCACCTGGAGACCCTGGACGGACTACAACTACGCCATCCATGGAACGCCGAGCACCTCAGAAAGTACTACCAGTAGAGAAACAACGGACGCTACTCCTCATCTCCAATCTATTTCTGTCAGTCATTTATTTTAAATCAATTGTTTTAGTTTACCTTTAAAACATTCACCAAAGGGCTAAAGTTTGTCCTTTCTGGGAACAATTTTCTACGTATGTATGCATTCATCACAATAAAAGGAGTTTATTCAGAAGTAACTAATGTATTTGTTAAGCAGACAGAACTACTAAGTCCACACAGTGGACAACCTTAAGTCCACAAAGTGGACGGAACTACTGTCCACGCAATGGACGACCTTAAGTCCACAAAGTGGACGGAACTACTAAGTCCGCCAAATGGACGGCCCTAAAATCCACAAAAATGGACAGCTACCTGTCCTCGAGGTGGACGATCCTAAAAGTGGACGCCCCAAAGTCCGCAAAGTTGACGACCTTAAAACCGCAAAGGACTGGTCGACCATTTGAAACAATGAATAGTACTACGTGGACGGGCCTACAACAAAGTCCAAGTAGACGGCCTCAAATCCATCAAAATTAGGGAAAATAGTCCAGGGGACGATCTCAACCTAAAAATCCACAAAGTAGACGGCAGTCTAAAAAGCCCTTGAAGGGGACGACCCCGTCAACAAAGTAGACGGCAACATAAGCAACGAACTTATGTCCACGACGTTGGTAAAAATCCCCAAATTTACAAAATAGGCAATCAACCCACAAAAAGCAAAGTCAGGGTTAAGTCCACAAAATTGACGACCTAAAGGCCCACGGAGTAGACGGCCTTAAATCCACATGGTGGACGAAGGGGACGACCCCACCAAGAAAGAAGATATATAAAGTCGCCTCGTCAGAAACATTACAAAAATTTAAAGCGATGGCGCAAAGATGACGAAATAAAGATAATTAGAATATTATAAAATAAAATTGTCTTTACATAAAGCCCAAAACCACGGGCATCAAGTACAAAAGTTCACTACAAAACAAGAACCAAATGTTTACAACCAAAGGATTTACGAAGTAGAAGGAGCAGTCGACGGGGAGAGGACGACGACCGGGGTAGACGGGTCAGCATTAGACTTGGCTGCCTCAAGACCGGTTGACGGACCCAACGTGACGGACCTCTCCAAGGCAGGTTGGGCGAGAACAAAGCTTCCGCCTCTCGAGTCTGCCTTAGGATCGGTAGACTCGTCATCCCCCTCCAAGACGGATTCACCTGCCGGGGTTGACGGCATGGGTTCGTCCATGTTTATCCCCGACAAGTCCAGGTCAGGATAGGCGCGCTTTGTCTGCTTCAGGCAATCTTCAA
This sequence comes from Castanopsis chinensis, assembly GCA_032878915.1. Taxonomy (NCBI): domain Eukaryota; kingdom Viridiplantae; phylum Streptophyta; class Magnoliopsida; order Fagales; family Fagaceae; genus Castanopsis; species Castanopsis chinensis. The sequence goes on from JAVQMG010000086.1 coordinate 2,770,373, forward strand.
AACCGTCAGCGTAATAGACGGCGCAGGAATCAATGAATTGCTGAGAATCTTTGAATTCCGCCACAGCGTCATTCCTGGCCGTCTCTACTTGACCCATCAGCGCTTGGAGCTCTTTCTCCGCCGTCACCCTTGCCTCGTCAGCAAGGCCTCGTCGACGGGCCTCCTCCGACAGCATGTCCGTCAGTCTCGTTACCTCCTTGGCTAAGTGAACATTGGCCTCCTTGTACTGTTGCTGGGCGTCAACAGCATTCCTTATCCGGGTGTGCAGACGGGCGACCACAGCTTCCTTATCCGCGCACTTGTCCCGTAGGTACTTCATCCGGATCATGGCCTGCAAAAACGTAAAAGTAACGTCAGTCCGCGATAGGGTCGACCATGTGGTCTGACAGGAGGAAGGAGTAGCATACCCGAGTGAGGTCGAAAATCCCTGACGCCCCTAACTCCTCCGTCGACTGGTCGTCACACAACTCCATCTCCTCCTCCTTAAGAATGGACTCCGCCACCTCCACGGCATAGTCCTTGTGGGTAAGGAGGTGACGGACAGAGTCTGGAGTGACGACCCCTGACGCCGTCATCGGGCCTTTACCAGAACTGTGAGGAGCTCTTGGGGGTGACGGCCTCTTGGTTGTCTTGTCCCCAGAGGAAGGGACTACTTTCTTTCCTAACCGGTCGTCCACCCCGTCAGCCTTCCTCTTGACGCCTTTCTTGCCAACGAGCTTAGGAGTTGACGACGGTGTGGCGTCACCTCTGGCCCTCTCCTCCTCCTGCTTCTTCTTAGCAGCAGCAGCACGGATCCGTTGTCTTGCCGTATCCATTTCTATTGAAGATGGGAAGTGAGTAAAAAAAAAAAAAAAAAAAAAAACAAAAATAAATATATTATATATATAATGATAATAATAAATAAATGAATAATAATAAGGAGAGTGACGGGAAAGGAAAGAGGTACTCACGTCGGCGAGATACTTCGTTTAGCCTGCGAGCTTCGTCTGACGGTTCCGGACCACCACAATACAGGTGAAGGGCGTCAAGGGTAATCAGGTCCCGACACCTCCTCTCGTCCAGGGGAATAGACGTTACTCGGCGGATGAAGTCTTCTTGCTCCGCAGTTATGCGTGGACGGACGTTGGCTGAAAGAAAAAAGACGAGGTTAGAAATCAGTCAAAGTAAAATGAATAAAAGAGGCTGACGGGATCAACCTGAATCCCTAACGTATGCCCAAGTATTGTCAAAAAAGCCGTGGGGCATGGACTCCCAGTCTCCCTGACGGCATACCCAGTTGGTCCCTTCCACAAAGAAAAATCTTCCTTTCCATTTTCTGTTGGACTCAGGCATGTCTGACACCAATTTTAGCTCTTTCGTCCTCACTGAAAAATGGTAAAACCCTTTGGACGAAGAGATATGTTGGGGACGGTAGCACCAGAAGAACTCGTCCAGAGTTAACTGACGGTGCCCCCCGCTGAGACGACCCCACAGAATCTCTGCGCCAATAAAAGTCCTCCAGGCGTTGGGGGCAATTTGGCTGACGGAAATACCCAGAAAGTTGGCCAGCTGACGGTACAGTCCCGTCAGCGGCAATCTCAGACCAGCGGAGAACATGGCATCATACATGCCCACGTCCGCTGTTCTCCCAGTATAACACCGTTCACCTTCCTTGGGTAGACGGATGGGAACGTCGTCAGGAATTTGGTAACGAGCTCGTAGTGTGTTAAAGACATTTTCGGACATCGTCGGCAAGAAGCCATTGACGGACCACTCCGAGGGTAGAATGAATGGACGATCATCACCAGGGGCTCCGGAGGTACTCTCTAGTGTTTCCTCATCACCGTTACCCTCACTCCCATCACTAGCTCTCTCTTTCTCCCTACCACCCCCATCCTCACTTCCACTACCACTTCCATCCACCTCGTCAGAAGAATGGGCCGATGTGTCCCTTTCTGACGAACAGGACAAGCCCTCCTCGGGCTGAAGACCTGACGGGAAGATCTCGTCATAACCCGCTCCCTCGCGGACTGACGATTGTTCACTCGACATCTGACTACCTACAAAGGATGGTTGTTGTTCTAAGAACCTAGGCCAACGACTTCACTAAAAGAACAGGGTAGAGAGATAAGAAGAAGTAAAACTTACAAGTAATTAATCCTTAGGACGAGGTTGACGGCCTTGAAAGATTGACGACCTCGGAGATTGACGAAGTTAGCAAATGAACTTGACGCCTTGGCTCTCAGAGGATTGCAAATGTTGGAAAGTTTGAAATGAAAAGGATGGGAGATATATATAGGGAAAATAGGCACGGAAGACGAAGCGACGCGCTCGTCGCAGATCGAGGCAAATCAAATAAAGCCACGTGTCCTAGCATTTAATAGAAACCGCTCGGAGCATTAAGTACGTACTCCATACCTCGTCAAGGGAGATTGACGAGGCTATGGAGTAGGGGGCAGCTGATAAGGGTCATTTTGGTAAAGTCCTGAACTGAAGAACCAGGGGCTGACGACCCTGAGGCTGACGGCCTTGAGTCTAAACGACCCTAAAGGCCATAACCTGAAGCTGACGACCTTAGAGGCCATTATCCGAAGCTGACGACCCTTACTGTAGAAAACGCCACGTACGTCGCCAAGCTGATGGTATGAGGCTGACGAGGTCAGACTTAGGCCCATCCACAACCTTACTTGACCAACACGCCTACACCAATGATTCTTGGACAACACGTCTAAATTAAGGAGACTCCTAGGAGGACAAGGATTCTGGAAGATACGTGAGAACCAAGAATCACTCTCCGAAAAGGAAAAGAACTTATTGAAGGCGTAGGTCTCGGCCCAACATGACTATAAATATCCCATCACCCTCTCGAAGCAAGGTACGCACAAATAACTCAACTCTAACACTCTAGTGTTAAAAAGAAAGGTTTCTAACTTAACCTTTGGAGGATATTTGGCCGGTACCACGCCGGTGCCCTTTCAAAGGTCTTCACTCTCTTGGTTGTGCAGGTACGTCATCGGGAGCACGTGTGGACCGTGCGACTTACTGACGATTTTATTGCATCATCAGGGTATGTTAAATCTCTAAGATTTTTCTGGTTTTGAAGAGAGTTTGTAAGTCTACACTACATGTTTGATGAAATGGTTAGTACAAATACAATTCAAGTCAAGTATGTTTACAGGCTGATTAGATGGCAAGCACATTTGGGCAAATAACTAAGATTTAGTATTGTGATTGATAAATTAGGAAAAACCCCATTAATAGTAGACACACACAGAGAGAGAGAGAGAGAGAGAGAGAGAGAGAGAGAGAGAGAGAGAGAGAGGAAGAAGAAGAAGAAGAAGAAGAAGAAGAAGAAGATGTGATACTTGATACTGACAATAATCTTAGGTTGAGATGGGATTTGTAGCAATATGCAAGATTTTTTTATTTTATTTTTTGATAATTTGATAGTTGGGGTTGTGGGGGATTTGAATCCTAAATGTTTTCATTGGAAACACGAGGAGGTTCCAGTTGAGTGATAAGGCTCTTGGCATATATGCAAGAGATACTTGGTAGTTGTATATTGAATCTTAACAAATGTAATTGCAGGAGGCACTCAAGCAAGGACATGTAGTGAATCTAACTAAATTTGCTAGCATAACATGTTTAATGATTGTCAAATTTTGTGAGGCTAGTGCTCAACCAGTATTATAACATTGATTTATTGTGCATTGAGTGTGCCTTTGCCAAGTAAGGAAATGTTAAAAGACTCTTTGTCTCATGAGAAAAGGCAGAGGGAGCTAGTTTCAGAATGTAATAAGCTGCTGCCAGCCTGCCAATGCCACAGTCTTAGATAGATGCATTCCCCTTCATGTATTTCCAAAAATTCCTGGTTTTGTTTTATTACCATGTCTTTTATATATTTGTTGTTTTGGGAAGGGGGAGGGGGGGTGTGAGTGGATGGGATGGGAGAGGCGGTGAGGTTTGTATATATTCCTTGGAATGGAAAGTCCTTGGTTGGGGTTGTACACTTGTTGATTTTGAAACTTTTCAATGTTGATCTGCATATATCCTATAAATGTAACTTTTCAATGTTTAATTTTTTATGAGGTGGCTTCATCTCATTACAACTAATCTAGAAATTAGCCTATTATCCGACCAACTCTATACTCCCCCTCCCTCCCCCTTCAATCCAAATAAGCCATAATTTTGAAAATTTTAAAGGACATTTGAGGTTTTGTTGGTATTTGGAGGGCCACAAGCTAAGTAATGGCTAGATGTTTTTTTTTTTTTTTTACCAAATTTAATTTTTTAGGTTATTTTCTTTTACTGATTTAATATATTTTTGACTAGATTAATTCAAAATTTTGGCATCAATTCTAAATTTTGAGAGAACAAATTCAAAATTTGAAGGACAGTGAGATTCTGTTTATTTTTATTTTTTATTATTATTGAATATAGTGAAAATCTATCCATATATATATATATATATATATATATATATATAAGCTAAAGCATAACATTTATTATTGCTGTGCTCTTTTTGAGCCACTTCATCCACCACATCATTATTTTTTTTTCTTATTAATTTTTTACCTTTAATTTTTTAACAATATTAAATATATAAATATATTGGCTTTACGATATTAACAAATTAGCATCAAATTGTTATGTCCTTGTTATATGATGTTTCTAGATACTTGAATAATTTTTAAAAGTATTTACGAATATTTTATATTGCTCTTCATCTTCCTTATCTCATTAGTGTATTTTTGAGATTTTTAAGAAAATAAATTCAATTTTGTGTTTAAGATTATTTATTTATCTATTCATTATTTACGTGTTGGATTAGATTATGACAATATTTACACAATATTTCTTCATCTTTTTGTCAAAAATTTTCCTCTACTTTTTCCCCCTTTGGAAGTGTACTCTTGGTTTTCTATTTATTCAGTTATTTTTATATCAATAAGGAAAAAGAGTTACAATCACCATGTATATAATTAGCACTTTTTGCTTGGGATCAGCCACCTATTTCTATTGTCTGACTTTAAAGCCTTATTAAAAATTTGAATTTGATTATGCATTGGATATTTGGCTTGATTGCATCACATTTAATATGTTTTACATATTCGGAAGGAATTTGATTTTGATGTGAGTTTTATTTTTCCCTTTTTCTTTTATTTTAAATTGTAGTTTTGTTGAGTTTTATTAATTTTTGAGATACAGTTTTCGGTGTTTTGGATTGTAGGGTAGAAAAAATTGGGTTTGAGAAAGATTGTTTAAAATTAAAAGAATAATTTCTAAATTCTACATGCTTTTTAATGATACACAAAATGTTATAAATAACTTTTATTAAAAAATGAATATTTTTGTTAACTTACCTTTTGAATTCTTGTAAAAAATTTTGTTGTTTTCATTTTGGTTTGATAAAAATTATATATATATTATGTTTGTGATTGTTCCTATAATAAATGAAAATATGATTATAAAATATATTACTCTTTATTAAATTAGTCCAATTTGCAAAAGATAAACTCAATGAAACCAACCTAAAAAAATTATCACGCTCAATGCGTGGGTCCACGATGAGTTTAATGGGAAATTTAAAAAGCCAGTGTTACCTAGGTCCCTCCCTGTGGTGCTTCCACAGCCTCAGGCAGTGGTAGCTCTCCATCCAAGTACCTTACCACTTGCCTCATTGTGGGGCGCGCCTTAGGCTCATTGTTTGAACACATCAAGCCTAGTTTGAGCAACACAACAGCTTCAAGCTCATCAACCTCACCCTCCAATCTTGAATCCACAACTTCAAATATTCCTCCTAGTCTCTACTTCTCCCACACCCAATCCACCAACATGAGCTCCTCAGGCAATGCTTTAGGCTCAATAGGTCTTCTACCACATACCACTTCTAGCAACAAAGTGCCAAATGCAAAGACATCTGTGCTTTTTGTAGGCTTGCCTGTGCGTGTGAGCTCAGGCGCTAGATAACCCAATGTGCCCACAACCCTTGTAGTGCTTGGATTGGTGCCACGCTCCCCTGTGAGTCACAGTTTGTTCCCACTCTTCGTGTAAATATAAAAGCCCTGAGGCCACATCTTTGATGATATTAAACCTCTGCTCCCAGCTCAGAATTGTTTTAGGCTCATCAAATATGTACTTGTCCAAGCTTCCATTCGGCATAATGTCATAAACAAGTAACAAATTTGCTCCTGGCCGACACCATCCAAATAATTGAACCAAATTTCTATGTTGAAGCCGACCAATACTAGCAATCTCTGATATGAATTCTTGCAAACCCTGTTTTGATTCATGCGAAATTCGCTTAACTGCAACTTGGGTGTTTGAATTTGACTGTGTCCCTTTATAAACTTGACCAAACCCACCAAAGCCAAGTAGCTCCTTGTCACTAAAACCCCTTGTTGCTTTCTCCAGCTCCTTGTAAGAAAATCTGTGTGGACCAATATCAAGCTCCCAGGCCTCAATCACATCAGCTTTCTTGATTTTCCTGATGGTAAAAAGCCAAACCACTCACCAAAATTATCACCAAAGCAGCTGAAACAGAAACACCAACAATTACGCCCGTGTTATTGTTTCTTTTAGACTCTGCTGGGAGTGAAGGGAGTTGATCCAAGACAAAGATTTAGCTTCTCCATTCATCTTAAATCTCCAACCCATGATATAGTGAGAGCTAGAGAGCAAACCAGTTGAAGAAGAAAACCCAACATACATATATTCTTGAAGAATTAGTGAGAGGTCTACGTGAAAAGACAAAAGTGTAGACCTTGGTTTAGTAGATGAAGGCGAAAGTTTCACATCTAATCGATTACTTTGAGAATCATATTCTATCCAAACCTGAATTACCTGACCACTCTTCAAATTGAGAACTTGGATCGAACTATTAGTACCATCAAAATAAGCAGCCAGGGCAGATTTGTTGGATACTAAGTTATTGATATCAATGCCAACGTGGTTGTCATTGATGTCCCTGAACTCAAAGTATTGGACAGTGTCAAATTCGACCGCAAATATGTGGTTGGTGAAGTTGCCAAGATTGGTGTTGTTGGGCAGACCAAGATACTGACTTGGTAGAGCCCTTGGAATCTCTTTGGTGGGAGTGATTGTGAAAGCAAGGCCATGGCCTCCAAGCTCAGCATTCTCGGGGACCATAGCGAAAGCAAAGGAAGTTGAAAAGGAAAAAGTTTTGCCATCCATGGAGTTCTTGAATTGGATTGGATTTGAGTAAAAGGCATGGCCTAGTAGTCTCTGCGTTTTGTTTGTTAGCTGAAGTACACCATTTTCTTGGATCTGTGCAGCACCATTTAAGCTCAAGTTGCTAGCTACACCTGCACCTTTGAACCCATTGAAGAATAGCTCATCAAGTTGAGACTTTGCTGGGTTTGGGAGAAGAACAAAGAAAAACCAGAAGAAAAGCTTGAGTCTTTCTGCCATGGCGGTGAACAGAATTAAGCTGTGTAAACCAGAGGGTGTCCAGGTGTTAAGTTATGGGCAGCGGGTGACTTAAAGGTGTGAAAATATTTGAAATTTTTTGCTTGGTCACATTTTGTTCTTTAGTTGTTTGAAGAATGGAAAGAAAAAGAGAGAGAGATTTTGGTTAGTTTGGTATGTTGGGTTGGGAAAAGGGAATCTGGTTATATATATGGTTTCACATGGAATTACAAATTGTGGTTAAAGTTGTTTGAAGGCAACGCACACCACTACTCGCCCGCTAGGAAAAACTTGTTTTTATAAGCATTTAAAATGATTCTGCTATGGTTTACTTTAGAGTGTTGGACCAAAGTTTTCCATTTTTCATCTTTATTCTGTCCGCGATTACCGAGCTGTGTCAATTTATTAACCAAATTTCTAATTAGTGAGGTTCACCTACCCTATAACAAACTTTAGTTATTTCAACTCTCTTTTATTGAGGGTTTACTAAAATCCGTCGATAAAATCTTTAAATACAAATGCGGGAAGGTATATTACTAAACTTTATTTCAAAGGTTATTTGGTCCCTTAATATAAGTTAAAACACCCTTGAAATAATTGTGAAAAAAAAAAGGTGTGAGCTTTGTACCAAAACTTTTACCTATTTCAGCCCACAACCCTTGATAAAATATGACAATTTTTTCAGCCCTTGAGAAAAGCCCACAATAAAATTTTCATCCCTTGAAAAAAGCACACAACAAAATTTAAAAATAAAGCCCAGAACGTAACCAACAAACTGAGAAAATATCACTCTCTCGCTGATAGCCTGAAATTGAGAGTGAAGTTTTATTTTTCTCACTCTCTCGCATAGAAATCTCATAGAGCTCAACGATCATCGATTAGGTATGTAATCGCACAGCTCCGATTAGGTACGAGTTGATCTCGGTTTTGTTACTCTTCATCTCTCTTGGCGTTGTGTTTCTCAGCTCTGATTAGGTACGAATCACAAACCCTAATTTCGTCTTTGATTTTTTGGTTTACCCACACTTTTTCATTGATTTCCCTATGATTTTCGTTTCACATTTCTCAGAAAACTGAGCTCGTCATCGATTTTCCTATTTCGATTTCTAATTGTTCGACTTTTGCGATCTCATTATTCGATTTCAAATCATAATCTCTATTTCCTTTACAGATTCAATACAAATATTGATTGAGTTTTTTATTTTTTCGTTGTGAGTACAGGCACAACGAGATTGCAAGGCTCAATCCAAGGGATTGCTAGTATTGGTTGTGTGGGAAATGTGCTTTTAGACACTCTGTAAGCCTTGATTTATTTCCTAATATAATTTGCACATTCAACAACTAGGAATTTAATTTTCATTTTTGCTCTATCAAGTGTGTTTGTGTATTCAAATTTAGTTTTCTTTCTCTCCGTGTGTGTGTGTGTGTGTTTATTTCAATCTGTATCATCCAACTTGTTGGCTCTGGTGGGTGAGTGTTGACTTTGAATTGTACAGATCTACTGGGTATTATTGTTAGCTATTGGGAATTTGTGTTTAGTAGTAGAGGAACATTAGTAGTGCTTAAAGCTTACTTGGGTTTATGGTGAAATAGTAGTATTTTAACAATTCCAGAGGGGAGTCACCCTAAAACTTTGGAGACTAGAACCTTAATTCGTAATTTACTATTTTAAACATTGTGTTTGGGATGATGGGTTTATTGAAATGCTATCGGTTTTTCTTTTGATGGTAATTTGGAATGGACACGGGTTTTTGTTTAGATAACAAAATGGTTGAGGCAAATTTAGTTTTTTTTTTTTTTTTTTTTTTTCCCCAGTGCTTTGGTTCACATTTTATGGTTGAAAAGGATGGGCTCCAATAGAATTATAAATATATCTGTTTGACAGGCTATTCGGATGCTGATCTCAAAGGGTGCTGGATCTGGTTCCTATCCAGGTAGTTAATTGAGTGAGTTTTGTCTTGCTAATCCTCATTTCTTTTTTACTTAGCAAAAATAAAAGATCTATATTTTTTCTTGTCGTTTATTAGGCCCCAATAAGTTGTTTCTATTGGTTAAGGATCCCTGTTCTTTCAACCTGCCTCTGCATTTTCTTCCCAAACCCAAACGTGATTTTAAATACAGCAAAAAGGTAACAATTCCCCTTTATTTATTTATTTTGGGTTAAGTAAAAAGTGCAACAGCAAAGCTATATAAATAGCATGCCTTTTTATCAAAAATTTTTTTGTGTCGTATGGTGAGTCTGCTTGCTTTTATGTGCATAAGACAGTTGTATACCTGACATGATAGTGGATAGTCTTGATAAATTATTGTTCTCACTTTTCATTAATTGTAAATTTACTAGAGAGATTGCTATGTGCTATTGCTATGGGTGCTTCTAGCCAAATTCACTTATAGATTGCAGTAGAGTGTGCTATTTTAAGTAGGAAATAGGACACTGTTATTGTCTCGTATAAAATACTGTTTCTTTTACCCTCCCGGAATTATGATTGTGCTGTGGAATGGACTGAAGAAGTCTACGAAGTGGGTTAGACAGCAGATCGTCTTTCCAATAGAATTATAAATATTTCTGTTTGGTTTTTATTGCACATGGTTGGGAGCATTGCGTTTGCAGATTTCATAATTTAAAAATTCATAATCCATTTGCTAAACATGGTTCCACAATTTCTGTTCTAGAATGTCATTCATTTGCTAAACCTGGTTGCACTAATCCATGTTTCTGCTATGAAACATAAGACCTGATTACCAAAATGTTGCTGCTTATGTTGAAGCAATTCCATCTCATCTTGTTTTACTAGAAGCCAGGGTAAGAAGAACTGTCTGATGAATTGTGCTTCTTCTATGTTCTTTTAATACCTGTTCTGAAGTAACTCATATCCAATAGGTGAAGTTTCATTCAATCCCCTTGAATTAAAAAATTTTCTTTCGTTTTTTGAGAAGAACAATCCTTTTATTGTGACTGTAAAATGTGTAATTTTGATTTTATGGCCTGTATGTCAGAGAAATTTAGTAAGCTACTTGTATTTTTCAGTTGTCACGTCTATGACCACAAGTTTCATCATTTGCACTGTATGTGTGTGCAGTTTTTGTGTTTAATGTGTGGTGTGTGTGATTGTGTATTAAAATTTAGTTTTCATTCTTGCTGTGTCTAGTGTGTATACAAGTACCAGTGGTGTGGTGATGTATACACTTTTGCTTGAGAATTGAGATGGTGGTGTAGGTACTTTGTATGTGGAGGACAACATATATGTGGTGGAATGGGAATCTGGATTTATTAAAGTTTATGTATTTGATTGTGTGGTGGTGTAGGTACTCTGTTTCTACTTTATGTGTAGGTACCTTATGTATTTGTGTAGGTACTTTGTTTGTGTGGTGGTGTAGGTACTCTGTTTCTACTTCATGCTTCATATGTGGTTTCCACTTTCAGGAACTGTTTTAGTTATGATACCAACCCTGTAGTCTTTCGTCAAACTTTAGTAGTTCATCTCCACAACCTGAGTACTTGGATGTGCTCTTTTTAATACTTTTTAATAAAACTTATGACTTATCAAAACATATATAATATTAATTTAAGATTAAGTTGGGTTTACCTAAAGAAGTAAACAATCTCATTAAGACCCACCTCTGCAATTAAGATAATTTTTGGCATGATATTTAAGTTGTATTAGCAAACATAATAGAAGCCATAAAGATTTGAATAGGCTCTTCAAAGTTCAAACAAAACTCACAGCCTCCCCAATCATGCACAGAGATACTCAACTGATATTGCTTGTAATGAAGATAAACCTTACTGACTGGTTAAAGTGGTAGATTCTTGATGCACATGCACCACTCGCTTGCATATTTCAATTCTATCTAGTGCTTACTGCTAATAACCTCTATAAAGTAAAGGATTTTCCTTGCCATTTCCATGTCATCTTGGAAAGCTAATTCCGAAAATAATATTGACACTCAACACTACCAGTGCTAAAATGGTTCAGGAAATCATTTTTGTGGAAGGTGTTTACCCCTTATAATACATTCCCTTCATTGCTTACCCCTTGCCTGGTGCTGACTGCTCAGGGATCACCAGCAAGATGTATTCTCATCATTTTTGTTCTTGTTGCAGTTGTCCTCTGTTTGGAAAAACAAAAGAAGGGTAAAAGAGCAAAAACCTTTCCAAATTCAACAGCTAGTCCACGTTTTGGTATGTATGAAGTTAGAATAATGTGTCATTAAGATTGGCTTCTAAAGTTACTATTGCTGCACTTATTCAGGTGTGCCTAATTAATTTATGTTTTTTCTTTTTTGGTTTTATATTGATGTGCTGTAATTTGATTGCTTTGGAAACTAAATTGCTGTGTTTGCTTGGTGTGATTATTTATGATATTTTTTGTTTAGATTCTCATTTGTGATGTTTGTTGTTGGTGAAGTATGTACTGGAATGGACTTGTTCTGCTTTTATTTTCTGCTAAAAATTTGGAACCAATTTTTTGTAGCAGAAATTAGCTGAAATATATGATTCTAGCCATAGAGTTAGAATAATATTGTGTATTTGATAGAGGCCTTAGCTTTGTTATTATGTGCTTGTTATAGTAGTTTTTCAAAAGATCGGTTTGATTTGTATAAGAGCTGAAAAGAAAATTTCCTTGATCACTATTAAATTAGTTTCAATGCTTTAAGGAAGTTTAGCTTTTCTCTATGGTAAAGAATTTTTTTAAAAAAAAAAAAAGAAAAAAGAAAAAAAGAAAGCATAATTGCGACGCAATATCAAACTATGTGACAATTTGTAGGGGTTTAGTTGACTGAATTTTTGAAAGATTAGTTATTTATAATTATTTGATTCTGAGCTGTGTTTGTGAACTCTGTTGTGCTTTTTTTGTTCTTATTGAAATTGTGTGTATCTTGAATTTGATATTGTGGAAAGGTGTATAGATAGATTTGCTGGGAAATTAACAAACTTTTGGTATCATTTTCTCTTTTTCAGAAACTTGAGGGCACTCATAATGGCTGAAATGTTCAATTGTACTGGCTGATAACTTCTTGCTTTGGATATAATGATGAAGAATAAAATGTATCAAAACTTTTAACTCTTGTACAGATTTGGTCTTTGTACAAAATGGGGTTGTTGATATCTTTTCTTTTAAACAATAATTGACATATTGGCAATTTGTATACGGCTCCTAATTTGTTAATTTTTAGGTTTGAGTTTAGAGATCAAAGAAAGTGTAATTGTAGCAATATACCACTTTTGCTATACATCAATATATATCATTGCATATCATCTCAACAATTGTGAATTTGTGTGTGTGTGTGTATTTTTTGTGCATGATTGTGGTTTTTCTTTTTAATAAAATAAAATCTTATTTTGAGGGTCAAGATCAAGGGTTGTAAATATAATTATTTTAAACCTTGGTAAAAGATTATTTAAGGGTCTTTTAACCTCCAAAATAAGATTAGAGCACTTGTTTTGAGGGCCACAAAGGCCTTCAAAATTTCTTTTTCAACGGTATATGTTTCGAAGGATATTAAGGGTCAATTAGACTTTTAAAATAATTTTTTTCAAGGTATTTTAATACTTTTTTTAAGGGTTTTGACCCTTGAAAAATGTCAGATTTGTTGTAGTAATATCACAAACCAGTTTGCATCAAGATTGATTGTTGAAATACCATATAATCTGATTGAGATGGAACTAAGCATGTGCTCACTGCTCAACTTAGGATTTCTACTTGGTTTTCAACTCAATTATACTAGATATGTAAGTCTCTGGAATGGTGTATATTTATCAGAATATACATAGATTGTAAAATCAGAAGTTCGATTGATCAAGAATCCAAGAGTAAATTCTTTTACACACATTTTGTTATGCACGAACGTACACACATTTCATTTTTTACGTTTGTGTGTAATGAGTGTGTAATGAATACATTTGTGAAATTGAAGAAAACCAAGATGTTGGGGCAATTCAAGAATCATGAGACAATTGAGTTGACTGAATTGTCAACTGAGACTAGAGATGACTTTGTTGAAGGTCACATTTTCTTAACCCCAGTCTAGTCATGATTTTTCTTATTTAGCAAAGTCTTTAACCCGATAAATAAACCAAGACTTTGGTACTTGTTATAAGTATTCAAGCCAATGAGATGCTACAAGACCCGATATTCCGATCAATGCCAAGCAGTCAAGCACAATTGCATAGCCACTATTTTTTTTTTTTTTTTTTTTTTAAAGAAGCTTTATTTGTCTGGAAAAATAAAAAAATATAAGATTTTTTTTTTTTTGAAGTCCATTAAAATATAAGATTTGAACACAAACTTCTTGTTGGAAAATCTTGAAAAAGTCAACTGACATATCACATAAATCTATGCAAATCTATACATTATAATATAAGATCTAAACACAAAGAATTACTTCTTGTTTTTGCATACACAATAATAATGGAAATAATACAAAGAAAAATTGAATAAATATTTCTAAACATTATTTATTTTAGATAAAAATACACAATACCATTTAAACTGAGGTGTGACACTCGTTCTCTTTAAGGAGATTCAAGCCCTCGATTGGTTAATCTTTGTGTAGATGCCCATTTTTTTTAGAAGCACGGCAGGAGGAAAAGCCCAAAGATGTGGGCATATGAGAGTGGGATGGAAATGTCATTAAGCCCAAATAGCAAGAATAATGGATTATGGGTCCATAAGGGAAACAATTCGACCTTGAAGAAGTAAATGGGCCTAAGAAGGCCCGAAAGAAAGAAATAACAAGCCCATGGGTAGTATGGATGTGAAAAAGTGAGAATAGGTTGCAGCTGTCACAGCAGGCCCAAAGCAATGTAAGTAAAGAAAGTAAGGGGCAATGGGGAATTCATGAACCCCAAGGATGAAGTAAGAAGCACTTGGGTCAGGGAAGCCTAAGGAGTTAGTAAAAGTCCATGGGAAGTATAGAATTAGAAAAGGCCAATGATGCCCTAAGAAAGAAAAAGGGCCAAGAATGCCCAAAGGAAAGTAGGTGGGACAAGGGAGCTCGTAAGTAGTAAAGGGTCCAATGAATTTATTGGGCCATCAAAGAAGGAATGAGCAATAAGGCCCAAAGAGGCCCAACGGTCCTGGGTCAAGTAAACCTCACGACAAGCATAACAGAATGGCACAGTAGGAAACAAATAACAAGGGTTGAGAATAAAAACATGGAACAACCCATAATCGGGCAAGGCCCAGGTCCTAAAAGAAGCAAGCCATAAATGAGAAGTCAGGGAAGGTAACCCACGTCATAAGAAGTCAAAAAAGGAGTCGCAGACTGGGCAGATTGACCTTCAAACCGTGGCGGACACATAAGCAGTGGGCAGAATTTGGATAAGCACGAAAGTAAGGCATGCATAAGGCCCAAGCACCACCATCCTGTACCCAGCCAATATAGGAAATGGTGAGGTCATGGGTCAAAGGTAAAAGGGTTTGGTCTAGCAGTGGGGAGGGGGCAAAACCCATTTCCATGTTTCTTGCTCAAGCTCTTTTGAGGGCAATGTCCTGCTGGGATGACATACCACCCAAAAGAGGCAAAGTTGAGTTAGAACCACTGGGTGCATGCCATGAGGGACGGAGAGAAAGGGAGAACTTATACCGTGGCAGGTAAGAGTGTCACAGCAAGCAAACAAACAAAAGAGTCTTCTTTGTCTAGTGAGGTGGAGTGGCATGGCCAGTGCAGGTAAGTGGCGCTGGTTGGGTGACTGACTAGTCAGTGATGGTCGGCAAGGACACTTACGCCAGACAGAAACGATTAAGGGCTAAAATGGTAAAAGCTAAGCACGATTGGCATTATATAAGGAGCCTTTGCTGTGCATGGCGTAAGGAGGAGGCAACCTCTGGGGGGATATAATCACTAGAATCAAAAAGACAGTAAGAGTAAAAAACTAAGGGAAGAGAAAGAAAGAATTAAGAGAGAGGATAGAAAGGAAAGAACTAGGGAAATAGAAAGAGGAGTGAAAAAATAAAGAGAACAGAGAGAATAGAGTGGTAGGCATGCACCGAATGGGTCGATCTCCTTCTCCCTCTCCAACCCATGTTCTCTGGTAACGAAGAAGGATCTCGTTAAATACAAGTCATTTAGGTCTACCCCTTCAAAGCAGCTAATTTCTCCTTCAGAGACATTAGTTGCGTTGAAGAGGTGATTCCTCTTCTTGACTTAGACTTGGCAGCGTAGCTTAATGCGGCAGGCTGACATTTACTTCCTTTAATAAGCTTACTGTTGTTCATTCAATACTTACTTTTTTGTTGTTGTTTTGTAAAACGGGCACTCCTTATCAAAGCCCACTATTTATTTTATCTGAATCTTAAAGGAATTTCCATTATTGTCTTTATTGTATCTGCCTGTCGTATGTAATGTAACAATTCTGCCTGCTATAGGCATGTGATCAAAGCCTGATTAACAGGGGCATTGTTTGTGCCCAAGCCGAACCAAGGAAGGTTGCTCTTGGACCGGTCCCAACTCCTTGATCTAGAAATCTTTGGGCCTAGTGTAGCGACAGGCGGCTCAGCATAACATTTGCAAAAAAGACCCACACACTTTGTAACCGGTTAGTGGTGAAATTAGAATTTTAGTTGAGGGGAGCAAGATTTAAAGTAAATATGTTTTTTAATTATTTTTTTAAAAAATCGATGTAAACCATTGTGAGCAACTATAATTTTCATAAAAAAGTATACTAACAAATAACAACCAAAGCAAGAGATTAATTTAAATACATAAAGACATTAAAATTAGTTTGTCCAACATTGCTAAATGTAAATATTGAAGCCTCTTGGTTTCATGTTGTACTTTTAATATTATCTAAACTTTTAAGAGCGTTAGTATTGATGGTGCTAAAAAGTCATATTGCTAAATTTAACAGTCACACACCAAAAATAGAGCTACAGTGATAGTGCTATTGCCAAATTTTTTAGCAATGGAGCTACAGTAAACTGGTATCAATACCAATTTACTATAGCTCCAAAGTTAAAAAAAAAAATTATATTTTAAATGGTTTCTCTCTCTCTTCTTTTATTAAATTAATCTTTTCTCTATCTTTCTCTCCTTTCTCTTTCTTCTTCACCAAACCTAAACCTAGCACTTCTCCTCCCTTCCATTTTTTTTCTTCCTCCAGCCATTTTTTCTCTATTTTTTCTTTTTGCTTCACCTTTCTTCTTTCTTCTTCACCTTTCTTCTCCACCAAACCTAGCCTTTCTCTTCTCCCCTTCATTTTTTTATTTCTTTCTTCCTCCAACTCCTTACCACACATTAGCCCTTGCCCTCCAATCCGCTATCGACCTAAGCCTGGTAGTGGTTGTAGATGCTCATTTTTTTGGGAAGCCCAGTAGGAAGAAGAAGCCCAACAATATGGGCAAAAGAAACTTGAAAATTGGATAGAAAAGCCATTAAGCCCCCCAAGCGGTAGGAATAATGGATCATAGGTCTATAAAGCAAACAAATGGACTTTGAGGAAGCAAATGCGCCTAAAAGGCCCAAAAAGAGAGAAGTAGGAAACCCATGGGCAGTATGTGATGTAGAAAAGTGAGAATGGGCCATAACAGCCACAGTAGGCCCAAAGTAGTGCAAGAAAAGAAAGTAAGGGGCAATGGAGAGTCCATAAGCTCCAAAGATGAAGGATAAAGTAATTAGGCCGGGAAAGCCCAAAGAGTTAGTAAAAACCCATGGGAAGCACAGAATTGGAAATGGCCAAGGATGCCCTAAGAAAATAAATGAGCCAAGGATGCACAAAAGGAAGTAAATGAGACACGGGAGCTCGCAAGTAATGTAGTAAAAGACCCAATGAGTTTATTGGGTTATCAAAAAAGAAATAAGCAGCAAGCCCAAAGAGGACCAGTAGTTCTGGGTCAAATAACATCACGGTAGGAATAGCAGAAGGATGCGGCAGGAAGTAATAGCAAAATCGAAGGAACAAAATGATAGGCCACAAACGAGTTGACCCCTTGTGATAACTTAGATTAATTAATTAGCCCAGTTATTAATTAATCAAATTAACATGTAATATCACGTGGCAGCACAAACAAATCATCAAAACTAAGTTATGCAACGGAAAATAAATGACACGGTGATTTATTTACGAATGGGGAAAACCTGACGACAAAAACCCCACCGGGTGATTTAAGGTCACCACTCCCGAAACTCCACTATTATCACAGCAAGCGATTACAAGTAAGGAATCCCAAGTACCTTACCAACCTACAGTTGAACCCTTACCCCAATACCCAATTGGACTTGCTCTGTAGTGACAGTTTTTCCTTTTCAATGCACGGCTCCCAAGTACGTGACTAACCAGATGCGCGGATCCCAGTACGCGACTTCAAACACCAACTAGAGAGAGAGAGTTGTTGGCTGCAAAGTTCTTCAAATCATCAGAGATGAACTAGGGCACGAACTTTGTTGTTCAGATCACAAATTGCATGAACAAGAAGTTCTTAATGATTGTGCAACTTGCATCATCTTTTACGGCCCTTAAAACAATCCTTTTATATGTCTAGGGTTTGGAGAAAAGAAGTCCCAAAGACACATTCACGGACTGGACTTGAAACAGAACTGAAAATCTGTTTTCTTTAATTCTCGATAGATAGAGGTGTCGAGGATTTGTCGAGAAGCTGTCGAGGCTCGGGGCAAAACAGCTTCTTAAAGCTCGATAGATGCATGTGTCGAGGTAGGTGTCGAGCTTTAGTAATTTGCACTTCCTTACTTGTTTCTTGGACAGACTTTGATGGCTTCAACACTGAATCTTGAAACACTATTTCTTGAGGTGTTAAACACATCCTAGATCTACCCAATTACAAGTAAAGTGCGTTTTGTCTAAGGATAAGCCAATTACATAAAATAGCGACATATGTTTACAAACTTGAACTACATATGTCCTAACAATCTCCCTCTTTGGCAATCCGTGACAAAACCACAACAAAAAAATGAAAATATGAGAGAAGCCATAAAACACTTTAACTCATACTTCAATTGTTACATACAGTAAAATCTATCCTAATACAAACTCTTGAAAAACTTTGCAAGAAGAGAGTTTATGGCAAGTAGATTTTGACAACCTTTATTTCTGAAACACTTATAAACAAAACACATCAAGGCATTTTTGTGTGAAACAGAAATAATAGATTGCGTACAAGTAAAGAAACATGTGTATAAAGACAGAAAAGAAACAACACATGTAAAGGTAGGTGAAAGACATGTAAAGGTAGGTGAAAGAAAAACATAAATCATCATATATATCAAGAAAAAAAACACAATGTATGTCAATACATGATCAATGTATCTCTAAAAAGATGGAAAAGAAAAAAATACATATGATCACCTCACTACATCTCTCAAACCACACTCCCCCTATCAAAAATGTCATATGCTAACACTCCCCCTAAGCATGACTACTCTCATACCAAAACTACTAAAACTACTCCCCCTTTTTGTCACGAGTGACAAAGGGCAGAGTGTCATGTAGACATCTCAGCAGAAGAGCTCGCATCTCTATCATCATCATCCTCAGAAGCATCATCGTCATCACCATCATCATCAGCCTCAGTCTCAGTCGACACATGAGGTGGCGGAGGAGAAACCTCTAGAGCAAAGCCGCCCATGGTCGCCTGTCGCCTGGCGATGTGACCAACACGAACGTTCACTTGATAAAGCTCCGTAAAGAGTGTATTGAGGCGAGCATTCATGCGCTGAAGCTGCGCCATGATGTCTCCTAAGGTGACATCGCCCGAGGAAGAAGCAGCAGACACTCGAGCTGATCTGGAGGTAGTCGGACGGGAGGAAAGAGTGCACCGTCGGACTGTCTCGATCGAAACTGTGCCTCGCTACGTTTTACGGTAGCGGCGTCTATGGCAGACATGACATGATAAGGATCGGACGAAGGGAATGGGATGGAAAAACGACGAAGAATCCTCGTGATAGCAGAAGGAAAAATGAGCTTATCATGGGTGGCCGTATCTCTATAGACATCGATGATAGAAAAGATAAAGTGTGAAGGAAAGTCTATAGAGAGATCCTCTAGGAGGGACAACAAAAACTGAGCACGAGGCTCTGTGATAGAGTTGTAGTGAGAAAGTGGGTGCAAAACAAAGGTCATCACCATGTTAAAGAAACGAGGACCTTTAGCAAAAGGTCGACATGGTGTATACATATGATCTCCCTAAGAGGAAGGACGCTCACAGAGCGCCGAGATCATATCGTCTTTGGACACAGTCCATAGACGCTCACAGCTAGGGTAATCAGGATGATCCACCCTAGGGACATGAAGCACCTCGGAGACTAACTCTAGAGTGACTGTAAAGTGCGTACCTCGAACGTTAGAGTAGAAAAGAGGTACTGAAGAATCGATCCCGTGGATATTGGAGTAAAACTCTTGTATTAGCACGAGTGGACATGTGACCGGGACATCACACAGTGACTCCCAAGCCCGACTGTGTATGACATCGGGAAGGTCGGTATCGGTAAAGTTTGCCAAGACAACGTGGCGTTCTGAATGAACACCTCGTTTAGAAAAGTTCTCCGAGAAGTCCTTATGGGCTTTCTCATCACAGAATCGGATAGAAAGTGGAGTAGAATCGGAAGAAGACGATCCCTTAGAACACAGAGGGTTCTGGGATGGAATGGACTTACGTTTAGGTGCCATAGACACTACTAACGCAAACATAGAGAGGGGGAAAAAGAAGAGACACATAGAAAAGTTCCAAGCAGTTCAATATTGGAAGATAAATATTGAAAAGAAAGAACGTATGCATGAAAAATGCATGAACATGTGACATGCAACAAGAAAAACATCATGGGCTCAGCCCAATCCAAACCTAACAGCACACAACAGATAGGCACACATCTAAATGCATGAAAATAGAATTAGAATGCTAATGTGATGCAATGCATGTGGTTTTGAAGATCAAATCTAGAAAACCAACCCAAAATTTTCATGAAAACTTCAATAATTTTGAAAAATCCCAAAAATTTTTAAAAACACAAAACCTAGGGTTTTAAAACATGAAATGCATGAAAATGAGGGATAAGATGCTTACCAAGTGATGAGGATCGAGAAAAACACTTGAGAAAGCCTTTGAAATAGGTTTGGAGGGAAAGAGAAAAGTTTTGAGAGAGAGAACAGTTCTGTCGAGGAAGAGAGATCGAGCAAAGTGATTAAGAAATCGCGAAGAACCTTCTTATACACCTTCAGTAATTCTCGACAGCTGCAGGTGTCGAGAGGTATCGAGCCTGCTATCGAGATAGCTATCGAGAAAAAGCACTTCGACAGATGAAGCTATCGAGGTCATGTGTCGAGAAAGAAGAATCAACTATGAAGGAACTTCGATCGATCCAGAAGCTGTCGAGAAGCTATCGAGCAAACAGAAATTTTCTCGATCGATCTACTAGGTATCGAGATATGTGTCGAGACTGCGATAAGAAAAAGTCTAAGAAGTTCGACAGACAGCTAGGTGTCGAGAGGTATCGAGGAGGTGTCGAGATGCCTTTAAAAATAGTTTTTCAAAAGAAGAAAAACACAGACATGAATGCAATCAAGTATGCAACTCCACCAATAAAGCTCAAGACCTTTAATAACTCTCCAAACAAAGGTGTAGGTCCTTGAGAAGAAACCTGTGACCGTTTGGACAAATGCTTATGAGGATACAACTTAAAGCAATTAGGACGAGTGTGTCCAGAAACACCACAATGGTGACAAACATGAGTAGTTTTAGAGCTACTCGGCTTCCTAGAAGGAGGTTTAACCTTAGAGGTTGACAGAGTCCTCAACTTAGGACAATTTGGCCTAATATGACCAACAATGTGACAATGATGACAAGTGGGGACAAAAACAGATTTATCATTCAATCTAGGAGGAGTTTTAGACATAGATTTAGAAATTTCAGCGTTAACATCAGTTTGTTTACCTTTGTCTATCCTAGCAATATTAGCCTTCAACTCTTCATTATTCCTTTTAAATGGGGGAATATAAACATCTTTTTCCTTTGAGTTAGGCTCCACAACAAGTTTAGCACTAGTTAATTTTTCAACTTCAGATTTAAATTCAACTAGTTGCTCTTCCAAATTCTTAATTTTGTCCACCTGAGATGAAATTTGATTTTTAAAGTTCTCATTCAAATTAGTGGCTTCATCCAATTTTGAAATCAAATCATCTTTTTCAAGCTTAACCTTTTCAAATTTAGCTTTTAATTTTGTAGAATACTCAAGAGATTTCATACAAAAATTATAAAGCTTGCAATAGGCATCATGAATATCATCATCATCATTCAACACAAGATCATGCAAATCAAAACAATCAAGAGTTTCCATGACAACAGGAGTCAATGGATCACACATCAATGATTAAAACCTAATCAAAGTATGCCTGCTCTGATACCACTTGACAGGCCACAAACGCGTTGACCCCTTGTGATAACTTAGATTAATTAATTAGCCCAGTTATTAATTAATCAAATTAACATGCAATATCACGTGGCAGCACAAACAAATCACTAAAACTAAGTTATGCAATGAAAAATAAATAACACGGTGATTTGTTTACGAATGGGAAAAACCTAACGGCAAAAACTCCACCGGGTGATTTGAGGTCACCACTCCCGAAATTCTACTATTATCACAGCAAGCGATTACAAGTAAGGAATCCCAAGTACCTTATCAACCTACAGTTGAACCCTTACCCCAATACCCAATTGGACTTGCTCTGTAGTGACAGTTTCTTCTTTTCAATGCACGGCTCCCAAGTATGTGACTAACCAGATGCGCGGATCCCTGTACGTGACTTCAAACACCAACTAGAGAGAGAGAGTTGTTGGCTGCAAAGTTCTTCAAATTATCAGAGATGAACTAGGGCACGAACTTTGTCGTTCAGATCACAAATTGCATGAACAAGAAGTTCTTAATGATTGTGCAACTTGCATCATCTTTTACGGCCCTTAAAACAATCCTTTTATATGTCTAGGGTTAGGAGAAAAGAAGTCCTAAAGACACATTCACGGACTGGACTTGAAACAGAACTGAAAATCTGTTTTCTTTAATTCTCGACAGATAGAGGTGTCGAGGATCTGTCGAGAAGCTGTCGAGGCTCGGGGCAAAACAGCTTCTTAAAGCTCGATAGATGCATGTGTCGAGGTAGGTGTCGAGCTTTAGTAACTTGCACTTCCTTGCTTGTTTCTTGGACAGACTTTGATGGCTTCAACACTGAATCTTGAAACACTGTTTCTTGAGGTGTTAAACACATCCTAGATCTACCCAATTACAAGTAAAGTGCGTTTTGTCTAAGGATAAGCCAATTACATAAAATAGCGACATATATTCACAAACTTGAACTACATATGTCCTAACACAAAACAAGAAGGGTGGCCTGAAGGAGGGAAAGCTCACAAACAAGCGAGGCCCAGCCCCTAAGGGAGCAAGTCATAAAGAATGAGAAATCGGGAAACAACTCATGTCATAAGAAGTTAAGGACGAACGACAAAGACGGACCTCCAGATTGCAGCAAACGCATGAGTAGCAGACAAATTTTGGATGAATGTGGAAATGAGGCATGTGTAAAGCCCAAACACCACCAGCCTGTACCCAGCCAATACAGGAAGTGGTGGGTCATGGGTCAAAGGTAAGAGGGCATGGTCTGGCGGTGGGGAGAGGGGAAAACCTATTTTTGTGGTTCTTGCTTAGGCTCTTTTGGAGGAAGTGTCCTGCTAGGATGGCATACTGCCTAAAAGAAGTAAGGCTGAGTTGGAACCATTAGGTGCATGCCATAAGGGACAGAAAGAGAGAGCACTCATGCTGTGGCAGGTAAGAATGCCATGGCAAGCAAACAAACAAAATAGTCTTCTACGCCTAGTGATGTGGAGTGGTGCGGCCAGTACAAGTAAGTGGTGCTGGCTAGGCGATTGACCAATTAGTAATGGTCAGCAAGGACACCCACACTAGACAAAGACAGTTAAAGGCTAAAATGGTAAAAACCAACTACGGCAGACATTATATAAGGAACCCTTACTATGCACAAAAAAGTGGGGGGGCAGTAACAGTAACCTCTAGGGAGAGAATCACAACAACTAAGCAAACACCGAGAGATAAAAATGAAGGGAAAAGAAAGAAAGATTTAGGAGAATAGGAAAAATGAAAAAAAAAGGAGAGAATAGAATGGCAGGCATGCACCAGATAGGTTGATTCTCTCTCTCCCTTTCAGACCCATGCTCTCTACCTAAGGCAAAAGACTTCTCTTATCCTTAGTCCTTTAACGTCTGTAACGGCCATTAAATGCACATAGTTGGACAGCAGTAACAACTCCGTGCTTATTTATCATTTGGACATTAAATATTATCTAGAACTAATGCACTTATGCTGGTCTATACTTTTACTTGTCATTAACATAGACGTTGTGGGGCCTTTTTTGCAAATGTTAGGCTGAGCCGGGTCAGGCCGGGCCGGGCTGCCTCTTGCTGCACTAGGCTCCAAAGTTTTCTAGATCAGGAAGTTGGGATCGGTCTAATAGCCATACTCCTTGGTCTAGCTTGTGCACAAAAGACGCCCTCGTTTGCCAGGATTTTTATCACTTGCCTATGGCAGGCAGAGCTATTACAATAGTTACACCAGACAAATATAATAAAGACAAAAATAGAATTTTTTTTTACTATTCAAACAAAGGTAAATAATGGGCTTTGATAATGAATACTCGTTCTAAGAAACAACAACAGAGGATAAGTATTGAACAAATAGCAAAAAGCTTATGAAAAGAAAAAAATCAGTCTACCGTGTCAAGTTACATTGCTGGGTTTAAGTCAAAAAGGGGAACCATCTCTTTAACGCGACTAATCTCTTTGAGGGAGAAATTAATTGCTTTAAGGGGTTGGGCCTGAATGACTTGTAGTTAGAGAGGTCCTTTGCTGTTAGTAGAGAACATAAGTCGGAAAGGGAGAGGAGAATCAACCTATTTGTTGCATGCATGTCACTCTGTTCTCTCTGTTTTCTCTTTTCTTTCTATTCTCTCTCCAATTCTTTCATTCCTTTCTCTTCGTTTTATCTTTCAATATTTTTCTTAGTTATGGTGATTCTCTCCCCAAAGGTCACTCTACCCCCCCTTGCCGTGCACACTAAGGGCTCCTTATATAATACTAGCCGCGACTGACTTTTACCATTTTAGCCCTTAACCGTTTTTGTCTGGTGTGGGCATCCTTGCTGACCATTATTGATTGGTCAGTCATCCAACCAGCGCCACTTACCTGTGCTGGCCGCTTTACTCTACCTCACCAGATCAAGAAGACTATTTTGTTTGTTTACTCGCCATGTTATTCTTACCTGCCACGGTGTAAGTACTCTCTTCCTCTCCATCCTTCATGGCATGCACCTAGTGGTTCCAACTCAGCTTTGCTTCTTTTGGGTGGTATGTCATCCCAGCAGGACACTGCCTCTAAAAGAGCTTGAGCAAGAAACACGAAAATAGGTTTTTTCCCTTCCCACTGCTAGCCCATGCTCTCTTACCTCTAACCCATGACCCATGACCCACCACTTCCTGTATTGGTTGGGTACAAACTGGTGGTGTCTGGGCCTTGCGCGTGCCTTACTTCCATGCTTGTCCAAAATCTGCCTGCTGCTTATGCTCTTGCTGTGGTCTGAAGGTCCGTCTGCCTGTTCTTTCGTTTGCTTTTGACTTCTTACGACGTGGGTTGCTTTATTGATTTCTGGTTCTTTATGGCTTGCTGGGCTTTGCCTGATTGTGGGCTTCCCTTCCTTCACACCCTCCTCCATGTTCTGTTGTTAGCCTTGCTATTATTTCTTGCCACATTATTCTCTTATGCTTGCCGTGGTGTTTACCTAATCCAGAACTGCCGGGCTTTTTTGGGCTTGCTCTTCATCCATTTTTTAATGGCCCAATAAAATCATTGGGCCTTTTACCACATTACTTGCGGGCTCCCGCGTCCTGCTTACCTCCTTTTAGGCGTCCTTGGCTTGTTTACTTTCTTGGGGCATCCTTGACCCTTTCCAGTTCTGTGCTTCCCATGTGGCTTTACTAACTCCTTGGGCTTCCTTGGCTTAAGTACTTTATACTTTATACTTTATACTTTATTCTTGGGATTTATGGATTCTCCATTGCCCCTTTCTCTCTTTACTTCATTACTTTGTGCCTGCTTTGGCAGCTGTAACCCATTCTCGCTTTTCTATATCCATACTACCCATGGGTTTGCTATTTCTTTATTTCTGGGCCTTTTTAGGCTCATTTACTTCTTCAAGGTCCATTTATTTGCTTCATGGACCCATGGTCCATTAATCCTGCCACTTAGGCTTAATGGTGTTTCCATCTCACTTTCTTCTGGCCACGTTGTTGGGCTTCCTCCTCCTGCTAGGCTTCTTAAAAAAATGAGCATCCATAACAGTTTGCAATATGGAAGAGTATTTTATTGCTATCCATCAGTTATGGTTGACTTGGAGGGTTCAATGGCTCATTTAATAGACATTTAACTTCTCGATTCAATGTTTTGTAACAACTATGTAATGGTCAGCTTGAGATAGTTGTAACAGCTGTGAGCTGGTTGTTGGAAAGGCTGTACGTTTGTTACACTCATGCCATTTAAGAAAGAAATTTATATTTGAGCATTAATGTGCGCTTATGATCGTCCTTAGTAATGACGGTCGTCCTTAGTAATGATGGTCACTTTATGAACGACCATTTTACACTACTTGTCATATATCATTCTATATTTTTTCTCACTACAAATGCTTTGTTGTGGAGCCATAAACAATTGAAATTTATTAAATAAAAAAAAAATTTGGGAAAAACATCCAAAGTGCCGTGAATAGTGACATGCTAAATCCTAGGAGAAGATAAAAGTTTCTTAAGACAATAGTGGTGTTAGTTTTGGTTTAAAAGTGGAATAACATGTCTTGAAAGCCGCTATGCCGTGGGAATTTTCCACTTTCTTTGGTATCAGAGTTATTTTCTTGTTTAAGTAGAAATTGCTTCTTTTTTTTTTTTTCTTAGGTTAGAGGGGGCAAGGCATTTAAGGATTTCTATATACTAGTACTCATGAACTTTTTAGGAGCAGTCAGAGGTAGTTGCCCCCTTTCGATCCCTTTGGTTCCTCCCTTGTAACCGGTGCCGACCTTCTCTGACTTGTCTTTCTCATGACACAAAATGCTTGTAATTGTTGTATTTTTTAGATTGTTATAGCTGTAACTTGTTATTGGTTTGAATAAGTCTATTTATAGGCTCAATGGGCCTCATAAAATTGATTACCCAATTAATTTGATTAATTAGGTCCATAATTTTGATGTAATGGGTGTTATAAGATTAATTGCTGGATATAATGCTAGTGGGCTGGAGTTTTACAATTAAATGGATCAAAAAAGGAGTTTTTGAAAATAAATAAGTCCAATAGCTAATCCATTAAATTGGTGAATGGCTATTCATTTTTCATAATAAAAAAAGGTCATTTACTTACTAATGGATATGGAAATAATTCTTAATGTATCTAGCCCAAAATCTGGTCCAATACATATTAGCTCATCAATCACTACAATTAAAAAGAATAAACGAGTTTCTCTCATTTTCAATGTGGGATTAAACATTTCATCAACTCCTTATCTTCATGGTTTTGAAACCCGGACCGGACTGTACGGTCCGATCGGAAAAACCTCGAACCACTCATTTTTGCGGTTTTTTTAGCTTCAAGAACCGCTCTATGGGAAAAATGCAAGGAGCTGTGAGAACCGCGGTCGGACCTCACGGTTCTGAGAACCGTGATCAGACCGCTTCTCACGGTTCTCTCACGGTTCCCTTTGAATCTGAACCTAAAAAAAAAAAAAAAAACAGAAGAAGAGAGATTGTTGTTTAAAAGAGAGATCTGGACGAGCCAGTGATTGATGGCGAGAATGGAAGGCAGTGGTGAGGAGTACCAGGGGCTTTGAGAATGGATTTGTTGAATTTGAAAGGGTTATTCAGGGGTTTGAGCAAGAAGGGGAGATCTTCGTCGAGTTTGGAGGAGGAAGAGCACTGCAGACGAGAGGGGAGATTTCTATCTTTGTTCTCCGCCGGTAGTTGTGTGTGACTGGGTGAGAGGCAGAGCTTGAGAGAAAGAGAAAGAGAAAGAGACTGAGAATGACGAACTAGAGAGGAAGAAAGAAAAGTAAAAGAAGAGAGGACAGCGGGGGTCAGATGAGAGGAGTGGGGATGGGATGGGGATGGGAAAACGTGTGTGGAGGATAAAAAACAAGAGAAAAAAATAAAGAAAAAAAAATAAAGAAAAAGAAACGTATGGTCTGGAGGCAAAGAAAGAAAGGGAAAAGAAAAAAAAATTACAATTTACCATAATATTTTCACAATATTTCACAATAAATTTTAAGTAAAAGATAGTTATCAGTTAATATTGATAAGTAAAAAAATAATTTTAATGGTGAGTTCAAATTAAAATTAGTAACAACATCTCACA
The DNA here is from genome assembly GCA_032878915.1 of Castanopsis chinensis. Classification (NCBI taxonomy): domain Eukaryota; kingdom Viridiplantae; phylum Streptophyta; class Magnoliopsida; order Fagales; family Fagaceae; genus Castanopsis; species Castanopsis chinensis. The sequence continues at coordinate 2,798,188 of JAVQMG010000086.1, forward strand.
TAAATTTTATTGTGAAAGTATTGCTAAAAATATTGTAGAGTTATTTGCTGCTTCTGATTTCTGAACACTTGCTGTCGTGATACTGTCAACTATCATCACGTTTACTTGCTGTCAACTACTTCCTCTTGAGTTTTGTTATTTATTTAACTTTAAAAATTTTCAAACGCATGGACAATGGACATTGACTATTCAGGTTTGGCTATTCAAACGCATGGACAAGGGACTATTCAAATGTCTCTTCTGAGTTCAGATTTGGCTTTTGATTTTTTTTTTTTTTTTTAATTCATTGGTGAACATTGACTATTCAAATGGGCTTGGAAGTTGGGAAAAAAAAAAGATCCACAATCAAATGGGCTTGGGTATGAGAAAAAAACTAATTTGTCTTTTAACTATTTTATAAAATAAAAATTATTGGGTATTAAAGTTTATTTTGTTATGACTTAAAAATAATTTAAAAATTCAATAGCTATTTATTTTTTTTTAGAATTTAATAATTCTTATTTGTATTATGAAAGTTATGTTATAAAAAATACTATCTATATTTGTTTTGGATTATTTTAGTTAAATTTTCAATTATTATTTATTTAATATATTTATTTCTAATTTAAATAATTATTAAATTAATTATAACATCATCACGGTTCGACCCCGATTTGACCTCGGTTCGACCTCAAAAACCTTGAACCTCTCTTTTTTACGGTTCAATGAACGGTTCGGGTCTGAAAACCTTGCTTATCTTCCATATTAACTCTCATATCTTTATATTTATATTATAATATTAATCTATTTTAATTATATAGTATTAAAATGCTATAACATTCCCCTACTCATTATAATATCAAATTTTAGTTAAAGAGAGATTACCATGTAAAAACGGGTCACTATGCATTATGAAGGCATGCTTTGCATTGAACCTTTACTTAGTGAACAACAAACTCAAATAAAAAATAATAGAGAGATGAAAATGTCAAAGAAAGGGGGAAAGATTGGAGAAAGTTGGTAATGAGAGAACTAGAGGTTCATCCATCCTTAAAGTTTCTTCAATAAAAGAAGTGACTGTTTGTAAGATTATGGGAGCCAGGGTTTCTAATCAAAAGAAATCTAAAGAACTTCTTGTCTTCCAAGATTCGAAAATTTGGGGTGTGTGATGGAGATGTTAGTCAATTTTGCAATTATTGATCCAATATCTTTTTTTTTTTTTTCCTTTTATTGCAACTTACAATACAACATATCTGTAACTTTGGATCAAATTGTAACGTAGGGTTTAGTACAAAAGTAGAAAAATGAGAACTATAGTTGAAATATATACAATCTTTGAATTATAATCTTGATACAGCCCAACAACTCTTGTAACATTTCTTTCGAAGAATATGCTTGAGAACACTTGCGTGGTTTTTTCTTCGTTTTAAACTTGCCATTCATAACCTTGATTTTGGCCTTAGATAGCATGCCAATCATAACAAAGAGCTCCAAAATGAAATAAAAAAATCTCAATTTCCCTTGCTTTGGTTTTGTGTGTGTGATAGGACTTGCTTTGTTAAAACTTAAAAGGAACTAAGATATTGCAGACTTGCAGTATTACATTTTAAAGTAGCATTGCACTTTTTTAGAGCATCCACAGCCGGCCTTGAAAATGTCAAATGTAAGCAATATTTGGCATTTAGGCCCAAAATATGCTCAGCAGTTGGAAGGCCAATAGTGGGAAAGTCCAAAAATTTTTTGGTATAGTGCTACAGTGTCATCTTAAATGTAAGATGGCACTGAAGCACTATGCCAAAAATAATATCAATATTTTATTCATACTTTTCTCTCTCATCTCTCTGTCTTTCTCTGTCTCTCACTCACTTTCCTCTCTTTCTCCCTCTTCTCTATCACACTTTCTCAGATCGGATTATCATGCACCCGGATCGGAGCTCACCCGGATTGGAGCTCACACTTTCTCTGTCACACTTTCTCAGATACGAACTTAGCCGAGACAACCAGGACGGTAAGCGCAGCGCCTGGGTGGAAATCTCCGGTGTCGAGTCTTCGATGCAAGGTCCAAAAACCAGACATGGATTTTAGTCCGTCGTCGTCATTGAGTCCGTGTAGATTGTCGGTGCTCGGAGCAACACGAGCCAATCTCTCAGTGGCGTGTAGAGCCTTCGTGACGGAGCCAATCTCTCCGTGGCGTGCTGTGGGTGCTGATTGGGTTTGTTTAGATTTGCAGGTGGCTGATGTGGTGTTTTGCCGTGGCAGTTATGGTGTGGTTTTGTCGTGGGGGTTATGGTTTTGTCGTGGGTTTCGTGGGTTTCTAGGTGTGTGTGTGTGTGTGTGTGTGTTTTTTTTTTTCCCTCTTTGGTGGTTTTTGTGTGTGTGTGTGTGTGTGTGTGTGGCAGTTTCTTTGTGTGTGTATTTTTTTTTTTTTCTCTTGGTTGTTTTTGTGGTGGATGTTTCTTGCAGTGGTTGTTGTTGGTGGTGGGTTTGGTGGTTGGCATGGCGGTGGCGTGGTGGGTTTGCTGGGATGTGAGTGACAATGGCTTTACGGTGGTGGTGATGTTTTAGACCCAGAGAGACCTTGTTGGTTGTTTTTTTTTTCTTATCTGTTCTTGTGCGAGAGAGAGAGAGAGAGAGAGAGAGAGAGAGAGATAGTAAAAAAAATAATAAAAAAGAATATTTAAATAAACTGGGAAAAAAATAGAGTTTTGGGATATTGGGTGTATTAAAAATGGTATGTTATAATTGATAAAGTAGTTTTTTGGGATGATAACATAGGATGGGATGAGATTTACGGTTGTGGGTGCTCTTATACAACTTGGGTTCAAAAATCACTATAGGTGTAGAGTCTGTTCAACGAGCCTTTTCATCTTCAGCTTTAAAACTTCAATCAAAGTCCAAGTGCATATTACATTACATGATGCGCCAATAAAACAAAATTGGAGCCAACAGCAACAAATGTGCACTTATGTGTTGAGATGATAGACATCATAAAGGGGGTAAAACAGTTGCCATGGAAATTGAGAATTTCTGTGATGTCAATAATAACCAAAAAAAAAAAAAAAACCCTAATAATAATGAAAATTGCAAGAAAAATACTAGGGTTATTTTGGTCATTTTTTAGTAATTTCTTGTTTAGAGGTATTTTGGTCATTTTTTAAGTTTAGGGCGTATTTAGGTTATTTTATATGCTTTTGGGGGGGGGGGGGGGATATTTCAATAAATTTAGAAGTTTCGATGGTATTTTGGTCATTTTGAAAGTTTAAGGGTATTTTGGTCATCTTCAAGGTTTAGGGGATATTTTGGTCAATTTTCAAGTTTAAGATGCATTTCGGTAATTTTAGTGAGTATTTTGGTCATTTTCTAAATTTTGGAGTATGTTAAGTCATTTTCTAGGTTTATAGTATTTTGGTCATTTTGAGGTTTTTGGAGTATTTTGATCATTTTTGTAATTCAATGGATTTTAGTCATTTAGAAATTTTAGGAGTATTTTTGTTATATATATAAATTAGACATGGCAAAACAGGTTGAAATTCACTAACCCAACCCAACCACAAATTTTTTGACACGAATAAAATGGGTACACTCGTGACATGACCTATTTTATGTGGGTCAACCCATCTCGACCCATTTAACCTATTACTCGACCTATTTTTTAAAACTTTTTTTTTGGGTAAAAAAAAAAAAATAAAGACAGTTTATTTACTTGTTTGTTGTGGGCTTTATATTGCACAACCTAAACTCAATTAACATATATAAATAATGCATGTGTTTTTTTTTTTTTTTTTTTTTCTAAAAACATCAATTTTTAAAAACATTTTTTTGGATGACTCCATTAAAAAAAAACATGTATTTATTTTAACTCCATTCAAATACAATGGCGTCAAGAAAATAATTGAGACTTTTATCTAGTTACATGCACATGAGTTGGTGATTGTATGCAATAAGTAAAGATTGAGACATTTTTCTTGCTTGGATAACACGATAAGTAAAGATTTTTAAATATCAAATGACAAAGTAAATACCGAGAAAATCTAGTTGCAGTAAATTTAAAAACATATATTTGAAATTATAAACGTGTATGAGAAGTATTCATAAATGTGAAAAGAGTAAAACTTTTTTTTTTTTTTTTTTTAGTTTTTTGAGAAGAGCAAAGCTGAAAGTATAACAATGAAATCGATATAAATTATGGGTGCTTAGGATTAATTTTTAATAGTCTATAGCCAAAATAAAAGATAATATTTTCTACCGTTTATTTTACTTAACAATAACATGATATTTATAAAAGAGAACATGTATAAATAAGTAAACAATTAAACTTTGATGTATATTTCCAAATCGAAATAGAGTGCCAACCATAGTGCATCTAAAATTAAACACAACTATTAGATTATTTTTCAAGATTTTAAATTTTTATTCTTTGTCAAATTGGCTATCTAATTAGGCATTTGTAATTTTGTTTTATATTTTAGGATGTTGATATTGTGTAGCAATGAAACTTGTGTGCTTGTTTTAATTATATTTTCAAATGATAGACTAGACTCCTTTGTGTTTGTGCTATTCATTTTATTAACAATGTTGGAATTTGTATAATTTTATAATTATTGAACAAGTATCAATTTGTTGAGCCGAACTCTTTCTTGATATGAGTGATAAATTCAAACTAATGCATTTCACACCAAGTATTTTGCTACATGACTTACCAAGTGGCAAGTACATGTTTTTAAAAAAATTCATCCAGAAATACTAGTCGACCTGCCCAATCTGACTCAACTTGTTTCTAACTAGTTTAAAATTACATGTTTTTATTTTTATTTTTATTTTTTTTATCTAAACCTTTTTCAACCTGAACCCAATTAACCTAACCTGACCTGACCTGGCCTGAACCTAAACCAACCCAACTCACTTGGTTTGCCGTCTCTCTCTCTCTCTCTCTCTCTCTCTCTCTCTCTCTCTCTCTCTCTCTCTATATATATATATATATATATATATATATTAGTACTATTATTATAAGTACCCAACCCATTTACATGCTAAGGGAATTGTTGATTTCTGTACCTAGATGGAAGAGAATCCGTATTTCCTAGAATAAGCTCTCCTACATGATGTAATTTCTTCTACTATTGCTTAATAAAAGTCATCGTTTACCCATCAACAAAAAAAAAAAAAAAAAAAAACCCAAACCCATTTATGACTCACCAAAGTCTAGACATGGCAAAACAGGCAGGTTGGGTCAGGTTTGGTTCGGATCGGGTCAATTGAGTTGCGAGTCAAACAAGTTGCAGGTCAAAAACGGGTTATTTTAAGTGGGTTAAAAATGGGTTTGAGTCAATTAGATTGTGGGTCGGGTTGGGTTGACCCATATTTTCACATGAATTTTTTATTTTATAAAGAAAACAACATCTATTTGCTATTTGGAAAGTTATGCAACAAATTACTTGATGTAAAATGCATTACTTTGAATTCACTACTTATATCAAGAATGAACTCAGTTAAATTTATTAATATATATTCAATAATTTTAAAATTATACAAATTCTAACATTGCTATTTAAAACAAAATAACACAAAGAAAAGTAAAACAAATACACAACTTTTATTTATACACAAGATCAACATTCCGAAATATAAAACAAAATTACAAATGACATATTGGACAACTCAATTGATAAAGAATAAAAACATATAAGAAATTTACAATCTTGAAAATTAATTTTATAATCTATTATCAATTGTGATTGATACTCTATTTCAATTTGAGATGTACATTAAAGTTTGATTGTTTACTTATTTATACATGGTCTCTTTTATGAATATTATATCATTGTTAAGCAATACACACTCTAGGAAATATCATAATTTATTTTGAAAAGTCGTTTATTTTGGACATAAATTGTTTAAAAATAAGTCTAAGCATTCATAATTTATGCTAATTTGATACTTTGGCTTCACTATTTTCACAATTGTGAATATTTCTCAAACATGTCTTCAATTTTAAATCTATGTTTTTAACTTTACTGTAATTAGATTATCTTGGCATGTACTTTTCTATTTGATATCTAAAAATGTTTACTCATTACAGAATGCTCAATCATTCTTTTTTCAATTAATTTGCATATAGTTATGTAAATGTATCAATTATTTCCTTAAAACTCACAACAAACAATTAAACCAATATTGTCTTAATTTTACTATTTTTTTTACTAAAAAAAAGTTTTTAAAAAATGGTTCGGGTAAGGGTTTGGGTCACAGGTCAACTCTTTTTGTTTCAAGTAAAAAAAAAGGGTACGGATCGAGTTTTCAAGTCGGGTCAGATTAGGTCAGAAAATTTTGACCCATTTTGCCATGTCCAAAACCCACCCAATTGCCAACCCTAGACTTCTATTAACTATATAAAAAGCAGCTATGCCGCTATAGTGTTTCGACACTGTTCATTTAACTTATTTCACTGTGTAGCATTGGAGCTGCAACAGTGATTTGATTTAGTGAGGTTTTTTTTTTTTTTTTTTTTAAATATTGATGTAAGCTAGCATTTATATTGTTATATTGACATAACAAATTTTACAATATTTTCATAATTATTGACGTGTCAATTTTTTACCAATCGAAATAAAATAATAAAATAAAATATGAGATTGGTTTTTTTTTTTTTCCATTAATCAGTTTGTGTTTTTTTTTTCCTTTTAAATATTGATGTAAGCAAACATTTATATTATTATACTGACATAACAAATTTTACAATTATTGATGTGTCAATTTCTTACAAGTCGAAATAAAATAATAAAATATGAGACCGTAGCCAATCACAACTGAAAATAAATATTTTAAAAAAATGTTACAACATTTATTGTTATTATAATATTTTCACAATTGTTGAGATCTCAGTTTCTTATGGATCAAATTAAAAAAAAAAAAAAAAAAAGCTAAGTGCATAACATTTTAACATTAATTTCTACAGTGCCTAAATTTTTTTTTTCCAAGTAATTGGTTTGTGTTTTTTTTTTTCTTTTAAATATTTATATAAATTGACATATATATTGTTATACTGGCACAACAAATTTCACAATATTTTCACAATTATTGAGGTATCAATTTCTTACAAGTCGAAATAAAAAAATAAAACATGAGATTGTGGCCACAATTGAAAATAAATGTTTTGAGAAAATGTTACAACACTTATTGTTATCACAATATTTTCACACTTGTTGAGATCTTAGTTTCTTATATATCAAATAAAAAATTACTAAATTCACAACATTTTAACATTAATTTTACAACAAATCATAGGTAAGTTATTATTGATGGATAGCACTGGAGCTACAGTGCTTTTGGTTTATTCAATTGGCATGATAGCTATAGTGCCTAACATTTTTTTTCCCCCTAGTAATCGGTTTGTGTTTTTTTTTTCTTTGAAATATTTATGTAAGCTGGTATATATATTGTTATATTGACATAACAAATTTCACAATATTTTCACAATTATTGACCTGTCAATTTCTTACAAGTTAAATATAAAATAATAAAATATGAGGCTGTGACTAACCACAACTGAAAATAAATGTTTTGAGAAAATATTACAACACTTATTATTATCACAATATTTTCACAATTTTTGAGATCTCAATTTTTTATAGATCAAATAAAAAAATATTAAGTCCACAACATTTTAATATTAATTTCTACCGTGCCTAAAGTTTTTTTTTTTTTTCCTAATAATCGATTTGTGTTTTTTTTTCTTTTAAATATTTATGTAAGTTGGCATATATATTGTTATACCGACACAACAAATTTCACAACATTTTTACAAATATTGAAGAATCAATTTCTTACCAGTTGAAATAAAATAATAAAATATAAGACTGTGACCAACTATAATTAAAAATAAATGTTTTGAGAATAACAATAACAATGTTATGAGTTTAAAACCAATAATTACTTGTCATTTAGAATTTGTTCTAAAAATATTATGAATGTAGCATTTCTCTTAAATAAAATAAAAAAATATCTATTTGGATCCTAAAAATGAAGATATTGTAAAAATATTGTGATATTTTGTTGTATTCTTAAACTTCTTTTCTAATATAGTCAAATTAGACGAGTCAAAATTTATAATTTTACACAAAATTTGTATTAATTTTCGCATTACTGGGACAGCACGTGCCTTACATGTGCAACCAACACTAGTTCAAGTTAACAATCGACAAGCCACCCCACTAATTTTACAAGTGACAAGTTGACTATAGGGCTTAATTTATTACATTAAAAAAAGTGGGGTTATAATTTATTATTTTATTAAAGTTTAGATCTTGATTTCTTTACCACCCAAAAATATAGGGCTTAAAATGAAAATTTCCCCAAATGATAGAATAGCTATGAAACCCTGGTAAAGATAGAAATCCAAGGAAAGTCAATCAGAAAGAAAGAGTCTCATAAAAAAAAAAAAAAAAAAAAAAGGAGAGAGAGAGAGAGAGAGAGAGAGAGGGGTAGGTAGATTGAGAAAAGCAGAGCAGGTAACATCCATCCTCCATGTTCCTCTCTCTCTCCTCTTCATTGAGAAGAATCCTAGTAAAGCACGTGAAACTATCGAATTCTTTATTAGCACTTATAATTCAGCAACTACTGTTACAAAACTACTTTACGAATCCCTCAATTACGCTGACTTCACTCTCTGCCTCTGTCTCTCTCGTCTTTTTTGTGGGGGAGGCCAATCTGTTTCTGCTGCTGCTGCTGCTGCTGCTGCCGCGTCATATCCATTTGCATAGGAAATGTGTCCCCATTCAGATCTTCTCTCATAAATCACAACAATGGTGAGCCCATTTTCATTCATTGTATAAGATTTTATTTTCTTTCGGAATTGTTTTTGAATCTGATTAGTTTTTGGTTTCTGGGTATGTTAAATCTCTAAGAGTTTTCTGGTTTTGAAGAGAGTTTGGAAGTCTTCACTACATGTTTGATGAAATGGTTAGTACAAATACAATTCAAGTCAAGTATGTTTGCAGGCTTACTAGAGATGGCAAGCACATTTGGGCAAATAACTAAGATTTAGTATTGAGATTGATAAATTAGGAAAAACCCCATTAATAATAGACACAGAGAGAGAGAAAAAAAGAGAGATGTGACACTTGATGCTGACAATTTGATATTAGGTTGAGGTGGGATTTGTAGCAATATGCAAGATTTTTTTGATAATTTGATAGTTGGGATTCTTTTTGGGGGGGGGGGGGGGGGGGGCGTGGAATTTGAACCCTGAACGGCTCCATTGGAAACACTAGGAGGGGCCAATTGAGCTACAAGGCTCTTGGTATATATGCAAGAGATACTTGATAGTTGTATATTGAATCTTAATTAATGTAATTGCAGGAGGCACTCAAGCAAGGACATGTAGTGAACCTAACTAAATTTGCTAGCATAGCATGTTTAATGATTGGCAAATTTTGTGAGTCTAGTGCTTCAATCAATATTAGAACATTTATTTATTGTGCATTGAGTGTGCCTTTGCCAAGTAAGGAAATGTTGAAAGACTTTGTCGCATGAGAAAAGGCAGAGGGAGCTAGTTTTAGAATGTGATAAGCTGCTGCCATCCTGCCACTGCCACAGTCTTGGATAGATGCATTTCCTGTCATGTTTTTCAAAAATTCCTGGTTTTGTTTAATTACCATGCTTTTTATATTTTTGTTGTGCCGCCTGGGGGGGGGGGGGGGGGTGGTTGGGTGATGGGACAGTATGGGAGAGGCAGTGAGGGTTGTATATATTCCTTGGAATGGGAAGTCCTTGGTCAGGGTTGTACATTTGTTGATTTTTATAAATATAACTTTTCAATGTTTAATTTCTTATGTGATGGCTTCTTCACTATACCACCAATCCAAATTCACGACCAATGTTATAGTAAGGGTGAAACTAGATGTCAGGGCCTTTTACTTTGTCTGCATAACCTTTTTAATTTTTTGACACGTTTCTGCATAACATTTTTCTTGTTTATTATCACTTCACCATTCCTAGGCTTTGACATTGTTTCCATTTAGTGAGCTTATATTTTGCTTTCATATCTCAAGGTCGGACAAATTTCTTTGTTGAATAGCTTATCAAATATTCTTCTGGCATTTTTTTCAATCCTGTTGCTCTTCTCCCTAGTATTTCTGGTGGAACCCATCTTGATGATCGAATGCCTTTATATCTGTCTCCAATTTAGCAGATCTGTTACACACACACTAATTGATGACTCTTGACTGAGAAACACTAGCTCCTTTACCCATCTATTGGTGATAGCACTTATCATCATCTGATTCTTGGGATCTTGTTCTACATATTTATGGCCATCTGTTAGAATGAGATAAAGGGGATTGTTACAATCCAAAGCTATTCTTTAAATTTTCGTTAAGAGATCACCTACTAGTACAAGTAGTAGGTTTCTCTAATCCATATTTTCCATTTCCTGGTATCTTGTAAAACAATTTTATGTAGAGTTTTGACTATTTCTGAATAGATTTCTGTTTATATTGCCTTGCAAGTTGGTCATGTTTTTGTCTTTTGTTAATTTACTCCTGTTGACAAGTATGAGCTATATATATATTAATTTTTCATCTAACATGTGATAGGCATGAAGCTGTTGCTGTCTTAGCTGAAACCACTGGTTAGTAGATACAGAGCTGTTTTTAGACTGGCTCATTTGAAGACAATTGATTGAGTAAATATCTAGACAAAACTAAAAGTGAAGTATGAGGAAGATGACATTTCCAAACCGGTACTTGATTGTCATTTTAACCTTCATCAGCACATCTGTTTGCTATATAGAACGTGTGGGCTTCTCTATTGCATATACAATTGCTGCTGATGCTGCTGGGGTAAACCAATCAACTAAAGGAACTGTACTGGCTTCATTTTATTGTGGATATGCGTGTTCTCAGGTGCCTGGTGGATGGGCAGCTCAGAGAATTGGGGGAAGGAAGGTCCTCCTCATTTCTTTTGTGTTATGGTCATTGACTTGTGCATTAGTCCCACTAGATCCTAATCGAGTTACAGTTTTAGTGATTGCTCGCTTGCTTGTTGGTGTGGCACAAGGCTTCATCTTCCCCTCCATCCACACAGTGCTAGCACAGTGGGTTCCACCCCATGAAAGATCTAGATCTGTTTCTCTAACTATGTCTGGTATGTACCTTGGTGCAGCTACGGGAATGCTTTTCCTTCCAAGCTTGGTAAAGTATAGGGGACCCCAATCCGTATTTCTGGTTGAGGCAGCATTAGGTGCCATATGGTGCATGCTTTGGTTCAAGTATGCTAGTGACCCTCCTCGTTCTGAACATCCAAAAGCCACTGCCTCTGGTTTTGGTGAATCTTTGTTGCCAGTTAAAGGAAGCCAGAAAATGAAAGTGGAGAATGGAGGAATTTCTTCCAAAACTGCCAACATACCATGGAAAAAAATTTTACTCAGCTTGCCAGTTTGGGCAATTGTGGTAAATAATTTCACCTTCCATTATGGTTTGTACGTGTTGATGAACTGGCTGCCAACATACTTTGAGAAAGGGCTGCAGCTTAGTCTACAAGAGATGGGATCATCTAAAATGATGCCTTATTTTAACATGTTTATATTTTCAAATATTGGCGGGGTAGTTGCTGACCACTTAATCACCAAGAGAGTCTTGTCTGTGACGAGAATCAGGAAGTTGTTGAACACTGTAGGGTTCTTAGTTGCTTCTCTTGCATTCATATTACTTCCTCTCTTCAGAACTTCCAGTGGGGCTGTGTTTTGTTCTTCTGTAGCTCTTGGTTTCTTGGCACTAGGAAGAGCTGGGTTTGCAGTGAACCACATGGATATTGCTCCAAGATATGCAGGGATTGTTATGGGGGTTTCTAATACTGCTGGTACCTTTGCTGGCATTATTGGAGTTCGTTTCACTGGCTGGCTTCTTGAATCTGCGAAAACTGCTAATCCAGATCTTTCGAGTCCAGATAGCTGGAAATTAGTGTTTTACATACCAGGGTTTCAATGCATCTTTAGTTGTCTGGTGTTTTTATTGTTTTCCACTGCGGAGAGAATTTTTGACTGAGTTAATCTTGTTCCATGTCAAGATCACTCTGTCACGGTTGAGATTCAATTTACAAATATCTGTTGATTACCCTTATGAGGGTTGTCAAGCGTATCATTCTTTTGCAGGAAGGGTGTGTAAGATTACCAACATTCTATAGCCACAGGATAGATAGATATTGAAAAATATTCTTTAATTTTCAATGTGAAGAATCCGTAATTTATTCGCTTGTTTTTTCAGTCATTATACAATAATCCAGCAAATTTTCATTTGGCTCATGAAACATTTGCATCTTTGTGACATGTTCAGCTGTAATTTTATTGACTCCGCAGAAAATAAGGCATTAGATCTCTGTGACCGAATGTCGGGGGGCTTGTTGCTTGTATATTTCCATGTACCTTTTATCTTGCTAATTTCTGAGAGAGTTTCTAGACATTGCCCAAGAGCATCTTACAGCATTTTGAACAGTGCGTTGTTTTTTTTTTTTTTTGATGCAACAAACTGTAGAATGATCCAAACTAATGTGATCAGGAGGTTTTTTGAAATTTGTGGCTGCTATGCTACTGATTGAGAAGGCACAGGAAAATTTACAAAAATAATCATTTTTAGTTGGCTGCGTCAACATCTTAAAAGCACTCCTAGATTTGCAGTCATCAAAAGGGAATAAAAAAAGAAATGCATAATTTTATATATATATATATATATATAGAGAGAGAGAGAGAGAGAGAGAGAGAGAGCAAGACTTAGGTATTGTTCCTTAAGTATTCTTTTTAAGATTTTATCATGTGAATTTTTTGTTATGGGATGAAAGTGTATTTTTTAGTTAAATAGTCATATGTCTGAATTTTAAGAGAAGAACCTAAGGTACTGTATTTATGTTTTGTCCACACAAATATATTGATATATATATATATATATATATATATATGGTCTATAGAATTAGAGAGTGAAATCTAATGCATTGGCAAAGTTGTGAACGAACTTCTTTTCTTCTTTTGAGCTTTTCGAAAACCCACTGCTTGTGTTGAAGAACATGCTCTGCCTTTGATAAGGCAACCAACACATGTAATAGACTTATTTCTATTTTTATTAATTCATATATTTAACCCTTTCTATAAAAGAGAAAAAAGTCAAACATGTATATTTATAACTTTATATCAAAATAGAAAGGAAAATGACACAAATAGACAACTCTTTTTTTTTTTTTGGTTTCTCACAGTATTTTTTCAAAGTTTTCAATTAGAAACTAATTATTGTTCGTGATGGGTAGGCTTATAATTGGGTAAATTGCTAGTTCAGAGTGTTTTTTTAAAAGTGCTGGTGCCCGAACTTGAGCTAAGGAGCTTTTAGTCAAACCCAAGACAGCTACTTTGAAATCGAGTGTCCAACCACTCGGCCAACCCCACTAGGTTTAACTCACTTTTGGATACTTAGCTCTCAGGTGGTTTTTGGATTTAAAGTTTATTTTTATTATAAAAATTGTGAAAATTGTGAATATAAATTTAACAAGACATAAAGAATTTGAGTTTTAGAAATTTTATCTAAATCAAAACACTTTGGATATTTTGAATTTGAAATAATATTGTTGTTGCACATAGTAGTCACGGTGGTTATAGAACCGCTTAACTTGCCAAAAAGGAAAAAAAAAAAAAAATATATATATATATATATATACATAGTTATAGGGGTGTGCACAAAACCGACAAATAGAAAAAACCAACCGAACCACTGCCAAATTTTCGATTTAGTTTCGGTTCAGTTTTGAATTTTTAAAATAAAAAATATTTGGTTCAGTTTTTAGTGGTAGGTTTGAATGCACCAATCCAACCGAATCATAATTATATATTTTATATTAAATATATAATATTTGGGCCTGAAGCCTCCATACATATTTGGCATTTTCATTTTTTTTTTTTAAATCATTTGCCTTTCTTTTTTTCTTTTATATGATCTGGCATTTTCTTGTTTTTGATAGGAATCAATGAATTACTGGAATAAGATGATCCGACCCTCTGCCCTTTTCCATGTTTTCATTTTATTTTTAGAATAAATTAGTATAATTAAACTAATTACTAATTAGATATCTAATTAACCTAATTAAACTTAATCTAATTTAACCATAAAAACAAAATTTAAAAACCCTACCCACAGCCCACACATTTTACCATGGTTTTAAAAACCAGACCGGTTAAAGAACCAAAAAAGGTAGTGATTTTCGATTTTATGGTCGAATTGTGGTTGGACCTATGGTTGAACCGATGATGTCATAATTAATTAATTAATAATTTAAATTATAAAATATAGATAATAAAATATGTAATAAGTTTGAAACTAAGAATATTTAGTTTTAAATACATATTTTTTTATTAAAAAAATGTGAGTTTAATTATCACATCTTATATTTAGAAAATTAAAATAACAAATCCACAACTTATATGGTATTAAAAATATTTAGTATGAAATTAACAATACATAATAAATTAGTAATTCCTTAAACAAAAAGAAAAGAAAACTATAATATTATTTATTATTAAATTTATATGGATTATTATTGTGCTTTTTATTTATTTATATATTATGCTTTGGCTACATTTATTATATATTATTATTATTTATTTATTTATATGATCAAAATTGGAAATTGGCAGGTATCATGTTACTTAACTCTTTTCCTCTGTATCATAGTTCATGAAATAGGCTAATAGCCCAAAGGTTGCCAAAAGCCCAAAAGCAAAAAATGCACACCCCAAAAGAACGACACTATGTATACTACAAGACAACATTGAAAAAAAAAAAAAAAAAACCTCTAATATTTAATCATTTAATACCCCACCTATCCCACTTTCTAACCCACCCCCACTTGTTTCTCTCCTTATTATTTTCGCTAGATACCTCTGGGTCATCTCCACTTCTTTTATTAAAGTTTATTTCCCCCTTCTCTCTCAACTTAGATTTGCTTCTTCTCTTTTCTTTTAGACTTGTTTAAGTTGTCTTGGTTGACAATCTTGTGTGTGCTCAATGTTGGATTAATCATGGTTTGTATCGCATACAAAACATACGCAACGGAAAAATTAACGGATCTACTTCACTTGTAATTGATAACATGCACTATGTAAACTTTATAATTCAAAAACAAGATAATGTACCTTGATGTGGTGGATTTCAAAACAAAGATTAGAAGTGTTTGGAAATACTTTTAATCTTCACTTTAATTTCACTTTGTGCCTAAGAAGTGTGGTCTCTCAATCAGTTTCTAAGGGAGAATGATAAAGTGTCTCACACTCACATACACACTATTTTACAATAGTGTCTCTCTTTCATACATCAAAAAATTCTGTATGTTTCTCCCTTAATATCTAACTAATTATCTAATTAGGCCGACCTTTTGGGCCTTTCTAATTGGGCTTAAGTGTGTAACTTGGAGTGGGACCAAAAGGGACTAATAAGATACAAACTCTAATGAGTCTTGGGATTTTCTATCAATTCTTGACAAGTTCAAAGTTACCATTAACTATATCTAATACCACTATATAAATATAGTTGCACTCTAGGTCTTACCTATAAATTATATCCCAAAACTTTATTGTACATGCAACCCCTTCATAAAATATTCGTAGTAATACAAAGTCATGAATATAGACTGACACTTTGTAAATTACTACTTCTTAATTCCTTGAGTAGCCAGTTTAATCCTTTAATGTTATTTATCATATATTTATGAAATCTAATTCCATAAATATATATTTTAGTAACTACTTACTAAAGTGGTTAGGCCTAACTCTCTGAATAACTAAACTCATTAAATTTATTTTAAGGGAATATTATTATATTTTCGTTAAAAGAATATGAATTCCAATTTGAGAATATATGTTCCATCAATACTAAATGTGGCTGCCCAACATACTGAGGTTTTGACCGTTACTTTAGATCTCACTCTTGATATATTAAAGCAACTTACAACTTATGATCAGGTCCATTATTCTCTCAGGATTAAAAGTTCATGCAAATAGATGTTATGAGATTTATTATTTATTTGACAGTCGTTAGGTGAATAATAAATCTCACAGCAGCCCAGTTCAATATGTTTTAACTTTTAAAACATATCAACATACTAATTAGAAGTCTTCACTTTCATAATCAAGACAAATTATCTTAATTGATATGTTATAGTTTTCATAGATGAAATGCCCAATTTCATCACTGACTACGAATTATAATTCCGAGTTTATAAAGAACTTGTGACTTATATCTTCTGTGACTAAATCACATACTATGCATCTCATGGACTATATGATAATGTCCAAATATTCATATTACCATTATTTTAAATAATAATAAAACAACTTTATTAATCATAATATTAAGTCATACAAAATGTCATACATAGCATCATACAAAAGGATTTAAGGGCACACACATACTAACAATCTCCCACTTGTCCTAAAGACTATTGTACACTAATCTAATTCCCATCTTGTCCAAATGTGACTCGAAAGTTCTTTAAGACAAGGCTTTGGTAAAGGGATCCGCCAGATTTTTTTGCACCATCAATCTTTGCTACTACTACATCTCCACGAGTAACAATGTCTTGAATGATATGGTATTTTCTTTTTATGTTTTTTCCTTTCTTGTGATTCCTTGGATCCTTAGATTATGCATCTGCTCCACAATTGTCGCAAAACAATGGGATAGGAACTTGCTTAATTCTCACAGCACCAAGATCAAAAAGGAATTTCTTGAGCCAAACAAATTCCTTTGTCGCTTCATAAGTAGCAACATACTCAGCTTCCATGGTGGAGTCAGCAATACAAGATTGCTTAACACTCTTCCAACTTATTGCTCCACCTCCCAAGGTGAAAATACAACCTGAAGTGGATTTTTTGAAATCTAGATCTGATTGAAAGTCTAAATTTGTATAGCCAATGGGAATCAAATCCTCACTATGGTAAACAAGCATATAATTTCTCATTCTCCTTAAATACTTGAGAATATGCTTTATAGCTTACCAATGTTTAGGTCCTGGATTTGATTGATATCGACTGAACATGCTAACTGAATAACAAATATCCGGCCTAGTACATAGCATGACATACATGAGATTTCCCACTGCAGAAGCATAACGAACTTGTCTCATTGTATTTTCTTCCTCAAGAGTCTTAGGCCTTTGGTCATTAGATAGAAGAACTCCATGTCTAAAAGGAAGTAATCATTTCTTGGAGTTTTGCATGTTAAATCGTTTTAGAACCTTATCTATATATCCAGCTTGTGACAAACCTAACATCTTATTCCTGCGATCTCGCCAAAGCTTGATCCTTAGAATATAGTTAGTTTCACCCAAGTCCTTCATATCAAATTGGCTTGACAACCAAGTTTCAACCAATGACATTACCCCTACATCATTTTCAATGGGTAGAATATCATTAACATAAAGCACTAGAAACATTACTACTTTATCTCGATGTCTTTTGTACACACATGGTTCATCAAGATTTTGTTCAAAACCAAATGACTTGATTGCTTGATCAAATTTGATGTTCCATGACCTAGATGCTTGCTTAAGTCCATAAATGAATTTTTTCAACTTGCATACCATATGCTCTTAATTCTTTGCTATGAAACCTTCCGTTTGCAACATATTGATTTCTTCCTCAAGATTGCCATTAAGAAATGCAGTCTTAACATCCATTTTTCAAATTTCATAATCATAATGAGCTGCAATGGATAAGAGAATTTTGATGGATTTAAGCATGGCTACTGGTGAAAAATTTCATCATAATCAATACCTTCCTTTTTTGTATACCCTTTTGCCACTAGTCTTACTTTAAAGGTTTCAACCTTTCCATCTATCTCTCTTTTCCTCTT
The DNA here is from genome assembly GCA_032878915.1 of Castanopsis chinensis. Taxonomy (NCBI): domain Eukaryota; kingdom Viridiplantae; phylum Streptophyta; class Magnoliopsida; order Fagales; family Fagaceae; genus Castanopsis; species Castanopsis chinensis. Next base: position 2,816,049 of record JAVQMG010000086.1, read on the forward strand.
GTAAACTCATTTGCAACCAACAAGTTTAATGCAGTTAGGCACCTTAACAAGATCCCATACATGATTGGAATACGTAGAATCCAATTTAGATTTCATAGCTTGGTCACAATGATGTGCATCTATATCATTCATTGCCTCCTTATAAGTGTAGGTATCTGATTCAACCTCTTCTGAGATAGTTTCATAAGTTTCTTCCAAACCTATAAATCTCATAAGAGGCCGAACAATTCTCCCACTAGAACGAGGCACCTGTGTACTAGACATTTCATGAGTAGTATCTTGTGGTGTATCTAATACAACCACATCATCGCTAGTTTCATCCATTGGTTATTCAACTACAGGTTCATCTATTTCAGCCAAAAAAACCTTTACTTCTAGGATTAAAGTTATTCACATAATTATCTTCCAAAAATTTGGCATGGGTGTTAACAAATACTTTGTTATCCTTATGATTATAGAATAAATAACCCTTGGTTTCCTTTGAATACTCTAAAAAAACATGCATACTTTCGTTTTAGATTCTAACTTGTCAGACTTCCCTTTCAACACATGTGCAGGACGTCCCCAAATGTGGAGATACTTCATGTTAGGCTTGCGCCCACTCCACAATTCCTTGGGTGTGTTAGGAACAGATTTTGATGGAACCAAATTTAAAATATGCATTGCAGTTTTTAGTACATATCCCCAAAATGAAATTGGTAAAGTTGAATAACTTATCATGGACCTAACTATTTCCAAAAGAGTTCTATTCCTTCTTTCCGCTACACCATTTTTTTAAGGAGTTCCAGGTGTAGTAAATTGGGATATAATTCCATTATGAATTAGGTAATTCTTGAAATTCCTAAGAAGGTATTCGCCAGCTCGATCAGATCGAATGACCTTTATGCGTTTACCTAATTGATTTTCAACTTCAGCCCTAAACTCTTTGAACTTGTCAAAGGTTTTGGACTTTTGTCTCATTAGGTATACATAACCATATCTTGAGTAGTCATCCGTAAAAGTAATGAAGTACTCATAACCTCCTTTTCCTTGGGTTGACATAGGATCACATGTATCCATATGAACTAATTCAAGCAACTCCTAGGCTCTTCTACCTTTTGCATTAAAAGGTCGTTTAGTTATTTTACCTTCCAAACAAGATTCATAAACAGGAAATTCATCAAAGTCTATAGACTGTAAAAGTCCATCTTTGATTAGTCTTTGAATCCTATTTGAATTAATACGACCCAAATACAAGTACCAAAGATATGCATCATTAGAAGAAGAAAACTTTATCTTTAATGATTTTACATGAGAGTTATTATCTAATTTAGAATTGTACAATTCATGCTTATCAGGAATTAAAATATAAAGGCCATCCACAATATTGCTAGAACAGATAAACATTTTATCATTCTTTATGACAACATTGTCTTTCAGGATAACACAATATCCATATTTACCTAAATAAGTTGCAAAAATTAAATTCCTACGAACATTAGGTACATATAGACAGTCTTCCAATATTTAAATTCTAGAATTAAAACATAAATTAAACACTCTAATAGCTACAACTGGAATTCTACTCCCATCCGCTAAGGTAAGAAACATTTCCCCTTCATTTAGCCTTCTGGTCTCCTGGAATACCTACAAAGAATTGTAGATATAATTAGTGTAACCTGAATCGACACACTAGGAATCCGTGGGATTCTGTAACAAACATATTTCAAGAAGGAATGTGCTTTTCATACCCTTAATCTTGGTAGCCTTAAAAATTGGACAATTCCTTTCTAATGCCCTTTCTCACCACAATGGAAACAGTTTCCTTTGGCATTCTTTCCTTTATTGGCAACTCCTAAGGCAATTTGTTTACCATCTTACTTGGTGAAGTCCTTCTTCTTTTTCTTCTTACCCTTACCTTTCGACTTAGGTTGAGAAGTAGAAGCTTCACCTATATTGGCTTCAACATTAGAAGTACCAAGGATGCCTTCCGCCACTACCAATTCATTCATCAATTCAGACAAAGAATAAACCTTTTTGTTCATATTATAATTCAGTTTGAATTCCTTGAACGATTCTAGTAGTGACTGGAATATCATATCCATCTGGGATTCTCCATCAATATCGGCACCTAAACTTTCCAATGTATTTAGATTAGAGACCATCCTAAGACAATGCTCTCTAACTGAAGTGCCTTCAGCCATTTTGGTATTATAAATCTGCCTCATAGTTTCTTGCCTTGCAGAACGGCCTTACTCACCAAACATCTCCTTTAGACTTAGCATAATGTCCGAAACTAGTTCTACATCCTACATTTGATGCTGTAGAACATTCAAGATAGATGCTAGGATAAAACACTTGGCCATCTCATTAGATTTCTGTCAATGATCATATCGTTGTTTTTCCTTAATAGGAGCATCTAATGATGGAAAGTTAGGACATGGTTGAGTAAGCACATCCTTGTGCTCTTCAGCAGTAAGAACAATATCCAAATTTCTTTTCCAGTCAACATAGTTGAATCCAGTCAGTTTATTTTAATTAAGAATGGCAATAAATGAGCTAAAAGATGCCATGATAAAATATGAAGATTATAAACATAAATATAATAAGTAAACTAGAAATTATCAATTTAGCATATAAGTATATAATATGGAATCTTAATAAAATCATAATATAATATATGCAACGACAACCTAATTCCATGTCTACAATTCCTTGATAGCAAGTTTATTATAAACACTATGATTGATTGAGAACTATTCTCTTTAATAGTGTTATCATGATAACTCTTATCAAACACTAATAATATGCCGTATTATCTTTGGCCTCTAAGTAATAATGACATAGCACCTTTGGGAGGTTAACATTACACTTAGTCTAGTGTACACCATTATCTAGAATCATGTGTAGCCACATTTCATCTCTCTTTATAGTGCTTAAACTTGTAGTACCATGGAACAAAACACCATCCTTTGGGATCGCGAGGCATATACGCCAAGACGAGATGCTTGTCCATACTACTTTAAACGGGTAAGTTCAATTTTGTAGTATTATGAAGTAAACACCATCCTTTGGGATCACGAGGCATATACGCAAAGACAAGGTGCTTACCTCACACTACTATGAACCGATAATGGAGGTCGCGAGATGCAACCCTTGTATTTCTCTCCCCCTAGATATTTTAAAATAAAGGTTTTTATTTAGAAAACATGTGTAATCCAATCACACACAGCCTTGCACTTTTAAAATTTGAAAACATTTAGAAAAAATTCTGAATTCCCAGTTTTCGATCAAGCGAATGTGCCCTTTGATCGGTCGAAAAAATTCAAAAAATTTGAACTTGACTATCTGCCTGGATCGATTGGTACTCGATCGCTGTTCAATCGATCGAAAAATTAATTTCGATCGATTGACTAGCAATCAGGTATCAATTGAATTGAGTAGATTGGCCAGCAATTCACTCAATCAATCGAAAATTTTTTTCGATCGATTGAAACTCGTGAACATTGAATTTCCAGAATTTTTTCTGAAGCGTTTTCAACGGTTTTCAAGAGCAAACAACCAACATATAAACATGATAAACAGACATTGATATTGAAACTGAATTCCATTGATGCTATAGCCTTAAAGTTCAATTTAACATACTTAAATTCAAATTTAAATAACATCATAACATCAATTTCAGTTTTCATCAAAACATAATTTCAATCAACCATGCAGAAATTTAATTGCATAACTTCTAACATCATGAAACTATGATTCTTGATTCCAAAATTCGCAAAACATGTTATATAATTTGAAATTGAAGACAGCTCTGATACCAATTATTGGATTAATCATGGTTTGTATCGCATACAAAACATACACAGCGAAAAAATTAACAGATTTACTTCACTTACAATTGATAACATGCACTATGTAAACTTCATAATTCAAGAACAAGAGAGCGTACCTTGGTGTGGTGGATTTCAAAACAAAGATCGGAAACACTTGGAAATAATTTTAATCTTCACCCAATTCCACTTTACGACTAAGAAGTATGGTTTCTCAATCAGTTTCTAAGGGAGAATGATAAAGTGTCTCACACTCACATACACACTATTTTACAATAATGTCTTTCTTTCATACATTAAAAAATTCTGTATGTTTCTCCCTTAATATCTAATTGATTATCTAATTGGGCCGGCCTTTTGGGCCTTTTCAATTGAGCTTAAGTGTGTGGCTTGGAGTGGGACCAAAAGGGACTAATAAGACACTATCTCCATTAATGGGCCTTGAGTTTTTTTGTCAACTCTTGACAAGTCCAAAATTATCATTAACTATATTTAATATTACTATATAAATATAGTTGCATTCTAGGCCTTATCTATAAATTATATCCCAAGACTTTATTGTATATGAAATCTCTTCATAAAATATTCGTAATAATACAAAGTCATGAATATAAACTGTCACTTTGTAAATTACTACATATTAATTTCTTGAGTACCCGATTTAATCTTTTAATGTTATTTATCATATATTTATGAAATCCAATTCCATAAATTTATACTTTAGTAACTACTTACTAAAGTGGTTAGGCCTAAGTCTCTGAATAACCAAACCTATTAAACTTATCTCAAAGAAATATTTTATATCTCCTTTAAGAGACTATGAATTCCATGTTGAGAATATATGTTCCATTAACACTAAATGTTGCTGCCCAACATACTGAGGTTTTGGCCGTTACTTTAGATTTCACTCCTGATATATTAAAGTAATCTACACCTCATAATTAGGTCCATTATTCTCTCAATATTAAGAGTTCATGCAAATAGAAGTCGTGAGATTTATTATTCTTCTAATGGCTGTCAAATGAATAATAAATCTCACAGCGGCCCAGTTCAATATGTCTTAACTCTTAAAACATATCAATATACCAATTAGAAGTTTTTACTTCCACGATCAAGAAAAATCATTTTAGTTGATATGTTATAGTCTTCGCAGATAAAATGCTCAATTTTATCACTGACTACGAACTATAATTCTGAGTTTACAAAGAACTTGCGACTTATATCTTCTGTGACTAAATCACATAAATCATATACTATGCATCTCATGGATTATATGATAATGTCCAAATATTCATGTTACCATTATTTTAGATAATAATAAAACAACTTTATTAATCATAATATTAAGTCATATGAAATGTCATATATAGCATCATATAATAGGATTTAAGGGCACACACATCCTAACACTCAGATAGTCAGATGGTGCCTCTATTAAAGAATCTCTCCTTAACTACTCTTTTTTCTATTCTTTTTTTTTTTTTTTAGTTGCAAAGGATGGTCATGGTTGATTGCTTTGCTTTTTCAGATCTTTATAATTTAGTCAAAATTACTGCATTTTGGTGTTTTAAACAAACCAGCCAATAACTGGTTCAACCATACCGGTTTTCAGTTTTTACGGTTGACCCGACAGGTTCCCGGTTATTTTCGATTATTGAATGATTTCTGATTTTTAGTCATAACCAGATCGGATGGAAGGCTGATTCCCAATTGAACCGGTTTGGTTTTTAAAACCATGAATTTTACTTTCACTCTCACAACCTCCACTCTTACGGCTCCACATGCTACCTCCATATGTCGGCCTTCCTACGCCAGCCTCCACATGCTAGCCTTCCTATGCTGGGTTTCCTACATTGGCCTCCACAAGCCGATCTCTACAGGCCAACCTCCCTACGCCAACCTAATCTTTTCATTCTCACGGTGACCCTCTCTCTCTCTCTCTCTCTCTCTCTTTCTTTCTCTCTCTCTCTCTCTATAATTTTCTCTCTTTTTTATATTTTGGATTTGTTTAATATTGAATCAATGCTATTTTTTCAATTTTTATGTGCAAATAATGTTAGGGTTTTGAAAAAACCCATGTGTTTGGTTGCTTGTGCTGGTTGGTTTCTTTATTAAAGATTAGATGAGAAGCCATTGGAGATTAGAAGAAGTGCTACCACTCTTTTTGTTTGGATTTAAGTTTGTTGGGTTTATATTTTGAGTTTGTTCTTTGTTTCTTTTCTCTGGATCACTTTCTTTATTTTTTTCTTTGTTTGCTTTCTTAGAAAATAAATGATAAGGAAATCGAAAAAATCCACTTTAATCAACCGAAATCGAAATCTAACCGAAACTGATTGATTTCCAGTTACTTAGGTCAGTTTCAGTTGAGAACTTCAAAAACCGAAAATTTCAGTTTCGGTTGGCCAACACTTAGAAAACCGACCGAATCTAACCGATTACACCCTACATAATTATATTTACATTAACAAATTTTTTCTTATCCTTAAAAAAATTTACCACCCGACTTGATAATCTAAAGAATTTAGGTTTAAGAAAAATAAGAGTTGAAGCTAATGGATCTTATAGTTGAATTTAAGTTTGTGGTAGGCCTTTTGTGTGATATTAGGTTGGACTGCTTCTTGCTATGCTAGGCCAAGGGTGTTTTGGATCAAGGAGTTGAGATCGGTCTAATTGCAACCTACCTTGGTCCGACTTGTGTATAAACTATACCCCGTTTGCCAAGATTTTTTATCACATGCCCATGGTAGGTAGAGCTGTTATAGTAATCATGGCAGATAGATATAATAAAGACAATAAGAGAGACGTTCACTATTCAGATAAAATTAAATGATGGGTTTTGACAAGGAATGCTTATTTTATGAAACAACAACAAGAATAAATACAGAAGAGGTAGAAATAAGCTTATTGAATCAAAAGAAATATCAGTTTGCCGTGTCAAGATAAGTTATGGGGTCTAAGTCAAGAAGGAAGCCATTTCCTCAACTCGAATAATCTTTCCAGGGAAGAAATTAACTGCTTTGAGGGAGCGGGCCTAATTGACTTATGTCCAGAGAAGTCCTTTGCCGTTAGTAGAGAACATGGGTTTGAGAGGGAGAGAGAGAATCAACCTATTTGGTGCATGCCTGCCACTCTACCCTCTTCATTTTGTTCTTCTTGTTTTTCTCTAATTCTTTCTTTCTTTTCTTCATTTTATCTCTCAGTGTTTTTCTTAGTTGTTGTAATTCTTTTTCTAAAGGTTGCTATTGCTGTCCCCTTTCCTGTGCACAGTAAGGTTTCCTTATATAATGCTCGCTGCGGCTAACTTTTACCATTTTAGCCCTTAACCGTCTTTTCCTAGTGTGAGTATCCTTGTCGACCATTACTGATTGGTTAGTTGCCTAGCCAGTGCCACTTACCTGTGCTGGTCGCGCCACTTCACATCACCAGACAAAGAAGATTATTTTGTTTGTTTGCTTGCCGTGACATTCTTTCTTGTTATAGTGTGAATACTTTCTCTCTCTCTCTCTCTCTCTCTCTCTCTCTCTCTCTCCATCCCTCATGGCATGTACCTAGTGGTTCCAACTCAGCCTTACTTCTTTTAGGTGATATGTCATCCCAGCAGGACACTTCTCCCAAAAAAGCTTGAGCAAGAATCACGAAAATAGGTTTTTTCCCTCTCCCCACCGCCAAACCATGCCCTCTTACCTCTGACCCATGACTCACCACTTCCTGTATTGGCTTGGTATAGGCTGGTGGTATCTGGGCCTTGCGCGTGCCTCACTTCCATGTTTGTCCAAAATCAGCCTAATGCTTATGTGCTTGTCGTGGTTTGAAGGTTCGTCTACCCATTTTGCCGTCCGTCTTTGACTTCTTATGGCATGGACTGCTTTCTTGATTTCTCATTCTTTATGGCTTGTTAGGCTTTGCTCGATTGTGGGCTTCCTCTCTTTCATGCCATTCTTTGTGCTTTATTCTTAGAGTCTTACTGTTACTTCTTGCCACATCATTCTACTATGCCTGTCGTGATGTTATTTGACCCAAAACTGCTGGGCCTCCTTGGGCTTGCTGTTTATCTCTTTTCTGATGGCCCAATAAAGTTATTGGGCCTTTTACTACATTACTTGTGGGCTCCTATGTCCCGTTTACTTCTTTTTGGGCATCCTTGACCCATTTACTTTCTTGGGGCATCCTTGATCCTTTCTAATTCTGTGCTTCCAATAGGCTTTTACTAACTCCTTGAGCTTCCCTAACCCAATTATTTTATACTTCATCTTTAGGGCTTATAGACTCTCCATTGCCCTTTACTTTCTTTACTTACATTACTTTGGGCCTACTGTAGCAGCTGTGACTCATTCTCACTTTTCTACATCCATACTGCCCATGGGTTTGTCACTTCTCTCTTTCTAGGCCCTTTTAGGCCCATTTGTTTCTTCAAGGTCCATTTGTTTGCTTTATGCACCTATGATCCATTATTCCTCCCGCTTGGGCTTAATGACTTTTCTGTCCAACTCTCTTTTGCCTACATTTTTGGGCTTCTTCCTCCTGCTGGGCTTCCAAAAAATGAGCATCTACAAGGTTTACGGGCTTGGGTCGTGAGCTAGACCACATTAAATGGATCTCATTGTTTCCGGTGAATTGGATTTGCTAATTTGCAATTTTGGGCCTTTGTGATTTACATTATTGAAGCCTGCAGAATAGATGGTCATGAACATTGACTAAGTTCAATTATGCTATGTAAACTTTTAAGAGCTTAAATTTTCTACATTACCATCATAAATTCATAATATATATATATATATATATATATATATTTTGGTAAAAGGGAAAAATATATTAAAGAAAAACACTTAAGGTACGTTTGATATACTGAATAAGGATTACGATAGAATTAATATTTATTAATAGGAATAAAATGTGTTGTAATGTAATAACTAAATATATTCATTAGTTTGGTTGTGAGTTATAATATTAGAATGAAACTTAACATTTATTTTAGGAAATTTCTTACTTATACAATTATATCTCCTTAAAAGTTGTTATTTTTAAATTTAAGAAAGATATGTGTTATTTTTTATGATTTTTTATTTTTTAATTGTTAGATGTATATGAAAAGTTTGTTTATTTGGAAAAATATTAAGTTTTGAAATTATTGCACGTACTAAGGAATACATAATACAACATTTTAAAAAGGAATAACTATTCCTCATTTTGAAGAATAACTATTCATAAGGAATGGTTATTGCTTGTAATAAAAACATAACCAAACTAAAGAATAGCTAAATTATAGGAATAATTATTACATTACAGGTCTATTACAGTTTAACAAACATGCCTTTAGTGGTTAAGACCATCGAATTAAACAAGCAATCCTGGGTTAGGCCCACAATATCATAAAGCAAAAGGGGAACAACATTTAGGGTAGGGGAGTCAAAAACAACAAAATTACAATTCATATTGGCTCCCATTCTAGCTAGAGAATTAGCACACCTATTTGCCCATCAAAAGTAGTTCAAAACAGATTGGGGTATCAGCTTCATGAGCTCCCTGCAATCATCAGTGAGGAGAGATCCCCATTAGAATTAGAATTTTATGGCAGTAATGCAATAACAGGCGTGGCATTTACTTCAATTTCAATAGCAGGACGATGGAGATCACGACAAAACATAAGCCTATCATTTGGAGGAAAAATAGTCATTTTACCAAATTCATTAAATTTGACTCTTTCAATTCTGCATTGAAGTTAATCTTATGCAAAAAATTGAAAATTTTTTCTTAATTCCTACCTTCACCATGACTTTTTAGTTCCACCCATATTTATCCAAATCATTTAAAATAATAAATGTATACAAATTCCTTGAACTCTATTAATACATTGAAATAAATGCATTTGCCATTAGTTAATAGTTTGACATAAATCCTAAACTTTGATGAGATGTAAGTTTAAGTGAAAAGATTGTCATCATAGAGGAAGAACTTCATGTTCCCCACATGAGGCTTCTGTTTTTATATATATATATATATATATATATATAGGATTTTGCTAATGTGTATATATATAAAAGTTCACTATCAAAATCATGCAATGCACAAACTAGCATTTAATTTATTTTGAAATTTAGGAGCCACAAACTAATAGTATCAATTTGATATGTACATAAATAAAGTAAAGTGACAAAAATTTTCACTAGTATTTTACATAATAGTTAAAGTATTTTAATTGATGCATAAAAACTGTATGTTGAAGGATTATGTGAAAATAATGTTGCATCACTTACAACTTAACAACTAAAGTCGTCAAGAAATGTCGTGCCCCTAACATGATTGTTGTTTTCTTACAAACAATTTTTGCAAACACACCTTGCAAGTTCCAAGAATTTCTCAATTATATCTTTTTTCATGTAAATAACATTTCATCTCTTTCCAATCTTCTTCACTCAAATCCGAGAGAATGAGAGATGAGGATTGAACTTCACCAATTATACATGATAGTTACATCAGCCTTCACCTAGACCATATTGATCGGTCTTGCTTCCTCCCGATAGCCACATATTACCTTCATCCCCATCCCTTCTTCCACTAATGGCCATGATCTATGACCACCTCTCCTAGACTGTGAAGTCCAATATCAAATACAACTCCACAATTTGGATTTGCAATTCCTCAAGTACAGGTAGCTCCACAGGGTCTTGTAAGGTTTTAGTAGTACAAAACACCATTTTTTAGTGGGAATGGAATTTATGAGTATGGGTGATATGCCACTTACAAAGATCATGGTAGGGAATTACCAAGGTTTTTTTTTTTTTTTTTTTTTTTTTTTTTTTTTTTGGCTATAATGGTAAAGAAAATCCAGGTCTCAGCATTTGGAATGGGCGGGCTTGGGAAAAAAGAATGTTAGGAATTTCCTATTTCTTATGTCTGTGCATTGTGGATTGGCAATTGAACAAATGTATTGTTAGTTAATTAATTAATTTATTTTTATAGGAATTGTATTGTAACTTATTGTTTCAATTTGTTAGAGACCTAAAGAGTTGACAAGTGAAGAATAGCACATGTGATCTATTACTATTTACTAGCTTATTGCACAATTTTTTTTTTTTAATTTTTTTATTTAAGTAAAATTTTTAAATATTGTTTATATAGTTTTTAAGTAATTATCAAAAGTATAACATAAATTATAATGAGAATATATGTTGACACTTAACTTTAAATTACAGACAAAATGTAAAACTCATAGCAATGTGATACAACTATTTTCCTCAAGAAAATTTCTTGCATCCTCAAAAATATTGAGATTCAAGGTTCCATATAGCATTGATAAAACTTGATGAATGCAATATTGTATACAGATCCTAAAGTTATCAATAAGTGTATTTTCTTGCTAGTTAAAATAATACAAAACTCATAATACAACAATACATAGAATTAATTGAAATAAATACATGCACATATTGCAAAATTTTTATAATTAAAATAAAAAGATAAGTTCTACTTATTAAAATCTTTCTAATATTTTCATCTCTAAATCTTGTAGGTCCAAAGTTGTCAACAACCACACCTTTGAACATCTCGCTAAAGCTCATAATTTTTTTAATTTGCTAAACATATTGGAAATGTCACGAGCCAATGTTAAAAATATTCCTAAACCTAGAAAAGGTTACATAATGCAAGTTCAATATTGACCATGGAAGGTAAGGGCTTTGAAGCTGAATTGATACCTCTCTATGTACAAAATGCTTGAGAGTTTAGGGAGAAAAGAGTTTGAGTTACGGGATTAACAACGTGATAAGAACAATGTTTTATATACACATAATAAACAATTCTAATGCACATCCTTCTCAACAGGTTAAACAGTAGGGTGACAAACTTTCTAGCAGTTGTAAAGAAATTTTGTGGAACGCCGCTAAGTGTTTAAAAGAAAAACGTTGGTATAGTTTTTTTGGGTTGTTTTCTCAAAAGCTTTGGGACTTTCTAGACCCTAGAAAGTGCCGACATAGCCAAATGGATCTATGTTGGTACTTTATGGAGCTATAGCGGCATTTTTGAAGAACTGGTATAGATTTTTTTTTTTTTTGGTAGTGAAAGGATATTGCAATAAAATTTAAAACAACAATTACATAGCCAAAGAGTAAAGGGTACTTCAAATGAATATCGTTAATCTTATGCCTCAAAGGAAACAACAATTTCTGAAAAATTTATTCACTCAAATCTTTTAGCGAACAGGTAGAGCACATCATTAAACAAAGATTTGAAATAAATTGATATTGGGACTTGAAGCTCAAATATTTGACTTCTTAAAATAGAAACAAAAATCCAATTTAGATGCAAAGTTTAGCAATAATTGCTCTATTGATCAAATACGATCGTTCAAAAGTTAGATCATTTTGGATATACACTACTGTTTCTTTAAAAACTTCTATTTTTTGTGTGTGTGTGTTAAAAATATTTAGTAACTAAAAAAAAAAAAAATGGCCGTATCATTCCCTATCGTTACAAAGTGTGTGTAGCAAAATACAATTTTTTTTTTAAAAAAAATCTGATAAAATAAAATAAAAGTACTGTGATTTGTGAACTATATATATAGCCTTTATATTATAACCCAGAAAAAACTTTATTCTTATAGAATATAAAAAGGAGAAAAATGTTTCAAAATAAAAAATAAAAACAAAACAGTATAAATGAAATGACAAAGCTTTATTTTTTGGCAACATGCAATTCAGCACCATCCATGAAGATCTTCAAAGATTTCTCGCTAGAGTGTAGACACATAATCAAAATGAATGTGACCCAAATATCCAAAAGAAAAACCAAATTTAACACATATAACGAATATTATAAACCATTTTAACTCAAATTCCTGAAGCTAAACTGAATTTAAGCCAAATATTAGAATGCAATCCAATCCAATCAAAATATCCAGACCTAAATCATATTTGACCTCAAATTTAAAGAATGAAAAAATAAAGACTATACCGATGGAAACTAGAGAGTACAGTAGTCTAATGGTGATAGAGCTATATAGCTATATAGCTATAGTTGTCGGGCAGATTTTTCTCATTTTTTTGCCTTATCCAACGAACTCTGTCCCAGTCTGTTTTTCACTTTTTTCAATCCGTTTTATTTACTATTGTTAGTGAAATGGTGTAAAGTAACTGATTAAAACTAAACAAATACCGATATGGTGTAGTTTAAGCATTTGTTTGTTTGTTTTTTTTTTTTTATAGCATAAAGTTGTATATGACACGTGTAATGGGATGGAATTGTAGATTAGGCTTTTGCAATGATATATAGTATATGAATATTTTAGAAGTCAGTGTTTCCAAAGATTAACGTGATTTGTGAAAGTATATTCTCTAATTTGACCACAATCCATAATCAGCCCATGTGCTTCTACATGCATAAAAGTCAGTCTTATTGGGGATTGGAAAAAGATAAATTTCTGTATGTATATATTCATTTCACACGGCCAATAGCTTGTGTGCTTGATATTTATTTCATTGTACAATCAATATATTTTGTTATTAAAATGCAAATCTCTTTGAAGATTGACACTGGATCAATTGGCTTACGCCAATAAATAATGAAGATTGAGTACATACAGTTTTTTATCTCCTTATAATTAGCTTACACCAACAAGGAAATTAAATTCAATGAACAAAATGAGTACAGTTTTTTTTTTGGGTTTAATTGTTGTCATCCTTTGTGTCGTGGCAGAGCTTGGACTTGAAGGCCCTATTATCAGTTGATCGCAGAACACGCTTTGCGAATTTCACCTTCAGTACCAGACTTGACGCCAATGTTGCTCATCTTCACCATGGACCTTCCAAACTCCACATTGAAGCTTAACCCTAGCAAGCCTCTGACTCCTAAGAAGCGCTGAACTAAAGTTTTGGTGGAGGAATCAGTCCATAACATCTGATCTGACTCCAGTACTCCTCGGCCGTTCCTCAAATTCGAGAAGAAAGATGCATCAAATTGGTTTTGGCTACCTGTGTCTAATTCAACACGCCTTGTGGTATCACCATTTTGTGGGCAGAGTGCTTGTAATTGAGGGAGGAAACTTGGGTTGATGCTAGGATCGGCACCATTTCCATTTGTAGTGAAGTTATACAGTCTGTACCTGAAGAACTGGCAAGCTGAACTACCAATGGTGTGGCCACCTAGTCATGACATAAATAAATAATAGGCTTAGTTGAAATGTAAAATTAACCAAGTTAAACACATTCTTGAAAATGACTTATTGAATGATTTTATGCATTGATGCTTACCAACAAGGGTGACAAGATCTTGGGCGTTTAGACCTTTAGCTGAAAACTTTTGCTTTTGAACATCAATAGAGTCTCTAAAGCCAGGCAAATTGGTAGTATCAGAGGCCAATGATACTCGGCCATCTTTGCGTCCGGTTGGCACCTGCCAGTTTGGTCCGTTGGTCTACAAGAAAAATGCAAAATATGATTAATTAATGACACTGACACGTACACTTATGAACACCTTTACTATACAGTCATGTAGTGTAATATATAGTTATTCTACTGATCATAATTTTTGTCACAACTCTAACGTAATTGACAATAAATGGTTTGCCTTTTCCTTTTGCATAGACTCACCACTAATGGTCAATTAGATAAAAATTGTTGCAAAAATTGTGTCACAAAAGTTTTGTATGCAAACTTTCTCAATATAATGGGATGAATGTATAAAAGCATGAGATCAAGTACCAGAGCAACAGCATCACGGGCAGCAAGAGCAAGGATATCAGCACAAGAAACAACGCCAGGACAAGCAGCTTCAAGCTGAGTCTTGGCATCATCAATAACTTCATGCCCTCTCAAACCAAGGTTAGGTAGGGCTGTTTTCTCAGTGTTAGGCCCATCAATAAGTACAGAGGCATCGCAACCCTGCACGAAACAGTCATGAAAGTGCATCCTTAACAATCCAGGAGCCACAGTGGGATTAGATCGGAAGTGAGTTTGAACCGTTGAGCGAACAATGGATTCAGCTCTTGGGCATGTTTTGGAGTAGAACCCAACACGTGTGGCTTGGCAATGCACATTAGAAACACTCAATGCGAGTAAAAGAAACACCAAATGTGATGTTTGGATCAAACGTGAGTTCTCCATTAATGCACTAATCAACAGGTTGAGGAAGAGGGTGTGTTAAAGCCTAGCTAGCTTTTGCTAAATTGGAGTTGTGTAATTTCAAGTATGTAGTACAAGTTTACGAATTGAAGTAGCTCTAAGCTTTTGATTTGGCTTGTGGTTTTGTGGGAAGGGAATGAGACCAATTAATATATTTATAGGATCATTTGAGGTCAAAACTAGGAGAAAGAGTAAGAAAAGTCTGCTGGTCAAAGCTAGAATAGTAGACCTTCGAAAGAAGGCAAGCAGGGTAAATTGGGAGAATATATAAACAGTTGGCATGCAATAATAGCTGGGCTCACCTCTGTTTTGCGGTGACTCGTACAAATTGCATGGGACTATTCCGCGTGAGAAATTGCCCTCGTGAAGGAATTGTCAAAAGTCAAACCAACAAAATAATAATACAAAATAAAAAAAGGAATTGTCAAAGCATTATTTCTTTTTTGGGTTCTTCACCGCCAATACAATTTGCGTAAACTGGATATATTGTCAAATGTCAACCAATGATATAAAGAAAAAGACAAGGATTCCGATAATAGTGATACGCCAAAGTCGCAGCCCCAATTGTTTTACGTTCCATTTGTTCAAATTCATAGGAACTTGGTTGGTGTCATGATATTCAACAGCCACATTCATTTCAAGTACTTTGTAAAATATGTAAAGTCTTTAAACGTAATATCTTTTTATATCCGTTTGAATAGAGTTTATTGTTAAAAATTGAAAATTAAAAATTAAAAATACTGTAATAAAATAATTTTTAAATGTGTAAATAGTACTGCAAAACTTATTTTTAATAAAAAATTATTAAAAAGTACGTAAATAGGACGTATACAGTGTATAAATAGTGCACACACAATAGTGCACAGTACACGTACTGTCGCTCTGCCTCCCCGCAACAAAACCAAAAAAAAAAAGAAAAAAAAGAAAAAAGAAGAAGAAGCAAAACGCTTCAAAACGCAAACGTGAAAGCTGAATTCAAACGAATACTGAGAATACATTTTGTCCTTTGAAAGTGGCATAAAGCAGCTCTTTTACGCCACCAATAATAAAGCACCACGTCAACTAATAACTTTAAACTTAATAAACCTTATTACACATGATTATAACTCACATAATATTCAAAAAAATTTCCCAAACTCAAGCACTTTCTTCTCTCTGATCCCACTCATCTCTGTTTCTCTCCCACTCTCATCAAAGCCCAGTGGCGATCTACTATCACCCACACCACCTCTGATCTGCCATCACCCAATGATGATGCTCCAAAAACCAGGCCTAGAAAAGCGGGAAGCATGGCGGTGTAATGCCAGAGCATGAGGTGAGTGTGTTTTTCCCAAAAAGCTCTCGTCTTTACTCTAAAGGGCTGCTCGTCTTCGGTGTTGGTGGTGGTAGTGGTGGGGAAGGTATGGAGGAGAGATTGGCAAAGATCCTCCTCTTCATACCAGATCTGCCACCAACAAGAAGAGGAAGAAGAACAGAGATTTGGGGCTTCATTTCTTCTTCTTTTTTGCTAAAATTTGGGGGTTCGTTTCGCTTTGCATTAGGGTGGGCGCTATATTTTTATTTTTTGCTGAAACCCTTTTGGCCTTGTTTTGTTTCAGTTTTGATCCTTTTGATAACTGGGTTTTATTATGGACTGCAAAACTTGATAATTTTTCTTGGGTTTGAAAATCGGGGTTGGGTATGGCCGAATGTGCTTTTATTTTGTTGGATTTGTTGGGTTTTTTGTTGGTTGGGTTGTTGGGGGGGTTTTGTTGCTAGATGCATAGAATGATTGGAGGGTTTTGTTGATTGGGTTTGTTGGCTCAATCCAGATTCTATATTGTCAAAAAAAGAAGTAAACATGCGATCTGTGCTTGGCCTTCCGGTGCTCACAAATGATATGTCAGAATCTGGAATGTGGAGTCCAAATGCTTTGGTAAAAGAAGCTCTGGCAGATCGGTGCTGGGTTTTGATGAGAGGGAGAGAGAAACAGAGATGAGAGGGATCAGAGAGAAGAAAGTGCTTGAGGGGGTGTTTGGTTAAAAAATTTTCATCACTCAATTTCCATCACTCATCACTCATTACTCATCACCCATTACTCTTCACTCTTCACTCATCACTCATCACCCATCACTTAAAAATATTATACCCGTTTGGCACCATCACTCAGTTTTCATCACTCATATTTTTCACACTATTTATGGGTCCCACATCTGTCAATCAGTGCAGCTTTTTCCTTTTTTTTTTTCTTTTTTTTTTTTCTTTTTCTGGGTTTAGGTGATCTGGTACTGAAAAAAAAAAAAAAAAACAAAAAAAAGTGAAGACCGAACCCAAAAAAAAAAAAAAAAAAAAAAAAAAAAAAGGAAACTAACGTTAACGTAACCCAGAAGGAAAAAAAAAAAAAAAAAAAAAAAACTAACGTTAAAGTTGAACCCAAAAAAAAAAAAAAAAAAAAAAAAAAACTAACGTTAACGTTGAACCCAGAAGAAGAAAAAAAAAAAAAAAAAAAAGACCTGAACCCAGGAAAAAAAAAAAAAAAAAAAGTCAATGGTCAAAAGTTGCGGCTTGGGTCTCCTAATGTGTGTTTAATTACAAAAATGCCATTGAGTTATGAGTTATGGAAACTGAAAACAGCTAAAATGTGTTTTCAGTTTCCATAACTCATAACTCAAAAATCAGAGAATTGAGTGATGGAAACAGAGTTATGGAAATTGAGTTATGGAAATCCAAACAAAGTTTTTGTCATGGGTCCCACCATTTTTGAGTTATGAGTTATGAAAACAGAGTTATGAGTTATGGAAACAAGTAATCCAAACACCCCCTGAGTTTGGGAAAATTTTTGGGATATTATGTGGGTTATAATCGTGTGTGTAATAAGGTGTATTATCTTTAAAGTTATTGGTTGACGTGATATTTTATTATTGGAGGCATAAAAGAACTGCTTTACGCCTTTTCAAAAAAAAAAGAACTGCTTTACGCCAGCTCTGGACAAAATGCATTCTCTTCATATTACCGTTTGTATTTTATCCATTATTGAAATGCAAACTCTAAGAATATATTCAATTGATTGGAATTTCTAAAATTTAACTCTTCCTTCGTTAAATATATTATAAAAATAAAGACTAATTCAGTAGTTTCTACCTTAAAAAGTATTTAAATTATCTAATGGACTTTGGTAACCTCCAAGAAGAGATCTTACCATTGGGAATTTGCTTTGCGTATGTATAAATAGTGATTACCTAAATAAATTTGACTTCCTCCTTAGTACTTTAAAGGTTAACGCCAGATAGAAATGCATTAAGTTTGATTATCGTTCAAACTTAACAAAAGCCTTAAGACATGAAAAAAAAGTTTGGAGGCCGTAAGAACTTTTTTCTTGTTTTTGGAGAAACGAGGCCGTAAGAAGTTTGAAAAATTCTAAGAGAAGTATTTTATTTCAGTCTAATAAAATCAGTTTAGAACAATGCATTTTAATATATAGTAGCCTCTTTTATGGTTTCTGACAAGCTTAATTCTCTACGAATAAAACTACAAAAATGACCTCAGTTTTTCTTCATTGAAAATTCATTGTGTATTTCAATGAATGTGATGTGATCTTTTAAATATTTCATTGTGCGTATTTTATTTAATGCAATAAATGTATGATTAGAGTGGAAATACACCCTAATATTTTTCCTTATTTATAATTTTTTAAGGATACTAGCGGAGGCTGAACCATTTGATCAGACATGCTTAGGTGCTAAATACTTCCCTAAACTTGTATCATAATTCTAGACCTAAGTCCAGTTAAGTCGGACCTATGTTATGCGGTCAAAATTGGATTCGGAACATATAATCAGGTGACAAATCTTCTTGTTAGGACATACGTGAAATTTGTTATGAATATATGTCATTTATATTCATTTAGAATTGACTAATTCTTTGACAAAATGCATTTTACTTATAATTGAGTAGATCTAGGATGATTTAAGTCTTCAAGTAAAATTGTGTTTAAGTCAAGAGTTAAAACTATGCAAGTCTGTTCAAGAATTAAGTGAAAAAATGCTGTATTTTAAAACTCGACATACAGCTTGATAGATTGTATCTATCGAGGGTTAAAAGAAGTTTTTTACTCGAAACTCGACAGCAGCTCGACAGATAGCCTATTTATCGAGGATTACGAAAATCAGATTTCTAGATTTTTTTTTTCACGCATATCCAAGCTATTTGTGTAGGGTTTCTTTTCTCATAACCCTAGACATGTATAAAGATTATTTTAAGGGCCGTCTAGGGTGACGCAACTGGATGCAAAGTGATTATTCACTCAAATTGTAACGGGAGACAATTTTCGTTAGTTCATCTTTCTCTTGAAGAATCTGCTACGTTTGTACGCCGTAGGGTTTTGTAACCAAGTAGCTTCTTGATTTTTATCGTGTGGATGAACTGAAAAACTTTACAACCAACATCTTTCTCAAGTTGGTGTGTTAGTCACATACTTGGATTCATGCAAGGGAGTAAGCTGCTTACTGTGATCCGCGCATCGATTGGTTAGTCACGTACTAGGAGCTGGGCATTGAAAATGAGAGATTGTTACTACATTGCAAATTCAATTGTGTATTGGGGTAAGGGTTCAACTATAGGTTGGTATAAGGTATTAGAATTCCTTTACTTATAACTGCTTGTTTTGATAATAGTGGATTCTCAAGAGTAGTGACCTTAAATTCACTCGGTGGGGTTTTGCCTCTATGATTTTCCTCATTCGTAAACAAATCACTTGTGTTAAATTTATTTTTCACTACATTTAATTAAGTTGGTGATTTGTTTGTGCTACTGCACTTATTGCATGTAATTGAATTTAATTAATTAACTTGGCTAATTAATTGATTAATTTACCAAAAGAGTTAATACATTCTTGGCTTATCAAGTGGTATTAGAGCGGGCACACTCTCATTAGGGTTAATCTTTGTTGTGTGATCCATTGACCCTTATTTGTCGTGGATAGATGACAATTTTTAATTATACTTCTTTTATTTGATGGCACTAACTACACATACTAAAAAGTACGCATGAGAACTTTTTTGCATTCTTTAGATAAAAAGTTGTGGCAAACTGCATGTGGAGATTGGCTGGACTAAGCCAAAGGAAGTGCTGACTGATTAAAAATGCCAAAATCAAAGTGGTAAACTTTAACAGCAGAGCATTGAATACTTTATTCAGTGCGGTCACCAATAAAGAATTCAAGAAAATATTTTCTACTGAAATTGCTAAAGAAGCATGAACCATCCTCTAGACAACTTATGAAGGAAGTAAGGCTGTCAAGGATTCAAAACTTCAAAAGCTTACCACGAGTTTTGAAGAGATTAAGATGGAGGTGGATGATTCATTTAATGAGTTCTATGCTAAACTGAAGGACATAGTGAACTCTGTGTTTAATTTTGGAGAAACCATTCTAGAACCCAAGATTGTTAGGAAGGTAGTCAGATTTCTTTTAGAGAGATTCTAGGCCAAGATCACCATTATTGAGGAATCAAAGGACATTGACCAAATTCCTTTGACAGAGTTAGTTGGCAACTTGAAAATCTATGAATTTGGTTTGTTAAGGATCGGGAAATTGAGTAAGAGCAAGAGCAAGAGCATGGCACTGAAGGCCAAAACAGTGACACTAATGAGTCTTTTGATGATAAAGATTCTAAGATGAAATCCTATATCACAAAGCAGTTCAAAAAGTTTTTGAAGAATGCCAACACAAAAGGATTTGACAAGAATCGAAAGCAATCCAGTTTTTCATAGTTCAAGAGCCAAGATAAAGAGAAGAAGGACGTTAAGGATGATGCTCAATACACCGTTCCCTCTGGACCAAAGTGTTTCAATTGTCAAGATTTTGGATATATGAAACAAGAATGTCCAACTTATCTCAATACAATTGGGAAAAACAAAGCCCTTGCTACTACCTTGAGTGACATTAAGCCTGAGAATGATTCAGATAATGATGACGAGGGAATCTTGAATGCCTTCATTGCCATATTAAATCCTACTGAAGGGATAATTAAAGAGGTAGATGAAGAAGAGGACTTGGCGGAGTCTAAGTTTGAGAAGATGGATGAGCAGGACAACATCCATACAGCTTATGCAAAACTATACAAGGGCTCCTAAAAGCATGAATAATTGTATGGGCTGGCCACCAAGAAGCTGAGTGATATGAAACTTGATCAAGAAGAGCTCTCCACAAAGGTTGATGAAGTTAATCAGATCATTGGAGCACTGCAGTTTGAGAACAACTTCTTGGCTGAAATGACCAAAAAGCTTAAAGAGGAGCTGTTCTAGGTTAGAGCTTGATTGGAGAGGACTTTCAGTGCAAAGCTCAATGAGATGCTTAGCTCTTAGAAATCTACTTTTGATAAATCCAATTTGGGGTATGATTTCTCTTCTCCCATTATTGCTTCTTCTAGTACTACTGTGTTTGTTCCACCTGCTAATAATGTTGAGACTGAGAACAATGATGTTAAAATTGTTTTAGCTATTGAGAACATAGACAAGGACAAATCTATCTTCGGAGCACCCCTTAAGCTTGAAAAGAAAGAGAGTAAAAACCCTTGGTTGAGTTGCATACTTGATTGCATTCATATCTGTGTTTTTCTCTTCGTTGAAAAACTATTTTTAAGCAATCTCGATAGTTCTTGATAGCTAGGCTATCTATCAAGACCCTTCAGCTAATCTTTATTGCATTCTCGATAGCTAGTTTGATCAATTGAGAAACTTTCTGTCTCCTCGATAGCTACCTCGATCCATCGAGCTTCATTGTTGAGAAAACCTTTCATTAGATCCTTGATAGCTGGTTCGATAGCTAAAACACGCCTTTTTAAAGCTCAATAATTCTTGATAGCTCTAGATCGATCGAGATTTATGAAGCTTCTACATAAGCTTTCCTTGTGATTTCAGATCTATTCTTCTCGATCTCTCGATTGTTTTCAGCCTTTTCACCTCCCAAACACCTCTTACTCACTCTAAACTTCATTCCCAAGAGATTTTTGACCTAAAGATCATCTTCTTTCATCTGGTATGATCTTTTTCACTCATTCTATCATGCATTTCATGTTTTCTAACCTAACTTTTGGGATTTTTGAGAAATATTGAGATTTTTCAAAATTAATGAAGTTCCTGCGAAATTTTTGGTATAGGTCTTGCTTAAATGGTTTTTAAATCATCATGCATTGCATCAAATGTGCATTATAACAATATTTCATGCATTTTAGATGTGTGTCTACTTTGTTGCTATGTTGAATACTAGTAAGTTTGGATTGGGCTGAGCCTATGATGTATTTAAATTTGCATGTCACATGTTCATACATTTTCATGCATCGTACCTTTAAGTTTCTATATTTGTTATATGGTATCTTGTTGGTGTTTTTTTGATTCTCTCTCTCTCTCTCTCTCTCCCCCCTTCTTATGTTAGTTGCATCATGGCACCTAAACGTAAATCTACTCCGTCTCAGAACCCTTTTCGTTCTAGGGCATCTTCTTCTTCTTCTTCTTTTTCTTTTTCTTCTCCTTCTGACCTCACTTCATTTCACGTACGGTTCTATGATGAGAAGGCCAAATCAAACTTCGTGTAGAACTTTTCACGACGAGGAATTCATTTGGAATGCCAAGTCATTCTGTCAAATTTTTTTGACACTGACCTACCCATTGTCATCTACAGTAGGAGTTGGAAGTCACTATATGGCATCCCTGTCACATGCCCTTTGTGATCATATAGGAGTTCTACTCTAATATGCACGGATTTGATTATTCTATACCCCAGTTTGTCATTCACATTCGGGGTATACGCATGGTAGTTACTCCAGGTATTGTATCCGAGGTACTACATGTTCCTGGGGTAGCACATCTTGACTGTCTTGGCTGTGAGCATCTGAGGACAATGTCCAAAGACGAACTCTCGTCTTCTTTCAATGAGCATCCTTCTGTTCGGGGTGATAGTCAATACACCCCTTGCTCGGCCTTTGCTAAAGGTCTGAGATTTCTGAACATGGTGATGACATTCGTTCTCTATCCATTGTCTCACTATAACACTATCACAGAGCCTCGTGCTCACTTTTTGTTATCCCCTATTGAGGATCTTTCGACTTCCCTTCTCACTTTATTCTCTCCCTTATAGATGTCTATAAGGATACGACGACCCGTGATAAGCACATCTTTCCTTCGGCTATCACGCGAATCCTTCACCATTTTTTTGTCTCCTATCCTGAGTCTCCCCACTTCATATTCATGTGTGCCATTGATGCCGCTACTGTTAAGTGGAGTTTTGCATAGCTTCGCTTGAGGAAGACTTAGACTGAGGCGGCCGCTCCTCCAGCTTCTACTACTCCATCCACCTCCGTTCCTTCATCTTTAGCAGGTGGAATGTCACTTGAGGCCATCATGGCACAGCTTGTGTACACGGATGCTCGCCTTAACACACTCAGTGATGAGTTGTGTCAGGTGAATACCCGTGTTGGTCATATCGCACGACGATAGACTGTCATAGGTGGTTTCACGGTTGCTTCTTCTCCATCTCTACCAGCTTCCGAGGATGAGAGTGACGATGGCCCTGATAGTGATGATGCTGATGAGGATGATGATGCTGGTTCGCCCAGTGATGGTGATATGTCTACTTGATGTATTTACCTCTTTGTCACTCGTGACAATAAGGAGTAGTTTTAAGATGAGAGTAGTCATACTCATAGGGGGAGGGTTAGTTTAGGAGATAGGGGGAGTGTTCATATTTTGAGGTATGTAGTAAGAACTTTTGAATCTTTTTCTTTTCTCTCTATTTTGTGATAGCAAACCTTGTACTTGTTGATATATATATATATATATATATATTTGAGGTTATTATTACAGTTCTTTCACCTATCTTTACATGCATTGTTTCTTTTCTCTCGTTATACACATGTTTCTTATTTATTATATGCAATCTTTTATTTCTTTGTCACATTAAGATGCCTTGATGAATTTTGTTTATTGTGTTTCAGAAATACATGTTGTCAAAGTCTTCTTGCCATAAACTCTCTTCTTGCAAAATTTTTCAAGAGTTTGTGTTAGGATAGATTTTACTATATTCAACAAGTGAATATGAGTTGAGTGATTTATGGCTTCTCTCATATGTTCATTTATTTGTTGTGGTTTTGTCATGGATTGCCAAAGGGGGAGATTGTTAGGACATATGTGATTCATGTTAGGAACATATGTCAACATTTTATGTAATTGGCTAATCCTTTGACAAAACGCATTTTACTTGTAATTGGGTAGATCCAGGATGTGTTTAGTATTTCAAGGAGCAATGTTTCAAGTTCAAGTGTTAAGCCATGCAAGTCTATCCAAGAATCAAGTAAGAAAGTACTGGATTTTAAATTTCGATAGCTAACTCGACAGCTAGTATCTATCGAGGTTTAAAAGTTGCTGAAACTCATGACTCGACAACTATCTCGATAGATAGCTATCTATTGAGGTTTATGAAACTCAACTTTTCAAAGCTATTTTTCATCCAATTTATGAGTATGTGTTTAGGCTTTCTTTTCTCACAACTCTAAACATATATAAGGATTATTTTGAGGGCCGTCAAAGGTGACACAAGTTGCACAAGTGTAGAGCAAAGTATTGTTCATGCAAATTGTGACCGGAGACAGAGTTTGCCCTAGTTCATCTTGAAGAAGTTGTTGTGTTTGTACATCGTAGGGTTTTGTGACCAAGCAACTTCATGATCTTCATCGTGTAATGAACAGAAGAACTTTGCAGCCAACATTCTGCTCAAGTTGGTGATCAAGTCGCGTACTGGGATTCGTACATTTTTTAGTTAGTCACGTACTGGGAGTCGTACAATACAAGGAGAAATTGTCACTATAAAACAAGTTCAATTGGGTATTGGAGTAAGGGTTCAACTGTAGGTTTGTATAAGGTATTGGGATTCCTTTACTTGTAATCGCTTGTTGTGATAATAGTGAATTTTCGGGAGTGGTGACCTAAAATCACCTAGTGGGGCTTTTGCTGTGTAGGTTTTTCCCATTCGTAAATAAATTACCATGTCATTTAATTTTCGTTATATATTTAGTTATTTAGTGATTTTTTTGTGCTACCACGTTCATTGCATGTAATTGAACCCAATTAATTCATTTGGCTAATTAATTGGTTAATTCATCACAAGAGTTTAATACGTTTTGGCCTATCATGAGGTTTAGTCTTTATTTATAGAGGTCATAAATCCCTAAAAGTTAGGTATGGACGACTAGGGTTTGAATCTGGACTCATCCTTTATGAAAAGGTCGAAAATGGTGTGCATTATCGCGGCTTGAAGGCCGTTGGGCCAAGACTCAACCAAGGAAAATTCAGCACTTTCAAAGTGTAGTTCGGCATTACAAAAGCGCCAAATTGGCTATTGGAGTATGAATGCGCTTTCATGTTCAGGTGCCAATTGGACTCTCTTTCTAGGGTTTTTTGACTCATCCTTGTACCTAGACGCGCTCATCCTCCGTTTATGATTTTTATCTCTTTTTTGGATAATTCAAGCTTTTTAAGAACAATTATCTTGAACAATTTTCTTGTGGATAAATCCCTTAAAATAGATCTTGATAAAGTTCAGATAATCCACAATTTTATTGTTATCCAATTATCCTTTTTATTCCTATGCATGGATCTCTATTTTAAAAACTAATTATCAACCAATAACAAAATTATTTAATTAATTTTAATTGCTTGACCAATCGGAATTAATTCAAATTAATCGTGTGTGGTCGACTCCTCCTAGACTTAATGCATATGTATCGCACAAACTTGATCATGGGATATCTTTCGATCCGATGATCCGATTTGAAAATCGAAAACACCGTTGCAACCTTTAGAATCTCAAGATTATCGTCATGATATGTAATAAATGACATAATGCATGTAATGCAAAGACAAAATGATGTATGTAGTGCAAGAATAAATGATGCATATAATGCAAGAATGATTTTTTTTTTTTTATATTTTTTTTATTTTTTTGTATGTGGATGGTTTCTTCAGTTATTCTCCTTGGTTAAATCATGGGTGCAAAATTGAGTGTCTGCAGATATGTCGTGCCCACGTTCTTGAGGTTGAACAACATTACTTTGTAGCAGAAAAGGCCTTGGCTGATGACAAACGAAGTCTTCTTCTGATCAACTTCGTCTAGTTTTACCTGGTTGTTAGAAAAAGCATCCATGAAACTCAGCAACTGGTGTCGGGCTGTAGAGTCTACTAAGGTGTCAACCCATGGGAAAGGGTAGCTATCCTTGGGGCACGCCATGTTCAATTCTATAAAATCTACACGCATCCTCCATTTCTCTTTGACTTTCTTGACCATCATCGCGTTGGCTAGTCAGTTGGGATAGCAAACTTCTATAATGAAGTTTGCATCTTGCAACTTGCAGACTTCCTCTGCTATGGCTTGGTCTTGTTCTTGGGCGAATACTCACTTCTTCTGATAGATAGGGGGAAAAGTAGGCGATACATTCAACTTGTGCACCATAACTGAAGGGTTGATTCTAGGCATGTCTTCATGACTCCAGGCAAAGACGTCTTGGTTCTCTCTTGGAAATGACGTGAGTGCTTGGCAGACTGACTGACTGGCGAGAGTGCCGATCCTGGTCATTTGCTTGAGCCTAGAGTTATCAAGGGGTATCTCCTCCAATCCTTCAACGAGCTCTGTCACTGTCCACTGCTTTTCTATGTTCATTGTCTGTAGGTGATTGTTCATTTCCAACATTACTATGTAGCACTCACACATAGCTACTTAGTCTCCACATAATTCTCCTACTCCGTAGTCGGTGGGGAATTGTCCTAGGCCTTTTTGGACGAGCAAGCAGTCGCAGTGCCTCCCACAATCATTCTTACGTCCCTTATCGGCGACCTAGGACATTTGTTCTCCTGTCAGGCGATCTGCTCCTATGGTGGGTGTGCTCTTTCCTTGCTAAAGATCCTCTGCAATTTTCCTTGTCTGATAAGAGCTTCTATTTGTTGCTTCAAATCGTAGCAGTTAGATGTGTCATGACTGTGATCTCGGTGAAAGCGACAGTACTTGTCTCTGGATCTCTTATTAGGGTCTCCCTTCAGTTTGCCGGGAAATGTCAAGGATCCTTTGTCCTTGATCTGCATTAGGACTTGGTCAATCAGGACAGTCAACGGGGTGAAGCTTGTGAATCTCCCCGTGGGGGGTTTAAAGCGCCTATCCTTCTATCGATCTCTAGTCTTTGTTGTCTTTCACCCCTTGTCTTGCTGCACTGCCTCTTATCTTTCCTTTTTCTTATGCTTCTTTTCTTAGTCTAGCAGCGTGTCCTCTGCGTTCATGTACTTAGTTGCCCTGTAATGTACATATGACATAGTCTTTAGGCCGTTTTTGTTTAAGGAAAATAGAAACTTACCCTTTCATAACCCATTCATGAATGTGGCCAAGAGTATCTTGTCGCCAGCTTCATCAATCGAGAGGGCCTCTTTATTGAAGTGAGTAATGTAGGACCTCAGCATTTCGTCCTTTCGTTGCTTGATGTTCATTAGGCAGGCAGTGGACTTTTTATACCTATGTCTCCTGATAAAGTGCGAGGCAAACTAGGCACTTAACGCCTTAAAGGTACTAATGGAGTTGGGTGTCAACCTGCTGAACCAAACTCTTGTGGGTCCTTTCAGGGTAGTGGAGAAGGTCCTGCACATGATTTCATCCACCACTCCCTGTAAGTGCATCAAGGTCTTGAAAGTCTCAAGATGATCTAAAGGATCCTTAGATCCATCGTAAGCCTCTGCATGTGGCATGCAGAACTTTCGAGGAAGGGGAACGAGGTAATGGATGCAGTAAAGGGTGAGTCCGCCCGATGGACCAACTCGTCAAGGTTGCTTGATACCCACCCTCTACAGGTGTTCATCATGAAGTCCATCCGTTCCTTCATCATCTGCATCTTCGCTACCTAGTGTGATGGTGGAGTCGTATCTGCGGCGGATTGTCGACTTGTATCCTGTCGTTCTTGCATCCTGTCGTTCTTGCCTAGTTGGGGCGTTGGTGCCTTCCAACCTCTCTTGGTTCCTTCTTTTAGCGTTGGTTCCTTCTTGGTCCTCCTCCTGAGTGTTAAGCGATGTCTTTTGGCACAATTGCTCCTCTAGGTCATGATTTTGCTTGGTGAGGCATTCTACGACGGCAGCGAGTGTTTAAACTTGTCTCTTTAGGGCAGTGGTGTGTGGTTCGTCCCCTTGATTGTTGGTGGTGGTTGCCATTGAGTGAGTAAGTACCATGCAATTCTTTGTTTGGGAAGTGGTAGTATGACTTACTTCCTATTTCCACAAATGGCACCAACTGATGATGCAGAAAATCATCAGTAAGCCACACGATCCTCACGTACTCTAGACAAAAACTTGCACAACACAAAAGATGATGACCCTACGAAGAGTATCGGTGTGGTACTGGCCAAATACACTCTGAAGGTCATGTTAGAGAACTTTCACAACTCTAAAGTGCCAAAGTTGGAGTGAATTATGCGTACCTTGGTTGTGAGGGCTTTGAGATTTTTATAGTAGTGCAGAATTGACATTCATTTCTTGGCAGAGAGGGTCTTTCCTTATGGGGAAGATCTTTATTAATGCATGTATCTTAAGGGGTTCTTTCCTTGTGAAGATCTTCTTGATTAGGGTTATTCATAGGGCACAAGATGTTTCCATATATGCTCATTCATAAAGTCCAAGCAAAGCCGTGCTGGGTCCATCAAGGGCTTCTTTATCCCCGTCAGCTGACTCTCATCAGTTTCCCATCTCGATTTAGTTTGTTAGGTCCCAAATGTTGTCGTTTGGAAGTGGAGTCTTCAGGCTAAGATTGAAGTCGTCGGCCTCGAGGAAGTCATCTTCTTTATTTAATGCATAGTACAGCTGACGAGTTTCTTCAGATCGTCGGCTTTATCTAATGTAGAAGAGCCTTAATAACTTTTTTTGGAATTACCCTTATCACTTGTATATAGGTGCAGCAATCACATGCTTTACTCGTAAAGTTAAAAGAGTCCTAACTTATTAGGACATTAAGACATTCATGTCGGTAAGTTCAGTAAGCCACGTTCATCCATTCAAATAATTCAAGAAACAACAAGAATGGTGCAAGAAAAGCTTAAGGATTTGCATTTGTATAATTAAATATCAAAGAATGGTGTTTGACTATAGGTTTTAGTTTTGGAATATTATGTATTTTTCTTCCAGTTTCACATGGGTCTTGTTAGGAGATTTTTTATGCCGTTGATTATGACCATTGATGAACTATATTACTTATTGAATTATTTTAAGTAGAATCATTTTTGACTTTATTAGTGTGACTTTGCACATTTTTTAGGCAGAGTTGTATATAGGTGCAGCAATCACATGCTTTACTCGTAAAGTTAAAAGAGCCCTAACTTATTAGGACATTGAGACATTCATGTCGGTAAGTTCAATGAGCCACGTTCATTCATTCAAATTATTCAAGAAACAACAAGATCTTGATTTCCAAAAAATGAATCTTAAAAAGACACAAAAATCAATTAATACTCTTATTAAAATTATTGTTGTAATTAAAGCCATATACTTTAATTTTTACACGTACATAATATTAACATCACTTTTATCAATTTCATTATGTCACCTGATACAAAACATTATGAAACTCTAATTTTGTCTCTCAATACTTATTATTGGTGGAAAAGACAACCCTATCTGTACGGCGTATAGTGATTACGTTTATGCAAAATGGCCACATAATTTAGTTGACAGCGACTCTCTCATTTTGGATATTCTTCTCGTAGATTCAGGAGTAGTGATTACTTCTATGAAAAATACCCACTGGATTAGTTCACTCCGACGCTTATTTTGAATATTCTTCTTGTCGATTATACATATGTACAGCAGGGAAAGATATCAGGTCGCCATTGATTGCACTTGAGTCTTGAACCACTCATGCATTATAGTGAAATAGTCAAAGACATAGGCGAAAAAGACATTGTTTTGTGGAGGATATATGACAGAGGTGATATACTCAAAACTACGAAAAAGACATAGGCGATAGAGAGATTGTAAGAGGTACGTACAACCTAGCTTGTACAGTTCTCCTTTTCCACCAGTATAATAAGTCTAGAGTCCAGTAGATCTATATATATGAGATTCAAAACAATTTACCAACTCATCATTAGTTCTGAAATCCTATGATAAGAAAATAAAAACATTCTACCAGCTGTACTCATTAATAGTTCTGAAATTTATTGTAAAATATATTGTATTTGTAACTTTACTTTAATCATATATATTTTAAAGCATTTCTTCCATTGAGGCATTGAGACGATAGGACACATCATTTTTTTTTTTGGTGGCATTGTAAAGATTGAAAAATTCCAACCAATCACAAATGGTCACATTGTACTGTCAACTCTACATAGTATGTTCAAAGCGGTCAATTACAAGATGCCAAGTGATATATACTTAGTGGATTCCATGTCACTATTCAGAGACCAATGAAAATATTTCAATCGTTATTGAATAAGAATTATAAAGAATACCAAGAGTCAATCGCAGATCAACATATGTTAATACATTAATTTAAGTGACATTAGGGGTCTAATTAAATGCTGCCATGTGATATTTTAACTTAAGAAACTTTGGCTAATTAAATTATATCACGTGTCCCTTGGAGAATAAGGCGTTAAATTATGACATATGTCATCAATGATAGCAAATCATGTGCCATCAAAACTTCTTAGGACTCTTGTAAATAGAGTTCCTCCTCAATCTTTTGAGACCACATTTAGAAGTTTCCAAACTCTGTAGGATTCCATGTCACTATTCAGAGACCAATGAAAATATTTCAATCGTTATTGAATAAGAATTATAAAGAATACCAAGAGTCAATTGCAGATCAACATATGTTAATATATTAATTTAAGTGACATTAGGGGTCTAATTAAATGCTGCCATGTGATATTTAAATTAAGACACTTTGGCTAATTAAATTATATCACGTGTCCCTTGGAGAATAAGGTGTTAAATTATGACATATGTCATCAATGATAGCGAATCATGTGCCATCAAAACTTCCCAGGACTCTTGTAAATAGAGTTCCTCCTCAATCTTTTGAGACCACATTTAGAAATTTCAAAACTCTGTAGGAATTAAGCTTTAAAGACTTGAATAACTTCAACCTTCAAATATAAATCATTCAAGTCATCCTCCTAGATCTAAAAGTGCATTGGAATCAAATTCAAAATCGTTAGAAAATTTCAAGAGATTGCAAGTTAATGAAAATCTATGGATTCAAGCCTAAAGTCCTGAAGAACTTCCATTACAATCTTTGAAGACAAAGAATATGAAGAACGAAGGATTTCTAAAAAGCATATAGTTATAAATTCATCGTAATTTCTTTTCAAAGATCTCTCAATCTGTTTCCCAAAAAAATTAAGGAGCATCTAGTGTTTGAATCGAGATTATACAATAAACAAAGATTTATTTAAAGAGATTGAATTGGAGGAGTATTCTGTTGTAATGGAATTTAATTTCAAAAAATTGTGCCTACTCATTCATCAATACAAATATTCATTTATGAAACTATTTTGATTATTTGATTTCCAAACTTAAAATTTAGTGCTTACAATAATATTAACTAGCCACCACAAAGACTAGTACAAAATATCTGGACTTTAAAGCCAGCATTCCACCACAAGCAGTGGGTCAAGTAGGATGCCTATTTATCAATCTCTTCTTCACACTTCATTTATTTTCTTTCCATTTAATTTTGGAGGTAAGGGTACTTTATAAGTTGCAAAACTCTTTTTCAATCCCTCTCCTTTTAATTTTGGAGGTAAGGGCACTTTATAAGTTACAATACTTTTGTAGGCAAAATTTCACACCTACTTTCATATTTAATTGTCACTCAATTGTTTGATTGAGTCCATCACACACACACACACACAATACCGCCAAGTGAGTTGATCTTATGGGATTATATCATCAATTAATTTTGGAACACACTTGGAAAATTTCACCTGCATTGCCTATCTTCACACCAATGTTACTCATTTTAATCATGGAATCCCCAAATTCCACTTTGAAATTCAAACCAAGCAACAAGTGTTGGACAATGGCTTTTGTTGAAGCATCATTCCACAACATTTGGTCAGACTCAAGAATCCCTTGCCCAATTCTCATATTTCTAAAATAAGAGGTATCAAACCTATTAGTGCTATGAGTGTCCAGTGCAACTCGCTTTGAACCATCTCCATATTGTGGGCAGAGTGCTCAGAGTTGAGGAAGAAATGCAGGGTTGATGGATGGGTCGATAGCACCATTTCTTACTTTAGTGAAATTGTACATTCTGTATTTGAAGGACTAACAAGCTGAAGTTCCTATGGTGTGTCCTCCTATTAGAAAGAGAAAAAAATGTTACCTTTGGTTATGTAAAAGTATTTGGTGAAACAAAAAAATAAAAATAAAAAAAAAACAAAAAAAACAAAACAAAACCTTTGTAATGAGGGTCCATAATGTAATCACCGCACATCCTTAATGCGGTGGTCACTTTAGAAGTATAAGTGCTTGTAGGGTGTGGAGAGTAAGAGCCGAAATTCAAGTCTCTAGGAGCAAAGTTTACACACATATACATTTAGATTACACTTAATATAATTTCTATTTTGTATAAAAAAAAAAAAAAGGGTCCATAGTGTGAAATTAAAAAGGCTATATAGCAAGATCGCCTTACTCATCAAAGGTCTTGTGTGTGTGTCTCATATTTGTTTTCTTTTGCCTTACTCATCAAAGGTCTTGTGTGTGTGTCTCATATTTGTTTTCTTTTGCAATAATTGATTATTGTCTTAATTAAATTATGGCCTATATTTATGCTCAATGTAATATATTTTGTTCACAATCAATCGAGACACCCCCCCCCCCCCCCCAAATGTAATATATTTTGTTCACAATCAATCGAGACACACCTCCCCCCAAAAAAAAAGAAAATATATAATTTAATACTCATCTCACTAATTAAGTGGGAAAGTGCTCCACGATGGGCCACAATCTCAAAAGAGAAATTTTGCCTTTCTTCTTTGAGACAAAAACTAAGAGATTCGTGTTACTAGGCCAGTCCCATGCAGCTAAAGCCCATGTATAGTTTGTTAGCTACTCCTTGCTAAACAATGACTCTCTCGGATCTAACTGTAAAAGTTAGAAGTGTGAAATTGTCGAGGCTTTTGGAAAATAAAAATAAAAAATTACTGCTAAAAGATTACATACTAACATGATAAAATACGATCAGTGTTATTTCAACAAAATGAATTTTTGTGTGTGTGTGTGTGTGTGTGTGTGTTAGTAACCTATCAACTTGTAAGTTTTATACATCAAAATTTATGGTATTTCTAGCATTACCTTTTCTGTGTGTGTTATTTTCGTTTTCTTATTCAACTTGTTGATTACTGTCTCATTAGTCATTACCAACAATAATCATGGTTTCATTGTTTAGTGGCACTTCTCTTCCTCACTTTTGTTACGAAACCTTGCCAGCTTGAGTTAAAGAAAATTAAGTTAAATTACCTACGAGGGCCACAAGATCTTGAGTATTGAGACCCAAAGCAGAAAACTTTTGCTTTTGCACATCAATGGAGTCATTGAATGCTGGCAAATTGTCAGCATCAGATACCAATGAAACCCTCCCGTCTCTGCGTCCTGTGGGAACAACCCAACTTGATCCATTAGCCTGCATGATAAGTCCAGAAACACGGTTAATTATTGAAAAAAATAAAAAATAAAAATAACAAGTACCCACACAAATATATCCAACATTCTATTTCTACTTTTCCCTCGTCTTATACTATCAAATACGATGAGAATAAAGTTTTTCTTCCAACTAATCTGAAAAAATTTTCTCCAATCTATTATGTGATGACTTGTAAAACCATTTACAAGTTTAAACAAAGCTACATGACTCATCAAACAAGTCATATAATTAAAATGATATGTAATTTTGTCAATCACCATGTAATTGATTGGAGGAATTGACCCCGAACTAGTTTGGAGGGAACTTTTTCTATAAAATAATTACCAGAACAACATAATCACGGGCAGCAAGGACAAGAATATCAGCACAAGAAACAACACCAGGACATGCATCTTCAAGCTGAGTCTTGGCATCATCAATAACTTCATATCCTCTCAATGCAAGGTTAGCTACAGCTTTTTTCTGAGTGTTAGGACCGTCAATAAGGACAGAAGCATCACAACCCCGCATGAAACAGTCATGAAAATGCGTCCTCAACAATCCAACAGCCAGTGTGATCAGAATTGAAATGACATTGAACTGTTGAGCTAACAATGGATTCAGCTTGAGGACACGTAGAGGAATAAAATCCAACTCTTGTGCCTTTATGGCCATGCACCAAGGATGCACCAGTGGCAAGCAAGAGAAGCGTCCAAAAAATGAATATTTGGCTGGAATTTCCACTCACCATTATAACTTGGAGAATAAAGACAACAGAAGTATTGTTTATTACAGACAAATTGTTTTAAAGATTTGACTTGTGAACCAGAGTTTTTTTTTTTTTTTGGGTTATCGTGAGGCAGAGTTATATGAATCCTCTGATGGGACATGACGACCCTTACTACCATAACCATGATGAACATCTTGATTTTGAAGTTTCATATGAAGATCTTTTCCATGCAAGTTGCTGTAACCAGTTTTGCAGCCACACTCCACTATCAGTTAGTCTGGACTGTACCAATGACTGCATTATGGTACTCCTTCTGGGTGGATTCCTAATTGCCAAAATTCTGCTTTGGAGGATTTTGTGGTTTGGTTTGGAGTTGTAGTTGGAGTGGGGCTGGACACCCTTTTCCCCAATTTTAAAATTTCTCATGTACCTGAAGATAGTAAAATCCGATCTTCCACACATGTTTGGTGTTGGCTTGGGGGTGGTCAAAATTCTGTCTTGTACCTTTCTTCTGGGTGGATTCCTATACCGGGTGGATCATAGCAGCAAGCCTCTTTAGGTGAAATTTATCAGCATGTGCTGGCTGGAATATTGTACTGGTCAAACTTAGAGGCTTGGCCACAGCATTTTCTGCTTGCCAATTTAAAAACTGGTTTATAACATATATTGCTAGGATTGTATAAAAGATACATTCTCATCCTCAAACTCTCTTATTGATATATATATATATATATATATATATATACATGTCCAGCCCCACTCCAACTACAACCCCAAACCAAACCACAAAATCCTCCCTGCACCTGTATCAAACAAGGCTATTGCTGGAATAGGTCTAGAGTAAATGTCAAGGAGGATATGTACTTGGTCTCAAAAATGCTCAATCCCAATTCCAGAAAGCAATGGTAACTCTTTTTCAGCCACTGTTAACAAATGCCTTACTCACAAAATTTTCCTCCTCTTGAGAATTTTGACCACCCCCAAGCCAACACCAAACATGTCTTTCAAGTATAACATGTCCAGCCCCACTCCAACTACAACTCCAAACCAAACCACAAAATCCTCACTCTCTCATGAAAAAAGACAAAGAACCAAACCACAAAATCCTCCCTTTCTCATGAAAAAAGACAAAGAACCATTATACCAATCTCCAAATCCAATACTTTCAAGTATAACATGTCCAGCCCCACTCCAACCTTCTCCACCAAATACCTAGTCTCAGATGGTCAGCAAAAGGACTTTTGCACAAACAGCATCTTCTCACCTGGACTCAAGTACCCCATTTGTTCACAATAGACCCATTTGACTTCAGAGCTCCATTATCATTCCACTTTCAAAGAAATTTTGGCAGTCAAGCATGGCATTGAAAAGTTCCAATTCCACCTCCTCGGGTTGGTAGGAAAAGTCTTTGGAAGCAAAAGCTACTAGGATAGAACAAGAAAGGAACAAGACAATGAAAGAGGACAAGGACATGATAAAGACATAGTAAGGGTCGTCATGTCCCATAAGAGGATTTGGCATTTCCCAATGATCCCATTAATCATCCCATCCATCTCTTCCTTGGAACCATTCTTCATCAAGATCATCAAAATCAAGATGTCCATCATGGTTATGGTAGATCTTGGTAGTTGATTACCAATCTGAGTTTTCCACGAACTTGCTCAGCATGCTTATTAACATAGAAAGCTTCACATAATGACCTGGTTTTCTGCATACAAAACAGACCTTCGGAGGAATTTCCATTTCTTTTTTCTGAAGGATCTTGGCTCTGTGGCTCATTATACAGAAGTTGCACCAAAATGGAGATGTGTGTATCCTTGTTTTTGCCATGGAATGACAAATGGGACATGATGACCCTTACTACCATAACCATGATGGACATCTTGATTTTGAAGATGTCAATCCCACAAAAGCCAGTCACAGAGGAACCTAGTTTTCCTGAGTTATCTTGTGGACGTGTAGATGGTTTGGATTTCTGGGTCTGAGTAGACAGCTTTTTGTATTCCAGACCACCATTACCAATGGACTTCCAGGGATACTTCTTGAAATGATCTCTTTTCTTTGTGGAACAAGTACAACTTTTGTCATAGCATTTTATCTGTAAATCTTTTCTTTTGCAATTGTCTTTAAGCTTGCTATGGACCTTGTCAATTTCTGAGAGAAACTTTCTCTGATTGCAGAGCTTTTCAAGAGCAATGAGCACATGCTGATAAATTTCACCTAAAGAGGCTTGCTGCAAAGTTATTTTTTGGAGGTTCATCATTCGAAGAGTTTCATCTCCTAACGGTTTTGGAAAAGAGTTCAAAAAGGTGTGCTTTGAATTAACATCATCCATACCATTGAAGGAGTAGTACCGGCTTGACATTCTGTCAAAGTGTTTCTCCAAATCTTTTCTTTCAAAAGAACAACATTTCATCAGCAAGTATTCTTGTCGTGCAACTTCTGTATAATGAGCCACAGAGCCAAGAAATTCACTATGAATGATTGTGAAAAAATCTTTGAAAGTGGGACACTGGGCTGCTTGTCTTTGCCTGTATTCTCCAAGGTTGAGCCACCATTGTCTTAATCTTCCTGTGAGTCTTGCAACAAATTTGGCAATTATTTGTGCAACAGTGTTATTTGGAGCTTGGAGTTCAGCTGTGCACCATGAATACATGTTAAAAATTTCATCATGCCATTTTGAAGGAGGGATATTGTCAATGGTGAACAGATGTTTTGAATCTGTGGTGGATGAGTAGGTTAATCTTGCTTGGAAGTCAGGAATTATGGGTAGTGGAGGAAATATTGGTGGAGGTGGAGGTGGGTCATGGTGAAGGACATCATCATCTTCTTCTACCTTTGGATCTATCATAAATACTTCATCTAGTCCAAGATCAGACAAGTCTAGGTCTGTGTCAGCAATGACTGGGAGCACAAAAGGAGTTTGTGGGTCTTGAAGTGTAAGGGATTTGAGGAATGATATTGGGTTTGGAGGGTTAGGGTTTGTAGCCAACATGTTCATATCTGGAGGTCGTGAGGAAGCACCAACAATTAGATCTGGAGATTGGTATAATGGTTCTTTGTCTTTTTTCATGAGAGAGGGAGGATTTTGTGGTTTGGTTTGGAGTTGTAGTTTGATTATTATGTTCTCTACCCCCGAACCAAGAAGCAAAATCTACCCTCTCCCTCTCCATGCAAACAATATCCAAGTCAATTTTACTCATACATTTTCCCTCGTGAAAATAAGTATTTTTACAAGTTCTGGTCTGAAATCGTGACAAGATTGCCAAGATACATCCATGTGTCTGTGAAGGGTACCATCAGCATTAATCAAATTGAAAGATTCAAAAATGTCATATGATGGGTATAATTATAGGATGGCCCGCTTCAATTTGTTATAAAAAAATATCATGTCATGTGCATAGTATTTTGTTGCATAGTAGTATATCATCAACAACTTGCAAAATAAAGGCCCAACAACTTGTATATTGTTGGCGAAACTATACTACTAGTCCCTGAAATTTATCGTGTGAGCACAATTAGTCCTTTATGTTTTAAATGAGTAATATTGGTCTTTCAAATTTCAATAATGAGTATTATTAGTTTTTTTGTTAACTGCCATTAATATCATTACCTGTATGGCTAATGGAATAATAGATTGACATATTTTTAATTGATGTAAAAATTTTTTAAATTAAAATATTATAAAATTCAATTTTAATAAACTCACTACATTTGATGTGGCATAATGTCATATCCACAATTAAAATAACAAGTTAACAAGTCAGATTTATTTATGTTTAGAAAATAGGTCAAATATTAAGATTAAAGAATTCATTAGAATCTTTAAAATCACTTAAAACACCAAATCATTTAAGTGACCATCCATCTCCCCCCAAATCTCTTCGTCGGCGTCACATTCAAGACTTGGTCACTGTTGATGACTATTCACCCATGTGCTCGTTAGTTTCAATTCGACCCATCAAAGCCTCCACCTCACTGCAAAAGTATCCACCACGTCCTAGCCTGTGTCTAAACTGGATCTCATTGTCTTGTTTTTGATATTGCATTTTAATATACTACAGCAATGATATTTGGTTTGGCAAGAGTGTTGTGTAAAGACTAAAGATATGCTTTGCTAGAGGCATTGATGAGAATTTGCTTTCAAAATCCATGACTCTTGGATTTCATTCAAATGAACCAGCAATTTAATCGTTTTTGTAGATTATAATAACTAGCTTGTAATCCCATGCATATACATGAATACACTTACAGATATATAATAAAATGCATAATATAATTCATATATATATAATTTAAATACTATTGATATTCATTTTTATATTTTGTTAACTCTTTAAAAAAATTTGTAAGGATATTATTAGGTATAAAATATAAATTGTCTATTTTTTTAATTATTGTGAAACATTTGTTTTACAGTTAATTTATTCTAAACTCTTTGGTTTTTGTATTTAATAACTCACTTGTATGAATATTTATGATATGATCCCGCATTTGATTCTAAAATTAAGAATTAAAACTCTTTAAAAATAAATAATTTAGGACACATGATACAAAATTGGATCTCTAATTTGGAATCCTAATTTGAGTTTCTTTCAGTTTCGCCTATATATATATATATATATATATATATAGATTCTTAGCCTAGTGAGGTTGGAATGGTTTTTTTAAATAAAAAAGGATTATGTCTTAAACCTTGTCTAGTTTGAGAAGCATAAATTATAACTTGACGATTTGTACTTCGGGTCTGTTTGGATAATGCTTATTGCTGAAAACTAAAAACTAAAAACATTGTAATAAAATAATTTTTAAATGAGTGAATAGTGCCATGGGACTCAGTTTTAACTTAAAATTTGCTGAATTCCGTACTTGTGGGTCCTGACAGAAGTTTTTTCGTTAAATTGGCACTTGACAAGTGTCTTTATAATATTTTGACATGTATGCCAATATGCAGAACTTGTTGCAACTAAGTATGCAGCAAATCCATGCCCAATTTTAAAAGTTTAAATCTAGAATATTTATTATCTCATTCTCTCAAATCTCTAAGGAAAAATATTATACTATAAGTTTTTGGCTAAATGAGTGCGACTACCATGTAATTAAGAATTTGATTTTTTTTTTGTCATATAATTACACTATTTGTGTCACTTTGTATTTGGATTTTTTTCAATATACAAATTATTTAAAGTTGTGTGTTTGGCATGACACATTGGCTTTTTATTTTTTGGGATCCAAAATTAAAAGTTGTGGACTTGACTTTTGAATTTAGATGTTATCATATTCAGTAATTGTTTTCCCACACTCTTTAGTGTGTACTTCATACATAAATATAACATCCATAATTTCACACTCAATATTCACATATTTTAATAATGTCCATATTTAAAAAATGAAACGGGTAATATGTAAGGATGATATACAATAAAAAGTACGTGAGAATCATTGTCCTATCATATTGTTTGCCTTCATCTGAAGGATTGTTTCGATGCTTATTTCAATAAAATTTTTGAGTGTGCATTGGGGAGAGTATATGTTTACTTGGAAATTGTGCAAGAACTAATACCTGGTATCGACCATACCACTCACCACATAATATTTTGGACTACTCTAGAGTCCTCTCTTGCTTTTGCTTCAAACACCAAAATTCTCCAAATCCACATGCAACATAAGAGTCTTAAGCTAGGTGATCTCTCTTGAAATGTCAAGTTATGTTTTGCCTGTATGGATTAAAAAATTGTTGAGTAAGTTTAGACCTTGGTTGTTATTTATTATGCGATTTGGCCAATAGTAAGTCGACTACAATTATTATAGGCACCAAAAATTTCACATGAAATTTCACACCCTCCACATAAAATTGTCACTCATGATACATCTCAGGTGTGAAAATTTATGTAAAATTGTTGGTGTTTATAGAGTTATTGTATAAGCTAAGGCTAACAAACACACATAAAACAAAACAAAACAAAATAAAACAAAAACCTCAACAAGTGAGTTCCTTATGTGATTATATATTTTTATAAATCATCAATTAATTTTGGAACATATTTTGCGAATTTCACCAGCATTTCCTATCTTTACCCCAATGTTACTCATTTTAATCATGGACTTCCCAAATTCCAAATTAAAACTCAGACCCGTCAAGAAGCGCTGGACAATGGTTTTTGTTGAAGCATCGGTCCACAACACTTGATCAGACTCAAGTATCCCTCGCCCATTTCTCAAATTTGTAAAATAAGAGGTGTCAAACCTATTAGGGCTACCAGTATCCAATGCAACTCGCTTTGAATCGTCTCCATTTTGTGTGCAGAGTGCTCGTAGTTGAGGAAGGAATGATGAATCAATAGACGGGTCCACAGCACCATTCCCAACTTTAGTGAAATTGTACATTCTGTATTGGAAGAACCGGCAAGCTGAAGTTCCTATGGTGTGTCCTCCTATTAGAAATGATATAAAAGAAAAAGTTAGGTTATGTTGAAGTATTTGATGAAACAAAAAACAAGTGTAATAAGGGTCCATAGCATAAAACTGTAAAGGGTATATCTCTCTCACTCTCTTGTGTCATTTTTGTTTTCTTTTTTAATGATTGATTATCTCTATATTCATGCTTATTTCCATCAGTCCAAAACCTGAAAAAAGTGAGGAAGATAATTTAACACTTATCTCACTAATTAAGTGAGAAAGCACTCCGCAATGGGTACCACGGCTCAAAATGGAAGTTTTTTGTCTTCTTCTTTAAGACAAAAACTAAGAGATCGTGTTACCAGACTAGTCCCTCATAAGTAAATCTCAAATATGGTCTGTTAGTTACTCCTTGTTAAACAATATTACTCTCATAACAAAGGGATCTAACTGTACAGTCAGTGGTATGAAATCCTAGAGGCTATATATATATATATATATATATATATATATATATATTGCAAAAGATTTACAAATTAATGTAATAAAAATAAAATTGATATCATCTCAATAAATGTATAATAAATGAATGTTTAAATTTTTTTTATTATTGATAAAACGTTGATTTATAAGATTTATATATTAAAATTTATAGTATTCTTAACATTACCTTTTGTTTTGTTGTGTGTATTATTTTGGTTCTCTTTTTCAACTTATTGAATGTTTTCTCATTACCGACAATAATCATGGTTTCTTTGTTTACTAGCGCTTCTCTTACCCACTTTTATTACAAAACGTCAAAACCTTGCCAGCTTGAGTTAAAGAAAAATTACCTGCGAGGGCCACAAGATCTTGAGTATTGAGACCCAAAGCAGAAAACTTTTGCTTTTGCACAGCGACGGAGTCAGTGAACGCTGGCAAATTGGCAGTATCAGATGCCAATGAAACCCTCCCGTCTCTGCGTCCTAAGGGAACAACCCAACTTGGTCCATTTGTCTGCATCATAAGTCCCATAGGAGGATTAATTATTAACCAAACTTTTCAAAGAACAGATAACAAACACTACACAGAAATACAAATGCATTCAACATTCTATTTTAATAAAGTTTTCCTCCAAATCAACTGGAGGCATTTCCTCCTATCAATTAACATGGTCATTCATAAAATCATTTACATGTATCATTTTAGCAAGTCGCATAATCTATTAAATAGATCATGTAACTAAATACACACATAAATGATTTTATCAATTACCTGCTGGTTAGACTGTTAGAGGAATTTACTTTCCATACTGGTTTGTAAGTAAACTTTTTCCCTGTGATAATTACCAAAACAACAGAATCACGGGCAGCAAGGGCAAGAATATCAGCACAAGAGACAATGCCAGGGCATGCAGCTTCAAGTTGTGTTTTGGCATCATCAATAACTTCATATCCTCTCAGTAACAAATTAGGACCAGCTGTTCTTTCAGTGTTAGACCCTGAAATAAGGATAGAAGCATCACAACCCCGAACAAAACAGTCATGAAAAAGCATCCTCAACAATCCAGGAGCCACAGTGGGATTAGAGCGGAAATGAGATTGAACTGTTGAACGAACAATGGATTCAACTCGAGGACAAGAGGCGGAATAAAATCCAACTCTTGTGCCTTGGCCATGCACCAAGGAAGCACTCAAGGCAAGCAAGAGAAACGTAAACAAAATCAATATATGGCTGGAATGTCCACTCGCCATTATGACTAAAGAACAAGGACAGCAAGAGAAAGAAAATGAAACTACTAAATAACTACTACTAGTCAATTCAATTCTTCATAAAAGTATTTTGAATTGTTAAAGAAATTGCTTGTAAGCCAGAGTTATATATAGGCAAGAGTGAAGTCAAATTTTTGTAACAAGTAAACAAAGACGGCTATTCAAATTGAAATGATTCCAAAAAATTAGATGATGTGTGGCCCAGCTTGTAGCTGGCTTCAAGAGTTTGTCCCCCCAATTATTTCCATAGTTTGCATGGCGGGCTTGACGCAATAGTGTTTCAACTTTCACGTGAACACAAGGCAGAGTTTTTTATCTTATAATTACTTAACCATATCCATTTATAATTTAACCCCACCGACACTGTTGAAAAAGTGATTGAACAACTTACTGCATAGGTTGTTTTCGAGAAAGATGAAGGAAAGAGATAACAAGCTTATCAAAAAAAAAAAAAAAAAGGAAAGATATACCAAGCAGTAAATAAATGTTTAAGAGAAAATATCCAATTTAACCCTTTCTGAGAAGGAAGAGTCTGGTTTGTTTCTTCCACGAGTCCAACAAGCTAAGGAATACATTATTGCAGCCAAATTCCTTACACCACGATTCCTCGTTATGGAAGCTGTGGTCCAAACGTTCAAGCAACTCTGGCGATCTGAGAATGGGTTCAAAATCCGAAATATGGGAATAATGTTGTGTTTTTTGTCTTTGACAATAGTTTAGACATTGAAAGGATTATGAAGAACTAGCCTTGGAGCTTCGATAAATACCTAATGGTGCTAAAAGAATATGATGAGTCTTCAAAATTACATGAATTGGAGTTTCATAAAACCTGGTTCTGGGTACAAGTCCACGATATCCCAATACACTTCTTGTCAAAACAAGTGGCCGAACAAATTTGTGAGATTGTGGGCTGATAGGCCACAAACGCGTTGACCCATTGTGATTAATTAAATTGATTAATTAGCCGAGTTATTAATTAATCAAGTTAACATGCAAATTCACGTGGCAGCACAAACAAATCACCAAAACTAAAATATGCAGCGGAAAATAAAAGATAAGGTGATTTGTTTACGAATGGGGAAAACCTGACAGCAAAAACCCCACCGGGTGATTTAAGGTCACCACTCCCGAAACTCCACTATTATCACAACAAGCAATTACAAGCAAGGAATCCGAGTACCTTACCAACTTACAGTTGAACTCTTACCCCAATACCCAATTGGACTTATTCTGTAGTGAC
Organism: Castanopsis chinensis; assembly: GCA_032878915.1. Taxonomy (NCBI): domain Eukaryota; kingdom Viridiplantae; phylum Streptophyta; class Magnoliopsida; order Fagales; family Fagaceae; genus Castanopsis; species Castanopsis chinensis. The sequence goes on from JAVQMG010000086.1 coordinate 2,859,777, forward strand.
AGGTTCTCCTCTTAATGCACGGCTCCGAATATGTGACTAACCAATTGCGCGGATCCTAGTACGCAACTTCAATTCACCAACTAGAGAGAGAGTTGTTGGCTGCAAAGTTCTTCAAATCATCCACACGATGAAGATCAAGAAGATGCTCGGTTACAAAACCCAACGGTGCACATTACACAACAACTTCTTCACAAGAGATGAACTAGGGCATGAACTTTGTCTTTGATCACAAATTGCATGAACAAGAATTACTCAATGCTTGTGCAACTTGCATCACTTTGACGGCCCTTAAAAAAATCCTTTTATATGTCTAGGGTTAGGAGAAAAGAAGTCTCAAAGACACATTCACGGATTGTAATTAAAACAGAACTGAAAATCTGTTTTCTTTAAATCTCGACAGATAGAGGTGTCGAGGATCTGTCAAGAAGCTGTCGAGCCTTGGGGCTGAAATAGCTTCTAAAACTCGATAGATGCATGTGTCGAGATCAGGTGTCGAGATCGAGTGTCGGGCTTTAGTAACTTGCACTTTTCAGCTTGTTTCTTGGACAGACTTGATGATTTCAATATTTGATCTTGAAACACTATTTCTTGAAGCGTTAAACACATCCTAAATCTACCCAATTACAAGTAAAATGCGTTTTGTCAAAAGATAAGCCAATTACACAAAATAGTGACATACGTCAACAACTTGAACTACATATGTCCTAACAATCTCCCCCTTTGACAATCCGTGACAAACCACAACAAACAAATGAAGATATAAGAGAAGTCATAAAACACTTTAACTCATATTCACATGTTGAATACAATAAAATCTATCCTAACACAAACTCTTGAAAAACTTTGCAAAAAGAGAGTTTATGGCAAGTAGACTTTGACAACTTATATCTCTGAAACACTTTTAAACAAAACACATCAATGCATCTTTGTGTGAAGTAGAAATAATAAATTGCATACAAGTAAAAGAAACATGTGAATAAAGACAGAAAAGAAAACACATAAAGAGATAGGTGAAAGAAACATACATCAACATATATATCAAGAAATAAGCACAATGTATGTCAATAAATGGTCACAAGACTGGGGTACAAGATCAATGTATCTCTAAAAAGATAGAAAAGAAAAGAAATATATGTAATCCTCACTACATCCCTCATATCAACACTCCTCCTATAAAAAATGTCCTATATTAGCTCTTCCCCTAAGTATGACTACTCTCATACATCAAAACTACTCCCCTTTTTTGTCACGAGTGACAAAGGGTAGAGTGTCAAGTAGACATTTCATCAGAAGAGCTCGCATCTCTATCATCATCAGCAGAAGCATCATCGTCATCACTGTTATCATCATCCTCAGTCTCAGAAGCGACATGAGGAGGTAGAGGAGAAACCTTTGAAGCAAAGCCGCCTAAGGTCGCCTGTCGCCTGGCGATGCAACCAACATGAACGTTCGCCTAATACAACACCGTGGAGAGTGTATCGAGGCGAGCATCCATGCGCTGAAGCTGCGCCATGATGTCTCCAAGAGTGACATCGCTTGAGGAAAAGGAAGGAGCAGATGTCGCTCAAGCAGATCTGGATGGAGTCGGACGGGAGGAAGGAGCAGTAGAATCCAACTATCGCGATCTGAATTGTGCCTCACTACGTTTTACGGTAGCGGCGTCTATGGCAAACATAACATGAAAAGGATTGGACGATGGAAAAGGGATGGAAAAACGGTTAAGAATCCTCGTGATTGTAGAAGGGAAAATGAGCTTATCACAGGTGGCCGTATCTCTATAGATATCTATGATAGAGAAGATAAAGTGTGAAGGGAAGTCTATAGTGAGATGCTCTAGAAGAGACAACAAAAATCGAGCACAAGACTTTGTGATAGAGTTGTAGTGAGATAGTGGGTGCAAAACAAAAGTCATCACCATGTTAAGGAAACGAGGACCTTTAGCAAAAGGCCTACATGGTGTGTATTGATGATCTCCCCAAGTGGAAGGACGCTCATAGAACGTAGAGATCATCTCGTCTTTGGACATAGTCCATAGACGCTCACATCCGGGGTAATCAGGATGATCCACTTTTGGGACATGAAGAACCTCGGAGACCAGCTCCGGAGTGACAGCAAAGTGCGTACCTCGAACGCGAGAATATAAGAGAGGTATTGAAGAATCAATCCCGTGGATGTTGGAGTAAAACTCCTGTATCAACACGAGAGGATAAGTGACCGGGACGTCACACAGTGACTCCCAAGCCCGACTGTAAATGACATCGAGAAAGTCAGTGTTAGAAAAGTCTGCCAGGATAACTTGACGTTCCGAATGAACACCTCGTTTAGAAAAGTTCTCCGAGAAGTCCTGTTGGGCTTTCTCATCACGGAACAAGACATACATAGGAGCAGAATTAGAAGAAGAAGAAGAGGATCCCCGAGAACACAGAGGGTTCTGGGATGGAATGGATTTACGCTTAGGTGCCATAGACACTACTAATGCAAACATAGAGAGAGGGAGAAAGAGAGAAACACACAGAAAAGTCCCAAACAGTTCAATATAGGAAGAGAAAATTAAATAGAAGGAACGTAGGCATGGGAAATGCATGAACACGTGACATGCAATATAAAAACATCATGGGCTCAGCCCAATCCAATCCTACCAGCACACAACAAATTTGCACACATCTAAATGCATGAAAATACTGTTAGAATGCTAATGTGATGCAATGTATGTAGTTTTAAAGATCAAATCTATAAAACCACCCCAAAAATTTCATTAAACACTTATCAATTTTGAAAAACCCCAAAAATTTCCAAAAACCTCAAAACCTAGGTTTTTAAAACATGAAATGCATGAAGAATGAGAGGATTGAAGCTTACCAAGTGAGGAAGTTCTTGAGAAAAGCTTGAAGAATCCTTAGGAGGGGGTTTGGAGTGAGTGAAAGAGGTTTTGGGAGAGAAAACAGTGAAGTATCGTGAGAGAGATCAAGCGAAATGAGAGATAAATTGCAACAAACCCATATATAGTCCTTCAGTAATTCTCGACAGATGCAGGTATCGAGAGGTGTCAAGACAGCTATCGAGATAGGTATCAAGAAAATGAACGTCGACAGATACAAGTTGACCTCTTGTGATTAATTAAATTGATTAATTAGCCGAGTTATTAATTAATCAAGTTAACATACAAATTCATGTGGCAGCATAAACAAATCACCAAAACTAAAGTATGCAGCGGAAAATAAAAGACACGGTAATTTGTTTACGAATGGGAAAAACCTGAAGGCAAAAACCTCACTGGGTAATTTAAGGTCACCACTCCCGAAACTCCACTATTATCACAACAAGCGATTATAAGTAAGGAATCCGAGTACCTTACCAACCTACAGTTGAACTCTTACCCCAATACCTAATTAGACTTGTTCTGTAGTGACAGTTTCTCCTCTTGATGCATGGCTCCGAGTACGTGACTAACCAATTGCGAAGATCCTAGTACGCGACTTCAATTCACCAACTAGAGAGAGAGTTGTTGGCTGCAAAGTTCTTCAAATCATCCACACGATGAAGATCAAGAAGATGTTTAGTTACAAAACCCAACAGTGCACATTACACAGCAACTTCTTCACAAGAGATGAACTAGGGCATGAACTATGTCTTTGATCACAAATTGCATGAAGAAGAATTACTCAATGCTTGTGCAACTTGTATAACTTTGACGGCCCTTAAAACAATCCTTTTATATGTCTGGGGTTAGGAGAAAAGAAGTCCCAAAGATACATTCACGGATTGGAATTAAAACAAAACTGAAAATCTGTTTTCTTTAAATCTCGACAGATAGAGGTATCGAGGATCTATCGAGAAGCTATCGAGCCTCGAGGCTGAAACAATTTCTAAAACTCGATAGATGCATGTGTCGAGAACAAGTGTCGAGCTTTAGTAACTTGCACTTTCTAGCTTGTTTCTTGGACATACTTGATGACTTCAACACTTGATCTTGAAATACTGTTTTTTAAAGCGTTAAACACATCCTAAATCTACCCAATTACAAGTAAAGTGCGTTTTATCAAAGGATAAGCTAATTACACAAAATAGTGACATATGTCAACAACTTGAACTACATATGTCCTAACATAGGCGATATGCGTCAGTCATCTGAGTCGACTGATAATGATGGAGGCAATTTTATTCGGGTTCATGTTCTAATCAACATTAACCTTCCACTATGTCATGGGAGATTGATAACTATGGAGAATGGTGAAAAATCTTGGGTGTGATTTCAATACTAGTGACTCCCCAAGTTGTGTTACTAGTGTTGGCGTTTTACTCACAATGACAAAGATTGCGAGCTATGGATACAAAGTAGAGGTAAGCTTAATCCAAACCAAAAGAAATTTGGCTCTTTTCTTAAAGCGGCGCCGTTCCAAGCAAGGGGTAGGAATGTGTTTTTTGTTCTTGGAATTTTTGATAGAGAAGGCAAAAGTTCCAAGAAGTAGAGCAGCATGACGAGGATGAGGGAGTCTCACCAGAGGTTAGTCTGTCGCATAATGCTCCGATGGACAAGCAGGTGGTAGGGTTTGCATTGATAATGAGGATAGTTTTGAGGAGCCTTCAGTTACAAAAAATAAGCAAACGGTAGAGTCATTCAATGAGGAAACAACGGCAACAATTAATCCCAAAAACATCTCACATCCTAAATTTATGTTGGGAAATTTAGACCCTGGTTGATAGAATTAACAAGTTTTAAACCCAAGTTGATGATTAGATTGTTTATGAATAAATCTTGTTAAAATAAACTAATATCAATATCATGCACAACGGAAAAGTAAATAAGACAAGATATGGTGACCTAGGAAAACCAATGAAACAAACTAGTTTCACAGTAAAAAAACCTAGAGGGAAACCTTCCAGAAAAGCAATTCACTATAGTAAAGAGAAGTTTCAGATCTAATGCAATACATTGGTCCCTAGACTCTACAATCCCCGTATATGAACTTACAGCAGAAACCTTCTACCGCTTCAGAACCTCTGAACTCTTCAATATATGAATGACATCCTTTTGATGTATGAATCCCAATACGTGACTAACCAATGATGCACGGCTCCCAACACGTGACTAACTCACCAGCTTGAAGAAGATTGTTGGCTGCAAAGTTTTTCACTTCATTTACAATGAAGATCAAGAAGCACTTGGTTACGAAACCCTAAGGCGCAAAGACCCAGTAGCCTCTTTTAGACAAAATAAGGCATCGGTCACCTTTTTCATGTGTTCTCCTTGTATTCTCATATGTGACAGCCATTAAAATAAGCTTTATATATGTCTAGTGTTGTGAGAAAAGAAACCCTACATATACATGTCAGCATGAGCTGAAAATTAAATCTAGAAATCTGAATTTCGTAATTCTCGATAGATATAGCTGTCGAGCTATCTGTTGAGACCTCAATAGATATATCTTTCAAGATTTATCAATCCTCGATAGATATTATCTGTCAAGCAGCTATCGAGAATCTGTCCAGCTTTAATGAACATCTTTTCTTCACTTGTTTCTTGGTCCAATCTTCATGACTTTAATACTTAACTTGAACAACATGTTTCTTGAAGTACTAAACTCATCCTAGATCTACCCAATTACAAGTAAATTGGGTTTTGTCAAAGGATTAGCCAATTACATAAAATATGTCCTCAATAATCTCCCCCTTTGGAAATCCATGACAAAACCACAACAAATAAATGAATATATGAGAAAAGTCATAAATCACTTAACTCACACTCACTTATAAATCTATCCTAACTCAAACTCTTGAAAAACTTTGCAAGAAGAGAGTATATGGTATGGGAGACTTTGACAACCTGAATTTTTAAAACACTTCAAACAAAACTCATCACGACATCTTAGTGTGAAATAAAAATAAAAGATTGCATACAAGAAAAAATATGTGTATAAAGAGGGAAAAGAAACAATACATGTAAAGATAGTAAAGAAGACATACATTATCATACTTATATATCAAAGATAAGCACAATGTATGTAAACATGGTCACAAGACCAATGTACAAAAAGAAGAAGCTAAAAGAAGCTCCACATTTTCTCCCCCTTTTTGTCATGATTGACAAAGGGTACAAGAAGCTATAAAGCTTCACCCAAGAAACAAAAAGATGATCAAGGGGGCAAAAGGAGTCCATATAAATGCATGAATATAATGAAACAAGATACTATGGATGATAAGATAATAGAAATATGAAAAAACATGTGAAAAACAATGTATGCAAGAGGATCTCGACAGATTGAGAAGCTATCGAGCAGCTATCTAGTAGAAGCCAACCTCCATGAATCGAACAGCTATCAAGCATCTATCTAGCAGACAGAAACTTTCTCTATGGATCGAGAATCTGTCAAGAAGCTATCGAGACAAATTCTCAAAAATTTTGATGAATTGAGATTGCATTAACTTCTGTCGAAAAAGAAAAATCAAAAGGCTCGATAGATAACTTAGCTGTCGAGAGGTATCGAGAAGCTGTCGAGATGCGTAAAAACAGCTTTTCAAAGAAGAGAAAAACATAGAAATGAATGCAATCAAGCATGCTACTCAACCAAAGATCCAATCAACATATTAAGTTCTTAAAAATATCTCTCAACAAGAAAAATGTCAAGCATTAAGATCCTAAACACACGCTTGCACACACACGCGCGCGCGCGCGCACACACACACACACAAAATAAACAAGTCTAACCAATTTTATATAGTCAAGATAGTTTAGTGAGCATTCATAAACACATGTATTCCTGCACATATATCAAAAGGAGCAAAGAATATTGTGTGTTGTGCGTGAAAACATCGCAAGATTACATAAGGGTCTCACGTTATGGCAATTTGAGCTATGTGAAAATCAATTTAACTCACACATAATTATAACTGCTTGATAGAGACTATCACTTTCAAGGTACATCCTATAACTCCCACATCTCCTAGAAGACATGTTTGCAATAATATATAAAGCATTTTGATATATATATATATATATATATATTGCTTTTGATTTTCTTTGCATATTTTTTTTTAAGCATACCATACATGGGCATATAAGAGAGAGAGAAGAAATACCTTATGATGTTAAGCTTTTGACATTGCCCTTTTGCTATGTCAAAACATACAGATATCATTGACATTGCACTTTTACTATGTTGAAGCATACAGATGTTATTTCATGATTGGCAGGCAACAGTGGTGAGATGGTTATTTATGTCTTTCTCTTAGGATTTTCTAGTCTTTTCCATCAAAAAGAGTGATATGAGTTTTAAGTACAAAATATTACTTAATATTGCTCATCACAAACACAAGTCATAAAGCTCACTTGTTTAGTTGTGCATAGAGATGTTCATCTAAGCTATAAAAGATTCAAAGTTTAAAAAAGTTTGTTTCAATGGCCATCCAAGGTACACAAGTACCAATGTACACAAACACACACTATTTTTGTGTATATATATATATATATATATATTTTATCTTTTTATTTTGAAAAATAAACAAAATAAAGACTGAGCAACCAAACAAAAACAGACAAACAATATGAAAGCATGAAAGAAAGATGCAGATGCATGAAAGCATGATTCCAAAAACAAATAAGAAATCAAGCAAAGAGAGTCATACTTTAGATAATAAGAATTAAAGCAGAGGACAATAGAAAAAGCAATTAAGTCTTAGGTGCCTTTCTGACCCACACAACATAAGTCTTTGGTCGTAAAAATGAAAAGGCATGTATCCTAGTATGTCTACTAAAGGAAATAGAAGAATTAAGATTCTCCTGAAATTGAGTTAAAAAGCTCAAAACTTTTAATAACTCTTCAAACAAAGGTATAGGTCCTTGAGAGGGAACTTATGACCGGACACTTGCTTTTGAGGATACAGCTGAAAGCAAGTAGGATGAATGTGTCCAAAAATACCACAATGGTAACAAACATGAGGTCTAACAAATGATTTAGAATTAGCCAAATCAATTTTGAATTTCATACCTTTATTACCATTCTCAAATTGGGGCACAAAGACAGTCCTTGATCTAGAAGCCGTGGAAGAGGAGAGGCCGAAGGGAACAACATATCCTAAGCCAGTCTTATCAGAAATAGGCTTTTGAGCACTCAATACCTCATCAAGCTTTGCATTAGACATCCTCTCTATTTGAGTTCTAGCTTGATTAAGCTTAACCTCGAGATTCTTGACCTTCTTTTCTAATGAGGTGTTCTCCACGACAAGAGTCTTAACTAACCTTGTAGTCTCATCTAGTTTGACGGACAGATCAGCTTTTTCAGTTTTTAGCTCATTAAGTTCTTCTTTACAACGATGAGAAGTATTTTCAGACTTTATAAATTTAGTGCATAGATTATCATAGGCTTTTTAAAGGTTCATCTTCTTGGGTACTTCATCATCAAAAGAATCCTCACTGTCACTAGCACTCTCCACAATCACCTTATCGGTTGTGGCAGCAAAAGCTATAAAGTGACCACATTCATCCATATACTCTTCGAAAGAGTCATCCTCAGTATCACTCCGGGTAGCAACTAACCATTTATCTTTTGAAGTCTTGGTCTTTTCCTTCATAAGATAGTTTGGGCACTTTATTATCATATGACCAAAACCTTCGCACTCATGGCATTTGATGAGAGGTTTCTTATTTTTGCCCTTGCTAGAGGATTTAGATTTCCTAGGAGATTTGTCCTTATCCTTTTTCCTATATTGAAGAAGCTTGATAATCTCATCAGCTATGAAGGTTAGATCCTCATCCTTATCCTCATCATCATCTTCATCTTCATTTTTGCTTTTATCTTCCTCTATACCCTTAAGAGCTAAGTTTCTACTCTTTCCACATTTTCTCATTAAACCTAATCCGATATCATAGGTTTGAAGATTCCCTACAAGCTCAGTCAAAAGAATTTGATCAATGTCCTTCACTTCTTCAATGACAGTGATCTTGGCATAGAATCTTTCAGGTAAGGACCTAAGGATTTTTCTAACAATTTAATATTCTGCATAGAACCTACTAATAAGTCTTTGAAGTTTAGCATAGAACTCATCAAAGGTCTCATCCTCCTCCATCCTTAATTCTTCAAACCTACTAATAAGTCTTTGAAGTTTCACAGTCTTTACTATCTTGGTACCTTTATAGGTGGTCTCAAGAATAGTTCATGCTTCCTTGGCAACTTTTGTGAGTGATATTTTTTAGAATTCCTTATTGGTCACCCCACAAAACAAAGCATTCAAGGCCTTGCTGTTGAAATTTGCCACTATAATTGTTGCTTCATCCTAATCCACCGGCGCTTCTTTTGGCTTAATACAACCAACTTCAACAGCTTGCCAAGCTTTTTCACCTAAAGCCTGCAAAACAACTTTCATACAAACTTTCTAGTACGCATAATTAGTGTTATCAAATAGAGGAAAAATCAAAAGAGATTTTCCACGATCCATGACAACGGGAGTCAAGGATCACACTCAGGAAATTAATCCAATCAGTGTACCCACTCTGATACCACTTGTTGGAAAATTTAGACTTCGGTTGATAGAATTAACAAGTTTCAAACCCAAGTTGTTGATTAGATTAACTATGAATAAACCTTGTTAAAACAAGCTAACACCAATATCATGTTAATATCGTGCACAACAAAAAAGTAAATAAGACAAGATATGATGACCTAGGAAAATCAATGAAACAAACTAGTTTCACAGTAAAAAACCTAGGAGGAAACCTTCTCGAAAAACATTTCACTATAGTAAACAGAAGTTTCAGATCTAGTACAAAACTTTTGTTCCTAAACTCTACAATCCTTATAGATGACTTATAGTAGCAACATTCTACTACTTCAAAACCTCTGAACTCTTCAATATATGAACGACACCCTTGAGATGCACAAATCCTAGTAAGTGACTAACCAATGATGCACGACTCCCAGTACGTGACTAACTCACCAACTTGAAGAAGATTATTAGCTGTAAATTTCTTCACTTCATTAATAATGAAGATCAAGAAGCACTTGATTACAAAACTCTAAGGCACAAAGACGCAGTAGCTTCTTTTAAGGAGAATAAGGTATCGGTCACCTTTTACATGTGTTCTCCTTGTATTCTCATATGTGACAGCCTTTAAAATAAGCCTTATATTTGTCTAGGGTTATGAGAAAAGAAACCATACACATACATGTTAGCATGGGCCAAAAATCAGATTTAGAAGTTTGAATTTCGTAATTCTCAATAGATATAGCTGTCGAGCTATCTGTCGAGACCTCGATAGGTATATCTATCGAGCAGCTATTGAGAATCTGTCTAGCTTTAATGAACAACTTTTTTTCACTTGTTTCTTGGTCCAATCTTCATGGCTTTAATACTTGGCTTGAACAACATGTTTCTTGAAGTACTAAACTCATCATAGATCTACCTAATTACAAGTAAAGTGTGTTTTGTCAAAGGATTAGCCAATTACATAATATATGTCCTTAACAATTTACCCTCCCAAATAAACCAGGATTGTATTTTAATGAGAGTTATTCTCTCCCCAAATCTGGCTTGTCAAATTTCCCAAAGAATCTCCATGTTTCAGGGGATTTTGATTTTGAAGCTCAGTCAACTTCTTTCAAAGATCATGTGGTTACTAATCAAACTAACTTGGTGTCACGAGAGGAAAATAAACCAAATTCCCTATGCAATTTGACCAAACTGGTGCTTCAAGCTCCATCAATTCCCTCGAGTCCTTTACCAGAAAACATGGCTGCGCTCAACAATGGAAATGCTTCTTCTCAAGGCAAGTGGACTAGGCAGCTCATATAAGCAATTGTTATGCTTATATGAGTATTTTTGATGTGCATAGGATTGAGGTTTGTTATTTCCCAATAGGTACCCATGTAAAATTCAAAATGTAAATTTTAAAGAAAAAAAAAATGTAAAATGTTATTAGTGATGACAATGTCGTCGCTAAACTTTTATCATATCATTAGTGACAACAAATAATATCATTGCTAATATGCAAGTTTTAGTAATGACATGTTGTGGTCACTAATATATCATTATCGTTAATAGTATTGTATTTGCGACGACATTAACATCATCTCTAAAAATCTTTATTGTTACCATTTTTGTTTAACGAAAGTTAGCAATGACATTTTTCGTTGCCAATATAATTAGCGAGATATTTAAAGCATTAGCGATGGCTATATGCTGTCGCTAAAGACCAAATTTCTTGCAGTGATAAATGGACTAATAGTGCTCATTTTTGAAATCTTAGATATTAAAAGTGTTCATTTGAGATTCAAGGACTAAAAGTGCTAAAAAGATAAAAGTTTTAAGAATCAACAATGTATTTTGACATATAAAAAATTATACTGCAAGAACCATGTAATCCATAGTTCCAAATAAAACAAATGTAATGTGGGCAATTCCAGAATGGAAGCACTTTCCGCTCAACTTTTTCCTATAAAGTCGAAAGTGTAGACCAAAATACTTTTAGAGTGAGAGGAGAGGTTAAGTCTTGTATTTTTTATTTTTTTGCTGAATGGTTAACTCTTGTATGTATGAATCTTTACATGGAGCTCTAATCCTATCAAGAAGTTTAATGGTGAATTTCTTCAAGGAATATATATCTCCTTTTCATGATCGAGAAACTATTGATCGACATGTTCTGGCCTTTGTTGGGGTGTGATCCATGAGCCTTCTCCTAAAGTTTTTGATATATGCAATAGAATTTTAACCTATAATGTTTGCTCTACAATGATTACTCTTTATCTTCCAATCAAGACATTAATTAATTTTTATTATAAGTGAGATTCGAACATCATATCTCTTATTTAACAACAAGAGACTTTGCTAATTGAGTTAATTGAAACATAAATTCTCCCTAAGTTGAATTAAAGGAATTATGTTGCTAATGTTGTGAAAAGAAATGTTGTTATTGTATTTGACAATTTCCTAGATGTGTATAACTTTGATGTTTGGATATGGTTTGGATGCTCTTGATGTTTATGAAAGATGGAGGATTCAAGATTAAATGAGGATTGAAAGTGATTGATATTGTGGTTTATGGGTGAGGGTTGAGAGAATAGGTGTCGACATCGGATTTTAGGCCGCCGATCGACCTTCCTATCCATTTGGCAGTTTTTCCTATGTGACGAGACACGTTTACTATTGATAAAATCAATTTTCATATATTCTCATGTATATATTTGAATAAAAAATAACATATGCTTATTAGTAGAAAATAATACAAAAACATATATACTCATGTTTATTTATTTCAAATAGAATCTTTACAGTGGAATCTTTGGAGATGTGTTACGTAGTTTTTGTCAATGTAATGAAATTTTTGGCAATGTAATGTTATATTTTGGCCTATGTAATTTAGTTTTTGAAATCTTGTAAGGCAATGTGTTTCACGCTTACCAATAAATTTTAAGTTCGCCTTAACAATTGCACCAAAATACAATTGAGGCTTTGAGTGGAGTCCATCCATAATGTGTCGTGCACATGAATGATGGAAAATTTTATATTATGCAATATTTAATGAGGATGATGAGATGTAATATTCCTCACTAAAATTTTATTAAAAATTAATTAGATATGATTCTCCAACTTACATAGTGGGAGATGATTATTAGCTCTATGAAATACTTTATCTTGATATATGAGAAAGAATTCCATAGTTTAGTTGGAGTTGTGAACTAAAATGAAGATGTGTCCTAATGTCAACCTTGTGTAATAAATTCAGTGCAAATGGACACTAAGAACATAGTTGCAAACGTCTAGCCAATGGAGAAAAATTAGATGAGAATAACTGTAACATTAACATGTGGCAGAGGAAGATCCCACACTGCCCAACATCATCGTGATATGGAGGCTTATGAGTATTGGATTGACAAAGATTGGTGCGTGACTATTCTTAGTAGCATACTCAATGATTTTATTGGGGAGTTTGAAACTATCCAACTATCTAAGCAACGCGGAACCAACTAAAAATTGTTTATGGAGGACATCAACACTTCGGTTGGGTGCCCTTACTTTGAAATTTGAGCAGTATGTCATGGATTATGGTTGAGCATCTCCAAAAATTTTCTGCCTGATCCGTAACCTAAAGGTTACTATTGTGATACATTCATTTTTGTTTTTGTTTTTTTTTTTTTTTTTTTTTTTTTTTGATAGGGTGATACATTCTTTGTTGAATCTTACCTATGGGTAAATGAAGCTCGTTTTGACTCAAAGTGAGAATATTGAGACCTTTGTAAATATTTAACGTCACCTCAAGCTTGAGGCAAAGCGTATGGAAGTTCACCATGGCACCCTCATTTTTGCCCAAAATATTGCTATTTCATGGAAATTTGTAAAACAAAGAATTTTGGCTACATTCTCAAATCACTCAAAGATAATCTTTCCATTCACCATGAAGCAATCCCATTTATTTTATTTTATTTTATTTTTTTATTATCTTATCCAATTTTATTTTATTTTAAAAGATTAATATCTTCACAGGATAAATTCATGATTTCCTTCCCCTAAATGGACTCATTTGGTTAAGAATATTAGAGTATCCATATTGGTGAAGCTATTTTTTAGCTATTTGGCACCACAGAAAACTACTTTATCTATTTTACCAACTCACTTTACAAAACATCCAGCAATAGTGGATCTATTTTAACTTTCAACACAATAAAATGGTATAAATATCACTATAAAATAATATATCCATTATAATAAACTACCCACAACCACCACGCCCCAAACCCAATCACACCCAATAGCCACCGATTGTCACCATGTACAACCCACTACCAAAAAAATACCACACAAACCGATCAATGGCACAATCCACAACCACAGCCAACTAGGAACAACCACCCAACAACTATCTAGCCAAGAACAATCACCCACAACCACTGCCAAAAACCCAAATTAGCCAAAAACCATCACACAAATCACCACTAACACAGCCACACCACCACTGACCAATGAAACTCAGCCACCATGAAACCTAGCCAAACCGCCACCATGAAAGCCAGATAAACCCACAAAATCCAGCCACACCACCAAAGCCGAATTCCTCTGCCTCATTTCTACCTTGATTGATCTCATGGTGCTCTTGAGTTCGATGAAGGCGGTGCTGATGGAGTTAGTTGGGAACAAGGTTTGGGCATGGTGGGGGATTGCGTTGTGGGCAAGATGACTTCACAAGAGGGTGACTAGGAGAGAGTTGGGTCGGTGATGGGGCTTGGGTCGACGATGGAGCTTGGGTCGGCAATGGAGCTTGGGTCAGTGGTAAGATGGAGGACTAGGCTTGTCAGCGTTGGGTGAGCAGTGAGATGGAAAACTAGGCTTGTCAGCAAAAGAGCTTGGGTGATCGGTGAGGACTGGGCTTGTCAGTAAGAGTGGAGAAACAGCGAGCTTAGGGAAGATGGTGAAGAGAATAACTGGAACCAAGGAATAAAAAAAAAAAAAAATATATATATATATATATTATTTTAATGAGAGAGATAATAAAATATATTATTTGATTTTAGCTTTTGAGCTTCGCAATTTAAATTTTTAGCACCATCAATTACTATTAGATGAAATTTGTCAAAGTATCAACTTTTATTTTTTGAGAATCAACTTCATTACTTTTATTGTCCAATAACGCTCCTCTGTCGAGGTCACTTTGCTATTACCCTTTGTTTTTTAATAGGACATGTGGTATTATCGTTTTATTTATTTAGAAACGTGGTATAATCCCTGTCTATTTTTCTTTATATCCACTTTATGCAAAATGTCTTGGGGGTGCAAAAAGTAATGCCTTGCAATTCCCTGTTTTATAATTTTATATCATTTTCTTGTTGGCTGGACTTTGACAATAGTTCACAGAATCAAAAAGGAATTTCTCACGCGGAATAATGCCATGCACGATGCGTACAATTCATTACAAAACAAAGCCCCCTTTTGTTGGTAAGCCCAGCTACCAGAAAAATTCTCCTAACTTTACTTTACTAAATATATTCGAAGTAATACTTCTATCAGCTGACTTTGCTTACTCTTATTCCAAGTTTTGACCTCACATCCTATATAAACATATTAATTTGCCTCCTTCACACATCACCACAAGCCAAAGAAAAACCTTGGAGTTACGTTTGTAAACCTGTACTACAACTCCAATTTAGCAAAAGCTTAACAGACTCTATCTCTTCTTGCTCCTTATCCTGTTATTGCATTAATGGAGAGATCACGTTTGATTCAAACAACCCATTTGGTGTTTCTCTTGCTTGCTGTAGACGACTAAATTTCTCAGTTCGAAATAAATCAAACAAGTAAAATAGTTTCACAAATTCGAATTTATATTGATGAATGTGTGGTACAATTCTCTGTGATTACAAAAGAGTGACCATCTGATTCAATCTCCTTGAAAGATTTGTTGATTGGAATTGTGGTAATGTGATTTTGATTCAAACACAAAATATCCTTCAATTTGGCTAAGGAATGGATCAAAGATCTTTGAAACGGAATTACAATGAATCTTTGGCTATGAGCTTGTTAGAAATTCTTTATTCTTCGGGTTCTTCGCGTTCTTGATACGTTCTTCGTGTTCTTGGTGTTCTTCATCTTTGAAGGTTTGTGGTGGAAGTTCTTTAGTGCTTTGGAGGCTTGAATCCGTAGAGCTTCATTGATTTATGGTTTGTTCAGGTTCTTGGAGGCTTTTGAGCTTGATTCCAATAAACTTCGAGATCTAGATTGAAAGCTTGGATGGATTTGCTTTGAATGTTCTTCGAATTCGAGGTTGAAGCTCTTGAAGTTCTTGAAGGCTTTTAGGATTGATTCCTGCAAAGCTTTTGTACTTTTGAGGGCTTCTGAATCTTCTTTGATGCTGCTTATGCTCTAGATGGCTTGGTGTTCCCTTAAATTTCTTAGGAAGGCTTCTATTTATAGGAGTTTGGGGGTGGGTGAGCGACACGTGGCGGAGTCTAATTGGTGACACATGTCATAGCCTGATTGGTCTGCTTATGTCATCACTTACACGTGCTGGATTGCTTGTGTCATCCCTTGTACGTGCAGGGATGCTTATGTCATTATTTACACATGTTGATTCGTTTTATGCTCCTATTTCAATGACACTTGGAAAATTTTTGTTGGTTTCTGAATAGTGATAGCAAAACCTAGCAGCAGTACGCGGCGCTTTGTAATTGGTTGTATTTTGTGGACTTGGCAGTATGATATGTCAGCTTGTGATAGGTCGAAAATTTTCCCTCTCTACAAATGCCCCCTCGAGACTATTTCATGCACACAGTTTTTGGAGTGTGGTGAGTGAATGAGTCTTGAAAACGGATTTTTATACTTTATTCTTCAAGTGAAGTAGTTGAAGGTGGTGGAGCTTTCAACAGGATAAAGTCATTTCAGAAGAGTAGATCCCCCCCATTTGAAAGGTTTTGATGAGACCGAAAAGTGGTTTGCAAGTATTTGAACGTACTCGCATGACCGAGTTTTCTCAGCAAAGGTTAAATCGAAGTAATTTCAAAAGAGTGTTCCATGGTACTTGGAGTGGGTTGGTGAGATTGAAAGTTATTTGCAAAAAGTTGGATGTACTGGCAAGATTGAATCATCTCAGCAAAGGTTAAGCTAAGGTAATTTCAGAGGAGTATTTTGGATCGTTGGCGGCGATCACAGGGTGTTGAAGATGGAGGAGAAGTGAGAATGTTGGTGGGTACAACATGCAGACTTATGGGGCTAGCCTTGCGTTTTTAAGAAGTCCAGGCGAAGTTATTTCTGAAGAATATACTTTGGATTACAATGAGGACATGTGGGAAAGTGGTTAAATGCGCATGTGTCATTGTTTTACTCAGGTTAAGTTGAGGTAATTTCAGAAGCTTATGGATTTTGGGCATGCTGATGTTGGTGGTGAAGAAGATGGAGATGAAGCAAAGTGAATGGGTGAAACATATGACACCATGGTACTGGCCCTGTATGTTGGGGACCTTCTAGTGTAGATGTTTCTGGGAAGTACACCTTGGGATGTGGGACTGACTGTATGCTGAATGAGGTCCGACAGCAAGTCGTTGAATGCGCCTGTGTGATAGGACCATGCTGGTGGACATTAAGTTGAAGTAATTTCAGAAGTATATTTTCGGAAATTCTTCAAGTTGATTTTAAGCTGGAGTAATTCCAGAAAGTGTGTTTTAAGGTACTAGCAACGATGACCTTTGGGCCCCACGCTGGTGGGAACATGGAATGAGGCTTTGGCGACCATTTATCGACACCAAAGGCTGATTTCTGATAAGTTGGTATCATAGAGGTCATCGTAAGTGTTGGATGGGGGACAATTTGTAGGATACCCCAAAACCTTTTACCACCTTCACCTAATGCCACTTGTTGGAAAAGCACAAAAAAATGAAAGGTGGAGCTAACTTGTGATCCTGGTTTTAGAAACCAGCCAAGTTGCTATTTGTTCTGAACCGCTGCTTCTGATGGGAGACCAAGCAGTTAGAGAGACACTACGGGAGCCCTGCTCTTAGGAATAGGTGTCTCTGGTGGACTTAGATTTCCTGATCAACCAAGTCCAAGGAAGCATGGAAGGTCGATGCAGACCTTGTTATGAGTAAATTTATAAACAAATGTGATCGTTCAGGGGAAAAACAAAATTTGTGTGGATCTCAAAACTACAATGATGTTGTGAAGAGGGTTTCTACTGAACCATGAAAGGGTTGATTTCAAACTGATTATGAAGTAGTTTTGGTTGCTAGGTGTTGAGAATGATGAGGCCATAGTGAGAAATGGCTATGAGAAGGAGGATTTGAAAATTTGAAAGAAGCAAATCTTCATTTCGTGATTCAGTGTGTTTTTCTTGGTGAGTTTTCGATGAATCCGACCCTTTTATTTATAGTGGAGAGATGAAGAACGATAGTTGGGCAGTTGAGAATGGCTAATGAGAATTTTTTGTGAGAATGGCGGATGAGAACGGTAGGCACTGAATGGGAATGGTAGGTTGGAGACTAGTAGGCACCGAACAGAAATTCTATGCTGAAATAGTGACCCAATGTAATTTCAAGTTTAAGACATACTTGTGAGAGTTCATATATTCTTTGAAAAGGGAACCTTGATGAAGTCTGGAGGATAACCTTAAGGGAAACCAAACTAAGTGGATGAATCTCCAATTTTGATTTTGGGAGCTTGAGTTTTGGACACTGCTAGTTCTTCAGAGAAGTGAGTCAGATTGGTGATTTCCAAGTTCAAAACAAATAAGCTGACTTCAAAAACAGAGTCTTTGTGAAAATCTGAGTAGGACAAGTTTTGCTTAAGCATCTTGATTCTTGGTCAAAGTTCACATCAAAGCCAGCAGCTGTAGAATTGCTCTACTCGAGCTATTTTGGACTCTTAAATGAATAAATAGACCCTAAAATTGGAATGTACCCAAAAAATTGGGCAAGAAAGGTCATTCTTGAAAATTTTGACTTTTGCTCAAGATTTGTGTAGGAGTAAACTTTCTAGAAATTGAACTGTTGTGCAATTTTCGAGTCTCAGTTGAAGAAACAAATCCCAAAATCGGAATGTATGCGAAAAACTGAGTGGGACAGGCCCGTTTTGAAAATTTTGACTTTTTGGTCAAAGTCAAAGGTCCAAACTGGTCAAAGCATTTTTTTTTTTTTTTTTCGGATTTCTAGGTCGGTCTGGGTCAATTTCCAGGTTGGTTCGGGTCAAATTGGTTAGTGGAGGATTACGTCATCAATGACATCATAAGGGCACGTGTAAGTGCGTGAGGAATCATGGAAACGCGTAGGGGTAGTCTCGGCACGTGTGAGTGCATGGTCTCATTTGGCAACACGTGGGAGCGCGTGCAACAAAAGCTGTGTACGCTGGATCTTTTGGTGGCGTGTGGCAACACGTGGATGATCTTTCGGGCCTAAAATTTTCAGGTTTGTAGTTCTAAGGTCGTAAAAGACCCCTATAGGGTTAGTTTTGTGAAATGTTGAACAGTTTTGCACAGTTTTGAGGGACTAAGTCATCGGTCATCGTGAGCTTGTGGCGGTGCGTGGAGGCACGTGGATGATCTTTTGGACCTGAAATTTTCAAGTTTTGTAGATCAAAGGCCGATGGATCTAGTGGTGGCATCAGTTTTGTAAAATTGTTCTTAGATTTGCACAGATTTGAATGAGAAATCCGCGGGTTGTTGGGAATTTTTGGCCGCACATGGCGGCGCATTTACATTTCTACTATGGACAACCTTTCTGGGTCTTATTGTTCAAAGTCCTTAGGAGATTTCTGTGGGTTGATTTTTGTGAAATCTTGTCAGAAGTTTTAAAAATTTGAAAAAGGAGATAGCAGGCATTGTTGGACTTGTTTCCATTTTAGTCTTCTCTGTGGTTCTGACAATGTTTGACATCCCAAGTAAATCTGAAAGAGGAGACAGCAGGCATGGTTGGATTTGTTGCCATCTTTATCTTCTTTATGGTTCTGACAATCTTTGAAATCTCAGGCAAATCCAAAAGAGGAGACGGCAGGCATTGTTGGATTTGTTGCTATCTTAGTCTTCTCTATGGTTCTAATAGTGTTCGACATCTCAGGCCTTCAAGGTCGGTAGCACAGTCACTTTAAACAATGAATAATACTAGAGATACAAATAATTTTACAAACTGCTAATGTGGTGAGTAATTGTTAGTAAATGAAAAAGTGATATTAATGGTAGGCATTGATACAAACCAATAAGAGGTTGATCACATCAACATTTTGTGAAAAATGTTGTAAAACAATTTGTGCCGGTAGCATTACTCTTGAACAATATGTGGTCTAGAACTTCATCCCAGGTCTAATGCAATAAATTCTTTCTGACAACATTTTCTTCTAGGGGCAGTTAGCATAGTATTCTTTGAAGGCATGGTATTTCGTTTTTTCACTCCTCTTTTTGTTTTTGTCCGTTAGTGTCCAAAGACCCCTATATAAAGCCAGCCGGGGCACGCACTAAATTTGTACAAGCATCTTCAGTAGGTAACGTAATACAAGTGTAGAGAAACTATGTCTTTTTACTTCTTCTTCTTCTTCTTCTTCTTCTTCTTTTTTTATTTTTTTTTATTTTTTATATATATACAGGCTAGAGATTAAAATTGAAGCTCTCTCCCTTTGTTGATTTCTTTTTTTTTTTTAGACATGCTATGAGATTTCTTCTGACAAGTTCTTTGTTGTTGCTTGTTTTTGTTATGCAGCATGCTTTCCTTGTTCTTTGGGCTTCAGCGCCAAACTTTACATCAACATTCTTAGCCTACCATCAACCTTTATTTGACGACTTTACACTCCACTAAACACAACGTTCTTACAGTGATGTTTGTCTCCATATTGTCAAATTATTGCCTTGCAACAACAATCACTTAGCGATATCTATCCTTGACGTTCTCATAGCGGCAGTCATCTAGACAATAATGTTATCATAGGTGTTCATGATACAATGATGTTATTGCTAGTACTTGACTTTGAAGTTGTACTGGCTTTTGTCTTGGCAATTAAGCTCCACCAACACTTGTCTTTTCAATGCAGCCACCTTAAGAGCCTTTGCAACATAGCTACATTAAGAGTCTTTACCATGAAGCTACGTCAACACTTTATTCGCATCGAAGCCGTGCCAACATCCATTTTTGACATGAAGCTACGTCAACACTTCATTTACGTCAACACTTCACTTGCATTGAAGTCGTGCCAGCATTCATCTTTGTCATAAAGTCACGTCAACACTTCACTTGCACTGAAGCCAAGCTGACATTCATCTTTGCCATGAAGTTACGTCAACACTTCATTTGCGTCGACACTTCGCTTGCACTGAAACCGGGCCGACATTCATCTTTGCCATGAAGTTACATCAACACTTCATTTGCACTGAAGCCGTGCCAACATCCATTATTTCCATAAAGCTACACCAGTTGTAACCTTTATAATAAAGTTACAACAGCACCAATTTCTAGAGGCAACACAGCTCAAATATCAAGGGTGCATAGCACTGTAGCCAGACATCAAGATTTCAAAGTTGCTAACAAGACATTAAAGATGCAAGGAAATGCCCACAAAACCTTGAAGATGGAAAAAACAAATGTCACCAATACTTTGAAGATGCCAGAGCATGTTACCAAAATTTTGAAGATGTCAAAACATGCCCATAGAGGAGAGATGATGTAACACTGACTTCAAATATATGATCTACTATCATTCTGGAGGAAGTTGACGTCGTCTAGATTTTAGAGACATGACGTGAAGCGAACCACTCAAAAGGGAGATGATGTGGTTCAAATTTCAAAGTTATGAAGTGGCACAACCTAGAAGAGAGATGATGTAGCTTAGACTTGCAAGGCATACTTCATAAACATGGGAGAATGTCCATAGAAGATGGGGAATGCCATGTAGACTTCATTTGGTCTTCATGTTCTACTACAAAGATCTTTGAAAAACTCCCCAAGCTAGACTAGCGATCCTTCTACTTTTAATGTGACTGAATTTAGTGAAGAGTACTAAGCTGCCTACGTATCTTGAAGAAGGATCAAGTCATTACGTAGTTCAATATTTTTTTTTTTGATAATCTTTTTTATGTTTTTTTTTTTAATAAAAAGGGAGGGTTCAAGTGTGTAATCCTTGCCTGATGCCCCACAGCATTTCATGGGTACCAATTGTGCAATAGTGGGTATCACCACTACTCGAACCCGAGACCTCGGCCTCAAGGGCGACAAGGGCATCCAGCCACTACGCCACACTCACAAATGGTGACATAGAGTGGGATTAATTTCTCTTTATTTGTACGCTTTGAAAGGTAATAGGAAGACATCATGTATCCTTGTAGCGCTACAGTGGGCAGTTTACACTCTTACCGAGGAGCAATTTCTTGATTCTCAAGTATAGAAGCGTTTGAAGAACTTTCCATTGATGGGGCCGATCCTTATACCCTCCTGATCAATCAACTTGTAGGCTCTATTGGTGTAGACTTCTTGCACAACATAAGGTCCATCCCACTTGTTAGGACATATGTGGTTCAAGTTGTTTTGAAAATATGTCATTATTTTATGTAATTGGCCTATCCTTTGACAAAATGCACTTTACGTGTAATTGGGTAGATTTAGAATGTGTTTAACGCTTCAAGAAACTGTGTTTCAAGATCAAGTGTTGAAGTCATCAAGTCTGTCCAAGAAACAAGCTGAAAAGTGCAAGTTCATTAAAGCTCGACACCTGGCTCGACACCTGCATCTATCGAGCTTTAAGAAGCTGTTCAGCCCCGAGGCTCGACAACTGCTCGACAGCACCTCGACACCTCTAGCTGTCGAGATTTAAGAAAAACAAACTCTAAGTTCTATTTTAATTCCAATCAGTACATGTATCTTTGGAACTTCTTTTCTTCTAACCCTAGACATATAAAATGATTATTTTAAGGACCATCAATAGACACAAGTTGCACAAGCATTGAGAAATCCTTGTTCAAGCAATTTGTGACCAGAGACAAAGTTCATGCCCTAGTTCATCTCTTATGAAGAAGTTGTTGTGTAATGTGCACCGTAGGGTTTTGTAACCAAGCATCTTCTTGATCTTCATTGTGTGGATGAATTGAAGAACTTTGCAGCAGCCAACAACAACTCTCTCTAGTTGGTGATTGAAGTCGCGTACTGGGATCCGCGCAAATTGGTTAGTCACATACTAGGAGTCGTGCATCAAAAGGAGAAACTGTCACTACAGAACAAGTCCAATTGGGTATTGGGATAAGGGTTCAATTGTAGGTTGGTAAGGTACTTGGGATTCCTTTACTTGTAACCGCTTGTTGTGATAATAGTGGAGTTTCGAGAGTGGTAGCCTTAAATCACCTGGTGGGGTTTTTGTCGTGTAGGTTTTCCCCATTCGTAAACAAATCACCGTGTCAATTTATTTTCCGCTGCATACTTTAGTTTATTGGTGATTTGTTTGTGCTACCGCACAATTTGCATGTTAACTTGATTAATTAAAAACTTGGCTAATTAATCAACTTAATTCATCACAAAGGGCCAACGCATTTGTGGCCTATCAATTGATATCAGAGTAGTCACACTCTGATTAGGGTTTAATCTCAGCTGTGTGATCCATTGACCCCTGTTGTCAGGTCATTAACCAACTTGAAGAGATCTTTGTTATCAAATACATCTTGTTTTTCTAATCTCTACTTGTTTGAGTGTCTCAGAAAATACAAGTCTAAAAGTTATTTGATTTCTCTTATGATGACTATTGGAAATGATCTCAATTTAAACAAGCAGAAACTAAACTGTCTCAGAATGAAAATGTGGAAAGGAGTCTGTCTGAGAAGAGTAAAATTTAAAGGCCTAAGTCGAAAAAGGCAGATGAGAGAAAACACCATTCCCAATAATCTATCATCTAAGCATGAAGTGTGTTTTATGATGAAGTCCACTTTTAAAGTTATGGACACGTGCTTGTGGTACCTTGACAATGGTTGCTCAAGACACATGACTGGAGACCGATCTCTCTTCAAAGTCTTTGAGTCAAAGAAAGGTGGAAATGTCACTTTTGGTGATGGGAGCAAATCACAGATAAAAGGGAAAGGAATTATCTCTCTACCTGGACTACCGGACATTGCAAATGTTCTATATGTGGAAGGCCTAAAGGTGAACCTGTTAAGCATAAGTCAGATATGTGATCAAGACTTCATGGTGCTATTCTCCAAAGGAAAGTGTACCGTAATGGATGAGTTTGGAAAGAAACTCATAAGTGATGTTCATACTCTAGACAACTGTTATGGATTGGTTCATGATGCTGATATTGTGTGCAATAGCATTCGGTTGCCAAATGAAGATCTGTGGCATCAACAGATGGGACATGCTAGTTACAAACATCTCTCTATTGTATCTAAGCATGAATCAGTTTTAGGGATGCCAAAGCTTAGTAAACCGAGCAATGTGGTGTGTGGACCACGTCAGCTTGGGAAATAAACGAAAGCTAAGCATCCAGGCACTCAAGCATCAACTACATCTAGACCATTAGAGCTACTACATTTAGATCTCATGGGTCCAACTAGAACCGAGTCTCTTGGAGGTAAGAGATACATCATGGTTGTGGTAGATGACTTCACTAGGTACACTTGGGTCATTCTTCTACGATCCAAGTCTGATGCTCCTGAGCACATTGAAGCATTGTGCATAAGACTGGAGAATGAAAAGAGCCTGAAAATTGACCGAATTTGAAGTGATCATGGTAAAGAATTCGAAAATTCATATATGGAGTCCTTCTGTATAAGATCAGGTATATCTCAAGAATTCTCTGCTCCTATTACTCCTCAGCAGAATGATGTAGTAAAAAGAAAGAATAGGGTTATTCAGGAAATGGCAAGAGCCATGTTGCACAGTAAGGATGTGGCCAGAAACTTGTGGGGAGAAGTTGTCAACACTGCGTGTCATATGTTGAATAGAGTGTATTTCAGACCCGGTACCAAAAAGACTCCATATGAGTTGTGGAAAGGAAGAAAGCCGAATGTGAAATATTTCAGAATCTTTGGAAGTACTTGCTTCATCCTAAAAGATAGAAAGAATGTGGGAAATTTTGATTTCAAAAGTGATGAAGGGATATTTCTGGGATACTCCTCTACAAGGCTTATCGAGTATATAATAAAAGAACTATGAAGGTTATGGAAACGGTGAATGTTGTTATTGATGAGTCTTCAGACTCTTGTTCTGAGAAAATTAATGAGGAACTCCCTAAAGAAATTTTTCCTCCTGAACCTAGGGAAGCTCAAGAAACCCTTGAACAAGAACCCACATCCCCAAGTACTTGCGGTACTCCAAGTGTTGTAGAAGAGCCAGTAGATATGCCTACTTCATTAGATTTTGAATCTCATGAAGAAAAAGGACCTTCCTCCAGGGTCAAATCAAATCATCGTCCAGAAGTTATTGTAGGAAACATGAATGAACTCACATTACGGAAACGTAAAGTTGATAAATGCGTTGCTAACTTTGTGTCTTATTCTTGTTATTTGTCACAAGTTGAACCCACTAAAGTTGAAGAAGCTCTTTAGGATGAAAGTTGGGTTGAAGCAATGCATGATGAACTAATTCAGTTTCAGAGGAATGATGTTTGGACTTTAGTTCCTAGACCGGAGGGTGAGCACGTCATCGGCACAAAATGGATATTTCGCAATAAGACTGATGAGGAGGGCAATGTGATCCGTAATAAGGCTTGGCTTGTAGCTCAAGGGTACACTCAAATGGATGGAATAGACTATGATGAAACATTTGCCCCAATTGCTCGCATGGAGTCCATCAGAATTCTCCCAGCCTTAGCCTGTCACTTGAGGTTCAAGCTTTATCAGATGGATGTAAAAATAGCTTTCTTAAATGGACTACTTAAGGAAGATGTCTATGTGGCTCAACCAAAAGGATTCATTGATCCCCACTTTTCGGATCATGTGTTATATCTCAAGAAGGCATTTTATGGATTAAAGCAAGCACCTAGAGCTTGGTATGATTGACTAACTCAATACTTAATATCCCATGGGTTCACAAGAGGAAAGGCTGATCAGACTCTCTTCATCAAAAAAGAAGATGGGGAGTTGGTGGTTGCTCAAGTCTATGTTGATGACATCATCTATGGATCAACTAAGGATGAACTTGCTCATAACTTCTCAAAACTCATGCAAGCAGAGTTCGAGATGAGCATGATTGGAGAGCTGTTTCACTTCCTTGGATTGCAAATTCGTCAACAAGATTCATGTATATTCATCTCTTAATCTAAATATGCTAAGAATCTTGTGAAAAAGTTTGGGTTAGAATCTGCTAGTTCTGTTAGAACCCCCATGAGCCTGAATGTTAAACTCACTATTGATTTGTTAGGTAAAAGTGTAGACTCATTACTTTATAGAAGCATGATAGGTAGTCTTTTTTACCCTACTACTAGTAGACCTGACATTAGCTACAGTGTGGGAGTGTGTGCTAGATATCAGGCAAATCCCAAAGAGTCACATATAATTGCTTTGAAAAGAATCATAAAGTATGTCAAGACTACTGCCAACTTTGGTGTGTGGTACAGCAATGACACAAATGATATCTTAGCTGGATATTCTGACGCTGATTGAGCTGGGAATGCTAATGATAGAAAGAGTACTTCAGAGAGTTGTTTCTATGTGGGTAATTATCTTGTCTCCTGGTGAGCAAAAAGCAAAATTTCATCTCTTTATCCACTACTGAAGTTGAGTTCATTGCTGCTGGTAGCTGTTGCACCCAACTCCTATGGATGCAAAAACTCCTCCATGATTATGGTATTTGTCAAAAGCATCTCACCATCTATTGTGACAATACCAGTGCCATCAATATCTCTAAGAATCCGGTTCAACATTCTAGAACTAAGCATATAGAGATTTGACATCACTTCATTAGGGATCTTGTCAAAAATGGTTTACTCACCCTTGAGTTTATTCACACAGATGACCAGAAGGCTGATTTGTTCACCAAACCTCTAGATAGCAAACGTTTTGAGTTCATTCATCAAAACATCAGTGTCATCTCTATGGATTGATCTCCTTCTATCTTCTTTCTTTCTCATGCATCGGCATCTAGTTTTATGCATTGTTTTGCTTTGTTTAACATGTTTTTGTTTGTTTATTTTCAATTTTTGTTTTTTTTTGCTTTTCAGATAAAAATAAAAAATGAAAAATTGAAAAATACAAAAACAGTGTGTGTTTGTGTACATTGGTTCTTGTGAACCTTAAAATGGCCGTTGAAACAGAGTTTTCTAAACTTTTTATCTCTTGTAGCTTGGATGAGCATCCTTATGCACAACTAAGCAAGTGAGCTTTGTGGCTCTTTGTTTGTGATGAGTAAGGTTAAGTGATCTCTTGTACTTAACACTCGTATCACTCTTTTTTACGGGTAGGACTAGAAAATCCTAAGAGAAAGGCATAAATAACTATCTCACCACTGTTACTCACCAATCATAAAATGACATATGTATGCTTCGGCATAACAAAAGTGCAATGTTAAAAAGCTTAACATAATTGGGTATTTCTTTTCTCTCTTATATGCCCATGCATGGTTTGCTAAATAAATAAAAAAAATATGCAAAGAAATAAAAGCAAAAAGAACAAAATGCTTTAAAATATGATTGCAAGCATGTTTTCTAGGAGATGTGGGAGTTATAAGATGTATCTCGAAGGTGATAGTCCCCATCAAATGGTTATGATTGTGTGTGAGTTAAAATGATTTTCTCATATCTCAAATCGTCATAACTTTGAGACACTTATGCAATCTGGCAATATTTTTCACACACAACATGCAATATTCTTTGCTACTCTTGATATATATACAGGTACAATGTGATTTGGCCATCACAAGGTTTACATGCGTTAATGTATGCTCACTAAACTATCTTGACTTATTTTTGAAATATAAAATTAGTTAGACTTGTTTAGTGTGTGTGTGTGTGTTTTGGGATCCATGAGCTTAATATTGTTGTTGAGAGATAATTTTGCGAGCTTAATTTGTTGATTGGATCATTGGTTGAGTTGCATGCGTGATTGCATTCATATCTGCGTTTTTCTTTCTCGAAAAACTACTTTTTATAGTTGGCTAGACACCTCCTCAATACCTAGCTGTCTGTCGAGCTTCTCAGATTTTCTTATCGCAATCTCGACAGCTTCTCGACACCTGGTGGATTGATCAAGGAAGTTTCTATCCTCTCGATAGCTTCTCGATGGCTGGTGGATCGATCGAGATTCTTTTTGTGTCTAATCCTTGATCCTCGACACCTACTCGATAGTTGTATCTGTCGAAGTTGTTTTTCTCGATACCTACCTCGACAGATGGCTCGATACCTCTCGATACCTACATCTGTCAAGAATTACTGAAGATGTATATATATGTTTAGCATGATCCTTTTCTCATTTCTCTCGATCTCTCTCTCGATACCTTTATGTTCTCTCTTCCAAAACCTCTCTCACTCACTCAAAACCCCTTCCCAAAGGTTTCTTCAAGTTTATTTCAAGTTTTCCTCTCTTGGTAAGCTTCTTATCTCTCATTCTTCATGCATTTCATGTTTTAAAACCTAGGTTTTGGTGTTTTTGAAAATTTTGGGGTTTTTCAAAATTGATGAGTTTTTGTTGCAATTTTTGGGATGAGTTTTGTAGATTTGATCTTAAAAACTCCATGCATTGCATCACATTAGCATCTAACAGTATTTTCATGCATTTAGTTATGTGCAATCTTGTTATGTGCTGATAGGATTGGATTAGGCTGAGTCCATGATGTTTTTCATGTTGCATGTCACACGTTCATGCATTTTCCATACATACGTTCTTTCTTTTCAATATATTTGTTATATATTGAATTGCTTTGGAACTTTTCTGAGTGTTTCTTTCTTTCTCCCTCTCTTTCTGTTTGCGTTAATAGTGTCTATGGCACCAAAGCGTAAGTCCATTCCGTCCCAGAACCCTCTTCATTCTAAGGGCTCTTCATCTTCTAATCCTACTCCTTCTGTCCAGTTTCGTGATGAGAAAGCCCAACAGGACTTCTCGAAGAACTTTTCTAAACGAGGTGTTCATTCGGAACGCCAAGTTATTCTGGCAGACTTTGCCAACACCAACCTATCTGATGTCATTTACAGTCGGGGTTGGGAGTCACTGTGTGACGTCCCGGTCACTTGTCCTTCCATGCTGATACAGGAGTTTTACTCTAACATGCATGGAATTGATTCTTCAGTATCTCTATTTCACACTCGCATTCGAGGTACGTGCATAGTCGTCACAACCGAGTTGATCTCCGAGGTGTTTCATGTTCTGAGGGTTGTGCATCCTAACTACCCCGGTTGTGAGCGTCTATGGACTGTGTCCAAAGACAAGATGATTTTTGCTTTATGTGAGTGCCCTTCTAATTGGGGTGAGCGTCAGTTCACACCATGTAGGCCTTTTGCTAAAGGTTCTCACTATAACTTCATCATAGAGCCTCATGCTCGGTTTTTGTTATCTCTTTTAGAGCATCTTACTATAGACTTTCCTTCACACTCATCTTCTCTATCATAGATGTCTATAAGGATACGACTACCCGTGATAAGCTCATCTTTCCTTCTACTATTACGATGATTCTACGCCATTTCTCCATCCCTTTTCTTTTGTCCGACCCCTTCCATGTCATGGCTACCATAGACACCGCTACCGTAAAATGTAGTGAGGCGCAATTTAGGTCGCAACAGACGAATTCAGCAGCTTCTTCCTTCCGTCTAGCTCCATCTAGATCTGCTCGAGCCGCATCTGCTCCCTCCTCTTCCTCAAGCGATGTGCCATTCGAAGATATCATGGCGCAACTTCAGTGCATGGATGCTCGCCCCGATACGCTCTCTATAGAGTTGTATCAAGTGAATGTTTGTGTTGGTCGCATTGCTAGGCGACAGGCGACCATGGGCAGTTTTGCTTCTGAGGCTTCTCTTCCACCTCCTCATATGGCTTCTGAGACTGAGGATAATGATGGTGATGACAAAGATACTTTGAATGATGATGATGGAGATGCTAGCTCTACCGATGAAATGTCTACTTGACACTCTACCCTTTGTCACTCGTGACAAAAAGGGGGAGTAGTTTTGGGCTATAAGAGTAGTCATTCTTAGGGGGAGAGCTTATATAAAACATTTTTTATAGGGGGAGTATTGTTATTTTTGAGGGATGTAGTGAGGACTATATGTATCTTTTCTTTTCTTTCTTATTGGAGATACATTGTTCTTGTACCTTAGGTCTTGTGACCACTTTTTACATACATAGTGTTATCATTGATATATATGTGATGATGTATGTTTTTCTTTCACCTATCTTTACATGTGTTGTTTCTTTTCTTTCTTTATACACATGTTTCTTATACTTGTATGCAATCTATTATTTCTGCTTCACAAAAAGATGCATTAATGTGTTTTGTTTAACGTGTTTTAGAAATACAAGTTGTTAAAGTCTACTTGCCATAAACTCTCTTCTTGCAAAGTTTTTCAAGAGTTTGTGTTAGGATAGATTTTATTGTATTCAACAAGTGAATATGAGTTGAGTGATTTATGACCTCTCTCATATGTTCATTTGTTTGTTGTGGTTCTGTTACGGATTGCCAAAGGGGGAGATTTTTAGGACATATATGGTTCAATTTGTTTTGAACATATGTCATTATTTTATGTAATTGGCTTATCCTTTGATAAAATGCACTTTACTTGTAATTAGGTAGATTTAGGATGTATTTAACGCTTCAAGAATCTGTGTTTCAAGATCAACTGTTGAAGTCATCAAGTCTGTCCAAGAAAAAAGCTAAAAAGTGCAAGTTTATTAAAGCTTGACATCTGCATCTATCGAGCTTTAAGAAGCTGTTCAGCCCCGAGGCTCGACAGTTGCTCGACAGCACCTCGACACCTCTAGCTGTCGAGATTTAAAAAAAACAGACTCTAAGTTCTGTTTTAATTCCAATCCATACATGTGTCTTTGAGACTTCTTTTCTTCTAACCCTAAACATATAAAATGATTATTTTAAGGACCGTCAATAGACATAAGTTGCACAAGCATTAAGAAATCCTTATTCAAGCAATTTGTTATAAAAAACAAAGTTCATGCCCTAGTTCATCTCTTGTGAAGAAGTTGCTATGTAATGTGCACCGTAGGGTTTTGTAACCAAGAATCTTCTTGATCTTCATCGTATGGATGAATTGAAGAACTTTGCAGCAGCCAACAATAACTCTCTCTAGTTGGTGATTGAAGTCACGTACTGGGATTCGTGCAAATTGGTTAGTCACGTACTAGGAGCCGTGCATCAAAAGGAGAAACTGTCACTATAGAACAAGTCCAATTGGGTATTGGGGTAAGGGTTCAACTATAGGTTGGTAAGGTACTTGAGATTCCTTTACTTGTAACCACTTTTTGTGATAATAGTGGAGCTTCAGGAGTGGTGACCTTAAATCACCCGGCGGGATTTTTGCCGTGTAGGTTTTCCCCATTCATAAACAAATCACCGTGTCAATTTAGTTTATTGATGATTTGTTTGTGCTACCATGCAATTTGCATGTTAACTTGATTAATTAAAAACTTAGATAATTAATCAACTTAATTCATCACAAGGGGTCAACGCATTTGTGGCCTATCACCACTTTGAAGTGAACTTATTGCCTGTACGATGAGTTATGATAAGAGGTCTTCGAACGGCGAGGACTAATTCACCAACTTAGAATGATCATGGTTTAACTCTTTTATTGAATGCACTTGAAAGATGAGCTTGATAGCACTCAAGGCGTTGTTAGGCCTTGAGCCTTTTCTCATCAAGTGCCTCTAACTCTTGTAATCTAAGCTTGGCATTTTCATCCTCAGTCAACCCTTCTTGAATGGCAATCCGTTATGATGGGATTGGGCATTCTAAGGGAATGATGGCTTCCACTCCATAAACAAAAGAATATGGCGTCGCTTAAGTAAGTGGTTCAAATGTTGTTCGATATGCCTATAATGCTTCTCTGATTCTTTCATGCTAGTCTCCTTAGTCTTGGACACCACCTTCTTCAACAAACTGCTGAGCATTTTGTTAAAGGCTTCAGCTAATCCATTCGTCGAGGCATTGTACATAGAGGAGTTGTATTGTTTAAATGCAAACTTCTAGCATAGCTCCGTCATTAGCCTATTGTAGAACGGTTTTCCATTATCAGTTATGATATATTGAGGGACACCATACCGATAGATAAAGTGAGTTCGATTGAAATTGAACACCGTTTCTTTCTTCACTTCCCTAAGAGGCATAGCTTCTGCCCATTTCGAGAAGTAATCAATTGCAACCAAGATGTACAAATGGCCACCGGATGATTTTGGTAATGGTCCTATTGCGTCCAGCCCCCATACATCAAAAGGCTAACAAGCTACAGTTAGGTGTAGAGGTTCTGGTGGTTGGTGGATGAAGTTTGCATGATACTAACAAGCTTCGCACTTCTTAGCATACTCCATGGAATCTTGCACCATCGTAGGCCAATAGTAACCCATTCGCTTGATCTTGAAGGGTAACTTAGGACCCGGTTAAAGCACACCGCATCTTCCAAAATGAGCCTCCTCTAAGGCTTGTTTAGCCTCTTCCTCTCCTAAGCAACGAAGAAACAAACCATCAAATAAACGGTGAAAGAGAGTTCAATTTGTTGACATATGTCACTATTTTATGTAATTGGCTTATCCTTTGACAAAACGCACTTTACTTGTAATTGGGTAGATTTAGGATGTATTTAACGCTTCAAGAAACAGTGTTTCAAGATTAAGTGTTGAAGTCATCAAATCTGTCCAAGAAACAAGCTGGAAAAGTGCAAGTTACTAAAGCTCGACACCTGTCTCGACACATGCATCTATCGAGCTTTAAGAAGCTATTTTAGCCCGAGACTCGACAGCTTCTCAACAGATCCTCGACACCTCTATCTGTCGAGAATTAAAGAAAACAGATTTTCAGTTCTGTTTTAATTCCAATCCGTGAATGTGTCTTTGGGACTTCTTTTCTCCTAACCCTAGACATATAAAAGGATTGTTTTAAGGGCCATCAAATAGATGCAAGTTGCACAAGTATTGAGTAATTCTTGTTCATGCAATTCGTGATCAAAAAGACAAAGTTCATGCCCTAGTTCATCCTTTGTGAAGAAGTTACTGTGTAATGTGCACCGTAGGATTTTGTAACCAAGCATCTTCCTGATCTTCATCGTGTGGATGATTTGAAGAACTTTGTAGCCAACAACTCTCTCTCTAGTTGGTGAATTGAAGTCGTATACTGGGATCCGCACAATTGGTTAGTCACGTACTTAGGAGCCGTGCATTGAAAGGAGAAACTGTCACTACAGGGCAAGTCCAATTGGGTATTGGGGTAAGGGTTCAACTGTAGGTTGGTAAGGTACTTGGGATTCCTTGCTTGTAATCGCTTGTTATGATAATAGTGGAGTTTCGAGAGTGGTGACCTTAAATCACCCGGTAGGGTTTTTGCCGTTAGGTTTTCCCCATTCGTAAACAAATCACCGTGTCTTTTATTTTTTCGTTGCATACTTTAGTTTTGGTGATTTGTTTGTGCTGCCACATGATTTTGCATGTTAACTTGATTAATTAATAACTTGGCTAATTAATCAATTTAATTTATCACGAGGGTCAACGCGTTTGTGGCCTGTCAAGTGGTATCAGAGCAGGCACACTCTGATTAGGGTTTAATCCTTGTGTGTGATCCATTGACCCTTACTGTCATGGATAGAGGTCAATCTCTTATTATACCTCCATTATTTGATGGCACTAACTATGCATACTGGAAAGTACGCATGAGAGCTTTTTTGTAGTCTTTAGATGAGAAAGTGTGGCAAGCTGTGGAAATAGGTTCGACCAAGCCTACAGAAGCGCCGGCCGATTGGGATGATGCCAAGATCAAGGAGGCAAATTTCAACAGCAGAGCATTGAATGCCCTATTCAGTGTGGTCACCAATGAGGAGTTCAAGAAAATTTCCTCTACAGAAACTGCTAAGGAAGCATGGACCATTCTCCAAACAACCTATGAGGGAACTAAGGTTGTCAAGGATTCAAAGCTACAGAGGCTCACTACAAGCTTTGAAGAAATTAAGATGGAGGAGGATGAGTCATTTGATGAGTTCTATGCAAAGCTCAAAGACATAGCGAACTCAGCTTTCAATCTTGGGGAAACCATTCCTGAACCCAAGATAGTAAGGAAAGTGCTCAAATTGCTGCCCGAAAGATTCCATGCTAAGATCACGGTGATAGAGGAATCGAAGGATATTGACAGAATTCTTTTGACTGAGCTGGTTGGAAACTTGCAAACCTACGAGTTAGGGATGACTAGGATAGGCAAGTCAAGCAAGGGCAAGAGCATGGTACTAAAAGCCAAGAGCAGTGATACAGACGATTCTTCTGACGATGAAGATTCTAAAATGAAGTCCTATATTACAAGGCAATTCAAGAAATTCATGAAGAATGCAAATGGAAAAGGCTTCAACAAAGACCGTAGGCAATCCAATTCTTCTCAATTCAAGAATTCAGATAAAGGGAAGAAGGATGTCAAAGATGGCGGTTAGTACACTGTTCCCGCTGGACCGAAATGCTTTAGGTGTCAAGGCTTCGGATACATGAAACAAGAATGTCCTATGTACCTTAAGAGCATAGGGAAGAGCAAGGCACTTGCTGTTACCTTAAGCGACACAGAGCTTAAGGATGATTCCGAAAATGAAGATGACGGAATCTTGAATGCCTTTACTGCTGATGGGGTTACTGAAGAAGTGGATGAAGAAAAAGAATTGGTGGATGCCAAGTGTGAGACTATGGATGATCAAGATGATATCCATATCGCCTATGAGAAACTGTACAAGCTTTCTGAGAAGTATGAGAAACTCTATAGGCTGGCCACCAAGAAGCTCAGTGATGTGGAACTTGACTGTGAGGAGCTTTCCACTAAGGTTGATGAAGCAAATAAGACAATTGGGGCACTGAGGTTCGAAAAAAATTTCTTGGTTGAGAGGACCAAGAAGCTTGAAGCAGAGCTGTTTTAAGTCAAAGCACAATTGGAAAGGACATCAAGTGCAAAGCAGGATGAGATGCTAAGTGTTTAGAAATCTTCTTCGGATCATACTGGATTGGGGTATGAATTCTCTCTCTCTAACACTCCTTCTGCTAGTACTACTGTTTTCGTTCCTCCTGCTAATAACATTAAAACTGAGGATAAAAATATTAAAACTGAATTAGCAAGTGAGAACGTAGACAAGGGCAAGTCTATCCTAAGAGCACCCCCTAAAGTTGAAAAAAGGGAAACTAGAAACCCTAGGACTAAGAAGGCTATCTCTTAAAAACCCAAACAGAAGAAGCAGCATCTCTGTTATCATTGTGGTGTTGCCGGTCATACTCGACCAAATTGCTACAAGTACAAGTGGCTAGCCACTCAATAAAGCAATGGCATGATAGCACCTGGGAACCAGAATCAGCTTCAGGCCTCTCTCGCTCCTCTTGGAGACATTCTTAAAGCCCTCATGTTCCTTGCGAACTTGAACGGTTTAAACTCTTCCCCCTCATCACCGGTTTAAAGGTTGACTAAAAGGAAAGGTTCTTCCAAGGTATGGAAGGAAAAGAGTTCTAAGTGATTTTAGTCACTTCTTCTTCTCTCTCCCCGTTTTTCTGTGTTGCATTACTTGTGTATGTCTTTACTGTTTTGAGTCAGTCTAGTTATGTACATTATTTTTGCTTTCTTTAACTTGTTTTTGTTTGTGTGTTTTTCAGTTTTGTGTTTTATTTTTGCTTTTCTGATAAAATAAAATAAAAAAATTGAAAAAATGGAAAATACAAAAACAGTGTGCGTTTGTGTGCATTGGTTCTTGTGAACCTTAAAATGGCCATTGAAACAGAGTTTTCTAAACTTTGTATCTCTTGTAGCTTAGATGAGCATTCTTCTGCACAACTAAGCAAGTGAGCTTTGTAACTCTTTGTTTGTGATGAGTAAGGTTAAGTAATCTCTTCTACTTAACACTCGTATCACTCTTTTTGATGGGTAGGACTAGAAAATCCTAAGAGAAAGGCATAAATAACCATCTCACCACTATTACTCGCCAATTATGATATGACATCTGTATGCTTCGGCATAGCAAAAGTGCAATGTCAATGACATTCGTATGCTTCAGCATAGCAAAAAGTGCAATGTCAAAAGCTTAACATAATTGGGTATTTCTTTTCTTTCTCTTATATGCACATGCATGATATGCTTAATAAAAGAATATATGCAAAGAAACAAAAGCAAAAAGATTAAAAATACTTTAAAATATGGTTGCAAGCGTGTTTTCTAGGAGATGTGGGAGTTATAGGATGTACCTCGAAGGTGATAGTCCCCATCAAACAGTTATGATTGTGTGTGAGTTAAAGTGATTTTCTCATATCTCAAATAGTCATAACTTTGAGACACTTATGCAATCTTGCGATGTTTTCACACACAACACGCAATAGTCTTTGCTACTCTTGGTACATGTGCAGGTACAATGTGATTTGGTCATCACAAGGTTTACATGTGTTAATGTGTGCTCACTAAACTGTCTTAACTCATTTTTGAAATATAAAATTGGTTAGAGTTGTTTAGTGTGTGTGTGCGTGTTTTGGGATCCATGTGCGTTAAAATTCTTGATAAGAGATGTTATTGAGAGCTAAATGTGTTGTTTGGATCTTTGGTTGAGTTACATGTGTGATTGCATTCATGTCTGTATTTTTCCTCTCTTGAAAAACTGTTTTTAAAGCATCTCGACACCTCCTCAACACCTCTCGACACCTAGCTATCTGTCGAGCTTCTTAGTCTTTATTTTCGTACGCAATAAGAGCACCTAGAGACTTTTCTTGTGCTGCGATGTATAGCACCAAAGGCTTTTCTAGGATAGGAGCACCTAAAACTTGAGGATTAAGCAAGTATTTTTTGATGCAAGCAAAAGCATTGCCACAAGCCTCATCCATTCGAAGTGCACATCCTTCTTCATCAATCTATTGAAAGGTTGACATCGACCTGCCAAGTTCGAGATAAATCGTTGTATATAAGCTAGTTTTCCTTGCAAGCCTCGAAGTTCTCACAAATTCTTGGGCTCTGGCATTTTTTGGATAGCTTCAATTTTGGACTAGTCAATTTCAATACCGCAGTACCTCACAACGAAACCAAGAAATTTCCCAGATGTTACGCCTTAAGCGCATTTGCAGGGGTTCATTTTAAGCTGATACTTTCTTAGGCAGTTGAACACGGAACACAAATCTACCAAATCGTCTTCCCCCCTTTTTGTTTTAACCACCAGATCATCGACATAACACTCCACGTATTTATGAAGTACATTATCAAAGATATTTTGCATGGCTCGTTGATAAGTAGCACCAGCATTCTTTAATCCAAAAAGCATTACTTTGTAACAGTAAATGCCTTTAGGGGTACGAAAACTGTAAGCTCTTCATCCTTAGGATTCATTCAAATTTGGTTATAACCTAAGTAACCATCCATGAAGATAAGGCTTTATGACTAGTAGTGGCGTCAACCATGACTTCATTGATGGGTAATGGAAAATTATCCTTGGGACATTCATTGTTCAAATCACGGAAGTCAACGCACACCCAGATTTGTCCATTCTTCTTTTTGACGGGCATGATGTTAGCAATCCATTCCGGGTAATGTACATCATGAATAAAGCCCGCCTCAATTAGCTTATTGACCTCAGTTTCTATTTGAGGGATAAGCTCAGGCTAAAAGTGTCTTTGAGCTTGTTTTACTAGGCGCACACCCTTTTTTACTGTCAAATGGTGTAGAGCAATACTTGGATTGAGCCCAAGCATTTCTTTGTAAGTCCAAGCAAACACATCTTTATATTCTACTAGGAGCTTGAAGTATCCTTCTTCTTCAAGAGTGAGAATGGCACTGATGAAAGTTGGTCGGAGTTCTTTAGAAGTTCCTAAATTGATCTCTTTGAGTTCATCAACTGTAGCTTGTACTCCATCTTCCAAGGCTAGGGGAGCTTCATTAACCTCTTCGTTGGTGGTTTCAACATCTGACAGTGTATCTTCTTCTATTGTAATATGAAACGAGGATGATACCTCTTCAATTTGCTCATTGTGGATGAGTGACTGATTTGTGTGTACAATCGTTTTCCTTTTGACTTTGAAAGCTCCCTTAGTGTTGATATCTAAGGTAAAGTTACGTTTCATGCATGAAGGCATGCTACTGCAGATCTCGTCATTAGCTTTCTCCTCCCTTTGAACCTCAATGTTTATTGAGTTTTGAGAGCAACTATCAACAAGCCTTTTCCTTGCCCCCAATCGATCAAAGACTGATCCATACTCAAAAGTGTCCCGACTTTTTGTTAGACAAACTATATCTAACCTGTTGAGCACTATAATTCATGACGATGAAGCCTTAATGCGATCGAATACTGAGACATGTGATGAAGAGTGATCTTTTCTTTAATTTTAACTTTCGCAGACCTCCACTGTTATGTATTAGGAACTTAAAGCATTGCTTCTTTTCTTGATCCATTATTGAGCTGGTTGTTCTGGAGTATAACCTATTCCAATCTTTGGGGTAGGAAGTTCATGCCCTTCAAGACGCATTTTCATTTGTTTTTTGCTAAGGCCATGCATCTTTCCTTTGATGGCTTCTGGAATTAGTTTCCCCAGGTCCCTTTGTTTTGAGAAATCGTAGCCTGCTCTAACTAAGAGCCTATATGCCTTTGGGTCGAACCATTCTTTCATTTGCTCACTCAGTAGAATACCATGATTTGTCAGACTTTGTGAAGACCTCATGAATCCCTTTAGTGGCTTTGAGGGCAAAAGATTTGTGGATGAAGTTAAAGGCATGACATGATTTTCTTTCAATTTGGCTACATCCTCCATCGTGAGCTTCGTAGGAGGCCTTTGCATGTCCATTGTAGACTAAAGGCATTCTACGAATGGTGATTGTCCATTCTTGCTGTGTGATAATGATACACAACGGAGGAGTGGAAGGTTATTGGAAGGCACTAAAATTTTCGCTCTCACTGAATTACTGGTAGATTCACTATACTGACCATTCCCATATCCTGGATCTTCCTTTAGGGAAGGAATATCCTTTCTAGTGATGAATTTAACATGCTTCTTTTCACCTTGCTTGCTTTTCATGGACTGGATTTCAACTGGGAGAACTTCATTAGGAATGTCATCGTTTACATAAAACTTCGCGTCAACAAAGTGAGCTTCAATCTCAGCAAAAGGCTTCAAGTCGGCATTGACTTTCTTTATTCCACTTTGAAGATACTTGAAACATTGATGTAAAGTCGATGGCACTATTCCATTCCCATGGATCCACGGAATTCCTAACAACATATTGTAGGTTGCCTTGGCATCAATGACATGGAACAAAACATTGCTTGTCAATTCTCCAATGATTAATTCCAAGTGTATTATGCCGATGGCGCTTTGTCCTCCTTGGTTAAAACCTTGTATGACCAAGTGACTGTGCAATAATTCCTCCATAGCAAGACCAAGTCATCTCATTGTCATTTTCGGTAGTATATTAATAGTTGAACCTCCGTCAATGAGAATGCGATCAATTATTTGTTCACGAGCATAACCAAAGACATAAAGTGGACGATTATGAGGCTTAGAGCCTAACAGTAGATCCTCGTCAGTGAAAGTTAAGTCTGGAAAGCACGCGTAACATTCTTGTGTTTGTTGAAGTGTATTGGTATAAGGGGTGTACATCTCTGGCTCTTCAAGAGCTTCGGTGATATCTTCTTTTGGTGAGGTGGAGGATTGCATGGGTTCAACTTCATCAACCTGAGATTAGAGTTCTTTTAAAGATGAAAAAGTCTCATTTGGACCACCATGGTCAACACCCTTCTTTGTGTCATGAACTACGTAATGGGAGACCGTGTGAACGGCCTCTGCTGATTTGTTTTGAAATAATTTTCTAGGGAAGAATCCTTCCAATGTGACGAGATTTCGAATTTTTTAGGTTTGTGCCGAATCATCATACATTTTTTTTCCTAGTCTTTCTTGCCTTTTATCATTCCTTCTTCTTAACTAAGGCTGAATTTGGTTTTGTGCACTTTTGGACTCTTGGGTGATCAAATGAAGAGGGAATGCTCGTCTCTTCTTCCATCTCCTGCGAGTAACCATCGTCTGACCCTCTTCCTCATCCACTGTTGACTTTTTTATCATCATTTGAGTTATAATGATGCTTTTTGTGGGAGTTGAACTTGAACAGGTTTCAGAGAACCAAATTGGATGAGCGTGGTATTTGCCCTTTGCTTAGTAGTTGGAGACATACAACTAGGTAACCTGTAAGCAAATGTTGCAAGATTTGACTAAGCAACATCACTAACATCCAAGTCGATTTTCCTTTCTTTAGCTAGCTTCATGATGAGTTCTTTAAGAACAAAAAATTTTTGGATTGGATGACTTATGATGCGATGATACTTGCAATAGTTCGGGTCATCAACTTTTCTTATCTCTTCCGGTCATTTGCATTCTTGCAACTCAGTTAATTTCAACTTGAGCAGTTGTTCTAGCATTTCGGCATCTAGGAATGGATACACCTTTTTTTCCCATTCCTTAAGTGATGAGCGATGTGCCTCTCGCCATTAGCCTCCCTCAAGCCTCTTCTCACTAGCCTTCACATTTCTTGTTGAAATTTTGACTGGGGCAGGGTTGATATTCATGGAGTCTTTGACATTACTTTTCTCATCCCTGTCATTTTTCCTTATTTCTCGTCTTTCTTTCTTTTCTTCAAGTACGAGACGTTTCATATTTCCATGGCTAGAGATACTCAATTCCATGTCGTGCGCACAAGTTGCCAATTCTTAGAATGTTTGGGGCTTTATCCCTTGCAGGATGTACAGAAGTCCCCAGTGCATGCATTGGATGCACATTTCTAATGCAGATATTTCAGAAAGTCTATCCTTATAGTCTAGACTCAAAGAACACCGCAGATTGATATGGTTAACAATAGGCTCGTCTTTCCACTACTTAGTATTTGTAAGCTCCATCACGCTTACAGTGCGGCGTGTGCTGTAGAACTGGTTAAGGAACTCCTTTTCCAGCTGTTCCCAACTATCGATTGACTCGAGTTCTAAGTATGTATACCAATCAAAGGCATCCCCTTTTAGTGAACGAACAAACTACTTTACAAAGAGGCCTCCTTAAGTCCCTGCGTTCTCGCAAGTTTCTACAAAGTGAGCAACGTGTTGCTTAGGGTTTCCCTTGCCATCAAATTGCAAGAACTTGGGAGGTTGATACCCATTTGGCATTCTCATATTGTCAATGCGCTTTGTATAAGGCTTTGAATATATGAGAGAATTTGTAGAAGAACCTTCATATTGCGCTCGTATGGTATTCGTTATCATGTCCTGCTGTTGTTGGACAGATATCAAGGCCATCGAGGTGGAATGTCCGTGTTGAGAAGTGCCTTCACCTCCTTTTTTCTTATCATCCCTAGCATTTTCTCCCTTCAAGGTAAAGCCAGGTGGGTGCTCAAGGTCAGGATTTAATTCACCCGAATCTTGTACCTCTAGTTTGTTCATCAGGGTTGCAATTTAGACATCCTTATCTTCAAGTGCTTTTATGAGAAGGGCGACCCTTTGTTCTATTTCAACCATCTTTTCTTCCATGGTAGAGGCGTTGGTCATCATCACTAGCATGACCTCTAGATATGATAGAAAAAATGATGAAATAGGATGAGTCAAAGGTACTTTAGTCCTTAAGTTTCTCATCATGGGTGAAGAGTTGTTAGAAAAGGTCTTTGTTGGGGATGATTCATTATTGATCTCAAAATCTTTCGAGATAGATGAATCCTTAGCGGTAGCTTTCGTATTTGCAAGAAAGCCCAGAGAGATGATATTATGAAGCTTGCTTTCTTTGGTTGGATGGGGTTGCACCTGATCAAGGACTTTGGATCGACTGCGAGTGATTGGGCCAACATAATCATCTGCAAGGGAAGCATCAACCACTGATTTTTGGACATTTTTGCTAGAGGCCATCGAAACTAGTAGACAATCGAATTTCTTTTCTTTTGAATGAGGAAGAGATGAGAGGCAGAGAGGTCCCATTGGGCGTGCCAGAATTTGTAGACAACTAAATTTCTCAGTTCAAAATAAATCAAACAAGTAAAATAGTTTCACAAATTCAAATTTGTATTGATGAATGTGTGGTACAATACTCTGTGATTACAAAAGAGTGACCCTCTAATTCAATCTCTTTGAAAGCTTTGTTGATTGGAATTGTGGTAATGTGATTTTGATTCGAACACAAAATATCCTTCAATTTGGTTGAGTAATGGATCGAAGATCTTTGAAACAGAATTACAATGAATCTCTGGCTATGAGCTTGTTAGAAATTCTTTGTTCTTCGTGTTCTTCACGTTCTTGATACGTTCTTCGTATTCTTGGTGTTCTTCATCTTTGAAGGTTTGTGGTGGAAGTTCTTTGGTGCTTTAGAGGCTTGAATCCGTAGAGTTTCGTTGATTTATGGTTTGTTGAGGTTCCTGGAGGCTTTTGAGCTTGATTCCAGTAAAGTTCTAGATCTAGATTGAAAGCTTGGATGGATTTGCTTTGAATGTTCTTCGGATTCGAGGTTGAAGCTCTTGAAGTTCTTGAAGGCTTTTAGGCTTGATTTCTGCAGAGCTTCTATACTTTTGTGGGCTTTTGAATCTTCTTTGATGCTG
This sequence comes from Castanopsis chinensis, assembly GCA_032878915.1. Lineage (NCBI taxonomy): Eukaryota > Viridiplantae > Streptophyta > Magnoliopsida > Fagales > Fagaceae > Castanopsis > Castanopsis chinensis. The sequence goes on from JAVQMG010000086.1 coordinate 2,901,884, forward strand.
CTTATGGTCTAGATGGCTTGGTGTCCCCTTAAATGTCTTAGGAAGCCTTCTATTTATTGGAGTTTGGGGGTGGGTGAGCAACATGTGGCAAAGTCTAATTGGTGACACATGTCACAGCCTGATTGGTCCACATATATCATCGCTTACACGTGCTGGATTGCTTGTGTCATCCCTTACATGTGCAGGGCTGCTCATGTCATTGATTACACATGTTGATGCGTTTTATGCCCCTATTTCAATGACACTTGGAAAATTTATGTTAGTTTCTGAATAGTGATAGCAAAACTTAGCAGCAGTACGTGGTACTTTGTAATTGGTTGTATTTGTAACTTGGCAGTATGATGTGTCAAGTTGTGATAGGTCAGGAATTTTCCCTCTCTACACTCACTTTGAGTGTTTCTTATGTGCATTGCCAAGCCACTCGTGTTGGGTTCTACTCCAAAACATGCACTCGAGCTGAATCCATTGTTCGCTCAACGGTCTAAACTCATTTCCGATCTAATCCCACTGTGGCTCCTGGATTGTTAAGAATGCACTTTCATGACTGCTTCGTGCAGGGTTGCGATACTTCTGTCCTTATTAATGGGCCTAACACTGAGAAAACAACAGGACCTAACCTTGGTTTGAAAGGATTTGAAGTTATCGATGATGCCAAGACTAAGCTTCAAGCTGCATATCCTGGTGTTGTTTCTTGTGCTGATATTCTTGCCCTTGTTGCTCGTGACACTGTTGCTTTGGTACTTGATCTCATGCTTCTATACATTTAATCTATTACATTTAATGATTTTATAGTCTGTGTTCATAAGTGTATGTGTCAATGTCATTGATTATAGTTTCCATTTTTCTTATAGACCAATGGACCCAATTGGAAAGTGCCAATCGGATGCAAAGATGGTCGGGTATCATTGGCCTTTGATACTTCCAATTTGCCTGGCTTTACGGACTCCATTGATGTTCAACAGCAAAAGTTTTCAGCGAAAGGTCTAAATGCTTAAGATCTTGTTAGTCTTTTAGGTAAGCATATCAATGCATAATCATTCTATAAGTCATTTTTTATATCACTATCTATGTTATCAAGTATGTTTTTTTGTCAACAAAAAAAAAGTGTGTTTTACAGTAGAGAGCTTTATTGTTCAGTAATATTGATTTACTTAAAAATTACGTGTTTTAGTTTCATATTACATTATAAAATAACTCATTCATTTATATATGTCACAACTAGGTGGCCATACCATTGGAGCTTCAGCTTGCCAAATCTTCAGGTATAGACTATATAACTTCACTACAATTGGAAATGGTGTCGATCCTACCATTAACCCTAGTTTCCTCCCTTAATTACAAGTACTCTGCCCACAAAATGGTGATGCCACAAGGCGTGTTGGACTGGACACTAGTAGCCAAAACAGATTTGACTCATCTTTCTTCTCAAAATTAAGGAATGGCCAAGGATTGCTTGAGTCTGATCAAAAGTAATGGACTTAATTTTTCTTGTAATTCAACATTCAGAAACCCTGTATTTAGGTGAGAATCATGTAAGGGTAGTGTGTGAAAAAGTGTGAAGAAAAGCTCAAGAGTATGCACTTAAGAAGAGCCTCACGACTGGCTCGCGACTGGCAAGTCGCCAAAGGTGGCACATGTGTGAAACATGCAGGAGAAGCTAAAGGGTCACGCTAGTTGTTGCACTATAGGACAAAACCTCCAGCTGGCCAGGCAGTTAGCTCGCGACTCAAACTTGCAACTCGTTCTAGTCGCGAGCTAGAGTCGCCAGAATGCCCTGTTTGGTTGTAACTGACTCTTCGCATTCCATACATACCCTAATATAAATACCCTTCTACCCATGAAATGTAGAGAGCTTCTAGAGAGAATTTTGAGAGAGAAACCCTAGAGAAAAACAAGATTGACTCATCTACAATCTTTATCTTTTGATTCTCCAAATTCCTCTACTCTCACCCTCTCTATTGTTACATCCTTGAGAGGTACAATAGCCAAATCCTTATCTCACAGTACCCATATTTGTGAGGAGGCATTTTGGTACTTGGGAAGCAGGTTGGAAGGGGCCAATTAATTTTGGTTCATGCAATGGGTTATTGCGGGATCCGGTAAGTTAGAGAAGACAAGGTTCGATGTAACCCTGTTGGAGCAAGTAGCTTGGAGGGCTTAGGTGCACTGGGTAGATTAGGCTTGGAGGGTCTTCTGCTATTCATATATCCCAACTTTATTTTCTAGTGGATTATTGACCACTTGGAGAGCGGCAGAGAGGTTTTTTGCTGAGGACTTTGGTTTCCTCTTCGATAATATATCACTGTGTTGTCTTTGTGTTTGTATCTCTCTTCCCTCAATCTTTGCCTTTTAATTACTGCTGTGGTTGTGATTAATTTTGGTTTAGATTGTTTTACCAAATTTGTTTTAGCTTATTTTCATAGTCCACACATACATTGTTTGATTATAAGCTTATGTTGGTAATTTGTGATTTGAGGGTTTAAACGTTCATTGGTGTTTTATACACTAATTGAACTTCCAGGCATCAAGTCTGGTACACAAGGTGAAATTCGCAAAGTGTTTCTAATATCATCTAATCAAAAGGGCTCCAAGCTAAGCCACGAAGGATGATAACAATTAATCCAAAAACAAACGTAAATGTATTTAATTTGTTATTGTATTTTGTTTCCATATGGTGTAAACTCAGGAGATGAAATACCGTATGTATTGAACATTCTTTATTTATTGATGTAAGCTAATAGATTGAGGGTCAATCTTGTGGAGGATATTTGGCTTTTAGCATAGTAGGGGAGGACAAAAATGTAAGCTAACATGTGTTTAAAAGCATTTTGGAAACTAACATCTCGAGTTTTATAAACTTAAGACGTGGCGTAAAAATCGAGTCTCAAAGACTCGCTTTGGGCTCTTTGTAGTCAATGACCTTGATGGGAATGCCACATAGATCTCGAGTCTTAAAGACTCGAGTTCTGCCAAATAAAAATCGAGTCTCTAAGACTCGATTTTCTACACGAAAAGTATTTTTGACACATAGATCTTGAATCTATAAGACTCAAAATCTAATTAAAATTTACATAGATCTTGAGTCTTATAGACTTGAGTTTTGCTAGGCAAAATTTATTAAAACTCACACCTGATACGCAGTTGTTCTTTGCTCTCACTCTCTCACCCACACTCCTCACTTTGCTTTCTCACTCTCTCACCCACACTCAACCTCACACTCCTCATTGCCTCACTCACCCATAATCTCATACTCTCACTCACCACATTGTCTCTCCTACTGCTCCTCCCTCTCAACAAATTCATATATCAAGTAAGGGTTTTTTGAGGGCTTTGTCATTGTAGTTGGGTATTATTTGTTGTTGGGTGTAGGTTAAAGAGTTTGACTATTTATTTTGTAGATAGTTAACATAACTTAGTTAAGATACCAATATTGTGAATTATAGAACTTTGTTTTGTTAGTGTTAAATTTTTTAGTATTTGTTTGCATGGCTTTTGTTATCATGATTCATCATTTGTAGGCTCTTGTTTTTATCATGATCTTACAAGGGTTTTGACTTTATTCATCATTGTTTTGGGTATGAAATGGGTAGTGAATGAATTGTAATGAAATGGGTATGTGATTCATGCCCTTTGAATAAGTATATGGGTATGTAATGAAATGTGTGACTTACTCATGCCCTTCGAATGAATTTTAATGAAAAGGGTATGTAATTTATGCCCTTTGAATGTGTAATGAAATGGTTTTTTTTTTGTATTGGGTATGAAATGGGTAAGTAAATATGATTAGATAATTTTGGCTTTTTTTGTTGTTGTATTGGGTATGAAATGAGTAGTCTTAGCATGATGGAAAAAATGATTTTGTTATGAAATGCGTAACGAATGTGCAATGAAATTCATGCCCTTTGAATGAATTGGAATTTGTACTTTGTATAGTTTCACTAGATAAAATGTTTTTTAACTAACATAGTAACTTGACTCGAACAGGTTCACAATGACTTTAATTGATATAATCCTATACCATGGTGGTCTGCTTAAGAATACCAATGCGGACAAGGGATTGCCATTTGAAGGGCCGGGTATAAACATGGAGTTCACCCAAATTGATCGTAGGTTGAAAACACTTGATGAATTGAAGATGACAGTTATGGAAGAATTGTGTGTGAATCCTATTGTGCATAACCTACAAATTACTTATCGTATGCCACATGAAGTCTTAAAGAACCAGATTAATTACAAGTATATGGCAGTAAAATCAGACAAACATGTAAAGATGATGTTTGACAAGTTGGAGAGAATACCCGAAGTAAATGGTATTGAGTTGTACATATAGTTGGAGCTGTGTGCAAAAGTTGGTATCGAGGAATTCCAACAAACAACCACACGTTTACAGGTTATAGTTCTGGATACTCAATATGAGTATTCTACATATGTAGAGGATGATGTTCATGATGATAATGATGATGGCGACGATGATGATGACGACTATGTTGATGAGACTACTGCCATTAACGGTGAAGATTTTGTCGATAGAGATGAGTTTGAAGAGATGATTGAATGAAGGGACTTTAGGGACTTTGAGAGGGACATTGATGATGATAAGATATTGGATGCTAGTAAACCTGATGTAGACAATGTTATTAGTATCCAAAATAATGAGATATTGGATGCTAGTAAACCTGATGTAGACAATGTTATTAGTATCCAAAATATTACGAACACAATCCCTACCTATGCACCTCCTACCTTGTCATTTTCTGCAAATACTTTAGAAAATATGGTTAATTTTTCACATATTAAGATACCATTGGTGTCTACTTGGAGAGAGGGGATGAATTTGTGCAAAGGGTTGACTTTTGCCAATAAAGTAAAGGTGCAGCACGCATTAATAATTTGTGCCCTCAAGGAAAACAAACATTTTATGATCAGTAGGTCGACGAAGAAAAAACTTTGTGTGAAATGCATGGATGAGTCATGCAAGTGGTATGTCTGCACAGTCATGAAGCCTAATCTCCACGGACTATGGATGGTCATCGTGTATGTGAGTCCTCACACATGTATACCGATTAAGGTGTAAAATAATGGTAGAATGATGACTTGTAATTTTATCACAAAAATAATATTTCCACTAACTTTTTTTTTTAATGAACATATTTTCATTAACTAATTCTAAAAGAACTCTCCAAATTTATACCTCACAAAAAAAAAAAAAAATCAATAACTAATTCCAAAAGAACTCTCAAAATTATACCTTGGTCTTATTAGGAAACAATAACCTATTCCAATGAACTTAGCCATAAAATTGACAAAACTATAAAACATTGAATCAAATTTAGCATTTTCGAAGACAAGGAAACCGGAAGATATGGTATGAGTAAACACCAAGTCCTTTGTTTCAGCGAAGAAGAAAACAAAGAAACAAACAAAAACACTAATTCCTTTTCCAAAAAAAAAAAAAACAAAACAAAACAAAGAAAACACTAATTCAAATATTCAGTTGCCTAATTAAAATATATATGAGTAAAAATTGTTACACACTTACCACTTCACATTCAAAAAAATTTAAAAATAAATTATAATTTTTTTTCTAACTTTCAATAATAAAAAAAAAAAAAGCAATAAAGTTGTCAAAAAATAAAAGAAAACATACATTTGTTTCACTGGGAGCGTCTCCGTTAGAGTGACTCAGCGTCTCCAGTGAAACAATGTTTGAATATGTGGCCGTCGGTGTCTGAACGATAAGAGTGTTTGAAGGAGTGTTTGAGGGTGAGAGTGAGTGATTTGGGTGGGTTTTGGTGTCTGAAGAAGGACAAATTTTGGTGTGTGAGAGTGAGAGAAACTGATTTGGGTTTGAAAGCTTGAGAGTGATCAGTGTCTAAGAGTGAAAGCTTGAGAGTGATGAAAGCTTGAGAGTGAGTGTCCAAGTGAGAGCTTGAGATTGTCTAAGAGTGATGAAAGCTTGAGAGTGAGTGTCTGAGTGAGGCCAAATTTTAGGTTTTAAGTGGTAAGAAAACGTTGTCGATGACTAAATTTCTTAATCCAAAATAAATCAAACAAGTAAAATAGTTTCACAAATGCGAATTTATATTAATGAATGTGTGGTACAATTATCTATGATTACAAAAGAGTGATCCCCTGATTTGATCTCCTTGAAAGATTTTGTTGATTGGAATTGTGGTGATGTGATTTTGATTTGAACACAAGACATCATTCAATTTGGCTAAGGAATGGATTGAAGATCTTTGAAACGGAATTACAATAAATCTCTAGCTATAAGCTTGTTAGAAATCTTTTGTTCTTCACGTTCTTCGTGTTCTTTTTTTTCGAAGGTTTGTGGTGAAAGTTCTTCGGGGCTTTGGAGGCTTAAATTCGTAAAGTTTCGCTGATTTGTAGTTTGTTGAGGTTTTTGGAGACTTTTGAGCTTGATTCTAGTGACCTTTGAGATCTAAACAAGTAGTTTGGATGACTTTGCTTTGAATGTTGTTTGTATTCGAGGTTGAAGTTCCTGGAGGCTTTAGGGCATGATTCCGGCAGAGCTTCTGTACTCTGATTGTTTATGAATCTTCTTTGATACTGTTTGTGCTCTAGACGGCTTGGTGTGTCCTTTAAATGTCTTAGGAAGGCTTCTATTTATAGGAGTTTGGGGGTGGGTGAGCGTCACGTGGCAGAGTCTAATTGGTGACACATGTCACAACTTGATTGATTCGCTAATGTCATCGTTTACACATACTGGATTGCTTGTGTCATTGCTTACACGTGCAGGGCTGCTTATGTCATCGCTTACACATGCTGATGCGTCTTATGCCCCTATCTTAATGACACTTGACAAATTTCTGTTGGTTTCTGAATAGTGATAGCAAAACCTAACAGTAGTACATGACATTTTGTAATTGATTGTATTTTGTGGACTTGGTAGTATGATGTGTTAACTTGTGATAGGTCGAAAATTTTCTCTCTCTACAAATGCCCCCTTGAGACTCGTTCATGCACACAGTTTTGGTGTGTGGTGAGTGAAGGAGTCTTGAAAAAGAATGGATTTTTATACTTGACTCTTCAAGTGAAGCAGTTGGAGGTGGTGGAGCTTTTAGCAGGATGAAGTAATTTCAGAATAGTAGACCCACCCATATGAAAGGCTTTGATGAGACCGAAAAGGGGTCTGCGAGTATTTGAACGTACTCGCGTGACTGAGCTTTTCTCAGCAGAGGTTAAGTCGAAGTAATTTCAAAAGAGTGTTCCATGGTACTTGGAATGGGTTGGTGAGGCTGAAAATTATTTGCAAGAAGTTGGATGTACTTGCAAGATTGAATCATTTCAGTAGAGGTTAAGTTGAGGTAATTTCAAAAGAGTATTTTGGATCGTTGGCGGTGATCACAGGGTGTTGAAGATGGAGAAGAAGTGAGAATGTTGGTTGGGTACAGTATGTAGGGTCATGGGACTAGCCTCGCGTTTTTAAGAAGTACAGGTGAAGTTATTTCCGAAGAATATACTTTGGATTACAACAAGGACATGTGGGAGAGTGGTTGAATACGCATGTGTCATTGTTTCACTCAGGTTAAGTTGAGATAATTTCAGAAGCTTGTGGATTTTAGGTGTGCTGATGTTGGTGGTGAAGAAGATAGAAATGAAAATGAAGTGAATAAGTGAAACATATGACACCATGGCGCTGGTCCTGTACGTTGGGGACTCTCTGGTGTAGATGTTTTTGGGAAGTACACCTTGGGATGCGAGACTGATTGCATGTTGAATGAGGTCCGACAGCAAGTAGTTGAATGTGCTTGTGTGATAGGACCATGCTGATGGACATTAAGTTGAAGTAATTTCAGAAGTTTATTTTCTAAAATTCTTCAAGCTGATCTTAGGTTGGAGTAATTCCAAAAAGTGTGTTTTGAGGTACCAACAACGATAACCTTTGGGCCCCACGCTAGTGGGAACATGGAATGAGGCTTTGGTGACCATTTACCAACACCAAAGGCTGATTTCTGATAAGCTGGTACCATGGAAGTCATCGTAAGTGTTGAATGGGAGACAATTTTTAGGATACCCCAACACCTTTTACCACCTTCACCTAATGCCACTTATTGGAAAAGCACAAAAAAATGAAAGGTGGAGCTAACTTGTGATCCTAGTTTTAGAAACCAGCCAAGTTGCTATTTGTTTTGAGCCGTTGCTTCTGATTGGAGACCAAATAGTTGGAGAGAGATTACGGGAGCCCTGATCTTAGGAACAGGTGTCTCTACTAGACTTAGATTTCTTGGCCAACCAAGTCCAAGGAAGCATGGAACAACAATACTAGCCTTGTTATGAATAACTTTATGGACAAATGAGATCATTAAGTAGGGAAACAAAATTTGTTTGGATCTTAAAACAGCGATGATGTTGTGAGAAGTGTTTCTACTGAACCATGAGAGGGTTGATTTCAAACTAATTATGAAGCGATTTTGGTTGCTAGGTGTTGAGAATGATAAGGCCATAGTGAGAAATGGCTGTGAGAAGGAGGATTTGAAAATTTAAAATATGCAAATCTTCATTTCATGATTCAGTGTGTTTTTCTTGGTGAGTTTTCGATGAATCCAACCCTTCTATTTATAGCGGAGAGATGAAGGACGGTAACTGGGTAGTTGAGAATGGCAGACGGGAATTTTTGGTGAGAATGGTAGATGAGGATGGTAGGCACCGAACAGGAATTGTAGGTTGAACTAGTGACCCAATGTAATTTCAATTTTGAGACATACTCGTGAGAGTTCATCTATTCTTTGAAAGGGGAGCCTTGATGAAGCTTGGAGAATAACCTTGAGGGAACCCTAACTAAGTGGATGAATCTCCAATTTTGATTTTTGGAAGCTTGATTTTTGGACACTGCCAATACTTCGGAGAAGCGGGTTAGATTGGTGGTTTCCAAGTTCAAAACAAAGAAGCGGATTTAAAAAAAAAAAAAAAAAAAAAAAAAAAAAAAAAAAAAACAAAGTCTTTGTGAAAATTTGAGTAGGGCAAGTTTTGCTCGAGACATCTTAATTCTTGGTCAAAGTTCACATCAAAGCTAATAGTTGTAGAATCACACTATTTGAGCAATTTTGAATTCTCAAATAAATAAATAGACCCCAAAATTAGAATGTATGCGAAAAATTGGGCAAGACAGGTCCTTCTTCAAAATTTTGACTTTTGGTCAAGATTTGTGCAAAAGTCAACTTTCTAAAAATTAGACCGTCATGCAATTTTTGAGTCTCAGTTGAAGAAACGGATCCCAAAATTGGAATGTATGCAAAAAACTGAGTGGGATAGGCCCGTTTTGAAAATTTTAACTTTTTGGTCAAAGTCAAAGGTCCAACCTGGTCAAAGGATATATTTTTTTTTTTTTTTTTTTTTTCAGGCGGTCCAGATCTGGGTCAAACCGGGTAGTGGAGAATGATGTCATCATGACATCATATAAATATCCAAGAGTTATAAAAAATATAGATAAATAAGTTGTAATGAACTTGGAACATATATACTTGCAACCTGAAATACTTGCACAAAACACATTAGACCCTCAAGGTAAAACAAGTAATAAAAGAACAAGTATAATGTAACAAGTAAATTGCGATCAAGAAAACATGATGTGAAACATGTGAGCATCTTGATCATATACCAAAATAGTCATATAGAAATTACTACAATGATCACATAGCAAAGCTAATGATTATACAAACATGCAATCAATGTAGCACAATAGCATAAGGAAGTATGCATTTCCAACACACAAGCATGATGCAATAAGAACAACAAAGCATAGATACTAAACATAACTCAAAGCACCATAAAGCAAACAAGAAAACAAACATAAAGAAACACAAACAAAACAAAGTTTTCTTATTAACACAATGTCTTCTCCCCCTTGGTATATGTATCTCCCCTATGGAATATCTCTCCCCCTAAGAATGTGCACAAGAAATAGAATTTCTCCCCCTAAGAATGTGCATAAGAGTCATATAGAAATGACAAAAGTTTCCTTTATACTACTCCAAAGTATACTCTCCCCCTTTTTGACACGAATAGATATAGGGGTCAAGGAGAAAAGAGGGCAAGAAATGAAGGTATGAACAAGAAGAATGATGCATGAGAACAGCAAGATGAATGAGAAATGAAGCTTAAACAAAAGACAAAACAAAATGCTATAAAGCAGAAGATAAATATGACATGCTAGGATGAAGAAACAAGGTATAGACCGATGCATGACAAGGGTAGCAAAGATGTGTGCAAGAGGTGGCTATGTGCAATGCATAACCAAAGCATGTAAAATGCACATATGGGGTAAGGTATATTAAATCCACAACCACTGAACCAAACATGTTCCTAACGAGGAAACATGAGAAACCTCAAAGTTTGGTACTCATCAGAGTCCAAGAAAGTGAGAAAATGACTAAGAGGCATTTTATCAAACACCTAACGTGCACATTGTGAACAACAAAGTGAAACAATGCATGAACATCATGAAATCCACCCTTAATACATGTTCTTTTTGCCACAAGGGGCCAACATCCAAAGCAAATCATCAAAAGAAATCAATCCCATATAATAATTCGACAAAAAATAAGTTTTCCTAACTCCTATGATGAAAATCCCAACCAAAAGCATAAAACTCTCCAAAACATAATCTAAGGATCCAAAACAATGAAAAGAGTTTAAAATTACCTTAGAAATGTTAATGGAATGAAAAACCATTCAAATTGGTTGAGTTTTGATGTAAAAATATTGAAAGATGGATTTTGGAAAGGATGGAAGAGATTTAAAATAGGTTTCCCATGAAAAACACTTTAGAAAGCTGTTTCTAGGCGTTTCACGACTGGCGAGTCACCAAAACGAGTAGCCAAAACTCGCTACTAGGGAGAGTAGCCAGAACAAGTAGCCAAAAATTTTGACACTTGTTTTTTCAACACATAACATGTTTAAACAATGAAAAACAAAGTAAGCACAAAACATTAACACAAAAAGTGAAAAAAATCACTTCCAAATACATATAGAATTATCAAAAATCTTTTTGGTTTGATCCATATATAGTTAAGCACACACACATCACATTTAAACAAGTACAATCGAACAAATGAATAAGGCATTCATTGAACATTAATCATGTGTGTTGTGTGTGTGTATCAAATGTGGAATAGTCCTTAGTCTAGAGTGAAACTTTAATGATCAATTCAATCAAGTCATACACAACTAGTATTAAGTCAAGTGGTCTATCTCAATTATAGAAATGAACATATATGACCTTCCACAAGAAAATGATTACATATCTTTGAAGTTTTTCATTTGGCATCTTTACAATTCATAATATTTGATCATTTTTTATCATGTTAGGACATATGTGTTTCACATGTTAGGAACATATGTCACTATTTTATGTAATTGGCTAATTCTTTGTTAAAACACACTTTACTTGTATTTGGGTAAATCTAAGATATGTTTAATGTTTCAAGAAACCTTGTTTTAAGGCCAAGTGTTAAAGCTATACAAGTCTGTCTAAGATTCAAGTGTGAAAAGTTTTGTTCATTAAATCTCGACAATTAGCATCTATCGAGCCTTGAAGAGTTGTTCTAGCCCGTGGCTCGACAACTACTTGACAGATAGGGTATCTGTCGAGGTTTATAAAAATCAATTTTTTCTGGATTATTTTTCATCCAATCCATGAGTATGTGTTTGGATTTTCTTTTCTTACAACTCTAAACATATATAAGGATTAATTTAAGGGTCGTATCAAGTTACACAAGAGAGAGCACAATTGTATAAGAACATAATTCATGAAGTGTGACCGGAAACCAAGTTTGCCCTAGTTCTTGAGAAGCTACTGTGTTTGTACACCATAGGGTTTTGTGACCAAGAAATTTCATGATCTTCATGTGTTAAAGAGCAGAAGAACTTTGTAGCCAACTTTCTTCTCTATTTGGTGATTGAAGTCGCGTACTGGGATCCGCGCAATTGGTTAATCATTTACTTGGAGCCGTGCATTTGAATAAGAGATTGTCACTACTAAACAAGTCTAATTGGGTATTAGGGTAAGGGTTCAACTGTAAGTTGGTATAAGGTACTAGGATTCCTTTACTTGTAACCGATTGTTTTGATAATAGGGGGTTTTTGGGAGTGGTAACCTTAAATCACCTGGTAGGGTTATTGCCGTGTTGGTTTTCCCCATTCGTAAACAAATCACCGTATCAATTTATTTTTTGCTGCACTTTAGTTTATGGTGATTTGTTTGTGCTACCACGCATTCTTGTATATTAATTTGATTAATTAATAAACTTGACTAATTAATCAACTAATTTATCACAATGGGTCAATACATTTTTTGGCCTAGCAAATCTTTACATCTCTTTTTGAGATTGATGCCTGAAATATTTTATATTTCAATTTGATGAACAAGCCTTTGGCTTTTGGGCACCACACATTTTCATTACAAGTCGCTTTCCATTTTTCCTAGTCAAATACTAGTATGTGCGATGGTTTTTGCAGCTCATTATCTCTTTTCGAGATTTAACATGGGTTGAGCTCTTTAAGCAAAAATATAAAAGAGTAGAAAAATATATAGGCACAAGTCTACGCGTTTATCAAAACCAACATGACTATTGACTAATCATTCATGATAAGCTTGAAGATCGATTTACACAATCACACATAGATGTCAAGATTTTTCCCACAAAGATAGATGTGCATACAAAACAAGCTAAGCTCATAAATGTACTAAGACATTTGTACTAAGGTACTAGACCAAACTCATATGAGATATGTGCTCAAATATATATGATCAAACTTTTTGAATTTTTCACTTTTTATGTGTTTTTGGATTTTTTATTCACACAAAACTAAAACTTAGAAGTAAGATATAAAAAAAAAAAAAAAAAAAAAAAAAAGCAATGCATACAAAGAAATGCAAGATGCACAAAATGCATGAAGATATGACATTCAATGCATGAAGGGTTCTACAAAGATCGAAAGAATTAGATCAAGGACCAAAATAGCAAACGCTCAACCATAGGAACCCTTCCTCATCCAAATGGAATGATTGTTTGGAATGAATGTCTCATGAGAAGTAAGACGAGGGTTGGAAGAATAAGAACTGGAGATGCGCATAGACAAGGAGTTAAGAGTGTTAAACACTTTCTTTAACAACATGCTATTTTCACTCAAATCCAATTTACGCTTTTTAGCACAACTTCCAAGAACCTCAAGTTTCGCTTTCCTTTTGATTCTTTTAAGAGCATAAACTTAAAGCAATGGGGTCTTAGATGACCAAAAGCACCACAATGGTAACAAACAATGTGTTTAGGTCCATTAAGCTTTTTGGGAAGGGATCTAGAAAAGTGATTTTGTTCTCTCTTCAATTTATGACATTGAGATCTTATATGACCAATCACACCATAATAGTGACAAGTTGGAACAAATTTAGATCCATCTAAAACCTTAGATTGAGACCTAAATGGAGGCTTTGACTTAAGAGCCTTTCTCTCCACTTTTTGATTTCTTTTGTATGGAGGAATGTACACCGATTTGTCCTTTGAGGTAGAACACACAATAAGCACAAAATTGGGTGCCATAACATGATTGCAACAAATATTTTCATCCATTTTAGCAATATGTTCAGCAATCAAACATTTGGCATTCATCTTAAGAGATTCATTTTTACATTTTAACTCATTAACAAATTTGTTAGACAAAACAAGTTTAGCATCCAAGACCATATTCAAACATTCAAATTCCTTTAGTTTTTCAAGAGAATGTTCAGCAAGTTTCTTATACTTTTCAACCAATTTATTTGATTCATTGAGCTTAGCAACCAAACCATCATTTTCACAAATGAACTTGCTGAAATTCTCATGAAACTTCTTAGCATTTTTCTTCAAGATTTTGATGATAGGAATATCAACAACACCCAAAAATTCATGTAACATAGCATCACAATCATGAGGATTATCACTTATAGAGGCATTTTCACAAACACATGGCATGTTACATTCATCAACATCCAAAACATGCATAAAAGCATACAAAACACTATATATGGCAAATAAACACAAAGGGTCAAGGATCACACTTAGGTAATGAAACCACAACAACTGCGCCCACTCTGATACCAATTGAAAGTTCAAATAGTGTGTAAAACACTTATGAACGTTTAGACCCCCCAAATACAAAAATACCAACACAAGCTTATAATCAAACAATATATGTGCGGAATATGAAATATAAGCTATATCCAAATTGGTAAAACACTCTAAACCATAGTTAATCATAAACACAGCAGCAATTAAAAGGTAAGGAGTAAGGAAAGAAAGATGCAAATACAAGAATAACACGGCGATATTCTGTCAAAGAGGAAACCAAAGAACTCGACGAAAAACCTCTCCACCGCCTTCCAAACGATCAATAATCCACTAGAAAATAAAGTTGAGATACATGAATAGTAGAAGACCCTCCAAGCCTAATCTACATAGTGCACCTAAGCCCTCCAAGCTTCTTGCTCCAACAGGGCTACGCCAAACCTCATCTTCTCTAGCTTACCGGATCCTGCAATCGCCCATTACATCAACCAAATGAATTGGTCCCTTCTGAACTACTTCCCAAGCACCAAAATACCTCCATTTTGATATAAGTATGGTGAGATAGGAATTGGCTAAATATACCTCTCAAGGATATGTCAATGGAGAGGGTAAGAGTAGTGGAATTCGGAGAATCAAAGGATGAAAATTATGGATGAGTCAATCTTGTTTTTCTCTAAGGTTTCTCTCTGGAAGCTCTCTACATTTCGTGGGTATAAGGTATTTATAATAGTGTGTATGAGGAATGCGAAAAATTAATTTCAACCAAACAGGGCATTTTGGCGACTCAACCTCACGACTGGAATGAGTCGCGAGTCTGAGTCACGAGCTAACTACCTAGCTAAACTGGAAGTTTTATCCTGTAATGCTCCAGCTGTCGTGACCCTTCAACTCCCCCTGCATGCTTCACACATGTGCCATTCTGGTGACTTGCCAGTCACGAGCTAGGCAAGAAATCCAATCGCGAGACTCCTTTGAATTGCACACATCTTGAGTTTTCTTCACACTTTCTCACACACTACCCTTACATAATTTCCACCTAAATACAGGGTATCTAATTGCTATATTACAAACAAATTTGGTACAGAATAAAGCTAATACATGATTGCATAAATTCAACCTTACACTATCCTTTGGTCTTACCCCACCCCATTGCCATCTGTAATCCAAAATACACCTAAAGTGTTGAAAATGACCAAAATACCCTTAGAAACTATAAAATTACTAAAATATCCTAGAAATCTTCAAAATTACTAAAATACTCCCAAAATCTCCAACATGATCAAAATACCCTTGAAAAAAAAAATACCCCTAGAAACTCCAAAATACCCTAGAAATTCTTAGTATTACCAAAACATTACCACTGAAAAAGTCTAAAATGACAAAAATACCCTTTGAACCTCTTAAATGACCAAATGTCCATTGAATTTTCAAAATAATCAAAATACCCTTGCAACAACCAAAATACACTTCATAAATTCTAAAACAACCAAAATGCTCTCGAAATCACCAGAATAACCAAAATACCCTAAAAACCTCCAAAATGAACAAAAATATTCAAATAGCTCCAAAATGTTCAAAATAACCCTAACATCATTTTGGTGGTTTAAGATGTATTTTGGGTTTTTGGGAGGTTCCTAAGATATTTTAGTCATTTACTTTCCCATATAAATGGAATTTTTTAAAATAATATTTATAATGTGTCAAATTCTAGAAAATGTTTTTTGAGCCATATTCAAAAGCACAACCAAACACTAAAAAAATAAAATGTTTTTGCAAAAATATTTTACATTGAAACAATTGTAATTCGGAACAACTTCTCATCACATGGCATTTCTTAAAAAGTAAAAAATAAAATATACAGAAATATAAAAAAAGAGAGATGTTTAGAGCTGTTATAATTATATTTTACTAAAACAGTATTCAAAATTAGCATGGCTCTTGAATTGCATGACACCCCCATGTTCTTACGAATTTGAACAAATTAATGAAACCTAAAATAGTTCTATAAAACATTTTCATAAACAACACTTTTTTTGAGAGCCATACATAAACAACTCATGCAATAGGGACATCAACATTATTAATTTGGGCAAAATTTTAAATAGGCAATCAACAATGTTTATATAAGATTAAAAAATGAGCCAAAAAATAGTTCTTTTTCTAGGATATAGGTGTACTTACAGAAGTGGCTCGTTGGTATTGCGCGTGCAAGTAGCACCGCTTAATGGGGGGCTGCGACTTTAAAATAGGCAATCAACATTGTTTATCCTAATCCTTCTTGTCTTTTTCTCTTTAATTTTTAAAAATTATGTCATTTGTTAGGTTCTAGAAGTTTAGAACAATTGGCAAATCGTAAACACACAAGAACATAGAAGTTGCAGAAAGAAGATTTCAGAATCTGTCTGGTTCGATCGATCGAGAAATAGGCTCAATCGATCGAGAATCATATCTGCAGAATTTTAAGTTGGCCCAAATAGCAGTTCAAGCCCATTAAGGATTAGGGTTTCAGATCTACTTCTCCCACTAAAAAAAAAAAAAAAACCCTAAGCACATTTTTAAAGGCTTCTAAGAGAGAGAAGAGTGTGCCTCTTTTTGTATCTAGGGTTTGTACCCAAACGCTCTCTAAAGTCTTTGTTTTTGTTTATGCTGTATGTGAGAGTCTCTTGTGAGATCTAGAGGTATTTGTCTTTACATATACTTAGGATTATCAAGATTATGTCAAGAGCTTGATGATCATTGAGTTGTTGTATTAAGAGCTTAAAGATATATAAGCAGGAGTGCTTGTACTTGCTGAGAATTCAAGAAAGAAGTAGTCCGTATACTCGAAGTTGTCACGTGGTCGTGGTAGTAAGTTTCCTACTCGAGATAGTAATAAAATGTTAGTGGTCTAAGTCACTATTGTGTAAACTTCAATTCTCTTATAGTGGTTTTGCTGTTTTACCTTGAGGATAGTTAGGTTAAATCCTCCCCAGGTTTTTTACCGGTTTGGTTTTCTTGGGTCATCATATCATTTTGTTCTTTGTATTTCCGATGTTTTGCATGATATGATTGTTTTGTTTTACCCTAGATTTGAATAATAAACCTAAGCTTTCACTTGGTTAATTAATTAGGTTAAACAATTTAGTTTTACAGGGTTCTAAAAACGTTCATCATTCGTTGATAAGATAATATTCTACATTTTATTGATGTCAATGCCTATCCACAATAAAAAGATAATCACAATATCTTTGAATTTTCGCTTCTAAGGAGAGCTTTATACTAAAAAATTAAGATAACTAAGTACAGAGTAAACATAGAACACAAGTACTCAGGGAGATTTATATTACACAAGTCTAGAAGTAGTTAATCTTTGGACTTCTCATAAGTACACAAAATATAAAGATGGAGGGAAAATCCTAAAATTAAATACAAGAAGACTAGCTATTAGATTTTCTCAAAACATCAGCACATTTATTTTCTTTTCAATATATATGCGGAATGGTCACTTGCTAAGGTCAAGCGAGGGTGCTCCTACAATCAGAATTTAGAGCATTAGAAGATGGATGCAATAAAGAAGTATTACTAAGCAAGTTAAATATCTATATCAAGTTACTAAGCAAGTGTTAAACCGCCGCGAATAGCCTATTATTCTGCCGCTAAAGTAATAGTAACATCTGTATTGCTGGAAAAACTTACAATCCGGTTTCCAAAAATGATCTCTAGTTAAATCACCAACCCTAGAAGAACCTTGGTTGCATTTGGAACTACCTTAGTATTAAATTTTAAAAAGATTTCAAGAGGGGGGAGCAAGGAATCCATTTCACAAATTTTAAAAAAATATAAAAAATGCTGTCCACGACTTTTTGCAAAACTTTCACAACAATTTTTCAGTGACTGATTGTTATTGGCTGTTACTGGTGGGTGAAAAACTAGTTTTAGTAGTGGTTCAAATTAGAACTATAAACAACTTACCACCTTGTATATGTTATAAAAGTGTTATGGACAATACTTCTCAGCAAATTTTGTTTTGGGAAAAAAAGTCCAAAGTGTTAGGGGGTTTGGATTTGGTGCCAAACTGACTAGTTAGGATCACACATAAATCACAAAGTAAATGAAAGGGTGTTTCAAGAGATCGAAGTACAACGACAACTATAAAAGGAAGAGTTTGACCTCCATGAGAGCATGGTTCACTATTTTCTTATTAGTATAACTATATTCAGTATCTAGAGCTAGAGTATTCTCTACCACAACTGTGTTTTTCATCCTTTCTCATCAGGTAGATTGGGTTTCCACATAAAACATTGTGTTCTTTTTTCTTTGCTCTCATTACTAACATCGTCCATGATACTCTAATACGTATCATTGATCTGCCAATGACAACCAAATGTATGAATTAGTTAACCAATCTAAACCCAGTGCCTCATTAAATATTCTTTAAGTTATATCTATCACATACACCGAGTTTACACAGAAATATTAAATCTCAAAAAATGAAATAAGGTAAGCTAATCTCGGTAACTAATAATTGATCAGAAACTAATAACCAAGCTGTTGACCCTCTCTCTCTTAACCTGTATTTCATTCCAATCAATATTAGTACATATGTTCCACATATAGTTGAAAAAAAAATCCAGAAATTGGAGAGAGAGAGAGAGAGAGAGAGAGAGAGAATTTTTTTATAAAAAAAAATACTAAATTGTTTAGGAGTCTCTTCTTATAATTTTCTTAAGGATTGATTTGGATTATGCTCTTTAATCCTTTTTTTCATGCAGTTATATATATTACTGATATACACTTTTCACAACTTTTGTTTATTAAAAAAAAAAATTTTTTTCATAACTTTTTGAGTTTGTAAATTACGAATAGGTCTAACATTATGTTCATAATTATATATGTAAGGTTGAAATTTATCAACCATTTTGTTGGTTTTATTCTGTGCCAATTTGCTTTTAATTTAGCACTTAAAAACCCTGTATTTAGATGGGATTCATGTAAGGGTAGTGTGTGAGAAAGTGTGAGAAAGTGTGAGAAAGTGTGAAAAAATGCTCAAGACTATGTAGTGAGTAGGGACTCGCGGCTGGATCTCGTGGGTGGCTCGCGGCTTGCAAGCTGCCAGATAATGCTTACGAGTGAAGTATGTAAAGAAGATGAACAGTCATGCCAACTAGAGCACTACAAGACAAAAAGTTCAGTCTGGCCATTCTGTTTGCTCGCGGCTTGAACTCGCAACTCAGTCAAGTCGCGAGGTCAAGTCGCCAGCCAGCTCTGTTTAGAAAATCCTAACTCTTCGCATTCCTTTCTCACTCTAGTATAAATACCCCTTATACCCACGAAATGTAGAGAACTTCTAGAGTGAATTTTTGAGAGAAAAATCCTAGAGAAAAATAAGATTGATTTATCCACAATCTTTACATAGAGACTCTTCAAATTCCTCTACTCTGATCCTCTCCATTATTACATCCTTGAGAGGTACATTACCAAAACCTTTTCTCAATATACCCATATTTGTGAGAAGGCTATTTGGTGCTTTGGGAAGCAGTTAAGAAGGGACCAATTTCATATTGGTTGATGCTATGGGCTATAGCGGAATCTGGTAAACTAAAGAAGAAATAGGTACGGTGCATCCTCGTTGGAGTAGAAGCTTGGAGGGCCTAGGTATATTGGGTAGCTTAGACTTGGAGGGTCTTCTGCTGTCCATGTATATCAACTACATTCTTTAGTGGATTATTGACCGCTTGAAGGGCGGCAGAGAGGTTTTATGTCGAGGGCTTCGATTTCCTCTTCAATAACACTTCGTTATGTTATCCTTGTATTTGCATCTCTCTTCTCTTAATCTTTGCCATTTTATTTCTGCTTTGGATGTGATTTTATTTGGTTTAGATTGTTTATCAATTCTGTTATAAGCTTATATTCATTTTCCGCACATACTTTGTTTGATATTAAGCTTGAATTGGTAATTTGTTATTTGGGGGTCTAAACGTTTATAGGTGTTTTATACGCGCTATTTGAACTTTCAATATAGGCCAACTACTAATAGATATTTTCACATGCTTCGATGCAGCTAGTGGTAGCTCTACATTATAGTCAAGGTGTTCAAACAATCACCCTAAATATAATATATATATATATATATATATATATATATATATATACCCACTAAACTAACTTAATTCTATCAATTTGCATTCTTTTGTGTGATCTTGATATATTTAAGTTCTTTTTTATTATTATTATTTTTTTATAATTTAAGTTCCTTAGTGATTATTTGTTGTAGAAGTTTTAAAAAGTATTATGACATAGCCTCCTCTTTTTAATCTCATCTATTAGTATAAAACAAATAGACATGACACATTGTGTGTACACCTGGTTTGCCATGTTAAAAACTTTAGTAACAACACTAAAGTTGATTCCATAAATTCAAATAATACTAATGCTAGAAATAAAAACAAAAAAGTTATAATATTTTAACAATGATTAAATTATAAATTATGATTAAATTATAAGTTGCAATTTGTAACATGATTTTTATATGAGCTTACCAATGACATAATTTCCATTTGCAGCATTTTAATAGTTGTGTAAAAAAGAAATGTGAACAATTGTTTGCATCTTCCCACTTGTCTATAATATATATAAAATCAAAATATTTAATTTTATATTGACTTCTTATAATATTTCTACATAAATGTTTGCATGCTCATATTTTCCACATCATCATTATAGTATATAATTTTAATTTAGATTAAATTGTATACGGATCACAACCTCATATATTTACACCCTTCAATAAAATCTTACTACATGATATATGGTAGGCGAAATAGTTCCACATATAAATATAATAAAATAAATACTTATTAAAATCATCATGATAATTATTAAATTTTATATTTTAAAAAATAAACAGAGAAAGAAACATATTTTGTCAGTAAATTATTGACTGGTTCAAATCATTCAAGAAGCAACAAGATCTCGATTTGCAAAAAGACAACCCTATCCGGATTGCTTTATGCAAAATGACACTTGACAAGTTGACTCAATGACTAGACACTTATTTTGAAAGTTCTCATGTAGATTTTTAGCAAGGAAAGATGTATACGTCGTCATGTATCATTTGTTGTTTGTCAATTAGTCAAAGTTAACTGTGGGCGTATAGCGTGATAGCAAGCATTCTATGGGTTCAGTGTTCTATGCATTAGATCTGACAGGAATAGGATATTGTCGTATGTTTAAAATTTTCATGTTTCAACTTTCAACCTCTTATTAGGTTCAGTGCACAGGTTGGAGAGGACTTAAGCCTCTCCCTTAGTTAGTAGCCTATTAGGTGACAATTTTATAAACTACTTATATGTAGTTTTTAGACATATGATTTACTTTGTAATTATGTAATTTGTTTAAATAATTTCATAAATTATGTAATTTTAATACACATCTGTTGGCCAAAATAGGCAAATGCCCTTTTCGAGCAAAAAAAAAAAAAAAAAAAAAAAAAAAAAAAAAAAAAAACAGCATTATTCTCAATTTCTCAAACTAATTAGGGAAATACTCCTCTTTTAAGATCTATAGCGATGTTTTAAGGAACTTATAGTGCCGTTTTTAAAGACCTATAACGGCAATTTGTAACTCGAGCTCCATAAACTCGAGTTACAGGTAAAAAAAAAAAAAAAAAAAAGAAAGACTTGCATGGAACCCTCAAGTTACAAAACGTCACTATAGATCTTTAAAACGTTACTATAGGCTCCTTAAAATATCACTATAGGGGGCCAGGAATTTTTTTTTTTTTTTTTTTTGAAACTCGATTTTGATCGAGTTTCAAAAGAGAGATATTTCTCTAATTAGTTTAGGAAATGGGGCATTTGCCCTTATTTTTGCCCGAAATGGGCATTTGCCCATTTTCGCCCACATCTATGATTTTATGAGTGTCACGAAAGGAGTTGGAGAAAATTTAATCCATTTAGTTATGGAAAAGATTTTATAAAGTAAAAACATTTCATCCCAGTCAGATATATATAGGAATATAGGACTCATCTTTATCAAAGCACCTACTGGTTTGGACTCTTAAATAAAACTCAATCCAACTAAGATATTGTCATTTATAACGTAGATATAAATGAAGATGGAGCTTTATGTTTTCGCAATTCAAGCACTATAGTATGATGTACTTTGACCTCTGTCTATGGATACATATGATATTTCAAAACTGTAAGAATTTCTTTCAAAATCTAATGAACATTTGATATTATTGTTAAATATTTTCAATCATGTAAGCACCAGTTCAAAATGAACTAAAATGATTTTTTCCCAAGCCTACGAATTTTGTGTATGTTAGTTTTTTTTAATGGTTTGTTTAGCTAGCTTAGGTCATTGGTTATTATTACTGAACCGTTGAGCTCACTAGTTTTCTCTTCTATTTTAGATTTTCTTGGTCGCTTTTAAAAACAAAAAAAAATAAAATAATTTCAGGATTAGATGTATTTTGGGCACTTGAGGTGGTGCATGAAAAGCTTAAGGATTTGAATTACACTACAACAAACTTGAGTTTTTTTAACATATTTTTATTTACGGTCACTAAAAAATGTTAATAAAAACCTTAAACTTCTACAGTTATACATAACTGTTGAGTAAAGTAAAGAAATTCATATATTTATTTTCATAGTTGGTGTAACTGTTGAAACATGTGTTAAAAAAACAATCCACAATTGACTTAACTGTTGAAATAGGTTTTAAAAAAATAAATAAATAGGGAAAAGTTATATCAACACTCAGATAAACGTGAAAAATAAATAAATTAAATATTTTATCAACGTTTATAAAATGTTGAAAATAAAAACACGAAACTTGTATAGATTCTACAGTGTTTTTTACGATTAAATTTTTTTTGAAAAAAAATCACATTTTTGCCTCTACATTTTTACGCGATTCCCACTTTAATTCCTAGCTTTTTTTTTTCCCACCGCTTTTAGTCCTTATCTTAGAAAACACGTCTCATTTTTGTCTCTACCCTTACATCAAAGACAGAAATTGTACAAGTGACAAACGAAGTGCACTATTGGCATACTAAGAGCAAACATGGTCATTAAAATAATAATAATAATGCTATTTAGCATTAAAAAATGTCACATCAGCATCTAAATTAAAAAAAGTAATTTATTAATTTTAATAAAATAAAAAAAATCAAAACAAAAATCAAAATCAAAATTCACATGAATTAAGATCTAAAAGTATGTTGAACAAGAACATCAAAAATACAAACTCAGACTTAGGGTGTGTTTGTTTGGAGGTGAAACAAGAAGGATGGAAAACTTTGGAGAGAAAATAGGAGAGAAAACTTTTTTAGGATGTGTTTGGTTGGGTTGAGAGGAAGGAAAATAAATGGTGGGGCCCATGTATTTTCTCTCCTGGCCCACCAAAATGTTTTCTCTCCAAAATGGAGAGAAAACTGATTGAGGATAAATTTTTTCTTGATTGACAAAAATACCCAGTACATATACACACATTTATTTAAGTTGTCTTTATTTTCTTTTCTTCTCAGTAACGTTGTTTTGCTTGTAATTTTTTTTTTTTTTTTTCAAGCCTTGGCTATACGTTGGTAGCATCCTCAATCGGTCAGTACATATACCCTTACTAACGTTCTTTTCTTTCTTTTTTTTTTTTCCTATTCTTTTTTTCTTCTGTTGATTTTCTAGGCCTGGGCATAATATTTTTTTTTAACTAGTTGTGACAAGATTTTTATTTTTTTAATAAATTTGGGTGATTTTTTTTTTTTTTGTGGTTATTTGTCACTTTTTTATTTTGATTGGGTATCATTCTTTAATAAAGGTATATAAGTAAATTTATTCAAATCCATTTTTTCTATCCCTCCACTTTTTCACCTCCAACCAAACAAATAGAAGAGAAAATAAAATCTTTTCTATCCTTTCACTTTTCTACTCTCCCACCATTTTCCATCCTCCCACTTTTTCACTCTTCCAACCAAACGAATCCTTAAGATCTCAAAATTGAAAACCAAAAACCATATATTACACAAAAACCACCGCCACTGCCACAAAATTTCTGCCAAACATCCACCAAAACTTCTGCCAAACTCCACAGATTGCATAGTTTCTCCAACCCACTCAAATTCTTCACATGAATTCAACCCTCATCAAAATCAAATTCTAGAATTCCATTAAACCCCAGTCAATGAGAAACCCATAAATTCATTACAAAAAAAAAAAAAAAAAAAAAAAAAAAAAAGAGAAGAGGAACCCAGATCTTAACAAAACCCATAATCCAAAAATAGCTTCAAAACAATCCCAGAGATCCACAACAATATAAAATTATATGAAACTCAAAAATCCAGATCCGATGAAGAGTTTTTGGATTTTGTTGCTGAGAAGCGTTCCATTGCCAGCAAGGAGGAACTTTGCTTACGAATTCAAAGTTTGGGAATGGAGGCGAAAATATTGATGATGAAGATTTTGGTTCTAAAGACGAAAGGACTGAAGATTCTAAATTGTGATTGTAGAATGTTGCAAGTTCTACTAACCAAGTCAGTAGCTATCCATACCCGTCTGAAATTGAAAAGATGACGTCTTGGGTTGAAAGGTGAAGCGTATGGGCACCTTGCTCCTGCTAGCCCAAGGCACAATGAGAGTTGTAGTGGATCATCAAAAAAGAAAAGGAAATATGAAAATCCAAGTTCCACCATGTCTGCACCCTCTGGACCAACTAAAAAGAAAAGAAAACCCGAAGTTGTGTCTAAGGTGGTGGTAGAACTAGATGTTGATACTGTAGATAATGGTTTTTAGTTTTGAGTTCTTAAATCTGGGACAATGATCTTGTTCAAAATACCTTTAGATCTAAATTCATTTGAATTTTGTTTTTATTTTTTTACGTAGTTAAATTTTTTTTTTTTAATTTAGACACTAACGTAGTATTTTTTAATGTCAAATAATATTTTTTATTATTATTTTAATGGTCATGTCAGCTTTCAGTGTCCAACACTGCACTCCGTTTGCCATTTGTGCAATTTTCGTCTTTGATGTAACGGTAGGAACAAAACGAGATGCATTTTCTAAGATAGAGACTAAAAGTAGTGGAAAAAAAAAAGTTAGTGACCAAAGTAGAAATCGCATGAAAATGTAAAGACGAAAATGTGGTTTTCGCCATTCTTTTCATCCTTCTCGCTCTTTCTCTCTCTATCGCTCTCTCTCATAACTCTTTGCGGACATGGCTATTAATCAATTTCAAAACCTTTCTTTTTTTTCTATTATTTTCTAGGCAACCAATAGAGTTCTTGACTAGGTATCTTTTTCTTTTTTTGTTTTTTACGATTTTCTTTTTGATTTCCTCATCAAGATCATCGCCATCAAATTGATTTCACCAAGCTGGTACTACTAAATTTAGATATTCACACTTTTTCCTATCCAAACCCTTCGATTAGGTATTTTTTCTATTTCTCTCGATTTCGTAGTTTTAAAAACTTATTTCTAATCAATTTGTTTTTGCTTGGACTTGAATTTTGTCCATACTCTGTTATTCACTTTGAGTATTTTGATCTTTTGTGCTTTTTGTTCTTGAATTTGAAATGCTATGTCAAAATTGAATTGGTGGTTTTGTGTACTATGTGCTTTCAATGTGATTGTAGGTCTATGAAGCATGGGTGCATTTTGGGATTCGGGTGCGGGTGCGGGTGCGGGTGCGGGACTCAGTAATTTTTGAAAAAGTAGGGTGCGGATGCAGCGGGGTGCGGCGATTAAAAAATTATTAAAAATATTTTTATTTATATTTTTAATATATTGCTAAAATCATATCATCACAGATTCACAACACAATCACAAATCAAAATGAGTAATAATAACTATTAACTATTAACTAAAATCATATCATTACATATTCACATTGAGTAAAATAAAAAATAAAAATAAAAAAATCATATCATCACAGATTCACGCTAAGTAATAAGTTAATAATAACTATTAACTAAATAAAAATTAAAAAATCAACTATTAACAATGAACTAAGAGTGTGAGTGTGAGAACTATGATACCTGAGGGGAGACGGAGTGGGAGAAAGCCTAGCACAGATGAAGAGTTAGAGTGAAGGCAGAGAGTGGGAGAGAGCCTAGCACAGCTGAAGAGTGAAGGCAGAGTGAAGGGGCTGGGCAGAGTCTTGAAGAGAAATGGAGTTCATTGGAGAAGAAATGAGTGCATGTATTTGCACCTGCTAGTTTTTTATTTTTTATTTTTGAATTTCGGCCGTATCGGCCGATTCACGCCGGTATCGGCGTTGCACCCGATACCGACCGATTCGGGCCGAATCGGCGCGAGTCGGCCCGGTTTGGCACTCGTCGGCCCGAATCGGCGCCGTATCGGCGTGAATCGGAGCTAATCGCGGCGAAAAAATTAATTTTTTAATGTCCGACGCGGCACGGACGCGCAGGCAGCGGCGTCGCCTGCGCGTCCCCGCGTCGGACGTGGGTGCGACAGCCCAAACGCCGCACCCATGCTTCCTAGTTGTAGGTGCATTTGCATTGGTATTTCAGCTCAATGAATGGTCAATGAGAGTTCAAATTTCACTATCTGTGGGATTGAAAGCACGAACGCCAGTTAGTGAGTGAGTGAGTGAGTGAGTTGCAGGTTCTTGATAAATTTCATTACTATTGTTTACATTTGTTGGCTGTTCTACCAGGAAGGTTTCTAAGAATTATGTGATTATGTGTAGTTGTAAGTTGTAATTGATTAGATGTGCATAGTTGTAAATTTTATAATGCACATTAATATAGATAGTTGCTAATTTCCAATTATTTGGTTTACAGCCGCAGTACTCACTTTGAAGTCTGAACTGGTCTTCCTTCCCTTTTTGTCATCCCATCAGGTACAAAAACTCTTCAAAGCTTTTTCCTATTCTATATGAAAACAAC
This sequence comes from Castanopsis chinensis, assembly GCA_032878915.1. NCBI lineage: Eukaryota > Viridiplantae > Streptophyta > Magnoliopsida > Fagales > Fagaceae > Castanopsis > Castanopsis chinensis. The sequence continues at coordinate 2,928,833 of JAVQMG010000086.1, forward strand.
GAAGTGTTTTTCATTATACTGAGGCTCTTGATTTCTGATGAATATATTTATGCTATAAGAAAATATTAGTTGGTAGAAGTTTTTAGTTTAGAAAACATTTTTGAGGAAGCTTATATTTTTGGTACTGGTTGAATTATTTGGGGGCTTGTTCTTTGTGGCATGGCCTTCCATGGACTACTTGTCCCCACCCTCTTGAATTAGCTTTAAAAATAAACTCCTATCCTATGTACGAAGCATAGCAACCTCTATGCTAAAATGGTTCAAGAAGGAATAAGAGAAAGCCCATCCACATTTTCCTCTGTTTTGGGTTTTTGTAGTGATGCGAGGTTTTATGGAGAAGGAATTCAAGTTCACTGCAGGGTTATTACATTTGGATTTAGCTTGAATTTGTTTGTTGGAAGTTCGCTTGTTGACCTTCATATGGGGCATGATGATGCAGCTTTCAAGTTGTTCAATGAGTTGTCGGAGTGAAATTTGGCCGTATGGAATTTGGTATTACGTGGGTATTGTGAACCCGGCGGTTCGGGTTGATCAGATAAGTTATTAGAGTTGCTCTCTAAAATGGGATTGGATGGTGTGGAGCCAAATGGTCTTACCTTTTGTTATTTATTTTGTGGATGCAGTAACCAGAAACTTTTAGATGAAGGAAAGCAACTGCATTGCCTCACTGTTAAGTTTGGATGGATAGAATCAAATATATTCGCAGCTAATGCTTTGGTAGATTTTTATTCAGCTTGGGGAAGTTTAGTTGATGCAAAAAAATAATTTGATAGTATTCCAGTGGAGGATGTGATTTCATGGAATTCAATTGTTGCAGTCTATGTAGATAATGGTCTCTTGTTTGATGCTCTCAAATTATGTTCAATTATGCAGTTTTGGGGGAAGAGGCCTTCGATTCGATCATTTGTAGGCTTCTTGAATTGATCTAGTGGGTCCAATAATATTCAATTTCATAAGCAGATTCACTCTTATGTTCTAAAATTAGGCTTTGATCATGGAAGCATGCGTATCCAATCTGCTTTGATAGATATGTATGGGTTATGTGGTCACAATGAGAGTTCGATAGCCATATATGAAAGTGTTCTGGAGAGAACATTGGAGTGTTGTAACGGGCACCATGAAAGGGTGACAGTGTAATGTGGAGTTCATTGTTGCAAAGTTGTAGGGTCCATGGTAATGAGATAGTGGGAAGGAGAGTAGCAAAAATCTTGATGGAGCTTGAACCAAAGGATCCTGCATGGTACTTCCCACCATCTGAAAAACCCAGCTAACTCTTCCCAAAGTAATCTTATATCAGAGTCACGATTAGGTCCATAAAACCCAACAAATGCCCACTCAAAACCAGAAGACACCAATTTGAAACGACATGGCTAAGAGTAATCTCCCACCACTTCCATCTACTTTCTCCATAGTCCTCTTGTCCCACAGTAACAATATACCACCTGAGGCCCCTACAGAATCCACATACAGCCAATCTACATGATAACTGCCCTACAAGCTTCTCAACAAATTACTGACTCTCAATCTCTCAGAAGCATCATTCTTACTTATCAAAAAAATATATATATATTCAAGGTTTGATGCTTCAGATACATAGCTCTGTACTTGCTCTCTTGCTATTAGATGTTTTTCTTCTAGAGCCCCGTCTTATAATTTACATTGGTTATTAAATTCTTCAATTCTTTGGAACCCTTTGTCTTTGCATGACCTTTTTAGACTCTCTTGGGCTCGGATCAAGACTCTCAATATCCTCCAGATTTGCTTTAACTGCACTAAACAACTCCAAGAAGTCCTCCTCAAAACCATTATATTTAACACTCAGAAACTAACTAAAACCCTTGAATATCTTCATCTCCAAACTGGAGTGTGATTGTTTGGGTCTGTAGTCACTGCTAATATGCTGCCCTCACCTGCTGCTAGAATTGTCATCCTCAGAGGCTCAACCCAACCCATGTGAAGCCAAATCGACATCTGGGATTGAATTGGGCGTATATTAGAAAGCCATATGAAAAAAGCAGCATATATGGTCATCTTGAATTTTTTTTTTGAATAACTATAGCTTTTTAACAAAACTGAAATTTCATGTTAGGAAAAGGATTGGGGATATGCATGTAATGAGAGGGGGGGGGGGGGGGGGGTGAGTTATACAGATCACTGCATGGTCCAAAGAGCAAGTTACTAGTGCTTTTGCTTGTTGCAGAAAGCTCTTTCTGTATGTAATGAAACCTTGAGGAATAATCCTAGAATGCTGGATATGATGCTGCGAACTTTTTCACCCCTTTCCTTCCAATTCTTTTTTCTTGTTTCTTCATCTTCTCTTTCCTACTCTTCTCATTTGGAAGCATTTGTTTTTACATCATACATTGCTGTTTGTGAGTATGAGTACAGCCTTTACAAACTTTAGAATGCAAGGAAATAAGATTCCTGTGTGTGGTAACAATTATACCACGCATTTGATGCTGCATCATCAAGAAATAGTTGTTCTATTAATACTATTAATGTGCATAGTGCAATATGGGCAGTGCCATGTTTTGTCATCAAACTTGCTATTTGAAGGATTTATTGACTGATATAACATTTTCTTAGGAACAATATATCCAAATATTGTCTAGATATTTGTTTGCTTATTTTTTATTTTATTTATTTATTTTATTATTATGAAACTCATATATGTGTTGAAATTCATGTTTCCAGAGTTAATTTCATCCTTTCAGCTATTGAAAGGAGTAAACAGATTTCAGGTACATACCTTAAAATAAATAATAGAATCATTCTTTAGCCTAGTCTGTGTTAGTAATGACAAGTTGAAGATTATGTCAAAGTTCTGTTTTTTCCCCCTCCAAACCTCAAGAGAGGATAACTAAGGGCTCCGATGTAGTTTTGTTTGACAAAAAATGATGAACCAGGGACTTCAGGTTGAGAAAAAAATTGAATTTGCTTTGATGTAGTTCGATTTGTGGTTACTGAAAATAGAGTTAGGGTTATGGTGCTTAGGTGAAGTATATGATTTGTCTATAATGCCGGTATCTCACCTCTACGAGAAGTTCTTGTTCCTCATGATGATGAAGTTTAAGTGGCTGAAATCGGGTTCATATTGGAATGCATAAAGGGTTAATTTAATGAATGATTTTTTATGTTTATATAAATTTCCTTCCTTTATTTGGTCTCAGTTCTGATTGTCATTTTGGGTGGGGAAGCTTTTGCTAGTGAAAGTCCCATCTTGGGATTATGATAATTTTTAACAACTTTATTATGTGGCTGCACCTTGTCAGTACTTCATTCTTCTATGACTTCCTTAGAAGCCCTGGTCTCAGAATAATTAATCATAGCCTTTGTGGAAATTTAGTGATAGCTCGTGGTCCCGAAATCTTTCTAGTTGGAAACTTAAAGTTGTGATTTTAGTTTTGTGGTTTTATTTTCTGTAAATATTTTCCTTGCATTTGCTGCTTGCTTTACAGAGCTATAGTGTTAGAATTCTTTGAAATTATGTTAAGTGTACCTGTAGGTGCTTTTAAAGATAAATATATTTCACATTTATTGCAGCATGTTGAAGTTCCAATTCCCATTCCAAAGAAGGATGAGCTCTTGCTAAAACTGGAAGCAACTAGTCTAAATCCAATTGATTGGAAAATTCAGAAAGGTTTGCTGCAGCCTTTTATGCCTCGCAAGTTCCCTCACATACCTGGTATAGTCTAATGTTGGGCATCTTAGGGCTGAATCTCAAAACAAATAGTTGTAGTTACTATTTGGGGAATGGAGATGAGTTTAAGCATGTGAATAGTTATCTATTTTTGTTTATTGTGTTTCTTTTGGATTTTTTTTTTTAAATAATCAAATCTCTCAGACAATTTCATTAGTTAGCCAAGGGTTGAAACTGTTTTGGTTTCTAACAAATCAAGTCTGTTAGACTCGATTCTGCTCTTTGAAATTGCACTTGGAAATCGAGTGTTTCACACTCGAGTGTCTCACACTCGAGTGTCTCACGCTCGAGTTCCAAGTGCAATTTCAAAGAGCAAAATCAAGTTTAACAGACTCGATTTGTTAGATACCAAAATAGTTTTCAACTTTGGCTGACTACTGAAATTGTTTCGCTTTTATAGTTATTTTCAAAAAAAAAAATCCGTTTCTTTTATTTTTAGCTAGTTCGCGTTATTTTGATTATATTATAGAAATTTTTTTTTTTTTTAATTCATTTATATTATAATTTGTTGGCAAGTAGGAGATTAGAAGCTTGAATTTGAGTATATTATAGAAAAATGTTTTTTTGGTTTTCCTTTTGAAGTACAATTAGCCTTTGATTTTGTAAATGCTTGTTCTCATGTTGTGATGGTGAAAGCAATGGTTTTATAGTTTTGGTTTGTTTTAATTCATGTTTATTGACTTGTAGTTATTTGCATATGGAAAGTTCTTTACCTTAATTTGTTGATGAGCATTTAGCAACTAAGTTCATTGTCATCAATGGTTGCTCAAAGAAGAAAAGACTCCTTACTATAGTTATGCATATTCTTCTATGTGTCCTAAGAATGAATTTGATTTATTATTTACTCTTGTTTGATTTTTATTTTTTTGGCAGTTTAATAGGGAAAGTGATTGTTCTTTAAAACCCCTGCCTGCCAAGCATGTTGATACTGGCATGGGTTTCGAAAGGTTGACTTCTATATTTTTAATTCAAATTACTGATAAAAAAATATATATTTTCAGCTCTAATTATCCATTGTATTTTTACAGTTTTTTTATTGTGTTAAGAGAGTAGTTGATTGGTTGTTATAAATTTAATTAAGAATTGCACAATTGTGTTTACATTATATTTTGAATTAGGTTATTAAATTTTGATCAATGTAAAAAGCGCATCCAAATTTATTTATTTATTTATTTTAAAGAAAAAACTTATTTCAACGTTTACAAACTGTTAAAATTTATCTCAAGATACCATTTATCAACGGTTGAGTGCATGTAAAAAAAAGTAATAAGCATCTTTTTATATTTATGTTTCCACGGCTTTTAATAATAGTTTGATGTTTATTAACTGTTGAGAAAAGTGTAACATTTTTTTTATGATTGCATATGCCGTAAAAAAAAAAAAAAAAAAAAATCGACATAGTTTTAAATCGCGGTTCTTGACAGTTACTTTAACTGATGAAAATAGTATTTTCAACGGTTTTTAGTACTTTTTTCAACAGTTTCAACTATTGAAAATGACCAAATTTCTTGTATTAGTATAATAAAATGTCAAAGAATGGTGTTTGACTGTAGGTTTTAGTTTTGGAATATTATGGATTTTTCTTCCAGTTTCACATGGGTCTTGTTAGGAGATTTTTTATGCCGTTGATTATCACCATTGATGAACTATATTACTTATTGAACTATTTTAAGTAGAATAATTTTTGACTTTATTAGTGTGACTTTGCACATTTTTTAGGCAGAGTTGTATATAGGTGCAACAATCACATGCTTTACTCGTAAAGTTAAAAGAGTGGTAACTTATTAGGACATTGAGACATTCATGTCAGTAAGTTCAGTAAGCCACGTTCATCCATTTAAATAATTCGAGAAACAACAAGATCTTGATGTCCAAAAAACACACAAAAATCAATAATTAATACTCTTATTTAAAAAAAAATTGAAATTAAAGCAATATGCTTTAATTCATACACGTACATACTATTAACATCATTTTTATGAATTTCATTATGTCACCTGATACAAAACATTATGAAACTCTAATTTTGTCTCTCAATACTTATTATTGGAGGAAAAGACAACCCTATCTATACGGCGTATAGTGATTACGTTTATGCAAAATGGCCACATAATTTAGTTGACATCGACTCTCTCATTTTGGATATTCTTCTCGTAGATTCAGGAGTAGTGATTACTTTCATGAAAAATACCCACTTGATTAGTTCACTCCGACGCTTATTTTGAATATTCTTCTCGTCGATTATACATACGTACAGCAGGGAAAGATATCAGGTCGCCATAGATTGCACTTGAGTCTTGAGCCACTCATGCATTATAGTGAAATAGTCAAAGACAAGGGCGAAAAAGTCTTGTGGAGGATATATGACAAGAGGTCATATACTCAAAACTACGAAAAAGAAATAGGCGATAGAGAGATTTTAAGAGGTACGTACAGCCTTGCTTCTACAGTTCTCCTTTTCAACCAGTATAGTAAGTCTAGAGTCCAGTAGATCTATATGTATGAGATTCAAAACAATTTACCAACTCATCATTAGTTCTGAAATCCTATGATAAGAAAATAAAAACATTCTACCAGCTGTACTCACCAATAGTTCTGAAATTTATTGTAAAATATATTGTATTTGTAACTTTACTTTAATCATATATATTTAATTTAAAGCATTTCTTCCATTGAGGCATTGAGACAATAGGATACTCTTTTTTTCTTCCATTGAGGCATTGCAAAGATTGAAAAATTCCAACCAATCACAAATGGTCACATTGTACCGTCAACTCAATGTAGTATATTCAAAGCGCCCAAATACAAGATGCCAAGTGATATATACTTAGTGGATTCCACTGTCACTGTTCAGAGACCAATGAAAATATTTCAATCGTTATTGAATAAGAATTATAAAGAATACCCAAGAGCCAATTGCACATCAACATATGTTAATATATTAATTTAAGTGACATTGGGGGTCTAATTAAATGCTGTCATGTGATATTTTAAATTAAGACACTTTGGCTAATTAAATTATATCATGTGTCCCTTGGAGAACAAGACGTTAAATTATGACACATGTCATCAATGATAGCAAATCATGTGTCATCAAAACATCTCAAGATTCTTGTAAATAGAGCTCCTCCTCAATCTTGGGAGAACACATTTAGAAGTTTCAAAACTCTATAGAAATCAAGCTTTAAAGGCTTCAAGAACTTCAACCTTCAAATATAAATCATTTAAGTCATCCTCCTAGATCTAAAAGTGCATTGGACTCAAATTCAAAATCGTTAGAAAATTTCAAGAGATTGTAAGTTAATGAAAATCTATGAATTCAAGCCTAAAGTCCTAAAGAACTTCCATTACAATCTTCGAAGACAAAGAACACAAGAAGAACACGAAGAATGGAGGATTTCTAAAAAACATATAGCTAGAAATTCATCGTAATTTCTTTTCAAAGATCTCCCGAGCCGTTTCCCAATAAAATAAAGGAGCATCTAGTGTTTGAGTCGAGATTATACTTAAATCAAAGATTTATTCAAGGAGATTGAATTGGAGCAGTATTATGTTGTAGTGGAATTTAATTTCAAAAACTTGTGTCTACTCATTCATCAACACAAATATTCATTTATAAAACTATTTCAATTATTTGATTTCCGAACTTAAAAATTAATGCTTACAATAATATTAATTAGCCATGACAAGTCTAGTACAGAATATCTCGACTTTAAAGACAGCATTCCACCATAAGCAGTGGGTCAAATAGGATGCATCTTTATCAATCTCTTCTTCGCACTTCATTTATTTTCTTCCCATTTAATTTTGGAAGTAAGGGTACTCTATAAGTTGCAATACTTTTTTTCGATCCCTCTCCTTTTAATTTTGGACATAAAGGTACTTTATAAGGTACAAAACTTTTGTATGCATAATTTCACACCTACTTTCATATTGAATTGTCACTCACTCATTTGATTGAGTCCATCACACACACACAATACCACCAAGTGAGTTGATCTTATGGGATTATATCATCAATTAATTTTGGAACACACTTGGCGAATTTCACCAGCATTGCCTGTCTTCACATCAATGTTACTCATTTTAATCATGGAATTCCCAAATTCCACTTTGAAATTCAAACCAAGCAACAAGTGTTGGACAATGGCTTTTGTTGAAGCATCATTCCACAACATTTGGTCAGACTCAAGAATCCCTTGCCCAATTCTCATATTTCTAAAATAAGAGGTATCAAACCTATTAGGGCTATGAGTGTCCAGTGCAACTCGCTTTGAACCATCTCCATATTGTGGGCAGTGTGCTCGGAGTTGAGGAAGAAATGCAGGGTTGATGGATGGGTCGATAGCACCATTTCTTACTTTAGTGAAATTGTACATTCTGTATTGGAAGGACTGGCAAGCTGCAGTTCCTATGGTGTGTCCTCCTATTAGAAAGAGAAAAAAAACTATTACCTTTGGTTATGTAAAAGTATTTGGTGTGAAAAAAAAAAAAAAAAAACAAAATCAAAAACAAAAACAAAACAAAACCTTTGAAATAAGGGTCTATAGTTTAATCACTGCACACCCTTAGTACGGTGGTCATTTTATAAGTATAAGTGTTTGTAGGGTGTGGGGGACAAGGGCTAGAGTTCAAGTCTCTAGGAACGAACTTCATACACATATACGCTTAGATTACACTAAAATATAATTTCTAATTTGTATAAAAAATAAAAATAAAAAAAGGTCCATAGTGTGAAATTAAAAAGGCTATATAGCAAGATCGCCTTGCTCATCGAAGGTCTTGTGTTTGTGTGTGTCTCATATTTGTTTTCTTTTGCAATAATTGATTATTGTCTTAATTTAATTATGGCCTATATGTATGCTTAATGTAATATATTTTGTTCACAATCAATCCAAAACCCCACAAATATATATATATAATATATATATATATATATATATATATATATATATATAATGTCATACTCATCTCACTAATTAAGTGAGAAAGTGCTCCACGATGGGCCACAATCTCAAAAGAGAAATTTTTGCCTTTCTTCTTTAAGACACAAAAACTAAGAGATTCGTGTTACTAGACCAGTCCCATGCAGCCAAAGCCCATGTATAGTTTGTTAGCTACTCCTTGCTAAACAATACTTTTCTTGGATGGTTAGAAGTGTGAAGTTGTCGAGGCTTTAAAAAAAATAAAAAATAAAAATAAAAAATACTGCTAAACGATACTAACATGATAAAATACGATCAGCGTCATTTCCACAAAATGATTTTTTTTTTTTTTTTTGGTTTTTTTGTGTATATTAGTAATCTATCAACTTGTAAGTTTTATACATCAAAAAATTTATGGTATTTTTAGCATTAGCTTTTTTGTGTGTTGTTTTCGTTTTCTTATTCATTACTGTCACATTAGCATTAACAGGGATGGACCCAGGTGGGGGCCTGGGCCCCCCTAGTCCAATTTTTTTTTTTAATATATAATTATTATGTATTCCAATTTTGTTGTTGGCCCCCCTTCCAAAATTTTAGGTTCATTCTCCTCAATAAACCTAGTTAGTCTTATCCAAATAGTAACTATTTAACCCAAAAACTTAACAAAAATAATAAAAACATTCACAATGGTGATTATATTTTAGCCAAAAAAAAATTTACCATCAAGGAACTAAAAAATCATGTGTTATTGGAGAAACTAAAATTAAATATTTTGCAACTACAGTAAACTAGTATAACTACCAATTGATAGTAGCAAATTGTTAAAAATAAAATACAATATTTTATTAAAATTATATCTTTTCTTTCAATTAAAAAATTCAAATTCTCTTTCTTCCTTTATTGTTTAAATGAGTTGTTTATATTATTTTAAATAAAGTGATAAAAAAAAATAGAACATTTGATATTGAGTATATTGTAAAGTGAGATGGTAAGATAAATAAAGTAGTTTTTTGAGGTATTAAAAGCTAAAATTTTTAGCATTACCACTATGAGTGCTCTAACTTCAAAAAAAAAAAAAAAAATCCTAGTCAACCTAGTATTAAAGAAAAACATTATTTTGTTTTTATCTTTTTTAGTAAATGATTGCATCTTAATATATTTAGAAATAATGATTTTGTGTATTTATAATTTTTTAATACTATATAAATGCTTATTTGAATTTTTTTTTTTTTTTAATACTCCGCTCCCGCTAGCTTAAAATCCTGAGTCTAGCTATCCCTTGCTACCAACAATAATCATGGTCTCATTGTTTAGTAGCACTTCTCTTCCTCACTTTTGTTACAAAACCTTGCCAGCTTGAGTTAAAGAAAATTAAGTTAAATTACCAGCGAGAGCCACAAGATCTTGAGTATTGAGACCCAAAGCAGAAAACTTTTTCTTTTGCACGTCGATGGAGTCATCGAATCCTGGCAAACTGCTAGCATCAGATACCAATGAAACCCTCCCGTCTCTGCGTCCTGTGGGGACAGCCCAACTTGATCCATTAACCTGCATGATAAGTCCAGAAGCACGGTTAATTATTGAAAAATAAATAAATAAATAAAAATAACAAGTACCCACACAAATATATCCAACATTCTAATTATGCTTTTCCCTCGTCTTATACCACCAAATAGGATGAGAATAAAGTTTTTCTTCCTACTAATTTGAAAAAAATTTCATCTAAGCTATTACGTGGTGGCTTATAATACAATTTACAAATTTAAACAAAAAATTTCATCTAAGCTATTACGTGGTGGCTTATAATACAATTTACAAATTTAAACAAAGCTACATGATTCATTAGACAAGTCATATGATTAAAATGATAAGTAATTTTGTTAATCACCACATAATTGATTGGAGGAATTGACCTCAAAAGTCAGAACTAGTTTGGAGGTAACTTTTTCTATAAAATAATTACCAAAACAACAGAATCACGGGCAGCAAGAGCAAGAATATCAGCACAAGAAACAATGCCAGGACATGCAGCTTCAAGCTGAGTCTTGGCATCATCAATAACTTCATATCCTCTCAATCCAAGGTTAGCTGCAGCTTTTTTCTGAGTGTTAGGACCGTCAATAAGGACAGAAGCATCACAACCCCGCATGAAACAGTCATGAAAATGCATCCTCAACAATCCAGCAGCCAGAGTGTGATCAGAATTGAAATGGCTTTGAACTGTTGAGCTAATAATGTATTCAGCTTGAGGACACGTAGTGGAATAAAATCCAACTCTTGTGCCTTTATGGCCATGCCCCAAGGAGGCACCCATGGCAAGCAAGAGAAACGTCCACAAAATGAATATTTGGTTGGAATTTCCACTCACCATTATGACTCAGAGAATAAAGATAACAAAAGTATTGTTTATTACACACAAAACTGTTTTAAAGATTTGGCTTGTGAGCCAGAGTTATATGTAGGCATTAGTGAAGCCAAATTTTTGGACCAAGTAAGCGAACACGGCTAATCAAATTGAAAGATTCAAAAATATCATGTGATGGACAATTAATAGGATGGCCCGCTTCAATTCATTATCAAAAAATATTATCAACACATCATATTTTTGGACCAAGTAAGCGAATATGGTTAATTAAGTTGAAAGATTCAAAAATATCACATGATGGATAAGTAAGCGAATATGGTTAATCAAGTTGAAAGATTCAAAAATATCACATGATGGATAATTATAGGATGGCCCGCTTTAATTTAGTACCCGTTTGGGTACTGCATTTTGCGTCCACGTCTGGACGCAAATGAGTTTCACCCTTTTTTTTTTTTCCGTTTCTGCTGCAAGAGGACAAATGCACTGTATGCGTACTATTCATGTACTTTTTCAGAATTTTTTTATTAAAAATTGGTCCCGCAATACTATTTATATATTTAAAAATTATTTTGCTACAGTGTTTTCAACTTTCAGCAATAAGCTCTATCCAAACGAACCCTTATTATCAAAAAATATCATCAACATGTCATTTGCATATATAGCATTTTGTTGCATAGTAGTATATCATCAACAACTTGCAAAATAAATGTTCAACAACTTGTACATTGTTGGCGAAACTACATTATTAATTCCTGAAATTTATCGTATGAGTACAATTGGTCCCTTACATTCTAAGTGAGTGTTGTTGGTCTCTCAAGTCTCAATAATGAGTACTTACTAAAAAAAAAAAATAACAAGGTTTCAATAATGAGTATTATTAGTTTTTTTGTCAACTATCATTAATGTTATTTATTTGAGTAATGGAATAGTGACTTGACATATTTTTAATTGATGTAACATTTTATAGTTTAAAATATTATAAAATTCAATTTTAATAAATTCACTACATTTGATGTGGCATAATGTCATATCAACAATTAAAATAATAAGTTAACAAGTTATATCGACAATTAAAATAATAGTCACCATTTGATGACCAAGTCTTGAATGTGACGCCGATGAAGAGACTTTGGGTGGAGATTGATGGTCACTTGAAAGGTTTGGAGTTTTAAGTGATTTTAAAGATTCTAAAGATGACTATCCATCCATGTCCTCGCCGGTTTCAATTCGACCCGTCAAAGCCTCCACCTTACTGCCAAAGTATCCTCCACATCCTAGCCTGTGTCACTACAAAAAACGTGTGCTGAAGCCGCGTTTTTGAGCTGCGTTTCTGGAATGGATCTCATCATCCTGTTCTTGATATTGCATTTTAATATGCTACAGCAATGATATTTGGTTTGGCAAGAGCGTTGTGTAAAGACTAAAGATATGCTTTGCTAGACGCATTGATGAGAATTTGCTTTCAAATTCCATGACTACTGGATTTCATTCAAATGAACCAGTAATTAGCCTTTTTGCATATTATAATAATTATTAGCCTAGTGAGGTTGGAATGATTTTTTAAAATAAAAAAAGGATTGTCTTAAACCTTGTCTAATTTGAGAAGAATAAATTATAATTTGACAATTTGTACTTCAACATATTTGCAATTCCTTTCTACACTTTCCAAGTGTTTATGGGATGGAGATATTTGAATAATTAGGTACTTGGGACATTGGTGGAAAATCCGGATATGGATTGTTGAGTCGTTATGGAAGACTTGCCTTGGTGGATGGAAACGAAGGCAAGATGTAGGTTTGGAATGTGGCTAAACAGCTTTGTAAGGATTTTAAGGGTCAAGAAGCGTAGGGGCTTGGACACCGACGGAGAGACCTAGGAGGACAAAGATAGACTTACCTAAGGACTTGCTCGCCACTGATCTATTGTTTGTTTGTTTTTTTTTTTTTTTTTTTTTTTTTTTTATGAATGTTTAAAGGATTTTTAAAATCTTAATAAATTCTTTATCTAAAATATGATCTGTTAATTTATTTTTAATTGCTGATATGCACTGTTCCAAATCAATTAAAAATATGTTATGTTATTATTCTGTTAGTCACATAAATAATAATACTAATGGCAGTTAATAAAGGATTAACAACGGTCATTATTGAAACGTAAGGGACCAATAGAGCACTCACTTAAAACCTAAGAAACTAATTGTGCTCATAAGATAAACTTCAGGGACTAGTAGTGTAGTTTCGCCTACATTAATTGTTTATTGCTAATTAAAAGCATTAATTAATGCATTATAGGGACTTCGGAAGTTCACTTTTTACAAAGGAGGATGACTACGAAAATATGAATCGATCAAACATGCATTGATAGAAAATTGGGACTGTTATGCTCAATATTTGATTGGAAAACATGCATTGATAGAAAATTGGGACTGTTATGCTCAATATTTGATTGGAGATTAACTGAGTGTTATATAGGTCTGTGATAAGTCCTTGAGTCGTGTGGAAAATACTTTTTCTTTGGTCATTAGAGGGTCAACTTTAATAATAATTAAATTACCAAAGAAAAATTAATAACAAATCCAAAGGCACAATAATTTACATAAAAAAGTTTTTCATTAACGCTCTGTTTATTTTGAAGTAAAATATGTTATATAACATACTGTATTTATTTTGATGTAAAATATAGTCAACTCTAAAATATTTTCCAGTAAAAATGGAAAATTAGGCCAACCAACTGTAAAATATTTTACGATTAAAACAAGCGTAAATATTTTACAAAAGTCACTCAGTCAGCTCTCCCCACTCTCTCGACACTGAGCTTTCTCAACATCAAAGTTTCCCTTCCACAAACTAGACCTCCACTGATTCATTCACCGGCCACCGATCCACACATTGGCGCCACTCATCACCGACTGCATCTCCATTGCTGTCAGCACCACCCACTAAATCACCTCCCTGAGTTTTTTTTTTCTCTTTTCTTTTTTCTTTCCATTATCCTCCATAGTCGTCGGCCCCACTGTGTCTTGGCCACCTCCACAGGCGTTGATTCATTCTTTTAATCTCAGTTTTGGTTTTTTTTTTTTTTTTCCTTTATTGCTGTGTGGCTTTACCGATTTGGGTTTTTGGATGGTTTATGGGTCATGGGTGGCTGGGTTTGTGGGTTGTGGTGGATGGCTGGGATGTTTTGTGAGTCTTGGTGGTGGCTGAGTTGTGGGTTTTGGTGGGTAGCTGAAATGGATTGTGGTGGTGACTCTGTTGTGGGTTGCAGTGGGTGGTTGGCCATCTTTTTTTATGTTTTTCCTCTCCAATAGGTGGATATAAGTGGTCAGGTGTTGGGTTCAAGTCACTACAGTGGTGGTTTGGGTGGGTTTTCTTCTTGTGCTATTGAGTTCTGTTTCAAGCGTTTTTTGAGGTTGGTGTGCCAGTGGTTTTTTTTATCTCATTATTTGTTCTTCCTGACAGCTGAGAAGCAATTGTAGACCATCTGCAAGTGACAATGAAGAAGTGTGAGACAATGCACTTAATTTTAAAATTTGAGGAAGTACCAAGTTCATGTACTGACTAATTACTAGCGGTTATTATGTCATCTTTATTATGCCTGATGTTTTGGTAAAGTTTTTTACAAATTGAAAGTAATTAGAGCGTACCTATCTCCCAGTGATTCATGTATTGGTGGTGGTGGGTTGGTTTTTACTGATCTAGTGGTGGTTGCTTGGATTTGATGGGTTGTGAGAATAGGAAATTTGTTTCATTTCATTTTTTACGTAAACAAACACAGTAGAATGAAAATTTTTTCAGTAAAATATTTTACATGAAAATTTTTTTAGTAAAATGTTTTGCATGTAAAATATTTTACTTTGAAACAAACGGAGCGTAAATGTTAATTTGGTTTATTTGAGCTAGTGATCAACATAACTAAAAATGAAGGGAATTTTAAAATATTTTCAAACATATATACATAAAAATTTTAAAGGGCTAAGATTTGCTACATACTTAGCTACGGAAAATTATTAGGTACTCCCGGAGTACCATAAATGCGTACTCCCTCCTCTCACATAAATAGTAGGTCCTACCATGAATTTAATTAGTGGGACTCACTATTCATGTGAAAGGAGTGAGTACACATTTATGGTATTCTGAGAGTACATAATAATTTTCCCTTAGCTATAGCACTTGCTGCATACTGCCATACATGTCAACATATTAATGGGACACTTATCAAGTGGCAATTTAATGAAAACTTTCGCTAACATTTAACCTTAACGTTTCGTTCACACACTCTCTTCCTATCACGCACACTAGTAAAACCAAAAGAAAAAGAAAAAGAAAAATCCCTCTCTCTCATCAGAACCTCATCAGTTCCCTCTCTCTCTCTCTCCCTCTCTCTCTCTCTCTCTCATCCAATCTTGTCAGATTACCCACCTTTAAACTCTTAAAAACCACCACCACCACATGCTCTAACCGTCAATCTAACTTGACTGTGTCTCTATCATCCCCACCCATCACCCCGTGTGTCCTCCATTCCACCACTTCACCCCTTTCCCTCTTTGCCAGTTCCCCCCCCCCCCCTTTTCCCTATCTCACTCTGCTAGTGCCACCCGCAATTCCTTTATCTCTCTTGGCCATTCCCATCCCCCACCTACCTATTATTTTCATGACATTGTCCCTAACAATGGCAAAGACAACAACTCCCAATTTTCTAGGTTTGTTTTCCATTAAAGCTAATTATTTCCTGAAATTTGTAAAATACATTTTTGTTTCCACTTGTGATTGTGATTATTATTGAAGTTCGAATATATGTCTTGATGGGTGGGGTCGACGTAGACATGGTCAAGTGGGATTGGTGGCCTGAGCATGTGGTGGTGGTGGTGGTGGTTTGATGAGTTTAATGGTGGGTTAGGGGGGGTATCTGAGAGGAACAGAGGAGGACGAGGGGAGAGAGAGAGAGAGAGAGAGAGAGAGAGAGAGAGAGATTTGTATTTTGATTTGGTTTTGTGGATGGGTTTCTAAGAAGTGAAAAGAACGGAGGGTTAAGGACTAACAAAAGTTTTTTCGTTAAATTGGCACTTGACAGGTGTCCCTATAATATTTTGACATGTATGCCAATATGCAGCACCTGCTACAACTAAGTATGCAGCAAATCCTTGCCCAATTTTAAAAGTTTAAATCTAAAATATTTATTATCTCATTCTCTCAAATTTCTAAGGAAAAATATTTTACTATAAGTTTGTGGCTAAATGAGTGCGACTACCATGTAATTAAGAATTTGATTTTTTTTGTCATATAATTACTCTAGCTGTGTCACTTTGTACTTGGATTTTTTTCAATATACAAATGATTTAAAGTTGTGTGTTTGGTAGGACACATTGGCTTTTTATTTTTTGGGATCCAAAATTAAAATTTGTGGACTTTTGAATTTAGATGTTATCATATTCAGTAATTGTTTTCTCACACTATTTAGTGTATACTTCATACATACATATAACATCCATGATTTCACACTCGATATTCACATTTTTTAATAATGTCCACATTTAAAACGTGAAACGGGTAATATGTAAGGATGATATACAATAAAAAGCATGTGAGAATCATTGTCCTATCATATTGTTTGCCTTCATCTGAAGGATTGTTTCGATGCTTATTTCAATAAAATTTTTGAGGGTGTATTGGGGAGAGTATATGTTTACTTCGCAATCGTGCAAGAACTAATACCTCTTGGTATCGACCATACCACTCACCACATAATATTTTGGACTACTCTTGAGTCCTCTCTTGCTTTGGCTTCAAACACCAGAATTCTCCAAATCTACATGCAACATAAGAGTCTTAAGCTAGGTGATCTCTCTTGAAATGTCAAGTTCTGTTTTGTCTATACGGAGTAAAAACTTGTTGAGTAAATTTAGACCCTAGTTGTTATTTATTATGCAAATTGGCTAATAGTAAGCCGAGTACTGTTATTATAGGCACCAAAAATTTCACTTGAAATTTCACACCCTCCACATAAAATTTTCACTCATGAGACACCTTAGGTGTGAAAATTTATGTAAAATTGTCAGTGTTTATAGAGTTATTGTATAAGCTAAGGCTAACAAACACACACAAAACAAAACAAAAACCTCAACAAGTGAGTTCCTTATGTGATTATATATTTTTATATATCATCAATTAATTTTGGAACATATTTTGCGAATTTCACCAGCATTGCCTATCTTTGCCCCGATGTTACTCATTTTAATCATGGACTTCCCAAATTCCAAATTAAAACTCAGACCCGTCAAGAGGCACTGGACAATGGTTTTTGTTGAAGCATCGGTCCACAACACTTGATCATACTCAAGGATCCCTTGCCCATTTCTCAAATTTGTAAAATAAGAGGTGTCAAACCTATTAGGGCTACCAATATCCAATGCAACTCGCTTTGAATTGTTTCCATTTTGTGGGCAGAGTGCTCGTAGTTGAAGAAGGAATGATGAATCAATAGACGAGTCCACAGCACCATTGCCAACTTTAGTGAAATTGTACATTCTATATCGGAAGAACTGGCAAGCTGAAGTTCCTAAGGTGTTTCCTCCTATTAGAAATGATTAAAAAAAAAAAAAAAGGTTAGGTTATGTTGAAGTATTTGATGAAACAAAAAACAATTGTAATAAGCTTATCAATGAGGGGGAAGAGAGAGGGAAGAACCTTTCCTTTTAGCGAACCCTTGAACCCGGCAGAGAGGGGGAAGAATTGCATCCATTTAAGTTCGTAAGGAACATGAGGGCTTTGAGGAGATCTCCAAGAGGAGCAAGAAATAATGGAAACTGACTCAAGTTTCCTGAAGAAACCATGTTGTTGCTCTGTTAAGTGGCTTGCCACTTGTAGCAATTTGGTCAAGTATGTCTAGCTGCTCCACAGTGATGATAGAGATGCTGCTTCTTCTCTTTGGACTTTTGAGCATTACTCTTCTTAGCCCTAGGGTTTTTGGTTTCTTTCTTAGCAAGCTTAGGAGGTTTTCCTAAGATAGATTTAATCTTGTCTATGTTCTCACTAACTATCACAGTTTTAGCATCATTATTCTCAGATTCAATATTGTTAGCCAGAGAAACAAAAACAATAGTACTAGAGGAAGCAATATTAGGAAAAGAGAAATCATACCCCAAACCGGTTCGTTTGAAGGCAAATTTCTGCATACTGAGCATCTCTTCAAGCTTTGCACTTGAGGTCATTTCCAACTGAGCTCTAACTCGAAACAATTCCACCTCAATCTTCTTGGTCTTCTCAACCAATAGATTTTTTTCAAACCTCAGTGCTCTAATGATCTAATTTGATTCATCAAACTTTGTGGAGAGTTGTTCTCGCTCAAGCTTCACATCACTGAGTTTCTTGGTGGCCAACCTATACAGCTTCTCATGCTTTACCGAGACCTTGTATAACTTTGCATAGGCTGTGTGGATGTCATCTTGCTCATCCATCTTTTCAAACTTTGACTCCACCAAGTCTTCTTCTTCATCTTATCTTCTACAATCCCCTCAGTAGGAATGACAGTGGGAGTGAAGCCATTTAGGATTCCATCATCCTCATTTTTGGAATCATCCTCAAGATTAGTGTCACTCAAGCTAGTAGCAAGTGTCTTGCTTTTCTCAATGGACTTGAGATAAGTAGGACACTTTTGTTTCATGTAACCGAAGCCTTGACACCCAAAACGCTTAGGTCCTGAGGGAACAGTGTACTGACCACCATCCCTAGCATCTATCTTCCCTTTATCTTGGCTCTTAGACTGAGAAGAACTTGATTGCCTAGGGTCCTTGTCGAAGCCCTTTACATTGGCATTTTTCATGAATTTCTTAAACTGCCGAATGATGTAAGACTTCATTTTAGAATCTTTATCGTCGAAAGACTCATCTGTGTCACTGCTCTTGGCCTTCAATG
This sequence comes from Castanopsis chinensis, assembly GCA_032878915.1. Classification (NCBI taxonomy): domain Eukaryota; kingdom Viridiplantae; phylum Streptophyta; class Magnoliopsida; order Fagales; family Fagaceae; genus Castanopsis; species Castanopsis chinensis. Next base: position 2,947,733 of record JAVQMG010000086.1, read on the forward strand.
CCAAGCTCTTGCCCTTACTTGACTTCCTTATTCTAGACAAACCCAACTCATTGGTATGTAGATTTCTAACTAGCTCTGTCAATGGAATCTTTTCAATACCCTTTGAGTCCTCTATAGCGATGATCTTGGCATGAAATCTCTCAGACAAAGATCTGAGCACCTTCCTCACAATCTTGAGTTTGGGAATGGTTTCTCCAAGATTAAAAGCTGAGTTCACTATTTCCTTGAGTCTAACATAGAACTCATCAAATGACTCATCCTCCTCCATCTTGATTTCTTCGAAGCTAGGGGTGAGCCTCTAAAACTTCGAATCCTTGACAGCCTTAGTTCCCTTATAGGTTGTCTAGAGAATGGTCCATGCTTCCTTTGCAGTTTCAATGAAGGATATCTTCTTGAACTCCTCATTTGTGACTGCACTGAATAAAGCATTCAATGCCCTACTGTTGAAATTTTCTGCCTTGATCTGTGCATCATCCCAGTCGACCGGCGCTTCCTTCGGCTTCGTCCAACCTATCTCCATAGCTTTCCACACTTTCTCATCTAAAAACTGGAAGAAAGCTCTCATACGTACTTTCCAGTATGCATAGTTAGTACCATCAAATAAAGGAGGTACAATAAGTGACTGTCCTCTATTCATGACAAATAGGGGTCAATGAATCTCATAACAAAGATTAAACCCTAATTAGAGTGTGCATGTTCTAATACCACTCCTTGTGATGAATTAATTGATTAATTAGCCAAATTTAATTAACTTATAAAATTAACATGCAATATACGTAGCAATACAAACAAATCACCAACTAAATAAATATGTAGCGGAAAATAAATTGACACGGTAATTTCTTTACAAATGGGGAAAGCCTCCGAGACAAAAACCCCACCGGGTGATTTTAAGGTCACCACTCCCGAGAATTCACTATTATCAAAACAAGCGGTTACAAATAAAAAAATCCCAGTACCTTATACCAACCTACAGCTGAACCCTTACCTCATTACATAATTAGACTTGTTCTATAATGATAATCTCTCCTTGTATTGCACGGATCCCAGTACGTGACTAACCAAAAAATGCACAGATCCTAGTACGCGACTTGATCACCAACTTAAGAATGATATTGGCTGCAAAGTTCTTCTGTTCATCACACGATGAAGATCATGAAGTTTCTTGGTTACAAAACCCTACGATGTACAAACACAGCAACTTCTTCAAGAGAAAGAAAAACTAGGGCAAATTCTGTCTCTGATCACAATTTGCATGAACAAGACTTTGCTCAATACTCCCGCAACTGTGCAACCCTAGATGGCCCTTAAAATAATCCTTATATATGTTTAGGGTTGTGAGAAAAAAAAGCACAAATATACATTCACAAATTGGATGAAAATTTAAACAGAAAATCCTTTTTTCATAAATCTCAACAGATACCCTATCTATCGAGCAGCTATCGAGCCTCGGACTGAAATAACTCTTTTAAACCTTGATAGATATTAGCTGTTGAGCTAACTATCGAGCTTTAATGAACAGCACTTCTTCACTTGATTCTTGGACAGACTTGCATGGTTTTAACATTTGAACTAGAAACCTTATTTCTTGAAGCATTAAACACATCTTAAATCTATCCAATTACAAAAAAAGTACGTTTTGTCAAAAGATTACCCAATTACATAAGTTGTTGACATATGTTCTTAATATGAATCACGTATGTCCTAACAGTAAAATATTAGCTAAAACTTATGTAATTCATTAGGTTATAATCTTTTGGTGTTTTCAATGAAGATGTTAGGATTTAATTAATCCCCCATTCCCCAACTATCAAATATATATATATATATATATGTGTGTGTGTGTGTGTGTGTGTAAATAGTAAAACCTAACATAAACGGTAAAACTTGTTGCACATACCAACTTGCAGATCGGTCTGTACTCTGTACAGACAAACTGAATTAATTTCTGGGTATTTCTTCAATGAATAAGAAAAGTTAACCTCACCTTTGTACCAATAAAGTTCAAAACATACGTTTAAGTAACAACTTGCAAAATAAAGGCCCGACAATACGTTGGTGGTAGTTCATAATTTTAAACGGCATTAACTATACTCACTTTTTCAGAGTAAAGGATGACTGAAATTATTAGGATCAGGAACCAATCCAACTTTTTTATTTTTTTGAGAAGAGGAACCAATCCAACTTGCACTGATAGCGAACCAGGGACAGCTTCAATATTTATTAGATAGCCAAAAAAAATCCAAAACATAAAAAATAAAAAACAAAAACAAAAACAAAATATTTTTCGTAACTTTTTTTCGCAATAATTGATGCGTCCAATTGGGAGGGATAGATACACGCAAATGCAAATCAATGGGACTAGGACCCCATTAGATTTAAATATTTTTCAAATAATTTATATATATATATATATATGTATGTATGTATACACACACATATGTATTTAAAAGATTAAATCAAAAAAATTTATACTTGACCTTTCAAAATTGAAAATTGACTCAAAGGTTTGTTGATTTCTCTCAATTCTAGAATTTTTTTTTTTTTTAATTGTTTGTGTCAAATCTCAATGAGCAATATTTTTTACCATGTCTTTAGCTAAGAGCATTCCCATCAAAGAATGCAAATATTTTAGCTTATAACATCTCAAAACCCTAATTTACCTATTTTAACATACGACTTTACAATACACTCAACATCAAAACTTCTATATTTTTTTAGCACCTCATTTAAATATTCTTTATTTAATATTTGTTTTTCTCTTCCTACCTGTATCTCTCTCTCTTCTTTAAAGCAAGGGCAAAAAAACCATCAAACACCAAACGGTTCAAACCTATCTACCTCTTCTCAACCCAACAAACCCACACAGCCACCACCAGCACGGCACTATCACCGGAATATTAAAAAAAAAAAATCAGCCACCCCACCCAAAAACCCAAACTACCATTAACCGCCACACCCAAAACACCAAACTACCACATCCACCAAACCCATCACCCAAAATCAACATCCACCATCACCACAACTACCAAACCAACCATCCCATGCCACAACTGATCTATATATATATATATATATATATATACATATATATATTGAGAGAGTTTAGGCTGCTAGAGGAGAAGAAGAGAAAGCAAATAAAGAAAGGAGTGAGAAAGAAAGTGATAGAAACGGAAATGGGTGGAGGAGAAGAAGAGAGCATTGAGAAAAAAAGAGAAAGAAAGAGAAACAAATTTTTTTTTTAAGAAAAGAAGAGAGAGAATGGAATAAAAAATTAATATTTTTTATAAGATTGCAGCTACAGTAAGCTAATATCTTTGACAGCTTATTGTAGCTTAGATGCTAAAATTTTTAAATTTAGCATCTTTGATGTATGATGCTTTTGTTGTTTGTGTTGCTAAAATATAACTTTTTAGCATTTTAACAGCTTTGTTGGGAATGCTCTAAGATTCTACGACGACTATGTATTTTAGTTTTTAGTTGTTTCTTTGTTATATAATGACTCTATTTGTGTCATTTTGTGTTTTAATTTTTTTTCTTAATATACAAATGATATATGGTTGTGTTTGGCATGGCACTTTGGATATTTTCTGTTTGGAATCAAAAAGCAAAAGTTTTGGACTTTGAAATTTACATGTTATCGTATTGTCTACCTCCATCCTAGCAAGAATTGTTTTAGTGATTATTTTAAAATTTTATTTATGTGTGTATTTAGGTGTGTATATTTTTACTTGGCAATACATAGAGAACTCATATTAATTGGTTTTTAGTTGGAAGAACATTTTATAAATAATGAGATAATAAATATGATTTGTAAATTATAGAACTTAAACAATAATATTTTTTATTTTTGTTCGGACATATGTGATTCATGTTTAGAACATATGTCAACATGTATTGACTAATCCTTTGACAAAAAACATTTTATTTGTAATTGAATAGATCTAGGATGTGTTTAATACTTCAAGGAATAAGGTTTCAAGTTCAAGTGTTAAAGTCATGCAAGTCTGTTCAAGAATCAAGTGATAAAGTGCTAGTTTTTAAAGCTCGACAGCTAGTATTTATCGAGATTTAAAAAGCTGTCTAAGCATGAAGCTTGACGGTTGCTTGAAAGATAAGGTATCTATCAAGAATTATGAAAATCAGATTTTCAATTCTGATTCCATGTCAATCTGTGAGTATGTGTTTGGGTTTTATTTTCTCACAACCCTAAACATATATAAGGATTATTTTAAGGGCCATAAAAAAAAAACACAATTGCACAAGTGTGAAGCAAAGAGTTGTTCATGCAAATTGTGACCTGAAACCTAGTTTGCCCTAGTTCATCTTAAAGATGCTGCTGTGTTTGTACACCATAGGGTTTTGTGACCAAGTAACTTCATGATCTTTATCGTGTGATGAATTGAATAACTTTGCAGTCAACATCCTTCTCAAGTTGGTGATCAAATCGTGTACTGGGATCCGCAGATCTAATGGTTAGTCATATACTGAGAGCCGTGTATTAAAAAGATAAATTGTCACTACAGAACAAGCCTAATTGTGTATTAGGGTAAGGGTTTAACTGTAGGTTGGTATAAGGTACTGAGATTCCTTTACTTGTAATCGCTTGTTGTGATAATAGTGAATTCTTGGGAGTGATGCCTTAAAATCACCCAGTGAGGTTTTTTCCTTGGAGGTTTTCCTCATTCGAAAACAAATCACTTTGTCAAATTTATTTTCCGCTGCATTTTATTTTAGTTGGTGATTTGTTTTTGCTGCCACATACATTGCATGTTAATTTGATTAATTAATAAACTTGACTAATTAATCAATTAATTCATCACAAGGAGTCAATACATTTTTGGTCTATCAATTTTCAACTTATAAAGAAAACGTACAAATAAATTAGAAGCAAAGGCTAGGCTTCACAATAGAATGAAAAATGAAAAAATTTATTGAAAGAGAAATTACTAGGAAATATAGTAAAGACTCAATCTTAAATAATTTTTCGAGATTAGGAATTCTCTCTCTCGTTTTCTAAGCGAGTCCCTCCCTCCCTAAAGGCATTCTCTAAGTGCCTGAATTTTTTCCTTTTCATTTCACCACTCTCTTAATGGCAGAAGATGTGATTGATGGCTTAGGGAACATGAAGTTAACAACAGAAGAGGAAGAAGTCATTGCAATATCTGATGAAGGTCATCTGCATGATATTGAAAACTACAATTTAAGTCTGATTGGTATATTCTTGACTTACAAAGCTTTTAACAAGCGAGCAGCTATGAATACAATGCGTACAACATGGGGAATGCACACTAGCCTGCAGATCGTAGAAGTTGGTATGAATCTTTTTCAGTTCAAATTTTAGACTGATTTTGATTTGAATCAAGTGTTGAAAGGTGGACCTTGGAGTTTTGATAATCAATTTTTCATGCTTAAGAGATGGCATAAAGGGATGACTGTGAGCAATGTGAATCTAGACTACACTTCCCTATGGATCTAGATCTAGAGGGCTCCATTTGATATGGTTACTCCTCATATTGCAACTGAAGTTGGAAGTCGGTTGGGAGCTATGGAAGATGTTAAAAGGCATAGAAGACAAGATACTCCGAACTATTTCATGAGGGTTTGAGTTGCTTTTCCCATATCAAAACCTCTGAGACGTGGAGGATTTATTGCAGATTCAAATGGAGAACGTACATGGGTGAACTTTAAATATGAGAGATTGCCTATATTCTGCCACTTTTGTGGACACTTGGGGTATGACTTAAATCACTGTGTGAGTCACCTTGTACCTGAAAAAAATGGTGGGGTTGTTGATTATCAATACGAAGATTGGCTAAGAGCTTCAAATGGCTGCCAGAGATCACCACCGCGAGATGGTTTTGCAAATCCAAACCACCATTCAAGGATGGCCAAGAATCAAGGAGAGGAAATAACTCAACGAGATGATCAAGCCGAAAATCATGGGATAGACATGGGAATCCAACAAAGTTGCCTCGAGGATAAAGGTGTTCAGGATGTCAATGAAGTAAATTCTATCCCTAAAATTGTGGATGAAGATACTGATAACTCAAATTCAAAATTTGAGACTTTAATAGATTCACACGGTGATGGACAGAGTGGGCCAAAAATACCTAAGCCCAAGGCTACTTGGACCAGAATCATGAGGATGGATTACGAGCTAGGAGATATTATAAGGGCACCTAAGGGTCCACTACTGGAAAGAGAGGCAATATACACAACGCTAAAAATCATATACTGGATACGGAGGAGGATGTGCAGAGAGCAACAAAGCATGAGAAAGTCGCTCAAAATTCTAATGATATTTTGGCGAGGGTGGACCTTCACCCTTGTCGGGAGCAATAAGGCTCATAAGCTGGAACTGCCAAGGGCTTGGGAATCCTTGGATAGGTCATAGCCTTCACAAACTTGTGAGGGAACAAGCTCCCAATGTGTGTTTTCTAATGGAGACACGGCTGGACAGAGAAGGATTTGACAAACTATATGGTGAGCTACCTTTTAAGAATAGAATTATAGTCAATAAGCCTAATTTAGGGGGAGGTTTGGCCTTAATATGGAAGAATGATGTGATGTTCGAGTTGATAAATTACACAGACAACCATATACTGGTGAAAGCAAAAGAGGATGATGGGTTTGAATGGTGGTTGACATGTTTCTATGGGTGGCCAGAAGCAAAACAAAGATACAAGTCTTGAGAACTACTGGGACACCTTAAGTCTTTTGTAGAAGATCCTTGGATGTGTATTGGAGCTTTTAATGCCATACTCCAATCTTCAGAGAAACTAAGCAAACGACCCCCCTAAACGAACCATATTGATGCATTTCGAGGTGCTTTATAGGCATGCCAGTTTGAGGATTTGGGGTTCAAAGGCTACCAATATACATGGAACAATAAAAGACCTGGAGATGCAAACACAAAACTTCGGTTAGATAGAGCAGTAGCTATGAGGGAATGGAGAAATAAATTTCAGCTTAGCTTAGTAACCCATTTACCTCCCCATGCTTCAGATCATCTGCCTATTATTCTTCAAACAAACCAGTATAGGAAGGGTAAAATGCAGATCTAAAAGGGCTTCAAGTTTGAAGAAGCTTGGCTGTTATGAGAGGACTGAGGATGTAGTTAAATAGGCATGGGATGGTACAAATCTGGGTGGCCATGGGTTAGAGCTCCTACATCAAAAAATACAAGTTTGTGGAGAGGAGTTGAGGACCTAGGAAGTTCTAAGACCAGTCAGAATACTAAAGAGGTCAAGCAGCTTCAAAAGAAATTGGAGAAATTGAATATGGAGGAGATATCTGAGGAATCGAAGCAGAGTTCTTAGGGGTGAGCAAGACATTGGATGATTTATTGATGAAATAGGAAATTTATTAGGCTTAATGATCCAAAGTTTCTTGGCTGAAGTATGGAGATAAAAATACACAATTCTTTCACTCTAAAGCATCACAGCGTAGAAGGAGAAATCATATATAGGGAATTAAAAATAATGATAGCATTTAGGCGTAAGAGAAGGAAGATATAGCTAAAGTGGCAACTAACTATTTTGATGGTCTATTCAATGCAGGTACATGGTCTCAAATTGATGAATGTCTCAACACAGTACCACACAGGGTGACCCCAGATATGCAAGAAATATTGTCAAATGAATTTACTGCTGATGAGATCAAGGGAGCGTTGTTCCAAATAGGACCCACAAAGGCACCTGGATCTGATGGTATGAATACATTTTTTTACCAAAAATTTTGCCATGTAATGGGTGATAGTGCTATTGCTACTGTGTTGGATTATCAGAATTCTAGTGTTATGGTTCCTAAAATTAACCATACAAATATTATGTTGATCCCTAAAGTGAAGTCACTTGAGAAAATGTCTAATTTCCGGCCTATTAGTTTGTGCAATGTTATTTATAAAATTATATCCAAAGTCCTGGCTAACGGGTTGAAATAGATCCTCCCAAATATTATCTCCTCTACTCAGAGTACTTTTGTCCCTAGACATCTCATTACTAACAATGTTTTGGTGGCTTATGAAATTTTGCACACTATGCACTCTAGGAAGAAAGGCAAAAAAAATATCACTCGCATTGAAGCTAGACATCAGTAAAGCGTATGACAAGGTAGAATGGTCATTCTTGTAGGACATAATGACCAAGTTGGGCTTTCCAGAAATATGGATCAACTAAGCGATGGGGTGTGTAATCACCCTTTCTTTCTCACTCCTAATCAATAGGAAGCCCTATGGCAACATCAAACCATCTAAAGGAATTTGCCAAGTGGATCCTTTTTCACCATACTTGTTCTTGTTGTGTGCTAAAGGTTTCACTTCACTATTGGCAAAGGCAAAACTGAAGGGACGCATTAAGGGTGTATCTATATGCAGAAGGGCACCCACAATCTCAAATCTAATGTTGGCTAATAATTCTATTTTATTTTGCCAAGCTACACATGGAGAGGTTGATGTGATCAATGAGGTCCTGCAAACATATGCCAATGCATCGAGACAATGTATTAACATGGAAAAATCTTCAGTGTACTTTAGCAGCAACACTCAAGCTAGCCAAAAGAAGCAAAGATTATGTCAACATTAGGGGTGAAGGAAGTGGAGTGCTTTGAAACATATTTGGGGTTACCTACCTTGGTTGGAAGGGCTAAATACCAAACTTTTTCTTTTTTGAAAGATCGAGTTTGGAAAAAAATTGCAAGGATAGACAAGCATGATGTTATCTAGGGTAGGGAAGGAAGTGCTTATAAAGGCTGTTGCTCAATCTACTCCCACTTATACTATGGGGGTGTTTCAGTTGCCGGTGAAGTTGTGTGACAAACTTAATGCATTGTGTGCCAGATTTTGGTGCGATCAAGTTGGAAACGAAAGAAAAATTCACTGAAAGAGTTGGGATAGGCTTTCTCAACCAAAAAATGAAAGGGGGATGGGGTTTCGAGATTAAAGGTTGTTTAACCTTGCCATGCTTGCTAAACAAGGTTGGAGAAAAATGCATGATCATGGGTCTCTTCTTTTTAAATGGTTCGAAGCGAGATACTTCCCTCAGTGCCATTTTCTTGATTTCGTTGAATCACCTAACAGTTCGTATGTATAGAAATCCATTATGTCAGCCATGCCAATTTTAAGAAGTGGTTGTTGTTGGAGAGTGGGGAATGGAAAGTCTATTAGGGTGAGTACAGGTAAATGGATTCCTAATTATCCATCTAATAAAATCTTGCATCCAGTCAATGAGGAGGGGGAGGAATGGAGGGTGTCGGATCTAATTGATTTGGACCTACAATGGTGGAGACGAGACATAATTATGGAAAGGTTTAACAGGGATGATGTCGAGGCTATTTGCAGAATCCCTCTGAGCCAAAGGTATGTGCCAGATTCTATTGTTTGGATGCATAATAAGAATGGGGTTTATTATGTCAGATCAGGATATCATTTAGCTAGGAAAGTGATGAGGAAAGACAACTAGGTTGAGAGTTCGAGAAAGGCAGAGGGGTGACTGATATGGAAGTCCTTATGGAAGATGCAGAGTACCTAGCAAATTGAAAGTATTTTGTTGGAGAGCTTGCCATGAAATTCTTCCTACTTGGGTGAACCTAGCAAAAAGGAAGATTATAGAGGATGATATCTGTCACTGCTGCAAAAGGGCCGCTGAAACGGCTATTCATGCCATCTGGGATTGTGGGGCTTGCTCAGGATGTATGGGCAAGAAGTCTTCCTATGCTGCAGAAAAGCTCTACTATTTATTTTGATTTCAGGCACCTATTTGAATGCTTGCTGGACAGACTGTCTACACCAGAACTTGAGCTTTTTCCTGTGCAAGCTTGGCTTATATGGAACCAGAGAAATGTCATAGTGCATGGAGGACAAATAAAGGATCCACGGTGGCTGAACAAAAGAGCTGCTGAGTACCTCAAGGATTGCAAAAGGGCCCAAGAAAATCTTGCAATAGCAAGCACGGTATCAAGCAGAAATGTGTGGCAACCTCCACCGCCAGATGTGTATAAACTAAACTTTGATGTTGCAATTTTCTCAGACCTGAAATGTTCTGGATTTGGAGCAATTATCAAGAACTCAACGAGTGAGGTGATGGCTGGAATTTCAGCTAAGGGACCATATGTGAGTAGCAGTGAAGAAGCAGAAGCTTTGGCATGTCGAAACGCTCTAGAATTCTCCATGGAAGCAGGTTTTTTTGAGCTGGTTAGCGAATGGGACTGTCAGAATGTGATGAGGGCAATCTCGGCTTCAACAGTTAACGAGTCCTTGCTAGGCCATATTTATGAGGATATAAGATGCTATATGAGCAGCTTGCAGGCTGTGTCTATCAGTTGGGTGAAAAGGGGAGAGAATGTGGCAACTCATTCATTAGCTAAAAATAGTAGGAATATTGTCGATAATTTGTATTGGGTAAAAGATACACCACCACTTGCAGGGGAAGCCTTGTACTAGGATCTTCTACATCTTAACGAATGATTGAATCGTTTCTTTCTCCAAAAAAAAAAAATTCCGAGATTTTTTTTTTTAAAAACTCAATTTATTCGATAACTGACTGAGTTGAAATCTATTAATAAATAGTTATTATCTATCTTATTTCTTGTTTGTATTTAATCATAAAAGAATAAATACTTGTTTTTTTTTTCATGGGCCAAAATTTTAGTACTAGAATTTGAATGTTGGGGGTCTTACTCCTCGCCACCCTAAGGGTGCGTCCATTTGGAGAGAAAATAGGAATGATGGAAAATTAAGAAAGGAAAATAAGTATTTTCCACTGTTCGTTAGGAGAGAAAATGAAGAGAGGATGGAAAACCGAGAGGAAAATTTTCCTCCCGGGCTCACAAAAATTTTCCTCCCAAATTGGGAGGAAAATGGAGGAGAGAAAACAATGGGATGGGGGCATTTACTAAAATGCCCCCATCTAACCTGAAGGTTTGGTTTTTTTTTTTTTTTTTTTTTTTTTTTTCATTTCAACGTTAACGTTAAATTTTTTTTTTTTTTTTTTTCAGTTCAACGTTAACGTTGAACTTCTTTTCTTTTTTTTCTTTTTTTTTTTAATTTCAATTTCAACGTTGAACTTTTTTTTTTTTTTCATTTCAACATTACTATTAACAAGGGTATATTAGTCAATTTATACCCTCTCACTTTTTCACCCTTCCAATCGGACACACAAGAGGGAAAATTAAATATTTTCCATCCTCTCACTTTTCCATCCTCCTATAATTTTTCATCCTCCCACTTTTCCACTCCTCCAACCGAACAGACCCTAAAGATCTTTTCGAGGCCCACTGATTTAAGTGACGTGGCCTCTAAGATTTTAAGTTAAACGTAAGAATTATTCATCAAAAAAACTTGTTAGAGAAAATAATAATGATAAGAGAAAAAAAAAATTAGATAAGATCATAGAATAGTAAGCAGATCCAAAAAAATATTGACATATTTGTCTTTGTGTGCATTAACATTTTATTTTTAGGAATCAGATCGCTCAAGATTTTGACAAGGACCCCCAAGAAATACTCTGGTGTCAGGTTTATTTGTCTAGGAAGGCTGTTAAGTACTAGTGTAAAACAGCAGAATTAATGGGTCGCAATATGTAGAATTGCTTTCCCAAGCAACATAAAAGTTTGCCATAACCTTTTGGTTCAGGAACATCATGAACAAAGGAAATTTAGCATAATATTACAAACAGTGTTAGTGTGTTACAGTAGAGATCAGAACCGTTACATAAGAACGGAAAAGGAAAAGATGGAGAACATCAAATGATACAAAATCAGCCTGTAAACAAATATATATATATATATATATATATATATATTCGAAAATCACAATGATGTGATTAAATCTAGAATTAGGCTATACACAAAAAAAGTATATCATATTATCTTAATAAAGTTAAAGAAATTAAAGTCGTACCTTGTGAAAGAGAAAAAATTTGTGAGTTTAAACATTATAAACTTTGATAACCTTGTGGTGTGTAAATAATATTTTCTTGGGTGTGTTCAATACTTGTTTTAAGATTAAATATAGAGACAACGAGAGATTAATATTTGCTACAAAACTGTCCATGTTATGCTTGTAAGGGAAGCCCTGTCTTCTTCCTCAATCTCATTCAATGATTTTTCTCCACAATCTTCTGTAACCATAATGTAAAAACAAAAAAATTAGTAGATTGAATTCTAAGTAAATAAATTAGCAGATAAAACAAAACAATTAATTAAAAATAATATAAAAAAGTCCTGTAGTCTACACATGAGGCTACGAGAGGAAGAAAAAAGAGAAGGATGAAGATAACTGATGAAATACTAATGATAATATGGAGTAGGACTTTCAACAGACAACATATATAGATTTCTCAAGGTATGCAGAAACAATTGAACTATAAAAATGTCTTTAGGGCTAGGATCTTTCGGTTTCGTAGTTTTTTTTTTTTTTAAACTGCTTTGTAGTTGAATTGCTCAATATATATATATATGCTTAGAAAATCTTAACTACAATTTATAATCTTCCAAATTAGAGTAGAGTACAGGATTGGAATATTGGATATTGGTTATCCAATTAGTGGAGAAGTATAATTCCTTTTCATTGGGAATCATGTAGTTTCTCTTTTTTGGACTCCAAACTTAATCTATCCTCTTTCTTTCTTCTTAGAAGATTAAGATTGTGTGAAAAAAAGAAGAAGATTAAAATCATCTAGAATTTATACACTTGGAAAATTAAGATCATCCAGGGATCTATGGCGACAAAACATAAAAAATAAAAAAATAAAAAAAAATTAAAAAGAAGAAGAAGAAGAAGAAGAAGAAGAAGAAGAAGAAGAAGAAGCTATAAGATAGAATAAAAAAGTGAAGAAAACAAACGGTTAATATCAATTTTTATTTACATGATTTAAGATTTTTGTTCATTCTAATATCTAATCTGTATATTGATAATCAAGGAGTCATGTCTAAATCTGAAAAATCATGGATGAGCTAGAATTTATGTCTTAATTCAAGAAGTAGAGAATCATGATAGGAGAAAATCATGGAGTTATATTTTAATCTTTATCAAATAGCACCTTAGTGATCCTGAACCAATGTTGGACTTTTAATTCGACATTTCCACTTAGAAAAAATAAAGAGTTTGGTTAATATACGGGTCCCTGGCCCTACATGATAACAGGGTTTACATGACTTATTTTTTTCTCTTATTTCTTAGTCACAAATGTATTTTATTAATAAAAATTATTGATAAGTACAATTAAATTGTTATTTTTATCTAAAACATGATATTGACTATTAGGTTTTGGTGTGACAAAAAAAGGTTGCAATGATTTGTAAAATACGAATGAGAAGTTGATAAGAACTGTTATTTCTATCTAATTGCAAGGCTTTTAAGCTCTTTTTACATGTACTAATTAAAAAAATAAGGATTAGATGAATAATTTGGATTGTAGTCAAATTAAGATTTTTATCAACTTAGAAATTATAGGAGTATGAAAATTATATATATATATATATATATATATATATATATTCTAAAAATCTAAAAAAATTCAGTGAAACCACTTGGCGCAACCACGACTTCTAAGCCCAACTTTATATTATTATTATTATTATTATTATTATTATTATTATTATTATTATTATTATTATTATTATTATTATATACATATATATACATTGTTATTGTCTTATACTCTTATTACTAGTAGAATTAATCGTAGTCCCTTATCATAAATTATGGGCTTTTGTAATCAACATTTATTAATCAGATAATGTTGGGTTTAAATTTATATTTTTAATTAATATTTAATGATTTTTATAAATGTAATAGTTCTCCACATCTCAAATTAAGTTAAGGTGAGAGATTTCATTAAAAAAAGTTCTTATTTAATTCATACCTTTCATTCAATGAGAAAATGGGCCTAATTCTATAGGATCAAACCTATGAAATTTTAGCAATGATAGAAGGGAATAAAAATCGAAAAGAGAGGGAAAAAGAATAAAAAATAATAATTAAAAAACAAAATGAAGTAGAAGAGCTCAAATTCCAAATGAATGAAAACGTCACTCAATCGACCCTAGTTACTCTTCAAGGTAGAGTGAAAGAAGGGAGGAGATTCTCAAACAAGGAAAATGATCCAATGACTTTGAAAGAATCAAACAAGGAGCCATATGAGGAGAAAATCGCATGTACAGTTCTATAGAGTGGTAGTAAGGGTGATTATCTATCAACTTTTCTATTATCACCCCCAAAAAAACCAAACTCTGCCTTACATAAAGTTGCTAGAGTATACTTAACCTCTGAATTCAAACTTGATTTCAGAGTAGTTTTTCTACCGTGACCTTTTTAATGGTTTTTCTTCTTCTACCTTTTAAATTTAATCTAATGATTCATCAATTACCACTATTCACCCTCTACTCTCAGAAACACTTAGAAAATTACACTTTATCCTCCTATCCTATACTTCTTTTAAACTTAACACTCTTAAATTATGAGAATGCACACTGAACCCCCTAAATTATTACCCATGTAACACTTACGGGGGTGGCACCACATTGAAGGCAAGGGGTTCAGATGAACCCCCTGACTTGAAGAAAAAAAATTAATAAATATATATATATATATATATATTGACCCCTAAAATAAAATTTTGGATATCCTAACTCTAAAAGAAGTAGAGGGTGAAGATGCTAACAGAGATTCACAAGAGGAGAGAAATGTTGTTTTGTGGCGGAGGAGATCAATTTTTAGCCATTTTGCAGCGATAGAGGTCCCTTTGTCGTAATGGCTTGTGAGCTATAGGCAATAGAGGAAGCAGTACTAGCAATCTCCACAGATTTATAGAGAGAGAGAGAGAGAGAGAGAGAGAGAGAGAGAGAGAGAGAGAGAGAGAGAGAGAGAGAGAGAGAGATTGAAAACTGATACGTTGCAAAAAGGTGAAAAAATTGGGGATATCAGTGGGGTAAGTGGGGAAATTAATTGGGATGCTACATTTTGCTTTGATAATTAAGAGTGTGTGTATATATATATATATATAGATTGCCACGCTGTGGTCAAGCAACAAATATCTTTAGGATAAAGATCTTCTAGATTTCAGGAAGAAAAAAGCATAGAGCATTAAAAGGCCTCATTGCAGTGGCGGCTTCGCATTAATGTCAAGGCGGTCACAGGACCACCCTAACTTGCAAAATAATGTGTATGTGTGTATGTGTGTGTGTGTGTGTGTATATATATATATACTTGCAAAAAAAATTATACACTAAACTAACCTAACCTATTCTATCTGCCTTAATAAAAATTTTGAACACCCTGACTTGAAAATCATAGGAATTTAGGTTCAACACAAATAAGAATAATGATACGTCCACAACATTTTTACAATAATTTTACAATATATCATATGTAGTAAGTTGTTAGTGATTCTAATTTGGGTTCAATACTGACATTACTTGTTTACTCACCAATAACAACTTGTCGCATAAGAATTGTCGTGAAAATGTTGTGGACATTAACATTACTCCAAAAATAATTTTGGCTCCTCAAACATAATCCTCAACCCCTTAAACTCCAAAAAAATGGGCTTAAATAATAATAATAAAAATTAGCCCAATAACAACAAAAATAACCTTGTTGATGCCCACTTTTTGACAAATGGCCCAATAGTAGAAAAGCCCAACAATATGAAGAAAATGGGAAGAGAAAATAGTATAGCAAGCCCAACAAGCCAGAATGGCAGGAATAATAGCCAGCATGCCCACAAGAATGATAAGAGGTAAAGAGGAGATAAATGGGCCGAGGAAACCCAAGGAATGAAGTAGTAAACCCATGAGAACAATAAGAGGTAAAGAAGAAGTAAATGGGCCGAGAAAGCCCAAGAAATGAGTTAGTAAATTCATTGGGTTGGCTTACAGGCCAATAAGCTCAAAAAGTAATAAGAGGTAAAAGTGTGGTAATTAGGCCGAGGAAGCGCAAAGGATTTAGCAAAAATCCATAGGAGTAAGAGAGATAAAGAAAAAGTAAATAGGCTAAGAAAGCGCGAGGAATGAAATGAGCTGGCACAGCAAGAATGTCAACCCATAAAGTCCAAAAGAGGTAAGGATGGGGAAAGTAGACTGGCATGGCAGAAACATCAGCTCGTAAGCCCATAGGTAACAAGGAAATAAATAAATAAAAGGATAATGATATAGCAGAAGTAATGCAGTGGCATGGCAGGATCCCCAACCAAGAAACCCACGGACACAGGAAAGAAGATGGGCTAAGCAAGAAGGAAAGGGTCTGCACCTAAGCAATGCCTAGACTAAAGAAGAGATGGAAAGCAGAGAACGTGAACCCAAAGGCCCATATGTCTTTCACGCCTCAAGAGTTAAACACCTACTAGAACGTACAGCAGAATCATACAAACACAAATGCAATAGCAAAGGCGTGAAAGTCAGAAAAGTAATGGATTCAGACGAAAGTGGAGCGTACACACAAGGCCTAGGCAACCCCTACTTGTACCCAACCAATACATGAGAAGTGGGCCATGGGTCAAAGTTATGAAAGGATGTGGTCTAGCGGTGGGGAGAAAGAACGAGTCTATTTTGGGGTTCCCGCTCAAATTTTATTGGGGATAAATGTCCTGCTGGAATGGCGTCTCACCTAAAAAAAGTAAGTATGAGCTGGAACCACTGAATGCATGCCATAGAGGTAGGTGAGGGAGAGGTTTAACACTTATCTAGGTGAGAGTAGTGAAAACAAAGAGAAGTAAGAGACAAGACAAGCCATTTTTATCATGGAATGAGGCGTGATGCAGCCAACACAGTGTAATGGTAATGGCTAGGTAGCTTGCAGGCTAGTGAGCAGTCCTGGAAGGACACCCACAACAAGACAAAAGCAGTTAAGGAGTAAAAATGATAAATCATGTTATGGCAGACAGTATAAAAGGCAATAGTTGTGAACAGTGGAAGAGAGTGAATGTTCAAAAAGGGTGTAACCCACCTATGAATGTTTAGACCCCCAATTTACAAAATACCAACACAAGCTTATAATCAAACAATGTATGCGCGTAATATGAAAATAAGCTAAATCAGAATTGGTAAAACAATCTAAACCATAATTAATCACAACCACAGTAGCAATTGAAACGTAAAGATTAAGGGAAGAGAGATGCAAACACTAAGACAATACAGCGATGTGTTATCGAAGAAGAAATCGAAGTCCTCGGCGTAAAACCTTTCTGCCGCCCTCAAAGCGATCAATAATCCACTAAAGAATGAAGTTGGGATACATGAACAGCAAAAGACCCTCCAAGCCTAATCTACCCAATGTATCTAAGCCCTCCAAGCTCCTACCCTAACGAGGTTACGCCGAATCTTTGTCTTCTCTAACTTACTGAATTCCGCTATAGCCCATAGCATCAACCAATATCAATTGGCCCCTTCTTAATTGCTTCCCAAGCACCAAATAACCTTCTCATAGATATGGGTATGGTGAGAAAAGGATTTTGCCTGAATGTACCTCTCAATGATTTAACAATAGAGAGGGTAAGAGTAGAGGAATTTGGAGAATCAAAGGATAAAGATTGTTGATGAGTCAATCTTGTTTTTCTTTAGGGTTTCTCTCTCAAAATTCTCTCCAGAAGCTCTCAACAATACTGGTGTGTGTCTGGAATGCGAAAGGTCAGTTTTAGCCAAACAGGGCATTCTGGCGACTCAAGCTCGCGACCGAAACGAGTTGTGAGTTTGAGTCGCGAGCTAACTACCTGGCCAACTAAAGGTTTTGTCCTGTAATGCGACAGCTGATGTGACTCTTTAGCTCCCCCTGCATGCTTCATACATGTGCCTTTTTGGCAACTCGCCAATCGCGAGGTCCAGTCTCGAGCCTCTGCTTGAGTGCACACTCTTGAGCTTTTCTTCACTCTCTCTCACACACTACCCTTACATGATTCCCACCTAAATACAGGGGTTTCTAAGTGCTGAATTATAAGTAAATTGGCATAGAATAAAGCCAACAAAATGATTGAACAAATTCAATCTTACAATCTCTCCCTTTGGCTATTCCGTGACAAAACTCTAAAACAAACTCTAGACTTAACATGTGAGTTGGGAACAGTTGAACAAAACTCACTCACACCTAACTCTAGAATATGTGAAGCTCTTAAACCATATGGACAAGTATATCCTGAAAACAACAATACAATTTGATCATTGTAAGCAGAAAACTTGAAATGCGTATGGAGTAGGCACAATGCGATCAAGCACAAATGAATAACAACAGTAAAGCATGGCTTGACCAAAAACGAGCAATCACTATAAATTGTGAATACAATGATCATTCTCACAAGGAATGAACATCCAAACATACAAGCAAAGAAGCTTAATGCAAAGTATCATTTGCATGTCCAACACTCAACTGATACAACAACACAAGGTAATTGCATCAATGATATAAAATCCAATAAGGGCACAAGAGTGATGTACTTAAAGAAATGCATAACATTAACAACAAGTACTAAGCTACAAAGTAAGGGTACAAATATAAAGAGCTGTTTTAAATAGCTAAGCAGTATCATGAACTATGAGCAAAGCAAAAACATAGTTAATGTAACACAAAGCTCTTTCTCTTTCTCCCCCTATCATCTCACTCCCCCTATCACGAATCATAGGAGCTGTGATGAACTTGGAACACATATACATGTAACCTAAAATACTTGCACAAAACATATTAGACCCTTAAGGTAAAGCAAGTAGTAAAAGAACAAGTATAATATAACAAGTAAATTGCGATCAAGTAAACATGATGTGAAACATGTGAGAAACTTGATTATACACCAAAACAGTCATATAGAAATTACTACAATGATCACATAGCAAAGCAAATGATCATCCGAACATATACTCAATGAAGCACAATAGCATAAGGAAGTATGCATGTCCCACATTCAAACATAATGCAATGAAAACAACAAAGCATAGATACTAAACATAACTCAAAGCACCATAAAGCAAACAAGAAAACAAACATAAAGAAACAAAAACAAAAACAAAACAAAGTTTTCTTATTAACAAAATATCTTCTCTCCCTTGGTATATGCATCTCCCCTATGGAATAACTCTCCCATTACACATGTGCACGAGAAATAGAATTTCTCTCCCTAAGAATGTGCACAAGAGTCATATAGAAATGACAAAAACTCTTCGGTATACTCTCTAGAGTATACTCTCCCCCTTTTGTCACGAATATACAAAGGGTCAAGGAGAAACGAGGGCAAGAGATGAAGGTACCAACAATGATAATGATGCATGAGGGGTGCAAGATAAATGAGAAAATGAAGCTCAAACCTAAAACAAAACAAAATGCTACAAAGCATAAGGTAAAAATGACATGCTAGGATGAAGAAATAGAGTATAAACCAATGCATGACAAGGTTAGCAAAGGTGTGTGAAAGAGGTGGCTATGTGCAATGCATGGCCAAAGCACGAAAAATGCACATGTGGAGCAAGGTGTGTCAAATACACAACCAACGAACCAAAAATGTTCCTAATGAGGAAACATGAGAAACTCCAAAGTTTGGTACTCATCGAAATCCAAACAAGCAAGAAAATGCCTAAGAGACATTTTACCAAACACCTAGCGTGCAAACTATGAACAATAATATGAAACAATGCATGAACAACATGAAATCCACCCTTAATACATGTTCTTTTTGCCATAAGGGGCCAACATCCAAAGCAAATCATCAAAAGCAACCTATCCCATACAAAAATTTGACAAAAAAAATAAGTTTTCCCAACCCCTATGATGAAAATCCCAATCAAGAGCATAAAACTCTCCAAAACATAATGTAAGGATCCAAAACAATGAAAAGAGTGTAAAATTACCTTAGAGATGTTAATGGAATGAAAAACCATTCAAATTGATTGGGTTTTGATGTAAAAATATTGAAAGAGAGGTTTAAGAGAAGATGGGAGACGTTTAAAACAGGTTTCCCACGAAAAAGCTCTTTAAATAGTTGTTTCTGGGCATTTCCCGACTGGGGCGATTTTTGCGGGTCGCGGGATGAGTCACGAAAGCTTCTAAATGAACTCACGATTGGGGTTTCGTGATTGGCGAGTCGCGAAAATTTTCGCGAGTCACAAGTGAGTCGCGAAAAACTCTGACTCCTGTTTTTTAACACAAAACATGTTTAGACCAATGAAAAACAAAGTAAGCACAAAACATGAACACAAAGAGTGATAAAAATCACTTCCAAATACATATAAAATGATCAAATATATTTTTGGTTTGATCCATATATAGTTGAGCACACACACATCACATTTAAACAAGTACAATCGAACAAATGAATATGGCATTCATTGAACATTAGGCATGTGTGTTGTGTGTGTGTGTATCAAATGTGGAATAGTCTTTAGTCTAGAGTAAAGCTTCAATGATCAATTCAATCAAGTCATACACAATTAGTACTAAGTCAAGTGGACTATCTCAGTTATAGAAATAGACATATATGATCTCCCACAAGAAAATGATTACATATCTTTAAAGCTTTTCACTCGGCTTCTTTACAATTCATAACATTTGATCATTTTTTATTTTTACATCTCTTTTTGAGATCGATTTTTGAAATTTTTGATATTTCAATTTGATGAACAAGCCTTTGGCTTTTGAGCACCATACATTTTCAATACAAGTCGCTTTCCCTTTTTCCTAATCAAATACTAATATATGCGATGGCTTTTGCAGCTCATTATCTCTTTTCATTTTGAGATTTACATTAGTTGAGCTCTTTAAGCAAAAAAAAAAAAAAGAGCGGGAAGAGATATAGGCACAAGTCTACGCATGTATCAAGATCAAAAAAACTATTGACTAATCATTCATGACAAGTTTGAAAATCGATTTACTACAATCACACATAGATGTTGTTAGGACATATGTAGTTCAAGTCTGTGAACATATGTCACTATTTTATGTAATTGGCTTATCCTTAGACAAAACGCACTTTACTTGTAATTGGGTAGATTTAGGATGAGTTTAACACTTCAGTTCAAGGTTAAGTGTTGAAGCCGTCAAAGTCTGTCCAAGAAACAAGCTGGGAAGTGCAAGATTTTAAAGCTCGACACATACCTCGACAGATACATCTATCGAGCTTTAAAGAAGCTGTTTTGCCCGAGCCTCGACAGCTATCTCGACACCTCTCGACACCTCTATCTGTCGAGAATTAAAGAAAACAGATTTCCAGGTCTGTTTCAAGTCTAATCCGTGAGTGTGTCTTTGGGACTTCTTTTCTCCTAACCCTAGACATATAAAAGGATTATTTTAAGGGCCGTCAAAAGTAGAGATCACAGAAAACAAGTTGCACATTCTTTGAGAACTCGTTGTTCATGCAATTTGTGATCTGACAGACAAAGTTCGTGCCCTAGTTCATCCTTGATGATTTGAAAAACTTTGCAGCCAACTCTCTCTCTCTCTCCATAGTTGGTAATTGAAGTCGCGTACTGGGATCCGCGCATCTGGTTAGTCACGTACTTGGGAGCCGTGCATTAAAAGGAGAAACTGTCACTACAGAACAAGTCCAATTGGGTATTGGGGTAAGAGTTCAACTGTAGGTTGGTGAGGTATGTTGGGAAATTTAGACCCCGGTTGATAGAATTAACAAGTTTTAAACCTAAGTTGTTAATTAGATTTATTATGCATAAAACTTGTTAAAACAAACAAACATCAATATCATGTCAAAACTAAGTGCAGCGGAAAAATAAATAAGACAAGATATGATGACCCAGGAAAACCAATAAAACCAACCAGTTTCACAGTAAAAAAACCTGGGGGGAAACCTTCCCGAAAAGCAATTCACTATAGTAAAGAGAAGTTTCAGATCTAGTACAAAACCTTTGTCACTAGACTCTACAATCCCCGTAGATGAACTCACAGCAGAAACCTTCTACTGCTTCAGAACTTCTGAACTCTTCAATACATGAACGCCACCCTTTGATGCACGGATCCCAATACGTGACTCACTCACCAACTTGAGGAAGAAGAATGTTGGCTGCAAAGTTCTTCACTTCATACACACGATGAAGATTAAGAAGCACTTGGTTACAAAACCCTAAGGCGCAAAGACGCAGTAGCTTCTTTAAGAGAGAATTAGGCTTCGGTCACCTTTTGCATGTGTTCTCCTTGTATTCTCTTATGTGACGGCCTCAAAAATATGCTTTATATATGCCTAGGGTTGTGAGAAAAGAAACCTTACACAAATACAAAAGCCTGGCCTAAAAATCAGATCTGGAAATCTCAATTCCCGTAACCTCGATAGATACCTCGATCAATCGGGCAGCTGTCGAGCCTCATTAAATCTCGATAGATACCTCGATAGATAGCTCGATAGATAGCTATCTGTCCGCAGGTGTCCAGCAGCTATCCGCTAGGTGTCCACCAGGTGTCCAGCTTTAGTACACACTTTTTCTTCACTTGTTTCTTGGTCCAATCTTCATGGTTTTAATACTAAACTTGAACAACATGTTCTTTGAAGTATTAAACACATCCTAGATCTATCCAAATACAAGTAAAGTGCGTTTTGTCAAAGGATTAGCCAACTACATAAAATAGCGACATATGTTAACAAACTTGAACTACATATGTCCTAACAATCTCCCCCTTTGGCAATCCGTGACAAAACCACAACATACAAATGAAGATATGAGAGAAGTCATAAATCACTCAACTCATATTCACTTGTTACATACAATAAAATCTACCCTAACACAAACTCTTGAAAAACTTTGCAAGAAGAGAGTTCATGGCATGGAAGACTTTGACAACCTGTATTTCTGAAACACTTTAAACAAAACACATCAAGGCATCTTTGTGTGAAACAGAAATAATAGACTGCATACAAGTAAAGAAACATGTGTATAAAGATAGAAAAGAAACAACACATGTAAAGATAGGTGAAGAAAACATACATCATCATATATATACCACTTGATAAATACCATGTTGTATGTAAAAATGGTCATAAGACCTAGGTACATGAACAAGGAGATAAACACTCTCCCCCTAACAAGATGAAACACAACTCCCCCTTACAAGGGCATGTATTTCTCCCCCTAACTTGTAGAATCTTAAAGAAAGAAACCACAAATTCTCCAATATCTCCCCCTTTTTGTCACGATTGACAGAGGGTACCGAGAAACATAAAGATGATCAAGGATGATCAAGGGGGCACAAAGAATCCATAAAAATGCATGAATGTAATGAAACAATATGCTATGGATGACAAGATAAGAGAAACATGCAAAACATGTGAAAAACAATGCATGCAGAGAATCTCGATAGATCGAGAGGTATCGAGAAGCTATCGAGCAGACCTCGATGGATCGAACATCTATCGAGAACGTATCGAGGAGACAGAAACTTTCTCGATCGATCCACCTAGCTATCGAGAGGTGTCGAGATTGCGATAACATGCAACTGAAGATCTCGACAGATAAGCCAGGTATCGAGAGGTGTCGAGGAGGTGTCGAGATGCCTTAAAAACAGTTTTTCAAGAAGAGAAAAACACAGACATGAATGCAATCAAGCATGCAACTCAACTAAAAATCCAAGCAACACATTAACCTCTCAAAAACATCTCTCAACAAGAAAAATTAAGCACATGTATCCCAAAACACGCACACACACACTAAACAAGTCTAACCAATTTTATATTTCAAAAATAAGTCAAGACAGTTTAGTTAACATACATTAACGCATGTAAACCTTGTGATGGCCAAATCACATTGTACCTGCACATGTATCAAGAATAGCAAAGAGTATTGCGTGTCGTGTTTGAAAACATCGCAAGATTGCATATGTGTCTCAATGTTATGACGATTTGAGATATGAGAAAATCACTTTAACTCACACACAATCATAACCGTTTGATGGGGACTATCACCTTCGAGGTACATCCTATAACTCTCACATCTCCTAGAAAACAAGCTTGCAACCTTATTTTAAAGCATTTTTAATCTTTTTGCTTTTTATTTCTTTGCATATTTTCTTTTAACAAGCATATCATGCATGGGCATACAAGAGAAAGAAAAGAAATACCCAATTATGTTAAGCTTTTGACACTGCACTTTTGCTATGCCGAAGCATACAGGTGTCATTGACATTGCACTTTTGCTATGCCGAAGCATACAGATGTCATATTATGATTGGCGAGTAACAGTGGTGAGATGGTTATTTATGCCTTTCTCTTAGGATTTTCTAGTTCAACCCGTCAAAAAGAGTGATACGAGTGTTAAGAAGAAGAGATCACTTAACCTTACTCATCACAAACAAAGAGCTACAAAGCTCACTCGCTTAGTTGTGCAAAAGAGTGCTCATCTAAGCTATAGATGATACAAAGTTTAGAAAACTCTGTTTCAATGGCCATTCCAAAAGTTCGCATGAACTAATGTACACAAACACACACTGTTTTTGTATTTTTCTGATTTTTCAAAAAATTTTTTTATTTTGAAAACAAAATAAAATAAAAACTAAACAACCACACAAAAACAGACAAACATCATGAATGCATGAAAGAAGGATGCATATGCATGAGAACATGATAGAATGGTGCAGATGCATGAAAGCATGATTTCAACAGCAGAAAAGAAATCAAGCAAAGAGAGTCCTACTTTAGATAGAAAGAATTAAAGCAGAGGACAAACAGAAAAGACAATTAAGTCTTAGGCTCCTTTCTCACCCACACAGCACGAGTCTTTGGCCGTGAAGATGAAAAGGCACGTGTCCTAGTATGACTACTAAAGGACATAGAAGAATTAAAATTCTCCTGAAATTGAGTTAAAAAGCTCAAGACTTTTAATAACTCTCCAAACAAAGATGTAGGTCCTTGAGAGGAAACCTGTGACCGTTTGGACAATTGCTTATGAGGATACAACCTAAAGCAATTAGGACGAGTGTGTCCAGAAACACCACAGTGGTGACAAACATGAGGTCTAACAAAGGATTTAGAATTAGCCAAAACAGTTTTGGATTTCATACCTTTATTACCTTTCTCAAATTGAGGCACAACAACAGTCCTTGATCCAAAAGCCGTGGAAGAGGAGGGGCTGGAGGAGACAGCATATCCTAAGCCAGTCTTATCAGAACTAGGCTTTTGAGCACTCAAGACCTCATCAGAAGAATCTTCACTATCACTAGCACTCTCCACAGTCACCTTATCGGTTGAGGCAGCAAAGGCCATAACATGACGGCATTCATCCACGTACTCATCAGAAGAGTCATTCTCAGTGTCACTCCAAGTAGCAACCAACCCTTTGTCTTCTGACTTCTTGGCCTTTTCCCTCATAAAGTAGTTTGGGCACTCTATCCTCATATGACCAAAACCTTTGCACTCATGGCATTGGATGATAGGCTTCTCATCCTTACCCTTCCTAGAGGATTTAGATTTCCTAGGAGGTATGCCCTTATCCTTTTTCCAAAATTGAAGAAGATTGATAATCTCATCAATAATGAAGGTTAGATTCTCATCCTCATCATCATCATCATCTTCATCTTCATCTTCATCTTCAGAGTCCTCAATATCTTCCTCTATACCCTTAAGAGCCAAATTTTTACTCTTTCCACCTTTTCCCATTGAGCCTAATCCCATCTCATAGGTTTGAAGGTTCCCTACAAGCTCAGTCAAAGGAATTTGATCAATGTCCCTTACTTCTTCAATGGCAGTGATTTTGGCATGGAATCTTTCAGGTAAGGACCTAAGGATTTTCCTAACAATTTTGGATTCTGCTATAGACTCTCCAAGGTTGAAGGCAGAATTCACAATATCTATGAGTTTAGCATAGAACTCATCAAAGGTCTCATCCTCTTCCATCCTTATTTCTTCAAAGTTACTAGTGAGTCTTTGAAGCTTCACAGTCTTCACTGCCTTGGTACCTTCATAGGTGGTCTCAAGAATGGTCCATGCTTCCTTGGCAACTTCCGTGGATGATATCTTCTTGAATTCCTCATTGGTCACCCCACAAAACAAGGCATTCAAGGCCCTACTGTTGAAATTTGCCGCTGTGATTGTTGCATCATCCCAATCCACTGGCGCTTTCTTTGGCTTAATCCAGCCAACTTCAACAGCTTGCCATACCTGTTCACCTAGAGCCTGCAAAAACACTTTCATACGAACTTTCCAGTACGCATAATTAGTGCCATCAAATAAAGGAGGAATCAAAAGAGATTGTCCACGATCCATGACAACGGGGGTCAAGGATCACACTCAGGAAATTAATCCAATCAGAGTGTACCCGCTCTGATACCACTTGTTGGGAAATTTAGACCCCGGTTGATAGAATTAACAAGTTTTAAACCTAAGTTGTTAATTAGATTTATTATGCATAAAACTTGTTAAAACAAACAAACATCAATATCATGTCAAAACTAAGTGCAGCGGAAAAATAAATAAGACAAGATATGATGACCCAGGAAAACCAATGAAACCAACCAGTTTCACAGTAAAAAAACCTGGGGGGAAACCTTCCCGAAAAGCAATTCACTATAGTAAAGAGAAGTTTCAGATCTAGTACAAAACCTTTGTCACTAGACTCTACAATCCCCGTAGATGAACTCACAGCAGAAACCTTCTACTGCTTCAGAACTTCTGAACTCTTCAATACATGAACGCCACCCTTTGATGCACGGATCCCAATACGTGACTCACTCACCAACTTGAGGAAGAAGAATGTTGGCTGCAAAGTTCTTCACTTCATACACACGATGAAGATTAAGAAGCACTTGGTTACAAAACCCTAAGGCGCAAAGACGCAGTAGCTTCTTTAAGAGAGAATTAGGCTTCGGTCACCTTTTGCATGTGTTCTCCTTGTATTCTCTTATGTGATGGCCTCAAAAATATGCTTTATATATGCCTAGGGTTGTGAGAAAAGAAACCCTACACAAATACAAAAGCCTGGCCCAAAAATCAGATCTGGAAATCTCAATTCCCGTAACCTCGATAGATACCTCGATCGATCGGGCAGCTGTCGAGCCTCATTAAATCTCGATAGATACCTCGATAGATAGCTCGATAGATAGCTATCTGTCCGCAGGTGTCCAGCAGCTATCCGCCAGGTGTCCACCAGGTGTCCAGCTTTAGTACACACTTTTTCTTCACTTGTTTCTTGGTCCAATCTTCATGGTTTTAATACTAAACTTGAACAACATGTTCTTTGAAGTATTAAACACATCCTAGATCTATCCAAATACAAGTAAAGTGCGTTTTGTCAAAGGATTAGCCAACTACATAAAATAGCGACATATGTTAACAAACTTGAACTACATATGTCCTAACAAGGTACTTGGGATTCCTTACTTGTAACTGCTTGTTGTGATAATAGTGGAATTTCGGGAGTGGTGACCTTAAATCACCCAGTGGGGTTTTTGCCGTAAGGTTTTCCCCATTCGTGAACAAATCACCGTGTTATTTACTTTCCGCTGCTTAACTTAGTTTCGGTGATTTGTTTGTGCTGCCACGTGATATTGCATGATTAATTTGATTAATTAAAAACTAGGCTAATTAATTAATCTAAATTATCACAAGGGGTCAACGCGTTTGTGGCCTGTCAAGTGGTATCAGAGCAGGCACACTCTGATTAGGGTTTAATCTTTGATGTGTGATCCATTGACCCCTGTTGTCATGGAAACTCTTGATTATTTTGATTTGCATGATCTTGTGTTGAATGATGATGATGATATTCATGATGCCTATTGCAAGCTTTATAATTTTTGTATGAAATCTCTTGAGTGTTCTACAAAATTAAAAGCTAAATTTAAAAAGGTCAAGCTTGAAAAAGATGATTTGATTGCAAAATTGGATGAAGCCACTAATTTGAATGAGAATTTTAAAAATCAAATTTCATCTCAGGTGGACAAAATTAAGAGTTTGGAAGAGCAACTAGTTGAATTTAAAACTGAAATTGAAAAATTAACTAGTGCCAAACTTGTTGTTGAGCCTAACTCAAAAGAAAAGGATTTTTATATTCCCCCATTCAAAAGGAATAATGAAGAGTTGAAGGCTAATATTGCTAGGATAGACAAAGGTAAACAAACTGATGTTAACGCTGAAGTTTCTAAACCTATGTCTAAAACTCCTCCTAGGTTGAATGATAAATCTGTTTTTGTCCCCACTTGTCATCATTGTCATATTGTTGGTCATATTAGGCCAAATTGTCCTAAGCTGAGGACTCTATCAACCTCTAAGGTTAGACCTCCTTCTAGGAAGCTGAGTAGCTCTAAAACTGCTCATGTTTGTCACCATTGTGGTGTTTCTGGACACACTCGTCCTAATTGCTTTAAGTTGTATCCTCATAAGCAATTGTCCAAACGGTCACAGGTTTCTTCTCAAGAACCTACACCTTTGTTTGGAGAGTTATTAAAGGTCTTGAGCTTTTTAACTCAGTTTCAGGAGAATTTTAATTCTTCTATGTCCTTTAGTAGTCATACTAGGACACGTGCCTTTTCATCTTCACGGCCAAAGACTCGTGCTGTGTGGGTGAGAAAGGAGCCTAAGACTTAATTGTCTTTTCTGTTTGTCCTTTGCTTCAATTCTTTCTATCTAAAGCAGGACTCTCTTTGCTTGATTTCTTATCTTCTGTTGAAATCATGCTTTCATGCATCTACATCCTTCTATCATGTTTTCATGCATATACATCTTTCTTTCATGCATTCATGAGGTTTGTCTGTTTTTGTTTGGTTGTTTAGTTTTTGTTTTGTTTTGTTTTCAAAATAAAAAAATTATATAAAAAAAAAATTGAAAAATACAAAAACAGTGTGTGTTTGTGTGCATTGGTTCATGTGAACTTTTAAAATGGCCATTGAAACAGAGTTTTCTAAACTTTGTATTATCTATAGCTTAGATGAGCACTCTTTTGCACAACTAAGCGAGTGAGCTCTGTAGCTCTTTGTTTGTGATGAGTAAGGTTAAGTGATCTCTTCTTCTTAACACTCGTATCACTCTTTTTGACGGGTTGAACTAGAAAATCCTAAGAGAAAGGCATAAATAACAATCTCACCACTGTTACTCGCCAATCATAATATGACATCTGTATGCTTCGGCATAGCAAAAGTGCAATGTCAATGACATCTGTATGCTTCGGCATAGCAAAAGTGCAATGTCAAGGACACCTGTATGCTTCGGCATAGCAAAAGTGCAGTGTCAAAAGCTTAACATAATTGGGTATTTCTTTTCTTTCTCTTGTATACCCATGCATGATATGCTTGTTAAAAAGAAAATATGCAAAGAAATAAAAAGCAAAAAGATTAAAAATGCTTTAAAATATGGTGGCAAGCGTGTTTTCTAGGAGATGTGGGAGTTATAGGATGTACCTCGAAGGTGATAGTCCCCATCAAACGGTTATGATTGTGTGTGAGTTAAAGTGATTTTCTCATATCTCAAATCGTCATAACATTGAGACACATATGCAATCTTGCGATGTTTTCACACACGACACGCAATACTCTTTGCTATTCTTGATACATGTGCAGGTACAATGTGATTTGGCCATCACAAAGTTTACATGCTTTAATGTATGCTCACTAAACTGTCTGGACTTGTTTTTGAAATATAAAATTGGTTAGACTTGTTTAGTGTGTGTGTGCGTGTTTTGAGATACATGTGCATCAAAATTTTTGTTGAGAGATGAGTTTGAAGAGCTTAATGTGTTGATTGTATCTTTGGTTGAGTTGCATGCATGATTGCATTCATGTCTGTGTTTTTCTTCTTTTGAAAAACTGCTTTTAAAGGCATCTCGACACCTTCTCGATACCTCTCGATACATAGGCTATCTGTCGAGATCCTTAGACCTTTTCTTATCGCAGTCTCGACAGATAGCTCGACACCTGCTGGATCGATCGAGAAACTTTCTGTTTGCTCGACAGCTTCTCGATGGCTGCTGGATCGATCGAGGTTCCTTCTTGTTTATTCTTCTTCCTCGATAGCTGATCTCGATAGCTACATCTGTCCATGTGTAATTCTCGACACATACCCTCGATAGCAGGCTCGACACCTCCCGATAGCAGCATCTGTCGAGATTTAATGAGAAGCTATATATAGAGCAGTCGCGAATTTCCTTCTCATTTGCTCGATCTCTCTCGCTCGAAACTCACTATTCTCTCTCAAAATCTTTTCTTTTTCCCTCCAAACCTTCTCCCAAGGCTTTCTCAAGAGTATCTTTGCGATCTTCATCTCTTGGTAAGCACTTTATCCCTCTTTTTCATGCATTTCATTGTTTTAAAACCCTAGGTTTTGTGTTTTTGAAAATTTTTGGGAGTTTTCAAAATTGTTGGGGTTTTCATGAAATTTTTGGGTTGTTTTTCTAGTTTTGATCTTCAAAATCACATGCATTGCATCACATTAGCATTCTAATTGTATTTTCATGCATTTAGATGTGTGCAACCCTATTGTGTGCTGTTAGGTTTGGATTGGGCTGAGCCCATGATGTTTTTATGTTGCATGTCACATGTTCATGCATTCTTATGCATACGTTCTTTTCATTTCAATATTATTCTGCCAATATTGAACTGTTTGGGACTTTTCTGTGTGTTTTCTTTCTCTCCCCCTCTCTATGGTTACGTTAGCTGTGTCTATGGCACCTAAGCGTAAGTCCATTCCGTCCCAGAATCCTCTGCGTTCTAAGGGACAGTCTTCTTCTGACTCTACCCCTCTTTCTGTCCAGTTCCGTGATGAGAAAGCCCGTAAGGACTTCTCGAAGAACTTTTCTAAACGCAGTGTTCATTCGGAATGCCACGTAGTCCTGGTAGACTTTGCCGACACTGACCTTCCTGATGTCATTCACACTCGGGGATGGGAGTCACTGTGTGACGTCCCGGTCACCTGTCCTCTCGTGTTGATTCAGGAGTTTTACTCCAACATCCACGGGATAGATTCTTCAGTACCTTCTTTCTATTCTAGCGTCCGAGGTACGTGCTTCTGTGTCACCCCAGAGCTGGTCTCTGAGGTCCTTCATGTCCCTAGGGTGGATCATCCCGATTACCCTAGTTGTGAACGTCTCTGGACTGTGTCCAAAGACGAGATGATCTCGGCGTTCTGTGAGCGTCCGTCCTCTTGGGGAGATCACATGTACACACCATGTCGACCTTTTGCTAAAGGTCCTCGTTTCCTTAACATGGTGATGACTTTTGTTTTACACCCACTCTCTCACTATAACTCTATCACAGAGCCTCGCGCTCGATTTTTGTTGTCCCTCTTAGAGGATCTTTCTATAGACTTTCCTTCACACTTCATCTTTTCTATTATCGATGTCTATAGAGATACGGCCACCCGTGATAAGCTCATTTTCCCTTCCGCTCTCATGAGGATTCTGAGTCGTTTTTCCATCCCTTTCCCCTCGTCCAATCCGTACCACGTCATGTCCGCCATAGACGCCGCTACCGTAAAACGTAGTGAGGCACAGTTTAGATCGCGACAGACTGACGGTGCCACTCCTTCCACCCGTCCAGCCACCTCCAGATCCGCTCGAGCATCTGCTTCTACTTCTTCGAGCGACGTCAGCTTGGGAGACATCATGGCGCAGCTACAGCGCATGGATGCTCGCCTAGATACACTCTCCACGGAGTTGTATCAGGTGAACGTCCGTGTTGGTCGCATCGCCAGGCGACAGGCGACCATGGGCGGCTTTGCTGCAGAGGCTTCTCCTCTGCCACCTCATGTGTCGACTGAGACCGAGGCTGATGATAGCGATGATGATGATGCTTCCGATGATGATGATGATGGAGATGCTAGCTCTTCGGATGAGATGTCTACTTGACACTCTACCCTTTGTCACTCGTGACAAAAAGGGGGAGTAGTATGAGAGTAGTCAGAATAGTCATACTTAGGGGGAGTGTTAGCATAGGACATAGGACATTTTTGTTAGGGGGAGTGTGCATTGAGGGATGTAGTGAGGTGATCATATGTATTTTTTTCTTTTCTCATCTGTATACATTGATCATGTATTGACATACATTGTAGTTATTCTCTTCTTATATATGATGATGTATGTTTTTCTTTCACCTACTTTTCATGTGTTGTTTCTTTTCTATCTTTATACACATATTTCTTTACTTGTATGCAATCTATTATTTCTGTTTCACACAAAGATACCTTGATGTGTTTTGTTTATAAGTGTTTCAGAAATACAGGTTGTCAAAGTCTTCTTGCCATAAACTCTCTTCTTGCAAAGTTTTTCAAGAGTTTGTGTTAGGATAGATTTTACTGTATGTAACAAGTGAATATGAGTTGAGTGATTTATGACTTCTCTCATATCTTCATTTGTATGTTGTGGTTTTGTCACGGATTGCCAAAGGGGGAGATTGTTAGGACATATGTAGTTCAAGTCTGTGAACATATGTCACTATTTTATGTAATTGGCTTATCCTTAGACAAAACGCACTTTACTTGTAATTGGGTAGATTTAGGATGAGTTTAACACTTCAGTTCAAGGTTAAGTGTTAAAGCCGTCAAAGTCTGTCCAAGAAACAAGTTGGGAAGTGCAAGATTTTAAAGCTCGACACATACCTCGACAGATACATCTATCGAGCTTTAAAGAAGCTGTTTTGCCCGAGCCTCGACAGCTATCTCGACACCTCTCGACACCTCTATCTGTCGAGAATTAAAGAAAACAGATTTCCAGGTCTGTTCAAGTCTAATCCGTGAGTGTGTCTTTGGGACTTCTTTTCTCCTAACCCTAGACATATAAAAGGATTATTTTAAGGGCCGTCAAAAGTAGAGATCACAGAAAACAAGTTGCACATTCTTTGAGAACTCGTTGTTCATGCAATTTGTGATCTGACAGACAAAGTTCGTGCCCTAGTTCATCCTTGATGATTTGAAGAACTTTGCAGCCAACTCTCTCTCTCTCTCTCCATAGTTGGTAATTGAAGTCGCGTACTGGGATCCGCGCATCTGGTTAGTCACGTACTTGGGAGCCGTGCATTAAAAGGAGAAACTGTCACTACAGAACAAGTCCAATTGAGTATTGGGGTAAGAGTTCAACTGTAGGTTGGTGAAGTACTTGGGATTCCTTACTTGTAACTGCTTGTTGTGATAATAGTGGAGTTTCGGGAGTGGTGACCTTAAATCACCCGGTGGGGTTTTTGCCGTAAGGTTTTCCCCATTCGTGAACAAATCACCGTGTTATTTACTTTCCGTTGCTTAACTTAGTTTCGGTGATTTGTTTGTGCTGCCACGTGATATTGCATGATTAATTTGATTAATTAAAAACTAAGCTAATTAATTAATCTAAATTATCACAAGGGGTCAACGCGTTTGTGGCCTGTCAGATATCAAGATTTTTCCCACAAAGATA
The DNA here is from genome assembly GCA_032878915.1 of Castanopsis chinensis. Lineage (NCBI taxonomy): Eukaryota > Viridiplantae > Streptophyta > Magnoliopsida > Fagales > Fagaceae > Castanopsis > Castanopsis chinensis. The sequence goes on from JAVQMG010000086.1 coordinate 2,981,012, forward strand.
GATGTGCATACATAACAAGCTAAGCTCATAAATGCACTACGCCATTAATACGAAGGTACTAGGCCAAACTCACACGTGATATGTGCTCAAACATATACAATCAAACTTTTTGAAATTTTCACTTTTTATGTGATTTTGGATCTTTTACTCACACAATACTAAAATATAAAAGTAAGATCAAAACAAAAACAATGCATATATAAAAAAAAAAAAAAAAATGCAAGATGCACAAAATGCATGAAGATATGACATTCAATGCATGAAGGGTCCTACAAAAATCGAAAGAATTTGATCAAGGACCAAAAGAGCAAAAGTTCAATCATAGAAAACATTCCTCATCCAAAATGAATGATTGTTTGTAATGAGTGTCTCATGAGAAGTGAGACGAGGGTTGGAAGAATGAGAACTGAAGATGCACATAGTCAAGGAGTTAAAAGCATTAAACACTTTATTTAACAATATGCTATTTTCACTCAAAACCGATTTACCCTTTTTAATACAACCTCCAAAAAGCTCAAGTTTCTCTTTTCTTTTGATTCTTTTAAGAGCATGAAAGTTAGAGTAATGAGGTCTTAGATGACCAAAAGCACCACAATAGTGACAAATAATGTGTTTAGGTCCACTAAGCTTTTTGGAAAGGGATCTAACAACATGGTTTTGTTCTCTCTTCAACTTTTGACATTGAGGTCTTATATGACCAATCACACCACAATGGTGACAAGTTGGAACAAACTTAGATCCATCCAAAGCCTTAAGTTAAGATCTAAACAGAGGCTTTGACTTAACAACCTTTCTCTCCACCTTTTGATTTCTTTTATATGGAGGAATATACACTGATTTGTCCTTTGAAGTAGAACACACAATAGGCACAAAATTGGGTACCACAGCATGATTGCAACAAATATTTTCATCCTTTTTAGCAATAGGTTCAGCAATCAAACACTTGGCATGCATCTTAAGAGATTCATTTTCACATTTTAGCTCATCAACAAGTTTGTTAGACAAAACAAGTGTAGCATCCAAATCCATATTCAAACATTCAAACTCTTTGAGCTTTTTAAGAGAATTTCAACAAGTTTCTTATATTTTTCAACCAATTTATAGGATTCATTGAGCTTAGCAATCAAATCATCATTTTCACAAAATAAGTTGCTCAAATCCTTATAAAACTTCTTAGCCTTTTTCTTCAAGAGTTTAATGTTAGGAATATCATCAACACCCAAGGATTCATGTAACATAGCATCACAATCATGAGGATTATCACTCATAGAGGTATTTTCACAAACACGTGGCATGTTACATTCATCAACATTCAAAACATGCATAGAAGCATACAAAGCACTATCCATGGCAAATAACACAATGGGTCAAGGATCACACTTAGGTATTTAAACCACAACAAGTGTATCCACTCTAATACCAATTGAATATTCAAAAAGAGTGTAACCCACCTATGAACATTTAGACCCCCAATTTACAAAAAAAAACCAACACAAGCTTATAATCAAACAATGTATGTGCGGAATATGAAAATAAGCTAAATCAGAATTGGTAAAACAATCTAAACCATAATTAATCATAACCACAGCAGCAATTAAAAGGTAAAGATTAAGGGAAGAGAGATGCAAACACAAAGACAACACAACGATGTGTTATTGAAGAGGAAACCAAAGTCCTCAGCGTAAAACCTCTCCGTCACCTTCCAAGCGGTCAATAATCCACTAGAGAATGAAGTTGGGATACATGAATAGCAAAAGACCCTCCAAGCGTAATCAACCCAATGTACCTCAGCCCTTCAAGCTCCTACTCCAACGAAGTTACACCGAACCTTTGTCTTCTCTAGCTTACCAGATTCCGCTATAGCCCATAGCATCAACCAATATCAATTGATCCCTTTCTAACTGCTTCCCAAGTACCAAATAACCTTCTCACAGATATGGGTATGGTGAGAAAAGAATTTTGGCTGAATGTACCTCTCAAGGATTTAACAATGGAGAGGGTGAGAGTAAAAGAATTTGGAGAATCAAAGGATGAAGATTGTGAATGAGTCAATCTTGTTTTTCTTTAGGGTTTTCTCTCAAAATTCTCTCCAGAACCTCTCAAAAATACGTGGGTATAAGGGATATTTATACTGGTATGTGTTTTGAATACGAAAGGTCAGTTTTAACCAAACAGGGCATTTTGGCGACTCGAGCTCGCGACTGGAACGAGTCACGAGTTTGAGTCGCGAGCTAACTGTCTGGCCAGCTGGAGGTTTTGTCCTGTAGTACGACAGCTGGTGTGACTCTTCAGCTCCCCCTACATGCTTTACACATGTGCCTTTTTGGCGACTCGCTAGTCGCAAGGTCCAGACGCAAGCCCCTGCTTGAGTGCACACTCTTGAGCTTTTCTTCACACTCTCTCACACACTACCCTTATATCATTCCCACCTAAATACAAGGGTTTCTAAGTGCTGAATTACAAGCAAATTGGCACAGAATAAAGCCAACAAAATGATTGGACAAATTCAATCTTACAAAGAGGAAGAGCCACGGCAAGAAATAGAGATAGAACAAGGAAGAAAAGGAGAGAAAAGAAAAGAAAAACAAAAAAATCAGAGAAAAGCATGAGTGATAGGAATTGAGGCATGCATCAATAGGCTACCCATTTCTCTCCCTCTTAACAAATCCACTCTTTGAGAAGCTAAGAATTAGAGTTTAAGCCATTTAGGTCTGTTTCCAAAGTATGTAATCTCTATGGCAGAATCCTTCTCTAAGGTTACCCACATTAAAGATCGGCTCCCTTTTTAGACTTTTGTTTGCTAAAAAGCTAAGCCCCTTTCTTTGACAGGCGAGTTTTACTTTATGGTTAATGAATAATTAACTTGTTACCTTAAAACTGAATTATTTATTGTGATCTCGTTATTTGTGGTTGTATAATTTTGCCACGAACTTGTTAGATTCCTTTGTTCTGTTATTCAGGCGTTAGTATTATTTGTGAAATGTTATAGTTATCCAACCATATTGTGTTTCCTACTGTAATGTCTATAATAGTTACTGCTGCTGTAAGCACACCGTACACTTAAGACTCCTGCCAAGGTGCATCTATACTAGAATGGCCCAACTTGCACACAAACTGGTCTAAGGCGTATTTCACGTAGGCCAATCCCAACTCTCTTACTACAGAATCATGGGTCGAGGTATAGTAGGAGAGATCAAAGCTCAACAGCACAAAAGGCCAACTACAAGTTATACAACCAAGATCAAAGACAACACAAAACATGAGTACCGTGCCATCACAGGCATAATCAAGGCCAGCCACGCCGCACCAGCCCAACCAAGCAGAAGGTGCTAATGAAACAGGGGCTAGGCCACAGCAGTAACAAAGGATTGCCACTGACAATACTAACTTCTTTATTGAAGTGTTGCAGTATTTATAGCATTCCCAATAGCAACTAATAGAAGCAATTTGTCAGCTAAAGGCGGATAAAGGAAGCCATCATGACCCCGAACATGTGGCAGACAAGAAGAAACCCCTATTGGCGGTGGCCTGCAGAACTCAGAGCAGCATTTTGTTACGATGGTTAATATCACAACACTTTTAGAGCAAGAAAGAGCCAAGGCACCTAAGGAGAGATTTTATGCACGAAGATCCTCCTATCCGCTAAGGATACTTAGCAAGCCGTATCCCAAGAGATATGAGCCGCGAACTTTTGTACAATATAATGGTAGAAGGGGAAGTGTTGTTGAGCATATATGTAAGTTTATTGGCACCTTCGATCCCTACGTAGCAGACGAGGACTTGTGTCTTTGAGAGTTCTCAAAGTCCCTGTGTGACTGGGCATACACCTAGTACACTGGCTTGAAGTGAGGATCAATCCCAACATGGGAGACATGATAGACATGTTCTACACCAAGTATTTCCACAAAGAGAAGACAATAATTTCCACAAAAAGGAGACAATAACGCTTGCAACTTTGCAAGGAACTAGGAAAAACGATGAAGACCTGATGAAGTACATCAAGAGGTTCAGGAACATAGCCCTCAATTGTTATGACCACTATGAAGAAAAAATGATGGTGGAAATGTGCATAGGCAACATGATCATGGAATATAGAGCGTTCTTGGAAAATTTGGAAATCTTGCAGTTTGCGCAACTATTGCAAAAAGTTAGAAAGACTATTAGTCAAGCCTAGCTCTAACAAGCCCAAGGAATGGAGATCCACGCCACAAGTCATGACAATGTCCATCGGAAAGAAAAAGAGGAAGTTCCCTCTGCCAATACCATGCACACCAAAGGCTCTGGATATGCTCCAGGACATATGGATCGCAAATGGAGTTTTCAAACCCAATCATGTTTCTAGAAAGCCCACTTAAGAAGAATGGAGGGACCCGTATTTCTGCCGTCTACATAATTATGTGCAACATGCCACCGCAAAATGCTAGGCACTCTGCAGACTGGTGCACCACCAAAAAAAAAAAAAAAAAGAGGGAACTCCTGAGTTATCCCAATCATAAGGGAAAGAGAGTAGCAGTAGCTCTCATTTGTGCGAATTCAGGAGAGGACGAAGAAGAAAGGCCAGCTTTGGCTGCCGCTGCTATCACTACTTTACAGAAAAGTTCTTGGTTCAAGAACTTGTTTGACTAATTGGAGCTCACGGCCAAAGAACGAAGAATCGCTACGAAGGCTTTGGTAAGCATTGCCTCAAGAGCAGGAATAGAATATCTTGTAGCAATAACCAGAGCTGACAAAGCTTTCCTATAAGATGACAACAAGATTACTTTCAGTGATGAAGACATGGAGGTGGGATACTTAGTCCACAAAAGGCCCCTCTACTTGGCAACCTCTATAAACCAATTCCCATTAAGAGAGCCCTAGTTGGTATGGACGCTTCAGAGAATCTCATCCCACTTAGCACACTACAAGCAGCAGGAATCCCATAAAGCAAGATCCAGGGATGGCCAATGGAAGTAACAAGGTTCAGAGGAAGATGTGAGTATATCGCAGTCCACATATAGCTATGTCTGAAGGTGGGTCCAATAGCCTCCTTGGCTCATTTTCATGTGGTAAAGACAGAAGTTTCCTAACATATATTATTGGGAAGACTATGGTTGCACAAGCATCGCCTGATTTCGTCTACCTATCACTAATGTGTGAAAGGGAGATTGAATGGCAAGATGATATGGATAGCAGTGAACCCATCACCATTTAAGTAAGCAGAAGCTCATCTAGTAGAAACCATATTCTACAACGAATGGGCATCGTTTGGAGAAAGTTTAGTATCCAAACCACAAGGAAACTTTGTCCCCAAGTGGGAGGACATCTAGGACGACCCAAAGCCTGAGTTGAGAGAGTTGCTGATGTGGAAGAAGAAAAGGAAAGAAGCACCAACTTTGGAGTTAAACAATATGCCACAATATGTCAGGGTCTGAACACCTGACATCAAGATAGTTTATAAATTATGAAGGTGCCCAAGACCTACCTGTGGTATGCAAAAGGGTCCGAAAGGAGGGCCACAATATAAGAGCCTAGTATTCTATGTGACCCTGGAAGATTCAAGGGAAGAAAGCAACATGGAATGTAAAAAAGAGATTGCAGCGGAAAAGGACGTGCAAGTAATGGCAGAAGAAAAGCTAGAAGAGATTGGCTTGGGCATAGACCCACAAAAGCCAAGACCAATTTCAATAAGCTCAAAGTTGTTAGAAGAAGAAAAGGCAAAATTGATCCTGCTGTTAAAAGAATTCAGAGATGTCTTTGAATGGGACTACAGCGAGATGCTTGGGCTAGACCTAAGGCTAGTGGTACATATGCTCAACGTGGATCCTGAGGCTAAGCCAATGACTCAACCTGCCAGAGTGTTTCACACCAAAATAAAAAACCAAAGAGTGAATGAAGTATAAAAATTGCTAGCAATCGTTTCATCAAACCAATCCAACACCCGTAGCGGTTGTCTAACATTGTACTGGTGAAGAAAAAAAATGGGAAGATACGGTACTTTGTCGATTTTAGAAATCTTAATCGGGTCTGTCCCAAAGACGAGTTCCCACTACCCAACATGGACCTGTTGATAGACTCCATTGCAATAAATGCCATGTTTTCCTTCATGGGCGAGTTCAGTTTGTACAAACAGATTCAAATGGCACTAAAGGATGTAGAGAAAGCTGCTTTCAGAATGCCTATAGGAAATTTATACTACACTGTGATGCCCTTCGGGCTAAAAAATGCAAGTGCGACTTATTAGCTCACAATGACTACCATATTTCACGACATGATGCACCAAGAACTAGAAAACTATGTGGATGACATAGTGGTAAAATAAAAAAGGCGAGAAGATCATGTTAAGGTGTTAAGAAATGTCTTCGAAAGGTGTAGACTTTTCAAGCTGAAAATAAACCCACTAAAATGCACCTTTATAGTGCCTGCTGAGAAATTTCTAGGGTTTCTAGTCCACAACAGAGGGATAGATGTAGATCTGGCCAAGGCAGTGGCTATAGTGAACATATAGGAGTTGAAGAGTTTTCTATGCAAAGTCTCCTACATTAGGGGGTTCATCCTTGGTTTAGCATCAATCACTTCGGCTTTTACAAAGCTACTAAAAAAGAGACAAGGCTTTGAGTGGGGGGAAGCGCAGCAAGCAGCTTTTCGGAAGCTATAGTAAATCATGATAAACCTCCCTACAATATATGCCCCAGTCCGCAAGAAATCATTATTGGTTTACTTAGCTTTAAGTTCATCTGCCATTGGAGCTTTGATAGCCCAGGAGGATGGAGGCAGCATTAAGCAGCCAATCTACTACATAAGCTGTTAGGGACATACGTTATGTAAACTGGCTAGTCCTTTAACAAAACACACTTTACTTGTAATTGGGTAGATCTAGGATGGGTTTAAGACTTCAAGAAACATATGGTTCAAGCCAAGTACTAAAGCCATAAAAATTGGACTAAGAAACAAGCGAAGAAAAACTGTTCATTAAAGCTCGACAGATACCTTGACAAATTATCTATCGAAGCTTGACAGAAGTTGAATCTATCGAGGCGTACAGAATCAAAATTTCCTGATTAGATTTTCAGCCCATGCTAAAATATTTGTGTAAGGTTTCTTTTCTCACAACTCTAGGCATATATAAGGCTTATTTTAAAGGCTATCATTGGGGGTATGCACATAGAGAACATATGAAAAAGTGACCAAGTGTCTTGTTCTCTCTGTAGAAGCTACTAGGTCTTTGTACCTTAGGGTTTTGTAACCAAGTGCTTCTTGATCTTCATTGTTGATGAAGTGAAGAACTTTGCAGCCAACAACATCTTCTCCAAGTTGCTAGGGTTAGTCAAGTACTAGGATTCATGCAAAGGAGTTAGTCACGTATTGGGATCCGTGCATCATACTCGACCTTCATGGCCTCCTCCTCGGCGGAAAGCTTGATATCATTCGGGTCCGTATCACCAAGAATGGGTAGCAACAGTTGGTTTGCCACATCCTCCAAGGACACAGTGATTTTGCCACCAGAAAGGAAGAAGGTATGGGTGGCGCTACACCACCGGCGGACTAGATGGCAAAGGTTGAACAAATCCCGATAGTTGGACAAACACCGGGATGAAACAATGGCCTTTAACACACAGGCCTGCTGTAATGCCATCATAAAACACACATCGAACAACTCCTTGTCCACCCACTTATTCCAACCCAAAGAAGTGTCTGGCGTAAATTAGAAGAGAATGGGCACAGGTATTAAAGTTCCTTGGCGAATATCAAGATCGGGAATGGTGGAAGCCAAAGGGGCCTAAGAAACCTCCATGTCACGGTAGCAAATAAAAAGCCAAACCCAGCCCAAAAGCGGAGGTGAATAGTCATCGGGCACCATGAGCAAATGGATATGAGTGTCATACCTTGGGTTAATGAGGGAAGGACACTCACTATCCGGATCGTGACACCCCCTCCTCCTCCTAGAAGCGGTCCGATTCAGAGTGGGGAGTCTCTTCACCCACGGTCTTGGCAGACGGATCGTCGGCAGCAATCTGTTTCCCCTTATGGTGGGAAAAACATCACCTTTTGTCGGCGACATGATGGATTGTTTGAACGAAGAAGATGGGTAGTGAAGTTTTGGGGAAGACAAGCCTATGAAGAAAAAGGAGAAGAAGAGTTATGAGAGGATAATGAGAAAGAGAAAAGTGCAAGAACTAAAGACAATAAAAGTGATGTGAAAGGAAGCAACGGATCAGCCGTTAAAAGAAGCTTCGTATTAATGAAGCAGAGGTTGTGTTCCAGTATAACTGCTAAATTGAGAAATTCGAAGAGACAAGCCTGTTCATGAAAAGAAAGGAAATAAGGTGGGGTCCACTATTTAAAAAACCTGCGAAAAAAAATTTATTACGTAAGTATTTGCATATGAATTGCAGGAGCAATTCATATGCTCAAAGGGCTGAACGTTGATGCCTACTTTTTGACAACGGGCCCAATAGTAGAAAAAGCCCAACAATATAAAGAAAATGGGAAGAGAAAATAGTAAAACAAGCCCAGCAGGCCAAAATGGAAAAATAATGGCCAGCAGACCCACAAGAATAATAAGAGGTAAAGAGGATATAAATAGGTCAAGGAAGCCCAATGAATGAAGTAGTGAACGCATGGGAACAACAAGAGGTAAAGAAAAAGTAAATGAGCTGGGGAAGCCCAAGAAATGAGTTGGTAAATTCATTGGGTTAGCTTAAAGGCCAATAAGCCCGAAAATTAATAAGAGGTAAAGATGTGGTAATTAGGCCAAGGAAACCCAAAAGATTTAGCAAAAACTTATGGGAGTAAAAAAGGTAAAGAATAAGTAAATGGGATGAGGAAGTCCAAAGAATGAAATGGGCTGGCACAGTAGGAATGTTGGTCCATAAAGCATAAAAGAGGTAAGGATATGGAAAGTGGACTAGCACAGCAGAAACATCAACCCGTAAGCCTATGGGTAACAAGGAAATAAAAGAGAGGTAATGATATAGCAAGAGCAATGCAGTGGCATGGTAGGATCCCTAGCCAAGAAGCCCGTGGACACAAGAAAGAAGATGGACTAAGAAAGTAGGAGAGGACCTGCACCCAAGCAATGCCTAGTCTAAAGAAGAGTTGGAAGGCAGAGAACGTGAACCCAAAGGCTCATATGACGTTCACGTCGCAAGAGTTAAACACCTACTAGAACATACAGCAAAATCAGACAAACACGGACGCAATAAACAAGGCGTGAAGGCCAAAAAAGTAATGGATTCAAACAAAAGTGAAGCATACACACAGGGCCTAAGCACCACCTACTTGTACCCAGCCAATACATGGGAGGTAGGCCACGAGTCAAGGGTACGAGAGGGTGTGGTCTGACAGTGGGGAGAAAGAGGGAATTTATTTTGGAGTTTTCGCTCAAACTTCTTTGAGGAGAAATGTCCTGCAGGAATGGTATTTTACCCAAAAGAAGTAAGTATGAACTAGAACCGCTTGATGCATGCCATAGACGTAGGAGAGGGAGAGGTTTAACACTTATTCAGATGAGAGTAGTGAAAACAAAGAGAGGTAAAAGACAAGACAAGCCATTTTTGTCTGGGAATGAGGTGTGGTGCCGCCAACACAGTGTAATGGTAATGGCTAGGTAGCCGGCAGGCCAGTGGGTAATCTTGGAAGGACGCCCACAACACTCCAAAAGCGGTTGAGGGGTAAAAATGGTAAATCCTTTCATGACAGACTGTATAAAAGGCAATAGTTATGAACAGTGGAAGAGAGGAAGAACCACGACAAGAAATAGAGATAGAACAAGGAAGAAAATGAGAGAAAAGAAAAGAAAAACACAAAAATTAGAGAAAAGCATAAGTGACAGGAATAGAGCCATGCAACAATAGGCTACCTATTTCTCTCCCTCTTGACAGACCCACTCTCTGAGAAATTAAGAATTAGAGTTTAAGCTATTTAGGTCATTTTTCCAAAGTGTATAATCTCTATGGCAGAAGCATTCTCTAAGGTTACCTACATTGAAGATCAACTCCCTTTTTGGACTTGTGTTTGCTGAAAAGTTAAGCCCCTTTCTTTGGCAGACGAGTTTCACTTTTTGGTTGATTAATGATTAACTTGTTACCTTATTATTTAATTGTTTGTTGTGATCTCGTTATTCATGGTTGTATTATTCTACCACGGCCTTGTTAGATTCCTTTGTTCTGTTATTCAGAAGTTAGTATTATTTATAAAATGTTATAGTTATCCTGCCGTATTGTGTTTTCTGCTGTAATGTCTGTAACAGTTACTCCTGCTGTGAGCATGGGGTACACTTAAGACTCCTGCCAAGGCATGTCTATAATGGGATGGCCCAACTTGAGCACAAACTGGTCTAAGATGTGTTTCATTTAGGCCAGTTCCAACTCTTCTACCTCAGAATCACGGGTCATGGTACAATAGGAGAGATCAAAGCCCAACAGTACAAAAGACCCACCACAAACCCCAAAAAAAAAAAAAAAAAAAAAGACAAGATTAGACCAAACAATAACAAGTGAACAAATTGTTCAAGAAAAATCCTATTAAAAAAATAAAGACTAATCATTCAAATTTGTAACTTGTTCAACCATTATATAAAAATAATGTCTAATTTCATTTTTCCTTACAAAATGATACCAAGAGAAATTTTATGGTCGTGAGTTCTTCTTAGTGGTGCCAGCAATTATGCTTTCTTTGGCTTTGTGGTTGGAATAATTTTCCCCTCCTCAGTAACTTGGCTTGTAGTTATAGAAAATATCATCCATTTTTTCCTCTTGAGCTTTCTTTATTTTTCTCTTCTCTATTATTAATTCTCTCTCTCTCTCTCTCTCTCTCTCTCTCTCTCTCTCAACATTCTCAATTCCCATTTTATATCTTATCAGTCATTTTTTTTTTCTTCTTGTTCTCTTTGTTAGTAGAAAAACATTGTAATACTTGATGTATTTACATTTTTTTTGTGATGTTGATATATTCAAACCATCTCTTTATTAGATTTCGTATCATTTTAGTTTTTTAGTGACCACCCTAAAATAAATTTCTAGTGCTGCCATTGCCTCATCAACATCTTATGTAATATTTCTAAAAATTTTCCAAATGGGTTTTAGCACTTTTAGTCCAAACACAAAGGAATTTTGTTCTCTTATTCTCTTAGAAAAAAACAAAAAAAAAAAAAAAAAAAATTGAGAGAGTGGCCATGCCCTCACGTTTTCCTTTCTCAATATTTTGGCAAAGATCATGTGACACTGTTCTTTTATTTATCTTTTTTTTTTATCTTAAGTAGAAACTGCTCCTAGATTCTAAAAATTTTTCCTTTAACACATAATGGAGTATGACGGATGAAGATTGGCCATAGGATTAGGAGAGAGAGTTTTTGGGTTTCCTTATTTATTTGGTTAGATAGAAATAATTTGACTTCTCTTGATGCGGTGGTCACTCCACAAGTATAAGTGCTTGTAGGGTGTGGTGGCCTAAGACCAGGGTTCAAGTCTCCAGGAGAGAACTCACACACATATACATTTAGATTAGGCTAGAGTAAAAATTCTATCTTGTATCAAAAAAATAATAATAATAATAATAATTTGACTTAATGGTGTTTTTTCTTTTTAACCTAATTTTATCTTCATCTACCATGTGTGACTCGCGAGTTAGGCAGGTCTCATCTAGGTCACAAAAGCAGCTTTGACCACAATTTAACTAGGATCATGTACTTTCTACTCAAATACATTTTTCCCAAAATGAAAACATTAAAATGAGAAAAAAGAAAAGAGAAAAAAATAAAAAAAGATACTTAAAACTTTGCCACTAAATTAAGGGCCAACAAAAACAAGAACTTTAATATTCTCCTCATATTATATTTTTACTATGGTCACATCCGTATGCTTTTACTATTTCTATGATGAGATTGTATTTATGGTGCATGTGTTTTCTTGTCTTGTGTTTTTTTGGTTCCTTGGATTGTGCAATCACTCCACTTTTGTTGCAAAACAAAGTGAGAGGAACCTACTCCAATCACATAACACCAAGATCTAACAAGAATTTCTTAAAGTCAAACAGCCTATGTTGCTACTTCACAAAACGAAACATACCCAGCTTCCATGGTGGAGTCAATAAATACAAGATTGACTTTACATTCTTCCAACTATGGCTCCTCAGGTAGGGTGAAGTGTGAACACATATCTTGAAGTGAACCATCAAGAATCACGATCAGATTGAAAATCAAAATTTGTGTAATCAATGGTTATGAAATACTCACAATGATAGACAAACATATAATCTCTCGTTCTCCACTTAAGTATATGCTTCACTGCTACCTAATAAAGTTGTCCTAGTAGTGACTAATATTCATGCCAACTATGTAAAAAACATAAATCTAGTCAAGTACATAGCAAGTACTCACTTTGTTTGAAGAAGGTAGTTTGTTGATCTATTTATACACTTAATTTTTATTTCATAACATAATTTTTGTTATTGTAAGCTAATGAATTTTGTAGATGTCTATTATCGTTTTAAAAGAAATTATTAAAATGCACCATTATTCCATTGGAACATGAAATAGTCATTGAAATATTCATTAATATTTATACTTAAATTAAGGATAAGTTTTAGGAATTTAAGAGACATTGGTTTAGTTTCAAATGTGTCCGAAATAGTGTTTTCTTCTCCCTTTTTTGGCCTTACAGTATGTGGGGAATGAGGATTTGAACCTAGATTCTCTTCGTGAATGTTAGAAATACTGAATGAATAGTATTGCATTTCTCTAAGAATAAAATATACATGAGTTCCTTTAAATAGGAGACAGAGTGTGTAGTACAAGTAAACAATGTGGGCCTAAAAGCCACAACCTATTACACATTAACAGCACCCCTCAAACTCAAGTTAGGTGTGAGACCAACTTGAGATTGTCAGCTAAAGCATGAAAGCGTCCCTTAGGTTGTAACTTGGTGAAGATATCCGCAAGTTGATCATTAAAGGAGACCAAGAATAGCTTGAGAGCACCATGGACAAGATGATAACGGATAAAATGACAATCGATCTCGATGTGTTTAGTCCGTTCATGGAAGACATCATTGTAAGTAATTTGAATGGCACTCTAGTTGTCACAATAAAGAGAAGTAGTAGAGGATGTGAACACACCTAAGTCCTTTAGAAGCCATTGTAGTTAAAGGAGCTCAAAAGTGGTATCAGCAAGGGCACAATATTTTGCTTCAGTACTAGAGCGGGCCACAAGGGTTTGCTTCTTATTTTGCCAAGAAATCAAAGAAGAACCAAGAAGAAAGCAATAAGAAATGGTGGACTTGTGATCAATGGCATCTCCTGCCCAATCAACATCAGAGAATACACAGAGAACAAGAGGAAACAGAGTAAAGTAGAAAAGGCCATGGAAGAGAGTGTCCTTCAGGTATCGAAGAATGCATAGAACAGTAGCATAGTGAGTCAATCGTGAAACAAACAAATACTGGCTCACCTGGTGAACAACATAGGAAATATCTGGATGAGTGGCAATGAGGTAAACTAGGCTAATATAGACACCGCATTCAGTACTCCTTACTACTCGAGCCCTCATTCCCTAATGATGCCCAAACTCTAAGGCCCAAGGCCAATTTAGAGTCCAATTAAATATTAAATTGACTTGAGGAGTGATAAAATGCAAAATATAACCTTTTAAATGAGCAAAAATCTATTTTTAGAAATAAAATGAACAAAGTGGCTCTTAGCCCATGTATGTGGGCAACAACCTGTGTACGTGGGCTAAATAATGCGTACACAGGCACACTCCTATATATGCAACTAAGGTTCAGAAACATAAAAAATGCAAGTTTTCTACAATAATGGTTGAGATTTGAAACAAATCTCACATCATCTAGGAGCCGTTCCAAACCCCATTTTTTCCACTATATAAAGCCTTACATGGTATATTTTCAAAAGACACAAAAATTCCACAGGAAAAATACATGATTCACTAGAAAATAGTGAATGAAAAGGGAGTTTTTCACAAAACACTCTCAAGTCAATTTTGTTTGATCGAGACTTTCTGTAGCCCCAATCCTTTTAGTTTAACATTACTAATCACTTTCTTATTGGTTTGTGAATAGATTTGACTGAGGGCAACAGTCAAAATTAAGTTTGAAAAGCTTTTCTTTGAGGTATTAGTTCAAACTTTTGCTTTTTTTCCTTTTCTTTTCTTTTTATGCTTTTAATTCTTCTTTTTGTCTTGTTTTCTTGTTATAACATGCTTTGATATGTTTTTCTAGTCTAGGTTTACATTGTTATATGTTTAAAATGCATGTTGGGGTGTTAGATTTATTGTTTTAAGCTTGATTGTGCTTTTAGGGTTTCTTGGGTAAGAACTTGCGTACACATAATCTTGCCTGCACACGCAAGCTTGATTATGCGCGCGCAGGCTTATTCTTGAGTGCGCAGGCCACTGCCCAGAAACATTAATTTTTATTTTGTTTATTTCTATCCTACTTTCTCGTATTTATTTGTTTAGCTTCTTCTCTCATGCCTTTATGCTTTCAATGTCGATCTTTCACATGTTTAATTGCTTGTTTTGTCTCACACGTTAGAATTAGGGTTTATTTTGTATTTTCTATGTATCAATGCCATGATCATTCATTTACATGCTCATGCATGATGCCATATGTGCTGAGTTGCTACAAGGTGAGTAAAGGTAAGTCATACATTCACATGAAAATGCATATGTGTTGTTTTGCTTGATGAACATGTAAATGTGTTGTTGTGTTGCATTTTGTGATTAATTGATAAATGATGTACTTAATACCATGATTAAATTGTTGCCTTATATATGACATGATAGGGTTTTCACATGTTGGATGAATGCAAAGGTTGTATATGTGTAGTTTGGTTTCTTATGCTTTATGGATGGGTATGTATGTGTTTTGGGATAATGATGCTATGTGGTATGCTTAGTTGTATGCTTAAATGTATGCTAGTGTGTGTGTGAGTTTAGGACATAAGTGTTAAACATGATGTTATCGAGATTAAGACGTAAGACACAATGATGGGAGGCCAACCTTAGGGTTGGGCTGTCTTTGGTACCTAACACCTTCCCAAATACGTAACTAAATTCCGAACTCATATCTTTGGTAGTAAGATCAATGGCCCTTCCTTGAAAGGACGTTATATTCATGGTTCTTAGGTCATTGCAAAAACTAGGTGACAACTCCTCCGTTGTGTCCATAACTGCCAAGCAATTGTCTATAAAGAAAGGGATTAGACAATGGTTTCTGCCCTAAGAGAGTCAAATGTGCATTAAATTCAACTGGAGTGTCAACAGTCTTGCTATCAATGAGTCCAGCTCAAGATAAAAGTTCAAAAGCATACTTGGCTTGAGTAATATGAAGACCATATGTGGAATGAGTGATTTCAAGACCCAAGAAATAGTTGAGATATCCAAGATCTTTCATCTTAAATTGCCAACTAAGAAAATCTTTGAGTTCTTGAATGCCGCTGAGGTCATCACCAATTATGATCATATCATCCACATATAGGAGAAGCAAAATGGTGCCTTTGTCGATGCAACGAAGGAATAAGGAAGAATCATAAGGACTAGCAATGTAACCCAAGTGAAAGATAGTGGAGCTGAACTTGGCAAACCAAGCTCTTAGAGCTTGTTTAAGGCCATAAAGTGCACGTCGAATGTGACAAACCTTGTTTAATTCAATAGAGAGACCAAAAGGAGGTTACATATAAACTTTTTCACTTAAATCCCCATTAAGGAAGTCATTTTTTACATCTATCTAAAAAATATCTCATTTACTCGCATCAGCAATAGCTAAGAGGGCATGAACAGATGAGATACGAGCAACCGGAGCAAAGGTCTCTTCACAATCAATCTCATACTCCTATATAAAATCTTGTGCAACAAGACAAGCCTTATAGCGCTCAATGAACCCATCAGAGCGAGTCTTGATCTTGTAAATCCACTTACAACCAACCACAGACTGTTCAGGAGCAAGACTAACCAAATCACAAGTATGGTTTTTGGATAATGCATCAAGTTCTTCTTTCATTGCAATCTGCCATAAAGGGTTAATAGAGGCCACACGATAGGTGTGAGGCTTGTGTAGTGTAGCAAGGGCAGTGTAACAATGATAGTTAAGTAAATGTGCAAGAATGGATATTACCCAAGTTGAGTGACGAGGTGGAATATCTTGTGGAAGATATTCAGGCAGAGCAGGAGCAGGGGACCCAAGCTCAAAGTGGGGTAGCTCGCCATTGACCCGTTCATCTTTCACCTGTTCATTTAAGGGTGATCCAAGAAAAGCATCAAAAATATATGGCAATTGGATAGAGAAGTCCAAAGGAGGATTAAGAGCATTTATAGAAGGAAAATGTGACTCGTCTAAAAATATTTCTAAAACAGAGGAGGTAGTCAATGAAGAATGGAAGTGAGAGAATTCAACAAATGAGCAGTGTTCCCAAAAGACAACATTTCGGGAAACACAAAGACGATGATAGACAAAATCATAACACCGATACCTTTTTTAAGTCTCTTCATAGCCAAGGAAACAACAAAGTTTGGATCAAAGCTCAAGTTTGTTGTGCTCATGAGGCTGAAGAAGAACGAAACAAGCAGAACCGAAAAAGTAAAGGTAATGATAGTCAGGGGGTGACCTAAAAAGGCGCTCATATGGAGTTTGATTATGGATGACAGTACTTGGAATGATATTAATAGCACGAACAGCATGAAAAGCAACTTCACCCCAGAATGGGGTAAGAACTTTGGCAGAGAGAAGAAGAGCACGAACAGTGTCAAGAATATGATGAAATTTTTGTTCGGCTCGACCATTTTGTTGAAAGGTGCCTGGACAAGTTAGGTGATGTATAATGCCATAGGAATGCAAAAGAGCTTCAAAAGCATATTTAGTATATTCAAGAGCATTATCAGATCGAAAAAATTTGATACATTTGGAAAATTGTGTTTCAACCATTTTTGCAAAGTTACTATAAATTGGTAATAATTCAAAATGAGATTTCATAGGAAAAATCCAACTATAACAAGAATAATCATCAATAAAGATAACAAAATATCAAGATCCAAGATCCACCAATACTAGTAATAAGAAAAGGTCCCTAAACATCATAATGAATTAAATCAAAAATACTATTAGAGATAAATTCACTATTATTGAAAGGCAAAGCTAGCTATTTTCCTAATTGGCATGAAGTATAATCAAAATTGTCTTGAACACAAAAGCTAGCAAACCCCTAGAAGCTAACTGTTGTACCTAAGAAAAGGGTGCATGACTAAGACGAGAATGCCAAAGTACGAGAGAAGGTAAGGAAGAAACCACAGCGACTGCAACAACAATAGAAACAAGAGCAACCGGTGGAAGATGAAGGTTATCCACGGAAAACATACACCCAACTCTAGGACAGATCCCAAGCTCCTACCCCGTCCTCTGATCATGCACAATACACGCAAAATAGTAAAAAATAGTAAATAACCTAGTTTAGCTAATTGTCCTATAGAGCATAAATTATAGGATAGGTCAAGTACATGGAAGACCCTAGGAACTGAGAGGTTGGAGTTCGAAACAAAATCTATACTATTGCCATGCATGGTGGAACCATCAGGTATATGAATATGAAGAGGATGTGGTGCAGGTTCAAGTTTGGAGAATAAGGACAAGTGAGATGTCATGTGATTGCAACAGGCAAAATAAAAAAGCCAAGAGTGAGACTTACTGGGTAAAACTAAAAGAGCAATGGAAAGAGATGCATTACCAACCATACAAATAGCCTGAGTTATGATATCTTGTAGTTCAGTGAAGGAGAGGTTGATAGTAGATCTAGAAGACTAGGACTCAACTAAAACAGAAGACATTGGTGAAGTAGACTCAGTATTAGCAACAACAACAATAGATTTGTTGCAAAGGTAATAAGTCTCAATAGTATGGCCAGGACATTTGCAATAGTTGCAGAACTTTTTGTTAGACTGTGTACATTCCACCAACCAAGGCATGGGGGAATGTCTATGTTGTTGGATCCAAACCTTACACGTGGAGTGGCTGTGAACAAAGGAAGAGGAAGCGTTGGCTACAAAATCTCATCCTTGGCACGTGCCAAAGGCGTAATTGCCTTGCGAAAAAAGTAAGATATGCACCTGACATGATACTCAAGCACTCACAAAAAGAAAGATAGCGACTTTCTAAGGTCAACAGCTATGAGAACACATCTTATTGGCTGAGTACTTGTTGAACCACTTCAAAGACACGTGTATTACTAACTGTACTCTTGATGTTCCTCTCATTGTCCAAGAGTTCTTACCTAGGCAGTGGCAGAGTCACCTACCCATATGTCACAGTGCCATATTGGTGCATTCTCACTCCTCCAATCACCAAATAGTATCCCAGCTATGAAAAGGTCCAAAAAATAAGAAAATGATGACTTGACACCTGTCTTTGTACTTAGCCATATTCCTCAGATTATAAGAGGAACATGTAGCTGAACTTTTAAGGAAAAGCCCAAGTATATCTTTTGAGAAGAGAGTAGAAAGTTGATAAGATAGGAAGGTAGAAAACAAGGTCTCTCTTTTAAGAAAAAACACCCTTATTGTACAAGAGTTACCTCTTCTCTTCATATAATACAAAGCATGGATTTTTCACATACAAAAGCTCCTCCCTTTCTTAGGGTTTTTCATGTACATGTTGTGTCCACTTTAAATTCTTGCAATCACTTTCTCCTTCTCTAATCTTTGTGATGTCAAAACTTGTACCTTTGTCACTCATAAGCTCTTTCATGTAAATGTACTGTTAAATAACTTATTTCATCTCCCATATAAGCTCAAATCTAACTTACACGTACAAACTACTTACGACGATTGCCAGAGCCAGAGGCCTCAAACCCTGATTGCAAAGGTTATTTTGTGGGGGGAGTAGAGGGAGTAGTAACCAGAACATTAAGCTTATTTTGGGCTTGAAGAGTTGCAAGACAAGCTTCTTCTCCAACCAACTCATTTACAACAGTATCAAAAGAAGGATGAGGACTGCGATTAAGAAGCTGACCTTGAATGGGCTTATAGTCATTTAAGAGACATCAAGAATTCATAGAGACGAAATTCATCTCGAACAATAGCATACTGCTGAGCATTCTTTAAGCATGCCCAAGTTGGATCTGAAAGGTCAATTTAGTCACAAATAAAGCAAAGCTGATCATAGTAGTCATTGATAAATTGCCCTGGTTCTTGCCTGAGTTGATGCACCTCAACCACTAATTGATATTTGATGAATCTGTGAGAAGTGAAGTATCTTTTAGCTAACATATCCCATGCAGATTTTGCATCATCAAAGCTACTTAACAGATTGGAGATGGAGGAAATGGAGGTGTTCCGGATCCAAGTAAGGATCATGTGATTATGAGTATCCCATTCAACCATGCGGTTGATGAAGGCAATGTATTCTTCAGCTGCCCCCTTGATAGGAATAATAATTGTACCAACACAATATTGCCAGAGCATGCGACCCTTAAGAAAACTGCACATAGCTTGAAACCAAGATAAATAATTCTTATTCCCCTCCAATATAGCATTAATGGGGTGAGGAAGAAAAATATGCAAAAACAAACTGCAAAAATAAAATCTACGTGAAAAACTAGATAAAGAGCACCTGGACAACAAAAAAGTCAACAGTCAAACTCATGGTCAAAGTCAACTGACAGCGGTTAACGGTCAACAAGCGATAGTCAACAGTCAACAGTGCTAACATGGCGATGACATAGCAGTGACTGATGATGACGTCAGCTAGGGCTGACGTCACAGATTATGTCAGTGTGGACCATGGCCGGCGCGTGACTAAGGCACAACTTCTTTGGGTGGCGCGCGGGGGTGTGTGTAAGCTCCGATGATTGTGAGAGTTCCACGGCTAAGTAGATCTGGGCAAGATGATCACAGTGGCACCTATAAAAGATTAATCAAAACAAGATTTACGAAGGAGACAGTAAGGGTAGTGGTCTTTGTGGTGTGGGACTCCTTAATGACGGCAATTGTAAGTCCGGAACCCAAGGACGACGGTTAAGAGACGTCAGAGGTTCAAGGGTGAGTGGTTGCAACAACTTTTGTGACGGCGGAAGCAATGAGAGTGGAGTAACACCAAGAAAGACAAGACTGCAAAGAGAAAGGTGCAAGCAGTAGCTCTGATACCATGTTAGTAATACTAAATGAATAGTATTGTATTTTTCTGAGAATAAAATATACATGAGTGCCTTTATATAGGAGGCAGTGTGTGTAGTACAAATATGTATGCTATACATGTAAATAAGGTGGACTTAAAACACAACCTATTACACGTTAATAGTGAAAAAGATTATGTTAAAGGTAGTTTTACATGAGTTAAAATTAATGCTAAACCTGTTTTAAATAGAAGGACACTAAACAAAATATTAGGGTGGATTTGAAATATAAATTAGGATACTCATACAAACTTAGAGTGGACTACATTGAGCTCCCATTAAAGAATGATGTTATTAATCTTGCTATTTAGCAAGGAGTATTGATTATCTCATAATCATTAGTGTGTATCGTCCATACACAGTATTCATTTCACCTTTTAAATGTAAACATTAGTAAAAAATTATTACATTGCACGTGAAATTATGAATATTGTATGTATAGAATGTACAATAACGAGTGTAAAACAATAGTTTCCATCAAAAAATTGTTAAAATGTTGAGGCAATCCACATCTACCCATGTTAATTTTCAAAAAAGAAAAAACAAAAAACAAAAAATCTACCCATGTTATATATTATTTTACAGGATGACGCAAGAACTTGCCAAGATTTCATAAATTATATCATATATAAACCACATGTACATCCATCCTGACATTCATTCATAAAAGAACACTGAACAACAGCCTTTCCTAATCCTAGGATTCTTCACAAAAGAATATCCAAGAGAAACAGTTGGACATTGCCCTTATTATTGTCTTATACAAAAGAAACCGTTTGCTGCAATGGAAATAGTAAGGATATCTTTATGAATTCATCGAGCCACATTCCTAGGCCAAATACCATTTCTACTTGTTGACTTCCCTGCAGTACAGAAACCCAATACAGTTTTTTTCACCCTAAAATGCATCATAGGTTCTGCTCAATTTCTCGAACAGATTCTTATAGTCACAGTTTTTCTATTGTTATACAAAAACGTTCTAGGCCAAGGAGGGACTCCATCTGTTGATCCTGATGAGAAGAATGCCCTTTATGTTCTCAAGTCCATATTTAATAACTCTATTCTAAATGAAAGCTGGGAGGGTGATCCTTGCGATCTTGCTTACCCTTGGTATGGCATTCAGTGTTCCACTAAGGGTCATATTATTGGAATAGAGTTGAACGATATGGGGCTAAGCTGGAAAGTCGATGTTAATGAATTCATTAAGTTCCCTGAGTTGATTATCCTGAGCTCCATAACAATGCTCTTTGGGGAAATGTAATGAATTTCTCCTTCAATCACAAGATGAGGATTATTAATCTATCAGGCAACAAGTTAGATGGGTCGATTCCAGGTTCGCTTCTAAGTCTTAGTGTCTTGGAGTCATTGCAGCTTCAAGATAACAACTTGACAGGTACTATCCCAGAATTTAACCTGTCTAGCTTACTATTTTTCAATGTCTCAAACAACAATCTCACTGGTTCAATCCCAAAAACTCAAACTCTCCAATCATTTGGCTTTGATTCATATTCTGGTAATCCTGGGTTGTATGGTCCACCCTTAACCACTACCAGCCGCTCTATAAATGGCACAGGAGAGCCCCCTTCTGGAAATTCTCCCCCAAACTTAAATGGAGATATCGTTAAGAATATCTTTCTTGTTTTCGTTGTTATTCTTATAGCAGCTGTGATTTTGCTATTAATTCTATACTGCCAAAAAGTTCAAATGGCAAAAAAGATGTTGAACGAAGCAAACAAAGAAGAAGCCGAGGAAGGTCAAAAGATTATAGAGGCAGCAGAGAGGAGCATTGTTGTGGCAGCTAAAGAGAGCAGGAACCTCATATTCATGGAGGATGAACCGGCTTTTGGAATCGGGGATGTTCTAAGAGCTTCTGCTGAGGGATTAGGCAAAGGGATTTTCAGGAATAGTTATAAGGCAAAGGTAAGTGGTGGACCAAGCGTTGTGGTGAAAAGGCTAAAGGATTTGAAACCAATGACTGGTGAGGAATTCAAAAAGCAGTTGTGAATGATTGGAGATATGAAGCACCCAAATCTGCTTCCCCTCTGACAGGCCACAAATGCGTTGACCCCTTGTGATAACTTAGATTAATTAATTAGCCCAGTTTTTAATTAATCAAATTAACATGCAATATCACGTGGCAGCACAAACAAATCACCGAAACTAAGTTATGCAGCGGAAAATAAATAACACGGTGATTTGTTCACGAATGGGGAAAACCCTTACGGCAAAAACCCCACCGGGTGATTTAAGGTCACCACTCCCGAAACTCCACTATTATCACAACAAGCAGTTACAAGTAAGGAATCCCAGTACCTCACCAACTTACAGTTGAACTCTTACCCCAATACCCAATTGGACTTGTTCTGTAGTGACAGTTTCTCCTTTCAATGCACGGCTCCCAAGTACGTGACTAACCAATTTGATGCGCGGATCCTAGTACGCGGCTTACTCCTTTGCACGAATCCCAGTACGTGACTCACTCCACAGCAACCCTTTGATTGTTGTAGTTGATTTGCAGCAGCTTCACATAGAAATACCAATAAGATCTTCAATGTTGGTGCAAGAGACTTTGCTTGGTTACAAAACCCTAAGGCGTACAAGAAACGCAGCAAGAACTCTTTCTTCTGTAGGAGGAGGCTAGGGTTTCAAAAAGAAAACCTTATGAAGCTCTCTCTAGGGTTTGGTTTTTCTTTTTCCATCTCCTTTTAAATAGGAGCTTAATGGGCTCTCCTATTCCAAATAGGTTTACACAAACCTTGGGTTTTCCTAGTCCAATAAGAATTATACAAACCCATAAACAATTAGCCTTTTAGAATAAAAACGTTGCTGGCTATAATCTGAAACCCGTAAGCTCGATCGATCGGGACATCTGTCGAGCTTTAATGAATCTCGACAGATCGAGCTTCTGTCGAGGAGGTATCGAGACCTGCAGTTTGCACTTTTCTTGAGCAGTTCTTGAGTAATCTTCATGTCTTCAATTTAACCATTTGTAATGATCATCTTGAACCTACTTAGATTTACCCAAATACAAGTAAAGTGCGTTTTGTCAAAGGATATGCCAATTACAAAATATGTCCCCAACACCCTCCTTGCCTACTACTACTCCAACGAGGAGAAGTTTTTGCTGTATAACTACGCAGCGAAAGGAAATTTGTTTGATCGCATACGCGGTGAGTTTTGTCTTTGCCTCTTACTTTGTTTTCTTCTGGTTTTTTTTTTTTTTTCCCTCTGCAAGAAACAATTTCCAATAAGAAAGAAAGTACATTTGTGACTTTATAATGGTTAATATTGTCTGATTTGATGTGTGCATAATAAAAATGATATTAGTGCCGCTTACAAGTAAGAAAAAATAACATTATTTCGATTATATTAAACTATATTAACCATTTGAAATATATATATTGTATGCCTAGTTATAATTATGATACACTTTTGAATTATTGTCTTTTTAAAACAATGTAATGACTCAACAAATTTCATAAATTTATTCACAACTACGTACTGAGCTAGTTATTTGTAATTTGATATATAATAATTATAAGTGGTGGTCCTATATGAAATTGATATTACTCTAATTATCATGTGTCACTTATAACAAATTATGAAAAAAAAAAATTGTGAAATTTGTTGTGTCTAACATTTTTGTTAACCAAAATGAAAGTTTTATATCAATGGACATTGCAGTAGAAAGAGGTGGAGATTGAATTCCATTCAAATGGAATGAAAGATTATCAGTTGCTCGAGGCATAGCTCGAGCCTTGGAATATCTGCACCTCAACACTAAGTGCCAAAGCATAGTTGTTCCCCATGGCAACTTGAAATCGTTGAATGTTCTGTTCGATGAAAATGAGAAGGTTCTCATTTCTGACAACGGCCTTACTTCACTACTTGCACTTCCCATTGCAATTCAACATATGGTATCATCCAAATCACCTAAATATAGAAACGGAAGAAAAGTTTCAAAACAATCTAATGTTTGGAGTTATGGCTGCCTACTTTTAAAACTATTAACAGGAAAGATCTCAGCAAGGACAGCTCCATCGGGTGTCAATGACACTGTGCATCTTTGCAGTTGGGTTCATCAAGCTCTTAGGGAAGAATGGATAGCTGAGGTATTTGACCTCGAGATATCTATGCAAAGAAACACAGTTCCAGGGATGCTAAGACTTCTACAAATTGCAATGCAATGCTGTGATAATACACCAGAGAAGCGTCCTAATATGACACAAGTGGTGAAAGAGGTAGAAAATATTAAGGTTCCTGAATTAAGGGATGAAAATGACAGATCTTGGATCGGTCATTCGAAGATGATTCTTTATCAACCTCTGGAACTGGAGAAGAGAAATGATATTGAAGAACTCAAAAATTGCTTCCCCATGCCTCCATTAGATTGATTTTAATCAAGAAGAAAGTGAAGTATATATCTAGTGTTGAGATGATACAATCCATGTCAATAATGATCAAGATCGAGCCTAGCTTTCATGTAATAAATTAAATTGTGTAATATTTTCGAAAACATTTATGAACCTTGTAAATCATTTACAAACCTTCTCAAACAAGATAATGTGAAATAGGAAATAATCTGGTAAATTTTTCACTGTTTACAGCTTCCAGTATGCTTGCTTTTTTGTATTTTATCGTGTGAGTTAATGTGTTAAGAATAAGACTAAGGGTGTAGTTGAATTGAAGAAGGGTAAAGCAGAGATGAAGGACAGATACAAGTTTGGATTGAAGAAGGGTAAAGCACAAAGAAAATAGGGTAATCAAAGTATGAACCAAAGGAAGTTTAAGGTGTGGCTGAACAAGTTATTTGCTGCACTATTGAGAGTTGAATAGAAGCATGTGTGTAGCACGTGAGAATAAGTAATCAGTTAGCTAGAAGTAGAGGGACACATGTCATAATCTTATTGTAGGAGAAAAATTAGGAAATTCTGTTATTGTGTGGTTGGGGTTTCTCCACGTTTTGATTTGTGACTTCTAGTATTAAAAAAAAGATTGATACGTGTATATTAGTAAATTCTGTATTTTGATAAAAACAGAGAGCAATAAAATTCTCTTTCTTTACTCAGAATTTTCTTTCTCTGTTTTACTGATACTAAACCACTTGTATGTAGGTTGAGAAAGTCCATTTATGGGTTAAAGCAAGCAAGCAGGCAGTGGCATGCTAAACTGTCAACAACAATTACAGAATTAGGCTTTGTTCAGTCCAAGTCTGATTATGCTCTTTTTGTTCATTCAAAGGGTTCTTATTTTACAGCCCTTTTAGTCTATGTTGATGATATTTTGATCACTGGAAATAATTCACAGTGTGTGGCAGATTTGAAGAAGCTTTTGGATACGAAATTTGGGATAAAAGACTTGGGAGCCTTGAAGTATTTCTTAGGCTTAGAAGTAGCTAGGAATGAAAAGGAAATTAGTCTTAACCAAAGGAAGTATGCACTTGAAGTGCTGTCAGATTCAGGAATGTTAGGTTGCAAGCCTATGAGAACTCCTATGGAACAGCATCTCAGATTTTCTAAGGATGAGGGTGAGTTTATTGATGATCCTTCACAGTACAGAAGGTTGATAGGGAGGTTGATGTACTTAACCTTGACAAGACCTGACATCTGTTATGTAGTCAATAGACTCAGACAGTTCTTGAACAATCCTAGACAGCCTCATATGGTGGCAGCATTTAGGATTTTGTAATACATTAAAGGCACTCCAAGGCAAGGGTTGTTTTTCTCAGCCAAGTTAGATTTTCAGTTGAAAGCATTTTGTGATGCAGATTGGGCTGGCTACCCTGATACCAGAAGGTCATTGACAAGGTATTGTGTTTTTCTTGGAGAAAATTTGATTTCTTGGAGATCAAAAAAACAAAGTGTTGTATCCAGATCTTCAGCTGAGGCTGAATATAGATCAATGGCTTCAACTTGCTGTGAAATCACTTGGTTTTTTTACTTACTTGAAGATTTTAGAATTGAACATTCAAAGGCTGCTCTACTTTATTGTGACAACAAGGCAGCTCTACACATAGCTGCAAACCCTGTGTATCATGAAAGGACAAAACACATTGAGGTGGATTGTCACTTGATTAGAGAAAAGATAAAAGCAGGCATGATTAAATCATTTCATCTAAGGACGCATTTGCAGTTGGCTGATGTTTTCACAAAGGCACTTGGCATACCTACCTTTCTGAACTTAATAAGAAGGTTGGGCTTGATTAACGTTTTTAGTACCAGCATCACTTATCCACAGTCATTGCAAGACACAGAAGCTGTTTCCACATCAGAAGTGGCTTTGGTCTTGAGGGGGGCTGTTAAGAATAAGACTAAGGGTGTAGTTGAATTGAAGAAGGGTAAAGCAAAGATGAAGGACAGATACAAGTCTGGATTGAAGAAGGGTAAAGCACAAAGAAAACAGGGTAATCAAAGTATGAACCAAAGGAAGTTTAAGGTATGGCTGAACAAGTTATTTGCTGCACTATTGAGAGTTGAATAGAAGCGTGTGTGTAACACGTGAGAATAAGTAATCAGTTAGCTAGAAGTAGAGGGACACATGTCATAATCTTATTGTAGGAGAAAAATTAGGAAATTCTGTTAGAGTGTGGTTGGGGTTTCTCCATGTTCTAATTTGTGACTTCTAGTATTAAAAAAAAGATTGATACGTGTATATTAGTAAGTTCTGCATTTTGATAAAAACAGAGAGCAATAAAATTCTCTTTCTTTACTGAGAATTTTCTTTCTCTGTTTCTCAAACCTTCTTGAACTTTCTTGAATGTTCTATATCTGTTTTTCTTGATCTGTGATTTCTTGTTGTAGCTTGAGTTTTAACATAATGCCTAGACTAGGGTTGATATTTCCATGTCACTATACAAATTCCCTAAATACTGTGGAAAACTTTTGCGTATAATATCGCATATATGTTAAAATGATTTTGTAATACTATGTAGTACATTAGCGAATGATAAACTATATGTAGCATGATATTTATCATATTATGTATCCTATATTTACTCTTAAATGGATATATATACAATTGAATTATTCTTCCCGTTTCTCAAAACAAAAAAGAATAATTCTTCCCAAAAAATAAAAACAGATACAATTGAACAATGATGTTCCTATTTAGGAATCTATAGAGTAAAATTAGGCCTATTAAATTTTTGGGTAATTTTTTTTGGTAAGTAAGAACGATTTTATAAAAAGATAGCAAAAGATGAGTTGGGGGAATTGGCCCATCAGCATCAATAAAATGAGGCTTTTTTTTTTTTTTTAAGTGTTAGTAGCCCAAAAAAAAAAAAATCTATGTTTTTTATTATATATATAATTTTTATTTTGAGAATATAATTTATAAGTGGATAAATAAATTTGAAAATTAATAGGCAATGTTTTAGTGGAAGTTAAGGTTTTATTTTTATAGGATTGTCCTTTAGTTTTGTCTCTACTTAAACATAGGAATGTAAGGATATTTTAGAACAAAAACAATCTGGATTGTCCTTTAGTTTTTTTTTTTTATATATATTTAGATTTGTTTTTGAATAAACGTGGGGTATTTAACTTATTTTTCTATTTAAAAAAAAAAACGTATAGTTACTTTGAAGAAGTTGGTTAGTGGAAAAGTGAGTTAGTGGAAGAGTGTTCTTATTTTGTAGGCAATATTTTAGTACAAGTTAGATATGTATTTTTACAAAACTATCCTTTAGTTTTGTTTCTACTTAAACCTAGGAGTGTAGAGGTATTTTGGAACAAAAAAAAAATCCGGTTCAAACAGGTGCAACCGCTTAAATTGTAGTATAGATATATAAAATAATTAAATACAATTTTTTTCTACAAAATAAGACCACTAAAAATTATATATAGAAACACTGATTTTTTTTTTCTAAAAAAAAAGTCTCATCGCACACGCGAAGTGCTTGTAATAAGGCTAGTAACTTATAAGTGATCTTTATCAAAAGTCATTTAAACTAATTGGTAAAGAAAATTATTAGATACTTCCAGAGTACCATAAATATGTATTCTCTCATCTCAAATAAATGATGAGTCTCACCATAAATTTAATTAGTGAAACCTATCATTTATATGAGAGAAAGGAGTACGCATTTACGGTACTCCGAGAGTATACAATAATTTCTCAATTGACAATCATTTGAACATTTGAAGAGTTACAACTAATTAGAAGCTATAGTGACGGTAAGGGTAACTAAGGAGTAAAAAACATGATAAAGAGAGATAGTAGCCAACGTGTAATTTTTTTAGAAATGTTAGGTACTACAAATTTGCTGCAAGAGTTACAAATTCACCTCTCACCAGTCACAATAAAACAATTTAAACATTTATGATATGTCGTAAACATATCATATTTCTTTAAATATACCTAATGCAAGATTGATCAAACGAAATTTACTAAAATAATAATTTAATATTAAATATAATAATAATTATTATATCTGAAATTATTATATCAAATGAAATTTAGTAAAATAAACCAAAACGGGTGGAACGGAGCGGAAAATTTAGAACGAAATATTGGAATAGGAAAATTCCGGGAACAAAATATTACACCACACACGTCATGTGCAAAACAAAATAAAAAAAAGTTGAAAACTTGTGAGACAAAAAGAAAAAGAAGAAGTGTTTTAGCAGAGCTACGCCTGGCCTAGAGCAGCGGAGACAGTGCACGGCGGCCTGAGGCTTCGAGAACCGGTGGGCTGCTAAAGGGGTTTCTGTTTCTCCTCAATACCAAAAAACTCTCACCCCTCTGCAACACACAGTACTATCAATTTCCACTAATTTCTTGAATTTCACAATTTCAATAGTCACACTGCACATCGTTTTTGTCAACAATGTTCTCCTTGTTTTCAATCAGAAGAAGAGGCATTATTATTCGCACCAGGTATTCCCTCCCTTCCCTTTTACTACTTTTTTTCTATTATTATTAATCATAATTATCGAAAAATTGTGATTGTTATGATACAAATAGACAATTTTTTTTTTTTTTTTTTTGGAATTTATAGGCGATGATTCAAAGAAGGGTAGTAGTCTCTTATTGAAACCTAGTAGAAAATCTACTTTACTCTTGCTACTTAGAGTCTGTTTGGAAAAACTTATTTGGCTTAAAAGAAAATATTATAGATAAAGCTAAAAGGAACCAAAAGAAATAGTAGAAAGTGACTAAAAAGTGTAATAAGACTAATAAATAACAATAAAAATAAATTAAATAATAGTAATAATAAGGTAAATAGTAAAAAATTTGAGGTTTAGACTATTTCACTCTTTATCTAAAAGACGCATGAAAACGACCCGTAGTGTGGTGAATGGAACTTGGGACCTTTGGGTTCAGACAATATCTTTCAAGTCCATTGCGTCCGCCACTCATTTTATATCTAATTATGAAGACAAAGCTAATTTCCCCAATGGCTGGTAAAATCATCCACCGGGTATCGTTTAAACAAGTCAAGTCACATCACTTGACTCATTATATAGGTAATGTGACCAAAAGCACAGTTGGTTTTTTCAATCATCACCTAGTGGGTTGGAGGAGATTCTTCCAAACTTGTTTGGAGAAAAACTTCGTCCATATTTCTTAAAACATTAGAGGTGCCTTAAGAAAAGACTTTTGATATTTAAATGCAGTTGATGATAGATAATGTACATCCTTTATGCAGGGATTCTCTACTCTGTGTCTGTTGTCTACTGAAAAATATCCCACGTCTCTCATCTTTGCCTGCAGCAACTTCATTCTCTATGAGAAGTTACAGTGCAGTGAGGCCTCTTCTAGAAGCAAAATGCATATCGTCTCCATTGGAATTTTCATTAGTGCGGAGATTAAATATGCTTGATGTTCATGTTGTTAGAAATTGGATACCTGCTAGATACATGAGTAAAGAATCATTTGAGCTGAAGACAGAAAATGATGTTGTTAGATTTTCTATGGGTAGGATAGTTGATAATAATGGTTCCCAAACAAAAGGAAAGAAGAAAACCAAACGGGTCAAAATGTCTAAAAAGGCCAAGCTGAATGAACTCAGATTCTATCGCCTGAAGGCCAAAAAGAAGATGACATCTCCAAATCCAGAAGTTAGGATTAGATATAAACTTGAGAAGGTTGGACACTACTCAATTTATTTTTGTAGTTTTTAATGTCAATAGTTTAAGTTTTTCTAATCTCTTTATGTTGGTTTAATATTGATATCAAGATTTAATGTAGAACTTCTGTTTATACAAAGTTTTTAATTTTTTATTATGCTTCTGTAAAATTCTTGAACATGATGCAGTGACTAACAGTTACCTGAAAAATTATCTGATACAGAGATATTGCACAGAAAACTATTCTTTTGCCTTTTACTTACTGTGCGCTTGCTGAAAAATAGCAGCATACGCCTAATATTGGACGGGTTTCTCTCTTTGGAGAAGCCCCTAAAAAGGGGGGAAAAAAAAAAAGATGTTTCCTTTGTCCATTCATGAATTTTTTTTTTTATATATAGTCATGCTGTTCTTTGAGCATATCAAAACTTACTATTGAAGAATGTTCTTTTGTCTGATATTCTGAATATACCTAACTGTTATACATTGCTTTAATTAAACAGTCATATATTTGTTCAAATATGGCTTTGTTGCATCCGTAGTACACTGGTTGTGTACTTGGGGATCATTTTCATTTCACTTTCAATAAAGCATTATTACTTAGCAAATAATTTATCTTTATTGGTCTGTAATATCTCAAAAAACATGCTTTGGTTCAGTAATTCAGGATATATTGATATATGGCTTTTTATTTTTTTGAATAAATAAACTAACATATGGCCACTTTTAGTAGCTATATATAACTTATGGATACTCTTCAGGCTAAACGGAAGGAAGTATGGTTGATCGAGAAATTAAGGAAATTTGAGGTTCCCAAAGCACCTGCTGAAACATATGATCCTGAAATCCTAACTGAGGAAGAAAGGCATTACCTAAAGCGCACTGGTGAAAAAAAGAAGAACTATGTCCCAGTTGGGAGGCGTGGTGTATTTGGAGGGGTTGTTCTCAATATGCATCTCCATTGGAAGAAACATGAGACTGTAAAGGTAATTTGCAAGCCATGCAAGCCTGGACAAATTCGTGAATATGCTGAAGAGCTTACTAGACTGAGCAAAGGCATTGTGATTGACATAAAAGCTGACAATACGATTATTTTCTACCGGGGAAAGAATTATGTACAGCCACAAGTAATGTCACCTCTTGATACACTGTCTAAAGACAAGGTAAATTCAGCTTTCCTTTCAATGACCATTTTCTGAAGGATAGTATAGGATAAAATATAATAATATAGGATAAAATATAATAATATAGGATAAAATTTTCTCATCTTCTCTATCAATCAAGTCAACATAAGCGTAATAGTTATGCTTGTTTTGATTAAAAGATTATCTTGTTTGAGTATATTAAAATTTTGGTCTTAGTGCCTTTGAAGTTAATAGTAATGGATTGCCCACTTATATCTAAATATATTTGCACTAATGGAAAAATATTTGTCCAAATCTTAATAGATCTTAAGCATCGGTGTGATGTTTGGTAGATCTTGGTTTCAAATTGTCATATACAGCTAAGAAGGACGGACACTTCATTTGGGGTGCCGTACTCAAGTCGTACCCGCCATGTCATGTTATAAATTTTTAGAAACTGCTCGTGTGACTGTTTCGTACCCGTATCTATACCCATGTCCGTGCTTCCTAGTTATAGAGTTGGAACTACATGCAATGGTTGGTTCTTGAGATTAAATCTCTCCTCCTCCACTCTTTTTTTGATTAGTGTTCTGTTTTTTCTTCTTTTTCTTGTTCTAATCTTTTTGTTATGCCGGATCATTGTAATTTTCAATCTTGATGTAATCCTTTCCATGTATACTCCTGGCGTACCTGGGGCTTTTAATTAACGATATTTTGTTATTTATCCCCAAAAAAAAAAAAAAAAAAAGTTGGAACTACATGCTGTCATACTAATGATGCATTCAGTGGGTGGTTGTGGTTAGGAACATTGGTAGTTTCTTGCCGGCAAAAAACTACCTGAAGTCCATCTCATCTTCTCTCCTTTAAGCCTTTTAAAGCCCTAACAAATTTGGCTTTGCTAATTATGAAAGTGAGATTTCACCGAAGTAATGTGTAGTAAGTATATGGAAAATTAAAACCCTAACATGATTCTCAAAAGCCCTGGGTTTTTAAATCTTACCTTGGCAAGATTTAATGTAATTGTTAGAGTTTCTTCTGGCTGAGATTTTCAACTTCTAGTCTCCTGGACAGCCTCCAAATATTATAATCACCCGTGCAAAGGAAATTATGGTTTCTCCTTTTGATCATTCCCAAAATCCTAGCTGAAATTAGGATTCTCATTCTTTCTAGCCATCTCTTATTCTTCTTTTTTCTTTTATTTTTTTCCCTTCTTTTATTTTATTTTTAGGGTAAATTGCAAAGTACACGCTTGAAGTTTGGGGTTGTTTGGATTTTACATCTTGAAATTTGAAAATTTTGATTTTACACCCTAAAGTTTAGTTCTATTAGCAAAAACACACCCTTGATTAGTTTTGACTGTTAAGTGACACATCATCATGTTGACTCAGTTTTTCTTTTTTTCTTTTTTGCTGTTTCACTAAAAAAAAAATAGAAGAGCTAGCATCTCCAAACAAATGTCGTTTCGCCCAAAATAAAAACACAAAACCTAGTAAAAACTTACAACACCATTTCACCCAACAACAAATCAATTCCCAAATCAAAACCCACGACCCTAGTTCCTATGCCCTACAAACCCAGCAAACCCAATCAACAAAAACCCCGGGTATTGCAATCCTGTAATGGGAAGATGATGCCAAACACTCAGCAGAATTTCCTGCTGAACTTGGCTCCACTTGGTGCTGGAGAGAGGCATCATGATGATGGTCCTGATTATACTATTTTTGTGGGGAATTTGGCTTTTAATGTTACCAATTACTTGCTTCAAGAAACTTTTAAAATTGTATACACCTCAGTGAAGGGTGTGAAAGTTGTCACTAATAGTGATAGGGCCACTGGAAATTCTAGGGGATATGGGTTTGTCTGGTTTGGTGATAAAGGTGAACAGTTGCATTCCATGACTGAAATGAATGACCAATATTTTTCAAAAGGGTTAGGGAGCTAGTTTTGTGGGTTTTGATTTGGGAATTATGTAAAATCCAAATAACTCCAAACTTTAGGTTTGTACTTGCAATTTTTCCTTTTATTTTTAGTGTGTCACCCTAGAGGTTTTTTCTAGGTACCCTTGGACTGCAGCAAATGGTATACAAATTGCTCTTGGCTTCCAATCGAAGCTTTAATAAACTATTAATGCTATTTATTCAAAAAAAGGCCCCAAAGTTTAGTTAAATACTTAAGCTCCTAATCAATCAATAATACTTTAAGTTCCTTATTTATCAAAATTATATTTCATTAACTTGTATCCCTTCCCTATTCAATCTCATGTCGCATAAATACTGGAACAAAAATCACAATTTAACAGACTTATTTTTATTCATATAATTGATATTTAATTTTTTTTGAGCAATTAATGAACAGAATTTCTAGTGTTACTGTTTTAGTAGAAAACAATATTTAGGCTCTGCATTGTCCTTTTTCCTTGCTTTACCTATAGATCATATATCTTGTTTGAAACTTTCCCCAATTAGTACTCTTTTTAATCCTTGAGTAGCATAGATGGTTCATTGCACTCATGTATCTCAGTATCTTGTGCAATAACTCACATCTCTCTTAGTTTCTGGAACTTCAAGTAAATAAAACCATGGTTTTAAAAACCCGATCGGATCAGCCAGTTCAATCAGGAACCGGACCCTTTTTGAGTTTTTAGGCCGTTCCGGTTTTTACAACCATATTAAAAAATGGTTATTTGGTATTAGCAAATTCTTGAAATTTAGTAGTTTGGAATACTTGTTCATTATATTTCTTAAAAATAAATAAAGAAAATGTTCTACATTGTATTACTATTTTACTCATACGTTATATTTCTTAAAAAGATAGAAAGTGTTCTACATTGTATTATTGTATCTATCAATGTATGACCTCGATGGTTGGGATTGTTATGATCCTAGTGTCCCACATTGGTTAAATGTAAGCTTAACCATGTGTTTATAAAGGTCTTGGGCACCCTTTCCTTGCAAGCCGGTTTTCAAGGGTGAGTTCTACCCATGGATTTGTAACAGGGATATTGTAACTTGGACGGCTAATTTGTGTTCATGGTATTATGGAAATTCATCAATTATACGATGTATACATTAACCTCAACCATAATTGTTTCTTCTGGTGTCAAAATTTGCAGGCATTGGAAAAATATAAGTTTGAGCAGTCACTTGAGCATACTAGTCAATTCATTGAAAAATTGGAAAAAGAGCTAGAAGACTATCATGACCACCTTGCTCGTTACAAGAAATCAAAAGATGGCAGCCCAAAAGATTCTGTGATTAATACATGTTTGGTAAGTTTTATTTTTTTTTGAGTTTTTCCTAATACTTGACTGTTTTTGCTGTGTGTGCTTGCCAGTATGATTTTTCTTCAAAAAATAAAAGTCAGTTTTTCGAATAAGAGTAACTTTACCGATGCTTGGGTCATTCAAGTTTTATTGAAGAAACAAATGTAATTATAAAAGAGAAACAACCAGAAATTTTAATTCTTTTATTGTTTCATGTCCTTTAAGTTATCTCATAATATATATTAGGAATTTATTGTACCTTACCTCACTTGTATACCTCTCTCTCTCTCTCTCTCTCTCTCTCTATATATATATATATATATATGTATATATATATATATAGTAATACTATATAAACAATATTTTCACAACAAATCCTATGTAGCAAGTTATTACTAGTTTTAATCTAGACCCACCACTAAAATTACTTTTTTGCCCGCCAATAACAACTTACCACCTTGAATTTGAAGTGAAATTGTTGTGGATATAGCATTTCTCATATGTACGTGCGTGTGTGTGTGTAACTGATTCGTAAGTAGTGCATGAACCCAGTGATTTTTGGACTCATGAC
Organism: Castanopsis chinensis; assembly: GCA_032878915.1. Classification (NCBI taxonomy): domain Eukaryota; kingdom Viridiplantae; phylum Streptophyta; class Magnoliopsida; order Fagales; family Fagaceae; genus Castanopsis; species Castanopsis chinensis. Next base: position 3,016,184 of record JAVQMG010000086.1, read on the forward strand.
CGCCTTCTACTCCATTCTTATGGGGGTAGAAAGTACCATTTTAGCTAGAGCTCATTGGCAGTGTAATCTATTTACGATGCTTGGTATTTACTGTGTCCATATGCTTTAGCACACTGTTGTACTCTGCTGTTTCTTGATCTTCCACATAGGCGGATTTCTTTTGCAAGGAAATAGGAGTTTTGTTTTTCATTGATTCTCTGTTGAAAATCATCTTTAGTTAAATCCCCTCAACAATTTCTTTGGCCATGCATTAATTTGAGATGCCTCAAAGTATTATTTAAATGCTCTGTAGTATATTTACTGAATTCAACCAGCAGAGAAGAGAATCTGATTGGTAATGGACTTAACAAGTGGATTATGCAACATATCTCAAAATCAAATGTCAAGTTATTTTGTTTTCACTGTATTAGCTTGTAGTCATTTATCCTAAATCAAATAAATCCACATCTCCTTTCTGATTGACATGTTGCATGAGGCTTCTTCATAAGCTTTATAAGTATCCCTGTGCATACATTTGTAATTTTATATGGTACTTTTTAGTGTAAATAAAATGTGATATTTCTGAATCTGAATCTCTCTATTTTTATAAATTTGTGTGCGTGTGTCCTTTTACTTTGCAATAGGCTCCCAATTTTCAATATTCCTTGTAAAGATCTAGCTGCACCTTCTGTGAAATGCATGGAATGACTACCATCAATTATGTGCTATTTATTTTCTAGAGGAAAAAAAATACTGTTTATTGATGAGCAAAGATGGAATGTAGAAGCAGGGGAGATTAATGGTTGGACTTGAATATTGACTTTTTTGCTATGTATGCAATTTAAAAAGGGTGACTTTTAGTTCACTCCCTACTCTTGTGGCGACTAGTGCCCTATGCATTTTGTTTGGCACCACTTATAGTTTGACTACATGGCCAAGAAAGTTGCAAGCAAAAGCACTATGGTTGATGCTGTCAACTCTTACTTTTCTTTGGCTGTGGTGTTGACTGATCCCAAACCAGGAAAAAGGAAATTCTTTAAACCCTTTTTGGCAGTGTACCTACTTTAAAAAAAAAAAATGTTCTCGACCTCTTAAATTTTGGGTTGTAAATTTTTTAGGGGAAACTTGTGTTACCCCCTGTATTTGGGTATTATTCATCTGTAATAATTTTTTTTTAAAAATGTTCTGCTTCACTATGATCATTTTTATATATTTAATTGGAAAATAATAGATTGGAACTGTTTATTAAACTAAAGATTGTAATATGCACTACATTCTCTTTTTTTTTTTTTTTTTTTTGGGGGGGGGGGGGGGATGGTGTTGGGGCGGTGGAGGGGAAGAAAATGTAGGTAATCATGTTTGTTTCTTCATTTTGAGCTGTAAATGATATGGACCAATCTCCTCATGGTATCAAAAATATCTTTTCATTATCTGTACTGGAGTCTGGAGAGGAGTGAAGACGTTTACAACACACACTTTGCGTCTACTTAAATTAATTTATGGAGCATCAATCTAGTCTTCAATTGTTCATTCGGATCTATAGTTCCATGACTCTGTTTTTTATTTTTTATTTTATAAATTACTTTGCCTTTTTTTATACAATTTATTACTTTGTCTTTGATCACCAGATCTTATGAAATTGATTCCCCCCCCCCCCCCCCCCCTCTCTCTCCACCAAAGATAAATCCAATGAGTTAAGTGCAATAAATCCATAGTTTACTGATCTGGCTTATTGAAGTGCACCATTAGTTCCTTAGTTTAATTGTAATTTTATGGTTTTGCAGGACAATATACACTGCAAAGTATTGCTAAGTTAATCATGGATTTTTTGGCTAGACATTACCTCATGACTGTCAAACAGAGATGATAGTACGTTCTGCTGTGCTCCATGAGCAAGGAGGTATTGGTAATAACATGGAATCCGAGTTGATGTTGTTAGCTTTATCATGGCCCTCGTAGGGATTCATTCAGTTTTTGATGCAATTGATCCCTTGTCTTCACTTCCACTCCTTTTGGAAATAATGGAATGGTGGCTACTGCAGTTGCTAGTGGATTCTCCAATGGATTGTTCAATCATAAATATCTGCGGGGGAACGAGGGAACCAATGGAGTCTGACAACTTAATACCTTGTATGCATTTTTTTAAGTATTACTTTCTTGTGTATACCAAGAATAATTCAGTGTACCATTATCAATTTTTTAATACAGAATTGAGATTTTGAGAAGTAGTTCCGCAGTTTGTTTATAGCCTTATCCTCATGGCAAACATTCATCTGGTACAACTTTGTTACTCTGCCTTCTTATCTTGCAGCCTGTCTGGAATATAATTTGTGTGGTACACCTAAATAGGAATTTAATCTTGAAATATTGTTGAATAACACAGAGTCCGCTAACTGAGCTAAGTTCAGCGTCCAAGACATGTACTAATAATTTGTGTGGTACACTTAAAGACAAAACTTCAATGTTGTTTTGATTTATGAGTATCTGAATTATTTCCTTTTTCTAAATAAATTATTTGTGAATCCTCAATGTAGACTTCAATCTACATTTAATTGACAATTAACTAAGAATATGGACTTGTGTACCAACATCAAAAGATCAAGTGCCTACTTTGGACTTTCTAAAATCCTTCTTTGAATTTCATATTTTTATATATTTTCACTGTGGCTTCTGGGGAAACTGTGTATCACAAATCAAACTGAGATGCCATATGGACCCTTGAATTTTTATGTGAAATATTTTGACATTTGGAAACATGAACCGCAATGGGTGGTGGCTAATAAGCTAATATGAGCACTTACAAATATGAAGAAACTTTTCTGAGGCCTTTTCACTGTAAAAACCAGGTGGGAATATGAATTCCTCTTCTAAGGTAGACATCATTAAGAGCTGTTAGTGATTGTAATTTGTAAGAGAAGAAAAAGACACATGTTGGCACTTGATTGTTTTACATTAGTGAAGAACTTTTTGCAAGTCAGCGGTTGAGAGTAATGCTGGGATGAGACAGAGAAGTGTGGTAGAAATGGTACGGTTGATAATGGAATTGAGAATATGTTCCATTCTGAATGTTCTTCCCACTTTGTACGTGGCTGTTATATTCTCCCTTGATTAAAAGTCTTCCAGTTAAAAAGCGAAACAAAGTAAATTATTCCTTTTTGAGTCCTATAAAAAGGTGTCTTAGACTTCTTGGTATTTCACATCACAAATAAGGACATACAGATATTTTCTTGGAAAATTTTGGAGATGTCTAGCAGTTCTTTTCAAAGCTCTGAACAATATGAACTGGATTGCCAACATCTTCATAATTATTTATCTGGTACTTACTACTGTTTCCTCATTATTTTATCTGTTTGTTTTGATGCAAAGAAAATTCTATTTGAACTAAAATTAACCATCCAATGACTTACTGAATCATAGGCAATGGTGCAATCAACTACCAAAGGCTTGTGGAGATGTTCGTATACAGAAATTCTCATGAATTTAAGTTCATTTGCCAAACTTACAGTGCTCTTTATGGCCAGAATGTTCTTCATGTCATCTCAAATATTCAAAGGAATAATCCATTTGCTGTGAGTATGCTGCTCAAAATTACATTGATTTAAGCAATTTTTTTTTTTTTTGGGCCCTCGTACTTAAAGATGCATGAATATAGTTCGAGCACAATGTTGAAAATATGTTGCATGTACAGAGGGCAGCTTATCTTCGCATGATTGAACCACGAGAGCGTGATGCTGAAATAGTGAGGAACTCACTCTTTGGAAATGGAAGCAGTGTGAATCTTAACACTCTTATTGAGATTGCATGCAGCCGACCTTCTTCGGAGCTGCAGTGTATTAAGCAAGCCTACCGTTCAAGATACAACTCTGATCTTGAACAAGATGTCACAACAAAAATTAATAGCGGATTCAAAGAGGTGATTACGGATAAATTACCTAGGGAAATACTTATTGCACATCAGTGTGTACGGACACATAGGTGTACCACCACTAAAATCATGAGATGACTTGAAATAGTGTTTTCAACTTATAATTTCAATATGGGTTCCAGTTAACTCAATTGGTAAAGTCTCTAATAATTGTATAAGAAATCTGGATTTAACTCCCGTTTACACCAAAAATTTATTAATGTTTATTATTATCCCAAAAACTTAAACCGATAAAAAATGATGAATTTAACCGTTTAACCGTTATTTAACATGTTATGTTCTCTTCTCTTTGGTATTCTCTTTAGATTTTGATGGCAGTTTTGAAGTCTTGTCGCAACTATGGTGGGAAAGTGGACATGAGCATGGCCATGTGTGATGCCAAGACTCTGTATGAAGCTGTTGAAAGTGGGAGAAGTGTTGACCAAAAAACCATCATTTCACTTTTAAGTCAACGAAACTCTGGCCAAGTTAAAGCCATTCTCCTCTCTTACAAACAGCTTTATGGCAATGAATTCTCCAAGTCAATGAAGCAAAGCAAGTGTGGGCAATTTGGAAAAGAGCTTCGAATTGTGATTCGTTGCATACAAAACCCTGAAAGGTTCTTTGCTAAGCAACTAAGGATGAAGAATGCTGATGCTCGAGAGATATTGATTCGAATAGTTATTACCAGGTCTGAGATAGATATCAAAGACATTAACAGGGCTATTGCAACAAAAACAGGCAGTTCCCTTGAGAACCTTGTCAGAAGGGAATTTAACAATAATAAAGACAAGACTAATGACATTGTAGCTGGAATCTTGGTTGGACTAGTGAATCGTAATTGAAAAAATAAAATAATTGAAAAAATAAAAGTGATGTACATGCAAGTAGTATGTTTATGTCTATAGTTGTGTTTAATCTACAGTATCTATGAAGAACATGTTCCATTTTCTTCTTACCAATGAGTTCTACCATATTCTCTGAATTTTATTCTCTCATGAACTTCCCTCTATATTATGCCAAAAAATCATAGGTAAACCAAATAAATATTTCAATAGGGCTGAAATTTAATAATAAAATAGATAATAAAAATAAAAGGACAAAAAAATTACTTCAAGTTAAATGAAAAATGCACGGTGGAAATTCCAAATTTATAATCTATATTATATTATATATATATATATATATATATAAACTAAAGTATAGCATTATTGTTTTTTTTTTTTTATTTTATACAAATTTGAATTTCTCCAGTCAATCTATAACCTAATCTAAGTGAATATGTGTATATATATTTTGGTGGATTAAATTGCATCTCTACTTTAGATAGATGAATTTTTGTGTTGAACTCTTCTTTGGGTTGTTGCAATTTTTTTTTTTTTTTTTTTTTTTTTTTTTTTAATTATAGATGTTATTGTTGGGATATTTGTCCTTAAATCCTATTGTATGATGCTATGTATTTTATTATGTAAGACATTATGTATGACTTAATGTTTTGGTTAATAAAGTATTATTATTTGAAAATAATGGTAACATTGCACATTATCATATAGTCCATGAGATGCAATAGTATGTGATGTGATTTAGTCACATTATTGTCACTATAGTTCGTAGTTTGTTGGATCACATCTTCCTAAGATGATTTGTATCTGGAAAACACTCTGTTTTTTCATTTTTTTAATTATTTTTATCCTTATTAATTTGCCATCTTATGAAGTTACATATATCAGGAGTTCTATGGTTTCAAAATCTCAGTATTTTCCTTCAGTGTTGATGGAACATATATTCTCATCATAGTCTTTAAAATATTCCCTTGAGATAAGTTTAATGTTCACTTTAGTAAGGAGTTACTAAAGTATATATTTATGGAATTGGATTTCACAAATATATGATGAACATTACAATTCCTCCATTCATTTATTTCCCTTTTTATTTTTTACTCTTCTTTGCCTCATTTTATTTACTATAAAAATTTGTTATTATTTCTTCCAGTCAATCCATATTTTACCCACGCAAAAAAGTAAATACTCTCTTCCTCTCTATTTTTTTATATATATATTTTGGTGGATTTTTAATTCTTTACTGCATCTCTACTTTAGATAGATGAATTTTTGTGTTGAACTCTCCTTTGGGTTGTTGCAATTTTTTTATTTTTTTTATTTTTATTTTTTTTAATTATAGATGTTATCCTCTATGACATTATACAGCACATAATGATATAATAATATTCTTGAGATCTCCGACCAAATCTGATGGAGATCTTGTGTTCTTGAACCAGACCCTACCGTCTTTGCACTTCATTGCCCCATTAACTAGTTTCAACGAAATCCACCCGCCAGGCCGCCACCCATATAGAACTGCACAGTCAAGCCACCGTTCCTACTTTATTGATGGTGGATTTCGTTCTCCATATACCTGGTGTGATCGGGTTGATTATGGGTTGAGCACAGAATCGACTAAATCAAATCCGTAGACACTGTTAGTACTAGTCAAGAATGCTCTTTACGTCCTATTTTGTATATCAACCTTAAAAATAAAATGATAATATCAATTAAGGTATTTTTTTCGAAATAAAAATGTATAATTTTTTTATACCGCCATTTAAGTTGGGAATAACATTTTCTCCTTCAACCTTAATTCGATCAGATCATAATCTCATTTTCAAAAGAAAAAGAAAAATCGTTTTTTGTAAGTCTACAAATCTTCGATAGATAAAAAGTAAATGTATACAATGATGAAAAAAAAGGTAGAATGTTTATAAAACTTTGTTAATATATTTTTTTTGAATGATCATTTGAGAGTCTGGTCTAGAACATTTATATCAGATTGTACAAAATTTATGTCTATTTTAGTATAAAGATATACTTTTTTCCTATTTTAACTAATCAAATTTTTAAATACACATATCAGATTATTTATTCTAAACTTTATTTCATTCAAATATCAATTAAATTTTCTTGATTTAAAAATTTTTTTTTTCATGACACACATCAACTATCATCTACTCTCTTCTTTTATCCTTAAAAAACATAAAGAAATAATAAAAAATTGAAATGCACAACAAAAATGCTCATGTGTATATATACTCAAATATTATAACAAAAATCCTCCCTTTGGATCAGAGTCCTTTCCAAAAAATATCTCAGGCAAAGGCGAGTGTTTAGAACCCAAGACAGGCCTTCCTCGTGCTCCCCAACTTGGGCAGCACTTAAAAAAGAGAAAGAAATTTTCCATAAGGGTATTAAGTGGATTCCTGGAAGGGAAAGTGGTTTATCTCTTTGGTATGACAAATGGATGGACAATGGTACTCTTCGAAGCCTTATCTCGAGTCCACTAAATAAGGATGAGGAAAATATAAAATTTAAGGATGTTGTTGGGTTTGCTGGTTGGAATTTGGAGCACGTTTCCTTCTCCTTCCTGGCCCTAATTCTTTTGGAGATGAAGGCAACGCCCTTTGCCTTCTCATGCCAAGAAGAGGATAGACTTACCTGGCACCTTTCATCAAATGGTGAGTTTAAGCTAAAAGAAGCATATCAGTTGGCAGTAAAAAAGGTTGAAGATTTGAGCAGAACTCCGTTTCCAGGTGCTTGGGTGTGGAAGTTTTATCCCTTCCAAAAGTCAAGCACTTTCTATGGCAATGCTGCCACTATAGCATAGCTATGAAAGCAACAGTTAGTGAGAGGGGAATAGGAATTCCACCGGTCTACCCTGATTGTAACACCGAGCCAGAGACCATTGTCCATGCTTTAAGAGATTGCCCCAAAGCCAAATGTTTTTGGAACTCCTTGATGCCTCCTCTGTCTCCGAATATCTTTTATGGAGTGCCACTAGTTGAATGGATGAAATTAAACTGCAGATGCTCTTGGTTTAGCGCTATTTCTAATTTGGAGTGGGGAACAATTTTTCCTATGGTAATATGGATATACCTTGGCTTCACTGAAATAGCATTGTGTTTGGTTGAACAAGGCTGCAACAAAACCTTATAGATGAAACTTTGGGTAGAGCAGCAGAGGTAGCCTATTTGGTTAGCAACCAGGTGAGGTAGCTAAATCCCTAGAGTACTTGGTTCAAATTAAATTTGGATGGCTCGTCAAAGGGCAATCCTGGTTTGGCTGGCAGTGGAGAGCTAATCCGAAATGAGAAGGGAGAATGGGTAAAAGGGTATGCCCGAGCCATTGGCATCACGACTAGCGTTGCTGCGGAACTATGGGCTTTACAGGATGGCATCTATCTTTGCATTGCTCTCAAGCTTCCAGCAGTGGGAATAGAGTTGGATGCCAAGGTGGTCATTGATTTAGTGAGGAAAAAGTCTAGTAATTTCAACGGCTTAGATGCGCTAGTAGCTGATTGCAAAGAGGGGCTGAAGAAAATTCCTAACGTCAAACTTATGCACTACTTCAAAGAGGACAATAAGTGTGCAGACAACTTAGCCAGGTAAGGTGCTTTGTTGGATCAAGATTTTGTTGTTTTTATCCACCCCCTCCAGAGGTGGAGTTGCTTCTTAGGCTAAATCTCGTGGGCACATTGTATGACCGTTTTGTATCCTCTTCTATAGAGGCTTTTTAGTTTGTTAATGAAAGTTCCTATTTACCAAAAAAAAAAATGTATTTTGTACAATTAATGCATAAGTTGATATAACTATTTTTGTGGTTAGACAAAATTTGATTTGGAAACTATGGTGAAAGTGTCATAATAATCGCGTATCACTCTATAAGTATATAGTGTTTGTAGGGTGTGAGAAATAATGACAGAAATTTAAGTCTCCAAGAAAGATTTTTATGCACATATACACTTAGATTAGAATAGAATAGAATTTTATAAAAAGAAAAAAATGTTAAGAAGCACCAGTACTTGTTAAGAGCATCCACATCAGTTGGTGGATACTCTTCTATAATACAAAAACTCCTTTATTTTACATATTTTGGCCAAAAAAACACACACATTAGTGGGTGTAAAGTTGTGTAAAGTTGTGCATAAATATACAAATGCTACAGTGATCGTGCATATATGCACGATCACTGTAACTCGTGTATTTACTATTTTAATAATTTCTTCTCTCTCCTACGTCTGACTTTCATCTCAACTCTCTCTTGCTCATTTCATCACAGCTCTCTATTTCTCTCATCTCAACTCTGTAAAGTCGATCAGCTTCTCCTTCTTCTTCAAAATCTCAGGCTTCGAAGACGAAGACGACGATGGCTCAGCAGAGATCTCGCACGCTATGGACTGATTCCCATCGACGAGTGAGTTGGGAACGCCGATCAGCCTCTTCGATCCAACAATCCATTTGAAAACGGAGACGGTAACGGGGAATTGATCGGACATAGAGGGTGAACCTCGTTACTACCTGGACAGCTCCAGCGCCTCCTCCGGTGCCATGGGGTTTTTGTGTGGGGCTAAGGTCTCGAACTTTAGCGCCGTTGAGGATTGAGACGATGAGAGTTGTTGATGATGGGTTTAGGGATCTCTATTTTCTGTAGGGTTTGGATCTATTGTTTGGATTTTCTGTGAGGTTTGGAATTGCTGTTTAGATTTTCTGTAGGGTGATAGTGGTTGATGATTGTGGGTTGATGGTGGTGGCTGGGTGGGTGGGTTTGATGGTGGTGGCTGGGTGGCTAGTGGGTGGGTTTGTGTTGGGTTTGTGAAAGGGTTCTAGAGAGGAAGAGAGGGAAGGAAATAATAAAAAATGTTAAAAGAATGAATATTTTATTGAATAAATGTGTAGAATAGATAATCTGATGTGGGTGTTTTGTAAAAGTGGATATGTAAAATAGAAAAAGTAGTTTTTTTCTTGTAAAATAGACAGAAAATTTTCACGAACTGATATGAATGCTCTAAGGTTATCTTAGGCTCCGCTTGGGAGTTTATAAAGAAATGAAATAAAATGGAATGGAATTGAATGGAATAGAATGGAATAGAATGGATTTAGTAGGGAAAGGAATGGAATGGAATTTAAAAATCTTGTTTGGATGTTATAAAATAAATGAATGGAATGGAATGGAAAGTAAGTAACACCGTTTGGAAGTGACATTGGAATGAATGGAATGGAATCATTTTATAATAACATTACTATTATACCCCTCATTTTAAAGAACAAAAAAATAATCAATGAGAACTTTTAATTGCTTTGAAATGTTTAGTATTTAGTGGATGATGTGAAACTAGTTAGCCACAATTGGGTCTGTGTTAGATTATTGAATTACAATATATTTTTTCAAGGTGAATAGATTGCATCACACTAAGACTAGAGGTGATAGAACTATTAACATATCAATTCCTTGATATAAAACTAAAATAATTCTAGTTTAAGGAAAAAAGAAAATTTTATTGTAGCTAAAAAAACAAGTTATGTATATTTCTATGTTGTAAAGCAATTCGCGCATCACATATTAATTCTCAACAAAATAAAAATTGTCTAAAAATGCAAACAAATATCTTTTAAAAAAAAAAAAAAAAAAAAAAAAAAAAAAAAAAACTCCGATAATGAGTCTTGCCAAAACAAAACAAAATAATATAATCCATTCCAAACTAAGGTTGGCCAAAAAATCCCACACTTTTTTAATTTTTAGGCCTAGACATCAGTGTCAATAAGACACATTTGCGCTCATGATCTGGGCAACCAAAGAACATCTCCTTATATGTTAGATTTTCCATCAAAAATATGTAGGCCTCAGTCTTTGATATTGGATCTAAGTCCAATACGCCCAAAGCTGCGTGAACTTCTGCTCCATATGACTTTGAAAAGCACTTTGCCATAACCTCAGTCGCCCTATCAAATTCCTTTGATACATTATCAAATGACTGAGAAATTACATTCCCGAGTTCATCATCTTCTGTAGGAATGTGTGGAACATGTTTTCTTTTTAGTCGCTGCCTTTGATGGATAATGTAACACAAATAACGACATGCAGCATGAACCAAAGCTAATTTTCGCATGAAGTCCGAAAAAATTATGGTCTTAAGTACCTCATCATTCAAATCCATCTATGTAAAAAAAATAGTTATGTTATCAGTCCAACTTAAAAAATTATGGGTACATGTTCTAAAAAAATAATTACATTATAAGTCTAACTAATTATGAATGTGTTACAACTAATTTAAAAATAAAACTGTTAAACTATAAACATTAGCATTCATTAATACAAAAGATAATGATAGGAATTAAAGCACACGTAATGGAGCAAAAAGAGTTGTATCTTCTTTGGATTTTGCTTTTATTTTTTTATTTTTTATTTTATCAGGTTTTAAATACCTGAAGGACACATTGGGGACCAACAATGAAGGTCCCAAAAAAGGGGCTCGGAAACAACTGCTTTTATTTTTATTTTTTATTTTTCTGTGAATGGGTCTCATGAATTGTCCACATCTCCAAACAGGCGTCTATTACCAAATCCTCAAACGTGCATCTTAAAATGAGGATTTTTTTATAAGTAATTCAACATCATGAATATAAAAACTAGCACTTATAATGCAAAAATAAATCCCTTTTTCTGTAAATAACTTCATAGAAAAGAAATATTATTCTAGAACTTCTAAAAGGTCACACACTTATAAAAAAAAGCAATTATGGTCTTCAAATCTGTTGGGATTGGTGATAAAAAAAAAATCCGGTGCAAATTCTTAGATCTGACTCTGAATCTCTAATGCAACACATATATTCAAAGAGAAAACAACAAAAGAACAATTGGATAATGATGCAGGAAAATATATCCCTTCCCTTTTTGTATTTGAAAACCAATCGTGGATTTTCAGTCACAAAAAAGAGTTCAGGAGCAATTTGAGTCACTAAATTAATAAATGTGGCACCAAGGAAATTTTATTTTATTATGGTTTTATTTAATTTTAGAAGCCAACTGTATTTTATAATTGATCAATTGGATTTAATTTAGGTCTTATCAATGAGTTACGTTCTTCGTATTTTATTATAATTTTCTAGAGACAAGGGTATTTTTATTTTTTATTTTTTTTACATTTTTCTTTGAACTATTAACTAGAACTCATTTGTTAACGTCATCCTAGTTTTGGGTTCAATTAAAACTTAAAAGTGAAACAATCTCTTGGATATTGGAACAATAGGTGCAGATAATGATCAACATTCAAGTCAGCCTTATCAAAATAACAAAGTGTCATGTACTACTTAATTAGTAAGTTTTACGTTAACTATTCAAAGTCTAATTAACGAAAATTTGCAAGAATCACTAAATGTAAATTATAAAGAATGTTTAAGAGTCGATCACACACCAACACATGTTGTTATAATAATTTAAAGCAATGCAAGTACTTCAATTGAAGTTTGAGCTAATTTAAAGAACATGACAGCCGATATGAACACAATATAATAAAATATGTTGTACACTTAATATTGTATAAAAATTACATGTCTATTTAATTATTTATCATTTTGTTTTTAATAGATTACTCTTCTAGAAATAATTCTACTCAATCTTGTCAATGTTGAAATAAAATTTTGGCTCCGTCGACCGTCACTTCAAGTAAGCTTACAAATGTGAGTTACAAGGTGTTCCTTTCTGGTCATTTTCCCAAACTAACAAGTGCAAAGTGTCATGTACTACTTATCAGAATAACAAAGCTACACCACAATGAGAGATAATAGGGATAGATAATTAATTCAAAGTCAAATATATCTGCTCTAAGCAAATACTTATCTGATCTACTAAAGTCATATATCTAATGTACTATATATATTAACAATAGCAACAGAGGAGCCTCATTCGGTTAAAAGCATTCTATTATTTTATTGTGGGTGGCTGGTTGAGACTAGCAGCTGTTAATAATTAATATTATTTTATTATTTTATTGTGGGTGGCTGGTTGAGGCTAGCAGCAGTTGATAATTCTTAAATTCATTTGGCCTAAGCAGCAACAATGTTACTCACTTACTCTGTTCCAGCATACCAAATACAAGGGAATGAAAGAAAAAAAAAAAAAAAAAAACACTACATGTATCAATGATAGGAATTAAGAACACATGCACCCGAGTTTTACACCATAGTTGAATACGGCTAGTTGAGGAAAAATCAATGAAAGCAAAACAATTGAAACAATTGAAAAACTTTTTAAAAGTAAATAAATCAATCAAATCAAAAAAATTGGAAAACTCACAGTTGTGGGTGGCTGGTTGAGACTAGCACTTGGGTTACTTCTGCACTGCTTAAGGCTTTTTATGGGTTTGTTTTTAGTTTGCACTTGGGAAGTGTTTTAATTTGAAATAGTAGATAATGAAGTTTACTTGCTATCTATTATGTACTAATAGGAGCATTTAACTTTCCCAGTCTAAACTAAACTTAAAACATGGTTAATATTTAGAATTTTTTCTGATATATTCTTTAAGTATATATATATATATATCTTGATTTACTGTTAGGTTTCATGAATTTATTCCACTTTTTAACAGCAACCATTGATTGGTATTGGTAATGATTAAGAATTGCTTTCTCACCAGAAAATATTAGTTGGTGGACAAAAGAGATAAAACAACCGTAGATTAATTTATTGCATCTTCTTCTTATTTTCATCCGTATCTTGTCCCCCTTTTGGTTCTCTCTCTATTTCTAGGAAGACCTTTACTTCATAGTTTAAAGTTTCGGTAGTTTTTGTAAAGTGCATAGCTGTTTCCAGTTTGTTGGTTTACTCACTAACTCTGTTCCAGCATACCAAATACAGGGGAATGAAAGGAAAAAAAAAAAACACTACGTGTGTCAATGATAGGAATTAAGAACACATGCACCTGAGTTCATCATATAGTTGAGTACGGCTAATTGAGATAAAATCAATGAAAGCAAAACAATTGAAACAATTGAAAAACTTTTTAATAGTAAATAAATCAATGAAATCAAAAAAATTGGAAAACTTACAGTTGTGGGTGGCTGGTTGAGACTAGCAGCAGCGTGAGAAAGGAGAAGCAACAAACTGCATGAATCAATGAAAACAAAACAATTGCACAAGCAGAACACATATAGTTGAGTACCACTAGTTGAGGAAAAATCCATGAAAGCAAAACAATTGAAACAATTGAAAAACTTTTTAATAGTACCAATAAATCAATGAAATCAAAACAATTAAAAAACTCACAGTTAGGTATGATTGCAGCAACGTGAGAAAGAAGCGGCAAAGAGAGAGCACAAATATTGGTATAGCACCTATCAAAAAAATATATATATTGGCCCGGCTGATTGAGATTAAAAAGGGCTAAGATTTAAGGGGTAATTTAGGAATATTAATAAAATTTTTATTAAACCTAAATTCATTCCCTCTTATTTCACTCAATTTGGAGAACAAAAATTTGAGATTTTGAAAGCTTAGGAGGGAATGAGTATTTTTTCTTAACCATTCTATTTCCTCCCACCTAAACTTGCAAATAAGGAAATAAATTTTTCATTCCCTCCGTTAAAACTCTTAAACAAAAGAGAAGAAAAAATATTTTAAAAATATTCTTTTTATTTCATTTCATTCAATTCTCCCCTATTAAGCAGAGCTAAATAAATGTAAATCTCATTTGGTAAAAAATTATATAAACAAAATAAGGGAAAAGACGTAAAAGTAATTTCACGTTATTCTAATACGTGTCCTAATAGCCATCGTCCGAGGCAAATTAACCACTGTTACTGCCTGTTATGGTATGTCCAATTGTCATTAATACGTGATAACGTTAAAAGCTGATTTCAGTCTGTAGTCTGTACTGTACATGACTCGATAAGGTAGTATCCAGTGGTTCTTAAGCTGTAGTCTTGATCGTGGCAGTGATAGTGGTGGGGTTTTTTTTTTTTTTGATAGGTGGTAGTAGTGGCCTTGACGGTATAGGCTTCTGAATTTTGAATCCATAGGGCACTGTGCAAGCTTTAAAGTCAAGGCATCATTTCAAAGAGATTTTTGACGAGATTACTTTTGTCAGGATTTCCTCGTGTTAAGCGCTGGGTGAGTAATGTTGTTAACGTAACATTACTTAATGTTGTTATATCCTAACATTACAGGTATATTTTAAAAATATACCATCGTAAAAAGAAATTATAAAAAAAAATATAATATTATTTAAATATTAAAAACTGTTATTTAAATGTATGTATTACCACTCGTAAGTTTATGTTTGGCATGGTTTAATTTTGCCGACTTAATTTTTTTAATTTATTTTACTATTTAATTTATTTTTACTATTATTTATGGGGTTTTACTGCATTTTTAGTACTATTCACGGGTTTCAATGTATTATTTCAACTAACTTTTACCTTTATCTACAGTACTTTCAGCAAAAAAATTTCAATTTCAACAAAAAATTTTCAATTTCAACAAAATAAGCGGATCCTAAATAGACCCTAAGTACATGTTTGGATTGCGTCTATAGAGGAGTGTCTGCGTCTGCGTTTCCTTTTTTTTTTTTTTTGAGCGTTTTGTGACTGTGGTGGCTTTTTCGGTGGATCCTGTGCACTATTCATAAGACTCATAAACTTCTTTTTTTAACAAAACTTTCATTAAAAATGGATCCCACGACACTATTCACACATTTAAAAATTATTTTGCTATAGTGTTTTTAATTTTCCGTTTTCCGTTTTCAACAAAATAAATGGTATCCAAACACACCTTAAGTTATGGAAGATCTACAACTTCATTTTCCATGACTTTCCATGTCAGTAAGTTGTAATAAAAATTGTAGCAAAAAGTATAGTCCTTGCATTTCTATTTTACTATTTTTAGATTCTAAAACTAAAAACGTATTCCATTTTGGTCCTTACTGTCACTCACTTAACGGAAATATCCTATGTGGCAAACGGAGTGCACTGTTGGCATGTCCATTAAAATAATATTAAAAAATGTTATATCGGTATCCACGTTAGCTTCCACATCAGCATCTAACTTTAAAAAATAAATTTATCAATTTTAAAAATAATAAAAATTATAAAAAACAAAAAATCATAATTAAAAAAAAATTATGGAACTTAGATCTGTTATGTTTGTGCCTAATTTCTTTTGCTTCTTCTTCTTCCCCAAATCTTTCTCTCAGTCTCTCCGCCTCCCTTTCATTCTTTAGTCTTCTTTCTTTCTTCCTCTTTTTCTTCTTTCTCCCTCTATCTTGGTGCTTAGCCTTCTTGAACTCTTTAAGCAAGTTCCTCCACTTCCCTCATCTCCGATGAAATCTACTCCCACAAGTGCTTGTTTGACTTTAGCTTGAACCCATGTCTTAGTTCTCGTCTTGGACCCACATCTCGGCTCGCCTTGACTTCGACTTCATGGTCCTCGTCCATGCCACCGTTATTGCCGAGAATCATTTGCTAATGCTGGTGGTGAGGGTGAGGTTGAGGAGTGTGGTGAGGTGGTAGGTCGTTGCCGGCGCCGCCAGCGCCATTGTATGGGTTTCTAATTAGATTTGAAACCCCTTTCCCTTCTCACTTTCTCATCTCTCTCTCTTTATCTGGGTTGAGTTTGTTGAATTTGTTTGGATTTTTGATAAATTTGAAAGGGGATAATATGGGTTTGTGAAAGGAAGTTTTTGGGTTTGTGATAGGGAATTTGTTGGGTTTGTGCATAAGGGGATTTGATGGGTTTGTGAAAAATGTTGAGATCTTAGGATTGACATAAAATATTTGGTTGGCTGTCAGATCTGGAATTTTTTTTTTGTGAAACTGAAAAATTTGTTTGGTTGCCAAGAAAATGTATAAGAGTATCTTAAGTTTCCTTAAAACCAATCTAAGTTCAAGGATGGAGTTCTTCACTACCTTGAGTCCATTGGTTGCTACGGTTTGTGTGTGTTTTTGTGTTTGGTTAACAAGAAATGGCAAGAAAATGCTAGAAAATTTGGGTGTGTTGTTATATTGAAATCTGGGTTTGTGTTCATCGTGTTATTGTTGAAGATGAACTCAAATCTAAATTTATGTATTTTTTAAATTTTAATTCTGCTGTTTTTTTTAAATTAATAAATAATTTTTTTTTTTTAAATTAGATGATGATGTGACATTTTAAATTTCTGGGCAATCAAACATGTTTAGGGAAGAACATGAAGAATATGAACAGTCATGTTCTTCCCAAAAACTAATGATTTTTTTTATTTAATTTAATGTTTGTTCTTAATTTAGTTAATTAATGTGTGTGATTATATTATTATTTTTTTATTCCATCGTCATTTACGTCAGCTTTTGCCGTTAGTTGAGTGATGGAAAGGACCTAAATGTCAGGCATTAATTGGTTTATGGATTGAAAGTGATAAAAACAAATTGTAGGGACCAAAATGAAGAAAGTGTAAAATAAAGGGACTAAAAATGCATTTACGCCTTTATGTAATTAATTTCTACATTTTTAAGAAGACTTTTGTTGTCACATTAGTCTAGAATGTAGAAAGTATTTTATGTGAGGGTGTTTGAGATTTTTCTATCATAGAATGTTGTGAGTCCTATGGTTGGAAGTTGTGAGAGAGTAGTTTTATTAGTTATTAGGGCTTGTTTGGTCTCCACTCTCAAACTTACATTTTCACATTTTAAACAACATTACACGCTTTTTCACACGCTTTTTCACTCACATGTATTTCAAAAAACTACAAAAATCTTATCTTAAACTTCTCTACCAAATACCCCTTAAAGCTGCCTCATTTTGAAATATTCTACTCGAGTAAAATCTCGCTCACTAAGGCATATGCTATCAAGTGCACATCTACAACTACGCATGAACAATGATCATTGATGATGGTGATCAATGATGAATTAATGATGAATTTTTCGGCAAATGCTTCATTGATCAACAAAATAACAAGGGAAACATGATATTCGAAGTAACACCAGTGTGTACTACCAACCTAATAGCTCTAATGCCTAAGTCAACGGAGATGCTTTCTCTAATTGGAACACTTTTATAAGAATATAAACACCGGTATAGCAATATCCTAATGGCTCTGATGTCCATATAAGTCAGTAGATATACTTTCTTTAAAAACACTTTATGAGGATTGAGAATACAATGCTAGAATTCTAACCTTGTGTCATGACTTACGGGCCAAGGGATGGTAACCTTGTGTCAGGACCTACGGGCCAAGGGATAGTTTCAGGTAGATAGTTTCTATGGGGCGTAGGCCTCCTAAAAGGTAACGAAGGCATGCCAAGGTTTCCTCGGGCCAGATAAAGATTGGCCCTCGAGTGCAAAGATAGAAGGGAGGTTGACTACAAGACACACCCGTCGAGTAGGGACGAAAGTCAACCTTAGTGATCTGACGACGCTAAGTGGAAGGGCCGTTGCTCAACGGATAAAAGTTACATGGCAAAACGGGTGAGTCGGGTGGGTGGGTCTAGGTATATCAAAGCTTAGGGTGGTGTGCGGCAAAGGTGATGATGTGTTCAAGGTCCTTTCCTAGCAAGGTCAAAGCAAGCCTAAAGGGCTCACACAAACAATCTTGAAAATATCTAGGCCAAACAAAGGATGGTGTGTGGTGAAGGTAGTGAGATGTTCAAGGTCCCTTCTATTAGGATATGTGCCCATAAATCCTATTATATGATGCTATGTATAAAATTATGTATGACTTAATGTTACGATTAATAAAATTGTTTTATTATTATCTAAAATAATGGTAACATAAATATTTGGACATTATCATATAGTCCATGAGATGCATAGTATGTGATTTATGTGAAAAGGAACAGAAGATATAAATTACAAGTTTTTCGTAAACTCAGAATTTTAGTTCGTAGTCAGTGATAAAATTGAGCATTTCACCTGCGAAGACTGTAACATATCAACTAAAATGATTTGTCTTAATCATGGAAGTGGAGACTTCTAGTTGATATGTTTTAAGAGTTAAGATCTATTGAACTGGATCGCTGTTAGATTTATTATTCTTCTAACGACTGTCAAATGAATAATAAATCTCACGACTTCTATTTATATGAACTCTTAATCTTGAGAGGATAATTGGTCTGATTATGAAATGTAAGTTACTTTGATATATCAAGAGTAAGATCTAAAGTCAAGGTCAAAATCTCAGTATGTTAGGTAGCCACATTTAGTGTTGATGAAATATATATTCTCAAGATGGAATTCATAGTCTCTTAATGGAGATACAAAAATATTCCCTTGAGATAAGTTTAATGAGTTTGGTTATTCAGAGTGTTAGGCCTAACCACTTTAGTAAAGAGTTACTAAAGTATATATTTATGAAATTGGATTTCATAAATATATGATGAACAACATAAATGGTTAAACTGAGTACTTAAGTATTAAAGATGTTGTAATTTATAAAGTGGTAGTCTATATTCATGACTTTGTATTACTACGAATAATTTATGAAAGGATTGCAAGTTGAATAAAGTCTTAGGATATAATTTATAAATAAGGCTTAGAATGCAACTATATTTTTATAGTGGTATTAAATATAGTTAATGGTAACTTTGGACTTATTAAGAGTTGACAGAAAAGCCCAAGGCTCATTGAATCTAATGTCTTATTAGTCCCTTTTGGTCTCACTCCAAGCCACACACTAAAACCCAATTGGAAATGGCCAAAAGGCTAACACAATTAAATAATCAATTAGATACAAAGGGAGAAACTTACAGAATTACAGAATTAAGTGACATTATTGTGAAATGGCGTGTATGTGAGTGTAAGACACTTTCTTATTCTCCCTTGGAAAACTAATTGAGAGACCACACTTCTTGAGTGTAAAGTGGAATTGAAGTGAAGATTAAAAGTGTTTCCGAGTACTTCTAATCTTTTGTTTTAAATTTCACCGCACTAAGGTACGCTATCTTGTTCTTGAATTTTGAAATTTACATAGTTCATGTTATTAATTGCGAATGAAGTAGATCCGTTAATTTTTCACTGCGTATGTTTTGTATGAGATATAAACCATGATTATCCAACACCTTCAACAATGGGAATAGAGCAAGCCTAAATAGTTTTCACAAAAGATCCTAGAGAAAGGCCTAATAAAGGAGCATTGCTAGTGATGCTAGATCATGGTGAAGCACCCGGTTTCAATGGACAAGAATGTACGAGCCGGTTCCCATGGATAAGCAGTGTGTAGAGCCAACTTAATATATTTTCGATAGGGGTGTGCATGAGTCAGGTTGAGGGGATTTTTCAACCCAACCCACCATGGTGGGTTAAAAAAGAAAATCCAACCCAACCCAACCCACATGGATCAAGTTGGATAATTTTTTTAATTACTACTATTATTATTATTATTATTATTATTATTATTATTATTATTATTATTATTATTATTATTATCTAAAGATGATTATTTAAAAAAATCTGCAATAAAAGGATAAGTATTGGCTTTATTGCAATAAACCTAAAAACTTGAAAACCCTACGACCAAACTTCTTGAACTCTACGTTATAGAATATCATTTTTTTATTTCAAAATCTTTTGATTATGCGTTAATTTATATTTTGCTATTATATATTAGATAACAACAAAAAATTAAATATATATCACCATATGCCACACCCACACATACCATTATGTCCTGATGCTATTCAAACTCATAAATTTATTTGGGACTCTAATTCTATCGTTTAATTTTTTAAAATAATATAATTTTTTATCAGATATATATATATATATATGTATTGTTTCAATAATTTATTTGCTTTGAATCATTTGATTCATTAATTTTCTTTGTTGGCATTTTGAAAGTTTCAATATCTACATTTTTGTGTTAGTTATTGCAATATCTGAACATGTTTAGCAGATTTCAACGGTTATACCATGAATTATATATTCTTTTGAAGATAGCCTATGTTTCTCTTATATTTCTGTATTGTGTGGTTATATATATATTTTTTTGTTTCAAAAATTTCTAGGTAGTCTTTTGATTCATTAATATTTTTTGGCCTTTCGAAAATTTTAATATCTATTTTTCGCAAGATATTGCACGTTCAAACAATGACTTCTTGATCAAATCATAAAAAAAATTGAAGTGAAACATGAGAAATTCATGAAATAGTATAGTTTCATAATCAATTTTAAATTTTATATAATTATTTTTGTCTACCACACAAATAAGTAGGTTCCCGTGCATAGCACGGGTTTGCGACTAGTTATATATAAAACCGAAGCTTTGTTCGCTCCATAATTTTCCACGTCAGCATTTTTTATTTATATTTTTTAATTTGATTAGGACTTTTAAGATGTATTCAAAGGCAAAGACTTCCTCTCTCATATAGTTTTCTATTTTGTTTTGGACTCTTCCTTATCTCCTTCTCTAATTCTCTGATCACTACATCACTATTAGGGTTTATTAAGAATTAAATTGAATACTACCACACAGTCCACACAATAGACTCAGACTCACTCCTCAACTTGTCAGTCACCAAACCAAACCACAATCACTAGATCACATTCGAAGGTATCATGCTGACATGAATATGTGTCATAATATATGAGATATATGATCTGCTGTCGTGTTCAGTTCTCTATTTTTACTTCAGTGTTAATTTGTGTTTTAGTACAATCCTGATTCAGAGGCACTACGATTATTTTTATATTAGTTTGTTCTAAATATTCATATCATATGTGATTGGATATGCGTACTATCAATCCTTTTGAGTATTGTGGGCTAGATCTGTTTCGGTGTTTCTTTTCTGCTTGATTTTATAGTGGTGTGCCGATAAGTCTTTACTCTTTTGTTTGATTTCCACATGACGTGATTGTTAGAGTGATGATTCTGTGTTGATACAAAATTTAAAAAAAAAAAAATGTTTGTTTTGTTAAATCTAATGGACAATTGATGCTGTGAGTAAAATTGTCAAAACAAAAATCAATTGACTATATAAAGTTTAAACTTTAAACTACAATCAGTAACCGATTAGATATTTAGAACCATGAATTTATGATTGCTAAGAAGTGTTTTTGTTAATAAGAATTGTCAATTTTTTCTGTTATGTAGTCATATTTTTTTACTTTTTACTTTTGTTTTTATTTGCAGCTTTTTGGGGCATTGCACAAACGGCATGAAAATAGCTATCAATGCATTGTAATATATAACAAAACGTTCTACGGATTTGTCAAGATGGTGTGGAATAATCAATCATATCTACCGCGCTTGAATATAAGATTGCTTTATTTTTGCACTTTCTTATGGTGTTTTTCTTAGCTTTTACTTTTTTGTATGGTGTGGCAAAAGAAATCAAGATGGTAATTGCACTGATTCTTTACTCTTTCTTTTGGCTTTTTAGAAGTTTTAACATCTAAATTTTGGGTTCATGTTTTGCAATATATGAAATTGTCTTGACAAATTTCAATTGCTATAGTCATGCATTATTCTTTTGAGCTAACCTGTTTTTCTTCTTATATTTTTTCTAATATTAGGAGCATTCCAAGTGCTTCTTAGATTAGTCGTCTTCTATCTCGATTAAAACTCTATGGCCTTTCAACTGGTACATCCTTCTTCTTATTTTTACATTCATATATTCTGAAATCTATTCTTTCCAATGCATTTATTTTTCTTCATTCTCTAAAAAAGTCAATTTATTCATCTGATACTCATTTTTGATGTTGTTCTTTTACATGTTAAAATATTATAACTATTACCTATAACACTAAATTAGCTTTTCCAATTCTCATATATATATATATATATATATGTATATATCTTTTCCAAAACCTATTTCTCTAATGACTCTTTTTGAGTGTCAGTATCATTTCTGAGTGTGAATAATTATTGTTTTCTATATAAAAACTTCTATAGTTTTTATTTTCTTATTTTTGGGTTTTTTGGTTGCATTTTATATGGCAAGAAAAAACTTAGGATTTTGCAAACAAAATGAGAAATGGGAGGGATTATATTATATTAAAAAAATGATTGAGACTTTAATTTTCATTAAAGAAAGGATGCCATTGATAATAGGCATGGCATGCTTTACATTATTGGTGTAAGTATTTTTTTTTTTTTCCCTCTTAAATTGTAACTTATTTTTTCAAGTGATCATAACTTTAAGCTAATTTAAAATTTAAAATTTAAAATTTTTGTTCAACTAATTCGTGCATCGCACGGGTTAGTGATTAGTTATTATTATTATTAAACTGAGCATTAAAGCAACCCCACCACACATAAGAGCAAATTTATAACCAAATGATCCTAAATATAACACTAAACTAGCACAATCTATACAAGAAGAACTTAGGGTTTGAGTTTTATTTAAGAAGAAGGGCAAAAAAGTAAATAATAAAATTGTATAATATATTTTTTAAAATTGAAATATTTATTAAATATAGGCGGGTTGGGTCAGACTAGGTAGATTTGTGAATCTTATAATTTGAACCCAACTCGACCCACTGTATAAAAAATTTTAAAAAAAAAATCTCACAACCCAACCCGACCCGACCCACTAATCCCTAAAAAGTAAAAACTGACCCAACCCAGCAAATTGGGTTGGATCGAGTCGATTTTGGTGGGTTGGCTGCATGCCCTTATATTTTGGGGCCTAAGGTGACAACCAAGCCTTTTTTATGTTTAAATATTAATTAAATAATATTTTTAAAATTTTTAATATTAATATTACTGATGTAAAATTAATAATTAAGTTTATGTGATAAATGAAAGAGATCTTTTACATTTTATTGTAATCTCATGTGGCCTAAAAGTATATCTGATTTTGCTATAAAGATTAGTACACAAGTAACATAATGCGTAAAAGATAGAAACTTAGAAAACTATCTAGTTGACTATATAAATAAATTATTTTTCTTTTGTACAATACATGTCGGGGAAGCTAAAACTAACTAATAAAGATTTTTTTTCTTTTGTTTAACGTGTAAAAAGAGTTCAAAGCTAGATAGATTGGGATAAGCATCAAATGGATAAGCACTTGTTGTGTCTCTGTCTTTACCTTTAAAAAAAAAAAAAAACACACACACATTATGGTATGTTTGGTAACTGTTTTTTCTCCTTATTTTTTTGTTTTAAAAAACAAATTTTTATTTTTGAAACTAAAAAACTTGTTTGGCAACCCAAAATTGACAGAAAACAAAAACTGTTTTCAAAACTCAATTTGTGAAGGAAACTGAAAACATGTAAAATGCTCCTTTTAGTTTCTAATTTTCAAAAGTCAATGAAAATACGCATTTAATTTAATGAATCTGTCTCATTTAATGAGTTAGTATTAAAGTTCAATTCTCATAACAACATGTTTAATATTTTCTATTTTTTTCTTCAAAAAACTATTTTTTTTTTAATTTTAACTAACCAAACATGTTTTTGATTTCAAAAATACAAGAAAATTGTTATTTCTTTATATTTCTCAAAACAAGTTTTTGAAAATAGAAAATAAAAACTGTTACCAAACATAACCTTAATTTTTGAAACAAATCTTTTTTTTTTTTTTTTGCTAAGTGAAAAGCCCTTAATAGATGAGGTTTTCTTATACTTGGAGGCCTTAGGTGATTGTCTCAATTGCCTATATGGTTGAGCCAACCTTGTAAGTGTGCAAGGTTGACACTTGATTCCCATGGATGGCGTACGAATCCCATGAATGACATGCTGGTGATGAAAAAAAGTCCATAAGGTAACTAGTAGGACTAGTTTATGGCTCAGAGAGAGATAGAGACTCACACGTGAGGGGAGGTTGTTAAGAATGCTTGTGTAAGTGAAATCCCACATTGAATAAGAATGTCAAAAGAAAGTAATTAATCTAACACAATAGGGCCCAAACTCATAAAGCTTAAGTCTTTTGGGTTAGGTTGTAATGTATATTTATAAATTGTAATGTAGATGGGGTTTGACGTTTGAGTTATGAATGGAAGAATATATTTATGCTCTAAATTTTTCATTGATGTTTTCTCCCAGGTTTGTATAACTCGAAAGCCAAATATTATATGCATTGCTTCATTTCATCTCTTCTTGTCTTCATGTTAGTATCCTCGCTACGCGTGTCATCACTTGATCAATTTGTTTGCCTTGAACTCTTTTGGACTTTCAGCTTTTAGAGGGTCTTCTCTTCTTTTTGTCTATGTGAGTGTGTCCTAACTTTTGGTTAGATTGCTCTTTCACTATGTTAGTCTAACGATTTTTTTTTTTTTTTTTTTTTGAACTTGTGCCCTAAGAGCGGCTGCATCAGTGGATGCAAAATTTTTGTAATATTTGTACATTTAAAACTTTTTTTTTATTTTATACTTTTATTTGTACAAAATACCTACATCAGTTTGTCTATTATACACATTTATTCAAATAAAATATTCATTTATTTAACACTATCATTTCTCTCACAGACCCAACATAGCCACCACCATCAAGCAACCACCATCATCAAGATCGACGCCTCTAGCCTCCCACTATGCAACAAGATCAACACCAGCATCCCCCCCCAAAAAAAAAAAAAAAAAAAAAAAAAAAAAAAAAAACCAGTAAAAAAAACCCCAAAGAACCAGCCGATCACACTAGAATCCACACAACCCACTGACCCACACCCACAATCACCGATACCACCGACCCACACCCACAATCACTATCATGGCAGTCTCAAGCTCAACTAAAAAACCAAAAAAACAAAGCCAGTAGAATAAAAAATGGATCAAAACCCATTTTTCAAGATCAACGCATCGCCCTGAGCAACAAGATTGACGCCTCTGGCCTCCCACTGTGCAACAACGAGAAACAATGCAACAACGAGAAACAAAGGCAAGCGATCAACGATTAAACAACTAGAAACCCACTAATCAACCCCATTCAACTTGAAAACAAAGAGAAACAAAGGAAGAAAGAGAGAGCTGTGGCAATGGTGATCGGCAGTGGCGGTGATCAGCAGAAGCTAGAGGAAGAAAGATTTATGAGATGAGAGAAAGAGAGAGCTGTGAGCCTGAAAGAGTTGATCTAATGAAATGAAAAAAAAAGAGTGAGGTAAGAGTTAGAGGTATAGAGAGAAGAGAGAGAAAATTATTAAAATATTAAATACAAATGTTGTAGTAACTGTGCATATATACACGGTTATTATAACAATTGTGCATTTATGTACAATTTTACACCCACTGATGTGGGTGTATTTTTGCTCAAAATGTGTAAAATCAGTTACTTTTTTATTTTTACAAAATTTTACACATACTAATAAGGATGCTCTAACCTTGGCTTAGGCCATCCTTTTGGGGTTTTGTTAACCTGGAGTTCTTTTCTCCATGATTCTTCTCCAACCAAATCAATAATAATATAATCAAATTAAACCCCTAGGGATGGCAATGGGGCGGGACAGGGCCGAAGGATGGAGTCTTCGTCCCTGCCCTACATAATTTTGTCTTGCCCCATTTCTGCCACACCGCACATGATGGAGAAACTTTCTAACCCCATCCCTGCCTCTTGGGACCCCACGAAGCTCCGTCTCACCCCATAAAACTCTACTTTTTGTTAATTTTCCCTACAAATAGTACAATTTTTTGAATGAAACTTATTTCATTAATAAAAGTATACTTGAAATTACAACTAAATTTATCCCATCAAATCAAATCAATTCTTAGAAAAAATTGAATAATATATCAAAGCGTTTACCAAGACAAACACACAAAAATCTCATAGTATAACAAATAACAAAATAAAGGCAGAGAATCACATTAGGTAGAATAAAATAAATTAATATTGATATGTTTATTTAAATAATAAGGTTTTAAGGTATGAAAAATTTACAATTATAACCCTTAGCAACATAAGGTAGGGCAAGGATGGGGAGGGGAGGGGTGGGGTGGGCCTAAAAAGTCTAAACCCATCCTTGCCCCCCCCTATGGTGTGGGATTAAAATCTTGCCCCATCCCCACCTCACCACCTTTTGTGGGGCAGGAAAAACCTGCACGAGACAAAGAGGGGAGGGGCGGATTAAGCAGGGCGGGACAAAATTGTCATTTCTATCAACCCCCCACATAATAGATGTCAAGATTCAATATATTCTTTTATAATAATAATAATAATATAATCCAAAAACTAATGATATACCAAACCAAACCAGATGTGTCAAGTGATAAATGGAATAGTTTTCATCAAGTATCAGTAAAGGTCTCATGTACATGTGATGTAATCTAATCACAAATTGAAACGTGTGAGCTATGGCATTGTATGGGTCTAGAAGAATTGAATTAGAGTAATATACCAAACACAACAATTTTCATAATTATTGAATTAACAAATTTTTACTAATTCTTACCTAGGCCTACTAAAGATAATATTTTTTAACATGTCAATAACAACTTCCTACCTCAATAGTTGTCCCTAGACTTTCTGATTGAATTGTTTCCCTAAAAAAATGCTAAGGCCACAACTAAAGTTACAATTTTTACAACAACAAGTTCACATGGCAAGTTGTGATAGAAACAAAACCGAAGAAAGTATATAGAAAAGGCAATTATTTTTCTATTGTATTAATATTTTCCATTATATTAGAAATTTAATATTAGTTTTAGTATGAGAAATATTAATTGATGCCTTGAGGGTGTTAGTCTAGGAGTTATTTTTTTTTTTTAAATTTATGGGAAAATGATAAAATAATTAAATTTTTTTTGACAACTTTTTATATTTTTCATAAAAGTGATGTCAAAATTTTCCTAATATAGTTTATTAATAATAATCTTAAGGTACCCGTAAATATGACCTTTTAGCAATAGTAATTAGTAGTTGAGTAAAAGCTATAGATTCTTGTGGATAAGTTGTGTTCTCATAGCATTACCATCAGCTCTTTTATTAAAAATGTCATTTTGACACATTAAAAACTTACTTTATTATATTACCACATTATTTTACAAAATCTCATTCATCACATGTTTTATTTTTTAATTCTATACATTAAAATAAGAGAAATGATATGTTTACAATATTTTTACAACAAATCCTAAGTGACAAGTTGTTACTAGTTGTTATTGTTGGGATAAAAAAGTAATCTTAGTGTTAAGTTCAAATCTGAACCTATAATAACTAACCAGTAATAATTTGTTGTAAAAATATTGTGGACGTAACATTTCTTTAAAATAATATATACAAATATTAAAATAACATTAATTATTTCCCTCACTTTCTCTCTCTTGCTGTCAATCGGCTTCAATAAAATAAAATTCTGAAACTTTCTCTTCTATCTCCTTTTCACTAATCTCTCTCCCTTTGAAACTCACCAGCCACCACCGCCAAATAAAAAATAAATAAAAAAACCTGATCACCACCATCACCTCAAACCCATTACCCACTTCCACCAACAACCAATCACAAGTCACAATATGTATAAAACTCTCTGGTGACCACCATGGGAGGAAAATAAAAAACTTAAAACACGTCTGAAACTCACCACCACCGGAGGGAAAAAATTTAGCTTATCTCCACCATGCCGGTCTCCATCAGTTGATCTCCTCCTATAACGAGGGTCGATCTCAGTAAGAGAAGAAAGAGGCGATGGGTTTGGCTTTGTGGGTTTGGCTGCTGATTATGTTTAATGTGATCAGTGAGGTTTTCTGGTGATTGGGTTTGCTGGGATTGATGGGTTTGGCTGGTGATTGGGTATGTTGTGATCGGTGGGTTTCACCTGTGATTGGGTTTGGTAGATTTTGTGGTTAAAGATGGTGCTTGGTGGTTTTCGCCGATGATTTTATTTGTTGTAATCGGTGGTAATAGGCAGAGATGTTGTTGGAGGTGAGTCTTTGATTGTTGTTGCTATGGAGGTGCGTTGAGAGAGACAAAAAGAACACAGGCGAGAGAGATAAGATTTAAACCAAAAAAAATTTAGTATCAGATTAATTACAAAAGTCTAGTACATCTTTTTAACCAAAAAAACAAAAATTTTGATAAATCCGGTTAAACATTGTTATCTTCTGGACAAACCAAAAATCATTCAGATAAACTACAAACCAGTCTAACGGATTAACCTTCAAACAATCACAAATCAAAATAAATAAAACAATTCAATCCCTAAAAATTTTACCTTTCTCAGTTTCTCTCTGCTCTCTGCCTCTCTCTGTCTCTCATTCTCTCTAATTCTCTCCACTTCACTGTGAATCACTTGATTCACTTCTCATCTGCTCAAAAGGCAACAGCTCAAGCAACTTCATCTTCAACTTCAAGCAACAGAGCAGATTCGGCGCCTCCCTCATCAGTGACAGTACAGCCGCCTCGCCGCCTCTCTCATTCTTTATTTCTTTCTCTGAATCTGCTCTCCGAGACTCTGCCTCCCTCATCAGTACAACCATTCTGCCCGTACACTACATCTTCTGATCTTCAGGTTCAGGTATAAGTTATTAATTATAATTTATAAATATCTGGTTTTGGGGTCCGGTTTGGGCCTTCAAGTTCAGCCCCCCCCCCCTTTTTTTTTTTTTTTTTAAGAAATGATTCAGCCCTTTTTATTTAATGATTCTGCTGTATTTGCAATGGGTCACTCTTTTTTTTTTTTTTTTGGTTATAGATAGGATTTGTTTTGTGTTTTTTTTGGAGTGGGTATTTGTTGGAGACATATTTTGTAATTGGCATATCCTTTGACAAAACGCACTTTACTTGTATTTGGGTAAATCTAAGTAGGTTCAAGATGATCATTACAAGTGGTTAAATTGAAAACATGAAGATTACTCAAGAACTGCTCAAGAAAAGTGCAAACTGCAGGTCTCGATACCTCCTCGACAGAATCTCGATCTGTCGAGATTCATTAAAGCTCGACAGATGTCCCGATCGATCGAGCTTACGGGTTTCAGATTATAGCCAGCAATGTTTTTATTCTAAAAGGCTAATTGTTTATGGGTTTGTATAATTCTTATTGGACTAGAAAAACTCAAGGTTTGTGTAAACCTATTTGGAATAGGAGAGCCCATTAAGCTCCTATTTAAAGGAGGTGGAAAAAGAAAAACCTAACCCTAGAGAGCTTCAGAAGGTTTTCTTTTTGAAACCCTAGCCTCCTCCTACAGAAGAAAGAGTTCTTGCTGCGTTTCTTGTACGCCTTAGGGTTTTGTAACCAAGTGCTTCTTAATCTTCATTGTTGATGAAGTGAAGAACTTTGCAGCCAACATTCTTCTTCCTTAAGTTGGTGAGTGAGTCACATACTGGGAATCGTGCAAAGGAGTAAGCCGCGTACTGGAATCCGCGCATCAAATTGGTTAGTCACGTACTTGGGAGCCGTGCATTGAAAGGAGAAACTGTCACTACAGAACAAGTCCAATTGGGTATTGGGGTAAGAGTTCAACTGTAGGTTGGTGAGGTACTTAGGATTCCTTACTTGTAACTGCTTGTTGTGATAATAGTAGAGTTTCGGGAGTGGTGACCTTAAATCACTCGGTGGGGTTTTTGCCGTAAGGTTTTCCCCATTCGTAAACAAATCACCGTGTCATTTAATTTCTGCTGCATTACTTAATTTGGTGATTTGTTTGTGCTACCACGTAATATTGCATGCTAATTTGATTAATTAATAACTGTGCTAATTTAATTAATCTAAGTTATCACAAGGAATCAACGCGTTTGTGGTCTGATAAGTGGTATCAGAGCAGACACACTCTGATTAGGGTTTAATCTTTGATGTGTGATCCATTGACCCCTGTTGTCATGGAAACTCTTGATTGTTTTGATTTGCATGATCTTGTGTTGAATGATGATGATGATATTCATGATGCCTATTGCAAGCTTTATAATTTTTGTATGAAATCTCTTGAGTGTTCTACAAAATTAAAAGCCAAATTTAAAAAGGTCAAGCTTGAAAAAGATGATTTGATTACAAAATTGGATGAAGCCACTAAGTTGAATGAGAATTTTAAAAATCAAATTTCATCTCAAGTGGACAAAATTAAGAGTTTGGAAGAGCAACTAGTTGAATTTAAAACTGATGTTGAAAAATTAACTAGTGCCAAACTTGTTGTTGAGCCTAACTCAAAAGAAAATGATTTTTATATTCCCCTATTCAAAAGGAATAATGAAGAGTTGAAGGCTAATATTGATAGGATAGACAAAGGTAAACAATCTAATGATAATACTGAAGTTTCTAAACTTATGTCTAAAACTCCTCCTAGGTTGAATGATAAATCTGTTTTTGTCCCCACTTGTCATCATTGTCACATTGTTGGTCATATTAGGCCAAATTGTCCTAAGCTGAGGACTCTGTCAACCTCTAAGGTTAGACCTCCTTCTAGGAAGCCGAGTAGCTCTAAAACTGATCATGTTTGTCACCATTGTGGTGTTTTTGGACACACTCGTCCTAATTGCTTTAAGTTGTATCCTCATAAGCAATTGTCCAAACAGTCACAGGTTTCCTCTCAAGGACCTACACCTTTGTTTGGAGAGTTATTAAAAGTCTTGAGCTTTTTAACTCAATTTCAGGAGAATTTTAATTCTTCTATGTCCTTTAGTAGTCATACTAGGACACGTGCCTTTTCATCTTCACGGCCAAAGACTCGTGTTGTGTGGGTGAGAAAGGAGCCTAAGACTTAATTGTCTTTTTTGTTTGTCCTCTGCTTTAATTCTTTCTATCTAAAGTAGGACTCTCTTTGCTTGATTTCTTATATGCTTTTAGAATCATGCTTTCATGCATATGCATCTTTCTTTCATGCATTTATGATGTTTGCCTGTTTTTGTGTGGTTGTTTAGTTTTTATTTTGTTTTGTTTTCAAAAAAAAAAATGAAAAATCAGAAAAATACAAAAACAGTGTGTGTTTGTGTACATTGGTTCACGTGAACTCTTAAAATGGCCATTGAAACAGAGTTTTCTAAACTTTGTATCACCTGTAGCTTAGATGAGCATTCTTCTACACAACTAAGCAAGTGAGCTTTGTAACTCTTTGTTTGTGATGAGTAAGGTTAAGTGATCTCTTCTTCTTAACACTCGTATCACTCTTTTTGACGGGTTGAACTAGAAAATCCCAAGAGAAAGGCATAAATAGCCATCTCACCACTGTTACTCGTCAATCATAATATGACATCTGTATGCTTCGGCATAGCAAAAATTCAATGTCAATGACATCTGTATGCTTCGGCATAGCAAAAGTGCAATGTCAAAAGCTTAACATAATTGGGTATTTCTTTTCTTTCTCTTATATGCCCATGCATGATATGCTTGTTAAAAGAAAATATACAAAGATATAAAAAGCAAAAAGATAAAAAATGCTTTAAAATATGATTGCAAGTGTGTTTTCTAGGAGATGTGGGAGTTATAGGATGTACCTCGAAGGTGATAGTCCCCATCAAACAGTTATGATTGTGTGTGAGTTAAAGTGATTTTCTCATATCTCAAATCGTCATAACATTGAGACACTTATGCAATCTTGCAATGTTTTCACACACGACACGCAATACTCTTTGCTATTCTTGATACATGTGCAGGTACAATGTGATTTGGCCATCACAAGGTTTACATGTGCTAATGTATGCTCACTAAACTGTCTGGACTTGTTTTTGAAATATAAAATTTGTTAGACATGTTTAGTGTGTGTGTGCGTGTTTTGAGATACATGTGCATCAAAATTCTTGTTGAGAGATGTTTTTGAGAGCTTAATGTGTTGCTTGGATCTTTGGTTAAGTTGCATGCATAATTGCATTCATGACTGTGTTTTTCTTCTTCTGAAAAACTGTTTTTAAAGGCATCTTGACACCTCCTCGATACCTCTCGACACATAGCTGTCTGTCGAGCTTCATAGACTCTTTCTTATCGCAGTCTCGATAGATACCTCGACACCTGCGGGATCGATCGAGGAACTTTTTGTCTGCTCGATAGATCCTCGATACCTTCTCGATCCATCGAGGTATGCTCGATAGCTTCTTGACACCTCTCGATCCATCGAGATACCCTTGCATGCATTTCATCCTTCTTTATTTTGCATGTTTTTCCCTTTTGTGTCCATAGCATCTTGTTGTTCTTTCTCTTGTAGGTCTATGGTTCCTTGTTCTCCTCGTTCCCTCTTTATTTGTTTTCTGTCTTTCTCCGGTCAAGTCTTTTGGCTTTTTATACCCTTTGACAATTGTGTCAAAAAGGGGGAGAAATTTGAGAATTGAATGTCATTCCTCAGGGGGAGTAATAGACTTAGGGGGAGAACTTCATGTTAAAAGGAAGAAAGTTTTTGTTGTAACTAACTTAGGGGGAGAGTTAGTTTGATACACATTAATATTGATATATTTTTTTGTGTTGTGTATCTTTTGGTTTTGTAACCATCTTTTTACATACATGATACTTATCAAGTGGTATATGTGATGATGTATGTGTTTCACTCTTTATCTCACATGTGTTGCTTCTTTTCTCTATTTATACACATGTTTCTTGTTTATTTAACTTGTCATTGTTTTCCACATGGTACCTTGATGTGTTTTGTTTAGTACCTTTCAGGAAAGACAAGTTAAAGCCAAGTTAAGATTCCGAACCTTCTTCTTGCAGCAACTTCCAAGGTTCAAATCTTTTAGACTAGGCTTATTTATTCTTGAGTAGAATGTATTCTAGGACATTCAATGTACTCTTGTGGTTTTGTCACGGATTGCCAAAGGGGGAGATTGTTGGGGACATATTTTGTAATTGGCATATCCTTTGACAAAACACACTTTACTTGTATTTGGGTAAATCTAAGTAGGTTCAAGATGATCATTACAAGTGGTTAAATTGAAGACATGAAGATTACTCAAGAACTGCTTAAGAAAAGTGCAAACTGCAGGTCTCGATACCTCCTCGACAGAATCTCGATCTGTCGAGATTCATTAAAGCTCGATAGATGTCCCGATCGATCGAGCTTACGGGTTTCAGATTATAGCCAGCAATGTTTTTATTTTAAAAGGCTAATTGTTTATGGGTTTGTATAATTCTTATTGGACTAGAAAAACCCAAGGTTTGTGTAAACCTATTTGGAATAGGAGAGCCCATTAAGCTCCTATTTAAAGGAGGTGGAAAAAGAAAAACCTAACCCTAGAGAGCTTCAGAAGGTTTTCTTTTTGAAACCCTAGCCTCCTCCTACAGAAGAAAGAGTTCTTGCTGCGTTTCTTGTACGCCTTAGGGTTTTGTAACCAAGTGCTTCTTAATCTTCATTGTTGATAAAGTGAAGAACTTTGCAGCCGACATTCTTCTTCCTCAAGTTGGTGAGTGAGTCACGTACTGGAATTCGTGCAAAGAAGTAAGCCGTGTACTGGGATCCGCGCATCAAATTGGTTAGTCACGTACTTGGGAGCCGTGCATTGAAAGGAGAAACTGTCACTACAGAACAAGTCCAATTGGGTATTGGGGTAAGAGTTCAACTGTAGGTTGGTGAGGTACTTGGGATTCCTTACTTGTAACTGCTTGTTGTGATAATAGTGGAGTTTCGGGAGTGGTGACCTTAAATCACCCGGTGGGGTTTTTGCCGTAAGGTTTTTCCCATTCGTAAACAAATCATCGTGTCATTTAATTTCCGCTGCATTACTTAGTTTGGTGATTTGTTTGTGCTACCACGTGATATTACATGTTAATTTGATTAATTAATAACTGGGCTAATTTAATTAATCTAAGTTATCACAAGGGGTCAACGCGTTTGTGGCCTGACAGTATTATAAATTAATAAGCCTAGTGTTACAGTTGTGCTTAAATTTTTGTTATGCTTGTGCTTATTTTTTTTTTTTAATTTTAATCTAGTGTTTATATATATATATATATATATATATTTTTTTCTAGTTAGTGGTAATATATAAAATAAGTTTTTATTTATGTAGGTTGAGATTGCTAAAAACTTGTTATTGTTCGGTGAAACTACAATAATATTTTCTATATAAATCAGGTTCTATTTCTCATTTACTCTACACTTGAAAGTTATTTTTTATTTTAGTCTTTATAAATATATTGTTTGATTAAAAATGTCTACTAAAAAATATGCATCTGGATATGAAAAACTAAAAAAAAAAAAAAGAAAAAAAGAAAAAAATTTAATTGAGTCTCAAAAAGGATCAATGGATAAATTTTTTATTAGTAATAAACAAAATATAATACAAAATTTAGATGAAAATATCACAAATGATCAAAAAATTCACCAAAAAGAGTTAGAAGATAATAAAATGATACAATTGCAAAAATATTGTCTTAAACTTGAAAAGTTTCTCGAACATGATGTTTATTATGATATTGATGGTTTAGATTTATATTCAGAGTTAAACATTTTAAAAGAAATTTTACAAATAAAAGATTATACTTCAATTGACATACTAAATTATATAAAAAGATTAGATTCATTTCCAAATACATGCATTGCTTATAGGATTTTACTAACAATACTTGTTACAGTAGCTTCTGCAGAAAAAAGTTTTTCAAAATTAAAATTAATAAAATCATATCTAAGATCGCCAATGTCCCAAGAAAGATTAAATGGATTAACTATATTATCGATTGAAAATGAGATGTTAGAAGAACTTGAATAAAAAAATTTAATTAGTCAATTTGCATCTCAAAAGGTAAGAAAAATAAATTTTAAATGAAATATATTATAATATAAAAATAGTAAATAAACATTAATTTAATTAATATATAGATATAAAAAAGACTATTTTTTGTTCTTGCCTTAGGCTCCAAAATATCTAGGGCCGGCCCTGCAGATGACAGAGAAGAGAGAAAGAGACTATGGAAGAGAGAGATCAATAAAAATAATAATAAAAATTTTTAGCATATATGTTCGTACTGTCTCAAACTTAGAATGTCACTATATCTCAATACTAAATTTTTTGAAACTTAAAATATAATGGTGAGGTTTTAATATTTGGTATGTCAAATGTCAAATATTTGATATTTGGCACAACGGGTAAACCGGCGGTGGTGTACATAATTGTGGTTTTCCGCTCCAAAACGTCTATTGATGTAATTTCAACCCAGTTATGAATGGTCAATAAAAAATGGGAGATTTTAACCCTTTGCAATTGGGAAAACACATCATGCGTGTTTCTCCTCCACAGCTGATGGGACCCATGACTGATGGGTCTTACCAAAGGAAGCAATTTGCAAATATGGAAAGGTTGCGGAGAAAAAGCTATTGTACATTTTGTACCGGCTGTTAGCTAACGCTTTGGTGTTTTATACCCTATACTTTGTAATTCTATTTACTCTTTAATGCATTATCCGGTTTACCCAAAAAAAAGAAAAAAAAAAAAAAGCTATTGAACTCTCACCCCACTTGTCTTTTCTTGAAATCAAACAGATGTTGCGTGGATGAGAACGCTTTGTCCGATACAGAGCAAAGCGTGAGGCCACCTGTGAATTCGAAAAGATGCCCATTAAATAAAAGGGCCTATCCGTCTTCCTATATGTAACTATCCTAGCCTATACCTATAGCCATAGGTAAAGTAGACTCAGTCTCCATACTTAACACTCAAGAAGCCTCCTCTCTCAGCCCCAAAAAATCTGGGCTCTTGTCTCTTCTCCATTCCCTTTCTCTTTGGACCAAAGGCAAAGCAATGGTGGGAGATGGTCACGTCCTTAGCAGCAATTCCAATTGCAGCAGCCATAACTCAAAGAAAACTAAAGACAATAAGAATAAGAAGAAGAAGAAGAAAAAGCGAGGTGGGAGCAAGAAGAAGATGACGCCAGAGCAAACACTGGCGTTCAAGTCTGTGAGTGAATGGGTGTTCCTGGATCACCCTTCTTCTTCGTCTTCTTCTTCTTCGTTGTCTTTTTCTGCTGCTGCTTCCTTTCTTGTGGATGACTTTGGAGTGCAGAAGAGTCTTGGTAAAGGTGGGGAGAAAATGGTGTTCGACTTGCATTCCCATTCCAAATGCAGTGATGGGTTTTTGTCCCCTACAAAGCTTGTTGAGAAAGCACATGTGAATGGGGTTAGTTTCTTTCAAACACTTCCTCAGTTTTTCAAATGGGTTTTGCTTGCTTTTTTTCTGAGTGTATGATATGCTCTGTTTGCTAATCGTTTTATTGCTTCTCAATGATATGCTGATGTGGGTTTTGCCTTTTGGTGTTAGTTAGCTACCTAGCTCTCTTTTGAGTTATATATAATCTTAGCTTATAAATAATGAATTAGCTTTTGTGAATATTCTCTTTTAAGGCCTGTTTGGGTTGAGGGGACGGAGTAGAGTAGAGTTGGCTGAAAATAGATTAATTTTGTGCCAATTCTACTCTACCCTACTCTCCCTCTCTCCCTTCAATCTAAACGGACTATTAGGCTGCATTTTGTATTAGGGTAAGTAAATATAGATTATGGATTTTTTTAAACTCGTCCGCACTGTGTATATTCAATTACAGAAGACTGGGAATTTATATTTTATATATATATATATATATATATATATATAATTGAATATATGTTGCACACTGATTAGCAATGGAGGTTTTGGAACTAAGAAGCTAATGCTTTTGAATCAAATATTGTTGGCAAAGTTGTTGTGACCATGTGTTAGAAGTAAATGCATTTTGTGAGCAGAGACTTCAAGCATGGCACTACCTAGGAAGCATGGTTACTTCATTTAGGGTGCTGTACTCTGGTCTTACCAATGCCAAACTGGCCATTTTATTTTATGTTATAATTTTTCATAAATTGCTCCTGTCACCTTGTCGTACCTGTGTCTATGTCCGTGCTTCCTAGGGCTCTACTAGGGGGAGCTGGTGTTCGAGGTAGGTTAGAGGGCCATATGGGATTGTGGAAGCATTTGCATAGAGGATGAGACAGTTTTTCACGTTTTACTAGATGTGATGGTGGTGATGGCTTGGCATGGTTTCTGGAATGGTGAGACTACTGTAAAGGAGAGAGATTCTAATCTTTTCTAATTGCAAGGGACAGATATGCTATAGTGGTGGAATATAGAAAGCCCAAAAATGGCTGATTTTATTGAAATCCTATAATTATTTTCATGGCGCATGACTGGCAGGTAGAATCTATGGCACAGTTATTGGAAGACATACACACAACAGTGTTTCAACTTGGGGAGGTAGATAAAATGGGATGGATCCCTTAGGAAATGCAAGGTTTCCAAGTGAAGAGCTACTAATAGGCATTGTGGGAAGGAGGAGGTAAGTATTTTCCTTAGCAAAGCATTTGGAAAGTTTGACCGTCAACAGATAATCTAAGGAAGTGATGGATAATTATTATGGAAAAGGGTGTTTTATGTATAAAAGCAATGTGAGAATGTGGCTCATCTTTTCTTACATTGTGCAGTGGCTCAGGAATTGTGGTCTTGGGTTTTCAGTTTGTCTGGTGTTTCATGAATAATGTTTTGTTCTGTGATGGAGGGGTTATCACATTGGAAGCTTTTTTGCTTAATATGGTGCCTTTGAAGATGAAACAATTCCCATTGCTCTGAGGGTAAAGAATAAACATGGCGAAGTTGAAGATTTTATTTTTGAAGACAGTATATGAATGTACTTCGACCTCTCATAAATCTTCTATTGCAAATTTTCTAGAGTTACTGGATACCAATGAGCTTTCATTGATTCTTTTTTCTTTCTTTTTTGGGCTTCTCCTTGTATACTTCCGGCGTACCAGGATTGTGCCCTTAGCGTTTTATAATGAATTCATTATTTGTATGACGGGAGGAAGAGGACATCCTTGGATTATCAAGTTGGAAAGAAGGTGGAGGAACGGGTCAAAAATGATCAATTCATTATCAGTCCACAATTTCATTTCTTTCTTTTCATTTGTCCTAGACAACTAAACACGTCAAAGAGAAGGTGACTTTCCCTCCATTTCCATTCCCTTTTCTTCCTTCCCATCCCTTCCATCCCAGTTAATGAGACAATCCATTGTGTTGAAGTCATGTCTTTTGTTTGATATTAAACTTTTTTTTGGTGGCGTGATATTCATTAGTTGACCACACTTGGAGATACTAT
Organism: Castanopsis chinensis; assembly: GCA_032878915.1. Taxonomy (NCBI): domain Eukaryota; kingdom Viridiplantae; phylum Streptophyta; class Magnoliopsida; order Fagales; family Fagaceae; genus Castanopsis; species Castanopsis chinensis. The sequence continues at coordinate 3,054,754 of JAVQMG010000086.1, forward strand.
TCCATTGGTGCTTCTTGAAATTGCTGGTACCTATGTTTCAGTTGCTTTGGTAATTTTGTGTTGTCATTTATTTAGTTTATTTGGGTAGAGAAATTTAATGTTTGGAGATATCAAGGCCGTGGGTTTAATGTTGGGGAAAACTCATAATTCTTGGTAGACAAAGCTTTGTTTTTTGTATCAGAATAACAGCGGAGACAGGTTGTGTTGATGATCAAGAAAACTATGAGAAGAAGCAAGCTTGGAATTATCCCTTTCTATAAGCTTGTTTGAGTTCAGACAAGGCATCAAAATAACATTTGACTGGAATTGCCTATTGCTGTATGCTTGTTGCTCAAGTTCAGAACCCCTCTCTGCAGGATATTTTGACACCACTTTGATGAATGTTTCTTTTGTTGGGGTATTGGAGCCTGTCAGTATTAGTGAATGTAATTTTTCATCTTCTTCAAGGTGTTTATGGATGGTCCAGTCATCCATTCTAACGGTTAAAGTGTACTGGGATAGATGAGGGTTTGGAGATTAGGGAGAGGAGATAAATAGAAATGCAGTGGGAATATCTGGGAAAAGGGAACTTCATTATTTGTTAGGAGCATAACTGCATAAGTAATTTCTTTAGGTTTCTGAGAAGTGCAACTGGTTAGTGACATGGAAGTAGGGCAAACTTTACCTAGCTCCACTATAAGGGGGCTTTGTCCAAGAAATAGATTGTTTATTTATTTCTTTTTAATATAGTGAATTGCTCTATTTCTATAAGAGTGTTGTCCTGGTGCTTCTCTCTCTTGTTGCTGTAAGTGAAAGTGAGTGTTTGTGTAAACTAAACTTTGAAAAGGCTCAATTAGATTTATGAATGTAACTAGTTTAGGTTTTCATGTTTAACACATCCGTTGAGAAATGAAATGGATGAGAGTTGATTAAGATGGTTTGTACTTTGCACATGTACAATGGAGTACAATTAATGCACCAGTGAGCGAGAGTTATTTAAGTTGAAGGGGTAAAAAGAGGTAGCGTGGCCTGAATTAACATGGGTAGATGTAGTGAGAAGGATCTGTTGAGTTCATTTGTAATTGAGTATGGTTTTAGATAAACTTTAAGAATGGAAGAGGAGATGTGGCCAATCCCAATTTGTTGAGAAAGGACCCTTAAATCTGACCCAATTTAAATGGAATTACGGCCTAATTAAAAGGCCAAGAATCAACTTGGGCTATGACTGACAATGAACATTTTTGTGGAAAGAAATATTTGAGTTTCCTGCAATGCTATCTATAAATGTTATGGGACTTCCGTAATTGAAGTTCAATACTACTTTGAAAATGTTGTATATTGTTCTTGATCTATAATTTATATTTGTTAAGCTATTCTTATATTTTGATTTTTGAATACATCGTAAGATGTATTGCAATTTAATTATTAAATGTACGTATAACACTTATTTAAAAAAAAAAAAATGTGCCCATAACAGGTGAAAGTTCTTGCTCTGACAGATCATGACACAATGTCAGGCATCCCCGAAGCTCTAGAAGCTGCTCGAAGATTTGGCATCAAGATAATTCCAGGTGTTGAAATCAGTACAATATTCTCTCCAAGGTAAATCTTTGATGTTCTGGCTTTAGGGAGCTTACATACACTCACACACATGAATGTATGCATATATGTATTTAGTTTCTGGAGAAACCTTTGTACTTAGGTTTTCTTTAATACTATGTTTGCAATTGGAAATCGCAAGAATTTCCAGAAGAATCTTAGTTGTGAGGATATGCCTCTGATGTTTTTGACATTGATTAGCAGTGAGCAATCTGAATTAGAGGAACCGGTGCACATCCTTGCATACTATAGCAGCTGCGGACCAAAAAGGATTGAGCAGCTTGAAAAGTTCTTGGCTAATATCAGAGATGGTCGATTTCTCCGTGCAAAGAATATGGTGTCAAAACTTAATAAACTTAATCTACCTGTTAAGTGGGAGCATGTTGCCCGGATAGCTGGCAAGGGAGTTGCTCCTGGGAGACTGCATGTGGCCCGTGCTATGCTTGAAGCAGGTTATGTGGAAAATCTGAAACAAGCTTTTGCACGATATCTTTTTGATGGTGGACCTGCTTACTCTACGTAATTTTCTTAGCTTATTGTTATATCTTTCCTTGTTACTCTTGTTGTGTATTTCTAATTTTGGATTAATATGGGTTCAGGGGAAGTGAGCCTCCTGCAGAGGAAGCAACACAATTGATTTGTAATACAGGGGGTGTGGCTGTGCTAGCTCATCCGTGGGCTTTGAAAAATCCTGTTGCTGTTATCAGGAGGCTAAAAGAGGCTGGCCTTCATGGGATGGAGGTATATAGAAGTGATGGAAAATTAGCTGGTATGTGATTCACTTTGTTAAGTCATTTTCTTTTTTATTATTTTTTAGGAGTTATATTTTTTTAGTGGGTGACTGTCGAATCAATTCTGAGAGAATCTGAGAATGTAAATCATTTACATCCCATCTTCAAGCAAGGAATTAATGTCAAAGATATTGCATACTAGGAACATGCCAACTTCTCCATGAAACAATTTCAAGATATAAATCAACTGATGATGTTAGGTTGTGTTTAACATTTTCTTTTCCAATGTTTCAACTCATGTGTTGAGATTGTTTAATACCATCGATTCAATCGGTGAGATTTAGTTTTTTTTCCATTTAGTGGTGGATGTAAAAAAAAAACAGCACTGACTTGTGGTGTCAAATACAAAGTGATAAATTTTTGGGTTGATAAGTTTGGCCTAATACTAATATTACTGTTAAATAGTGGCCATATGGCTGCAATGTGCGATTGAAAAAGTTTCTGTTCACAATTTTTTCCCCTCTTTTGTAAGACATCAAGCTTTCTTTTGTTATGGTGCAACAAATTTCTGAAAATTCTGGGATGAAACTGCTTTCAACATCCTTGTTAATGATGTAGAGAACTGAGTGGATTATTCTTTCTTGACTGTGAAGCCTCATTGAATAGATTTTATATTTTATGCTATATTGGAACACTTGAAATGCTCATATTCTGAAAGGAAATTATCTATGTAAAAACTTATGGAGCCTCATATATTTCTTATAGTTTTCATCTGGTATTTGCATCATAGTTATTTTGTTTGGTCAATAGTGTACAGTGACCTAGCAGATGTTCATGGTCTTTTGAAGCTTGGAGGATCAGATTATCATGGAAGAGGTGGGAATAGTGAGTCTGAACTGGGAAGTGTGAATCTTCCAGTAGTGGCTGTTCATGACTTCCTTAAGTTAGCTCGACCAATCTGGTGTGATGCCATCAGGGACATTTTTGAGAGTTATGCTGAGGAGCCTTCTGATTCAAATCTAGCAAGGATTACAAGATTTGGGAGGACCCGTATTCTTAAAGGTGACTCCCCACTGAGTTGTGGCAAGGATTTAATTGATCGTTGCTTGCCTTTGTGGTTGACAAATGAAGAGAGGCAAAATGCAGATTTTGAAGCCATCAGGTTGAAGCTTTCCCATATCTCTATCAATCAGGGAGGAATTCCGATTCCTGTTGGGAGTAAATAGTCTGAAGTTTGTCTCTACTTATTTTCTTCATCGGCAATGATATTTATTTTTTTGCTCCCATCAAATTTATTACACCTTTCCATTGTTTGGTATTTCTGCTCATCTGGAATATTTAACATTAATGATAGCCTTCATATCCCCCTATTGTTATTTTTTAAAGAGTAGATGTTAGACATGCAACGATCTAACAAGATGCAGAAACAGATTACTGTCTTGTTTATGACTGTTTATGTTGTAACTTTGGTCTTTGCCCCCGCACTCCCTTTCTCCACTTATAGATTGATTTTTATTTATAAGTTAACAAATTCTTAAATTACTTTAGGTTGACTGTGCTGATCTTTTACATCTTCCCCTTTTCTTGTCACAATATTATTCTTTGAATTCTTCGGAGTCAATTACTTCACTCCTTAACAAATGCTGTCAACAGACTGAAAATTTCAAACTGAATTACGTTTCATTGACATGGGTTGTTGATCTGGAGCTACAGGCTCCCTATATGCCAATTGATTTGGAATTTAATATTAGTGTCTTCTTTGGGGTTTTGGTTTTTTTTTTTTTAAACCAATTCTTTTTGAGTGTCACCTCAATAGGGTTGAAGGCGCTACTTTTACATATTTTGATGGCTTTCTTATTATTCTAAGCTGTTCAAATTGATCTACGAATAATAAAGAGGCAATCATATCTTGCATGAATTATTAGAGCCAAAATGATGAAAATTTTTGCTATGGTTGGATGGCTAATAACATTGCATGTATATGCAAAAGAAGTACGTTTTTTGTTAATTGCAAAGAAGCATCAATTCTTTTCTCTTTTTGAGAAGCAAAACTGAGATTTATCATTAAGGGGGCTGTTTAAATCAGCCAAGAATACAGAGGTAAGGTTTGGTGGTATTTCTTTCATCCAGACGGACATTAGAAGAGTAATGGATGCTCTTCTTGCTAGAGAACGCGCTAACCTATTACAATGTCTCCGGACAAAAGACAGACCAATTTTTGAGAATTGGGATATGAGGAAGAAAATATATGATGGAGGTTTCTATCGGGGGCTAATTTGCTGCCGCTGTTCATCAATGACTTGAGAAGGATCTCTGAGGCTCCCTCAAGAATTACATCGTCGCAATCAATTCTTTTTGAGTGTCACTTCAATTGGGTTTTTTCCCCCTCTTTCTAGTTTGTAATGGTTTGTTTTGTTAACTATGAATGGTTTAACTTATTGTAGTATCCAATTAAACTACCTAAATATGGTTGATGTATCAGCCTTATTGGGCCGTATCCTATCCTAGTATATTTCCTTTAATTGAGTACTATTAGAATTCAGTTGAATTGATTTATGAACAGAACTGAGATGTTTGCAACAAAAAGAATAGATAAAATCTATTGCCTTGTTTGAAATATTGTAGAAATGAATTCAATTAAAGTATATTGGGCATCTAACTAGGGTTATGGCTAAACTTTTGGCCTTCCGGCAAGGTTCCCAATTTAGATGTTGAACTGAATGCTTTGATAGTTGTATTTCTAGTCTCATTTTTGGAAAAATGAATTGAAGGCATTTCTCTTTGACTAAAGGCCTGTTTAGAATTCGTTTATTTTGTTGAAACTGAAAATTTTTTGCTGAAAATACTATACTTAAAGGTAAAAGTTAGTTAAAATAGTATAGTAAGACTTATGAATAGTATCAAAAAGTGTAGCGGAATTCATAAATAGTAGCAAAAAAGCTGAATAGTAAAATAAGCTAGCTTTTTAAGCTGGAGCCAAACATACATTTGGAAAAAAATTAAAAAGCCAGCTTATTTTACTATTTAACTTATTTTTGCTACTATTCATGAGTCCCACTATACTATTTGGCTAACTTTTACCTTTATCTATAGTACTTTCAACAAAAAGTTTTTAGTTTCAGCAAAATAAACGAATTCTAAATAGACCCTAAAGGCTCGACTCTCTGCCATTTCTTCGTCATGGTGTTCATCATTACAATTTTCTTTGCCCGTTCACCAAATGAGGGGTTGTTGCATGAAATTTGATTTTGGCGGGTCAGATCTTGAACACTAGTAGTCAAGGCTTGCACTTGCCTCTCTACAAGGGATTGAGCAGGACTGTTTTCTTTGTGTTCCATGACTTCAGCTTGGAATGATCGAATGAGATACCCTTCCGTTGTAGAAAGAGTTAAATGACTTATCTATCTTTTCCCATAACTGGCGCCAAATTATTGATGAATAAAATTGCCACTAGTTGGAGGTAGCTTGTCTCAAGACAAGGACGAAACCAGAATTCGAAGTTGAGGGGGGCAAAAGTATAAACCCAAAAATGTTTATAAAAATCAAAACTAACATCTACCCAAACTTTGTTAAATTTCATCACATTCATTAACATTATGATCTCATATTTTCACAATTTGGACCAAATACTAATTTAATCGGTGGTGACTTTTTGGAATTTTGTTTGAAAATTGTCATGAATTGGGACATCAACACTAGAGGCAATGTTGCATTATCAGCTTCAAATTATTTATAATTTTTTTTCTTTTTAAAAAAATCAAATATTATAGATAATTTTCCCATCATCAACAATTCAAGTAAAAGTTTCGTTATTTCTATATTAAAGCTCTATCGTTTCAAAATTTTGTTCAAAAAATAAACCAAACAAACATACCCCACAAGCTACAACAACATTAATGTTAATAAAATATTTTCTAAAAATAGTTAATAATTCATAAAAATAAACCTACAAATAAGTATTAGTATTCACTGCACACATTTGATCATAGTTCCCACGGGCTTCATATTTTTGGATCAATATGCAATGGGCAAAAGGATGTTGCAATTTTCTTTTTAGTTTTCATGGGTTAAATTAAAATGTAATGATTTTGAAGGAAGGGGGCCAAAAATATATTTTTTAGGGGAAATTTTTGTATATAGTGTTTTTTTTTTCAAAAATTGGGGGGGGGGGGGGGGGAGGATGGCCCCCCTCTGCCCTAACATGGGTCCGTCCCTGTCCCAAGATATCGATGGAAGGTTATCTAGACGTTCAAGAAAGAAAAAGGGCTGATTGAAGGGCAATAGTGTGGCACCAACCTAAGGGTCTTTGATGTCTTAGTCAAGAAACCTCAAATAGCTAAGCGAAAAGCTTACAAACTAAAGTATGTCAGTGATTCTTACTTCTTTTGGGCGTTATGGGTAGGCCTTTATACTTGCTATATGTGACCGTTTAATGGTCATTTAAGTCCCCTTCATTCTGATTGTTACTGATGGAACTATTATGGATTTCCTAGCCGTTGAGTAACGGTCGTCCATAGATTTTGATTAATGGCTCCATCAATGTAGACACTTTATTTTGCAATCTACATTTAACCTCATCCAACTATCCAAGGGCAAAATAGTTATTTCACATCCCAAAGGTAAAACTATATTTTGACAGGTCATGGGCCTTAATAGGACCATTAGATTGAAAGATATCGTGAAATTAATCTTTGACGATTAATATGCAATTGCGTGAATTAAATTCCTACCACACGCGATAATGAACAATTGATTTCATTTGGTCCAATCGAATGATGTGTCATAATACTATTAGTTGAGGATACAACTTATATTGTGGAGTTGCATACATCTAATTCAATTTGGAGAGCAAAGCATTAATTAATCCTAAATTTTGGTTGAGATTAATTGTTAATTTATTGAATTTAATGATAAATGAACTTTAATCAAGGAAGGTTAGAGTTAATTGGTTGAACTTGAGGTCCAAGGAAGGGTTGATACAGTTGAAACTCAGAGGAATAATGGAATTTAATGACAAAATCATGTAAAAAAGGCAAGTGGAAAGCTGTCACTAGGCCTAAGTGTCGATCAGTACTTGGACTAGACAACATTCATTCACCATCCTTTTCAATTTTTGGTTGCTCCACACAATAGTCAACTCCAAATTGATGGCTTTCACCCTCCATAATCTTCCCCATTCCACTTTAAATAGTCCCTTCCAACACCATTCCAAAGAACTCTACTCCACTAGAGCTCTAGCAGGGGTAACAACATTCATTAGGGTTTGCACTGAGCACACACATAGTCACCATGTTTCAATTTATAATTTATCCAAATGTGATTGTATGTTTAAATTAGGGTTTTTTTCACCATGCACACACAAATACTTGTTTCAATCTGGGATAATGTGTTTTTGGAGGCTATCAATTGTTATTTGGATGATGTAATATGACCATTAGCCACCATGGCCTAGAAGATCAATTTCACTGGGTAAGGCGAGTGTCTAACACCTTCCCACCTTATAATTAAACTTTTAACTTTGATTAAGGGTTTGTAGATTAAAGTTTTTCCATTTAATTTTCAAATTCCAGATAGTAACTAGGATCAAAAGCAATTTACCTTTTTTTAGATTGCATCTAGGATCAAAGCCAAGCAATGTTCTAGTTATTTTTCAAATCAATGTACAATTTTTTCAATCAATAAAGATGATGTATTTTTTATATGGTTTCTTATTTTTCCTTTAAATAAAATAAGTGGTGACTCTTTTGTAAAATATTTGGTATAGGGGTAAAATATCATCAATCGAACCACCATTTTGAGAGACATTAACACGACTCCACCCATTCATGTGAGTTTGACCTAACTTTTGATTAAAGGGGCTAGGAGCGTTTTCTTTCATAGTTAGTTACTTTCTCATTAAATATTGTGCAATCAATTCTAGAATGTCGTCTAAGAGTATGGAAAACCTTCTTCATTTTTTTTTTTGTACCGACGGTAACCTTGGTGGGTCTTTTACTCACCAATGAACCGATACCTAATAAGCTTAGATAATGAAAGGCTAAATCTCTAAATAATTTTAGAACAATGCCAATTTAAATGGTAATAAATATAAAATGTCAATTTTTTTTTTTTTAGAAGGATAAAATGTCAACTTAAATAGTAATAAATATAATTATATTTTTACTATTTAAATTGACATTGTTTTGAAATTATTTGAAGTTTTAAATAATGATTTCATCACTTAAATTTGTGTTTTTAAGTAACATAATGTTTTGAAATTACAATTTCATCACAATAAATGCTTATAGTTCAGTTAAGGTTTCTTAATATTACCTTAAAAGTGTTTAAGGTTTAAATTTCCTCACTCCGTTTTAAGAAGCTTTAAGGGTTTTTTTTTTTTTTATTTTTTTGGGAAATTTTTTTTTGTTAAAACATTAATTGAGAAACTTTATTTCATTTTTCAATAAACCACTTCATTTAAAAACCAACCTAATGAAACCACATTGGGCATTGGGTTGCATTTCCGTTCTTAATATTTTTTAATTTTTTTTTAAGGTTTAGATTTCCTCAGATTGGGCTAGGTTAAAGGGTCTTTTTTTTTTAAAAAAAAAACACAAACATGAATCAAACAAAAATATTAAAATAATTTTTTTTTGAAATGAAAATAAATTTTTATATGAATCAAGTTGGATTAGATAGGCTGAAAAACCTATAAACCCGACAAGTCAAGGCTCAAAATAAAATTTCATTAGAGACACCATCCTACTTCAAATTGTGTTATGAAAACACGAAAATCATGTTAATCTAAATAATAATTATTAAATTAAAATAATAATATTTTCTAAATTTTGCTGTAGGTGTGTATTGTAGGAATGTACGATCTGTGCATCCTTTGGAGTTTTAGATAGGGATTCGAATCAGAGAATTGAGAATTGAGAAAATGAGCTTGTCGCTCCTTCAAGGCTATTCTTCCGCAGAAGAGGAAGATGACCAACAACCCCAACACCCTTACCTCCAAAACTCCGATGAAGATGAAGATGAAGAAGACGATGACGAAGACAAAGACAAAGACGAACAAAACGACAAGGAAGAAGCTATCCACGACAAGTCGTTTATCAAACTCCCAATTCCTTCATCTGGGTCGGGATCTTCAGGGCTTCCCTCTGTGTTAGACTTATTCTCCGAAGTACATCTCTCTCTCTCTCTCTCTCTCTCTCTCTCTCTGTGGGAAAATTTTTGCTTTTGCTTTCTTATTTTACAGTAATGAATAATGAAAGCAGTGAATATTAATAGATTTCAGGGCCGCCAGCGTTTCTGAATAACAGTGTAGAAGAATATGGCAAAGTTAAAGATGCGGGACAGCAACAGCAGCCAGTGTTAGGGAGAAGGAGAAACCACCGCAAGGAAAACAAGCAACACTTGCCTGCAGGTTACTTCTTCTTCTTTCTCTTTTTCATAGTTTAATATTTTTGCCAAATAGAACAATTGGTTAGAGTACTAGGCCAAATAAATGAGACCCAAATTTGCATTTTGCTGTACAAAAGGCTGGAACAAATAAATGGGTATATTGGTAATCAACTTTTTGAGGTTGGAGAGGTTCGAATTTGAAAGAGTTACGGATTTGAAGAAAGTCTTGAAGCAGTAAATTATAATGCATAAGAATGAGTTGGAGTCGGAGTCGGAGACCGAGGGCGAGATTGTGGGGTCAGGATAAACAGGTTATTTCCTGAAAAGGGTTTCAAGAATTTAGAGAATAATTGCATTTGAAAGAACTAACCTTTCTATTGGATTTTGTAAGAATAAGAATGTGTTTTGATGATCTCAACAGTTCCCATGACATTGGACAGGTTGTGGAATCTGTGTGTAGAGTTTACAACTTTAGAAGGAAAGGGTTAGTGTTAGGGTTCATGAACGGCTAGGGTTTTGGTAGTGAAGGCCAAAGGGAAAAGATTTGATTTATGGTTGCAAAGGATATAAAAAGAAGCTGAGAACAAATTTGTCTAGGATTTGTGAACAGTAGTGTGAACAATGCATGGAAGGCCAATGGAAAAGAGAAAGAGGGAAAGAACACACTAATGCCTGTGTGCATCAATACTAACACTCTTTTTTTGTTATCTATTAATCAACACTTCCATTTGAGTACAATGGCACACTTTCAGAAGGAATTGAGGATTGCTTATTGTGGATTCTGAATTGAAAAAAAACGATTTAGTGTATGATCTTCTTACAACTGTGCAGCCATGAATTTTATCCTCACTTTGGATAATCTTATTAAAAAAAGGTGGTGGTTATTAATAGCTTTCGGATGTGCAAGTGTAGTTGCGACATGGTAGAGCATCAGCTACTTCACAGTCCTATAGCTCAACTGCTCAAGCTTTGTGTTTTTTTGCATTTACAGCTTTTTATTAAATAAAGCATCTTGGTAATCCAGCTTGTTATTTTATTGTGACTAGCAATGGAGATTCATAGTAATTATGAATGAGAAGACAATGATCTTGATGGTACAACTTAACAAACAATGTGATAAGCATGTTTATATCACCGTATTATGCATTAGTAGTAGTGTTTTAGAGTTTCATTTTAAGGTGCTTTGACTGCACTATCAACTAAAATCTGATAATTTGTCCTAAGACATTATCTCCCACTCAAATACTAACACTTTTTTAGGGCCAAATTCTACCACTTCTATGTTTTAATGGTATGGGACTTTAGTTGTTGCAATGCATTTTTAATATAGTAATGAGATTTTAATAGTGTACAATAAAACATCTTGTAATGTATTTCTATTTGACCTTTCAAAAGAAAGTAATGTATTTCTATTTGATGCCAAAAGATTTTTTTTTTTCTTGAAATAAAAATATTTGTTATTTGATTGGATATTAAAACTTCAGACCTGATTGCATGCCTAGTAATCTCAAATGACATGGATTGCATGATTAATATTGTCAAATTTAGAATATTTTGGTTGGTATCTTCCTTGTGGATATTCTTGATACTGTTACTTCAGCTACGTGTGCACTAAAAATTTCTGTGTGGGAGGAAATGTCATGGCTAGACATTCAGTGATTGACAGAGTAGGGATAATGCATCTAATTTTGAAGATTGAAAGAATTTCTTTTTGGTCTTAGAATTTACTTTTCTAACTTAATGGTAAATTACTTAGATTGTAAGGAATTTTTTTTGATGGTTGTATTATTAAAGTATAGGTGCTGTAGTTGAGGCTAAACCTCAACTTGTTGGTATCCATGAGCGAGTAAGAAGTGATATTGAGGGGAATCGACCTCCAGCATCATCAGTTTCAAGCACAACAGAAGGAGGCAAGCGAGTGGCAACTGTAACCAATCCTAATGCTGAGGATGCTGCAGAGCTATTGAGGTATGTCCTCATCTCTTTTTTTATATGTATTTAATTTATAATTACAACTTGCCAATGAGCTCTTCCTTGTCTCACATGAGTGGATGGAGGGTGAAGTCATGACTCACCGGATGTATGAGTAACTTACCTATTAAATTTAAGAAATGAAAAAGTTGATGAACACAACATTATTTTCCTGCTACTGCTGAAGCATACTATGAGAGATTAGTAAAATGGTGAAGCAGGTTTCCTTTGTAGTAACTGCAACAGTTGTGGCTTACATAAGTCAATTAATATTTTCAATTACTTAGGTATTGATATTGACTTAAAACATAATTACTGATGTTAATAAGCAACCACTTGAGTGGGTTCATCAAAGTGTTTAGCCCTCTGAGGACCAAGTAATCAATTGCATGTGTGCCCTCATAATTGACTAAAGATGTACATACCTGTTGTCTGGTACTCTATCAAAGCCTTTGACTAAGGTGTCTCATCTCTGTTTATAGGATGTGCTTGCAATGTGGAATACCCAAGACTTTCTCAAATGCACGAGGAATGGTCTGCCCTGTATGTGGTGATCGCCCTCTTCTAGATGCTAGCAATGAGCTCAAGAAGAAGGGTTCTACCATCAAAGACAAGGAGAAGAGTAAGAGGATGAAGGGCCAATCATCTCATGCTTCCTGGAAAAGTGAAACAGAGATGCAGCTTCGGCAGCAGTTTGACTAGCAGTGTTCAGCGGAGTATTCTTCAGAGATTGCCCTGTGATAGTCTAGAACTTTTTTAAAATTATGAAGATACACTACTGTATAATTGATGTAGTTCATGGAGCTATTAGAAGTCTGGTTGGCAGAGCAAGTTGATCAGGGCATGTGCAGTGTACAATACTATATTATGGCTTTTCTCAGATATCATATGCTTTTGCTTGCTTTGTTCTGCTTGCTTAAATACGTATACTCACTACGGTGTAAGTTTAGCTGAGATTACATCGGTTTTCCTGCACAACGTTATTTGAACTCGCTCATGCGTGATAAACTATAATTCTATGCAGCGGGTTTTGTCGTAGCGGAGAGTTGTGGAAGATGTGACCTGTGACCTACGAAAGATGGTAAACCTGGTATCATGAATAGTTTTAAATAAATAGAAGTTTATAGGACTCAAAACGAACAATAATGGTTTGTGAAGGGAAATAAAATTTGGTGGACTATAACATTTTCCTTCCTTTTTGGTATTTTTGTCCTTTTTATTTTGTGGGACTATAATATTACACGCCAAGCACAAATTTGTCTGACACATGAGAAGGCAAAATCATCCGAGTCGAAGTGCATACTCTCATAATGGCGGATGAGAGTCAAGGAACAGGCTTCTTCAAGCAAGCTTAAAATAAAGGTTGGTGTAAGTGTCGAGTTTGTTTTGGGAAGTCAAGCTAGGAACCAAATACTGGCTCAAAGAACACCTATAGCTAGTGTTCTATTACGCCTACAAAAGAAACAAATTTCAAAATTTAAGAAAAAGAATACAAATTACAGCCTATAAAGGATTTTTTTTTATGAACCTATAAAGGAATTTTAATTTATATCCAATGGTAAATATAATATTAATATAAAAGTATAGGTCCTATAATGAAACGAAAATAGGAAAATTAATGTCCAATAGTAAGTTTAAATAGAATAATGTGTGTTGAGTGGTAAAATAAAATTGTTCTAGAAATTAGTAAACTCACAAGTCTAGTGATAAAATACTAGTAAAACAATACAAGTTCTGTGCGGTCATCGGCCCATTGCAAGATGGCCCATGGGCTAAAGATTGGAAAGGAGTCATTTGTTGGGCCTATTCCGTGCTGCTCAGCCCAAGGTGCCATGGACTACACGGACCTCGAGGCCCAGTGCTGCTCAGAGTCTGTTCCAGGGTGCCCCAGTAATGCCTTGGGAAGGTCGCTGCCGAGCACTGTTTGGCGTCTATCACAATTTTTAAGGCTGACATACCTGTTTCAAAAGTGGGGTATCCCTCTGTTAGGAATAATCCCAAAGGGACCCACCTACATGAAAAATCATGAGGTGCAATCATAATTAACCCACTAAGGGACCCTATAAATAGGGAAAGAGAAGAGAAAGTAGGGGTTAGACACTGGAAGGTAAGGAACCAGAGAATTAGGGAGGAAGAGAGAAAAACTAAGAGCAAACCAGCTCGGGGAGAAGGTAGGTAATTGTATTTCAGGTATAGACTTTCACCTTTAGGAGTTTCCCATTGTAGGATATCCATACACCCACCACAAGAAGTAAATTGTGAGCCTAGCACAGCAGTTAGCCCATTAACCGAGATACGGGCATGCACAATTGGCACTGTCTGTGAAAATCTCCTACTTAGCTGTAGTTCCAAGCAAAGTTAGCTACCTTTGAGTATGGTCAACCAGCGTTCGACGGGTTCTGTGGATATCCAGTCTGGGGGTTCATCTCAAGGCTCGAGTTGGCATGAGAGAAGGCAAAAAAGGGATCAGGACTATAGGTACGAAAAGCATGTAGAGTAACTGGACTCGGGAGAAGGATCCTCGCAATTTTGTCAATCAACGTCCTACATTCTCGAGCAAGAGCAATATGATGGAAGGGATCAAGGATTAGAGCGCAAGTCAGAGATTTGGAAATGGAAGTGGGGGGTAGGCGTCGGAGAAGGAATCATAGTAAATCCCCTAAAGATTCTGGCAACACCAAGGAGAGTCGGGGGGAATCGTCCCACCAGAGTGGTTTTCGCCGATCAAGGGAGAGATCGCGTGAGTTCGCCGAGCAATTATTGAATTCTCCCAACCGACATAGGCATCACAATGTGGCAATGGATGCAATGAGTCGGGCTTTACGAAGAGTGGCTCGATCACCATTGTTTGATGAGATTGAGCGTGCTCAAATGCCGAGACATTTTAACTGACCACCATTCATTTCATATGATGGTAAGGTTGACCCCGTTGCACGTCAGCCATTACATCCAGATGATGTCGTTGTATAGTCAAAATGACGCACTTATGTGAAAGGTATTTCCTTTCAGTCTCAGACTTACGGCTTTGAGATGGTTTAATAGGTTAAGGAAGGGGTTGATCCACAGTTTTAACGAGTTAATTCAAGAGTTCAGGGCTTGATTGATTTATGACTTGTACTTAGGTGCCCTAACCTATTGACGCACTACTATCCATGAAGATGGCGGTTGGAGAGACTCTTCGAAGTTATGCCAACAGATATTAGGAACTGTATAATGAAATTGGGGGAGGCAGCGAGAAGGTGGCCACTAGTACCTTTAGATTGAGACTTCCACTAGATTCAGAGCTGAGAGATTCGTTGACCATAAGGCCCTCAAGAGTATGAATCAACTAAAGAGGCGAATTAAGGAATATAAAAGCTTGGAAGATGATAGGCAGCAAAGTAAAGGCAAGGCGCCTGCTACTTCGCAGTATGCAAAGGATCCACGGCCTGGGGGCTTTCAACCGAGGCTAAAGAGGGAAGTGAGAAGTCAAGAGCCTAACATTCAGACCGAGGAGATCAACGTGGCATTCAAAGAGCTCGTTCATAAGATTTTGGAACGAATTAAGAATGAGCCATACTTCTGGTGGTTGAGCAAGATGGGAGGTAACCTTGTAAGAAGGAATCAGAACTTGTATTGTATATACCATTGGGAAAAGGGACACACTACCGAATAGTGCAGGGTATTTAAGGATCATTAGGAGCAATTGGTGAAGTCTAGGCATTTGAAGGACTTTGTGGTGGTGCCTAAGGTCAACCCTAAGGGGCAAGCATCGAGAACCTAGGGGAATACGCTCCTACTACCGTTAGGGGTTATTGAAGTTATACATGGGGCTTCAAATGGCACAAATTTAAGTCGACGGAAGGGAATTTTAAGTGTGGTTTCGATGGAGAATCCTAAGGGCGAAAATCAACTCAGGAAGAAACTAAGGTTGGATTGAGGGCTCATTGAATTCGGGAATGAGGACTTAGAAGGGATGACCTAGCTTCATGACAATGCTTTTATAGTCACTTTAAGAATTGGTGGCTTTGTAGTGAAGAGAGTATTAGTAGATCAGAGAAGTGGAGCCAAAGTGATGTACCCTGACTTATACAAGGGTTAGGGTTAAAAACAGAGAACTTGTCTAAATATGACACCCCCTTAATACGATTTAATGGTAAGGTGGTATCCCTAAGGGACATATCTCCTTGCCTGTTAATAATACTGAAAGGAAAGAGGTAATGGTAAACTTCATTGTGGTGAATTCATTCTCCCCATACATTACGATTCTTGATTGACCCTGAATCCATGCTATGGGAGCCGCACCATCTACCTTGCATGTGAAGGTGAAATTCCACATCGAATAGGGGATTGCTATGGTAAGAGGAGATCAACAGGTGGCAAGGCAATGTTTAATAGCGGTTGTCAATTAGGAGATTAAGTAGAAAGAGTCGGTCGAGCAGGACTTATCATAGCAATTATAGGAGCTCGCAGTGGGCAAGAAGGCTAATAGTGCCGAGGATCTGGTTAAAGTAAGTATACTTCCATTTGAGAATGAAAGTTTCCAAATAGGTGAAAGCATGAGGCAAGAAGATTGGGTGGCCCTGTTGCTGACCTTGGTTCAGAATTTGGATATTTTTGCCTAGAGCCCGTATGATGTACCCATGGTGGACCCAGAAGTCATCACTCACAAATTAAATGTGGACCCATCATTTCCCCTTAAGAAAAAAAAAAGCCAAGGAGGTCGGCTAAGCAACATGTTGAAGCTTTGAAAGAAGAGGTAGAAAGACTAAAGAAAGTTGGGGCAATTTGAGAGGTCTTTTTCCCAGAATGGTTGTCAAACGTGGTGGTCAACAAAAAGAACAACAAGTGGCGAGTTTGTGTAGACTTCACTAATCTCAATTGGGCATGCCCTAAGGATCCATTTCCTGTCCCTAAGATCGATCAATTGGTAGATGTAACATGTGGACACCCGAGAATGAGTTTTTTGGATGTTTTCCTAGCAGCCGAGGATCAGGAAAAGACATCCTTCATAACTCTTAAGGCTAATTACCACTACATGGCGATGCCTTTTGGCCTTAATATGGGGCTACTTATGAAAGGATGATGATAAGATTGGGAGTACAGTGGAAGTGTATATAGACGACATGGTTGTGAAGAGTCGAGAAAATAGAAGACATGTAGAAGACTTGACAGAGGTATTTAAAATACTCAGATGTCACAGGCTACGTCTTAATGCTGACAAATGTGCCTTCGGTGTAGGGGCTAGAAAGTTTCTAGGGTATATGATTACGCACTGAGGAATAGAAGTAAACCTTGACCAAATAAGTGGATGGATGTCGACCCTTTTATCAGTTGCTAAAGAAATAGAAAGAGTTCCAATGGATGAAGGAATGTGAGGAGGCCTTCCAAGACCTAAAAAAGTATTTGGTTAGCCCTTCGATATTATCTTACCCGGATCCAGGGGAGGATTTATATATGTATCTCACAATGTCCGAGCATGCCGTGAGTATTGTATTGTTGAATAATCAAGAGGGAGCACAGAGGCCAATCTATTATATCAATAAAACACTGGTCGTTGCAAAAACCTAATATTTGCCTTTGGAAAAACTCACATTGGTGTTGGTCCATGCCACCAGGAAGTTGCCTCACTATTTCCAAGCACATACTATGTACGTATTAATTGAATACCCCCTGCAGTCTCTACTTAAGAGATCTGACTTTACAGGAAGGATAGCGAATTAGTGTACTAGACTTGGGCCATTTGATATCCGGTACAAGCCTAAAAGCTCGGTCAAGGGACAAGTTCTCACCGATTTCATTGTAGAATTCACTCCCATTGAAGGGAGCCATGGTGGGGTATATAATGTTGTTACCCAGTCGTGGAGGGTGTTCGTTGACAGCGCATCCAATGCTCGAGGGGCGAGAATTGGTATCTTAATTGTATCATCGGAGGGAATAAAGTAGAGCATTCTTTGAGGTTAGGTTTTTGAGCATTGAATAATGAAGCCGAGTATGAGGCACACAGGACTTAGAACTGAACAGAAGCTAGAGGTGTCTGATGTGGAGATCTATTTGGATTCTCAGTTAGTGGTGAGTCAAGTTGATGGAAGTTTTGAGGCCAAGGATTCTCAAATGGTCGAATATTTGAGGGTGGTAGGGCAGATGATGAGTAAGTTTCAAAAGGCAAAGGTAATCTAAATCTCCTAAAGGCAAAATAGGCGTGTTGACTCATTAGCAACATTTTCCTCATCCTTAGACAACAGAATTCCCCTATTGATTATGATAAAGGTATTACGTGAGCCTAGCATTGACCCGCAAGTGGGGGTATTGGTAGTTGTAGCATTCGGATCAAGCTGGATGGACCCGATCATAGAATTTCTAGCTGAGGAACGGCTACTGAGTGAAAGCAAAGAAGTCGAGAGGGTACATAGAGTTGCTGCACAGTTTTGGTTGTCCCAAGATCGAAGGTTGTACAGAAGGTCATTTGGAGGTCCCTATCTGTTGTGCCTTGACCCCTCTAAAGTTAATGACCTTTTGACTGAATTACATAAGGACGTATGCGACAATCATGTTGAGGGCTGTTCGCTAGCTCACCGAGCAATGACCTAAGAGTTCTGGTGGACGAAGATGCAGAGGGACACTACCAAATATGTAAGAAGATGTGAACAATGCCAGACGCATACCCCAGTCATACATCAACCAAGAGGGAATTTAAATCCAATAAGCAGTCCATGGTGTTTTGCAGAATGGGGGCTAGGTATCATTGGGCCATTTCCCCAAGCAACTAGAAACAGAAGGTTTATTTTGGTGGTCGTTGATTGCTTTACGAAGTGGGTTAAGGCTAAAGCATTGGTAAATATTCAGGACGCAGATGTCAAGAAGTTTGTATGGAAGAACATAGAGACGAGGTTTGGGGTACCGAAATCTCTTATGTTAAATAACGAGTTGCAGTTTGACAGTAAGGCTTTCTGTAAGTATTGCGGTGATCTTGGGATTAAGAATAGTTATTTGACCAGTACATAACACCACTAAGGCATGAGGGAATGCATAAGTGGTTGAATCTCGACCTTACACGTGAAGCAGTTGTGAGCAAGGGGAGAGGAAGCGTTGGCTAAGGGATCTTGTCTTGGACCGTGCTAAAGGTGTGACTACCTTGGGAAGGAAGTAAGATTTACACCTGACATGGTACTTAAGCACTCACAAAAAGAAAGATAGTGACTTTCTAAGGTCAGAGGCTATGAGGACACCCCTTATTAGTTGAATGCACAATGGGTCACCTTAGAGACACATGTACCAATCAAAGTACTCCTAATGTCCCTCTCAATGTTCAAGACTTGTCTCCTAAGCAGTGGCAAAGCCACCTATCTACAATTCTTAGTGTCACGTCGGCACAGTTCTTATCCCCTAGTCAGCAGATAATATCACAGCCGTGAGAAGGTCCAAAATAGAAAATGATGACTTGACTCCTTGTATTCAGCCATATTCCTTAGAGTATGAAAGTAACATGTAGCTGTGCTATTAGGGCAAGAACCCAATTAGATATTTTTGGAGATGAAAGTGAAGAGTTGATAGGAAAGAAAGGTAACCTGATTGTAAAATAATCTTTTCACACATAATGCAAGCAAAGCCGAGCAAGAATGTTACCTTTTTGCTCGAACCGTGGTTTTTTATCCCTACTTTAGGGTTTTCCACGTACATCTGGTGTTTCTTTAGCAATTGGTTTCTTCTTCTTGTTTAAATGTGCGTCTTTTTTATGTCCTATCATCACTTTCTTTTTCTTGTTTAAGTGTCATGTTAAAGCTTGCATCTTTTTGAGCTTTCTCATGTAAATGTACTATTAGATAGCGTATTTCACTTCTCTATATAAGCTCAAATCTAACTTGCAAGTACATTTTTGGCGACTCCGCTGGGGATCTCTAGTTATTTTCCTTTTAAAGGGTGTTTTATTGGGGATCTCAATAAAGCTTGTCCAAATGATGAATTTCCACTTCCTAATGTTGATATTTTGGTAGATGCAGTGGCTGGTCATGAACGTTTTTCCTTTATGGATGGTTATAGTGGGTATAATCAAATCTTTATGGACCCAATAGATGCCCTGAAAACTGCATTTAGAACACCCTTTGGAAATTATTTTAATAGGGTGATGCCTTTTGGATTGAAGAATGCAGGTGCAACATACCAAAGAACTATGGCTTTGATCTTTGGTGATATGTTTCATAAGCAGGTGGAAGATTACGTTGATGATTTAGTGGTGAAGGCAAAGGATCCTTTTGAGCATTTGGTGCATCTAAGACATGTCTTTGAAAGATGCAGGGAACACAACTTAAGGATGAATCCCTCCAAGTGTGCCTTTGGGGTATCATCAGGGAAGTTCTTAGGATTTCTTGTTCATCAAAGAGAGATTGATTTGGACCCTACAAAGGCCAAAGTAATAACTACCCTTAGTCCTCCTACAACTTTGAAGGAGTTGAAAAGCTTTGTGGGAAAAGTTTCTTATTTAAGAAGATTCATTCCAGGCCTAGTTGAGATTTTAAAACCTCTCATGGAGCAGACAAAGAAAGGAGTGACTTTTGTATGGTATGACCAATGTTAGAAGGCATTTAATAAAATTCAAATGATATTGGCGGATCCCCACACCATGGTGGCCCCTATACCTGGAAAACCCTTGTTGTTGTATGTAGCTAATACAGAGAAATCCTTGGGAGCATTATTAGCTCAGGAGCAAGAAGGAGTAGAGAAGCCAGTGTATTATATTAGCAGAGTTATGAAGGGACTAGAGTTAAGATACTCAACTACTGAGAAAGTATGTTTGTCTCTAGTCTTTACTGTGACGAAGTTTAATCATTATTTCCTAGGGCATCATGTGCAATTGGTGATTAAGCGCAATCCTGTAAGTACCTCTTGACACGCCATCAGTTATTAGGGAGAATGGTGCAATGGGCCATCCTGGCATCATGCCTTGATATTGAATGCATAAGACCAACCGCCATCAAAGGCTAGGTAGTAGCTGATCTGCTGGCTAACTTTCCCGGGACAAGTGATTTTTCACCTCCCCTACAGGAAGTTATGGTGACAGAGGAGCAGGAATGGTTAATGTATTTCAATGGGTCATCTACATTTCAAGGGGGAAGGATAGGAGTAGTCTTAAAGTCGCCAGGGGAGGAGTATACGTTTGCCTAGAAGTTGCACTTTCCTTGCTCTAACAATGAAGCAAGATATGAAGCCTTTTTGGTGGGGATGAAGGTTGCTAGTAGATTAGGCGTAAAAAGGTTGAAAGTGTTTGGTGATTCTGAGTTGGTGATAAGACAGGTTGAGGGAATTCATAGAGTAAAGAATCCTAGCTCGGCTGCTTACAGAGTTGCAATGCAGAGGAATATGGAGCGCTTTACTTTCATAAAGTACAAAGTGGTAAACATGAATGAAAACAAGCTTGCTGACTCACCAGCTACCCTAGCCACTAAGTCTATATTGAAGAAAGAAAAGATGACACTCCGAGTTGAGAAACAACCTGGTTTAATTTAGGAAGAGCTATGTTTCCCTCAAGATTAGCGAGAACCCTTGATGAGAGCAATGGCTCAAAGGAAGTATGTTGGGTCAGAGTTACCAGTAAACATGAAAGACCTCCATAAGATCAATGGAGATTTGTTTCTCAGTGGAGCAGAGGGTTTGCTGATGAAGTGTGTCTTAAGGCAAGAGGGACTGACCATGTTGCACATATTGCACTATGATATTTGTGGCGTAAATCTTGATGTCAGCCTATATAGAAGACTATAAAGGCTAGGGGTCTTCTAGATAGAAATGGCCAATGATGCTAAGGAAGAACAACAGAGTTGTAAAACTTGTTCTGTCATTCCTTTAAACCAAGCAGAGGTACTTAATGATGAACTGCTGGAAGAAGATTGGCAAGATCTATACTTAAGATACCTTTTACAAGATGTATTACCTGCTGATCGGGTACAAAGAGAAAAGCTGAAAAAATATGTGACTATGTTTAAAGTGGTAGATGGGAAATTATTCAAGAGAAGTTTCCAAGGGAGATGGATGGTATGCATTCCTGCTAAGGAAGTCAATGGCGTTCTTTCAGACTGCATGAGGGAGAACCAACAGGACACCCTAGTAGGAGGAAGCTATGGCAAATGGCTTTGCACTAAAGATATTACTGGCCCACAATGCAAAGGGATGCTCAAGACTTTGCAAGGAAATGTCAAGAATGCCAAAAGTGAGGATACGAAACACACACCAGCCATCAAAATCTTCATCTAATTGTGGCTCTATATCCATTCCACAGCTGGGGTCTGGATTTCATAGGACCTATAAACCCCCCTTCTAAAGGATGTACATGGATACTGGTAGCCACTGTGCTATTTACCAAGTGGGTAGAAGTTATGGTTATGAAGAAGGCAACAGGTAGCTCAATGGCTAATTTCTTGAGGGGGAATGTAATATGTCATTTTAGGGTACCTAACAAAATTATTTCTGACGATGTCACACCATTCCTAAACAAGGATGTGCGCTGTTTAACAAAATGGTGCTCCATTTCTCACACGACATCGACTCCTTATTGTCTCAAAGGAAATGGTCAAGCTGAGGCCTCTAACGAAAGATTACTAAAGATATTGGGAAAAATGACTAAGGAAAATGGAAAGGGGTGGAAGGAGGAGCTTCCTATAGCTCTGTGGGCTCATAGGACAGCCAAATCACAAGCTACAGGAGCTTCACTATTTTCTCTAGTCTATAGCACAGAGGCTGTCATCCCAATAGATTTAGTAAGGCCAACAGTAAAATTGGCAAAATTTGAAGGAATACCCAGAGAAGACACTTTGGAATCATGGAAGAAATGCGTGACAATGCTGCCTCTCATAATCGCCTTTACTAGGCTAGCATGAAGGCCAAGTTAGAGAAAGAAAGTTTCAAGTGAGAGAACTTGTTTGGAAGACTACACCACATGTACGAGGAGTTGCTGGACCTGTTAATTATAAGTTTTCTGCATAATGGGAAAGACCATACATAGTAGAAGAGGCACATTCAACAGTGCATTATTGGCTAAAGGATCAAGCAAGTATAAAGGCGTATAGCCCTATAAGCAGAGCTCACCTTAAGAAATATCATGCTTAATCTTGTAAAAATATATTTTTTTATGGCCATCATGTCAAACTGATTTTGTGTTTAACAAAGCTCATACTATTATAAACACAAAGATTTATATGTAGCTATTTCATATGATATTGTTCATAATACGCATGCAAAGTCTAAATAGTTTGGCAAAATAAGGCATGGTAAAGTTTATAGTACAACCCAATGGCCTCCCAAGACCAAAAAATATATAAATATTACAACTTGAAAATTAGAGAATGTTTGTGAGAGAACTTAAATTTTCAAGACAGAAGTTTGGATGGCTCAGAGCTCCTAGCTCGCCTTCCAACTTCTCAATCTCTTTCTTTAAAGAGTTACATTCTGCAGTGACACCTTCTATTTAAGCTTGAATGGCAGAACTTGCTTCTTGTTGGGATGTTAATTTCACCTAAAGCCATTTGATAGATTCCTAGAGCAGTGTGATTGAAGTGACATGCACCTATAAGGCTGATTTTGCTTCCTTTCCTTTGTTGATACACGAGTTCTCCTTAACTCTTAATTCATGAAGTGAGGACAAGGAAGCATGTCCTGCCTTCTTTAAGTCCCTCAATGCAATGAACACGGCTTTTAACCAGTCGGCATTGACACTTAGGCTCTCAGCCTCACTTAATGTGAAAAGGAAATTGTCAAGCGGGAGGGTAAGACAATCCTCTTTACCCTTTGACCACAGTTGGGATATGATAGACCCAATTTGCGGTAAGAGAAAGCCCCTAAGTGGCAAGGTCCACTTGCTGGTATCCTTCATGGTTTCGGGATATTTAGAGAGCAAGAGAGAGCAAATTGCTCTCAGATTAGGAGAAACCAATGAAAGCAATGGATTAGACTCTGTCAAGGTGCTTTTACCCTCTTGTTTCTTGAAAGTAGCTTCTGTTAAATCTTCTTTCTCTTGGGAATTTTCGGCATACACTCGATTTGAATCCCCCCTTTCAGTGTTAGACTCTGTTTCTTCATTGAAAGTCATTTCTTGTACAGAATCCTCTAGTGTTGAAGAAGTGACTCTTGCTTTGGCTTAAGCTTGAGGAACAGAGCTTGTAACCTGTCAAAGGTCAAAAAGTGGAGAAAGGAAGAAAAGTTACTTGTGTCTAGGGTTAAAAGAAAAGGTTACAAGATTTAGTCACTATAAAGAAAAGAGTGTACCTTGGGCTTCTTGATAGAAGGGGTTTTTGCATTCTTCTTTCTCTTAGTGCTTGAAAGTTTGGCTTTTGGAAGGGACTTCAAAGTCAAATCTTCCTGAAAGATAGGTGGGACATCCATTCATTAGGCACCACTCTCCCAAAATTCCTAACACGTTCTCTAATGTCAGACCACCATGACTTAAACTTGGGTGAAGGCAGTCCATTTTTGGTGGGAGAAGTAAAGGGGATTTCAAGGCTTGACACTAAAATCTTGATGAGATTTCCTTTTTAAAGGCTAGAGAGACCACTCTAGCCGGAAAAGCTAAAGTAGAGAAATTTCCCAATATGCCTTGGTCAAAACCAAATTGGCAGGCAAACCTATGGGGGTTATAGGTTTGAGTTTCATACTCATCTTTAAAACGTGCCTGAATATGTGAAGGAAAAGCACAAGCACCAAAATAAAGTTCTTCCTCGAACTAGGGGGCTTCTTCGTAAGGAGAAACAAAATTACTTTCTAAGGAAGTGAACAATAAAGGAAGTCTACCTTCTAAAACAGAGTAAGGTCTAGCTGTCCAATCAGTAGGGTCATCCAACACTTTACTAAGGAAACTATTTGAAGATACTGCCACTTTGTTCCAACGCCAAGAGCATGGCAAGCCTTAGGGTGATGGCAGACTGGTTTTATAGGAGCTCAACGCTCTAGGGACAGGAGCATAAAAGTGTTCCCACAACCATATTTGTAAAAAAGCAACGGGTACAAAAGTTTCAACTTGAAATCTACCCTAGGAGCATTGCAAGTCAAGAGTAAAGTGATCTAGGTGGGGATACAAAGTTCCTAGAAAATAAGGGGCAAGGGGAGGATTGTCCTCTAGCTAGTTTAACGGCTAAAGGAAAATGTCTACTTAGAATCTTTTCATGAGGATATCCCTCAAATAGATGGTGAAAAAGTAAAAAGGAAATAAAGGCTTCAAGTTCGTAAGAACTAGAGTAATCTTCTCCAACAACAAAGTTGGTACCTTCTTTCAGGGAGTCTCCATTGGCTTCCTCATCTATGCCATCAGTATACCCCCTTTAAAAGTATCTGATCCATCCCTAGAAGTTGGCTCTGGAACCTTTGTCTCCACCAACACTAGGGGGTTTTACCTTTCCTTGCTGCCTTTAGAACCGGTTTCTTTAAAGTTTTCTTCACTGCATCCTCAAGGAACTTGATAGCTTTAAACTCATTAGGATATAAAGAAATGTTAACTACTTCGCCATCTCTGAATAGAGGAAGTCTCAATATCTCATAGACATCTTCTAGAGATGAAGAGATTTCTTGACACCCTATGAAGAATATATGGGTGATAGAGTTCCATCGGTACAAAAGAGATAGCAAAATTTCACTATCTTTGTTGATCTCTAGGTTAGAAAACATAAGAATGGTCTCCACAAGTCTCACCCTTTGCAAGATGTCCATGAAGGGAGGATGAGCCAACACTTTTCAACACTAGCTTCTCCAACCTCTAGAAACTGAAATGTGAGATTTAAAAACCAAATCTATGGTGGGAGCAAAATCTCCTTTGCAAGTGCCAAGCCTAGGAATATGCTTTAATTCCAGATCCATAGTTAGAAGATCATCAAGTTCCCCACGTGCTGTGGAGGGAGGATCATTAAAGCAGGGGGCTGAATCACAATCAAGACTTTTGTCAAATAGGTAATCTTTGAAGAAAGGAGGAATGATCCATTGTTCTTCTATGGAACGATTTTTACCTCCTCTTAGAAGCGGTTTACTGCCTTTTGAAGTGGAAGGCTCCAAAAATTTGGCAAAATTGGATCTTAAACCACATTTTACACCCATGATTTTGTGTGTGAGAAAAGCTCAGGGTTTCGGGTTGAAGAATGAGAAGAAGAAGATAAGGGAAAAGGGGAAAAATAAGGAAGGGAAATATTTTTTTTTTCCTTTTTATACTTTGAGAAGTTAATATTTTCCCTCCAAACAAGAATGGTTCAAAAAGGGAGACACCTTTTCAAAATTAACACATGTCAGCATGAGGAGAAAACTAAGTTAATACCTAAACCAATGTGACTGTCAAAGGCCTTTACCATTAAACGCCATTGACAGTCAGAGGTTTAATGTACATAACACTAAGGCATGGGGGAATGCATAAGTGGTTGAATCTTGACCTTACACGTGGGGTGGCTATGAGCAAGGGGAGAGGAAGCGTTGGCTAAAGGATCTTGTCTTGGTCCATGCTAAAGGCATGACTGCATTGGGAAGGAAGTAAGATTTACACATGACGTACTCCAGCACACACAAAAAGGGAGATAGTGACTTTTTAAGGTCAGAGGCTAGGAGAACACCCCTTATTGGTTGAATGCACAATGAATCACCTTGGAGACATGTGTACCAATCACAGTACTCCTGATGTCCCTCTCAATGTTCAAGACTTGTCTCCCAAGCAGTGGCAAAGCTACCTACCTACGAGTCCCAATGCCGCGTCGACGCAGTTCTTTTCCCCTAGTCAGCAGATAATATCACAGCTGTGAAAAAGTCCAAAATATAAAATGATAACTTGACACCTGTCCTTGTATTCAGCCGTATTCCTTAGAGTATAAAAGATACATGTAGCTGTGCTATTAGGGCAAGAACACAATTAGATATTTTTAGAGATGAAAGTGAAGAGTTGGTAGGAAAGAAAGGCAACCTAATTTTAAACTGATCTTTTCACACAATACAAGCAGAGCCGAGCAAGAATCTTACCTTCTTGCTCGAACTGTGGTTTTTTGTCTCTTCTTTAGGGTTTTCCACGTACATTTGGTGTTTCTTTAGCAATTAGTTTCTTCTTCTTGTTTAAATGTGCGTCTTTTTCATGTCCTATCATCACTTTCTTTTTCTTGTTTGAGTGTCATGTCAAAACTTACATCTTTTCGAGCTTTCTCATGTAGATGTATTGTTAGATAACTTATTTCACTTCTCTATATAAGCTTAAATCTAACTTGCACGTTCACGACCCCAACGTATCTGTAAAGTAATGGCCAGGCCGAGGCGACGAACAAGGCAATCATGAACGGGTTGAAGAAGAGGTTGGAGAGAGTAAAGGGCAGGTGGATCGAGGAATTGCCAAATGTGCTATGGGTTTACTAAACAACACCTCGAAGTTCAACTGGTGAAAACCCTTATTTCCTGACCTATGGAGCTGAGGCAGTCATATTTGTGGAGATTAGCCTGTCTAGTACGAAAGTCTCAGACTTTTCTCCAGCTGCCAATGATGAGTTAATGATGGAGCAGCTGGATCTGCTGGAAGAACGCCGAGAGATGGCAACTATTCGGTTAGTAAACTATCTACAAAAGATGGCTCAAAGGTATGATAAAGGGGTAAGATCGTGGGAATTCAGTGTTGGGGACTTGGTGCTATGTAGAGCATTGGGAAGTGCTAGGGATATAAGCACTGGGAAGCTGGCTCCAAATTGGGAGGGGCCATATAGAGTTATCGCAATAGCTAAAGTGGGGGCATACTGTTGGGAAGATCTAGAAGAGAGACCACTTCTCCAACCATGGAATGTGCAAAACTTAAAAAGATATTACCATTGAATATGTAAAACTTTGAAGAGTGTTGTACTTAACTGTCTCCACATCAATGGTATTGTATACTTGCAAAGTATGATAGGCCTTTATTCAAAAATTATATCAAAAGTTTCTAAGGGCAAAAACCTAGCCTCGGCCTGACCTCAGTCACCGACTAGGTGGAAATCTCATTAAAAGTTTCTAAGGACAGAAATCTAGTCTCGGCCTGACCCCAGTCACTAACTAGGTGAAAATCTTATCAAAAGTTTCTAAGGACAGAAACCTAGCCTTGGCCTGAGCCCCATCACCGACTAGGTAGAAACCTTATCAAAAGTTTCTAAGAACAGAAACCTAGCCTCGGTCACCGACTAGGTGGAAACCTTACTAAAAATCTCTCAATGACAGAAATCTAGCCTCGGCTTGACCCCGGTCACCAACTAGGTAGAAACCTTATTAAAAATCTCTCTAAGGATAGAAATCTAACCTCGGCATGACCCCCGTTCACCAACCAGGTGGAAACCTTAGAAACAGTTTCCAAGTGCAAAAGCAAGAATTGGTGAATGGATAAAAACCAAAGTTTCATTCTTAGTCTACCCTATTCCAATCCAAAAGGACCTCGGCAGAAGACATGCACGATAAGTACACAAGATTGGAATTACTTTAAGATATGAGAAATGTTTACATGGTTTATCTAAAGAGAGTCAAGATTAATAAAAGAATAATTAAAAAAAGAAAAAGCAAAGCAATCCAAATTAATTCAAAACAAATGTATCCATTCCCATTGTATTTAACAAAAACCTAAAAGAGTCAAGCTAAATTTAAGCACCAAACATCGATGACTAACAAAGAAAAAAAGAACAAAGTAGAAAAAATAATAAGTCTTAAGATTCAAGGTTCTGGGTATGCTCAGAAGGATTGAGGGGTATGTTTGTGGCCATCTAAGGATTGATATTCGATAGGGTGGATGGCGGCATTTGACCTTCTGCTGTAACGGGGTTGCTCAACATGTCAAGTTCAATCACCTTGGCATAAGAGTCAATTTCTTCAACTAACTCCCTCATATTGAGGTTATCTTCCTCTTCATTCTGAGTGGGGGTTTGGACAGGAGGAGGAAACAACTTCTTAGGATAGGGTACCTAATCAGGGTCCCTAAAAGGAGAGTCCTCAAGGAGACTTAATGTGTTTAAAGCAATCATCCACCCCTCCTCAAATCCATAGCACCGAGATTCAAGCATGATGGGCTCATTGGAGTTCTCGGCATCAACAAACCCCATATTTTAGAATTTAGATTCACTTTGCCCCACGACAATCCTTAGGTCAGCCACCTCCTTATCCCTGGCTGAGATCACACTTTTGGCCTAAGCCAGCCTCACCTTGACATCACCCGGCTTCCACTTTAGGTCCGCCGCCCTCTTCTAAGTCGCTGCTCAGCCTTTTCAACTTCCGTGGCTCTACTCACAACAGCTGTGAATGCGGTAGCTTGATCCCATAAATTGGCCTCGAATACCTCCTTGAGAGCCTTTTCCTTGTCAGCCTTTTCCATGGCAGCCTTAAGCTGTCCCTTTAACGTGTGGGTCATTTAAGTGGGCCTACCAAAACAATTGAAATAAAGGAAAAGAAAAGCTAAGTTAGATGCAAAAATAGAAGTAATGTACCAATAAATAAAAGGGGGAAGGAGTTAGGAGTTTACCGCAATAGTATGCCATTTGAGCCTGAGGGAGATGGCCTCATCGCTACCCTCAGCGAAATATTGCATGCCGTCAGGCAACAGGAGTGCCTACTTGAGGCTGTCAGCAATCCAACCTCCCTACCCACTGGCCCAATTCCGGATGCAAAAGTCCTTAGGAAGAGGGCGGTCACCCAGCATAAAGACACTCTGCCAACCCAAAGGAAGGGGTGTTGAGAAGGAGGCTATGTTTGAGCCTATTATCTCAGTGGGTCTCGGATCAGAGGGTGGTTCCTAGATGACCAAGGGCATGACAATCGAGATTGGAGATGGGCCTGAGGGAGCATTAGTAGGGTGCTTAATGGAATTTGAGGTGTCTTGTGGCATTTTGCATTCGCAAGGAGTAGGGGGAGGGGGAACTTGTTGCTGAAGAGTTGATTGTCCTTCAGGCAGAAAGTGATTAGCTGTCATCTTTCTTTGAACCACCATCTGGGTTGATGACCCCTCAAATTCTGTCTCTTTAATTAAGGGATCAACAGGCTCTGTTGCAACTGGTCCCTCGGTTGGGTTGGCCATTACTGGTTCCTCAATCAGGATATGTTTAGCTCAGCCATGAAATACTTGGTCAGTTGAGCCGTCCCTAATGAGAAGTAATGATTCCTCTCTTATCTGTCGAGGATCGAGTCGCTGAGCTTCAACTAGCATTAAGCCTTTTGGAAGAAAATCATGGAGTCGAACGTCGATATATGAGAGCCAAGGATTGCCGACCGTGAGAGCTTGAAGGGACGCAATTAAGGATAAGATGGGATGCTCTTAGCTGGCCATCGAAATGAACAAAAATCTCCAAGTGCAATACGAAGTTCAGGTCCCAGGAGCACACAATGTTTAGGTCTTGCTTAAAACGTTTAGTATCTGCACAGACAAAGAAAAACATTATGTTAGGAGTGTAAAATATCATCAGATAATACAATAGAATAAAGTGAGCAATGGGAGGAATGCTCGAAAAACACTAACAGAACAACACCGAGCAATAATGGCCTACGTAAACAAGTAAAAACTAAAAAAAGAGAGAAGAAATGAAAGAGAAGGAGAGAGCAAAGGGGAATAAAAGAAAGGGATACCGACCAATTTCCTGAGGTGAGGTCGGGTAGGGGTGTTCACCAACAAGCCAGTTGCCGCTCACTTTAACGTACTTTCTAGTCGAGTTCCTGTTGAAGTCAGGGAGGCACGATATAATTTGAACTACGGTGTCTCGGACTTTTAGGTAGTACCCTGACCTAGTGTTACCGCACATGTTGTACATAAATTTGATATATATCATTGTGGTTAAGGCATAAACCATATAAATTGTTGAGCCAACTTATGCAACTCACAACTTTAAAGGAATTTGGTGGAAGTTAGTCGGGGCAAAGACCGTAGACACTAAGGGGTCTAAGTAATAAGAGGTCCACGGGAAACCTAACCCCCTTCTAAGATAGCCATCAAAGGAAAAAATGCTACCCGGGGACGCCTATCATTCTCTATATTTCCCTTAGGGCAATATTCTATATCTACATCTAAAGGACCCTCAAATCTAGCCCTAAAGGTTGCTAGACTGGCCTCAATCCTAAGAAGGTGTGAAAAACCCATTTTTATATAAGGAAACGTGAGGAGAATTTAAATGAGAGAGTAAAGAATAGGGAACTTACAGTAAGAAAAACAATCTCAGGAGGAAGGAGAGATGTTCGGGGAATGTGAATGCTAAAATAAAGAAGAGAGAAGTAAGAAATGTCCAAAGAGAGACAGACAGTCAATTTATAAGGAGGGGTATCTTTAGAAGTATTAAATGGGTTTAAGCGGGAAAAGCATTAATTTATCTTTTTGCAACCATTGCACACGTGACCTCGGCATATGAACCGTCAGGCCATAATGACCATTTGATATGACAGCCTATTGCCCTGTGCCCCAAAAGCATAGGCCATCTTATCTGTAATTAATACATAACGGTTTATGTACCCAAGGAGTGACCCCATTTAATGTGAGTCCTTGATTCCATTCCTGATGATATGAGAAGGAAAGGGGGGGCTATTGTGCGATCATCGGCCCATTACAAGATGGCCCATGGGCTAAAGATCGGAGAGGAGTCATTTGTTGGGCCTATTCCATGTTGCTCGACCTAGGGTGAAGTAGACTACACGGACCTCGGGGCCCGGTTTTGCTCGAAGTCAGTTCCAGGGCGACTTGGTAATGCCTTAAGGAAGGTCACCATCGAGCACTATTTGGCATCTATCACAAGTTCCAAGGCTAACATACCTGTTTCAAAAGTGGGGTATCTCTCCGTCAGGAATAATCCTAAAGGGACCCACCTACACGAAAAATAATGAGGTGCAATCATAATTAACCCATTAAGGGACCCAATAAATAGGGAAAGAGAAGAGGAAGTAGGGGTTCGACACTTGAAAGTAAGGAACCAGAAAATTAGGGAGGAAGAGAGAAAAACTAATAGCAAACTAGCTCGGGAAGAAGGTAAATAATTGTATTTCGAGTATGGACTTTCGCCTTTAGGAGCTTCCCATTGTAGGATATCCATACACCCACCACAACAAGTAAATTGTGAGCCTAACACAATAGTTAGCCCATTAACCGAGATACGAGCACGTGCAAGTTCAATGACAACAAATTTTGTAGACCCAATGGTAGACAAATAGTAAAGGAGAGAAGTTCTTCCTAATAATTTTATATTAAAGGGGCAAACTCAAGTGTGATGAAGAGAGTGTGACCCCTTTGTTGATCACTAACATTGAAGAATATGGATCTCCTCAGTTAGAGTTTTTTGCCTTGCTTAAGAAGGGATTTTAGTGAAGTTAAGTGAGAAATAAGTTGAGGATGATTTTCTATGACGTGTTAAAGTTGTGAACAACTTGATGGCATTTTTATTTTATGGAGTAGGTGATGATGAAGCGTTGGAGTTAGTTTTTTTCTTGGTCCCTTTAAATAAAATTAAAGGGTCAAGATTGAAAACAAAAGGCAAGTAGGTAAAAGGAAGGAATACTTAATATGTAGATGGCGTGATCTAGTTTGGCGTGAGCTCTGTAGAACAGAGAGGATAGCAAATGGCGTGATCTGTCTTGATTTATCAAAGGGTACAATTGGGTTTTTAAGAAAACACAATGGGCAATTTGGGAAATGGACTGTGGCTTCCAATTAGGGGTGTCAATGTTCGACCCAACCCGCGAACACAACACGAACCCGACACGAGTTTTTTTGTGTTAGGGTTGGGCCTTAATGGGTTTGGGTCATAAACGGGTCGACCCGAAAGTAACACGATAAGAAATGTGTCATAAGCGGGTCAACCCGCATAACCCGTAATAGACACGTTTGACATGCCAATTTATTTATGTCAACCCAAAATGACCAACTTAACATAACCTGTTTAACTCAAATAACAAATAAATATTTATTTTATTTTAGATTTGTCAAATACTTTTATATTCAACATATATTTTAAATTTAAAAAGAAAAGTGAGTGATTACGAAAACTTACAAATGATATAATTGGAAATTGAAACTTTACAAACCCTAGATCTCTAAACGTTACAAACCCTAAATCTCTAAACATTCTTATAAATATCTTCTTCTTTTTTTAAATTTCAGCCGTACTACTCACTCTATTATCTTATAGTTTCATTCCCAATTCTCAAACTCAAAGTATCAAATCGATTATTGCTCTCTCTCTCTCTCTCTCTCTCTCTCTCTCTCTCTCTCTCTCTCTCTCTCATGTGTTTATTTTTTCTACATAATGTTTTTGTTTTATAAACTTTGGACCCATGTGTTGTTATTAATATATGGGATATATTAATTGTTGATTGAGACTATGGTTGTTGCGTTTGTCTTATGCCGCGTGTTTTTTTTTTTTTTTTTTGTGTTTGTATTAGTGTTGGACACCGTGTTTGTTATTAATCAGGTGTGGTACAGGCTTTAATCCTTCAATCGATAAAGCAAACTATTGGAGAGATTTTCTCAAGTGCTTCGCCCATCCTGAATTTCATACACCCAACAAACCAGCTGGGTTCAGGTACATTTCTTTTCATTTCAAATTTAACCTCCTAAATCATATCACATATTATGAAAAAAAAATTAAGTTCTAAATTATTAAGAATCTGTTATGATTCTAGTGTCTCATGTTACTTTAGTGTAAATTTAAACATTTGTATATAAACTTTTGGTCACATTTACTTTGTAAGTCACTTTTCAAAGGTAAGTTCCTATCCATGGGTTTGAATTTCCAACCACCAGGGTTGACGGGTTGACTAAGAGGCTAGAGTTAGGGGTGGCAATTCATGTTCTCGTGTCAAGTTCATGACAAGCTAAGTTATGAGTTTTATGTTATATGGGTCAGCATGAACCAGACCCATTTAATAAATGAGCCAGGATTCCTTAACCCTAACATAATTTGTTTGTTAAATGGGTAACCCAACACGACACTTTTAACCCCGTTTAATTAGCAGGTCATGTTAGGGTCGACACAAATACCCTGTTTAATAACTTGTTTAATTAATAGGTCATAACTAACCTGAATAACCTGTTTGATTAATAGGTCATACCTAACCCGAATAACCTATTATCGATTCCCATATATCTAAAATTATAATACAACCATAAATCAAATAAAAAACATTTAGTTTCAACTTTCAATAATAAATCTAGTAATAATAACAAAAGAAAATAATTTTCTCATTCCTTTAAAATTAAATTACTAGTCCAAAAGGTTCCAATCCGTACTATCAAATTCAATAATATGTCGAAGTTCCATAATGAAAAAAAAACCAAAATTATTACATGGCATTCAAGTGACATATAAAAAAATAAAAACAACAGTTTTGATTACATGGCATATGAAAATAGCCATGATGGCAAAATTTAAGTCCAACCTTCTAAGTGTCATATCAAAAACTAAAAGACGTCCAGATTAAGAGACTGGATTAGAAGAGATTGAAGGTTCCATTGAAGAGGTGTCTTCCTTGTGCTCATCCTTATTGATATTCATGATCATCATATCTTCAACATGCATTCAAATGACGCTTCAAATTTCCACTACCATATGCTCTAGCAGCAATATGTTCCTTTCCACACTTCTTGCATTTGCAAGTAGGCTTTTCTCCATCTTTTGTAGGAAGCATCTGAAAGAAATGCCAAATACTTGAAGTCTTCCTCCTTTTGTTGTCTTTGTTATTTGTCTTACTCTTAGACTAGCCTTCTATGGTGGAGGAAGTTCAGCCAGTTCATCTTCAAAGTCAATGTCTTCACCTTCATACTTAGATTCAATAAGCTGCATGCATCTCATCACTTTCCATCTAGAAAAATTTAAAGAGAAATTATTAATTCTAAGATGACGGAAACAAATGAACTTGAAAAGAAGTTATAAAGCATGACAAAGAATTTTGAAATCAACCAAAAAAAAAAATATATTGATGATGCAATGAAAATCAGTAGGCTGGATGCTTCAGATTCGAAAGGTCTACTGGCTGTCTCGATGGCCTGAAAAAGAAAGAAAAATTATCAAAGGTGACTAAGGTTGCCGGCCAATAACCTTCCGATGACAAAGTTAGTTTCTTCTTTGTTATTTTGGAGTTCCAATTTTTTAGGAATCGTAGAACGTACCTTTGTCTTGTCTGAATTAGCATTTATATAGTGTCCTGAAGATAGTTACCACACTCATAACTTTCCCTAGTTTTGAGGAGGTATGAGGGTTCAAAGATAACGTCCATAACCGCTTAGGAGTTACGTTTTTCTTATGTAATGGTCACTGGAAGTTACGCGCGTAATAAGGAGTCGCAGTGTACATATAGGAATTTTTCTCAAGTGCCAAAGTCTCGTCCATGGGTCCTCCTGTCGAGCGTACTTCCCTTCCTAGGAAGGTCTTTTAACCATGGACGACCTTATTCCAAGACGAGGGTGATGGATAACTAATGAGATGAAGTTTTGGAACTTCTGACCGTACGAAACTCGTCCAAGCATTCTCTTACAAGGACGAGTTTTTTATGGACGAGCTTATCAACATTCGCTCTTGATGGTCTTGTCCTGGACGACCTCCATGGACGATGCTGGACTTCATGCTTTAATCGCACCCTATCAGTTGCCCCCTTGTCTATGGTTCGTCTAGGGCATACATCAACTGGTATTATCATTTGATGCGTGTTTGTTTGTTTGTTTTTTTTTTTTTTTAAATTGTCGTACATACCACGTGTCACAATTTTATTGGTAATTTGTAACGTTGATTTAATTTTTCGAGGGAAATTCCACGTGGCATAATTTGGTTGGTCACGTAATTCAAGACAACATTTTTCAACGCCTATAAATAGCGAAATTCCTCTCATAGCCTCTGCATTTTCTCAAATTTTCTTCCTTGACATCCTCGTCTTAGCGCCTCGTCTAGAAGTTTTCTGCGTCCGTAGTTTCCCTTCGTCTAGACTCAGGTATTTTCTCCATCCTCGTCATTAGGTTTTAAGATTTCTCAAAGAATGTCTGAAGTAGATCTTTCTTCGTCTAGCAATAGTATTGACAAAGCTATAGACGAGTATCATGACCCTAGTAGTTTTAGTGGGTCTAATGATAGTAGTGCTAATTGCAATAACAGTAGCGAGGGAAACACCACGGACGAGTATATGTCTAGTGTTCCTAGGATTCCCCTAGAAGTATTTCAAGAAAGCCTTAGGACGAGGGATGAGTCTGGTTCTAGGGCTGGCACAAGCGCTCCCTCGTCTTCTGCTCAAGATGAGGAAGAAGTGGTTTATAGTTGTGCTATAGGGGTAGCTTCTAAGACAGACGAGAGGAAGTTAGGTCTTCTTAAGACTTGGTACTAAATCCCAAAAAGTATAAATTCTAGGGTTCCTGTGCGTGATGAGTGGTGTTGTCAACCCCATTTTGGCGTTGGCATTTATGAGGCTTACCTCTTGGGGGGTTTAAGGTTGCCCCTAAATGCCTTCGCCAGGGAGTTGCTTTCTAGGTTAGGCTTAGGTATTTGTCAGTTTAACCCTAATGCATGGAGGCTAATTGTCTCTATGCAAGTTTTGTGGAGGGAGGTATTTGAGGGGGATCGTCCTCTCACTGTGGACGAATTCCTCTTCTGCTATAAACCCTCCAAAATTTCTCAATCCCTTAGCTTTTATCAGTTCACTACCAGAGGGAGAGATTATAGGATAATTAAGTCCTTGGCGACCTCAGATAGGAAATGGAAGATGGAGTTTTTCTTCGTCTCTGGCCCTTGGGCTAGACGCCCTATTAAAGTTGACAGGGATCCATTCCCCCCTACATAGGAGAGTTAGGGAACCTTCATCTTGAAGGTATGGTTAGCTATCCCTTTATTTCTTGTTACATTTTTTTTATTATAGTCGTCGAATCACCCTTTTTTTTTTTTTTTTTTTTTTGTAGGTGCTAGACGACCTCACTTGAGTAGGCTTTATCTTGAACGAGTTTAGAAAGCTCGTCTACACCCTGAGAGGGACTTCCAGTCCTTAGTCACTCTTCAACGCCTCGCTACCTGGGGACTTGGTCCTAAGCCTTCTTCCGAAGCTACAGCCCATGAGCGCACAATCTGTAGACGTAAGTTTTTACTTAAAATGATTTCTCTTCTTTTTCTCCTTAAAAAAAAAAAAAAAAAAAAAAAAAAAAAAAAAGTGATTCTAACAACTCTCTCTGCAAGAATGGCTACCATGAAGGAGAATAGAGGGAAAGAGATAATGGACGAGGAATTGGGGCCAGAGGTTCAGCCTCAACCTCGTCTTGCCATTGGGGAATCTCAGCCTCGTCCTTCCACTGGGGACAAAAGGAAGAGCTTGTCCCTTGGAGTTGACTTAGGGAATCTTCCTAGCAGGCGTAAGGAAAAGAGGGTTAAGCATAAGTCGTCCAAAGCTAAGGACGTTGACGCTCAAGACGATTAACCTGATGGTGATTCTATCCAAATTCTGGATGTTAACTCTAATCTTAAGGATCTCTCCTCCTTGCAGATCTTGTCCAAAGTTGGCCCTCCTTCCTCGTCCCAGCCTTATCAACAAGTACCTCAAAACCTTCTTTCTAATGAGGACTTGGCTTGGGAAAGGTTTAAGAAGGTTGTAACGGACGAGAATGTAATGGCATGCTATGACATGTCCTTAAACGATTTTGAACGTTCTGGCATTCATGACCTTTTTAAGGTTTTTTTTTTTTTTAATATTATGCATGTCTCGTCTTGTCAGTTATGTATATGTACATGTTATAATAAAATTTTAACTGGTGCAGGCAATGTCTAAGTTTATTGCTGTGTCCAAGCAGGCAACTGACTTAGACAAGACAAGGATTCTGCTGGAGAGGACTATCCAAAAGGGGAAGGACGAGTCTAAGAGGTGGGCTGAGATGGCTGCCAAGGTTGAGGAAGCAAAGAAGTTAAAGAGCAACGTCGTGGAGTTGAAGAAACGACGAGCTAAGCGCCCTTCTCGCAAAGGCTAAAGGAGACCCAGTTGCAAAGTTTCAGGCGTCCACTCAATTCACTAACCTACTGGACACCAACTATGCAACTGGGTTTGAAGATTTCAGGATGGAAGCAGTGGAGAAGTTCCCTGAAATTAACTTCAGCCTTATTAAACTTAACCTTGGTGGAGCTACTTCAAGTTCCCTTCTTCATACAAGCTCAAAAGACGTCAATGTTGAGGACAATGCCTCTACAAAGCCACCTCAGGACGATCCTAATGGCGACGCCCCTCTTGCTTGAAGACCATTATTAATTTGATTAAGTGTTTATTTTTCTTTTTACTTTGTCCCTTTTATTTTTATGATCTTTATCAAAATGTATTTGGAAACAATTATCTCGTCCAAAGCACTTTGGATAAACTTATTAACAATTGCCTTTTAAGGCTTAAGGGTTTTTGGACGTTGTTTGTTTACTCTTTTTAAATTTTAATAAATATCTATTTTTATCCATTATTTGTTATTGCATGGACGAGTTTACCCTTGTCACTGCTGCTATTGAGATTTGCATACTTTTTAAGTGTTTGAGGGTTGTCCTTATGCTTTTCTTATGGACGATTTTATCAGTTCGTCCACGTGCTTTTTCTATGGATGATGCTTGAAGTTTGTCCATTCGTTTTTTTTTTTTTTTTTTTTTTTTTTTTTTTGGTGAGCTTTTTTGCACATGGACTATTCAAGATAGCAGTGATAGCCTTGTTAGATGTTTGCCTCGTCCATAGGCTTGGCTTTTGCCTTATGTCAAAGACGTTTCTAGTGTTTGACTCGTCCTAGAACACCTGGGCGGATTGGTCAGATGCTCGTCCATGGACTAATGCTTCACTGTATAGCTTTTTATGCCTTAACCTTTTTTTATCCTCATCTTGAGGAAAGCTTATGAACGTTATATCCCTGCGTCTAGGGATTTTCATTCGTCTTAGAGCTTTGCCGCCCTTGTGGGTATTATTATAGAAGTTCGATTTATGCATAAAATACATTGAAAATCCAAACCATATCATTATATAAACATTATTCACAAATATGGCACCTGCTTAGAAGCTAGTGCCTTATGAAAGTACTTAGAAAAATACTTAAAATACATAATCTTGTCCTTCACAAATTTGTCTGTAGATGGTGCAAAAGTTTAAGAACTAGTGCACTTTTATTTTTAGTACATACCATAGCAGTAGTAAGAACACATAATAGTAGTAATAAAAATGCGATAGTTAATACTTGTAAACGCCATAGCTGTGACCTCATCCATGTTTGTTACCTCGTCCAAGCTCATTACTGGTAGTATCTCCTCAG
The DNA here is from genome assembly GCA_032878915.1 of Castanopsis chinensis. Lineage (NCBI taxonomy): Eukaryota > Viridiplantae > Streptophyta > Magnoliopsida > Fagales > Fagaceae > Castanopsis > Castanopsis chinensis. The sequence continues at coordinate 3,093,604 of JAVQMG010000086.1, forward strand.
ATGTTCCACGCTCCATGGATGCTCCAATTTTCGTCCCCTATGCTGAAATGCCTAGGTTTCACCGTAGCATCATGCTGTCTAGCCATAAGATTCTTGTATCTTGCTGTCCTTTGCTCCGCATCCATCCTTACCTCATCAATGAGATCGAGGTCATGACGAAGTAATTCTCCATTTTCTTTCTCCTGATACTTCATCACTCGATGGTTAGCCATATGAACTTCTGCAGGTATAACCGCTTCACTTCCATATGCTAACTTGAAAGGGGTTTCTCCTATCGGGGTTCTCACGGTCGTCCTGGTAACTCGTCTGGCCATATCCCCTTTGCCCCCTCAAGCCAAGTCTTGATAATTTTCAGCAGGGATTGGTTTGCTACCTCTACTTGTCCATTTGCCTGTGGGTAGGAGGGTGAGGAATAGTGATTCTTGATTCCAAAATGTTCACAAAAGTCCCTAAATGGTGTGTTGTCAAACTGTTGTCCGTTGTCAGATACTAGCACCCTGGGTACCCCGAACCTACACAAAATATTCTTCCAAACAAAATTCTTAACATTTTGCTAAGTAATTTTTGCAAGAGGTTCGGCCTCCACCCACTTGGTAAAGTAATCAATCCCTACTACAAAGAATTTCATTTGTTTGGTTCCCGGGGGGAAAGGACCTAGGATATCCAGTCCCCATTGTGCAAAGGGTCACGGGGGCATCATTGGGGTCTGGTACTCAGACGACTGCCTAGGGACTTTGCTATAGCGCTGACACTAGTCTTACACCTTCACATAAGCTTTAGCATCTACTTGAATTATAGGCCAATAGTAGCCTGCACGAACGATCTTATGGACTAGCGATCTTAGCCCTGAGTGATTCCCACATGCTCCTTCATGAACCTCCCTCAGAACATAATTTGACTCGTCCGGAGCTAGGCACCTTAGGTAAGGCTGAGAAAAGCCTCGCTTGTATAACACTTCGTTTATAAGGACATACTTGGCAGCCCTGACCCTTAGTTTTCTAGCTTCGTTCTTGTCTTCCGGAAGCTTTCCATCCTTGAGATAAATTATTATTGGACTCATCCAACTTTCTTCCCCTCCAATTTGCTGTACTTTTGGGAGGTCTATATTTGGTATGTATTGGACCTTGCCATAGTTGTCCATAACTCCTCCCGCTGAAGCTGCTTTCGCCAAAGCATCTGCTTCCATATTTTCCTCCCTTGGTAGTTGAACAAAACTCACTTCTGAAAATTTTTGTACAAGCCGCCTCACTTTGCTGAGGTATCTCTTCATCCAATCTTCCTTAGCATCGTACATTCCATTTACTTGATTGATAACTAGCTGAGAATCTCCTCTGACTATTACTAACTCCGCTCCTAGGGACTTAGCCAATTCCAGCCCTTTGAGTAGGGTTTCATATTCAACCTCGTTATTGGTAGTTTGGTATTGTAGACGAGCTGCATACTCCAACTTATCACCCTCTGGGGACTTAAGTATCACTCCAATCCCTCCTGCATGTATCGTGGATGATCCATCCACATTGATAACTTACCTTCTTGTTCGCTCGTCTTTGTCCAGCTCTTCTTGGCTTGGAGTGAACTCTGCAATGAAGTTCGCCAGCGCCTGCGCCTTTATCGCATTCCTTGGCTGGTATTTGACATCAAACTCACTGAGCTCCACTGCCCATTGGACTAGCCGTCCTGCGGCTTCCAACTTGTTCATTGCTTTCTTTAGAGGATGATCCATTAGTACAATGATAACATGAGCTTAAAAGTAGTGTCTTAGCTTCCTAGAAGTCGTGACCAAGGCAAAGGCTAACTTCTCCATCATCGGGTATCGTCCTTCCGCTCCTCTAAGTGCCCGGCTCGTATAGTATACTGGCTTCTAAATCTGTCCTTCTTCTCTAACCAACGCCGAGCTTACAGCGTGCGGGGACACCGCCAAATACAAATACAGCTCTTCACCAGGTACAGATGAACTTAGTAACAATGTCGTTGTGAGGTAAGTCTTCAAATCTTGAAAGACCCTCTGACACTCGTCCGTCCACTCAAACGCCTTCTTGAGGACTTTAAAGAATGGCAAACACTTGTCAGTAGCTTTCAAAACAAACCTGTTGATGGCGGCAACTCATCTGGTAAGAGACTAGACTTCTTTGATGTTCTTTGGAGGTTCCATGTTGAGTATTGCCTGGATTTTGTCTGGATTCGCCCCAATTCCTCTATGAGAAACCATGAACCTCAAAAACTTCCTCGATGAAACTCTAAAAGCACACTTGCTTGGATTCAATTTCATATTGTACCGCCGAAGTGTATCAAAGGTCTCTTGAAGGTCGTCTAGATGCTTCCCCTCGTCTAAACTCTTTACCAGCATATCATCGACGTAGACTTCCACATTTCGCCCAATCTGAGGACGGAACATGTGGTTCACCAGTCTTTGGTAAGTCGCCCCCACATTCTTTAAACCAAAAGGCATTACCTTGTAGCAAAATAATCCTTGGCTGGTAATGAATGAAGTCTTCTCTTGGTCTACCTCATCCATCTTTATTTGGTTGTATCCTGAGAAGGCATCCATGAAGCTCAGCAGCCTGTGACCTGCCGTCAAGTCCACCAGCTGGTCAATGCGTGAAAATGGATAACTGTCTTTGGGGCAAGTCTTGTTTAAGTCAGTAAAGTCCACACACATTCGCCATTTGCCATTGGCCTTCTTTACCATAACTACGTTCGCTAACCAGTCTGGATAATAAACTTCTCTGATGAACTCCGTGATGATCAACTTCTGGACTTCTTCTTTGATGGCGTTATCTCGCTTAGGAGCAAATACCCTCTTCTTCTGACACACTGGTTTAGAGTAGGGACATACATTCAGATGATGAGTAATGACACTCGGATCAATACATGGCATGTCCTCATGACTCCATGCAAAGACATCAAGGCTTTTCTTCAAAAACTATACCAGTGCATGCTTTGCCTCTTCTTCCATGCTTGCCCCTATTCTTGTGAACTTCTCGGATCTGCTATCGTCTAAGGGGACATCTTCTAACACCTCAACAGGTTCCGCTGCAATCCTTCCCTCGTCTATGTTCATTGTCTGTATGTGCTCGTCCACCGCCAACATAGCTAAGTAGCACTCTCTAGCAACTAACTGATCTCTTTGCACTTGACCCACGCTATGCTTGGTTGAGAACTTGACGAACAAATGGTAGGTAGAGGTTACCGCCTTCCAGCTATTCAAAGTTGGCCTTTCGATAATAGCATTATATGATGACGAACAGTCAACTACAAGGAAGTTTACACCTTTGGTTATCTGTTGCGGGTATGCACTAACCACTACTGGCAATGTGATGGTGCCCACCGGTTGTACTTTCATCCCTCCAAATCCTACCAAGGGCGAATTCACTGGACGAAGCTGATCTCGTCTTAGCCTCATTTTTTGGAAAGCGGGGTAATACAGAATGTCCGCCGAGCTGCCATTGTCTACCAACACCCTTCTGGTCGTATAATCGGCAATGAGTAGGGTAATGACAATCACATCATCGTGGGGGTGATAAACTCTTCCAGCATCCTCATCCGTGAATGTGATGGCTTGCTCGTCAGCTTCCCTCATCCTGGGAGATCGTCTTGACAGCTGGACATTTTGAACCACCTTCAGGTATGTCTTCCTCGATTTGGATGACTGAGCTGCTGAGGTTCCTACTACAATAACCCTTATTTTTCCAAGCGGGGGTCGTGACGACTCTTCCACCTTGGCCTTTAACTTCTCGTCCTTGTGGTCTCGTCCAAGGAAATTTCTTAATTTTCCTTATCTGATGAGGCTCTCTATTTGCTTCTTCAAATTGAAACACTCGTCCGTATCATGCCCATGGTCCCTGTGAAAGCGACAATACTTGTTCCCATTGTGCTTGTTAGGATCTCCTTTCATTTTTTCCAGCCACTTCAAGGACTGATCATCCTTGATTTGCATAAGCACCTACTCTAGTGAAGTATTCAAGGGAGTGTACTGCTGACTTCTTGTTGAAGAACTTGCCTTTTTACCGTCTCTATCCCTTTTTTCATCTGCCCGAGCCTTCTTGGGACGAGGGCCTTGATCTGGATGACGCGAGTGACCTGCTTTTGAATGTTCCACTCTTTTCCTCTTCTTGGCTATAATCGCGTCCTCAGCATTCATGAAATTCTGGGCCGAATGGACAAGTTCGTTCATGGTTTGAGGCTCTTGCTCGTAGAGTTTATGAATGAACAAGTCAAAATTGACCCCATTATGGAAGGCGGCCAATAGCAACTTGTTGTCCATTTCATACACCGTCAAGGCCTCTCTGTTGAAACAGGTAATGAAGGATCGTAAACTCTCATTCTCCGCTTGAATAGTTAGTAAACTGGAAGAGGAACGCTTATGGCGATGTCTTCCAATGAAGTTATTGACAAACACCCTCGCTGGTCCCTTAAGCGTGGTAGGGAATGCTCTGCACATAATCTCGTCCGGAACTCCTTAAAGGTGCATGGTGGTCTTGAAAGTAGCAATGTGATCACACGGGTCATGATTTCCATTGTATGAATCCAAGGAAGGCATTTTAAACTTCGGGGGTAAGGGATGACTATTGATGGAAGCCATGAAAGGGGAGTCCGTTCGGTGAACCAAGTCTTCTATGGGGTTCGCCCGCCTTATATTCTCCTTCATTTCATCCATAGCTTTTCTCATCAAGTCCATTTCCCTCTCCAACTGTGGCACTCTTCTTGAAGCAGTACCCCTTGACTGACCCTTGGACTCAACGTTTTCTCCTCTACCCTTTTAACTTTGGGCTCGTCCTTCTGCATGCCCTTCATGGTGTGGCCTCCTTAAGTTGATCTCCCTGTTCAACTCCTGATTTTGGCATATCAGTTCCGCCATAGCGGCAACCATGGACTATATATGTTGAACAGAAAGCAATTGCACAACAGATGCTGACTAACTGTCATGGTAGGGATTACTAGAAGCATCCCTACTCTCTTGGTGGCTTGGGCTGGTAGCCTTTGATCTTGTCCGAACCATTCAGCCTTTTTTCTGGGAAAGGCGAATCGCTACAAACAAACGATCGAGCGAAAAGAACACGAGAATTATTTTAGTGATTCCCACAGACGGCGCCAACTGATGATGTAATGAAAATCAGTAGGCTGGATGCTTCGGATTCGAAAGGTCTACTAGCTGTCTCAATGGCCTGAAAAAGAAAGAACAATTATCAAAGGTGACCAGGGTTGCCGGCCAATAACCCTTCGATGACAAAGTTAGTTTCTTCTTTGTTATTTTGGAGTTCCAATTTTTTAGGAATCGTAAAATGTACCTTTGTTTGTCTGAATTAGCGTTTATATAGTGTCCTGAAGACAGTTACCACAATCATAACTTCCCCTAGTTTTGAGGAGGTATGAGGGTTCAAAGATAACTTCCATAACCGCTTAGGAGTTACATTTTTCTTACGTAACGGTCAATGGAAGTTACGCGTGTAATAAGGAGTCACAATGTACATTTAGGAATTTTTCCCAAGTGTCAAAGTCTCGTCCATGGGTCCTCCTGTCGAGCGTACTTCTCTCCTTAGGAGGGTCTTTTAACTATGGATGACCTTATCCCAAGACGAGGGTGATGGATAACTAATGAGATGAAGTTTTGGAACTCCTGACCGTACAAAACTCGTCCAAGCATTCTCCTGCAAGGACGAGTTTTGTATGGACGAGCTTATCAACATTTGCTCTTGATGGTCTTGTCCTAGATGACCTCCATGGACAATATTGGACTTCATGCTTTAATCGCACCCTATCAAATACTATTAGTACTAAATAGTTAACAGTATAGTGATGTTCACAAAAAAACAAACAGATATCAATTATTTTATTTTAAGATGCCAGAAAACAAAAAAAGAAAAAAAAAACTTTAAAAGGAATCATAGAGCAATACCTATTTTAAAACCAACACTAAAAAAAACTACTGTTAGTACTAAACAATCAACATGATAGTGATTAGTACAATAAACAAAAGGGTCTTCAATTACTTAATTTTAAGATGAAAAAACAAATAAACTTGAAAATAAATCATAGAGCAAGACCCAGTTATTTTAAAATCAACCATTAGTACTATACAATCAACATGATAGTGATTAACACAATAAACAAACAGATCGACAATAATTTTATTTTGAGATTACAAACAAAGAAACTTGAAAAATAAATCATAGAGCAAGACCGAATTATTTAAACAAAAAACAAAAAATATACTATTATTAGTAAACAATCAACATGATAATGATTAGCACAATAAACAAAATTTACAATTATTTTATTTTTCAGTGCTAAGAGAAAAAATAACAAAATAAAACACAATAAAATAAAATCTACAATTCGTCTCTGCTACTAATAGTATTGTTAGAGTCATTGTGAATTATAAATATATCTTTTGAATAAATGTTCAGGATCTATTAGTTTGTATCTCAATGACATTGGATACGAGAGATAGTGAGTCTATCTATGCTTCATCATCTTAACCACATTGTTTTGATCAGTGCTATAAAAAAAAAAAAAAAAATAGTTTCCCTATATATTTAGTGAAATTTCTATTAGTTACAAACTTTTTTCTTTTTGGACTAAAATAATTCATGATTTTCAACTTGGAAAAGAAAAATTTTTTTTTTTTTGCAAAAGTGGTGTGTATACTATGTGTGTAAAACTGTAAATGAGTATGAGAAATAGACATTGTTCATATACGTTGCTAGTGGATTCGGCGGTTGAAATCTGAAGAAAGAGGTGAACTTGTGAAGCTATGAACTCGTGAAGGAAAAGAGAGATCAGAGGGGTAGCTACAATTTTGAGGAGAAGAGACAGTAGAGGTGGCGGCTAGGGATTTGAGGGGAAGAAAGAGTAGGGGGTTGAGAGACATGGGGACGACTAGGGTTTTGATTTTAAATAGTGTAGAATTTGTAGAGATGAAAGAGGAGCGGTTGGAGTTTTGAGGAGAAGAAGAGTTAGAAAGTTAAGGTTGATGATAAAAACGAAGAGACAGAGAGTGTGAGAGGCGTGACTGAAATCTGGTAGTAAGAGATGAGAATAAGTAAGCTTATATACCTGGGTTTATAAGGGTAAACTGGTAAAATTACCTTTATAAGTTAATCGGGTCAAACAGGTTCACATGTTGAACACAAACACCACCTATTTTAGTAAACGGATCAACCATATTGACCCGAACCCGTTTAGTCTTAACCCATGACCTGTTTACAAACAGGTTAGTCATATTGGGTTTGCGAGTCATGTCAGATTTTGCCACCCCTAGCTGAAATGTCTCAAATTGTTTAAGTGTAAACTTAAATATGTGTATATAAGTTTTTGGACACTCTCTTTTCAAGGGTTTTCAAGGGTGAGTTCTACCCATGAAATTGTATACAACGTTATATGCAATTTGTTCGATCTCAAATTGTTTAAGTGTAAACTTAAATATGTGTATATAAGTTTTTGGACACTTTCTTTTCAAGGGTTTTCAAGGGTGAGTTCTACCCATGAAATTCTATACAACGTTATATGCAATTTGTTCGATCTACAATTTAAATCTTACATTGCTAGTTCCTTCTTTTAATTATGATGAATTTATTTTTCAGTTAAAATTTCAATAATAAAAATCAGGTCATGGCCAATGCAATTGATAATAAATGGATTATTTATGTTTTTGTTGACACAGTGAGATTGCAAGGGAGTTCAGCAAAAGAAACCGGGAAGTAATAATAATATTACTGAAAGCTATATCAAAGAGCCTGGGGTTAGAAGAGAGCTACGTAGAAAAGGCTGCCAATTTCGAGTTGGGTTTACAATTGCTCGCTGCTAACTATTATCCAGCTTGTCCAGAGCCAGAGAAAGCAATTGGCCTCCCTGCTCACTATGACCATGGTCTGTTAACCACTTTGGTAAATAATGGCGTCTCTGGCCTTCAAGTAAAGCACAATGAAAAATGGTTTAATGTCAACATCCCTCCCAATGTACTCTTTGTTCAAGTGGCTGATCAATTTCAGGTTTAAGGTGATAAAACATTTGCCATTCACATCAATATATTTTTTTATCCTTGAATTCTTTAAAAGAGAGGGGGTAGGGGGAGTAATTTTGTTCTTCGTTTATGATGAGGTCGGTTCAATTTTGTTACTTAAATTTGTGTACTCTTAAATATGTGGTTGGTTTGATTTTAGTCAATAAATACGGGTTGCTTCAACACTCTGTTAGTCATGTAAGGAGAAAAATAATGAAGAGACAAAATTGTGCACTTTATATAATTATAAGGACTAAATATATAAAACCCTTAAAATTTGAAGGGTTAGATGATCAAACTTATGCCAAATTTCATAATGGAAATTAGAAATTACCCAAAACTTTTTTGTGTTAAACGTGACCAGTGACATGTGTGAATAAGTTTAAAGGCAAGAGAGAATAATATTGCTTTGATGGTGAATTGTTGAGAAATGTTGCTTTTTGAGAGAGAGAGAGAGAGAGAGAGAGAGAGGTATTTTTTACTTTTAGCCAAATTTGAACCACTTTTTGGAAAAAAATAAAATAAAATAATGAGGACTAAGTGTGCGTTTGAGAGGGGCTGAAACGCCCAGCGTCTGCATTTCAGCCCCTTCACTTTTTTTTTATTTCTTCATTAATGGGACATGCATTGTGCACTGTTCATTGGCCATGAACAGTGATTTTAGGCCAATGAACAGTAATTTTAAGGGTGAACAGTATTTTTTACACATTAAAAAATTATTTTGCTACAGTATTTTTCAGTTTTCAATTTTTAGTTTCAGCTGTATCCAAACGGACCCTAAGAACACAAAACTAAAATTATATGGTTTTCTTCCATTTGGGACACAAAGCAATTGTCTAAATACCCAAAAGGAACTGTTAACTAGTCTTAATGGCCAATATGAAGAAAAAAAAAGGTTGTCGGTGTTGGGAATGAGGTAAGTACCAACTTACATATTAGGGTTGACCTTTTTCATAAAACAAAAAATATGAAAAAAAATTTGATGTGAGGAATTACATAATTGCCTAAATGGCCAAAATGAAGAACTAACCTATAACTATTAAAAAAATTAATAAAAAGGATAAGTGATGGTAACAATGAAGCAAATACACAAATAAGGGTTAATGATTGATCGTTTTCTTTTTTTCTTTATATGTATGTGTAATTATATAAATTTTTATTTAAATATCATTGGCTTTATGTTTTTCACTTATCGTGTTCTTGATGACAGGTCACAAATGCGTTGACCCCTTGTGATAACTTAGATTAATTAATTAGCCCAGTTTTTAATTAATCAAAATAACATGCAATATCACGTGGCAGCACAAACAAATCACCGAAACTAAGTTATCACAAGGGGTCAACACATTTGTGGCCTGTCAAGTGGTATCAGAGCTGAACTAGGGCACGAACTTTGTCTTTCTGATCACAAATTGCATGAACAACAAGTTCTCAAAGAATGTGCAACTTGTATCTTCTACAACCTCTTGACGGCCCTTAAAATAATCATTTTATATGTCTAGGGTTAGGAGAAAAGAAGTCCTAAAGACACACTCACGGATTAGACTTGAAACAGACTTGGAAATCTGTTTTCTTTAATTCTCGACAGATAGAGGTGTCAAGAGGTGTCGAGAAGCTGTCGAGGCTCGGGCAAAACAGTTTCTTTAAATCTCGATAGATGCATTTGTCGAGGTATGTGTCGAGCTTTAAAAACTTGCACTTCCTTGCTTGTTTCTTGGACAGACTTTGACGGCTTCAACACTTAATCTTGAACTACTGTTTCTTGAAGTGTTAAACTCATCCTAAATCTACCCAATTACAAGTAAAGTGCGTTTTGTCTAAGGATAAGCCAATTACATAAAATAGCGACATATGTTCACAGACTTGAACTACATATGTCCTAACACTTGACATATGTATATTTAAGTAAATGAACATTTTTTTTTTGTATTAATCAAAATTTTCTGAATATAATGTTTCCTACAAGATTTTGAGCAATGGCAAATACAAGTGTATTGCACACCGGGCACTTGTGAATAACAAAGCTACACGGGATGTCCATAGCTCTGGCACATGGACCTGCACTGGACACAGTAATGAGGCCAGCACCAGAGTTAGTTGGCAATGAAGGTGATCAACCTGCATATGTTGAAATGACGTATATAAAATTTTTGGAATTGCAGCAAACTGGGAGGCTGAGTTCTAAATTCCGGTCAGATACTGAACAAAGCAAAGCAGTCTGAGCTAGTTGATTGGTTTACAAAGCCAATTTCCGAATTTAGTATTTGATAATAATAGTGAATAAATGTTGGAAAATTTGGTTTAATTTCAAATTTTAAATTTAAGAGCTGAAAATTCAACTTAGACCAAACTTAAGATTTTCAGCCATGTAGTTCTCATGTTTGTTGAATTTAATATTTAGTAATAAATTTTATTGGCACATAATCCTTTATTTTTAAGCCTACATACATAATTCTTATTAATGTATTTATCTACAATACCTTATATTAGCATCTCTTTTTCAATATTCATAAAATAAAAATAATAAAATAAAATAAAAAAGCATCTCTTTTTCAACATTATAGATAGGATAGTATTAATACTACAAATTTTACTGAATTATATGGAAGATTGTAATAAGAAATCTCTTTAGGAATGTCTTGATGTTATTCTTGCTATTGTAACCCAAGAGATACTTGCTTTGAAAACATAGAAAATGCTAAAATAATTACAAATTTCACTAAAAAAAAGGTTTATAAATTTATGTGATAGTGAATGTGATCAGTGTGCACTACTTCGACAATATGTTTTTTATACTCTCATCGTTCGGAACTAAAGATACTACAAATTTCTCTAAAAAATTTCCATAAATTTATGTAATAGTGAATGTGATTAGTGTGCACTACTTCAACAATTTATAAATAACAAGTTTTTATACCCTTACCGTTAGGAATGGTTCCTAATGGTAATGGGTAGGAATTGTAGGGAGATTGTCATAATTAGGAGGTAGTCACATTCTATAGAGAAATATTGAGAGAGAGAGAGAGAGAGAGAGAGAGAGAGAGAGAGAGAGAGAGAGAGAGAGAGAGAGAGAGAGAATGCACTAAGCAATCAATTTTTTTTCTTAATAGAATTTCAACCTATGGTATCTGTTTATGTGATTTTTGCTCTTTATTATCAGACCAATATTTTGATTGGTTTCTGGTCTAGGCTGGGATTAAATCTCAGATCTCTTATTCAACCATTAAAGAAGCAATCAATTGGTTTATTCTTCAATGAATAAAATGTGATTACAAGTAAGTCTTTATAGACTCAAAAAACTATTCTATTGACCCACATGACCTTATCCTAATGGTTCTATTATTTCCCATGTGCATTAATAATTTTAATATATGTTAAATGTGATTAATATGATTGAAATTGCAACTAACTAACCAACTAAGTAACTAAATGCAACATTACAACAATTCTTATCCGATTTCTAATACTTTTTTAACAGCTATTTTTATATGTTAAAATGTGGACATCCCCACATTAATTATGGATATGAAAAAAAATAATGGTTGTAATTTGTACGTTTTTATACCCCTTAAAACATAAGCTCTTTATCCTAGTTATTTAGCCAAATGATTACTTAGGTAAATTATTCAAATCTAGGTTAATACAAGCAAATCATATCATTGAAACAGTGCAAAAAATAAAGAATACAACGATATGATAATTCAGGAAACTTAAACCGATAAAAAACTTGGGGAGGATTTAACCTAGCTATCCTCAAGGTAGAACAGATCCACTATGAAACAATTAAAGTTTTATAATAGCGACTTAGATCACTAACATCTTATTGTTATCTCAAGTAGAAAACTCACTACCATGACCATGTGACAGCTCCGAGTCCACAACCTACTTCTTTCTCAGATCCACAGCTTTCACAAATATACCACTTATTTTTCTTTAAACTCTTTATGCAGCAACTGAAATGATCACCAAGCTCTCAACATCAATCTCAATCTTGATAACCCTAAGTGTATATGAAGGCAAACACCTCTAGATCTCACAAGAGATTCACACACATAGCATAAACAACATCCATAAAACGTGGCTAGGTTTTTTTCTTTTATATTTAAGGCAAAACATAAAACCCTACACGTCATATGAGCTTGGGATGAGTTGGAAATTCTGCAGAAAAAACATTCTGCACGAACTTCGATCGATCGAGTCTAATTTTTTATTGATCAAGCCTTGCAAAAATTGAACAGTAACTTTCTGCAATTACTTGATTCCAAATTTACACATTCATCACTTTGAGTAGCCTAAATCTGGACTCTAAGTTTTGATCATGATTTGCCAACATTACATATTGAAGTTCTAAAACATTTAGATCCTAAATGCTTAGAACCTAACAAACTCCCCATTTGGCAATCCGTGACAAAACACATAATAAAACAAAATGCTCAAAGTTACAAAAACAGCCCATTACATTAAAATTGCCGAACCAAAACAATTCAACCTAACTACTATCTATCAGTTGCAAGTGTAGACAGTAGCACGACTGAATCAACTTGTATATTTCTGAAACACTCAACAAACACAAAAACGCATGTGCGGAAAAATACAAGTAAAAAAAAATTAAATTCTTGATTTCACATAACATAAAATAAAATACATACATCATGAATAACCGTATAACATAAATCAATAGCCAATGTAGCACAATGTGAAACAAGAAACAGAAATAAAAAAAAATAATAAAATAAAAACATAATGTTTGCCCCTAACATATACATCATTAGCCCAAAAAAAAGTACAAAATGAAGCATCTAGATACAATCTAAAGCTCCAAAGCTTAAAAACAAAACAAAAAAGCTCCCCCTCTCTCCATCCATATGTACTCCCCCTTTTTGTGACGAATTGTCAAAGGGTAATCAAGACTCATCATCAAAAGGAGGTGGTGGAGGTGACCGTCTAAAGCTCACTGAATCTGCACGCAAGGCCTGAAGCTCCATGAGCACGACCACCAAAAGCTGACCATGAGCCACCTAAATGGTCATGACAGTGTCCAACAAACGACAAATGCTAGAATCATCCGAAGTAGAAAGTGGAGGAGCAGCAGTAGTAGCAGTCGGATCAAAACAAGTGTTTCAAAAAACCCTTGAATTTAACCCAGATCTTCAAAAAACAAGATTTTCTACCAATTTGTCCTCAAAACACAAACTTTAAACATATTGTACATTAAAATCAAGGGACTTTTAATCTTGGATGGCCACAATAAGATCACATACCATATAATGTACTAAGTTTAGCAAAGAGTAACTTGTGTAGTGTGTGCAACTAGCAAGAGTTTGAGATATACATGAGGCGATAAGTAGATAGAAATCAATCACAATTTCTACAAAATTCATCACATAAATTTGAAAGAGACTATCGCTTAAAGAGTTACATTATATATTTCCCACGTCTCCTAGAAAACAAGCTTGCAATCATGTAAGTTTCTTATTTTGCCTCATAATGTACACACCAATTTTATTAGATTTGGAAATTATTAGAATAGTTAAGATAATATACACACCAATTTTATTTCATTGTGAATTGATTATAGCCCAATAATATACACACCAATTTTAGCATTAATCCGAGACTACACATTTTGTTCTTTTTGTGCATGTGCTACACTTTCTCGAGTACAAAATCTTACGATATGCACTAAGGTGTTCATGATTGGCTAGTAAACAGTGGTAAGATGGTTATTTATGCCTTAATAGGCTAAGAATATATTAACTCCTTGTAATGAATTAACCAATTAATTAGCCAAGTAAATTAACTAGGTTCAATTACATGCAATGAGTGTGGCAGCACAAACATATCACCAATTAACTAAATATGCAGCAAAAAATAAATGACACAGTGATTTGTTTACGACTGGGAAAAACCTACATGGCAAAAACCCCACCAGATGATTTTAAGGTCACCACTTTCAAGAATTCACCATTATCAAAACAAACAGTTACAAGTAAATGAACCCCAATATCTTATACCAACCTACAGTTGAACCCTTACCCTAATACCCAATTGGACTTGTTCTATAGTGATAATCTCTCTTTGTATTGCACGGCTCCTAGTATGTAACTAACCAATAGATGCGCAAATCCCAGTACACGACTTGATCACCAACTTGAGAAGGATGTTGGTTGCAAAGTTCTTCTATTCTTCAACACATGAAGATCACGAAATTGCTTGGTCACAAAACCCTACAGTGTACAAACACAGCAGCTTCTTCTAGAACTAGGGCAAACTAGGTTTCCTGTCACACTTGTGAAATTATACTCTTATGCAAATGTGCTCTTGGCTGTGCAATCTAATACGACCCTTAAAATAATTCTTATATATGTTTAGGGTTGTGAGAAAATAAAGCTCAAACATATAATCACAGATTGAATGAAAATCTGAACTGAAAATCTGAATTTCATAAACCTCGACAGATACCCTAGTTGTTGAGCAGCTGTCATGCCTCAGGCTTAAACAGCTCTTTTTAAACCTCGATAGATGCTAGCTGTCAAGTTTTAATGAACAACAATTCTTCACTTGTTTCTTGGATAAACTTGCATGGCTTTAACACTTAAACTTGAAACCTTGTTTCTTGAAGCATTAAACACATCCTAGATCTACCCAATTACAAGTAAAGTGCGTTTTGTCAAAGGATTAGTCAATACATAAAATGTTGACATATATTCCTAACATCGAATCACATATGTCCTAACATAAGTCCAACAATCAAAAGCATGTGACTTCAATATTAAGATCAAGTGATCAAAAACTATAAGCATCTCCCACACAACATGCACTACAAAGCTCAAACTAGTAAAGTGTAATAAAATAAGCTCATCCAAGCTAAACAAAGTACATAAACAAGTTATGTAAAGTTCATATGGCCAGCCTTGATTTCAAATCCAAGAAAAATGATGCAAAACACTTTTTTTTTTTCTTTTTCTCTATTTTTTTAATTTTTTTTTAATTTTTGAAAAGAAAAACAAAAACAACCTAGCATGAAATGCATGAATGTAATTCAATGCAAATTCTAAAAACAAAAAACAAACCAAAACAACAAAAGAGGAAAGGTCACAAAGAATAGAGAGATGAAGCACAAGGACCATGAAAGCAAGAATGACTAAGGGCACCGAATTACTCCAATTACTTGACGAAGCGTCTCAAACTTACTTCTATCAAAGGGTTTGGTGAAGATGTCAGCATTCTAATGTTCAGTAGGGATATATTCAAGAGCCACAATCTTTCTTTCAACCAGATCCCTAATAAAGTGATACCTAATCTTTATGTGCTTGGTCTTAGAGTGTTGAACAGGGTTCTTAAAGATTCTGATAGCACTAAAATTATCACAATAGACCACCATGGTGTCTTGTGATATCCCATAGTCACTCAAAAGCTTTTTCATACAAAGAAGCTATGAACAACAACTTCCAGCAGCAATGTATTCTGCTTCTGCAGTAGACAGTGAGACAGAATTTTGCTTTTTACTCATCTAATCAACAAGATCGGCATTTCCAGCCCAATCTGAATTTGAGTATCCAACAAGAGACAGATTTGATTCTTTGCTATAAAACAAACCATAATCACAAGTTCCACTAACATATTTTATGATTCTTTTAACAGCATTCAAATGTGAAACTTTAGAATTAGATTGAAACCTTGAACATACATCAACACTTAAGGCAATATCAAGACGACTTGCAGTCAAATACAAAAGACAACCAATCATGCTTTTATATAATGTAACATCAACAGACTCACCTGAAGGATCATTGGTTAGCTTTGCATTAGCAGCCATTGGTGTTCTAGAATGTGCAGTCTTTTCAAGTCCAAATCTCTTGACAAGATTTCTAGCATGCTTTGCTTGGTTGATGTAAATTCCATAATCCGTTTGCTTCACCTGCAATCCCAAGAAATAAGTTAGTTCACCAACCATACGTATTTCAAACATCTTCATTTCAACTATAAAAGATTGAGCAAGAGAGTCATTAGTAGCACAAAAAAAATATCATCAACATAAATTTGAGCTACTACAAAATAATTCTTATCCTTTCATATGAAGAAAGTAGTATCTGCAAATCCTCTTTTGAATCCATGCTCAGTGAGATATGCAGTTAACCTATCATACCATGCCCTAGGAGCTTGTTTTAAACCATAGAGGGCTCTCTTTAGCTTTTAGACATCATCTGATCTGTGAGGATCAACAAAACCCTTTGTTTGTTCAACATATACCTCTTCTTGTAACATCCCAATAAAAAATGCACTCTTGACATCCATTTGATACAACTTTAAGTTTAAATGACTTACTATGGCCAATAGTAACCTAATGGATTCCAATCTTACTACCGGTGCAAAAGTCTCATCAAAATCAATCCCTTCCAATTGTGTGCATCCTTGAGCAACAATTCTTGATTTGTTCCTAATGACAATACCATTTTCATCTGACTTGTTCTTAAAGATCCACTTAGTTCCAATCACAATTACTCCCTTTGTTCTAGGAACTAATTCCCACACATCATTCCGAACAAATTGATGAAGTTCTTCATGCATAGAATTAATCCAATCAGCATCTTGAAATGCTTCATCCACCTTTTTCGGTTCAAATTGAGATAGATATCATGAGTGAGTAATTACATTCAAGGATTTGGATCTCAATCTCAAGTTATCATTCAAACTACCCAATATGTTTGCGACAGGGTGATTTAACTTTACTCTAGAAGATGGACCTTTGACTAGGTACCTTTTTGTTCAGTTGAAGAAGTAGGCTCACTTTGTTCTTGTTGAGTTTCATGAACCGTTATGGATGGTTCTGAACATGATGGTGCCGAAATAGCATCACTCAACAGCAGTAGCTCTTTATCACTATGCTTCCCAACATAATCATCAGGAATAGAGTCATCTACCTCCATAGTCTTTTCTTGAACCAAAAGGAGTGTTTTCTGAATGAGTTTCAGAACAAGGTTCATCATTGATCACTACATTTGAAGATTCCATGACTGTTTTAGTTCTCAAATTGTACACTCTGTATGCTCTACTAGTAGAAGAGTAGCTCTGTATGCTTTACTAGTAGAAGAGTAGCCTAGAAAGTATCGCTATCGCTCTTTGCATCAAACTTTTCTAGGTTCTCCCTATCAAGCAGAATATAACAGTCACTGCCAAATATCCTAAAGTATTTGACAATAGGCTTCTTTCTTCTCCAGAGTTCATAGGGAGTTTTCTTAGAATCAGGTCTGAAGTACACCCAGTTGAGTGTATAGCAAGCAGTGTTAACTGCTTCTCCCCAAAAGAACTTGGGCATCTTCTTGTTATGTAGCATGACACGAGCCATCTCTTGAACAACCCTATTCTTCCGTTCCACTATTCCATTCTGTTATGGTGTCTTGGGTGAAGAGAACTCTTGATGTGTGCCTTGATCATTGCAGAAGGTAGCCAATTTTGTATTTTCAAATTCTCTTCCATAATCACTTCTAATTTTGGCTATCACAATACCTTTCTCAACTTGCAATTTCTTCATCTTTTCAAGAACCTCAGCTTATCTCTCAAAAGCACAACCCATGTATATCTAGTGAAATCATCCACAACAACTAGAATATATTTCTTTCCACCTAAACTCTGAACTCTGGTAGGACCCATGAGATCAATGTGCAACAATTCTAAAGGTCTTGAAGTTTGAACTTCTGTTACAGACGAATGCTTGGACTTTACTTGTTTACCCATCTGACATGGTCCACATATGCACTTTTCTATCTTCTCAAACTTGGACAACCCAATCACTGCATCTGTGAGAGACCGCGCCCCCGGCCCGTTTTAATGGAGTGTTGGGCCAAACCCATGTGAATGGGTGGAGTCGTGTTATTGCCTCTCAAAATGGAGGTTCGATTAGTTATATTTTTCCCTTTAGATTAAGGGTTTTACAATGGAGTCGCCACTTATTTAATTATTGGAAAAATAAGAAAATCAAAATTGAAAAATTTTTCATTTTATTAATTTTCAATTGAATTTACATTGATCATTGGAAAATTACATGGCTTTGGTCCTAGATACAATCTAAGATAAAGTACATGGCTTTGTTTCCTAATTACAATCTAAAAATTGAAAATTACATGGATAAGCATTTGATCTATTAACCCTTGATCTAAGTTCGAAGGCTATGTTACAAGGTGGGAAGGTGTTAAGCACCCACCTTGCCCGGTAAAACTGGTCTTCTAGACTATGGTGGCCAACATTCATATCATATCATCCAATATGTCAATCAATTTACATGATGAATTTAATGTGTGTGCATGTGATAAACCCTAATTCAATTTATTAAGCATTGCATTTGGATTGAAAAATGAATTCTAGTGAATGTGTGTGTATAGTGATATCCTAGATTAAAGGATTTGAAAGAATTATGAAACAAAAATGTTTTTTTATATTTTTTATGTGGATTTAAGATCAAAAATAGTGCTTATGCATAAATATGTGATGAACAACAAGAATAAATGAAGAACACATAAGAACATTCAAACATATTCAAGAGAATTTAAATAATTACTATCATGCTTTAATCCTAAATTCTTATCATGGCAACACAAAAAATAAGTTAGGAAAAGAGATTATACCTTCATGCAAGATCCATATGGTGGATGAGGAGACTCTTGAGGGAGGTCCTATTGGTGGAGGAAAAGAAGAGTTGGGAGAGGAAGAGTGGGTCTCACTCAATACCTTGAGTCTCAAGAAGACCAAGATATGACAAAACTACTCAACTTCCTAGAACTCAAGAGAGGAGAAGAAAGAGGGGTTTTTGTATGTCTTGGAATGAAGGAGAAGGGGGTTTTGTGTGCTTGGAATGAAGAAGAAGGGGGGTTTATATAGTAGTGGTGGAGGAAATATGAATAGAAGGTCATTTATGAGGGTTGACAAAGAATCATGAACCTAGACCTCATTTTAGCCTTTGGGGAAATCTGATGCATTAAATGGAAAGATTGCTGGAAGTGAGGAACAAGCCAAAATTCGGTTTTCCCGTAGCTGCTGTAACAGCCTGTAGAGCAAACTTTGAAAAATCATATCTAACTTAATTTTGATCGAAATTGTCTCGTTCTTGTGCTCAAATTGAAGCCTCAGATGTCTAGTTTCTGGGAAAGTTAACCTCATTCACAGATTCAAAATATTCTGAGAGATATCAATGAAATAGTAAGCAGAGGTCATTTGTTAGAAAAATAGTTTCAGCACAATTAACATTAATAGGTCCCAAATTAGTTTCCAATTAACATTAATAGGCTCCAATCACTCCCATTTCAGATCTAATTAGTTCCAAATTTACCCTAATTAAAAGATAATTGCACAAATTACTCATTGAATAATTAATGTTTAACTATCTAATTAATTAGGTGTATGCAACCTTACCATAAAATGTAGTCCTAACCAATCAAATTATGACACATCATTAATTTCAAATTGATTATAATTATAACCAATTGGAATCAATTGTTCATAATCACATAAGGTTGGACTCAATTTGTGATAGTGCATCCCAGCCATTAAAACTTGATTTGATAATAACTTTCAATCTGATGATCCGATTAGGGCTTATAACTAATCGATTTGATCGTTACAATATCAAGATCATTTTGGTGAAATGAGATTAAGGATCTAATGACCAAAATCAAGATGCATATTTCCAAGGTGAAATTACCCTTTTACCCTCCAAGTGAGGTTAAATGCGGGTTGCAAAATGAGGTGTCAACAGCATCAGACTTGGAAATCTTTTCTAATTGCTTGTGATCTTGCATGTCCCAACCGTTGATGCCATAAGTCTACTTGATTGATCTTTGCACTGAAAGACTTGTTGCTTATACTTGGGGTTATACCATATCAGTTGTCAACAGTCCTAGTACCAACACATTTACAGTCACCTCCTCCATCAAGTATCTCACATTCGTACTTGGTAAAGAAAACATTCAGTCCATTGTCACAAATCTGACTGATGCTGAGTAAGTTAGCCTTCAGCCCATCAACATACCAAACATCGTCAAATACCAGCAACCTTAGAATGTCCATAGTTCCAATGCCTCTGATCACAAATTTGCTTCCATCTCCAAACGTGACTGTCCCAATTTTTTCTTCAAAAAGTGCCTTGAATAAGGCTTTATTTCCTGTCATATGCCTAGAACAACCACTATCCAAATACCAAAGACAAGAATCATGTGCCTTTAAGACGGTTAAAGCAGTATAACACACATAATTTGTTAGGATTAGCGCCCTTAAATCCTATTATATGATGTTATGTATGATACTATGTATGACATTATGTATAACTTAGTGTTGTGATTAATAAAATTGCTTTATTATTATCTAAAATAATGGTAACATGAATATTTGTACATTATCATATAGTTCATGAAATGCATAGTATGTGATTTATGTGAAAAGTCACAGAAGATATAAGTCACAAGTTCTTTGTAAACTTAAAATTATAATTCGTAGTCGGTGATGAAATTAAGAATTTCATCTGCGAAAACTATAACATATCAACTAAGATGATTTATTTTGATCATGGAAGTGGAGACTTCTAGTTGGAATGTTGATATGTTTTAAGAGTTAAGACATATTAAACTGGACCGTTGTGAAATTTATTATTCTCCTAACGACTGTAAAATGAATAATAAATCTCACGACTTCTATTTACATGAACTCTTAATCCTGAGAGGATAATAGACTTGATCATGAAATGTAGGTTACTTTGATATATCAAAAGTGAGATCTAAAGACACGATCGAAACCTCAGTATGTTGGGCAACCACATTTAATGTTAATGGAACATATATTCTCAAGATAGAATTCATAGTCTCTTAATGGAAATACAAAATATTTCCTTGAGATAAGTTTATTAGGTTTGGTTATTCAGATTGTTAGGCCTAACCACTTTAGTAAAGAGTTACTAAAGTATATATTTATGAAATTGGATTTAGATGATTAAACTGGATATTCAAAGATTAAGATATAGTAATTTATAAAGTGGCAGTAGAGTGCAACTATATTTATATAGTGGTATTAAATATAGTTAATGAAAACTTTGGACTTGTCAAGAGTTGATAGAAAAGCCCAAGGCCCATTGAAGTTAGTGTCTTATTGGTCCCTTTTGGTCCCACTCCAAGCCACACAATAAATCCCAATTGGAAATGCCCAAAAGGCTAGCCCAATTAGATAATCAATTATAAGGAGAGAAACATACAGAATTTTTTATAAGATGTACATGAAATTGTGTGTATGTGAATGTGAGACACTCTCTTATTCTCCCTTTGAAAACTGATTGGGAGATCACACTTCTTAGGTGTAAAGTGGAATTAGAGTGAAGATTAAAAGTGTTCTCAAGTACTTATGATCTTTTGTTTTGAATTTCACCGCACCAAGGTACGCTCTCTTGTTCCTGAATTCTGAAATCTGTATGGTACATGTTAACAATTGCGAATGAAGTAGATCCATTAATTTTTCACTGCGTATGTTTTGTATACGATACAAACATGTATTATATCAACATAATTATCATCACATGTAATTATATCAACATAATTTTCAAGGAAAGACTTAACACATGCAACAAGTGACACAAACCAAAAGTAAATAAATTGAAGTTTTAGCAATAAGAACTTCAAAGAACACCTGACAACAGGGGTCAAGGATCGTTGAAACAATGCGAAAAATAAAGAACACAACGATATAATAATCCTAAAAAACCAAACTGATAAAAAATCTGGAGCGGATTTAACCTAGCTATCCTCAAGGTAAAACAGATCAATTATAAAAGAATTGAAGTTTTACAATAACGACTTAGACCACTAACATCTTATTGCTAGCTCGAGTAGAAAACTTACTACCACGACCACGTGACAGCTCCGAGTCCACATACTACTACTTTCTCAGATCCAAAACTTCCATAAGTATACCACTTGTTTTTCTTTAAGCTCTTTATGCAGCAACTGAAACGATCACCAAGCTCTCGACATCAAACTCGATCTTGATAACCCCAGGTATTTATGAAGGCAAACATCTCTAGATCTCACAAGAGATTCACACACACAGCATAAACAACGACCACAAAACGTGGCTAGGGTTTTTCCTTTTATACTTAAGGCAAAACATAAAACATTACACGTCATATGGGCTTGGGCTTGGGCTGAGTTGGAAATTCTGTAGAAAAAATATTCTGCACGAGCTTCGATCGATCGAGTCTAACTTTCAATCGATCGAGCCTTGCAGAAATTGAACAGTAATTTTCTGCAATTACTCGATTCCAACTTTACACATACATCACTTTGAGCAACTTATATCTAGACTCTAAGTTTTGATCATGGTTTACCAACGTTACATATTGAAGTTCTAAAACATTTAGATCCTAGATCCTAAATCCTTAGAACCTAACATAATTGTAAAAAAAGTGTAAAAGGATATTGTCCAATTAATAAATGTCGACATATTTATTAGTGGCACTACAATTTTTAAGGATTATGTAATAAAATTTATAGTATCTTTATCATCACTTTAATAATTTTTAATAAAATAACCTCTTTTTTATTTCTCTCTCTCTCTCTCTCTCTCTCTCTCTCTCTCTCTCTCTCTCTCTCTCTCTATATATATATATATATATATATATATATAATTGTGTCATGGACTCATGTCTATATTCATTATATTTTTGAGAGAGTATCAACCTATGGCGTCCGCTCTTGATGAGCGCTTTTTGTCATCAAACTAAGACACCAATCAGTTTTTGGTGGAGGGGGGATTGAACTCTAGATCTCTTATTCAACCATCAGAGACTTTACCAGTTGAGCTAACTGGAACCCACGGCTATACTCATTATATTGTACTTTGTAATTGATACAATGGTAGTACGTGCGTTTAGGTGATTCATTTAGTTGCATTGTTGTTGATCACTGCTTAAGCAAGCATTGCTATCGGATAATAGTTCAAAAAGGCAAAATCCATAGTTTACAAGTAAATCAATAAGGTAGTTGTTAGGGGTGGTTCTACATGTATCTCAGAGTGGTCATAGGACCACCCCGACTTGCCAAAAAATGTATATATATACTTGCAAATATATATATATATATGCACTAAACTAAACTATTTTGACCATCCTAATAAAAATATTGATCACCCTAATTTGAGAATTATAAGAATTCTGATTCAATAAAAATAAGAATAACACTACCTTTACAAATTTTTTACAATAATTTCATAACAAATCTTATGTAATAAGTGAAAATTGGTTACTAATTATAATTTGGGTCCAATATTGACATCACTTTTTAAACCACTAATTACAAATTGTTGTATAAAATTTGTTTTAAAAATGTTGTAGATGTAAAATTACTTCAAAAATAATTATGGCCCCTCAAGAAAAATATTATAGTTATGAGTTCTCCTTGATAGTGCTGATAATTATACTTTTCTCGCCTTTTCAATGCCAGTGGCAATAATTTTTATTTTCTTAGCGACTCAGCTCACAGTTGTAGTAAACATCATCCGTTTTTCTTTCTATTCTCTATTATCATTACAATTTTCTTACTTTATTACTCTTATCTCAGCATTCTCAATTCTCATTTTATCTTTTATCAATCCTTTTTTTTCCCTCTTTGTTAGTAGAAAAAAATGGTAACACTTTGTGTATTTTCGCCTTTTTTTGGTGATACGATATATTCAAGTTATTTCTTTATTAAATTTTGTATAATTTAAGTTTTTTAGTGACCACCTTAAAAATAATTCATGGAGCCACCACTGGTAATCATTCATAAGTATAGAAACAAACAAGACTTTTTTGATAATCAAACAAGTAAGACTTAAAAGGGGTGAGTATCATTTCTTTTCTACTTTTTTATGGTTGCACATATATCATTACTAGAAACATTGTGCCAATGTACAGACCTTTATCTCAATGAACAATGGTAAAAGTATTAATAATTTAGCAAAAAAGAAAAATGGTAAAAGTATTAATAAGTTTTATGTGTGTGAGAAGAATCTGAGTGGTGAGAAACATGCAGTCAAGTGAAGTTATGTTGTGACTCCTCATGTCATATTTAAAAAATAAAAAATAAAGGTATCAAATATGACAAGCCACAAATGCGTTGACCCCTTGTGATAACTTAGATTAATTAATTAGCCCAGTTTTTAATTAATCAAATTAACATGCAATATCACGTGGCAGCACAAACAAATCACCGAAACTAAGTTATGCAGCGGAAAATAAATAACACAGTGATTTGTTCACGAATGGGGAAAACCCTTACGGCAAAAACCCCACCGGGTGATTTAAGGTCACCACTCCCGAAACTCCACTATTATCACAACAAGCAGTTACAAGTAAGGAATCCCAAGTACCTCACCAACCTACAGTTGAACTCTTACCCCAATACCCAATTGGACTTGTTCTGTAGTGGCAGTTTCTCCTTTCAATGCACGGCTCCTAAGTACGTGACTAACCAGATGCGCGGATCCCAGTACGCGACTTCAAACACCAACTAGAGAGAGAGAGAGTTGGCTGCAAAGTTCTTCAAATCATCAGAGATGAACTAGGGCACGAACTTTGTCTTTCTGATCACAAATTGCATGAACAACAAGTTCTCAAAGAATGTGCAACTTGTATCTTCTGCAACCACTTGACGGCCCTTAAAATAATCCTTTTATATGTCTAGGATTAGGAGAAAAGAAGTCTCAAAGACACACTCACGGATTAGACTTGAAACAGACTTGGAAATCTGTTTTCTTTAATTCTCGACAAATAGAGGTGTCGAGAGGTGTCGAGAAGCTGTCGAGGCTCGGGCAAAACAGCTTCTTTAAAGCTCGATAGATGCATCTGTCGAGGTATGTGTCGAGCTTTAAAAACTTGCACTTCCTTGCTTGTTTCTTGGACAGACTTTGACGGCTTCAACACTTAATCTTGAACTACTGTTTCTTGAAGTGTTAAACTCATCCTAAATCTACCTAATTACAAGTAAAGTGCGCTTTGTCTAAGGATAAGCCAATTACATAAAATAGCGACATATGTTCACAGACTTGAACTACATATGTCCTAACAAAATATAATTTTGTTTCACACAATTTAGGTAACTTTTATTAGTCTTTTTACTTGATGCTTATATGTTCACAAAATTTCAAACAGTTTCCAATAATTTAGATGTCCTTGCGCAACTATAGCTCGTACATGGCCATATGAAAAGCATCGAATTTGTTTGGAGGTGAATTCCTTTAAAGTACTTCTGCACCTCATTCACAAAGGAAAAAAAAAAATATATATATATATATATATATATTTATGTAGAAGATAAGCAATTTGTAATCGTAGGTTTAAAACATTTTTTAGGAAAATATATCATTTCCCACGTTGTTGTGAAACATTTTCAGATCAAACTTCCTCAAGAGATGAACACTTGAAACTCGCATTACTCTTTTCTTCTCTTCTCTTTTTTATATTTTTATTTTATTTTTTATTTTTTAAAATATATATATATATATATATCTAAAATAGAAATACTATTTTAACCTAATCTGGATATATGTGTGTGAAACTCATTCCTCTAGACTTAAACTTCAACCCTTGTCCCCTACTCCACAAGAACTTGTACTAGTGAGATAGCCATTACACTACATACTTTAAATCAATTATTGTAGGGTAATTGATCTAGTAACCTTTTCTTTCTAAGAGCAAATCAAATAAATTGGTAAACTTAAGTTACCAGGTTGTATGAAAAATGAAAAATAAAATATTATTTTAGCTAAAATGCATTCTTGAAATTAAATTAGTGCTGCGAGCGGTAATTTAAATATTAATTGTTCTTCAGAGAACTAAGGAATAGATAATGTCATAATTGCTAGAGTTTATGCCCTAAAATTCAATTTATTGGTATGTCATAAATAATTAAATTGTTTAATTATATAAGACTATTTATAAATGAACTAATGGGACATTATCATAGTCTATGAGATGTATTGTATGTGATTTATGTGATTTAGTCGTTGAAAATGTAAATCACAAGTTCCTTGTAAACTCAAAATGTAGTTCGTAGTCGGTGATGAAATTGGACGTTTTATCTGCGAAGACTATAACACATCATCTAAGATGATTTGTCTTGATCATAAAAGTGTAAACTTTTAGTTGAGGTGTTGATGTGTCTTAAGAGTTAAGACATATTAAATTGGACCGCTATGAGATTAATTATTTAATCAGCAACTGTCACGTGAATAATTAATCTCACGACTTCTAATTTCATAGACTCTCAATCCTAAGAGGACAGTGAACCCGATAGTGAAATGTAGGTTACTTTGATATATCAGGAGTGAAATCTAATATTCACAATCAAAACCTCAGTATGTTGAGCAACCAAACGTAGTGTTGAGGGAACACATATTCTTAAGATGTAATTCATAATCTCTTTTTATAGAGACACGAAATATCCCCTTGAGATAACTTTAATGGGAACTAGTTATTCAAGGTGCCCACTTTAGTAAGGAGTTACTAAAGTTTATATTATTGAAATTGGATTTCAATAAATGTGAATAACTAAAAAATTAAACCAGGTACTCAAGGATAAAATAGTTGTTTTACAAAGTAACAGTTTATTATAACTTTGTTCACTATGGATATTTCATGGAGGAGTCAAATGATATCATTAGAGTCTTGGGATATAATTTATTAATAAGGCCTAGAGTGCAATTATATTTATATAGTGACATTAAATATAATTAATGGTAACTTTTGACTTGTCAAGAGTTGAAGAAAAAGTCCAAGACCCATTAGAGTTAGAGTCTTATATGTTCCCTTTGGTCTCATCTCAAGTCACAAACTAAAGCCCAATTAGGCAAACCCAAAAGGCTAGCCCAATTAGATAATAAGTTATGTATAAGGAGAGAAGCATACATAATTTTTACAATATAGAGGATGGAAATGGTGTGTATGTGAGTGTAAGCCACTCTCTTATTCTCCCTTAAACACATACATGTAAACCGATTGAGAGACCACACTTACTGGGCACCATGTGGAATTGAGATGAAGATTAGAGGTATTCTCAAGTCTTGGTTATGAATTTCACTGCATTAAGGTACGCTTTCTATTATTTGTTCTAGAATTCAAGGTTACATGTTATCTCTCATGAATAAAGTAGATCCGTGATTATTGCTTTCGCTATGTGTTTTGTATGAGATGCAAAACAAGTTTTTCCAACAATAATGCATGGCCCAAAATTCATATTAACTATGTTTCATTTATAGACTTTCTTATGCCATAAACAAAATTTATTAACCAAGGAATGTACATTTCCACAGCAACGGAATAAATAAAATTTTAAGAAAAAGGAGTAAAATGAAGTACATAGTTAAATATAAACCATATCAAACGAAGACATAGGAGCATAAATTTTTCAATGGGAGAAGAAGTTAGAATATTATTTTACCATTAGTAAGTTGTAATGCAAGTTAATGAATTTTTCCACTGTAATGTTCTTAACAGTGTGCAGTTCTCCCTCGGGTGCTATTACAAAAAATTTTGACCATTCAAGAATATTTTTGAATGGCAAATCAAGGTAGCTCAATGAGACAACTGCAAAGTGACACATAAACTACTCAAAAAGAAATTAGAAGATAATCATCTTGGAAATAATAAAGTAAATCCAATTTTAGCAGCAAGATAAAGAAAGTAAAACAAAATGACCCTTAAAGAAGGAGAATCAAAATCATAATACATGTCTTAAATTCAATCTATGATCACTTCAAAAATATAAGAAATACTATAATGTGAAAATAAACCCAAAGCTTGTGCGTTGAGTTAACTTTCCTTAGTTAGATATTGAGCTAGCAAGAGGGATGCATTACTAAAATACACTCATTAGAACCAAATACTCTCGTGTGGAAAGAAAAGGATATATTTGTGGTTCTTGAACTTTTGTGTGTACAGGTGTGTCCAACACAAAGGTTGGTGCTATAGTTTGATCCTAAGAGGTTGTTCATCCAAGGAAGTATTTTACGCTGAGTTCTACTCTAGGCTGCACAAATCAACCTTCATGGGCAACACTTTCATGTCATTTTATAACTTAGGTGAGATTGTTCTTAAACTTTGCTTTAAGTTTCAATTTTATGGTTAAACTTTCTTTGCCAAAGAATATCTACATTCTCAAAAAATGTTTCCAATGGAAGGAAACTAGAAGGACAATAATAAGATTGATGAAGAAATTAGCACAAAAAAAGAAATTAAGGCTAATTTATAGAAAACTTAGGGGAAGACGATATTACCAGGAACACATTCTTCAAGGATCGATTCTACTATATAGACAGCAAAGTATTCGGTTGTAGGGCATGAACAAAAGTTCCTACTAAGTTCTACACCATCCTCCAAATAATCTGACAAGTTAAGTCTTATTTTCCTACAATATGCAGTAAATTTAAAGAGGCAAAAATATTTCCATCAATAAAATATGAAAGTCTTTGTGTTGTGTGGAAGATTATAAAGGTACAAAGATGAGTACCTCTTAAAAAAGGAGAATTTTATCTTAAAAACATGCATATTGAACCTCAAGATATGACGTCTAGACCTAGTAACTAATATGGCTGCAAATTATTTGGTCAAAGATATAGTCTAATAGCTTTGACAGAGCACTAGATGGAAATTACCTAGTTTCTATCTCAACCCATGATTGAGCTTCTTGAGCTGGGATGACAATATGCGTTTTTGAATTAAATTCTGAACTATCCCAAGATGTACACACAACTTGAATTGCATTCCCAAGTAATGTCAATCCTTTGGTCCAAATTAGACCATGATGGCAATTCACGAAAAAGTGAGCAACACCTTGGTTATGATTCCTATAAGGGTATTTTGAGATTAAGATCCAGGCATACTTCTCAACTCTCATCATATTTTCATTATAGCTTGCTCCCTAGATGCCACAAAGACATGTCAGATAGATTCCTAAAAATTGCAAATTGGGAATTACATGAGTTAAGAGTCTCATACACCTGAAATCATCAAATTAAAGAACTAGAACAATGTCATTCAATCTATGAGATGCTTAACCTTCTCATCACAGGAGCTGTAAGCCTCGTACAGACACACTCACACAAATCGCTCTATTATTAGATTATATCAGGAGTCAATTAAAAGAATATTTATTAAAAACAAGAACAACGATTTGGTATTATTTGAAAGAATATAAATACAAATATAAACATACATACATGCATTCAAGATACAACTAAACCTCCATATAGGATAAAAAATTAATTCATTGACATGAATTTTAATTAATCAAACAGTCACTAATACTTTGTAACTGTTTGGATTTTTTTTTTTATAGATGATGAGATAACACTTATATGTAAGCCTCATGAACACACACACAAATTTTGTTGAGGACATCCTCTTCATGGTTGTGCTTAGTACCTTATCAAAATTACTCTGTTATCAGATTAAATCAAGTATCACTTAAATAATATTTGTCCAAAGCAAGAATAATGTGTTAGTATTTCTTTGCAAGAATATACATACATGCATACATACATACAACTAAACCTCCATAGGATTAAAAATTAATTCATTATACCTCGAATTGCATTAGATGGGTGGATATGGGGATAAACAAGTAGTAAGCCTAATTAGGATCACTGGTGAGGAATTGACTCTCGTTAAGATTCTTGAAGAAGAAGTCCCCATTGGGGCCAACATTAAGGTATACATATATTTTAAAGTCCCTCTTCATTAGCTCATACTCCCACAAGAATTTCCCTAGGTCTAAAAAGACATCTAAGATTGTTATAATGTACAATTTACAAGTCATGGATTAATCGCCATTGGCAGTAAATTATGGAGCAAGATCGTTATAATGTATGTACCTGTTAAGAGTTAAATATGTTGAAATTGGAGTTTAGAGCTAGAAAAATGGCAAAGGTTGCAATGATGAGACTGCAGGTTCAGAACATTTTTTTTTCTCTGTTTCTTTCTTGCTTGGATGGAGTTTCTTGGGGGAGTTTGGAGTTCAATCTCTTGGGAACTGAGGAAGGTAGTTAGGTTTGTTTGTGGGAGTAGGAAATGTTGGTTTTATAGAGATTTTGTATGATCAATTTGATTGGTTTTATAATGCAATCTCGACCGTCAACATCACAACATTTAGTCGTGTCCCATTGTATCTAGCCAGCTCTAGAGCCAAGAACCAATATTTTTTTTTCTTTTTTGCTTATAGACCATCATTTTTAATTCTAGAAATTGAAGGAATTTCAAGAGAAAAGGGGGAGGTTTCACCTATATTAAAAAAATTAATATATATAATACATTAATGTCAAATAACAATTAGGATTTAAATTAGTTTCTAATTATTGTCTAATTTTGTACATATATGATTTCTATTTTAAGAGTAATTATTCAAGAGAAATGCTTCATCCCTTAATAATAGTGGGCCTTACTAATTATTCAAGGATGGCTTCCACAGTGACTCTTTTCACTGGTCATCATCACATTTAAAGCAACTTTAAGAAATCGGTCATTTCTTCACTTTAAGGAATGGCTTTTGAATCTAGGTTTCTAGGGTTTGTAATGAATCTAGAGGGATTCTGGGTATTTCAAAGGTTGTTACGATGGTGAGAGAAAAAAACTAATCTTTGTTAGAGAATTTGTTGGTTTCGTTTTGTTTTAAATTTGGTTTTGCTAGCTAAGTAATGCTTGTAGATAGGATGTTTGGTTGACGTAATTCTAAGAAGTTGTTGGTTTCTTTCCTTTAAATTTGGTTTCTTTTTCCTTTGGACAGTGATTAACAATGTAATTTTGGATGATTTTAGACACCGTTTACTCGTTTTTGTAATGTATATGTGATTTTGTTTTTGTTGTAATGTGTTTTGTTCTAAGTTTTTTCCCCCCCATGATTTTAGCCATTAGATTTTCCTAAGACAAATAGTGATGACAGAGGGGTATTTTTGTCTTCTAACTTCAAGCATAGAGTCCAACTCACGTGCGGTGCATGTGCTTGCATTTTCCATCAAACTCAAGAGCAAAACAAGCGATAGGAGATTAAGTGTTACAAAGTTTTCAATTTGAGGGGTTGATCATGCGTTTTAATAGTTCAAGGAGCAAAAGTATAAAATGAGTATAATTTAGAATGCAAAAGTGTAATTTCTCCTTAATTTTATTCTAACAATCATCGAATGTATGACTTCTCACTATTCCTCTCATAATTTTATCTGAAGTACTAAAAAGTTTTGTGTTGTTCAATTAAAACAATATGTGCATGTGCTATTTTCAGTGTGTATTATTTTTTGTTATTACCTTCAGTGTCTAGTCTAAAATACCATTGCAAATTAATTACAATAAGTTTAAATAAAGAAAATAATAAATTTCAAACTCCTAGGTCACATTTAAATTCTTTCATTTTCACCACTTTTTATACTAGAATAACTTTTTATAAGTATATGTATTTTTTCTAAAAATTTAAAAAAAAATATACACATGTTTTAGACATTTACATAGATGATAAATATGAAGAAATACATAATAAATTTTTGGCAAAAATATTATTTCAACAAAAGTATTTTTTTTATCCTTAAATTTTAAAAATTTGTTTTTTGTCTCTAAAATATTGAAAAGTTTCTTCTTCTTTTTTTTTTGTATTTAAACTATTGAAAATGTTTCATTTTTTATTCTTAAAATTTAAATAAGATTTTTTTATTCTTATTTTTATCTCTAAACTATTGAAAAACACTTTTTAATTTATGAATAAAAATAAAATTTAAAGATCAAAATAACATTTTACCCTAAATTTTCAAATGAGACATAAATCGGTAAAAATCCTAGTATCCGATCCATAACCCACCCAACCACGTATTTGCCATCAATCATTCACTCACGCAACTGCAAAAATGCAGGTGTAAACCAAACAACTCAGCCAGCAATGGCATCTTGCTCTCGCTCCATTTTCCTACCTCTCATTTGGTAAAGCATACACTACTACACACTAGTAGTAGTAGTAGTAGTAGTAGTAGTAGTAGTAGTTACTACTGTAATTTCTCTTTTTGGTATAAATACTGTAATTCTCAAAAATCTTAGAATATCACAAAAAAGTCCAGTCTATAAAGGAAAATCCTCTTATAAATAGTATAGATACCTTAAATTTTTGTGCATAAATGAGCAATATTACTCATTAACTTACTCTTGCCATTTTTACCACTCTTTAACTGATTGCAATGTTTTATGTTTAAACAAATATCATATATCCTTAAATACATTAATTTCTTTCCATTTTAAAACAATTGTTTAATATTTTAATTGCTTAAAGAAGAGTAGACCTGATAAGGAATAGCTCAAATATAGATATTATTTTAATTTATTTTTATATCAAACTGCTCTCTTTTTGATTTTCCAGAATTTATGCTACTATAAACCAATTAATGACTTTTAAAATTTCACTTATTTCTATATCAAATTACTCTCTTTTTAGTTGCTCATTTATGAATTTTAAGAGTTTTATAGTCATAATTAATATTATTTTCTAACATTTACATACCATGATTCTACCTCTTCACCTCCTACTCATTCTTGGTATCCATTTGCTTTACTCAATCAAACTTTCAGGTTTATCTCCACACACACCAAAAAAAAAAAATTCAAACTTTCATGAGAAAGCAAACTAAAACATAGGAATTGGAGAAGGAAGAAGGAGAAGAACAAGGACCCTTTGTTCCACTTTGTGCTTTTTTTTCTTAACAACTCTCTATCTCTCTCTCTCCCCTAATTAACTCTAACCCAAAAACGTATTACTAAATATTCAAGCTTTTAGATTTGCTTAAAAGATCCTTGCTATTTTTTTTTTAATAACGAGTAGGTCGGGTTGGACTCGAAACCCAAAAAAAACCTGAATGGTTGACCCAAATCCAACTCGTGTTTCAATCCAGCTTACCCAAAACCCTTTAGTCAAGTCGAGTTTGTGCTTAGCCCTAACAATGGGTAGTAGTCAGGGTGCAGCCCGGAAGTTTTGTTTGCGGGGCTGAAGTAAAACTATCATATTGATTTGTAATTCAAGAAAAATCAAACCATGATATACCTACATACATACATATTACATGTCTTTGTGCATTAGTTTTAAAATAAAAAATCTTAAATCCAAAGTAAGTCATAACTCATATATAATATGCAAGATTGTTGTTATTTTTTTTAATGTAACTTTTAACCACACTTAAAAATACTAACAAGCTAAACACCCGATTAAGCATCTTAAAATCATTTTTTTTATCAAGTGTTTCTTTAATTCTTATGAAAAATTATAAATCCATAACATTTATAGAAATTAAATATTAGTATATAACATAACTAGACTATATATACAATTACAATAAATGTTAGGACATATGTGATTGGATGTTAGGAACATATCTCAACATGTTATGTATTGGCTAATCTTTTGACAAAACACACTTTACTTGTAAGTGGGTA
Source organism: Castanopsis chinensis (assembly GCA_032878915.1). Taxonomy (NCBI): domain Eukaryota; kingdom Viridiplantae; phylum Streptophyta; class Magnoliopsida; order Fagales; family Fagaceae; genus Castanopsis; species Castanopsis chinensis. Next base: position 3,127,071 of record JAVQMG010000086.1, read on the forward strand.
GATTTATGATCTGTTTAATGCTTCAAGAAATAAGGTTTCAAGTTCAAGTATTAAAACCATGCAAGTCTATCTAAGAAACAAGTGAAGAAGTGTTGTTCATTAAAACTCAATAGCTAGTATCTATCGAGGTTTAAAAGAGCTGTTTCAGCCCGAGACTCGACAGTTGCTTGACAAATAAGGTATCTGTCAAGATATATAAAACTCAGTTTTTAGGATTGTTTTTCTTTCAATCTGTGATTATGTGTTTGGGTTTTCTTTTCTCATAACCCTAAACATATATAAGGATTATTTTAAGGGCCGTCTAGGGTTGCGCAAGTTATGAGCAAAATCAATATTTGCTCTAGTTCTTGAAGAATCTACTATGTTAAATCATAGGGTTTTGTGACCAAGTAACTTCGTGATCTTCATGTGTTGAAGAACAGAAGAGATTTGCAGCTAACATCCTTCTCAAGTTGGTGATCAAAGTCGTGTACTGGGATCCGCACATCTTTTGGTTAGTCACATACTAAAAGCCATGCAATACAAGGAGAAATTGTCACTACAGAGTAAGTTCAATTGGGTATTGGGGTAGGGTTCAACTATAGGTTAGTGTAAAGTACTAAGATTCCTTTACTTGTAACCGCTTGTTTTGATAATAGTGGATTCTCGGAGAGTGGTGAACTTAAAATCACCCAATGGGGTTTTTGCCGTATAGGTTTTCCCTATTCGTAAACAAATTATCGTGTTATTTAATTTTTGCTGCATATTTAGTTATTTTGTAATTTGTTTGTATTGTCACGTTCATTGCATGTAATTAAACCTAATTAATTCACTTGGATAATTAATTGGTTAATTCATCATCAATACATTTTTGGCCTATTTGTTGGGAAATTTAGACCCCAGTTGATAGAATTAACAAGTTTTAAACCCAAGTTATTAATTAAATTTATTATGCATAAAACTTGTTAAAATAGACAAACATCAATATCATGTCAAAACGAAGTGCAGTGGAAAAATAAACAAGACAAGATATGATGACCCAGGAAAACCAATGAAACCAACCAGTTTCACAGTAAAAAACCTGGGGGGAATCCTTCCCGGAAAGCAATTCACTATAGTAAAGAGAAGTTTCAGATCTAGTACAAAACTTTTGTCCTTAGACTCTACAATCCCCGTAGATGAACTCACAGCAGAAACCTTCTACTGCTTCAGAACCTCTGAACTCTTCAATATATGAACGCTACCCTTTAATGCACGGATCCCAGTACGTGACTCACTTCTTTGCACGAATCCCAGTATGTGACTCACTCACCAACTTGAGGAAGAAGAATGTTGGCTACAAAGTTCTTCACTTCATCAGCAATGAAGATCAAGAAGCATTTGGTTATAAAACCCTAAGGCGCAAAGATGCAGTAACTTCTTTTAGAGAGAATAAGACTTTAGTCACCTTTTGCATATGTTCTCCTTGTATTCTCTTGTGTGACGGCCTAAAAAATAAACCTTATATATGTCTAGGGTCGTGAGAAAAGAAACCTTACACAAATACAAAAGCCTAGCCCAAAAATCAGATTTGAAAATTATGATTTCCGTAATCTCGATAGATACCTCAATCGATCGAGAAGCTGTCGAGCTTCATTAAACCTCGATAGATAGAGGTATCGAGCAACTGTCGAGCAGCTGTCCGCAGGTGTCCGCAGGTGTCTGCAGGTGTCCAGCAGGTGTCCAGCTATCTGTCCAGCTTTAGTAAATACTTTTTCTTCACTTGTTTCTTGGTCCAATCTTCATGGCTTTAATACTAGACTTGAACAACATGTTCTTTGAAATATTAAACACATCCTAGATCTATCCAAATACAAGTAAAGTGTGTTTTGTTAAAGGATTAGCCAACTACATAAAATATGTCCTTAACACTATCAATAAATAATATTCATAGAAATTAAATATAATAAAATCACTATAAAAAATCATAAAATAAATAGAATTTAAATTCAACTAGATTAGACAACTGTAGTAAAAATAAATAAATTCATAAATCATAAGATAAATAAATAGAAATTAAAACTAAAATAGAACCGAAAGCAAAGAAGAAAAAGAAAGAAGAATTTTGTTATATTGAATGGATTGCGAAAGCGATGAGTGCTAAGAAAGGAAAAATATATTTTTCTTAAAAAAGTAGTATTTGTCACACACTCTTATAAATATACACTATTACATACATATTTTTTGATTTAAAATAATAAGTTGAAAATAATTCCAGTTTTAAAAACATGTATTAAACTTCCGATTTCAGTTTAAAAAATAATTAAGTCTGTAATCTATATATATATATATATATATATATAACCAAAGCCTCTGAAACTCTCACAATTTTTCACATCAACACAATTTAAATAAAATTATCATTTTATTTAAATAAAATTATTTTTGTTTAGTCCAAACTTAACAAGGAGTGAAATTCTATTTCTCTAACAAGTCCAACTTAAACTCAAACTCATCATTTTTTTAAAAAAAAATTATTTTTGTTTAATCCAAACTTAACAAGGAGTGAAACACTATCTTTCTAACAAGTCCAACTTAAACTTTAACTCAAAAATTATTATTATTATTATTATTATTATTATTATTATTATTATTATTATTATTATTATTATCATCTCTCTACTTCACTAACGTGATATTTTATGATAGGATGCAAACTTATAACTATGGATTATTCTTTTGAATATAACCCAATCTTTTTCTTATATTTTTCTATTTTTTAGTCATATATATTTTTTTTGTTTCAATAATTTTTAAGCTGTGAATCATTTGATTTTTTAATCTTTCAGAAGTTTTAATATTTGAATTTTAAAGTTATTTTTTGCAATATCTGAAATTGTCTAACAAATTTTTTATAAGACATTGCACATTTAAACAATGGCTTCTTCATCAAATTATAACCCAAATTGAAGTCATACAAGAGCAAATCATGTAATGGTGTAGTTTCTTAATCAATTTAAGATTTTATAAAATTATTTTAATCTATCTTACAAATAGGTAGATTTTCGTGCATAGCACAGGTTAACGACTAGTAATATACATATAGCAGGACATGTATAACGGTTTTTATAAAGATTCTTTATAAAAACAGTTATACACGTCCTGCTTTATGTATATTTCGATACCGATCTATTTCAACGTACCGCTTTAAAGTGTTTTAGAGTTTCTAAAAAAATTAAAAATAATATATATCTATATTCTCTTATACAACATAAAATTATTGATCCAAGTAAGTAAACTTCAAATAAAACAAATCATTTAGTTTTTCTTTTGACACTCAAATCATTTAGTTATTACATAACAATTACTGTTTTAGAATATTAAATCATAAATATGTAATTAAATAATGAAAAACAACAACCAAAAAACTTATTGAGGCAAGGCTCAATAAATAAGTTTGAAATCAAACTCTTTTGTTAGCTTTTTGAGTTTTGTCATTTCCAAAGCTTTGTGTTAGGTGGGTGGGGTCAACAAGCTAAAAGTTTAAAAGGCAAACTAAAGAAAAAACTTGACAAAGCAAAAACTAGAGTAAAAAAAGAAAGAAGAGGCAAACTAGCAAAGCATCTAAGACGAAGCAAAGACGAAGAAGAAGAAAAAGGGGCAACCTTTGCGATGGCTGGATTTGTTTTTTAGGCGTTCGACGCAAGTAATGACATGTTGTGCTGATGAGTAGGGGTATGTAAAATATCCACCTAACTTGACAACCCGCTCGACCCGTGCGGGTCATTAAATTAGGCGGTTTGGATTGGGCGGACTAGACCCCCAAAATTGCAAATTGGATTGGGTTATGGATTAAAAAATTGCCAACACATTACAACCCAACCTGCCCGCTTAATTATACATACATAAAAAAAAATAAAAAATAAATAAAAATAAAGAAATAGTTCAGATTGTTAAGTATTTAAAGTTAATCAATTCACCTAATAAATTTTTACAACTAATCAATTTTCTAAACAGAACTAGCCTTCAAAATATTCCTTAAACAAAATCTAAAAAGTCAACATTGAAACCCTAAACACCTCTACCTACCACCCATCCCATTTACTTCAATCGTATGTATAATATACACTTTGTGGTTCTAGGTCTCACTTTTTCTTCTCACCTTTCACTTTTGGCTTTCACCTTCAGCTACTGTCTTTCCCTTCCTCTTCTTATTTAACCTTTTTGTAGCCTATTTCTTATCATTTCATTTCTTCACCGATAATCACAAAGGTACGTAATTGCGTTATTGTTTTCTACTGTTTAAATATTTTTGTCCTTTTTTTTTTTTTTTTCAGTTTATGTCATTTGATTTATATATTATAAAATGTAATATAATAGTACAAGTAAAGCCATTCTGGCAAGCAGGTTCATTGTATATTCAAGCAATTTATTGTATATTAATGTAAAATATGTTATATATTACATAAGAATATAGTTGATCTAATTCTTTGTCTGTCTTCTTTTTTTTTTTTTTTAATCCTTGATGTGACTTTGGAAATGTTAAAACTTTGAGTTTGTTGATTTAATTTTCCTAAGTTATAAGACAGAGCCTACTGTTTTTAATTTCCTAAGTTGTAAGGTAAAGCCTACTTTTGCTAGAGATAATATATCTCTTGTTCATTAACCCTATGTTTATGTTAGAATTGAGATTATTCAATGAAATCTACCTTTAGTTTTTTTTTTTTTCTTTTTTTTGGATACATATAGTTATATTTTGAGATTATTCAATACAAAACTTGAGTTTGTGATCATTTTTTTTTTTTAAATGTTGTTAATGCCAATTCGCCGAGTTGAAACCACCGATATTTGTAACCAATCTACCGAATTTAAACTTTGGTGGATTGATAGTGGATTGGAATTTTCCCAACCCGCTAGTAGCAGATTGGATAGAAATATTGACGTTTACCCGCGCAATTTGACCCGCACACACCCCTACTAACGAGTTTGTCAGTTTAGGAATTTTTCTTTTTTTCTTCTAAAAACTGGTACCAGCCGAAATGTAACAAATAATCCCCCAAAATTTAATTTTATTAGCATAAAAAAATTTTGAGTATGTTCCTAATTTTTTTTTATTTTAAGGTAGATAAATAAATAAAAATTAATTATCATATATAATTTTTTTTTTTTCAAATAAGGGTGGTCCTGGGACCACCCTGACCTATATGTGGCGCCGCCACTACACACATATATAGTTAGATTTTCTTTCAACAGGTTAGAACAATGCGAACAACCCTTTTTCTAAGAACTTGCTTAATCTAATCCTCTTATTTTCTTTTATTTCTTTTTTCATTTTCGCATAGAGGGTAAAGGAGACCACATACAAACTACGATAGGCAAGGAGCACAACCAAGTCCTCTCTCTTATTTCACCTCAATAGTACCAATAGTAGATGATCAATCTCTCTGCACGGCATTGCATTATACAAATGTGGGATAATCAGCCTTACTGACGATAGTTTTATTGTTGTCATTGGGTAATCTTGCACCCGCGATAGGTAGGGAGTCCCGTCAGTGTCATGATTGAGTTGAGCTAGTTGCTGCAGTGGTCGTAACACAAAAGTACCTCATGAAACAGTCAAACCTCTCTCACACCATGTGAGAGTCCCACACATTTGGATCCCACGTGTAAGCGAAGTCTCGTGAAACCATTTCAAGAGAGATACCTTCTCGGTCATATCTTGTATAATGCCCTTTCTACGGAAGTGGTATCCTGAATTTTCGGCTGCATACATTAAGAGACTCCCACATTCTGTCTTGCTTCCAACCGAAACACAAGATCCTCTTACCTTGTGAAGCCTGGACGAATCTAGAATCCAGATTCTTTCATACTTCACCAATTTTTGCACACCTGATACAGCTCTATCTGTCCATCACTTGCTGCTGATACTTCCTATTTGTCTTATGAAAGATCTGGAGCTTTTTAGTTTGTTAATGAAGCCATGTTATTGGAAGGAAAAACAATGATAGAGGAAACGGACATAAGTGAACACGTATAATGTATGTGTATCAAACCTAAAGGAAGTATCAGATGGCATTATGCAAGTATACATGATGACACCTTTTCTTTTCTTTTTTTGAGCACGATATTAAGGTTGGCATGTGCTAGATCAGAATGTCAGCCCTAAGCATGTGGCATATTTGAAGCTAAACTAAAAGTAACCATTCTGTTCCAATTTTTTTCAAGGTGAGTAATGCAAGTCACCAAATTCAACAAAATTACATCGGTATGTTGGTCCTCAAATATTTTGGTTCATCCATGTATAGGAGGATGCCAACAATATCTGCAAAAGAAACGAAATCTAGAAGAATATATCAGGCATGTCTTAAAGACACTTCAAGATACCAATGCTGACAAGTAGCAATACAAATGGGTAGAATTAACGGGAATTACTGGTACTACCAGGGTGAGATTGAGATGCACGAAAATATTAGTAACAGATGGACGATTTATAGCCCTGCCGAATGCTAAGGATATGCACCAACACGGACAAAAAAGCATATCTAACACATGAGATTCAAACCATGGAATCAAACCTCGCATCTATGGTGGACCTCGAACGATAATTATACATGAGGATTTGAAGTTGATTAAAAAATAGACATATATCACAATATTGGAGCTCATGCTATTTATTTTTTCTTATTTGTTGTCAGTCATCAGCGTCTTTTTATCTGCACTGGTAATATTATCTTCCTGAAAAACCTGTGTCTCAGGCATTGCAGGTGGACTAGTAACAGCCCCATGAATCTGTTAATTAAGATCCACGAATAAGCCTGATGTTTTAAATAAGGCATCTGAAGTAACTTCCAGTATAAGCAATAAAAGTGGGAAAGCTTACCAAGGCATGAGACTTGAGAGACATTGCATTGTTGGCAGGCATTACAGATGCATCTGGAGGCCTATGAAATAGTAGATGTGCTATAGAGCGATCTATAGGATTTGTGCCAGTTTCCATATCATCAATGCCAGCACACCTGAACAGGGTCATTATTAAAAGCATGAAAATGCTAATCCAAGACTGAAGTACATTCTTAGCTGATATTCAACAACTACTGTGCAACAAGAACAAATTTGACAACTACACAGCAACTACAAGAGATAAAATCATTCAGGGTAATTAGCACGAACAATGACCTCATTAACTTAAAGATTCCAAGCTACAGAACCATAGACCACTTCACCAATTACTTCTTTAATCTAGAGTAATAGAGGAAGTTATGCAGGTGCGAGAGAGAGAGAGAGAGAGAGAGAGATGCTAAATCAACTCAAGTAAAACTTATGGGTTAAACGGCTTTCATCAAGACTTGTGTAATAAACCCTGAAGGGATTAAAAACTGCATAAAACATTGAATCCTAAATAAATTGTACAAAACCAGTAAACCACTGACCAATACATTAATAAAAGAAGCCAATTTTAAAATTAAAAATTAAAATTAAAAACACCCTATTCTCTCACAACTATAATAGCATGTACAATATCCAAACTATGGTAGCTTTTTTCACTTGATTATTAGAGGGGAAAAAACGAGACAGACATGAAAAATCTTCTAATAAGTTGTCAGACCCATGGGCCTATTCTTGTTGATAAATAGGGTACTTACTTTTTTTTAGGTTCTTACCATGTGCCCCTACTCTGCCCAAAAAAAAAAAATCACCCTGTATTTGGGAGAAACTCCTATCAATCAATCAGCTAAACTACAACCTACCTGCTTGACAAAAGACTGGCTATTTGTAATGGGTTCATTTTGGCTGGCATTCCTTCAATCTTCTCAACCCTAGCAAGAGAGTATGCATATTGAACATTTCTTCTTTCAACACATGAGGCAAGTTACAGTAGCTCTTCAATGAGTTCTCTTTTATGTTTGTATTTAACTTCTACACCTTGTAAATAACCACTTCCTTTTGCTGTTGTAATACCTTCAACGATGATCCTTCCGTCAGCAAGGGGAGCTGTCTACCAGCAAATTGATTTGACCAGTGACCAAAACCTTGTACCTAAAGCATTGATCTTTCTTTTCCTCAAAATATTAATATGTATGTCCTTTAAAAACTACAGAACTTGATGCATGAGCAGTCTGGTTGGGTTTTTTTGGGGGTGGGGGAGAACTAGAATCTTTCCCATACCTTTTATATAACTATAATTTGACTGAAACAATGTACATTATGTGAATGTGACTTCAGTAGAGAGTCCCTTGCCTTGAAAATTTGATACAAATTCTTGAGGTAGTTATTAATTTTACTAACTAGTGGTTTAGCATAGGAGTTATTCCTAGGAAGCACAGACACTTCATTTGGGATGCCATACCCATGTCGTACAATGTCATACCCGCCATGTTATATTATAATTTTTCAAAAATTGCTCATAACGCCATGTCGTACTGGTACCCATGTCCGTGCCTGTGTCCGTGCTTCCTAGGTTAGTAGTAATTTAGTTGCGAGTCCATTTTAATTTATCCCTATAAAGGATTTACTTTGATCTTTCAGATTCTTTTTTTAATTACTAGTCTACCAGCACGCACCTATGCTCATGCAGGCATGTGACAGAGGCAATTTTTAGATACAGACGAAAGACAAATTATGCACAAGAAGAGACAAAAATAGAGCAACTGAGAGATTATTTTATTTACAAAATAGAAGAAAACGAAAGTTTTAATTATATTCTATATAAAAGTTGAAGATGGAAAATTACCAGTTTCCTTTCATATTTAAAAATTTCATCTTTTTCTAAATTCTGTTAGGATTTTACTTCTATATATGTATTTTAGTTTTATAATAGAAACAACAATGAACTCATGAAGTTTGAATCTAAGACTCCATTAAATACTTTAGGAAACACAGGATAACAGAAGTTCAAAGAAAGAAGCAAGCTCAACGAGCAAAGATTTTTTCAAATTAGGTTTAGTTTCTAAGTGAGGACTACTGTGAGATCTCTATAGACTATTATAAATATTATAGGCTTATTTTCGTATTATAGCTGAAGGCAAGCACCTTTTTTTTTTTTCAGGAGTTAATAGTATTTAATTATTTCAAATTTACTACACGTGCACTGTACTAATGGTACATGGATCTTGTTGTGATCCATTTTAGGTAATTTAATTTTCTTAGGAGTCCAAGTCCCAGCACTGAGGAGTAGGAGAATTCAGAAAGAACAATGTTAAAAGTAACAAAGTTTTACTACATAAAGCTTACAAAATGATATGATAATGAATGTGATTGGTGGGCTTCACCCGTCTAACAAATTAATGAATTGTTTTTTTAAGATCGGTGACACATCAATTTGTAAGCTTTATATAATAAAATTTTAGTATCCCTAACATCACTCTGTCAAAATATATTATACCTGTTTCATTTAAGAGAACATTGATCAATAAATTTTTTTGAATTTAAACTACAACTAGACCCAATTATACCCCATTCAACCCCATTCAATTATAAAATCTATGCAAGAAAACCTCAACAAACGCATAATTAATCAAGACTAAAAAATAATTAAAAATAAATAAATAAAATTTACACCTTTTTATAGGCACTATGAGTAGCCCCTGGCAAGAATTCTTTTTAATTTTTTGGGCAGTCTTTTGATTTTAATGCACTTAATAATTTAGAATAGCTTTCTCATCAGCAACCCTATAACCTTTAAGACTTCAACTTCCAATATCAATCAAGGAAACCATAAAATCCAAATTGAACTGTTCTCCAACATCAATACATGTGAGTAACAACTTGAATATGCATACAACTTGGTGATAAGCTCTATGTGTACATGGATTACACCCTAATCCTGACACTAGTTCAAATCTGATTGAAAGGATTTCTGCTTTATAAAAATAAAATATAATTAGTTAATTGTTGAGATCTTTAGAAAACAAAATCAAATAAATAAATGACGGAGACAGACATAGGTATGTGTGGGGGAATAGACCTGAGTCTACCCTGAAGACGCTGACCCGAGAAAGAAAAACTAAGACGTCCCTTCCACGGTAAGGCGTTAGCCTGAAAACCTGGAGGGATTTAAGGGAGTCCATTGTCCAGAAGATGCTAGCTGGGGACCGTGCCCGGGAAGCCCGTGGAACCCGTGTTCCCGTCGATGTGCAATCGTACCGAGGTATGCCCATCTGTTTTACCAAGAAGGCCTCACTTCATCAGATTACCACGGGAACACTTCAGGAAAAACGCAAAACCCAACGCAGCAGTCACCTCCGCATTTAAGACTCCTCTCACCTAATGTTAGCCGCATTAATTGCTAATTGACTGGCCTGAACAGGGAGGACAACCCCCAAAGTCTGCCCTCATGATCACAGAATGGCAGAAATGAATGCTGATGGGACAGGTATCACCCCAAAAATTCAGCTAAAGAGCAGGACAGCTGGAAGAGGAGAGGGGTTATAAAAAGAGAAGGGGAGCAACAGGAAGGGGGATCCAGAAAAATTGAGAGAAAAACTAGGAGAGAGAAAGTGAGGAGCTTGTAGCAGTGTTCATCTTCCTTTATCTCTGTATTCCCCTCAAGAATACTTATTCTGTCCATATAAAGCCTTGATTCAGTCTTTTCTGTCTTTAATCATCTGTTTGATTCTCCCATTGTGGGTTTCCGACTCATACTTTTTATAAATTAGTTGTGTAGATCAAGAATAGCCATAGTGTTCTTCAGCTCTTGTGTTTTTGACCCCCACAGTATGGAATCTCACCAAAGCCCTTCAGGAGTTTTATGCATAAAAGTGCTCATGGACTCATGTTTTCCTAACTTAGTAGTACTTTGATTGCTAACAAAGTTAGTATTAAAATCCAACTATTGTACACAAAACATAACAAACAAAAACCAACTTGCATATGAAGACCCATTGCCCACCACTACCGTCCATGTCCAAAAAGTATTTTAAATCACTGACAAACCCTCAACTCCTAGATGGAAAGAAAACAGAAACAAAATGAACCACCAGCTACATACAAAATGTAAATAGAGGACTGTATTGTATCCAAATTAGTCAACAAAAGTGTTTCATTAGGCCTTTTGAGGCCTAAGTAAGTAAATTTCAGTGGAGTTTTCTTTAATGTATAAATATTTTTTTGTTTAACTATATATCATAGTTTATTTTTAAAAAAACCAATTGTCTTGTTTTTTGAGAATTGAGATACAATATTACTAATTAAGTTTTTGTATTTAGGCTTCATTAAAATCTCTTTTACCATTGATAGTGGCTAATCCATTTAATGTCTTGTTTTATGAGATACAATAATACTTATTAAGTTTCTGTATTTAGGATTTATTAGCATCTCTTTTTCCATTGATAGTAGCTAATCCACTTAAAATTATAATGTAAAATCATAATAGGACAAGACTAAAATAAATTTTGAAGTGTAGAACAATAGAATCACACTTGCAAAAGATGTTATTTCAACTTCACTAAATAGTGTAATCTACCGTACGGGAGACTGATTTACAAAACCAAAACCTCTAGTTGACGGGAAAATTGATTCTCAATGATTATTAGGCAAACTTATAACAATTGATTTAGTGAAACTGTTTAGGGTTTCAACGACGTTGGATTTAAATTGACTAAATATTGAGGGCCTTTTTGGAGGTAAAGGAAAGAATGCAAAACACACCTATATTTTTTTCTTATTAAAAATTCAATTTTCAGTCTACAGTTTTGGGAATTTTTGTTTTTTTTTTGGGAGGGAGGGGGGGCGGGGGGAGCTTTTGTTAATGTAATGGGGGCATTAACACCTTTTTAAATTTTGGGGGTAGAAGGGGCCTTAGGCCTAGGCCTCATTTTTTCTAAGTGCACTAGGCCTCAATTTTTGCCAAGTGAATTAGGCCTCATGTCAAAACTGAAATAATCCTAAGACTTCAAACATGCCATTTATTTAGCCTCTGGTAAGTAGTCACCCACATCATTTGGTTCACAAATAAATCCCTAGAGATCCTACTAGTGTTGGCAGGATCAACAAGTTTAGTTTTGGTGTCTTAATTTCATATATAAAATTAGGAAGTTCTACATTTATGGGTACTCTTTACTAATCTTAGAGACTTAGTTGTTTGACTATGGAATTTCTAATTGTTTGGTCAAGAGACTTATTTTTTATTCTTCTTTTAGTGTAATTTGAATTTTCTCAGTTATTAGGAGATACTTTCCCCTCTTAGTTAAAAGGATTTTAACATTTCCATAATATGATCTTGATTTGGTCTTTGGCAGCAAACAGAGAGAATTTTCATTAATAATATTTTTGCATATTATATTTCTTTGATGATGAAAATCAACTGCCTCCCCTCTACTGCAGTATCTTCATTTACCACTCGATATCTCCTCTCATGGGAAGATAAAACCGCCTTGGAGCAATAAAGAAACTAAAAGTTGGCTAAGACACTGGCCTTTTATAACTATGAAAAGAAGCATCTATGTGTCATGCAAGCCTTGAGTCTTGAGTGAAGGTGAGAGAGAATTAGGTAAGTTATTAGGTGAGACAAGTGTGCCGAGCACACTTTTGTGTAAGGGTTTCTACACCATATATGAGGAGTGAGGACAAGCAATCTTGGTGAGAGAGTTAAGGTGATGCGTGTCCGGTGTCCTTGTTAATGCACTAGTGTGCTTGACTCTGAACCTAGCATTGTATTTGTAAAGTAATAATAGGTGAGTTTTGTTGTTCTTGTAGGCTCTCTACATGACACACTAGTTATTCTAAAAGCTAAAAAAATGGTCCCAATAGGGTAGACCCATGTGGCTTATTTAGAATTTTTTTTTCTAAGTTGCGAAGAAATGAACCTATTACAAACATGAATACGGAAACTTAAATTTAGTTAAGCTACCAACTTTTTTATAACTATTAACAGTGGCATTTATGTTTCATGCAAGCCACGAGGGTTGATGAGATGTGAGGGAATGGTAGATTGTTTGCCATAATGAGTCTGCTGGACAGGCTTTTGTGTGAAGGTGTCTACGTTGTATATGAAGATAAATGATCTTGGTGTGAGAGCTAATATAACGCATGTCCAAGTCTCCTTGTTTATGTACTAGTGTGCTGGAGCTTTGTACCTTGGACTGTAATTATAAAATAATGGTAGGTGAGCCTGCTAGTTCTTTTGGGTTCTCCACATGACACTATTATCCTAAATCATGGTTCCTATAGGGCAGGCTCATATAGCTTGTTTAGATTTTCTTTTCTAATATATATGAAGGAATCAATCTGTCTCCAATGTAAAACTGGTCTTAGTGTCTAGATATGCATGACCATTGTCATTTTTATTGCATAGGTAATAAGCTCTAGGGCTTTCCATCCATTAAATTTGGAGAGGGATAAGACATATGAGATGATTTTAAAAATAAAAATAGAAACAACAACAACAATGACCTCATTGGGGTTGCCAAATTTTGTGATTCAAAGAGTACATTTTGGTTTTATATCCATTCACGACTAGGGTACTAACAAGTACATACTGTAAATACTTTAGGTTCAAGAATTTAATTATTCAGATTGTTATAAGGTTGCTATTTGTTTTATACATTTACTTTTCAAAAAACAAGATTAAACATGCAAGTTTTAACTAATTTGGGCTAATTTATGATTAAGGAATTAAACCTAGAGTGGGTAAATTACAATTTTTAAATCACAAGTTGGCAAACTAAATTCAACCCATCGCTCGTATGGGTAATAAAACAACTTTGTGGTTGTAAAAACACGACCAAGAAGCAATGGAAAAACTCAGACGATAGTATTAAACCTTAGCAAGCATTTAAAATGGAAACGGAGAGTAAGCAGTTATTGCATACTTGTTTGTCTCTTGAACCATTAATGCCCGACTTCCATCATTGTCATCTCCATTGCCTCCAATCATTGCACAATTATGCCTTTGTTCAGCACTTCTAGCCAACCGGTATAGACTATCCCTTATGCACAGTTTTGTCCTGATATCCAACTGAATTCAAGTAGTTTCAGGATTTCAGCTCAGTCAATTTGAAAATTATCAAAAAAGGAAAAAATATATATATAAAACAGCACACTATTAATGTATGTGCAATGCATTAGCATATGATGAAAAAATAGTGCAAAAGAAAGAAAAATTAACGTGATAACTTTTGTACAATAACATTCTTATTAGTCATTTAATGTTTTGAAGTTCTCTCGTAAATCTTTATATAACTCCATTATTGTGAGACAACATAAATTGGGGGAAAATACCAATAGACATTGAGTTCGTAAATCTTTATATAACTTCATTATTGTGAGAAAACATAAATTGGGGGAAAATACCAATAGACATAGAGTATGTGATTCATCATGCAAGATGGGCTGTTGGTTTGGGATTTTTTTTATTTTTTAATCATGGACTGGAGGGGTAAATGAGCCATTTTGAGCTTTAAGACAGAAGGACATGACAGTTCCTATTAGCCTGAGGTCTGAATTAAGAATGCCAATCCCAATCCTCAAACCACCCCAAATTACTTACCCTCCCACATTTCTGTTGCCACTTGTTGAGAAAATTGAAATATTTAAGCAAAATAGAGTTTAGCACTTTCTACCTTTTCAAGTATCAGAAATTAATGGTGTAATTCAGCTCTTAAGTACAATGGACAAATACTATATCATTATAAGGTAATATATCATTTCACACACCAGCACTCAAGTGTTCATAGATTCTCATGCTACCATGATAAATTTAAAAGTAACAACAAACTCAAAACTTTAGCATATCATTTACCTGTTCCATGACTTGTTGAAGCTGGCGAAAACTAGTTGCTTCTAGTGAGATCTCATCCAACACAGAGCTCATGCAAGAGCTCTCCTGTGCATTTGAAGAATCAAATTCTGTTGGAATTCCTTTGGTAACTCCAACTTCACTATGGGCTTCACCCTCATTTTCAGAGATCTGTCCTTGCTTCTGAGCTGAAGGTAGACCAAATGCCATTGGAGTAGTCATATTTACATGTTTAGACTTCCTAGTACTTGGAGCTTGTAAATCCTGGCAGCAATGTAGTTTTTCTCTCTTTTCATTCATTGTTTTTACAGGAACCTCAAGTGAAGGACCATGAGAACTCTCCATGGACTGGACTGGATTTGATGCATAGGAAGACTCCTTAGGAGAAGGGGATGGGGGGCCATTGTTATCAGATCTGTTACCTGATGTTGTTTGACAAATATCAGAAGGATGACGATAGTCTAAGTGCATATAGGGTACATGTGTCTGCATATAACTCAAGGTATCACGTCCAATGTCTTGTTTATGTTGATGAATTCCAAGGGAAGAAAAAACTTCATGCGATTGCAAAGAAACACCATTTTCCAGATGATGATCTTTTCTTTTCCCTTCTGTTTGGTTCTGGTTCTTTGACTGCTTTCGATGAAAATTGATCTGTCATGTAATCATAAAATTGTTAAAATTTTGAAGGTTCTACTGGAAAAAAGGGAGAACCGATATGTGATTGTCAGATGTTCAAATAGATTAAGCATTTTAAGATTCTATTTAAGAAAAAATACCAAATCCCTTTTCAAAGATGAACTATTTGAAATTAAGATATGTAAGCTTCAGAGAAGGGAAAGGGGGGGGGGGGGGGGGGGGTGGTGGGGGGCAGAGAGAGAATATTAAAATAATATGCAAGTGTTCTACCTAACAGGAGGAAAAGGTACTAACAAGGGAAGCAAGTTCAAGAAAAGTAGAACCTAAACACCAAAAGTTACAATGAATTTGAATTGCAAATTTTGTTTCAGATACACTAGATGCATTTTATTTTAATATTTTGTTGCCAACCACAGTCTCAAAGCATAATTGAAGTGAAAATTTAGTGGTCCTGGTCTGGATACTACAACAAATTGCTTTGTAAGTTACTGTAATCCTTTTGGGGGGGGGGGGGGGGGGGGGGGGGGGTGTGTTAGCCTTTAAAAAGGGTGATAGGTTTCATATTGAACTTCATTTTTCTTTTTGGATGACATTTAATGTTGAATTTAATACTATCACTGAAGTCAAGTGACTGCAATATATATATATATATATTGGAATCTCACAATTTTTTTCCCCAAGATATAGAGTATATTTTAAAAATAAAAAATCATTTTTATTTTTATTTTTTGGATAAAAATAAGCATCAATTTGAATTCACAGAAGCTTACCTGGTCTTTGGGCATTAAGCCATTCTTACTCTCACTTTTTGTATCTGAACCCATAACAAATGATAACTGACTAAGAGTGGCGGGGTCATCAATATCTGAGGTCTCAGAATTCATTTGCTCACCCATGGAAACACACCTCTTGCTGGAATCATTGATTGGAATAACTGCATTGTTTGGCCTGGAAACTTCATGATGTTCTGGTATACTTCTCATTGCACTTGCATCATGACCTGGAAACTTCTTGTCAGACTTCAATGCGTCTTCAGATACTTCAGTATCATGTGAAGATGAGAACCAGCACAACTCCTCTTCATTACCAAGAGACCCTAATCCAAAAGTTGAATCACTATTTCTGCAAGATCAAAAGAACAGATATCAATACTAAATCATTAACTTCAAAGATATCCAGTATTAATGTCACACAAAAAGGAAAGCAATAGAAAATATAAATTATATAAAGAAGGATTTTGAAGACTACCTAAACATCTTGTCAACATCCTCAAAATTTTCTATATTCGGCCACCAATAGTATAAGAGATCACTACTTTCTTTGTCTTCACGGTCATTGTCCAGAAAGCTGAGATCATCATCTGTTTGGGATATGTTACTGAGTGAATAATGGTACAGATTATCATCAACTGCTGCACACTTGTCACTTAAGATAGGATCATCGGCACACGACTCACTGCCACCTGAATCTATATCTCCACTTTTGAAACAATGTCTAGGCATCCTCATATCATCAGATTGATTACTTGTCACTTCCTTAAGAGAGTCATTATCACATGAAGAAGAAAACATGCCGTCAGGTGGTTGAGACCATGAACCTTTTTCCAGCATTGCGTATTCCTTGGTCAGAATTGGTAAGTTCCTTTCCTCCTTTTCCCGAATGCTATGTTTAATTGCATTAGCAGCATTAATTGTAACACCAATTACTTCACGGCGTGGTTTCTTATGGCTATCACCCTGTACTGCAAATTGGTCCCTACATTCGTCACCAGGATGAGGCACTATATGATCACCACTCTCATCAAAGTCATCCCACACATTGTCTTCAAGCTGTAACATCATGACAGAAACTTTAGGCATCATCTTAGATACAATTTAGGTATAAAAAAGTCAAAGAAATAGTCATCAGGATAAAACCACACAAAAAATATAAAAAAAATCATCCGAACAGTGGATAACCCAATAAAAAAGAAAAGAATAAAAAAATATATATATATATTTATAAATATATATATATATATATATATGTTTGATTACAGAGGAGCTCATAATAAGCCCAGGGCCAATCTAAATGAATCATCTTTTTCTTCAAGCTTAATTTCAAATTGCTTTTATCTGGTGCAACAATTCCAGGTCAACTTAACTTTGCAAAAATAAATTTGATTCAGACAAATACAGGAAGAAGATGGAAGTTAAAGATGTTTTTCATGTATTAGTCCATGATGGAGATACTATATTTCATTCCAATGAATTATTTTGGTATATGGAGGTGAACAACAACTAATGTCAAAAGCTTAAGCTAACAGGAAAGAGTGAATTAAATCACTTAACCATTATTCTAACATTTCCCTACAAGTGTGGGCCCAAACTCCTCCTCAATAAGTGGGCCCCAAAACATGAAATGTTAAAATATTATATAAGGGGTAAAGTGACGACAAGATTTGAACACAAGACCACCTACTCTAATATCATGATAAACCACAACTTCTCCCAAAAGCTTAAACAAATAGGACATGAAAAATTTAATCATTTACCATTATTCTAACAGGTAGAAAATGGTAAGATTTCAAAAACATCGTAATACACAGAAAATAGGCAAAAGCACAAGGGAATAGGAAACTTATTAGAACATAAGGACTGTATAATATAAAAAAAATTATTCAAAATGGAATATATAGAACATGCTAATTGATAGACTACGACTAGTCTTGAAAGCATAGGAAATGATAAATATGATCACTTAACCATTATTTTCTAACACTCCCCCTTGCATTTAGATTCAAACTCACCCTCAATAAGCAAAACCCAACATGTGAAATTTTTAAATGAGAGGTAGAGTGGGAATAAAGTTTGATCTACTACGACTTGCTCTAAAACCATGATAAACAACCACTAGTAACTAGTTGCAAAAGCTTAAACTTATAGGAAATTGAGAATATAATTGCTTAACCATTATTTTCTAACACTCATAATCCTCAAAATGCCTTTTTATTTTCTATTGCTTAGAATATTCTTTTGAAATTTGTCGGGGATGATTACATTATACTATCTTATCATATTGTATCAAACTATGGAATACAAAATAAGGATTCTATTTCTCAATAGGAATATTCAAAAGGATGAATAGGAGTAGTTATTCCATTCCAACTTCTTGTATTCCTAGAAATATTCATTTCTATTCTCAGGTAATAATCAACCATGTATACCAAACATACCCTAAGAGTACAAAGAGTCAACAAAATCATACATATTCCACAGTCAACTTCCATCCAAGGACATCCAAAAGAAGAGAGACCCCACAAATTGGGATTTCAACCTCTTAATATTCAACTCTAACCCTTCAAAGGCCCTCCTGTTTCTAATCTGACACATCAAACATAATGGAGCTACATTTTGAACCCTATTTCTAAAAGAAATAGGTCTAAGATGCCAACATTGAAGAACTCCTCCCATTGCTTGAGGCATCACCCACTTTGTTTCTAATCTGACACATTAAACAAAATGGAGCTACATTTTGAACCCTATTTCCAAAAGAAATAGGTCTAAGATGCCAACATTGACAAACCTTACTCCAAAATCAAGTGATACAAATCTCTGCAAGTTTGCACATTACACATTGATTTACAAAGACCACACCTCCTTTCATGAGGTTTGTTAAAAGTATGGAGTTAAATGATTAATTCATCAAATCCCAATAGCTTAAGCTTTTGGGATAATTGAAGAATAGGAAATAGATTCAAAGAATGTGAGATCAGCACTAATGAAGTGAAGTCAAAGATTTGAAAATAACATTTCTTTCCTTTCTGAGCATGCAATTACCCTAGGAAAACACTCTAAATAGACATGGGATCAAACCTATCACCCCTTGGAACTAAAGTATGAACATAACAAACATACCCAAAAATTTTAAGACAAATGGAACATTGGTGTATAAGGAAATAAGGCAACATGAGGAATTTGACCACCAAAAAATATGGAAGGTATGCGGTTAATAAGACACAACACAGAACACCCCAACATGGTATTTCATGAAAAACTAGGACACGACACAGCAAAGATACGGCAATTAATTAATTAATATTTATTTTTAGTATGAGCACATATACTAATCTCAAATTTATTAATATATAACGAGTAACAATCTTAACCAAACCAAATCTTTATAATAATAAAAATAAATAAATAAAACTAGGTCAAAGAGATAGTGAGACTAGTTATAGAACAATCTTAAGTCTTAACAACATATAAGTCAAGACCTTCAATAAAGAAGGGACACTAAGCCGTATTGCAATACAAGCACACAAATCAGAGTGATAGAAGTTAGTGCTCATAACCTGATCAATGCAAGGGGGAGAGCAAAAAAACACTTGCTCAAGTAGATTTTCATGATACAATCATTAATTTAATGCAACTGCTATAGAAGAAGTTAAGATAAAAGTGTGAGTATTATTTTTTAATGATGCAGAGTTCATAAGACAATTGCCATCGAAAAAGAAGAAATTAGAAAACTCGGGGAAATTTAATTCCATTGTGTATGAAGTATTTCATACAATTGATAAGTCCTTTATTGTCTCATTAGAAGGTATAGCCTTTCCAGAAAAAACATTTGTCAAATAAAACCTAGTTGATATCAACATCACAATGGGCATAACATCCTTGCCCACAATTACATAGATGTCTTTGGTGACAGGATTAGTTAATTCCCAATGTCAAGTTAGACTCCTTGTGAACTCTTTAAAGACTACATTTACAATTCATAACGACAAGTATAATAAGCAGACATTCATAAAATCCTTTCCTACACAATAGTTCTAGACATCAATTTTGTGCAATATGTCTACCACATCTACATTTTGGATACAACACTTGATATAAACACAAGACACTACAAAACTTTCTTGTTCTTTTTTTTTTTTGGGGGGGGCGGGGGAATAATAATGAATATCATTAGAAAACGAGTGTAACCCTAATACACAGGATGTATACAAGATTAAAACCCAAAAGAAAAAGAAAAATTAATGACAAAATTTTTTAACAAAAATGATGGAAAACCTTGTGAATCTCAAATCAAATTGAAAAACTACCCAATCAGCACCAAGATTAGAAACCCGCTAATCAATAATTATTCCTTTAGTGGATGGGATTTCTTCCTGGCATAAACAACAGATATCCTGAGCTTCTGCATGCTACTTGGTGAAATTCACTATGCCAGCTTTAAATTAAGATTCTAGCCAGTTCCTTTTGGCCTTGCCTCTTGACTTACTAGAATCTCACAAATTAATCTTGTAAATCGAACAGAAAGAAGTGACACTATATCTAGAGTCTACTAACTCAGAACCCAGAATGCATCTAAAATGGTGCATGTGTGAAACATACTACTATGGTAGGCTAATATCTGCATATTTTCCCTGAAAACATGATTATCTGCGGTGTGCTTGAATTTTATGAAACTTATATATAACATCACTTAAGTTTTGAAAACACACCCACAATTCAGCAAGATTTTGTTTTCTTCAATCCAAGACTTTAAACACCCCCCCCTCCCCCCCCCCCCCCCCCGGCGGGGAAAAGAGAGAGAGAGAGAGAGAGAGAGAGAGAGAGAGAGAAGAGTAGAGAAGAAGAAGAATAAGAGGGAAGGAAAACTCAAAATTAAAGAATAAAAGAAAAGGAATAGGAGAAAAGGAAAAACAGGTTGGAAAAATAGACAAACCAATAAGCTGCTTTCTTCCGAAAAGAATGTGTTTTTCATGTCCAGTTGAAGGAAAAGCAACTTTTGTTGAAACTAGCATAAATTAGTGTATAAATGAAGTTCAGTAGGAATTACAAAGAAATTATCAGCATAATCAAATTAAAGGGTTCAAAAGTACCATTCACAACTAATGTAGCCTCATATTGATGGTAACTTCAGCTACATCCACCAACAACCAATCAAATTTTTCCTAGAGTAGTAATTCTGGAGAATTATTAGTAGCTAATGCACCCATTTCTTTGTACTCCACTCTTTTGAACTTTGAATGTGCAAAAGCCTGATTGTGGTAGAAGGGTGGATCAAAAGTACAATTGAAGTTAACAATTGAGAATGTGATATCAAATCAGTAATATTATTACTGCTTGAATAGAAAAAAATCTATGCAATGGAGCCAAAAAGACGACCATAAAACTAAAATAAATACTAATTTATATGCTAAGGAATTTTTTAATCAGGTAGTTTACAACCAAGGTTAGCAAATGTTAATCATACATAACTGAAGACCCTTAAAACAACAGTAGGGGATCTATAAGGAGAATCAAAGTAAAGCCATAACATCTAGAAGATATCAAGAATAAAACAATTTACACTAATTGATGCATAACAGCATAAGATGGAAGATGTAAACCAATCACCACAAGAACTAAGATGATCCAAGAAATAAATAAATAACATACAAAATCATACATGGTGCTTGAAGGTAACACAATTGGTAATGCAAGCAAAAAAAAAAAAAAAAAAGAGAAGGCCTAGAAGATCCCAGTTAATTAGAATACAGAGAATTTATCATAACCCGTATGAGTAACATAAAAGTAACTAAAAGTTTAAAATGAAATAATAGATGTGGTATTAGAGGATGAGAAAGCACACAGCATGGGCTGCAGAGCGGTTCTTAATTCTTCCGAGCAAAATAGCTGAGCAATAAAAGGTATTCTAGCTGAGCAATAAAAGGTATTCGGTAGATCATTCCTCTATAACACCAGTTCTCAAGTACCCCAAAGAATCTAATTACACATTACAGAAATCATTTTTCTAGCACTCTTAACAAGCACCAAAAATAAATAAGAATGAAATAACCACATCAACAGCTTTTTACTCCCCAAAGAGAAAGTTGGCCTATTCCTTCAGAACCTTAGTTGACAGAACTATGCCTTCAAAGGAATTTTATTTTTTTCATATAGAACAAAAAATTATAGAAGACCATATAACAAACAAGATGAGACATATGTAAATGGAATAGCCTTCCACCTAATGTGCCATTATGTTAATTCATAGTAGAATTTTAGAGATAAATAGCAAGGAAAACCAGATTGATAACCTCTTGGATAATCAGTAAAAGGAGAAGCCACACAACCACTAACATGAGGAAACATTTTCAAATAACCTTCCACCACATGTAAAGCGCCAAATGCTAATTCATTGGTTTTAGACTGCACTAAAGTACCCATATATAGATCAGAAGAGCTTATCATGATATATATTTCTCATTTTTCTCATTCAAGAAAGCATGTTAACATCCATAAAGGTTATATTTTTGTTGAAAAATCTCAAGGCTCTTTTAAAACTTCTCAAGTCTCTTTTTTATTTATAGGTAATCTTCCTAACCATCAATATAAAAGGTCATTATGACCACCCAAAATCATGAAGCCAAACACGTAATTAAAATCTTTCAAGCCAAGTTTTACAATCTATGGGAATTATAGAAAAGAAATCTGCAAATTATGGAACTAATCTGAATGGATAAAACATACACTACCTCACACATGTACAAGTCAGACATTCCTTTAGATCCTCTATCCACCACCCCAGACACATGCAGTTGATTGATATGATGTCATATTTATAGTGAAATTTCTATTGCCAAATTTTGCTTCCTGCATAAAAAAACAAACCAAGGAAATAAAAGTGGTGATCACGTTGCAAAACCAATAAAACTAAAGTAACTTGATTATAAAAGAAAAGGCAGTGCAATTCAATCAAAAACAATTAAACTCAATTTAGCCAATTAGGAGCAACGTGTTTGTTAACAAGCATAGAAATTTTTTTGTGCAATCTTACATGATTACCAAAAAAAACACCCTGAAACGCAAACCGATACTCAGACAGTGAATACCTGTTTGCATTCCGAGAAATAGGGTACTATGAGTCCTATTTTGTTTTGAGAAGGAAAAACACAGATCAAATTAAGCATTATAATTGTTTCTATCAAATTTAACTAGAAATTTATTTCCAACCAAAACCCAATAGATAAATAATTTCAGATTCTTTTCATTCTGAGAACAGGAAAGAAGAAGAATATGCCAAAACCCTAAGATTACTGAAAATTGAAGAAATAAAAGAAAATATTCTTGGCAACCAAACTAATAATAACGGTATGAAGTTCAATTAAGTGAATTTTCCAACACTTACTGCAGGTAAAAAATCCAACCAAACAAAGCTTTACAGTTTCTGTCCTAATTTGATTTTTTAACGATAATAATAGGAAACGGCGCAAATTAATGAAACAGAAACACTGATAACATTAGACTCATTTTTTACTTTTTTTTTTCAATATAAAAAAAAAATTGCATCCTTTTCATTTTCAATATTTTCTCAGCAGCCAATCAAAGCATACATCAGTAACCAAACAATTCCAACATGCACAAAATTATAAATATTAAAATAAATAAAAAATTAATCAGAAGATTCTATTAGACTCATTCTGACCTTTTTTTTGGTTCAATATAAATTAAAATAAAAAATAGCATCCTTTTCATTTCCAGTATTTTCTCAGCAACCAATCAAAGTATACATCAGTAACCAAACAATTCAAACATGTACAAAATTATAAAAATAAAAACTAAAAAAAAAAAAAAAAAAAGTTAATCAGAAGCAGAAATTTGCTAGAACAGAATAGATCTATCTCACAGCAAAACTCACCTGAAAAGTGAAAACCAAAACTTCTTTCCAGCAAAACTAAAATTCAGAGTCTCTGAGTTCAAAGAAAGAAAGAAAATCAAATTTAAATTAAATTTTTTTTTTTTTTTTTGGTTCAATACAAAGAAATTAAATAAATAAGAAAAATTAGCATCCTTTTCATTTCCAAAAATTTTCTCAGCAACCAATCAGAGAATTTATACATCAGTATTGTAAATTTTTTTTTTTTAATCAGAAGATACTATTAGACTCATTTTGACCTATTTTTTTTGTTCATTATAAAGAAACTAAATCGACAAAAAAAAATAGCATCCTTTTCATGTCCAGTATTTTCTCAGCCACCAATCAAAGCATATACATCAGTAACCAAACAATTCCAACATGCAAAAAAAAAAAAAAAAAAGTTAAGCAGAAAATTTTCAGTACAAAAATGGATCTAGCTCAGAGCAACAAAACTCACCTGTGAAGTGAAAAAGACCAAAAGCCTTTGAATCCCGGAAAAACCGAAAATTCAGAGTCTGAGAATTGAAAGAGAAAATCAAAATTTTGGCTCTCCGATTTTCGATGAGGTAAGTAACTTTCTCGTAGCTTCAAGAGTAGAGTTCTCTTCTTCTTCTCTCACACAACAACAAGAAACTCAGAGAGAGAGAGAGAGAAAAAAAAATTATTTTTTATTTTTTAAAAAAAATTTGTGGAGAGAATATTTTAATAATTTATTTAGGGTGAATAAAAAGGGTGACGCAGGGGAGGACACGTGGCGAGGAGATCGAGGGGGTGGATATCAGAATTCGTGGACGAGAGGTGGGCGATGAGATCCGATCAGTTTCGATGTTTTTATTGGTCCACGTAATTTAAGTAGGTTCTGGAAACTGACACGTGTCCCGTGCAGACCACATGTTGGAGGAGTAGAGGAGAGAATATATAGTGGTGGTGGGAGTGGGAGTGGGTCGTGTCGTGGTTTGAGTGCGCGCGTGGATCAGCACGATGACGTGGTGGGGATTTATTCGCAATTCTTTTATATTTTATTCCGACAAAAACAAAAAAATATTTAGTAAAATAATAAGAAACGACCACAATAATTTTATAATAAACTGTGAGACACGTATTTTAACTAGTTATAATTTTGTCCTACTATTAAAATTCAGGAAAAATCTCTCATCCGCTGAGCGTATGAGGGTGGGGTTCACGTACTTGTAAGAGATGGGTCTTTTACACTTGACGCATGTGATATTCTTTTTAAAATTATTAATTTTATTATATGTGCTTCGTGTGTACTATAAGACTTTTTTGTAGTTGTCCTATTTTATAAAAAAAATTATATTTAATTATTTTATACATATAATTTTTATTCTAAAAATCTAATTTATAAGTGAATATGAGAGTGGACTTATTTTTTAGATAATGTTTTAGTGGGAGTTAGAGTTACATTTTTACCAGATTGTCTTTTAATTTTGTCTCTACTTAAATATAAGACTGTAAACACATTTTTTAACTCAGAAATAAAAAATCTAAATAGAAAAAGCCTCGTAAAATAGTAGTATAGATAAATCCTTTAGTCTAACATATTGTTACCTAAGATTTCCAATACAAGGACACCACTAATCTTCTACCTAATCTCATGAAACCGGTTTCGATGACTTGTCAAAATTGGGAAATGAACATGTGTGAAGCATATGTTACTGTCTATATTTTAACAGGTCTAGTGCATAGAGTGTTAATGGGTAGAAAAATATAGCACAAATTAGTAAATTATGAAATTAAATTTTAAATTTTTTTATAATAATTATTAGAGGAGGGGTTATTTGGCAGTTTGGCAATCGACTATTCGTTACAGTTGCCGACCTCTCTATCATTTTTTATTCTGCTACAGTCTTGTCCGTCCGTATGTTCAAAGGTCTTGGGCTGTATGGCCCACCTAATTAACTTAATAATAAAAGCCCAACTCGTGGATTTAGGATTTTGACGTTTTCGTTTTTACACTGACCAGTGACTGAATATGACAAAACATTTCCTATCAAAAAAGAAATGATGACAAAAAATGATTATTTTTTTCTTTGGCGGGCCGCAGTAGCTTAAATTCATTGGGTCGGAAGGACCCAGATCTTAGGCCCAATTCTCGGCTAGACCTATCAATAAATATTCTTTTACTAAATTATAAATTACACCATCTAATTTTTAAAAATATTTAATTTAAATATTTATTTCAGTCATATAGGTTCTACTTGTGACCAATGTAGTCGTTTTGTTACTATCCGTCCAAATCACACAATTAGATGCCAAAATTATATAGTATTTACATTTTTTTAATATTTTAAATTTAAAACAATTAGTAAAACTAAATTTTTTACAAAAAAAAAAAAAAAAAACTTGAAATGACTTTAATGTGAGATTCCTTTCTCAGATAACGTCCAGGCACAAGTAAAAGCAAGAACCTTGGGCCTTATAGTTATTGTTTTAGGGGACTTGGCTTGGTTCAATGCAGCTAAATGGGCTGATTACAAACCAAGTGATGTACTGAGCGAGAATCCTATAATACATACATACTAGCAAACAAGGAAAATATATGTATATGTATAGAACAGCAAGAAAATAGTTAAAGGAGCAATATAATAAAGAAAAAGGCACAAATAGACGCTAAGGATCGTTAAAATGATGTAAGATATTTCATTACTTTACAATATGCTTACTAAGACGTGTTACAAGGTCCAAATAAGCTCAAAAATTACAAACTTAGATGGCTCTCTAAGCCTCCAAGACTTGCAAAGTTTGAATTCATTTGAATCTAAGTGTGTTCTATAGTGGCTATTTTGGGACACCGAGCAATACTCCTCTTTCTTTTACTGCTTTCTTTGAGAGTTTTCTCAATGATTTTATTCTGATTCACTGCTGCTAAATGCCCTTTCACTGTTAACTGCTTCCTCCTTTTATAGCGTCATTATAGGGCTCCGAAGTACCACTAATTCCATTCTTTTGCTCCCCTGGGTGTTAGAGTTCATGTTGTGCCAGCAGCTTTAGTGGCTGGTCCCTTCCTTATTTTTTATAGTTTTCTTCTTTTGGTGCTTTTTTCTCAAAAACCTCTTGCTAACTTTCCATTCTGAGGTGTCCTTCGTAAACTAACCTCCAATCTCTCTTCCTTCAAGGCTTTTGAATCTCACATTTTTAGTCTTAGCTTTTTGGCTGTTTTTTCTCTTTTGTCATTTTTCTCAAGTAAGCTGATTCCATCACTGCCAAGTTGAAAGTTCTCTTAGCTACTTCCCTTCATGGTTCTTCTTCCTGGGTTTCCTAAGGTATCAGCCCCTTGTTCATGAATTGTTACTCTCCAATCCTTCTAATTCCTTTCTGCATCATTGGGTGATCGAGAAAGACGTTTCTGTTCTTCGTTCCTTGTGTTTCTTGGCACTCTTTTTTAGTTGTCTTAATCTCATTCCTAGCTGTGCTGCACGTCCCAAGAATCTCAAGCCCCTAACAACCTCTGGGTATCTCGACTCAATTCTTACTACTGGACTCATTTTTTATTTTTTGATCTTGACAAGTTGGGCTTTTTCCTTTCTTCTCTTTGTTTGATGGGCCCTAAGACCTGTCCCTTCATGGGTCTTGGGCTTAAAATCTTTTTAATGGACTTGAGCCTACCGTCCCCTCTTTTGTGGTAAGCTCAACCCTTTTATTATTATTTTCCATGGAGTGCACTCACTGTGCTATTTTGGGCCTTAGTGTTATAACTATTTAGACCTCAACAAATAAACAATAAGAGAACTTATTAGTTGAGCTAACTCCATAACAACTATTAGATACTCGCATGGGTCATAAAACTTGAAGTGAAGACAAATACTGTATCCGTATTGACAGTATAAAGAAATTATTAAAGACAAATCATTATATCAGTAAATATTTTGAGTACTGTTTATTTGCAGTACTCTGGAGATATCAAGAAATCATAGCTGACAGTAGTTGTTCATTGTTGCTCAATAACGTACATAACTGTTCATTGTATTATTGTGATTTTTTCTTTTGTGTTCACTTTTGTAAGCCTAAAAGGCATCCATATCAGTTTTAAGGGACATAATTGAAAAAACAACTTATCTGAGTCCTAAATTCCATTTCATTTCAAACACATATTTATCAAAACCTCCAAAATTATCAATGTAACATTTTGAAATTTTTAAATGAATATCAAAGTTTGAAGTACTATTCTAGTTTTCAAAAATCAAGTAAGATTTATGTTTTCAAAAATAGATTCATTTTCAAGTTAACATACTGTATAGTAATTTTGTTATCGCAGCACACTTTCATCACATTCCATATATCTTCCCTTCATTCACCTAAAATTAAAAAATAAATTTTGATTTTTAGTTGACTTTGTCCTATTTTGTCATATAAGCTTCTAACACCTGACACTTTTACATGTCATTATTCTTTCTTTCTTTCTTTTTTTTTGGAGAAAAATGTCATGATTCAACTTAGTTTAACCTATAGTGATCATGGATTCTCTTAATTGAAATCTTAGTGCCAAGGAATGGATGTAGGAAATACCCTCTCATTTTAAACCAAATAAATGCGTGAGAATTTTTGCCCACTCAATTCAACAAATATACAATTGAGAAGAATGCTACTTTATTGATTTGGATCATCTATAAAATAATAGATATATGTAAACTAACAAATGAAATGTGTGATGTATACCGAAGATGTACACTAACAAGTGTAGACAATGCCCTATTTAAAAAATAAGATTTTGTAAAGCATTTCCTAGTTGTAGCATTACTCTACAACTGAAAAATGTTGGTTATATTACTGCAAAGCAAAGATATAAGGCAATTCCATTGAAGAGAAGTCTGTCACAAGCTCTCTATGTTTCCCGATAATAAAAAGTGTTACTTCAAGTAATTTTACGAGTGAGTTCCAATTAGTTCAACTGGTAAAATCTCTAATAGTTGAGTAAGAAATCTAAGTTTCAATCTCCGCCTACACCAAAAGCCAATTGGTGTATAGTCTGATGATAAAAAGTATCATTAAGAGTGGATGTCATAGTTTGAAACTCTCTAAAAAAAATGTTATTTTACGTTCTTCAAATTCTTGTTTCTTTATAGTAGAAAATATTTCAGAAATTAAGAACAATAGTGGAGTTGAAATATAATTTTCTTACCTCAAGTTTTCTAATATACAATATATACTCATCAACAACATATATTATGGTGGAAATTATTGGTTCTCGGTTTTCTTAATATTATGGCGGAAACTATTGGTGGAGTAATCAATAAACTATAGTCCCTTGTTACTAGTACCACGCCTCCCATTGCGTACTGTAGCAAGCATTAATATGCCAAAGTTGACTACCCATAGGATAGGCGAATGATTTAGCATACTTTTACTCATTTTCAGGTTAAATAATGCTTGCCAAAAATTAAGTGTAGACATTTTAAGAATATTCCAAAATTTTCCAAATTCCAAGTCCTCCAAGGTTTTCAAAATCTGAATAAATAAATAAAAAGGATTTAAACAAGGCATTATCCATCTAGTCTTCTCAACCTTTTTTTTCCTCTCTATTCTTCTCAACAACAATTTACATTAGTCGGACATCAATTAAGCAGTCCCATTAAATTATTCTAACAATCTCTTCCTCTCTCTTTTTATTTTATTTATGAATAAGCAGATTTATTCAATTAAAAAGAGCGTATAGATTACCCTAATTAACAAAGAAGATCAAAGGTTGAGCCTTAATACAATGACAGGCGTCTTACACCCAAAAAAAAGGGACAAGTAAGGAGTGAAGCTGCCTACCAATCACCTCTCCAATAACCAGCAAAATTTGGAGCTTTGTGGATTAGTACAACCTATATGGATAATAATTATGTAATACATACTCTCAACAATGCAAGCTACTACCCCTCCTAGCCTATATTACACAATCAAGACCCTTCGAATATTCATAAAAATTAATGAAACAAGCCCATGATAGTCACAAAAGTAAATCCAATCGATTTTCTTCCCATCACCGAGCTTGTTTCAAAGTGAAAGGCATGCAGCAATGATTGCAGAGTGTTGGGACATTCTTTTCTAATTTGTTTATCATTGCTACAGCCGTTTTAACCGATGGCTACCTTGCCTAGGAAGACGTGATTCTCCACAAACTTCACCAGCTGCTCAATTGTTTCTGGATTTTAGAATTATGAGAGGACCTACCACCCTTGTCTTTGTAGGTATTTCTAGAGGCAAGATTCTTTCGTCCTCCACGCACTGATGCTATGACACGGCGATTTTGATTTCTCAAACGCTTTGTCAATTCAGCGTCTTTACTAATCATGGTCTCATTATCTTCCTCCTGATAAACAAACATTAAATTATCATTGCATTCCAACAATAGTTTTTAATACATAACAAAGATGTTTGAAACATCTCAAATAGTTAAAATGACATCTCCCGTTGTAAAAGCAATGTGAAGGTTAAGGATGTGGGTTTTAGACCCACCAGTATTAAATTGCCAATAAAAAAATGTAACAACTCCTAGCTTTTTCCCCTTATATTAATAATAATGATGTTTTTTTTCTCAAACCAGTTTTCTTAGTTGGAACTACTATTTATATATCATTTCCCCTAGATCAATGGAAGAGGATGAGCAACGCACAGGCTTCTAAAGTATTTTTCCTTTAATCAAATAGTTTTCTTAGGATCGAGAATATGAGCTAGTGTATTGGAACTCAAAAAATTGAAGATGAAAGGAGGAAAATTGGCAGTGAACAGTAAAATTCTATTTTAGGCATAAGACATCGAACATACATTATGAGAACTAAACTCTTTAACTAAAGATAAAAAAATGAAGTCATGAACAAAATCCAGGATTTTTATAAAAGCAATAAGAGATCATGAAATGATAAGTATACCTCGTCACTTGCATCTTGAGTTTCAGGTCCATTGGTTTGACCTGCTTCAGTTTTTTGTTCATCTTCCTCTACTCTGCCTTCCACATCACAATTTAATGTCGGCTGAAATTTATTTCGCATAAGAATTTACAATATTCAATGAGGATAATCTAGAAGAAAGCGATACAGAAGAGAGAGATTATAGGCTCAAAAAATAAAAATAAAAAACAAGAAAATATGTGGATGTTGAAACATTAAAAAATAAACTACCGCCCTGAAACAATCCCAAACCATGCAAAGTATTAAATCAGGCTTTATTTGGCCATTCAAACGGGTAGTTCCAAATTCAAAGATTTAAAAACCTTAGTCAATTATTTTGCAAGCAGAACAAATGTCTTGTGCAAATGGCAACGCATTAATTTCCATTAATCCTACAGAATATTTTTATGATTTCTAAGTAACAGGAAGATCATAAATCTCCCTATTTATGCATTTCAAAGAATAATGTAGTAGACTTCTATGTGGAAACTGGAAAGTATTACGTTGGTATACATTAATATAAAAAATTCATCAACAATAGCAATCAAACAATATAATCTATAAAATCGCAAAATAAAGACTAAGCTCTATGGATACTACAAATGAGTTGACTTTTTAACAGTAGTATACAATTTTAAAAATTATTGGCAAAACATATTCACATGTTTCGACTCAAGAACTGGGTTTCGCTAGGCTATCCATCTTTCATTGTTTTGCAAGATCTTCCAAAACATCACCACATTTTAAACCATGTATCCATGCCCAAATTTGATAAACAAAACACACACAGCCGACCAGATGGTTATTCTATTGCTCTAAACAGAAATCAGCAAGTTGCCCAAGTCATATCAGAGTATACAGGTTAAGATTAAATTAGATCAAAACAGTATGGTATTATTCTGGACCAAGAGCATAGATTAACAACCAAAGGGGTTGTTCTAGTGGCTCCGAAGGCCTCATGAGATCCTGGTCCAAAACTCCTAACCAACATCTTGGGACCAGCCCAGGGATTCCTCCCTATAATTACCTAGTGGGTGTTTGATGAGAGGCCAACACCCTCCTCCTTTTTTGAATGAGCAGAATACTACTTTTATTAAATAAAAAATCAATTTAGTCAAAAAAGGATAAGGTTCACATACACAAAATGTAGATTGAACCACTTAAAAAATTACAATCTCACACTAGAATAATCTAAGTCAAGAAAAATAATGTGGGGAGTGCTAACCAGGGCAGAATTCCAATCATACAATGTCCTCAGCAAAGACTGATGACATGATTAGGATGCTCAATTCTGTCAAATGTTCTACTATTTATCTAGCACCAAATTGCCCACATTTTATTTTTATACATTTAATAACCCACCTTCTTGCCAAGCCCAAACATCTTAATTCTACAAGTTATAATTCAATTGTTCACAGCTCAGTCAGTAAATATTATCCCATAAAAGAAGTGAGTTTAGTTTTATTCTGTGCAAATTCAAAGGCTGATGCAATTGCCAATTAGCAATAACAGTGCTTTTCTCACGAAGCAAAACTTCACACATATTAGCATCCTCATCCCATCTATTAGATCTTTCCTTAACGCCTCAGCCATGGACAATTTTGCGAGATAGATTGCACAAACTGCTCCATTAGAGTGAACACTTATGAATAATATACATGCTCTAATTGTCCAAAAAAATTTACCTGCTCTACCAGATGCAGAGAATCAACACCACTTATGTCCGATTCATTTAACTCAGATGCAAGTCCTCCGTCTTCATTTTCTTCATCACCCGAATCTGCATCCTTCTCAATCCCTCCTTCAATGAACTGCATACAATATCAATTATTCAATTGCATTGATTCAGAATCATAGATGAGGAATATGAAGTTCAAACATATTTCATAATAAGCGAAGTGCAAGCCATGCTAAGAAATAGCCCTACAAACTCATAGAAAGCCTACCATGCGTACTTTTTTTGATAGATAAGAATAGTATTAGTAAAAAAAATAATAATAAAAAAAACTTCATGAGCAACATGAAGAAGTCTAAAGAATTACAAAGAAAATTATGTACAAAAGGGAAAAGATTCTAAAAACATTGAAATAGAAACACAATGTGTAAAACCCCATGCTCGGGACGAAGCAAATAAAGAACTAGAGAAAGTTACTAGCAACAGGATCCACATACACTCCACAACTTCAAATGTACATTGGTTACATACCTTCCAAATAGTCCACTTCAAACACAAAATCACCATATTCCAAATAGTGGAGGAATACTTACCCACCCAATTCCTACAACCAAACATGGCATACATCACCTTCCCCAGTAGCACCCAATGGATACCAAAGCACCTAAAAACAAAACTCCCCAAATTATAAGCAACTGTGCAATGAATCAAAAGGTGGTCCACCATCTCTCCACAAAACCGTTACATACAATACCATTCTACTAATGTATAGCCTCTCTTTTTTTTTTTTGATAAGTAATAAAGATTCATTGATATTAAAAAGAGAGAGTCACCCAAGTACACAGAGAGTATACAAGGGGGAACAAATCAAAGACATACATAACAAAAGTCAAGTAAATCCAAAATAGAAGAAAAAGGACGGTCTCTCCACACTGAGAACCAGTCAAGTAAGGTTCGGAAAAATAGAAGCTTGAGATTAGGCATGGAACTCTCGATGTCTTCAAAACACCAACTATTTCTCTCCTTCCAAATACACCACAACAAACAATGAGGAACGGCCTTCCATGTATAGCCTCTCTTAATGAGGTTATCACAAGAATCTTCCCCAATGCCGACATCCACACGAAAAAGGAGACCCATAGTGGGGCTTTCACACCCCAAACTTCTTTCCAAGGGAAGGAAAGGGCGTTGAAGCCCCTTTTAGAGCTTACCACATGCACATTTAAGAAACAGTGCAACAAGAAAAGAATATTCAAAAAAGTAAAACTTCGGAATTCCTTTCTGGCTACATGCTCCTCAAGCACAGCATCTACACTCTTTACGATAAACTAAACATAACTCAAACCAACAATTACGCAGAAAGAACACAAAAGTTATATATGATGAATCTGGATCTGTATTGGTTACAAACAATCCGACAAACATATAGAAGGTGTGTTTGATGCATATTGATTCGATAGATTGGTCACTTAGCCTACGATTGTGTCGTTATACTAGTTGATCAGACAACTACAAAGGTTCAGCTGTGGTAACAGAATGGAGAGAGACATAACCTGAACTAACAAAAGATACATGGAAGATTAAAGATTTGTGCTCAAAAGTGCCCAAGATGTGTGACCATTTATCTCAACTTTTACAAGTAATTATTTTCATCAATTTGGTTTACTTTTTTGAAGTAGGAAGAATGAAAAGATTATTGCTATATACAAAGTAGGCTGATGGCATGGAGAAGTACTTCCATTGTGTCATTGACACATGGCCACATCAAATTAGAGTGATTGGTCTAAAGATTAGAAATTAAAAGGACATCTTCGTTCAATGAGTGTCAATTAATTGACAACACAAAAATGAGTGATGGACAAGACAAGGATTAAATAAAAAATGCATGGAACTAAAAAAAGAGTTGAAACTAAAGCAGGAAAAGTGGACAGACAAATTTTTGGATATGATACAAAAAATATCACTATGATAGTAATAGTGACAAACTGGAAAAGCATACAATCACCTGAGCCTACTACTCAGAATAACCCACAGTACGTTACCCAATGGCAACCAGCAGAACACTTGTTTAAAAACAGTTGTCTTAATCTTCCAAAGAAAGAAAATTTGAGAGATATCTTGAACTTGAGTTGATCCTAACTGCTATTCAGCCAAACTACGCACACTAGGATCTCCAAGGTGATTCAAATTTTCTCATAAAAGAAGGAAGAACACGTCAAATGGAAAATATCTATAGATTTAAACCTTTGAAAGCCAATAAATAGTACCATGTTATTTTTCTGATGGAGTACCATGGGGTCAAGAAAATCAATGGCATTGATTTTAGGCTGCTCCAACAGCAACCAGCCCCATATACACATCCTCACTGGGATATTGCACTCACAACAATAATTCCCATACCAGCTTCTAAATGAAATGGAATTTATGATTTGAGGCAACATACATGTATTTTCAACAACCCCTAAGGTCAGAAACCCAGCCAAAGAAACTACAGGACAAGAAAAAATTGAATTTAAAAGCACCACCCCATGAACCATTCACATGAAACTTGCCTCCAAGACATTAATCTTCATAATCTATACCAATCATCTTCAATCTTTAGAGGAAATCATTTAGAGGATTCCACCAGAGGATTTTTAGAGACAAAGACTGAAACAAGTTGACCAGGTTGAACAAAAAGGGCAAAACAAAAGCAAAAGTGAGCGCTCAAGCTTAATCTAACTGTTGCAAATGGATGCAATCCAGTGCATATTTTGATGCAAAAAGGGTCCATTCCAAGTCTATGGATTAATGCTCAAATTGGCTTAATTCCAAGTCCGTACCTTCTCAATGTCTTCTTGATCCTTTCTAGTAAACCCACTGGCTGCTAGGTCCTTGTCTAGAAAACCAGAACCTTTTGCTATTGAAGAAAAGCAAGGCCTGCCACTTTCATCCATGTCTACCTCTGAATCATCAATATCATCTGGAATTTCATGAAATGATAGATTGAACCTACAAGACAAAGAAAGAGATTGACCATGCATACAAAAAATTAAGAAAAGGGATTTTTATGAAAGCCGTTAGCATAAAAACCTAAGCTTGAAGCCAGTTTGCATATATAAAATGTACAATGAAGTGTTGAACCCAAACATAAAATCTTTTAGCTATTTAGAACTCTTAACTCTCATTCAGCTCTATGAAGAGTTCTATGATTAACTTGTGTCATAGAGTTTCTTTTTTTCGTAAGGAAGAAAAATTTTATTAAAAAAAAAATTACTTCATGTGAAAAATCAAAAAGCAGCCAAGAAGTACAGAGAAGAGTAAAACAACTTGCTCAAACCCCAAGCCCTCAACCATAGGTCTACACTCCTGTGTCTCCTGATACAATTTCCGATAAGAACACACTACTTGGTCAACCACCTCTGATTCCTCCTCATATAGCAACCCATCCACCTCCAAAATAGGCATTGCTTGGATTTTCAACCAGTTACAGAATAGGTATTGCTTGGATTTTCCACAGATATTCTTTGTTTGTTTGTTTGTTTTATTGATAAATTACACACATGGGATAGGTCTTGAACCCATTACATCACCCTTAACCTTGATTGTACAAGGGGAGACACCATGTGAGGCAAACCTCATTGGTTACAAAGAAACACTTCTTTAATCAGCAGTCGCATTTCTTTTGCCTTGCAGATAGGAACTCCTATGACTGAATTATCATTTGGCCCTTCTTTAGTATTTCTGGACAGAAAGGAATCGCACATTTTTATGGTATAAAGACTAAAATAATCCTACACCATATATCCGATTACATGCTTTAATTTAAACATAAATCAAAGTTTACTTATACAATGTTTCCCTACCACCAGTTGTCCACAATGTTTTCCTAATTATATTCCATGATTTACAAACTTTTCTCAACCCTAAAACTAACCCCATATTGACAGATGCACAACTCCTGTAAAACCATGAGTTGTTGACAGGTAATCACCCAAGGGAGGGGGGCACAGTTTGTAGTCGTGTTCTTTCTTTACTGCATGTTTACAATCGTCAACGCATTGCATTTTTGCTATCAATAAAACTTTTATTACCTATCCAAAAAAAAAAAAGAACTCAACCTAATAAGAAATTCAAAAATCTCATGAATTATCAATAAGATAAAATAGGTTTATATAATGCACAAAAGCTCACACTTCTGTGGGGTCTGGTAGAGGTGATTGGTAGGAGCTGATATCTGGTGTAACAGGCATAAACAGCGCCCCCTCACATAGGGGTGGGTCCCATGCTTGCAGGGTCCCCCCCCCCCCCATGTTGGGAAGGGGGAGAATTATGTACGCCCGTTACACTTGATAATATCTCAATTGGTACAAAGCCTTACGCCCCAATATTTTTTTGGAAAAGCTGATTCCCAAGAACAATCAACTAGATGGTGACAAAAAATCCATCGGACTTGTCTCAAGAAGATAACTAGAATAGCTTTTAAGAATTTGAGTCACAGATATTATAATTCAAACAATTAAAAAAATCCCCAATAATCTAAAATGGAGCCGATGCATCCAAGAATTGCACCAGAACACTTACTGACCTCTTGCGAAAAAACTTAAAGACGCATTCAACATCACGATCGAAATACCTGAAAAATGTGAACATATTAAGAGATGAGAGTAATGTTTCCAACAAAAAATTCACATATATCAAATGTAGTAATTTGCTATTAGAAAAAACAGTGATCAGAAATAAACAAATGAAATGATAACTGATACTGCATTGGAAGAAGCAATTTTTCTTACATTTGTGCATTACGATGGTCTACAGATACCATCTGTGGAAAATCAATCATGGTAACCTTCTCATCATCATCAATCTACAAAGCACAAAAATTGAAAAATAATTACTAGTTCACTAATAAACTGAATGTGGAAACTGATAAAAAGAATTTGGATATAATCCAATGAATGCAATAATAACCAGTACATATGTGTTGAAAAATAAGAAAAGAAAATGGCAAACCACTTGTTAGGTTCCTAATTATACAGCTCTTAAGATGCAAAGAAATGGTACTGCAGAGTGCCTTAATTGCATACCATAATATTGAATTCATTGAAGTCACAGTGAATGAGACCATGTTCTGCCAAACGAATAACAAGACCAATGATCCTTTCAAAAACCATCTCTGGATTTTGCAATTGCTTAACCTGTACACTGCATCAGATAGAAATGATTGATAAGATGCAATCTCCCATTGCTCAATGGAGTTGTTTATCTTTAGGAAAATAATCCAAAACAGTAGGAAAAACAAGGAGCCAAAGGAAAGAAGAGAGAAAGGGAGGACATGTAGGACAAGGAGGAATCCATTGTAACATTACTATAAGAATCAGATTCTGAGGTTACAGCAATTTTGATATTTAACCACGATAACTTTCATGGTAATCTCAGTTAGTAATTGTTGACAAGTGCCATGTCACCGAATTTTCAACTGACACTTGTCAAGATTCCTATCACATGGAAAAAGGAGGAAAATAGATACATTGACAAAACATGAAAGAGTACATGAAATTGAAAGCACAACTTTATAATTAATATAACTTATGTCAAATGGCTTACATAAAATAATTTATTTGAGGAGATTGCAGGATATATTCCTCATGTCTGCATATGTGAAATGACAATGCTGCATGATGCAGGTTATGGAGAATGCTTTACAACTTAGAGTAAGAGAAAACCGTGGTTATGTACTGTTTGGAAGGAAATCTCCTATGTTTTTAGGACATGTCTTCTATTTAAATTTGGTGTATCCGGCTTGTATATATATAAAGTTGGTACATTACA
The DNA here is from genome assembly GCA_032878915.1 of Castanopsis chinensis. Taxonomy (NCBI): domain Eukaryota; kingdom Viridiplantae; phylum Streptophyta; class Magnoliopsida; order Fagales; family Fagaceae; genus Castanopsis; species Castanopsis chinensis. Next base: position 3,165,448 of record JAVQMG010000086.1, read on the forward strand.
CACATGCAATGGGTTTTGAACCTACGATCTCACCCTCCACCATTTTTGTTGGAGAAGAAAGTGTCAATAAAACTAGAGCTCATTGGATGAGCAACACTAGTTTAGACACCTATTAAAGAATTTGGCTATTTTTAAATCTATAAATATGAAGAAGCCTATAAGTTGTTACAATTTAATACATAAAAAAAAAAGTTTTGACTGTTTTTCTATCTATGGTTCTTCAACAGTTCAACATGTAATTAAACATAAAATAATTTTAGATTCACGATGGACTGGGTTTTCATAATCATCAAAGTAGTAGGGAAGTTTCCATCTGAAGGTTAATTTAGAAGGAAAATAAACATGTATTACAAATTGAGATATGAGTTTCCAAGTAAAATGAATTGGAAACACTTACAGAGGGTAACCTTGGACAAGTGACATGATCACGCAATGCCTATTACAGTCCACAGCATTTGGAACAGGAAAACCGTGTTCTTCCAAAGCCTGATTGAGCAGAGCACAAGTAGGAAACCAACATCAATAGGCATGACAATCATCTCATTAAAAAGGTAAAGCACACAAATGGCTAAATTACAATAATGAAGAACCTTCATAAAAGCAAATTCTTTGACTGCAGCGAGCCGGGACAAATACAGCCAATTGAAACTGCTACGATGCCTCAAGTAATCTCGCTTAGATTTGACAGCCCTAAAAGAAACTCTTCCAAGTCTGTGTAGTTTCATGACTAGGACTGTACCATCTTCCGTGGCAACCTCGAAGATATCTTAAAGAAAAAAAATGCAACGATTAATCAAGTAATATACCGCTAATATACTAGAAGAGGTTTTGCCTAGCAAGATAAGAAAAAAATACCAGACTCTTTTCCAACCCCAATTTGACGTCCAACAGACACAAACACTCCGCGATTAACCAGTGTTTTAATAGCAAGAAAATCATAACCAAGGTAGGTGAGCCGAAACCCATCATCTAGCAGCAGATAAGAACAGATAATAAGACAGGATAGCAAAACAAAAATTGGGTCCACCTATGTTACACAATTCAAGCTAAGAGCAGCACGCAGACTCACATTTGGAAGCGTCATGGTGCAAGAGCTTATGCTTGAGTAAATTCTTCAAAACTTTGTAAGTGCCGCCATGCCTGCATGTAGGGAAGAGACAATACAAATATAATAAGCATGAAATATTACTTCACAAATGTTTCTTATTAGTGAAATATTAGCCCACTGATTATGAATTTAAGAATCCAATTCAAGCAAGGGGTTGAGAAGGAAAAAGACAATATTCGTAAGAAGAAAAAAGAAGGAAAGGCGTACTTGAGAGAGGCAATGCGGTCAACAAGTTCTGCAGGTACAATTTCATGCTGAAAGCAAAGGATAATTTTTACCCGATTAACTAATGGAAAGGAAAGCCAAAACAAAACAAACAATAACTAAAAAATAATAAAGAGAGAGAGAGAGAGAGAGAGAGAGAGAGAGAGAAACAAACAGACATTGCGCATCCCCATTTCAACAGCAGTAAGAACCCTAAAATCATCTTTGGAGAGATATCTCAAGGCGTCCACGTTCAGCTTCATTGCTCCCTCACTCTTCCCTTTTAGCTCTTCCTATTATGCCTAGCAATCATATTCAGAATAATATTATATTAAAATCACTGAAATTGAAGTTAAAATTACAAAGAAGTGGACTACAGATGAGTAAGGTAACACAGATTTTGTATATTAGTGACACCTAACCTCGACAGTGCACAAACAGTTTTTGAACCCAAGGGGATATATCATGCATGGGCTGCTGCTATCAAATGCTTATAGCAGCCACAGAATACCCATTCACTAATTCAATGTGTGTGTATATACATATATATATATATATATACACATCATTACTATAATCGTGTTTTACACATAGCAGAAAAGTTTAGATAGCAATTTAAACTAAGCCACACATGTTAGTTATTGTCACAAATAATAAATACCAGTTGATTTTTGTTTTTGGGGGTTGAAAAAGGTGTCCACTCTATGATGATTGCCTTTTATCATTAGGCCAATTGATTAATGGTGTAATCAGTTTCAAAAGTTTCATCGTTCGTTCCTTCATCGACCCTGTCTATGTTTCTAAGATCGCTCAAGAACACGCTCATTCTTGCAAGATCAACCCCAGATAATTTATTCAACAACAGGAGACTTTATCAGTTGAGCTGACTAGACACCAATTGGTTAATGCTAGTTGAAATTGAACTGCATGTCTAGTGCAGTAATACCGTACCATATAAACACTCCTGGAAATCTAATTGGACCAAAAATTACACATTGGACAAATACTAGAAACCATGTAATCTAATTTAAGAAAAAAAATCTGAGGAAACAGAAATCAAAAAGGCTCACTTTTTAACTTTATTAATTAGAGAACGCCCAAGAAAAATTATTATAAATTAATCAAACACACACCCAAGAAAATGAAATAATAAACAAAATTCATAAGAACTATAAAAAGGTCGAAGAGAAGAACACTGCGTTTGTGTTTGTGCGGCGGCGTGCTATTTTTGACATAAAAAATAAATAAAAATAAGAGAGAGATGTAAAATAAGAATAGTTTTAGATGGTTTTGTTTGGTACCAAAATTTTAGCTGGTGAGATCGGAGGCGGGGGGAGCGACGTGGCGGCGCTGTGATGTCTGCTGCTTGATCAGATCGGCGGCAGACGAGGACAACAGTGTACTCTAGAGAGGGGAAGAGAGGACAGGCTGAGAGTTAAGAATGAGAGGCTGTGGGAGAAGCTGAGAACGGGAGAGAGAAAAGTTCGAAAAAAAAATAGGGTAAATTGTAAATTGCGTCCAAGTCTGTGGTGATTGAATTTTGCGCCTTAACATTTCAGAATTTGGCCATCACCCTTTGAAATTTGGTAATTTGTAGATTTTACGTCTAGGCATTTTAAATTTTGGGTTTTATCCCTATATTATAGAAGTTTTTAGATTTTTTTTACTTAAGTTTTGAAGTGTTTGAATTTTACTCTAAAGTTTTAAAATTTAGAATGTAAACTCTAAACTACCATAAATTTTAGAAAGTAAAACCCAAATTTTAAAATATATTCTGAAACTTTAGAATGTAAAATTCGAATAACCCTAAACTTTAGAGAGTAAAATCCATGCCCTGAAATGTCAAGGTATAAAATTCAATCATCCTATACTTCAGGAAGGGAAATCCAAATTCTTAAACTTTAGAGTATAAAATTTAATCACTCTCAAATTTTAGGGGTGTACTTTACAGTGCTAAGGGTCCGTTTGGTTGGAGGATTGAAAAAGTGGAATGATAAAAAATTAGTGAGAGAATGGAAAAGTAGGATGATAGAAAATATTTAGTTTTTCCTCATGTGTGTTTGGTTGAAGAGGTGAAAAAGTGAAAGAGTGGAAAACTTTTTTGTTTGGTTGGAAAGAAAAATGGGAGAATGGAAAATGTAGTTTATATAAATTAACTATTATGTCATTGCTATATAATAGTGGGAAAGTGAGAGGAGTAAGTGAGTGTAATAAAGTAAGGTATTTGTGTAAAATGCATTTCTCATCACTTTTCCCTCTTCATTTTCCTCCTAATTTAGGAGAATAAAAAAAGTGGGCTCAGGAGGGAAAACTTTCTCCCCTATTTTCTATCTCTCCTATTTTATTTCCTCAACCAAACAGTGGAAAAAAAACATTTTCCACCCTATTTTCCTCTCCCTATTTTCCATCCTCATTATTTTCACCCCCACCAAATACACTCTAAATGCTAAGGGTATATATGGTAACTGTTTTTTTTCTCGGTTTTCTGTTTTCAACGACCATTTTCTATTTCCAATAGCAAAAAACTTGTTTGGTAAGTTGAAAACATGGAAAAACATAAAATAGTTTTTGTTTTCGATTTATAAAGAAAAATGAAAACAACCAAATACCTGTTTTCAGTGTTGTATTTTTTTCACGCTTGTGAAAACACGGAGAGAATAGTTTCTATTGCCAATTTAACGAACCAGTGCTCTAGTTATAACCGTGCAACTAAACATTTTTTTTTTATTTTTACCTACAATATTTTTTCTCTTTTCCTGTAAACCCATTCCCTTTCTCTCTCTCCTCTCAAAATTTCAGATTTCTTGTTCTTCTTCTACATCTTTTTCAGATTGATATTCGTCTTCTTCATGTCAAGACCATTCCCTTCCTTTCTCTCTAACTTCCTAATTTCAAATTTCTATTTTTCTGGAATCAAATTTGCAAGTCTTTATATATAGGGGAAGGGGGATGAGATAAGGAAATACACTCACACCCCAACACTAAAACTGCATGTGGCAGTTAGTATCGCAGAGCGAGTGATAAACCCTATCTCAATATCACACGTTACCGATGTGAGACGATTCAACAACATTGAGTATCATATGTGTGTGTGTTTCTCAAAAAAATAATAATAATAAAAATTTGCAAGTCTTTCACATATTTTGGGAGCCCATCAATTAGAGATACACATCTATCAAGGTGCTTAGCAAGGTGCTTCCAAAAGGAATGTAATGAGAGAATGTAATTTGAAAAAAAAAATGAAAATTTTTTTTTTCTTTTCAACTAACCAAACATGTTTTCCACTTTGAAAATATAAGAAAATTGTTTTTTTGCTTTTTTCCTTAAAAACAAGAAATTAAAAATAGAAAACAAAAATAATTACCAAACATAGCCTAAATATCTGGGTGGTTTTTTAGTGTTTGAATATTTGGCATTTAACACACGTGCAATGAATGCTCTTGCAATTTATTATAAATTTTATAATTTAGTTTTTTTTTTTTTAAATCATGCGATGTATGGAAACTAATGTATTTGTACTATTAGTTTAATTAGTCGCTAATCCGTGCGATGCACAAAAAACATGTACTAACTTTTATATTATATTATAGATAAATGAAAAAAAAAATTTGACATGTACCAATAATTATCTATCACGTAACGTTATCCTTCCAGCTTCATATGTGTCATTATTTTATGAATTGTCAAAAGAACACGTGTCATTATTATGTATATCCTCTAATTTGAGGATCCAACTTTTATATTATACTAGCATTTATCCCGCACAAGTAGGAACATTTTACATATTAGAAGAAAATAACTTAACATAACAATACAAAAAATAAAATACATTAAAATTTGTTCAGTTCAAGTTGTACAGCACCCTACTCATAGGTGTGCTATCTATAAAATAGGTTTGTGCTATCTCTATTTTTCTTGGAGTTGTCGTTCTTAAGTTCTCATACAAAATCAACTTTTGTGCACTGCATTGATCGAGACTTCAATTAAGTGGTGCCTCAAGAAATGGTTAACATTAAATCAAGTTCAAATTTAGATTGCATTCCTTGTACTGTATATTAACTTTGGAGCTATTATAAGAAATTATTATAATATTTTCCTTATTCTAATGACAACTTATGATATATATATCGGATAAACATTATCTAAAATCTTAGTCATGAATAATAAAAAGTAATGTGTAGAATCAAGCAATTAGTAAGGACTTAATCAAATATTAAAAAAAGCTCAAACATTATCATTCACTTTCTTTGTTGTGCGGTTGTTGCATTATCCATTTTTGTTTCTATTATAAAATGGTAAAGGACCAAAAGTAATTTTAACGTTTATTTTTTGAATCAAAGAGTATGAATTTGAAAATCTTCTTATACTGTTTTTGTGCTATTTTTTATTTTTATTTTTTAACATCATCAAATGAGATAGTTTCATATTAAAATAAAAGTAACAAAGGGGAAATTAGGCTATCCTAACCGTTCAATTTAACTCAATAGCTCTAATCAATTATAATTATTTGAAATCTATAAAACATGGTAGGTTTAAATAAATGAACTATAAAAAATAAAAACATTTGAAGGTTGAGTAAAACCAAACTCAAGATGTCAACTATAATTTCAAGAACTAAGATACATACTTCAGCATTATAGGTATTCCACTACTATCAATTATTACACCAAAACCCACAAACACTAGTAGGAAAAAATGATGGAGATCATAAACCATATATAAAAACTCGGTTTGAAATTGCAATGAACAATTTCAAAATCATCATAATTTGAAATTCAAATCCCTCAAAATCACAACAATGTAATCTTTGAGGTAAACTAAATTAAAAACCACAGAAAAACAAATTAGGCAAACTAATTAGAGCATTTGCAGTAGTGTAGCTAAATAGCTATATAGCTATTTTAGCTACACCAAAACACAAAAAGATGGTTGCAGCAGTGGAGATAAGGTTAAAAATTTTAGCTTCTCAGCTATAGTGCACAGCGCAGTGCACATCTAAAGATAGCTGTGCATTGTAGCTCAAAGGTTAAAAATATATATATATATATACTATTTTATGTTGTGTTCACACTGATCAAAATATTTTAATTTTCTTTTCTTTTCTTTTCTTCTCTCCTCTTTTCCATTTCTGCCCGTTGCTCCTCTCTACTCAGTCCTCACCCTCTTTGTTTCTGCCCATTGTCGCCGACCAAGCCCCTGCCCAGCACCGACCACTCTATCTTGCATTCTCTCTCTAAATCTCCACCTTAAAGGCCAAACCTCCAAGCTCCACCCTCTCTCTGCTATCTCGCATTTTCTTTCTCTGTTGATGAGATTTTCGAGGGTATTTTGTTTACAGTGTTTTCCAATGTGGCTGTTGTGGGGGCGACAGTGAAGATAGAGTGAAATAGAAAGAAAGACAAAGCTGAAATAGAAAAACAAAAATGCAAGGGAAGATAGAGTGAAGATAAGAAAGTATATGCATGTAGAGGAGATAAGAGGAGTATACGTGTGTGGAGGAGAAAAACAAAGAGGAAAAAAAAAAAGAAAGAAAATAAAAGAAAAGAAAGAAACGTGTATTTGGATGAAACCAAATAAGATAATGGGAAAAATAAAATAAAGAATAATAAGAAATTAAAAGTAAGAAATATTATCACAATATTTTTGCAATAAATTTTAAGTGGTTGGTTATTACTATCTAATATTGATGAGAAAAAAATAATTTTTTTGATGGTGGCAGTTGCGGTGGTGGTGACCGTGGTGGTAGTGACAGTGGTGGTGGCAGTGGCTGTGATTGTGATTGTTGTTTATTTTAGAGAATATATTATTTTATCATGTGGCGGCGGTGGCGGCAGAAGAGTCGGCAGTGGCGGCAGTGGCGTTGGCGGAAGAAGAGTCGGTGGCGGTTGTGGGTAGTTGTGATTGTTGTTTATTATAGTGGATATATTATTTTATTGCAGTAGATATATTATTTTATAGTGATGTTTATATTATTTTATTGTGTTAAAAACTAAAATAGATTCGCTATTACAGCATGTGAGTAGATGAAATAGATAAAATAACTTTTTGTGGTGCCAAATAGCTAAATTTTTAGCTCCATAGCTGTGGATGCTCTTAGAAAGCTTCCCCCCCCCCCCCCCCCACCCCCCAAAAAGAAAGAGAATCCTAACAACATATTTTGCTACTGGAAAATGATGGGAAAAACCAAATGGAATCATAACAGTTTTACAATTCAATTCAATCCAAAACAAAAACTAATTGAATCCGAATACTTTTAAAAAGATGACAAAAATACGCGGAACAAAACCAATACAAACTCAAATACAACAATCAAAAAAATTTAATCTAAAATATGAGATAAATACAGGGAAAGTTAAGCCGTCCTAACCTGTCAGTTTAATCTATCAACTCTTCTTACAAAACACCCAAGTGTCTTATATGGCAAAGAACGTTGTAAAGCTATAACTAAAAATTAATTGAATTAACCAAAAAAAAAAAAAAACTGACTAAAATTTGCAAAGTAAAACCAAGTCATACCCCATATATATTAATGGAAAAAAATACAATCTAATATATGAAATAAACATAGGGGAAATTTGGGAAGCACGAGTGCATCGATTTGACCGGCACACCTGAGTCTGATTTGTACAGACACGCCATGTAGACGTGGTTGCATGCGCGTCCAAGGGCAATTTTTTTTTCCTGATTCGTCCTAATTCGGTCCAAAGTAGGACCTAAATCAGTCAAATATGGGCCAAAATTCTTGTTAAAAACGAAACTTAAAATATTAGATCAAAACACCCATTTTGTATGCAGACTTTAAAGAAAAAACTCTAAAATCATCTCAATTCTCTTTATTATTTACTATTACTTTTAAATTGGTATATGTTTACCATTATATGAAAAAAAATGCTTAGCAATATATAGAAAATAATATTTTATAATTAATTAATAAACATATCCTGCGGCCCTTGTGTCATACTTTTCAAAAATTTCCGTGTCGCCGCATTGCACCTACACCCACACCCACACCCCAAACTTGAATCTGCACCTATGCTTCCTAGGGGATAATTAAGGCATCCTAACCTATCAGATCAATCAATCAACTCTACTTGCAGAATACCCCAAGTGTCGTATTTGATAGAAAACGCTGTAAATCTGTGTTTTGCAAAATGATGGGGTAAGAAGGATTTTTAATTTACAGGGAAAATGATGAAAGAGAGAAATTGACTTTTAAACACAAAACTTCAAGGGCAAAACCCACTAATGATACCAAAACAAAAGCCATAGATGATAAATTGATACAAAAGAATCCAAAGAAATAAAATAAAGTCATCAATTAACAAAACAATCAAAAAAGGGCCCAATTGTAAGTACCATTAAGAGCTCAACCCCAAGATCTCTCAAGAACACGCTCATTCTTCAACTATAGAGAGACTTTTGAATTGTGGGTACTATTACGAGCTCAACTCTAAATATCTTATTCGACCACAATTGAGCAAACAAGGTACGAATTGGTTAATACTAGTTGAAATCGAACTACATGTCTAGTGCAGTAATACCATACCATATAAGCACTCCTGGAAATCTATTTGGACAAAAAATTACACATTGGACAAATATTATAAAACATGTAATCCAATTTAAGAAAAAATTTGAGGAAACATAAATCAAAGCCTCACTTTTAAAATTTATTAATTAGAGAACCAAAAAATTATTGTAAATTAATCAAACAAACAACCAAGAAAATGAAATATTACTACATAACCAAAATTCAGAAGAACTTGTAGAGAATGAGAATCTTTATTTTAATAATTTTTTTTTTTTTTTTTTTTTAAAGACAAACTTACAGGTATCATTTAGGAAAGCAGCAACGGCGTGAGACAATGTTTGTAGCGAGGAAAAATGTCGAAGAGAAGAATATTGTTTGTGTTTGTGTGGCGTCTTGATTTTTTATGTGTGAGAGAGAGAGAGGGCTGTAAAATAAAAATAGTTTATGCTCATTTTGAATAAAATCTTTATTAAATATATACATTTTAGAATGAAAATAAATATGTTAAAAAGAAAAGTATATTTAATCAATAAAAATTTCATTTAAAAATATATTGTGTTTTTAGAGATTAATTTTCTTTAAAGTTTTTTGAAAATGTGTTTATCTCATACTACACTAAAAAAATAAAAAGGTTAAAAGACAATATGAAAATTATTGAAAATAACTCTATCTCATTTTTAAGGACTTTGCCAACCAAATAGTATAAGAAAATAATTTTCCAGGAAATATTAGTAGAAAATGACTCATTTTTCAGAAAATGTTAATGTTAAAACAAATAGAGCTCTAATAACATTTTTTTTTCAATTTATTATAAATTTTAGGAATTTAGTTTTACAATTTTTTTTTTTGGGTAAAGATCTACTATATCATATCATATCATAACATATCATATATTATATAAGTAAATTTGTGATTGTGTCAAGTGACTATAACAAATTGCAACAACTTTTTTTAGATAGAAGCAACTCATTTGTTCTTAAGGCTATTAAAACTGGGATTTCATGTAGGATCGTGGAAGGTAGGTGGGGATTGTGGATCGTACAATCGGATTATGGATTATAAGATCCTACATTATTTGAGGAAAAAAAAAACAAAAAATATATATTGATATGTTAAATAATCACATAAATTATACATTCATTCATACAAAACAAAAAATTTGCATCTATTTGATGTAATTACCATACATCACTACATTCATTTGTAAGCATCATTTAAAGATGCCAAAAACCTTAAAATGTAACACTTTTTTGGGATATTATTTTTTATTTGGGTCCAACTGACACTTTATTTCTCTATATTAAAATAGCAAAACTTGGTATATTAAAAGTTTATTTTTCATTTTGGTCCAATTGAGCCTTCTGTCAAATTAAAAGAGATTACAATAAACCAGGATCATTTGGGATCGTCAGAATTGTTCGATCCTACATATCCTCAACAATTGCAAAAATCCTTAAGAGATCTAAATCATTTTGGGTAGGTGAGATCATAAAATCGTAGGATTATTGGATCCAAATTGATTTTTTGACAACCATAAGGTATTGTCTAGGAAAGCAGCGGCGATGCTAGATGATGTGTGTAGCGAGGAAAAGTGTCAAAGAGAAGAAGACTGTTTGTGTTTGTGTGGTGTCTTGATTTTTTATAAAAGAGAGAGAGAGAGAGGTAGGAGGCTGTAAAATAAAAAAAGTTTACTCTCGTTTCGAAGAAAACCTTTATTAAAAATAGTTTTATTTTATATACATCTTAGAATGAAAATAAATATGTTAAAAAGAAAAACTATTTTTAATCAATAAAATTTTCATTCTAAAATATATTGTTTTTTAGAGATGATTTTTCTTTAAAGTTTTTTTAAAAATATGTTTATTTCATACTACACTAAATTAAAAAAAAAAGGTTAAAAGACAATATGAAAATTGTTGAAAATAACCCTATCTCATTTTTGACAACTTTGCCAACCAAATTGTATAAGAAAAATAATTATCTAGTAAATATTTTTAGAAAATGACTCACTTTTTAGAAAATGTTAATGTTAAAACAAATAGAGCTCCAATAACATTTTTTTTTTCAATCTATTATAAATTTTAGGAATTTTGTTTTACTAATTTTCTTTTTGGTAAAGATTATCTGTATCATATCATTTAAGATCATATACTATATAAGTAAATTTGTGGTTGTGTCAAGTGACTACAACAAATTGCAACAACTTTTTTTAGATTGAAGCAACTCATTTGTTCTTAACATTTATCGTCTAGGAAAGTAGCGGTGGTGGAGACGATGTGTGTAGCGAGGAAAAGTGTTGAAGAGAAGAATATTGTTTGTGTTTGTGCAATGTCTTGATTTTTTATGTGAGAGAGAGAGAGAGAGAGAGAGAGAGAGGCTGTAAAATAAAAATAGTTTACGCTTGTTTCGAAGAAAACCTGTATTAAAGATAGTTTTGTTTATATACATTTTAGAATGAAAGTAAATATGTTAAAAGAAAAACTATTTTTAATAAATAAAAATTTCATTTAAAAATATATTGTTTTCTAGAGATTATTTTTCTTTAAATTTTTTTGAAAAATATGTTTATTTCATACTACACTAAATTAAAAAAAAAAAAAGTTAAAAACCATATGAAAATTATTGAAAATAACTCTTGTCTCATTTTTAAGGACTTAGCCAGCCAAATAGTATTAGAAAATAATTATCCAGGAAATATTTTTAGAAAATGACTCATTTTTTTAGAAAATGTTGATGTTAAAACAAATAGAGCTCCAATAACATTTTTTTTTTCAATTTATTATAAAATTTAGGAATTTTTTTTTGAGAAAAATAAAATTTAGGAATTTAGTTTTACTACTTTTTTTTTTTTTTTTTTGGGGTAAAGATCTACTATATCATATCATATATTATATAAGTAAATTTGTGATTGTGCCAAGTGACTACAACAAATTGCAACAACTTTTTTTTAGATAGAAGCAACTCATTTGTTCTTACTTCTTATCAATTTTTCTCTACTACTTTATCACTTCTTTTCTTATAAAAATCTTTTTTTTTTCTCCTATTTTCTATTAAGACTAATCTATTATTGGCCAAAAACCTTGTAACTTAATTGACACCTCCTTATGCACAAAGTATTTAAGAGTTTAGTAGAAAAAGAAAAGAAATTAGCAGCATATTGTAACTATCTCAAAAAAAAAAAAAAAAAGGGATTAATCTATTATTGAAGTTAATCAACTTTTTTTTTTCATCTCCATTTGTTTTTCTAAAAAAGAAAAAGAAAATTCTCCATTCATTTATTAGATTGGCCATACCAAAATGAAATTCGTCTATCCATAATCCAACCTATATGATATTAAAAACAAACAAACAATAATTGTGTAGAAAAAAGAAAAGAAAAGAAAAGATAATTCATCAAACTTCAACAGATTAAGAAGCTATCTCCTTATCAAAAACAAAAATATAAAGTCTAATCTCACTCTAAAATAATGTTGCACTAATTACATTGAACTATCTTAAATTCTTAATAACATACGAAAAATAAGTTGTAAAAAATTGCTGTGTTTCCGACCCAAAATATGAGAGAATCTACTTCATTTGTTGAACACAAAAACCATAGTTGACAAGAATTAGGAAGAGATTGATGTTTATATAACTAGAAAAAATCATAGGAAATTTGGTTCTTAAAACTAGTTGGTGATAGGGAATTAAGCCAATCAAATTTTCTTCCTTGTGTCAACCTAAATTTAAGCATCAGCATTACTTGTGCTAAAAATAAAATTATATTTTCACACATCAAAAAGTTATATATCTATTTTAATACACTATTTTATAATTCACCTACATCACAAATTTTATTCTTTCATACAAGGCATTAAAATAACCTAAAAACACTCTTACAATATAACAAAAAACAAATAAATCCAAAACTCACAGTCCACCACCGCAAACCTACTGCCACCAAAAATTAATAAACTACCACCAATCACCATTGACCGCTATAACCAAAATCCAAAATCAACCTAATCATCACCTGCTGCCATAACCACAACCACCAAAATTAGTCCATCACAACCCATTAAGATCAACCCATAACAATAACCCAAAAAACCACCATTGCAATAACCACTGCCATAACCTAGAATCAATGATTAAGAGAGATTTGAAGATCTAAACTATAGAGATCCAAACGACATGGGAGGTTGGTGGCATGGCATGGTAGACGACGTGGCAAGATCAGTAGAGTGGCATGGTGGACAATGCAACGAGGTTAGCTGCTTGGCATGTTGAGATCGAGAGTGTGGCTGAGGAAGAGAGTGAGAGAGAAGAGAGAAGCAGACAAGCAGGGATGGGGAGAGGGAGAGATAGATATGTGTTGAGGGAAGAGAAAAGTTTAATAAGATATTAGGAAATATTTTTAGAATTTTTTATCATACAATTCCAATGAGTAGAATTGTACCGTAGCAAATGCTAAATTTATTTAGTATTTGACACATCTCATGAGATACAGTTTTTGGTATTTGATGTGTTAAATGTTAAAAATTTAGCACTTTGTCACACCCAATGCCAATACTCTTATGAGCTCTTGTGCTAAGCCAACATATATAATACAACCCCAAGCTCTTTAATGATATCTAAACAAAACTCACACCTTTCAAAATCCACATCCCATTTAGCGCTGCGAAAATACATAGGGTTGATCTATGATTTAAAACCAAGAAAATAAAATTAGCTTGATTTGCTATGGCTGTCAGCAAATTTTTATTTTTTTTTTTGTTTTAAAGAAATTGTACATTTTGATGGTTTTGGCATGGGCACAGGACTTTCTCTAGCTTAGTGGCAGGTGATAATCATCAAGGTCTTAACTTGTTAGCCACCCTAGGCCCATTAGGCTTGAATTTTTTTGTTTTTGGAGAATCGAATGGGCTTGAATTTTTTTTTTGGACCAAACCACCCATTGATTATCTCTTAATAGCCCATTTTGTGTAAATAGCAGTTACTTATTGAGATACTTGATCTATTATGGGTCATAAAACTTAAAAGTGATTTAGGCCCATTTTATATATATATGACCATTGATGAAGCTAACTTAGCAAGAAATTGCAATAGGAGACTCAGGTCTTTCTCTCTTTCATTTGATTGAGAGTGTTGATCCATTTTCACCGCTTAGTTCACCATAGCATCACAAGGCAGAAGAAGGGGTGCTTCATGTGGCCGTGGAGGTCATGACAACTTGTCAGTCAATGCTAGGTAATTGGATAATCATTAGAAATATGAGAAAACCCATTGTGTGTCGGGCATATATAACCACCCTTTCACATAAGAGTGGACCTTACAAGCATAGTACCCACCTCTACGTGAGAATGTGGTTACATATACTAGATATAACATATACCATTTCATAAAAGAGAGCTTGTATAGTTCTGCCAAAGGTTCAGACCCAATTGGTAGATCAAATGAATTTAAGCTCAATTGAGCAGGTACTGTGCAAATTTTGGTTGGTCAAACTTCAACAAGCACAAGCACTAGCATAACTCAAATTTGCAGAGTCTAAGATAGAAGTCCCAACTCCCAAAACACAATTTTGGGGCTGCTAGGGACTTTCATTGGTTTACCAGGCTCTTTATATGATTTCCTTGAAGATCAGAGCTGCATTGTGATTTGTTAGTGAGTTTGAATGGGCTTCTGAAAAAAACAACCACAAGCAGCTTCATTCATGGAACAGTCTCAGAACTTTCATATAAGGAGAATCTCAAACTTCCATATGACATCCTCCTCCCATTGCACTTCGTATTGGCAATATTTCCACTACATTCTTCTCAAACAAGAAAATAAATTTGACATTACTAAAATCAGGATGTGCAAGAGGGCAAACATCATGCATTCACATGCATAAACATTATGCAGTAAAATAGTTGAAAAAGCATCCGCATTATAGTGTACAGTATCAGCAGCCAAATCCTAACATTCTATACACTAAATAGTAAATACAGTGAAAATTCCACAATAAACAGAACAGTAATATCCAACACAAAGATCAACAACACAACAGAATAATACATTATGTCCAGAATTAAACTGGAAGCAAAATTGCTTTATCTTCCTTACTCTGCTGAGCACGTGGAGGATATTTTATGCAGTCCTGAGAAGACAAACTCTGACTGGCTACCAGCTTCAGAATTTACAGTTAGAATTTCCGATGATTGCAATAATAGTGGCAGTTAACTTACTAGTAATGGCGTATAACAACAACACTAATTCAAACCGAAAAGAGAAGAATGTACATCACTTCTTCAAAAGCTTCTGCGAGAAAATCCTCTTAGAATACGGGCTGTTGCGTGAAATTGCTTTGCGGGACTCGATTGCTTCTACCAATGCATTATGGATAGGACCCTAGTTTGCAAGGAAAAATCAGGACATTATTAGAGGAAAAGATGACCAAAGTCTTAGATGTGACTAACAAGATTTATGGACGAGAGATTAAAAGTATACAGTATAACAAGGGAGGAGAGAGGGGGGACACGAGCATGTGCAACAACACTAAAGAGTGATCACAGGGAGTTGCTCAAGAAAAGATGTTGATAACAGGCAAATGATTACCATACCTCAGAAACTCGAAGAGCTGTTTGAACAACATAGTTAGCATGTGGGTCTTGAAGCAACCGTTCAAATTGAGGAACAGATAGCAATTCATGAATAAGTCTTGATTGGCATTCATCATTAAATACCATAAGACATTTTTCAACCACATGGCTGCCGAACTTTTGTTTCGAGAGGTGTACATAGTTCCCTTCAAATTGAGAGATTAAATTTGAGGTGGCAGAAGGGATTCTCAACTCCAAGATGAACTGAATGACATAATTTCTGCCAAAAAGAAAACACAGAATTTGCATTCAGAAGAAGGGTAGAACCACACACACACAAAAAGGTAAACATATTGCACCAATCCACTTTACATGAAACAGGTGAGCAAACTATCATTAATTATTGACAGTTAAATATGGAAACAATTTTCATCTTGGGGCCACTGATCTACTATTAGGCTAATTGTTCATAAATCACAACTCGTCTCAAATTTATCTCAAACTATGGATATTATTAGCTTAGTGGTTCCTAAGGTTTCATGATATCCATGAGATGTTGCGTTTGAAACCTCTTGCCAATATCTTGGAGCCACTTCCATGGGATTCCTCTTTATTATAACCTGGTGTGTGTGTGGGATGGGGGGACTGCATACACCCGAGGGTATAGTCAAATATTTGAAGAGGTTTAGATACCCTCATTTGTCAATAATAATAATAATAATAATAATAATTGCCTCTGCTTTTCAATAAGCTTTGGGACCACAAGGTTCTAGTTCTATATATTTTTCTCCTTCCAAAGAACAGGCCACCAATAGAAAAGGTGCTTTGTTAAAATATATGGCAAATTAGCCAAATTACCAAACAAGCTCAGTTTACTCAAAAACACAGTTGAGAAGAGCAGGTTGGGTTGGAAGGGAAGAGAAAGATAAGAAGGTGGTTGTGTTATAAACCAAATCATGAACCTGAAGCTACACATATATATTTTTCCAAATATGTTTGCATTATGATAAGACATTTTATTACAATGATTTTAACAAGACGACAATGTTCACAATTATTACACACAAATTAGGATTTGGATTGGAATATGAATGATTCAAAAAAAGTTGTTGATAATACACACACACACACACACACACACAAGTTTAGTTATCACCATGTTAGAATAATAGTTAAATGATTAGCTTCATCATTTTCTAACAACTTAAACTTTTGGTACAAGTGGTAATCTATCATGTAATTAAAGATGAGATGTTGAGCTTGAATCCCATTCCCACTCTACCTTCCATTTAAGAAATTAAAATTTTCATGTGTTGGCTCACTTATTGAGGGGAAGTCCAGGCTCACACGTGAAGGGGAATATTAGAATAATAGTTAAATGATTAAATTCACCATTTTTTTTTTTTATAAATAGTGATTAAATCCATCCTTTCCTAACATCTTAAGCTTTTGAGACAAGTTGTGATTTATCAACCATTAGCTTAATAGTAGATCTGTGCCATATGTAGAAGCTCCTAAACCTGGAACCTGAACATATATTTCTAGTGTACTGTCTACCACATTTCCATTTCAATAAAGGCTTGAACATATATATGTAGCTTTAGATTGATCAAACTATCATGAATTAATGACAGTTAAATATGGATACAATTTTCATCACTGAGAGAAACTTAAACAAGAAGAATTTGATTTATTAATATTCGAAAAAAATAACTTTTCTTAATATGACTACTAGTAAAAATAGCATTTAGTGATATTAATAGAGCGCTATATTTTCTTTGATTACCCATAAGCATCTTGAGAAAGCAGAAGTCCATTGGCAGAAATTTCTGCGACCAAATTCTCTCGATGCTCCCCAATTGAGTGACTGATGCATCTTTGCAAAACACAACATCCATGTTGATGAATTGCAATGTCAACACAATACTTTGCAGCAGCAACAAATATAAACTGCCAGATACATATTAAGAAAAGGAAGAAAGTGTAAATTTATATGAAGAGAAAGAATGACTAAAGAAAATGCAGAGAGGGCAAACAAATTATGAGTCTAAACACCATTCTATTTGTTCCCACCAAAAATGGCACACAGACATGGGGAGGAGAGAGTATATTACTCTAAACACTGACAGGCATGCCTTTTTTGCATAGGCTTTTTTTCTTTTATTATAGCTTTGTTCAAAGAAAAAAAAAAAACATTCTGATTCATGCATTTTTTATCATATCATACCAGCTAATCTTGGTACAAAAAGTAAATTACATTTGCTGGTAAGCAATTGCCTTTTTCTAACGCCACATCTAATACAATTCCTTACTAGACTAATGAACTAAGAAACTAAATTAGATTGTTTGCGGACTCTTGCAGGACAGTTGCATTTAAGCTGTGACAGAGCTGTAACAACTCCATTTCTTATATTGATAAAAGCTCTTTATCATTTTATGTTGATACTACAATTCCCACAATGTCTAGCACACATTAAAAGGGTGTGCCCAGACTACAAATTAAAACTAAAGGAGCATTAAACTAGGTGCACATGACCCTGAAAGGCAGATACCACTTCAATTAAATACATATAAGTTTTTATATACGTAATAAAAATCCATTAAAAGAAAAGAGGTAAAGGGGAAAAACCTTAACATATGGGAAGTGTACAAAGGAAAAGCCCAGTTGACCACTTCAACCAAATATGGCTGATTACTGTATTGCCCATTGATTTCTATAAAATAAAGTCCTTCTTTTCCTTCTTTTCTTTTAATCATAAAATGGCAGGATTGAGTCAATTTTTTTGCCAAACTAGTCAACACAAAAACATGATTATCCTTGTATTCCTGCAACAAATTGTGATCGTTCCTTCTCTAGCCATTGAAAATTTTAATTTTTCTAATGGCAATTGTGTTAATATAAATATAAACTACTTTCATACGAAAACCTACTCTGTTTCAATGGGTAAATTTGTATCTCCTACTTCACCAATTATTGGCAACAGCTTGAAATGTTTCCAATATAGAAGGAGGGGTTTGAGGATTCCAGTAACTCTTGTGCTGGAACCACAAGTAGAATATAGGAAGGATACCATAGTTGTTCCTTCTCTAGCCATTTCTAATGGTGATTCTGTTAGTATAAATATAAACTACTTTTCATATGAAACCATTATCCTATATCATGTGTTCTGACAAGGACATGATCTGTTTCAATGGCTAAATTTATATCTACTACTTCTCCAATTATTGGAAACAGCTTGAGATGTATCCAATATAGGAATGCTTCACAAACTTCTGCCATGAAGGTTCAACAGCTTGAAATGTATCCAATATAGGAGGGGTTTGAGGGATTCCCTAGTGGTTTGTGGCACCTAGCAATAAATTAAAAAAGGGAACCAATATAGGAATGCTTCACAAAATTCTTTTCTTGAAGGTCCATCTACCAGGCCACTGAATTCTTCATTGTAAAATACTCTTCTTTTTTGGTTTACAACACTTCTGATTTGATGTGTTTACAAAAGCTTAGGTCTGAATCATGGCTAAAATCTCAACTTAAATCTTGTAAGACTTTGATGGAAAGAAAATTACGTAGAGGAAGACCCAAATAACACTATTTGTAGTAAAATAGTTCATGTTAATTAAGGAGATAATGGAAAGTATTATTTTGGATAGGATTTAATGGCAAAGAAGAATACATGAGACTAATACCAAAGTATGGGGCGAAGGTTTGTTGTTGTTAAACTTTAGCGAGGACCAAAACAATATTCAAGCAAATTATTAAAAGTTAACGTAGAGTCTTCTATTTGTTGCAACCAAATTGTGAGCTCTCATGCCATGATCTTTTCATGGTAACTCGGTGAGACCAAATTGTACACCTTAATAGCGATTAATGATATCATAATTTGTTCTCAAATGACATTTAGTTTATTAGATGTATCATTGAAAGTGCGAGTGGTGATAGATTGGGAACAAACATGATTAGAAGCCATAAGGTAACTAGAACAACTAGATGATTATTGGCCATAAGAAAACAATGCACACTTAGAAGAAAGCCATAAGGCATGTCATTGTCCTTCACGCAAGTACAAATGCCCCATTACATCAATCAATCAATAATAATCTCAAACAGTCCAAATGCTCTATTGGTTAACTTAATTTTCTTGTTTGTCTGGTTACTTTGAACTAAAAGAATTCTTAATATGGCAATCTAGTGGACTGTCACTGGCCATTCAGGTATACACATGGTCATTTAGATATTCTGTTGAGCTAGTAAAATCTAATGACTTAAACATGTTAATATGAAAATGTATTGAAAGCAGAGGAGTAGCAACTCAACTATCTTAGATTATGTTTTTCACACCAATAACTGATCTTGGCATGTGATTATATCTGTTTCCGAACTAATATTTTGCATAAGAAGAGAACACCACATAGGAAAGCGGAGTGTTATCAATTATTTCAAGAATCACATAATTTAGACAAATACATAGGCTTGTTTATACAAGGTTGGAGGAAATCAAATTTAATGCAGCCCATGAGCATATTTTTCTTATACAGTATATTCTAAATAAACATCTGACTGGATTTTAGTTTATTATTTGTTCCTCAATATGAAAGTTAGCACCAATGTTAGTTTATATAAAACACAGAAAGTCAATGTAAGAATGACATCACAAAACCTTCAATTAAGGGATAAACACAAAAGCTTAAAACATTTAGAGATGATTGTTTAACCTATCTACCATTTGTAGAATAAGAATGAAATTTCCAAGAAAAAGTGAGCTTGAAATTGCTAAAGTGCTGTTAATTCACACCCATTCCACACAATAATGACCGGAACATCACCAAACAATCCGACAGAATAGATTTGATGATATTGAATTTTCAGAAATTTAGGCTACAATTTATAATCATAAACTAATCACATGAATTCATTAACAGATGTTGTAGTATTTCTCAATTAGATTGATATGGATTTCCAATTCTTTCGTAGTGACAAAATTGGATGTTCATTAGGTGGAGAGAGTAAATCAGATTATACAGAATAGTAAGGTGAAAAGGCTTAAAATTGCGCATGATGATTAGGATCATAAATTTTAAAAAAATTACAGATATGAGCAATCAGGCATACTAAAGCATATATTATAAACTGAAGACCAACCATGGTAATATTACATATATGTTTAGCATGCTATTATAAACTGAAGACCAACCATGGTAATATTACATATATGTTTAGCATGCTATTGTGTAAACTCAAGCAACTTAAAAGAAAACTAAAAATCTTCACCTTGTTATCTTCATGACTAAGGCATTGCAAGCAACGCTGGATCACATGATTTCCATTTAGGTCCCTGATGAGAGCAAGAAACCCTGGTTCAAGGGCTGATATAACCAGTGAAATCTGCTGCCTTGTTTTGAGAGTCTCAATCAGCTTCTGAACCACGCGAGTGCTGACAGAAAGAAAAGACATGTTAATGTTGACAAAAAAAAAAGGTGATATGAAAATTTTAATATGCCCATGACTTACCCATGAGGGTTTAAAGAGATTCTAACAAGCTGCCCTGGTTCTGCAGTTACCACAAGCAGGATCTGCAATCTCTGTTCTTCATTACACACATCCAACAACTTCTGCATAAGGTAATTCCCAAATGGGTTCGCCATAAGTTCAACTACATAGTTGATGATCTCATTAAATACTATTTGCACATCTTTTGGGGTACCCTCATCAAAAATCCTTTGTAAAAATCGACAACCATACTGATCCTTTGCTAGCAAATATATGTATCCTTGAGCTTCTGCCAGAGAGTTATACTTAGGTGGTAGAGAGAATGGAAAATTTATCCTTGCACTTTGAGCATTGTCACAAATTTCTGCACTTTGGTGCCAGCCATCTAGCTGTGACCTTTCTAGACGCTTGCTCATACCAATTTCATATAAGGCAACCTTACTCCGACCCCTTGAAGGATTGAATCCCTTGTTGACTGAATGATTTAAAGCTTCACCTTGAATAATGAAACTCTCATCACTAGTAAGAGACTCGAGACCTGGTTGTGGAATTCTAATATTTAAAGGTGTCCTAGTCCTCCCACTGGATAGTGGAAGGCCCAAATGCAGTGCGTTGTCGACACTCAAATGAGGCCTTGGGCTAGTCATTTGAGGAGTATTGAGCAGATTCAGTACACCTCTTGCTTCATTCAAATTCATTCCGTCTTGCTGAGCATAGGATAGAGACTCAGCCATTGGAGGACCACTCAAAGAAGTGGTGAAGTTGGATACATGACTTCCTCCAAGGTAATAGTTATCTATCTGCTCCTTTGTATTCTGCCATGGAAAATTCATTGAGCTATTGCAGTAATTAAACTGAGGGAAAAAGTTATCAGCCTGTCTGGGGGACACCCTTGACCCCAATAAACTGCCCATGTTATGTTCTTGCTGCAATCCTGACAATGCCGGACTCATCTGACCATCAAAACTCATAGCATTTGATGGAACAGGGGATTGAAACCTCATGTAATCGGAAAATCCTCTCCTGACATTGTCATAGTCCCCATGTTTGTCAATAGTGGTTTGATTACTCCCACTGAAAGAACAATCACGATACAAAAGCCTATCCCGGTCTACCGAGAAATCTCTCAAATTAGAAAAATCCTCTTTCCCATTGCTAATATACACATTACTAAGATTCCTACACAGACTCAGTTCATCAATCAAACTCTCATTGGTTTTATTCCTAACAGATGAAACGGGTATTTTGGAATCCAACCATAATCCATCTGGGTAATGAGAATTTCCACAAGGCATGTGGGGTTTAAGCTCTTCCGATGGAGGTGTGGTAGGTGATCCATTGTCAGAGAAAGAATTCCCACCCGAGCACAATGTTGATGAAGAGCCATTTGAATGCAAAGACAACATACTCACAGGAGAGGAGGCACATGTATACTTATTATTATTACAACGACATGAAGGATCATCAACATACATACCATTCAAGCCATGACCAACAAGATGAGTATGATTATGTTGTTGATGCAGATGATGAGGATGAGGATGATGATGATGATGTTGATGATTATGTATATTGTGTGATGTTGCATAAGGGATCTCATCCAACAACATTTCAAGCTCCTTATCGTTCTTCATCTTCTCTCCAATCTCAAAACTCTTCCAAAAAAAAATCAAACAAACAAACAACAACAACAATACACATAAAACTCTGCACCAAACAGATAGAGACCACAAACCAAACAAGTCCCAATCTCCAGAATCAGAAAACCCACATCAGATATCGATTCAAACTGACTAAATAACAAATACCCAGAAGAGATTACCACTTTTTATCATCTGGGTCATGGTTTTTTTCTTTTTCTTTTTCTTTTTTGTGACGATGGAAGAGAAATTTCAATTACATTTCTTTCCAACAAAATTCATGTCATTTGGGTTTTGGGTTTTTCTTTTGTGAGGAGTTGGTGAAGCATGCAAAGATTGAAGGGATTATTAGACACGGTTATACTATAAGGGACCGTAGATATACCACCCTGTACGCTCCCTCACGCCATTAAAGCTGGAGAGCAAGAGACGCTACAGCCTATATAGCCTCTTATAGAAAAACAAAATACACATCTATTTTGTTTTGTGTACATATATATATATATATATTTATATGAAACACTCGCACACGCATCCAAAAGACACAAAAACACACTGTGAGTCTCCAAACACAGTATTCAAAGCGTTTTTTTCTACTTTTAATATTTTTCTTGCAAAATTTTTTATTATTATTTTATGTGAAAATCATGAAGCTGACACTCTTTAAGGATGCGTGCATGACACGCACGACAGTGACAGTGGGTCCCTTGCAAATGAATAATTGTTCTTGTTTGTCTCTCCGAGCTGCTTCAGTTCTTTGACTGATGGAGCCTTAAAATCTTCTTAAGTCGCGTGGAGGAAATAATTTATGTTTTAAAGTTTAACCCCCCCAAAAAAAAAAAAAAAAAAAAAATTCAATTGATGATCAATGAATATAAATCTGTAAAGCTTTTTTCCTTCGATTTTTCTGTTATTGATATCTGTCTATGTGTCCAAATTTGCAACAACTCTTTCCTATTCTATTTCTCTAACATTGGTTCTCAATTAAAAATATTATGTTCACAACATTATCACAGTATTGTCACAATATTTTCACAATAAATTTTAAGTGACAAATTGTGACAGATTATTATTGTTATGATAAAAAAAATTAATTTTAGTGATAAATTCAAATTCTAACCAATAATAACTAACCGTTTATGATTTTTTGTGAAATTGTTTTGGATTTTATCCATTCTCATTGTGTTTGTGAATTATTTTATATTTCTTTTAGAATATTTGGGTGACACAATTTCTCCGCTTACTTCCTTGTCAAGTTGCCAGTTGCTACTACCTTGATTCTCAAAAAAAAAAAAGAAAAAAGAAAAAAAAATTCTATTACCTTCGATTCATTAAATTTTTTTTTTATTATTTGAAACCATAAGATTTGAATGTAGGACTTATAACTTATTTATCATCAAATCAAAAACATCAAATTCCGCTAAGCATTGAGTCTGGGTTTCCCCTTCCCCTATTCCAAATAAAAAAAAAATATTCAAATAGCATGCAGAATTTGAATTCAAGACTCTTATTCAAAAAAACTTTACAAATTGAGTTTATTGAAACTCACTGAAATTTTAAGTGGTTAAATCATTTTTTTATGTTAATTTATTATAAAAATAGGTCAGTTGCAAAAATGACTACCCCACCCAATACTCCCACATCATTCTACATGTAATCTTTATATAATTTTTTTTTTTTATGGAAATAATTTTTTTTGTTTGTATAGAAATATTGTTCTGATAAAATGTTAATATTCACATATATATTATCACAATTAAAAATTAGGCTAAATGACTTTTGAAACTTTAGAATTTTGGGTATGTTTTATTATTATTATTATTATTATTATTATTATTATTATTATTATTATTATTATTATTGTGTTGAGAAAAGTAGGGTATGTTTTGTTTAAACCTTAAACTTTTAAAATGTATCTTCTAAATCTTGAAGTTTCTAAAAACATTTCATTTAGACTTTAAAGTTTCAAATAGTATCACTTAAACCTTGGACTTTTTGGTAAGTTTATTTAAACTTCAAATTTTGAAATAAATTTCATTTAAACCAACTAATCATGTGATGTTTGACAGTTTGAGGGTGTAAAAAAAAAGTGATAAAAGGTTAGAATGATTTTTTTTATTTATTAAATTGAGGTTTAAATAAAACATTTTGAAAGTTAAAACAGTAATTTACTCTTAAAATTATTGTAGGGACACAGGTTGCACTAGATCCCAGTCCAAAGGGTCCAAAACAATAAATTTATAGAGAGTGGGCTTTGAATCTAGGTCTGTAGATGTTAAGTAACGTGAACTTCAAACCAAATCACAAGACACATGCATAACACGCTTATGTAACTGAAAAGCCCTTTGTATATAAATGCCGAGGACACTAACAGTGTAGTTCTTACAATTCTTTGATGTGTGTGTGTGTTTTGGCCCCCCCCCCCCCCTCTTTCTCTATCATTCACCCTTTATATTGCCCTCCCCCTTCTTCTCTTCCTTCCACATGTGGATCATATGCTCCATTTAGATATTTGTCCCATCACCCTTTTTCCCAAAGTCTTTGGCGGCAATTTTAAGGCTGAACTCTAACACTCAGGCGTCACTTCCTCATTAATGCAGCCAGAAAAGTAGTTGCAGAGCTTTCAATGCGATGACAGTAGCTTTACTCCAGATATTTCATATCCCTTCTCCTTGTCCTTTGCTTTCTCTTTCTTTGCCTTTGCCTTTGCCTTTGCCTTTGCACTCAAGATCTTCAGTAATGATGCCTTTGAGTTGCCAGATCACCCTCCTCCTCCTCGACCACTGGTAGCCGAGGACATTACCATCCTCGAACGTCATGTTTCATAATGTCTTAGCCAGACATGACCTATTCCTACGTCCTTAGATTAATTACACTGTTGGGTTTGAGTTTTCAACTTTATATGCATTCTTGGGCTTACCCAACATATATCCTGAGCCCATTGGCCCTACAATTATTTATACCTTTTCTATTAATTTAAAGAAAAGAAACACGTAGATACTCAAGATATAAAAAGAAACACATGATATATAAGGTAAAACATTTATAGGCAAAAACATGTCAGTAAAGAATTTATTTTACTTTGAAAGTGTGACATCAATAATTAATATTAATAATATATTTCTTTTAATTTTCTGTGGGAATCCAATAAATTGTTCCTTAATTTTTAGAATACATATATTGGATAGATAGAATATTGATATCTTAAATTACTTTTTTTTTTTTGAGAAATATATCTTGTGGGGCCAGTGGGTTCGAAATATGTATTGGGCCGGTCCAAAAGCTTTCGCGGAATTGAAAGCCCAACCCAATAGTGCGTACAGTCCGAAGGCACAAAAAGATGTGCATGAGAAGCAATGGGAAAGAAGGAAGAAACCATACATAAGCAGAACATCCCCAACTTGACGTCCGAGGATGGCAACGTCCTTGGCCTCATACTGTCGAGGACGAGAAGAGTGATTTGGCAGTTCAGGGGTATCAGTACTAAGGACCTGAGACACGAGGGCTGAGAAAGCAAGGACAGGAGATAAAAAAGGAGTGATAGACAAATATCAATGATAAAACTGCTACCACCGCATTGAAGGTTTTATACCTACCTCTCTAGCCGCATTAATGAGGAAGTGACGCCTGAGCATTGGAGTTCAACCTTACACTTACCGCCAAAGGCTTTAGTAGGAAGGGATGATGGGACAAGTATCTACAAAAGAGCATCTGGTCTACACGTGGAAGAAAGGAGGATAAAGATGCAGGACTATAAAAGGGAAAGGAGGATAAAGATGCAGGACTATAAAAGGGAAAGGAAGAAGAGAGAGAAAGGGGGGAAAAAGAAAGAAAGAAAGGAAACGCACACACACACGAGAGAAATTGTAAGGAAATATCAAAGATTGTCCTCGGTAGCAATATATGAAAGAATGATTTATCCACGTACAAGAAGTATGCATGTATTTTGTGATTTTACTTAGCTTTTATGTTATCCAACGTTTTCAAACCTAGATTGGAAGCCCACTCTCTATAAATTCATTGTTTTTGGGCTCATTGGTCAGGTTCCATAAGTGCAGCGTAGGTCCTGTACGATTTGTGTCCATACATATCTTAAATTACTTTTTTTTATAGTAGGTTAGACACATATTTTTTCTTTCCAGTTATTGGACAGACGTGTTTAAAAACCTAGATTTCCTAATTTATAATTCTTTTTATGGAGATTACGACTAGAATTGTAATATTTATTACTAGGAATAAAATGTGTTGTAATGTAATAACTAAACCTATTCATTAGTTTGGTTGTGAGTTATAACATTAGAATGAAGCTTAACATTTATTTTAGGAAATATTTTACTCATACAATTATATCTCCTTAAAAATTGTTATTTTTAAATTTAAAAGAGGTATGTGTTATTTTTATGATTTTTTTATTTTTATAATTGTTAGATGTATATAGAAAGTTTGTTTATTTGGAAATATATTAAGTTTTGAAATTATTGCACTTACTGAGGAATAGCTAATACAACCTTGTAAAGAGGAATAATTATATCTCATTTTGAAGAATAACTATTGATAAGGAATGATTATTCCTTATAATAAAAATATAATCAAACTAAAGAATAACTAAACTATAGGAATAACTATTACATTATAGTGCTTATTACAGTCTACCAAACATGCCCTAAGGAAATTGTCAGATGCTTGACAAGATTTAGATACCCTTGTTTGTAAAAAAATAAAAAAATAAAAAGTCAAGAAAATAAACTATGCAAAAGGATGCTATTATTACCAATTATCTTTCTTATCCCATATGAGTATATGACCCATATCTACTAATTTTAAATTGTCTTGATGTTCTAATAGGTCTGCCAAGTATGTCGAAGAGTGGCATCTTTTAAGTTTTAAGTAGAGTTTAGATCTTGCAGTGTGCTTTTATATTAGAATCTCATTTCCTTTTGTTAGGAAAAAAAATCCCCTTTCCCTTTTGTGTGTAAGGAATCAAATAATAACGGTTATAATCCTTTTAATTAGTTAGTTAGTTAAGATTAGGATGGGTTAGTTATGGTTTGAGCGCGCGCGCACACACACACACACATGTATATATAACTCAGTAAACATAATTAGAGCTAATCTCTTATAAATACATTATTCTAATTCAACATTAGATATAAAAAGAATAAATCAATTTGTTACTTAGTGCATTTCCTCTCTCTTAATATTTCTGTATGGAATGTGACTAACTCGAATTAAGTCAATTCCCCTACAATTCTCATACATTTCCCTACAATTCCTAACACTTTGTTACTTAAATAAAAAGATAGAAAAAAAAGAATGGCATATTTTGGTAATTTTCCCACTTCTTTTATTTATTCATTTATGTCCTTATAGTTTAATAGTATTTTTTTTTCTTGGTCACAGTTAGCTCAACTAGTAAAGACTGTTATCGTCAAATACGGATACTTAGTTCGAATTTCTCTATATAAAAAATCAGTTAATATCTTAACTTGATGATAAAGAATAATGATAATAGAACAAATATTATATATTCAAATTATAATTATATATATATAATATTTCTCTATTTAAAAAAAAAAAAGGTTGATCTTCAATTCTAAGTGAAAGTGGGATTCATAGTTGGACTTCTTATTATAACTAGTCAAAATGAAACATGCTTATACTTTCAAGGAAAAAACAGTCATATTTTTGACAACGAAATATGGATGGGGTTCAATTTTCAACCCTTAGTTTAGATTTTAATAAGATAGAATCTAATGCCGATAGTCAAGAGCCTTATAGCCTTTTGGAATTTCAAATAGAGACGTCTAGATTTAAAATACTCTCTCCGTGATTATCGAATTATAAAAAATAAATAATAATCAAGTGATGGTAAGGTTTTAGATGGGCAATACTTTTATTTTGGGGGAAAAAAGACTTAATTTTTTTTATTTTGATGAACATGGGAAAAAAAAACTTAATAAAATTATCTTCATGATGTTTCCTTTATAACACATTCACTATGTAATAAGTATCATTCCCAGGATAAGAGCAAATGTCATAAATTTAAAATACTACCGTATTTATAAAATAAATTTTTGAGATTTATTTATCAACTGAATATGTCAATAATAATTGAACCTTATAATCTTATGGCTTTTTGGTGGAAGTAACCATGAAAGTTACACAAAAAGGCAAATACATTATACATGCACCATGCTGCTTTGAATACCCTTTCTCCTTTCTCAAAGCCAAAGGTGTATCTTTTACGCCCAATATATATCAAATTTAATGCAAACTAAAGTTTGGAGTCACATAATAGACCTCATCTTCTACCCCATTCTCTTTTTGCAAAAAAATGAAGGTGATCACTGATCAGAAAAAGTGAGGTTGATGACTTGGATGTAATATAAGCCATATAAAATGGCCACGGCCAATTTTGATGCAAGTTGATTCAGCAAAAAAAAAAAAATTGATGCAAGTTGGCCACATTTTCTGGGTCCCAAAGTTACTAACATGTTCTGGCAAAAAAAGAAAAAGAAAAAAAAAAAAAAAAGAGAAAAATTTAATGACATGTTAGCCATTTTGTCGATTAAAAGGGTGAATATAGACAATGAAAATTTGATATTTGAGATAAATCCCAAATGCAGTTTTTTTTTAAAACCCCAAATGCAAAATTATTATATTTTTTGTGAGTCACCAAATGCAAAATTATTATTACTACTATTATTATTTTGACAAACAAGGGTATTTAGAGTTTAGACCTTTTGGAGTATTTGACTTCAAATTATTACAAAGAAGAATTTTATGGGGTTGCCCCAAGATGCTGACTTTGAAACTACTAAACTAACTCATTGAGACCAAATATAAAATTATTAATAAGTAAAGAAGTGGAAGAGAAGAAGACAGAAAAAAAAGAAAAAAGAAAAAAGAAAAAAATATATTTTATTTATTTTGAGATGCAAAGAAAAAATCTTTTTGATACGTAATACGTTGCCTTAGCCGGAAAGCGAGAATTTTTGTTGGGCCCACAGGTTGATTCGCATAATCGGTCCAAATGCTAGAAAATCTTATTGCCAATGGAAGCTTGCCACGTGCATGCCCATGCACCTTCTGAATCGAACCCAACTGCAACATTATCGTGTGATTTCTTTTTTGGGAGAGGGGCTTGAGATGTGCATCTGCCAACTTTTTCTTTTGTATTTTATGCATGCGCACACACTCTTCCTACTTCAACACTTCTTTGTTTCAATGGTCTGCTCTAGTGCTCTTTTTATTAAAATTTATTGGGTAAATTTCATTAATATACTTTGAGATTTGGACTAATATCAACCAGGTTTAAACCTTTTCAAAACTAGTTAATTTAGTCCTTCAAGCCAATTTAATCATTAAATAGTTAGTTATTTTTTCTCAATTGTTTTAGAGACTAAATTGGCTATAAAAACCAAATTAGTTAGTTTTAAAAATCTTGGACCTAGTTGACATTAGCCACGGAAGTGTGAATGGAATTTATCCAAATTTACTTAAGGTATTTAAACTTTTAGGTAATGTATTTTTGATTTAGAGTAAAGAGGATAGTATTATTAGATAATTATTATTATTTTTAACAACTTGTCAAAGGGGAAAGTTGTGATTAAAATGCCAAGAGTTTCGTAGCCTTTTAGGCTTGTAGCGCTACTGGTTAGCAATTAGCAACTAATAGTATATCCAAGACATCAAAGTTTTAAATTCCCCTCTTTTGTGTTGTAACTACCGAACTATAAAAATAAAAAAGTTGTAATTAGAGTATCATTATTTTCACACACATCTACTGTTGACATAAATTTTTCATTATTATGAATTAATAACTATATGCCACATTAGTCATTATGAAAAAAATAAGATTGTGAAAATTTTGTATTTGGAGATTTATTAATTACAAAAAATAACTCGAAATGTCTTTTGGCTCAAGAATTAAAAAGGTTTGAGAATAGTATGTGTAAGGACTTGATTTGATGGCCAAGCCTAAAGGGAAAAGGATCTAGACTCAAAAAACCCAATATAATAAATTTGTAAAAAGTAAGCTGGAAAAGTAGGCTTTAATGAATCAGATAATAATAGTAGTGAGACCTGATGAAAGGAAAATAAGAATAAAATTGTTTTGCACGAAATAAATCGTCCTCGGCACAGTTCGAGGAGACTAGATCTTATATATGTTTCTTTTGAATTTAGTTACAAGTCTAGTTTTTTATGCTATAGTGTTTTTCTCTCTATCTTTTTCGATCTCCCCCTGTAAGGGGATTTCCTCTCCCTTATATATCCCTATTTTCTTCATCTCCATATCTCTATATATCTTATCAGCACATTCCTGAAGTCTTTGAGAGTAGCTATAAGGTTGCTTGCCACTATTTAGGCATCACCTCCACATTAATGTGACTAGAGGATTAGCTGTAGAATATTCAATATGGTAGTAGCAGCTTTCCTCTAGATATTTCTTAGCTTCCCTCTATCCTATGTTCCCCTGATGTTTATCCTTATCAATAGAACCCTTCAAAATGTTGCCTTTAAGGGTAGACCAATCCCTCTGACTTCTGTCTTGCTTAGTTGAGGAGGAACTCCTCCTTGAACTACCTTCCCAAGTCTTTCCATCAAAATATTGTCCGTGGAGCTCTGATTTGCACTTCTTCCTGTTATCTTCTGGTCCTTAGACTAATAGACGTTCTCGGACAAGGCCCACGGCCCAATATATACTTATGGGCCTTTTATCCCTACAATAGCCCCTTAAAATTCTTTTCTTTTGCTCCTCGAAAAAGAATTGGATTTTGATATTATTATCATTATCCTCCTCTTGTCACACGTCATTTCCTGTATGCGTAAACGCCTTTTCTAGTGCCGAACACACGTCCTTGACGGTTTGGCATCTGCGGCGCGCTTGTATTAAATTTGTGCGGCTCCATGTCTCCCACGTTTTACGACACAATGAAGATCCAATGGCAAAGGATTCAGTTTGGAACTTGGGTAGGAATTATCTCGCTCGCTTTTCTCTTTCATATATATACTATTTGGAAACTTCACATACTTAACTTTTGCACTTTCCAAACTCAAAAGCTAGTTCGAGGAGCCTTTATACGTTTTCGTAAGTAGTCTCTAGTAATTTTTTCTTTCTTTCTTTTTCCCAGTCCCTTCGGTCATTCTTTGTAGTTAAACCCTGTTCTTTTCCTCGGCTCGAATAATTTCACCTCGGCCACTTAATTCCCTCAAATTTTTTACACATATGGGGAGATTCGCTTACCTGGTGAACACCCTAGAGGGAATAGAAGACTTTGGAACCCAATACTGAATTCCCTCAGGGGTTTCCATTAGGTACTGTAAACAAGGGGAGTGACACGCCATGAGGCAGGAGGGAGAAGTGGTAATCTCTATGATTGCCTTTATAGAGGGAGGGATGAGAATCCCCATGGGTAGAGTCACTAGGGATTACCTAATAGCTCACCGTCTCTCCCCCACCTAGTGTGCTCCGAACATGTTTAGGATCTTAGGTAGTGTAGAAGCCCTCAATGAGAGGATAGGCTTGATCCTCACTCACCATGACGTCAACTGGATTTACAACCTCCACTTCTTAAATGGGTAGGGGTATTACTTAAAGACTAGGGTTCCTGAGGTTAGGCTAATCTCATGCTTTGTTGATTCCAACAAAGGCATGGACAAAGATTTTCTAATCATCTCAGGGGAGTGGCACGATGGCCTCCACTGCCCGACGAGAGAGTGGATACTATGTAGGGTTCTTAGGTTTAGGTTTATTACTCTAAAGTCGCCCCCTTTTCTCTTTGATATTTTCTGCACTTATTTCTTTTTGCTTGTGCTTGCAATTGAATTTTTCCTTGAATTATACTATCTTTCTGATAATTTATTCTATTCCTAACCTAAATCTTGTCAACCAGCTGGACCTAGACAAGAAACTTAAAGCCGAGGTTTTTGTTCACAACGATGGCCAATTATGGGCGGCCCACCTTATCCTCTGCTACCACCCTCTCTCATCCAGTTTTCAAGATTCGAGGAATGTGATCAAAGCGAAGGATCCACGCTTACATCAGATAAGTGTCGCCGCTCCAGGTTTCCTCACCACTGGCCCTATTCCAGAAGGTGTACTTGAAGTGACCCTACCACCTTAGTATACATTTGGAGAAGTCGCCTCTTCCCAGCTTGTCATCAAGAAAAAAGAGAAGGGAAAGATAGTTAACATCTCGGATTTTGAAGTTTTCAACCTACTCTCCTCCTCAAACAGCCCAGTTGATGATCTCAGCCTTCTTCCCATAGCACAAGTAAGTTGCTCAAAAGAGAATCCCACCATCTCGGACGCAATGCTAATCCAACGCAAGACTAGATCCAGTCTTCGGGACCTAATGAAGTCTTAAGCAGGAGGCCAAGAGCTAGAGAAAGCTGCCCAGACCAAACTTTCTGCCCCTCAATCCACCCAAGCCCAACGTCCGGACTTTGCCAATCTTAAAAGGAAAAGGGATCAGCAAAGAGGTAAGGAGGAGGTGAAGGGAGGAAAAAGCCACTCCTCCAAGGAGGCCGAGCCCTAAGAGTAAGCCAAATAGGCTAGGATAATGCATACGGTAGCGGAGAAGAGAGGCGAGTCTCAGGTAGTTGCTCCGACGTGGTCTCCTGCCATGGTGTTGGACAAAGTTGCTCTGACCACTGACGCTTCCATTAGGGATTTTCAGCAAGGGAAGGCTGGTTATGTGGCCAACGCCGTGGAGCAGGCTTTATTGATGCCCATGGACATGGCCGAGGGCAATGAGGAAGCATGAGGTCTTTCTCATTTTGAAGAGGGACCTCTCTGATAAGACTACTAACTACCATTTTATTTTATTTTATTATATTATGGTTATATGTGCTTGTTATATTTATATATATATATATATTCTTTTTTTTTTTTACCTGCCTTCTCTATTTCGTCAAAAGGCTATCCAAGTTGCCCACAAAACTAAGGAGATAGTCATCAGCTCCCATAGGTCCATGAAGGACGAGGAGTTCAGACACATTGCTACTGTGAAGGCCTTCGAGTTAGCAGAAAAAAGGACACAAGAGCTCAACACGAAGCTAACTGAGGTTGAGAAGGAAAAGAAAAGAGTTAAGGCCGCTTTAGACGGTGCAGAGAAGCAAGCGGAGGCTTAGCGCAAGCAGATCCACCAGGACGAGGATGAGCTCGTCATGACAAAAAATCAAATAAAGGCCTTAACGAAGAAATTGGAGGAGGCAGAGAAGGCCAAGGACCGGGCTAAGCAAGAGGGGTATGAGGCAAGGGTGACAGAGACTGAGGAGGCCTTTAGGGTTGAGGTCTCAGAAGTATGTAGATACTACTGCCTCTAGGTGTGGAACGAGGCCCTCAAACAAGTTGGAGCTGAGGCCTTTTTTGCCCTTAGGAGGGTAGAAAATGTATACTACCCTCTTGCCATCCGGGCTTCTAGCTCCTTTGTACCTAAAGCTGATACTGCCTCCAAGGAGGCAGATATTGGCAAGGACAGCCTAGCTTAGGTTCCCCCTTCTATTGGTAGTTTGTCCAAGGATGTTGAGCAGCATGAGATCACTAAAAAAGCTACCGACACAACCAAGGAAGTGGCCCATGATGTTACTCAGTCTCCAATTGCCCCCAAGGACCATTCCAAGGAGAAAGAGGCCCCCCACAATATGGAGCTCATCCTTGCCACCCTGTTTGTGCCCACCAAGGAGGACCTCAAGGGTAAAGGCCCAACTTCTTCAACAGCAGCTCCTGACCAACCCGCCAAAGCCTTAGCAAAAGATTAACTTGTAATTAAGCTTAAGTATCTCTTAGAACACTAGTTTTTTTTTTTTTTTTTGTTTTTTTTAATTGTTGTTTCTGGTTTTCAAATTTGTAATCAAGTTGCCTTTTTTCAAGGCTTGGTCTAACGATAGTTAAGAAGTTTTTATTATATATGTTTTGTGCAAATTTCTAACATTTCCTATGTTATACTTTACACTCAATTTGTTTAAGAGTAAAGGATGATAGCATCTGACTTAACATATACTCACATATTTAACTTTGATGATCATTGATGCAAGTGACAACATCATCACCCTACTTCACATAATTAATCACAAGATAAGTGAAGCTTTCTGAGCTTATGTTTTTCAACTAGAGGTGACTTTAACTTAGAAGAAAAGCTTTTTACACTTAGTAAATATACGAACAAAATAGAACCTGATTATGTTATCTGTGTAAGTGATAATATAGCTACCACATTCCATACAATCAACAACAGATTTGTCAGGATCATCCAAGCTCATAATCTTGACAAAATAGACCATTAACTTTAAAAACATACCATAAACGTAGCCCACTTAAAGGACCCTACATACCATCCGTAGTGCCGCATACCCTTCCCTTTAGAAGCAGATGTAAGGAATTGCAGAGGACTCCTAGCTCATGATATGATCTTAGATACACTTACAAATGCTTGGGTTATCCATCATAGCTAGGCTAGTTACTAATTCTCTTAAGGCATGGGGTTCAAGAAACCTGACTTAGCCGATGTTCTGTTTAACATATAGTTGGATGCTTGATAGTGCTAATTTACCTCGGGTAGATGGTTTGAGGTGCCAGACATAACCTAGGTTTTGCTTAACACTTGGGCCAATAACTAAGAGTATTAATTTATCAAAGGTATGTGGTCCGAGGAGCTAGGCATGACCAAGGTTCTGTTTAATACTTAGGACAACAATGAAAAGTATTAATTTACCCAATGTATGTGGTCCGAGGAGCCATGCATGGCCAATATTCTGTTTAATACATAGACAAATTATAAGAAATATTAATTTACTCAAGGTATGTGGTTCGAGGAGCCAGTCATGACCAAAGTCCTGTTTAATACTTAGAAAAATGATAAGAAGTATTAATTTACCCAAGGTATGTGGCCTGAAGAGCCAGGCATGACCAATGTTCTATTCAATACTTAGAAAAATAATAAGAAGTATTAATTTACCCAAGGTATATGGTCTGAGGAGTCAAGCATGACCAATATTCTGTTTAATACTTAGAAAAATAATAAGAAGTATTAATTTACTCAAGGTATGTTGTCCGAGGTGCTAGGCATGACCAAGGTTCTGTTTAATACTTAGAAAAATAATAAGAAGTATTAATTTACAC
This sequence comes from Castanopsis chinensis, assembly GCA_032878915.1. NCBI lineage: Eukaryota > Viridiplantae > Streptophyta > Magnoliopsida > Fagales > Fagaceae > Castanopsis > Castanopsis chinensis. The sequence goes on from JAVQMG010000086.1 coordinate 3,201,108, forward strand.
AAGATATGTGGTCCAAGGAGCCAAATATGACCAAGGTTCTGTTTAATACTTAGAAAAGTAATAAGAAGTATTAATTTACCCAAGGTATGTGATCCGAGGAGCCAAATATGACCAATGTTCTGTTTAATACTTAGAAAAATAATAAGAAGTATTAATTTATTCAAGATATGTGGTTAAAGTCTAGTGCTCCAAACATGTTTGGAGCCAAATCTTTTCCCCTTCTTTTAGCATGTTTACGTGCATAAGTTTCGATTCTTTCTTATTGGATTCCTTTGATGAACTAGTAGCTAGAGAAAAAAAAAATTGATGAATAGCTTTATAATTTTCAGATGGATAATTATTTATATGCTCATTGAGTACCATATCGCTATCATGGGCTAATGGCTATTTAATTTATAGAAACTCATATTTTATGGTGTATTTAGATACCGCTTATTTTGTTAAAAATTGAAAAAATTATAGCAAAATAATTTTTAAATGTATGAATAGTGCCATAAAACCCATTTTTAATGAAAAAATTGCTGAAAAAAGAAGTTTGTGGGTCCCGTGAACAATGCATGAGACCCACAAAAAAGGGCTAAAACGCGCTTTTCCAAAATAAAAAATCGTAAATGCAAACGTTGGATGCACACGAAATACATATTTCACGCGTATCCAAATGCATACGTAATGTTCTTTCTGGTGTTGTTTATGGAAAGAGTAATGGAGTACAGATAAAAACGTGGAAGAGAAAAAATTATCAGAGAATAAGAGAAGAAAAAAATAATAATAAAAAGGAAAAAAAAAAGGCATTTAAACTCACAATCAATCCACAAAAAGACTACATTCTATTTAGGTTACAAATCAAACAGAATACAAATTCTCTTTACTAAATTTTGTTTTTCACGTTATACCTCATCAATTATAACTAGCCATCACAACATGTTACGTGTTTTATTTTATTTTATTTTATTTTTTTCTATTTTAAACTTTAAAACATTAACACTTATTGATGAAGCACAAAATCATCCACTTATTAGATGACCTATCAAGGACAAAGACAACCTCAAAAGACAAAGTGCCAAGTAAAGACACCAACACTCCAATTCAAAATTCAAACAAAAAACCACAAAAGGAAATAACGGATCTTTTACGAGAGGATCATGAAAATATTTCATCTCCCTAGAAAGAAGGGATTAAGGTCATTAATTGGGCGTGAGATTAACTTTTTAACTTTTGATCTTAACCATTGAGGAGGTATTGCATGGTACAATGGCCCTAGCTATTGCAACAAATCTCAATCCCATTAATTGTATCAAGGGTAAATGATCAGCATGATTAGATCAACGCTCTAAAGGCCCAATAAATAGAGGATCCAGCTAGTTAAGTACTCAAAGTGTGAGAAAAATCCATTAAAACTAAGAGGGAGAATATTTTTAACTTGATTGTTAGAGGATCTTAAAGTCGGCACCACAGGTATCACTTGACTCTTATGTCTTCTTCAATCTTGCAGTGTGCAACGTAGTTGGGCTCCTCTGGATTTGCATCTACCCTGCAAGGCTGCAACAATTGATTCTTCACTTATAAACTTAAATAAAGTGTAAAAAGCACCTATGGAATTTGGATGATCAAGTAGAAAATATTTTGCAAAATCGCAGCTTGATATAATTTTAGGTTTAAGAAAATAACATTAAGCATTGTTATTCAATTTTGAATTTTACACTTTAACGTTTTGTTATATTTTATTTATTAATTAATTTAAAAAATAGAATGACCCAATACTTAAAAGTAAAGGCTAATTATTTTTAAATCAAATTAAAAAAAAAATATTTTTTCGCATCAATTATATACAAAACACAATATAAAAAATAAAAACATAAAGAAGAGATAAAAGAAGAAAAAGAAAGATATACTAGTTATAACCAAATGTTGCCTCTAGTGGCTGAATCAGGATTTCTCTTTAAAGATTTTTTAAAAAAAAAAAAGAAAAAGAAAATGAAGAGAATACATTCAGTCTAGACCTGGTGTAAGCTCTTTATTTTACACCCTCTGATTGCAAGTTGCCACATCAGCAATTCACCAAAGAATGAAAAACATTTGCCACAGAGAATTGAGGGCTCATTTCGTAATTTTGTTCTACGTTATTTAAGTTTTTTGAAAATACATGTGAGTGAAAAAGTGTTATGAAAATACATGTTCTTTAAATACCTCTACCAAACACCCCCAAATCTCCAAAACCCAATTTTAGCGGAAACCCACCTAAGAGCATTCACACTTGGACTTGCAAATGCCATATGTTAGCATGTTTAGCATCAAAGCCTCAAAAAACCCCCATTACCCGGACTTGTAAACCCAAAAAAATTTAAAATTGTACTACAATACCGTTGCAAATTTGCAACGATACTATAGCACAATTGCAAATTGATATAATATATTTTAATCCATACCTTTAAATATCTTACTCTTTCTCTTCATCAATCTCTATATCTCTTCTATCTCGGGTTTGATGGGTCGTTGGTTGTTCATGGGTGTAGTGGTAGAGATTGGCGTCGATCGTGCATGGTGGTTGGTGTGGATCGTGTGTGGTTGATGGGTCTCTCTCACGGTGGTTGATGCGTCTCACGATGATCGGCCTGGCGTGGAGGTTTGTTGATGGGTTGTTTGTGGGTTTAGCTAGGTTTCAAGTTTGATGGGTCGTGGGTTGTTCGTGGGTGCAGCAGTGGAGATTGGCGAGGTCGTGAGTGGTGGTCGCCGTGAATCGCGGCAAGATCATGTGTGGTGGTTCCAATGGGGTTCGTGCGGCGGTGGAGATTTGTGGGTTGCTGAGAGTTGTTCTTGAATGAGTGTGCTTTGTGAGAGAGAAGTGAGAATATTTTAATTTTATTTTATATTATTTTTATGTGTAGTATGGTAAAATAAAAGTTGGGATGTTAGGTATGTTGTAAAATGGCATGGTATAAATGATAAAGTATTTTTTGAGATGGTAAAATCAAATATTTTTTGTACTGTTCGAATGTGAACGCCCTAAAAAAACGCATCCCCGCTGCAACCATCCCACCACTAATCAGATACAATAAAAAAAAAACCCATTAAGAAGCTGCCTAACCTGCTTGTTGTTGTCAATCCATAAGGTATTTCTTAAAAATAAATTCCTCGGTTGTCAACACATTCTACCACCACCCGAATCCACAAATCGGCAACCTAGCAAACACATATACTTCTTTCAAACCATCGACACTAACCCATCAAACAACAACCAACAAGCTATTCAAGCCACTGCAGCGAACCCTAGTTGTCAAGCCAACTCCAAGTTGCCTTCACTTCTCCACTGTCGATCTTGCCATTTAGTCCTAGATCTGCCATATCACCCTTTGTTTCAACGTAAAGCACTTGATCCAGATTGGTGATGAATTCTTTTGGGTGGGTTTCTACTGAAATTGGGTTTTGGAGATTTAATTCTTTGTGGCAGATGTTTTTCATTCTTTAGTAAATTGCTGATTTGGCAACTTGCAATTGGAGGGCGTAATATAGGGAGTTCATGCCAGGTTTGGACTTAATATATTCTCTAGATTTACCTCTAAGAGGGGCGTGCTCATAGGCTCTTCTATTTTTTTTTGGGAAAAAATAATAATTTGCATTGATTATAATTTTGGCTTCTTTTCGCACTTGCCCATCACTTTGTGGTGTGGTATTGCGCGGAAAAGGTTTCCAATCAAAAAAAAAAAAAAAATCTAGGGGTGTGATGAATTTTATGCATTTGTGGTGTGATGAGTATTATGTGTTTCATCACACTCTTAGAATTTTTTTTTTTTGATTGGAAAGTATAGTAATCCCAAATTATAGTTAATGCAAATTATTAACTTTTTCCAAAAATAAAATAAAATAGAAGAGCCTCTGAGCACGCGCGTGAGTGCTTGCTCAGAGGCTAGTTTTTTTTAATAGAAAACGTTTTCATGTTATCAATTTATTTTTCTTAATAATTTTTTAATGGGAGTTATATATGAAGTTATTTATAATCTTAAAAGATAGTCATTTAGTAAAAAAATACATAAAAAAACTAAAATAAATAATTAATTAAATTTTTTAAAACACCTTGAACACGGAAAGGTTAGTAACTTTTGAATACATTTGTGTAGTACCTTAGTTTTGGATATATACATTTGTGTATTTTTGTTGTGCATAGAGTTTTTTTTTTTTATTTAATTTGCATAGAAATTTATTTAATTGTCAGGTTGGATTAAAATTGATTGGTAGCTGATTTTGAATGCAATATATAATTTTCAATGTCTGTCATACCCTCAGATTTAATTTTCACAAAGCTAGAAATATAGGATTAAGGCTTAGTTGAAGTAAAAGAAAATTTACAAGAAAGATGAAAAAGTACAAAAAAAGAGAGAAGAGATTGAAGATGTGTTTACAAGTGCAATTTTTATTTTTATTTTTTATTTTATTTAAAGTTTAGGCCACATGGCAGTCCAAGTGGCAATTTATGTAGCAAGAAAATTATATTTTATTTTGGCCGTTAGCAACATCGGTGTTTTTCGTCAATCATTTAACGACGTGGACTATTTTGACACAATACTAAAATGTTATGGATCAAATGAACTCATTTAGAAGGTCAAAGATCAAATTGACACACAATGTAAAAGTTAAAGACCAAATATGTAATTTACCCATAAAAATAATATTAAAATTTGGAGTTTGTTTTATAATTATACCTATAATTAAATTTCATTATACAAACTATTTTTTCTGAAGAATTATTATTATATAAAGAATTTGAGATCATATTATCAATAATTTTTTTATCACTTTTAAAAAGAAATGGTAATGTTCTTTCATTTTAATTTATACTCTTACTTCTTTGTTTTTCTTTTTTCTTTTTTCATTTATAGATTTTAAAATTTAAAAGATATTGATTTTTTTTTTAACAAATCTTAATAGATATTGATAAAATAAGAAAGATTTTGTCAATGGATTTTTATTTTTATTTTTAAGAAACATACATACAAGGAATGGAAAATAAGGTTTTAACATAAAGATACACTACAAACTCCACTAAAAAACCATAATAATTTCTTCAATGAAGTTTGAAGTATAACAAGTATAATAACTCATTAATTGTAATAATAATAAAAAAGAATGTGAAAAGTATATTGCAGAAAAATAGATCAATTATGGGAGCATGACCCCCTAACCCCCCGGGTCTCCATCCTTGTCTGCCTTGGCGACCATTTGCCAAAATAAAGCATACATCACAATATCAACTGTATGGGAATTAATGCCTTAACAAGGAGAATAATAATATTTGCCTCATCTATCTACCCTCTTTTAACTAGGAAGAAAAAAAAAATCCGCCAAACTTAAGGTTACAACTTCCTTTTAAAAAATTAACACTATTATATATCTTGAAAATCTAACTGTGTTAACTTTTTTAGTGGGTGTTAGAGCCATTGGCTCCAAATATGTTTGAAACCAAATTTTATGTATTTACAATATACCCAAGTAATGCCATATTAGCCGTGAGTGCATAACAATAGCATTTAGAAACACTAATAACAATAAATTAATTTACACCTTCCCCTTCCCCCTTGTTAATTACACATTTGAAAAGGGAAGGCAACAGAGTTGCCCATGAACTTGCAAGGGTAGCTAGGAATTCTGGTGCCTCATAGGTTTGGAAAAGGTCTTTCCCAAGCCTTGTTGAGCATCTTATTATTGAGGATCTTTATTTGTAATGCTCTTGCTTTGTCTCTCTGTTGTATTTCAATTTCAGTTGAATGAAATTCACATATTTCCCATATAAAAAAAAAAAAAATTACACAGAGAGATGGGTACATAGGACTAGAGGACCTTTTGGAAAGTCCTTGTGTTGCACATTTCTCTTTTACAAGCATTGTCCATAGAGCACTAGCAAGGAGTGTTACGTACATATTTTTCATAAACAAAAGTTGGACAATCATTATAGTCTCTAAAAGTGCACTGGTGCTCCCGTCCCCTCTTTACTAGCTCATCTGTAATGAAAGAAACCATTCATATAGGACTTTGGAGGCAGCACTTGCCAATTTAAATACCTCCACACAATCACTTATAAGAAACATTCATATATGTCTTCTATTAATATGGAACACTGCCATGGAGGCTTCCCCTTGCTGGAGAGGATCTTGCACATCTTTAACTAAGTTGATAAACTTCAAATTATCCACCACAGAGGCTTCTTTATCGCAAGTTTATTGTTTCAATTCAGGAAAAGCCTCCTTAAGACTCTGATCTCAGCACCATATATATGTCATGCCAAAATTTTACACAAGCCTCACGTGTGATAAATGGAGAGAATTATCCCATCCTCTCCTAATGTATTTCCACAAACAATCACTATCAGGCCATTGTCTGGTTGAGCCCATGTATCCTATATACAACCATAATCTTCCCCAGCACGCTTTGCCATAAGGCTTCTCGTTCCATAGCCAACCATCAAAGCCATTTCCCCGAAAGAATTTGATTAAAAGTCAGCAGATTTCTAATACCCAACCCTCCACACTACGTAGGTTCACAAATTTTAGTCCAATTGACATAGTGAAACTCAAACTCATCACCTACACCACCCCATAAGAAATCATGTTGCAACTCATCGATATGATGATTTTTTTTTTTTTTTAAAAGATAGAATTTCTACTCTAACCTAATCTAAGTGTATATGTATGTGAAGTTCCCTCCTGGAGACTTGAACCTTGGCTCTTGCCCCCCACCCCCTACCGCACCAAGGGTGCATGGTGGGTATCAATATGATGAGCTACACTTACTGGTATAGGAAATAACAACAAACGCATAGGAGGAATAGAGAGACTCTAATCTTTTTAATTCACAAATGACAAGACACCAACCGTTGTGAATCATATTTCATAAGAAATCAAGAAAATTACACCACCTCTGCCTCCAAAGATAGAAGTCCCTGCCAACCAGTATTACTCCATTTTATTTTTCAAAATGAAATCCATATTGCATATTGTTTCTGCCTTGAAAGTGGGGCACAAGGGAAGTACCAAGTACAGACCTCCCCCAACTCCATGTTCAGCAACTGTAGTTTAGCTCACAGTTTCAGGCGAACAAATGGTCTTTTGGATCTGGTTTCCTTGGGCTTAATGGCGTTCAAGAAGCCAAACAAAGTATAAGGTTGTGTTCTAAATTCGAGAACCACCAAATTGTTATATGTTTGGCTGAAACCTTTCCATTCCTTGTAATTCCGCCTTTTTGGTGTTATCCTGCGTTCCCCGAGTATTGCCTCCTACAAATTGACACATACATTATAACTCTTCCTTTTGACCTTTCTGAATCAATAAATTTCTGCCAGTCTCTCTAAGGCTTCTCAGAAAGCTCTGATCCTGGTTCAATCAATCAAATTCATGAGAGTTGACTGAAGCCAGGTTGCTCCCTCTTTCCCAAATAAAAAATTTCACATAAAACCTTGGCCTGTTCTATAAAACGTAAGTCCATAAGTATGTCCCCATTCTTCTTGGACAATTTCAAAAGCTTTTGATTCAATTTGAATATTACTTTCTGCCCCCATCTCCTTTACTAACCAGTGAATTAAGTTTCAATAGAACACTGAAAGACTACCATCCCCACTGTCACAGTGTCACGCCCCACCAATATTTCCTGTTTGTGAAATATCGGAGGATAGCAGGTGGAGCACTTGTGTTCCCTTAGACATGAATACCAAATGTTTTTAACTTGAAGGCCTTCTGCATTTGCAACTTGCATTAGCCTCTTTGCCATCTACCTTAAATCAAATTTAGTATTAGTAGCTCTGTAATCTGCAAGAACTATCAAAAGTTGGATGATAAAAGGTCTAACAGCTAGTACTTATCCTGTAGTCACATAAAAAAGGGATCCACTAACCAGCTAAGACCATTAACACATTCCTAATACAAAACATAAGAGACTGTAATATAAAACTATAAAAGACACAAAAATACATGTCAATTCCTTGGCATAAATACAAGTGACATGACACCAAGCCTTGTGAATCAGATTTCAAAGAGCAGTTCTTCAGGCCACAAAATTAGTATTGTTTTTAAACTTCTTCTATTTTATTTTTTACATAAAAGCAAAGTATTGTTTTTAAACTTACAGGGCAACATATATAACATGCACTTCTATGTGAGCATATTGTTTAGGTCCATCCACTCAAAGTGCATGGAAGTCTTTACTATTGAAATTCTGTTGTGAGTTTATTTTAGTTTAGTAGCTCAGCTAGCCCAATTTGAGGGACAGACTATTTTGATCTGGAAAACAGATATTCACTTTCTGAAGGAAATAATGCTTGCAGATTTATATTTATTTATTATTGTCCATCTTCTTCTTTTTTGTAACTTCTCTTTTACCAATTCATCAATACCTCTAATATCTTCTTTTTTAACTATTTTAACTATTTGTATCTATGAAGCAAGTCAAGCAACTGGACAGAGATGCAGAACTCCTTGGCACACTTCGTATTATTTCAGAAGTGAAAGCTTTGGAGTATTCAAAGTAACCTAGCCACTCTGGCCACTCTTGCATTAACTAATTCATCTACTGTCATATAGTCTGGTCTACAAACGTTGATCATATCAATTTATTACTAAAAAATAACGAGGGGCAATGCACAAAATAGATAACAAATTCAAATAGAACAGCCATCACATCTTTATTTTTTAGAGAGAGAGAGAGAGGTATACTTTCTGCTGCACTGTAAACTGAAACTATAAGTTGGAGCTACTAGTGTATGGCAAATAGTGACTTCTGAAAAAGGAATATAGCCTTCAAGTTCTTTCACACATACTCCAAAGTTAACTTTAAACTTGCTCCTCATGCGCGGAAGCCATTATAGTTGATACTTTGTTGTGAGTTCATTTGAGTATACTACTTCAGCAAGAAATAATGCAAAAGCATTTTTCTGCTCTTCCATTTTTCCAATTCATTAATACAATATCTTCTTCTTCTTCTTCTTTTAATATTTGTATCTATGTAGCAATTGGACAGAGATGTAGAACTCCTTGGCATGGTTAGTTCAGATTATTTCAGAAGTGAATGCTTTGGACTATTCAAAGTAACGTAGCCACTCTGGTAACTCTTGCAGACACTAAGACATCTAGTATCATTGACCTTAGAATTCTGGTCTAGAAAAACTGACTCATATTAATTTATTACTAAAAACTAAAGGCAAAGCACGAAATAGATAAAAAATTTCAATAAAACAGCCATAACAATTTTTTTTAAGAGAGAGAGAGAGAGAGAGAGAGAGGTATACTTTCCACTGTAGAGTAAAATGAAACTAAAAGTTGGAACTACTTGTGTATGGCAATATCAAGAAGAAAAAGAACTCCAAATCACCAAGACTAAATGCGTAATAGATCATAAACAAGCATCAAACTACATTTACAGCATTACTTACTAGAGTTATTCCTATTTCAGCCTCAATTAAATCAAACAGTGATTTTTGAAAAAGAAATTACAACCTTCAGGCTCCGTCCGTTTGAAGAGAAAATAGAGAAGATGAAAAATTAAGGAAGAAAAATAGGTATTTTTCACTTTTCATTTGGAGAGAAAAGAAAGAGAGGATGAGAAACCGATTGGAAAATTTTCTTCCCAAGCCCACAAAAATTTTCCTCCTAAATTGGGAGGAAAATGAAGGGGAGAAAACAATAGAATGGGAGCATTTACCAAAATGCCCCCATCCCACCTGATATTGAAGGTTTTTTTTTTTTTTTTTTTTAACGTTACTATTAACAAGGGTATAATAGTCAATTTATACCCTCCCACTTTTCCACCCCTCCAACCGGACACACAAGAGGAAAACTAAATATTTTCCATCCTCCCACTTTTATATCCTCCCACAATTTTCCATCTTCCTACTTTTCCACTCCTCTAACTAATCAGACCCTCAATGTCTTTCACATATACTCCAAAGTGAACTTCAAGCTTGCCCCTCGTGCTTCCCACAGTTGGATCAAGTATATCATGTCAAGAGTCCTAAATTCATCTATTTTCCTCCTTTGTTGCCACGAAAACACATTCTGTAGCTTAAAATCAATGTCCCGTCAAGTTGATATATGAACTTAAAGGCTTAAGTTCAAAGTGGAGAAATTACAAAAGGCAAGTAGAGTATCATTTCATTCACAAAAATAAAAATTTCTAGTAACATATAGCAAATTCATTGTAGAAATTAACTTTTACAAGGAACCCACAAAGGGAAAATAAAAAATCCTTGTAAAAATTGCTAAACACTGAAAATTCAACCACAATTCATGTAGGCAAATTGAATACTGTCAAACTAACATCGACTGAACCTACATTTCCAGACATGGCCAGCATTCCATGGTCAACAAGCACTAAGCCAAGCCTTGCTAAGCCAAGCCTTGAATCAATAATACACGTAAATCAGGTGCCCCGAATATTAACTTCCAACTGCTCAATCCTCCGAGCCAAATCATGCTTCCCACAATTCTTCAACCCATCAGTAACCATATCGAAACACCGCGAAATAGGCGTCAAACCAAACTCAGTCATTTCCACCAAATAATTAGCTGCCTCCACAAACTTCCCTCCCCTCCCACACATTGTTATCAACATGGTATACACCGGCCTATTCGGGGCGTGCCCCTTCACCTTCATCTCACTAAAGAAACAAAACGCATCATCAAACTGTCCCCTCCTACACATTGCCTTTATCAAAGGCGCATACAAGCTCGGAAACGGCTTATGCCCTTTCTCAATCGAATCATTCAACAGCCTAAACGCCTCATCCACCATCCCCGCCTTCGACACCACGGGGATCAGAATCTTATACGTATTAATATCCGGAGAAAGGCCTAATTTACACACTGAATTGAAAAGACTAACACAAAATTCGACCTCTTCGTCATTAGACTTGGAGATTGATTCGATTAACGAATTAAACGTTTCGAGGTCGGGCACGAAGCCTTGTTTCGCCATTTTTCTGGCCATATCCTTGGCTGCCTCGAGATGGCCTGCATTTAACAGCCCTTCCATGAGGAGATCGCGGCCGCGGACGGGTGGATTGAGGCCTTTTCGGCTCATTTCCTTGAGAAAATCTTGCGCCTCTCTCAATTTCCCAGCGGAACACCAGGCATTGACGAGGACGGCGTAGGTTCGCTTGTTCGGGGCGAGGTTTTTCCTAACCATGCGGCGGATCAAGGCGTAGGCGCCATGGAAGAGCTTCGCTTCGCAGAGAGAGAAGAGAAGGGAGTTGTGGATTTCAATAGTTTGGGGACAGTTTAGGGTTTTGTGCGATTTGTTGAAGATCTCGACGGCTTGGTCTATAAGGCCGTGCTTGCCGTACTGTTCGATCAAGAACGACACCGTTTCGGGGGAGAGAGAGAAGGAGAAGGAGTGGGATTGGGATTTGTTGAAGCGGTGAACGAGGTCCCACATGGTTTGGAATTTGCGAGCGCGAGCGAGGGATTTGACGAGTTCTTCGAACTCGAGAGAGGTGGGGTGGTAGTTGGGCTGAGTTAAGGCCCAGTTGAAGAAGCGGTGGGACTGTGTGGCGGAGGCGGAGCAGGCGCGGAGGACGCGGAAGACGAGCTCGGAGGTGACGCGGAGGGAGAGCTTGTTGAGGGTTCGCTCCAGGTAGAAGTCGCGGCGGACGATGTTTGAGATGTGGTGGATTGCGGCGAAGTATTGGTCGTTGTTTGAGACGGCGTCGTTTTTATTAGTAGGTGATTCATTGGTCGTGGTTGTGAGGGTTCTTGAGAAAGAGAGGATGAGTGGAAGAGTTTGGGATTTGGACTGAAAGAGTTGGGTGAGTTTGAGCTTTGTGGACTGAAAGAGCATTTGATTTTTTTGTTGTGGAGGGGGTGTTGATTTGAGGTTGTGTGATTTGTTGTTGTGAGAATGAGTGAGCTAAGCTAAAATAATGGCTATAAAATTGGGCGTTCACCAGCCATGTTAAAATTGGAGATTTCTTTCGCTAAAATGAAAAAAAAAACACACACACACACTTTTGCTTAAAAATAACTTACATTAGTTCATATAAACTAGTCACTAATTCTTGCAATTCATGAAAAAATTATTAACTCTGAAAAAAAAATCCAACAATGAGTAAATCGACATCCTGAAATTTTTTTTTTTGAAATTAATCCAAAGAAATAATTAATCAACCAAAAATAAAACTTTTAATAAGAAAATAAAAAAATCACATGAACCTAAACAAAAAACATATAAGGTGAAAAATTAAGATCAACCTACTCAGACGTAAATACCAAAAATCTCAAAACTTAAAATTTCAAAATTTATAAAATCCTCAAATTTTACTTTAGAACCAAACCAAATTCAACAAATTTATATATAACATACCAAATAAAAATATTTGTTCCCTAAATTGGAAGACATAGGTTGCATCTTTGATTTTTGTTCAAAAAAATAGAGAGGTTTTATTTGCCATGTACAATTAAAAAAAAATTTAGTTGAAATTTTAACCCAAAAACCAAATCCACGCAACGGTAGTTTTTTTTTTTTTTTAGTCCTATCATAATTTTTGTTTTATATAGATTATCAATGTTTGAGTTTAAGTTGAACCTGTTAGAGAAATAAAGTTTTACTCTTTGTTAAGTTTTGATTAAACAAAAACAATTTTATTTTAAAAAATGATAATGAAAAATTTGAGTTTAAGCTGAACTTATTAGAGAGATAGAGTTTCACTCCCGGTTAAGTTTGAACTAAAAATAATAATTTTATTTAAATATTGTGTTAATGTGAAAAATTGTAAGAGTTTCAAAGACTTCGGTTTTTTATATATGTCTGTGTGTATATATATATATATATATTATATAAATTTACAAGTTTGCTATTATAACCGGGCCAAAATGGCCAAATACCACTGTTTACTAAAATATATATCAATCTACTACTGTTTCGAAAATATGTAGGAATTTACCACTTTTTGGGTACTCAAGTTCAAGGTGAGTACCATGATACTCGAGTTCCATGAACTCGAGTTTTTTGAAAAAATACCCTTCAAATTTGCTAGAAATTTTTTTCATGAAACTCAAGTACTATGGAAAACTCGAGTACCCAAAAAGTAGTAGATCCCTACATATTTTCGAAACAGTGATAGATTGATATATATATATATATATATATATTTCAGTAAACAGTGCTATTGTGCCATTTTGGCCATTATAACTGTTTAAATTTACAATGACATAATTCATTTTGCATTTAGTTGTTTATTCTTAAGGATGAAGAAAGAGAGCGGATGGTGGTTGTTGTGCATGAAGAAAGAGAAACAATTAATAAAATTAAAAAAAATTGATATTTTAATAAAATATAGTGTAAAATAGATAATTTGATGTGGGGTGTTTTAAAAAATATGTAAAAAAAAAAAAAAAAAAGTAGTTTCTTATGCTAAAATAGATAGAAAATTTTATAGATGTAAATGCTCCGAGGGCTGTCTTGCAGTGGGAAATTTTGGGTTTAATGACAGGTTTGTGGACTGGGCATCATCAAAGTGTGTTTCCTCTGTTTCCTTTGCAATTCTCATCAATGGACCATGGTGGAAAGATTGGGGGATCTTAATATACTATTGGTCTTGACCAAGAGGACTCATCCATATCTCCTTACTCTTACCAGTTCATATTGTAGCAAGAGGTGTTTTTTTTTTCGGAGAATACTAAGTATTTTTATTACACACAAGACAATAGGTGTTTTGACATAAGAAATTTAGAACGGTTATTCATTTAAAAAAAAAGGTAGGCAAATAAATGAATGCAGGGAGAAATAATGTGGCAGGTTTAGCTAAAGGTTAAATAGGAACATATCAAAAAATGATCTTCTCCAAATCCACACAGCAACCAACAATTAGAGCGATGAGGCAAATCATACAAATGAATAGTCCAGAAAGATGCCATATAGGTCACCACAAAGCCAAAACTCAAGACTTCAAGTTTCTCCATGAAAAGCTAGAGGCAAGATTGACAAGCTGGAGAAACAAGTGCCTGTCCTATCAAAAAAAAAAAAAAGGTGCCTGTCTTAGGCAGGAAGATGCACTATAATCAAGTAAAGTGGTTCAAGCCTTTCTCTAATTCACCATGTCCACCTTTGAAGTCCCTTGAAAGGTATGTAACTACTATGATACTCTAATGAGAAGGTTTTTGTGGAATCCAAAAAGCTCTGATGGCAGGAACTTAGCCTGAAAGTCCTAGAATAAATTATATCTACCAAAGGAGGTTGGGGTCTTGGCTTAAGAAAAACAATAGGCTTTATTACTGTCTTAATTGAAATATTGACCTGGATGGTAGCATCCAAAGGGATAGCTTGTGTATGATGTTGTTGAGAATAAAGTATAAAGTTGGACATGATTGACTCAGAAAAGGTCTTGCTAAGTCAATATCACCTATATGGAAAGCAATTGGGAATGCAAAAAGGGAAGTTGTCAAAGGTGTCTATTACATGGTGGGGGATGGGATTACAATAGATGTAGGAATGGATTCTTGGGTCCCTTCAATGGATGGTTTGAAACCAATACCAAAGGATGACTCAATTGCGGTAAAATCTTTAATGGCGTCAAGCCTCATCAACCCAAGAACCCATCATTGGAAAGAAGACAACTTGATGGATCTCTTTGATACAGAGTCTATTGAGGCTATCAAGAGAATCTCAATTCCTTTAATGCCAAGGTAGGACAAACTAGTGTGGTTTAAAGATCCAAAAGGATGTTTCTATGTCAAATCGGCTTATAGAGTGAGCCAAGAAACAATTAGACAGAGCAAATAATGATGTGTTAGGGAAAAACTATGGAAGTTGAGGTTACTTGAAAGAGTAAAGATTTTGCTATGGAGAAATGGGTACAATCTGTTGACCACAAAAGATAACCTAAATCAAAGAATGTAACTTGCTGGATGCTGATAGTATTTGTTCCTTTTGTAATGAGGCCAGAGAAACAATAAAAGACATCTTCTCTCATTGTGAGGAATAGCCCAATTGGAGCCTCAGCCAACAGCCTAGTGATGAGCCCAGTACTAGTAGTGAGTCCAGAAATAAAGACAAAGCCCAAGCCCAAGCCCAAGCCCAATTCTGATCAAAACACTTCGTTTCACTTATAAGTTTCTGTTATTAGTCTGTTATTAGCATTTAATTCACAGGTGAATCAGGTAGTTAGTTTGTTAAGCTTGTTATAACAAACTCCACCTTACACGCTAAGCTCTTCTCTCCTCTCTGTGCTTATATAAACAGTGTTCTCTTAATAATGTAATTAAGCAATTCAGTCTTTCTGCAATACAAGTTTTCTTTCACTCTCAAAAGATTTCTTCTATTTTTTAGCTTTTCTTTCACATTGCATATTGGTCAGAGCCATATGGTTTAGGAGTAGTGGGGAGTTTGAGAACTAACACTTTAACATCGCCAACAATTCTGATATAATCAAGATGGTTTTAGATCATCCTGGCCAAGTTTTAGATCTTATAAAAATAGTGCTGACCATGCTACCTTAAAATGGCCATCACATTGGAAACAATCTAGAATTTGAGAAACCAAATTCGCTATAACAGGGACGAAGCAGTGAATATTGTCAAAAGCATAAGCAATTCAGAGCATAGAGTCATTAACATACAGTGACTAACGATGAATAGAAGTGCAGCGTGCAGTTAGTGGAGGCTCTATGAATTTTTTTTAGAGTGGTTACTAAGGGTCTGTCCGTTTAGGTAGAAAATAAGAAGGATGGAAAGTAGAGGAAGAAAAATAGAGTGAAAAACACTGTTTTCCACTGTTCGTTTGGGGAAGGAAAATAGGAAGGAGAGAAAACCGGGGAGAGTTTTCTCTCCGGGCCCATATTTTTTTTCCTTCCAAATTGGAAGGAAAATTTAGAGAGAAAAGTGTCATGGTAGCACTTTTACAAAAATACCCTCTTCTCACCTATTTTTTTTCAACGTTCTCTTCTCTCTCTCTCTCTCTCTCTCTCTCTCTCTCTCTCTCTCTCTCTCTCTCTCTTTTATTTATTTTTTTAATGTTACCTGAACTTCAACGTTTTGTTTTTTTTTTTTTTTTTTTTTCAACGTAACCTGAACTTCAACGTTTTTTTTTTCAACATTACCTAAACTTCAACGTTTTTTTTTTTTTCCAGGTTGCCTGAACGTTCTCTTCTCTCTCTCTCTTTTTTCTTTTTTTTTTCAACATGACCTAATCTAATTTTTGCATAATAATAATAATAATAATAATAATGATAATAATAATAATAATAATATAAATTTATATATATGATGTGATAAATTTTATATTATGTAAAGAGTACAAATAAATCTATTTCTTACATATTATGTAACAATAGTATAATGGTCAATTTATATAAATTATATTTTCCATCCTTCCATTTTTCTCTCCAACCGAACAAAGAGTTTTCTACCCTCCCACTTTTCCACCCTCCAACCGAACACACAAGAGGAAAAAATAAATATTTTCTATCCTCTCACTTTTCCATCCTTCCACTTTTCCACTCTTCCAACCGAACGGACCCTAAGAAACCTAAATTATATAAAATTTAATAAAGAGAAAATTTGAATATATCAAAGTCACAAAAAATTATTTCTCCACAGGTGGACATTGTCGAAGAATTGACAGTTTCTCAGCTGATTGATTCGGATACAGGTGGCTGGAATCACCTTGTAGTTGAGTCCTTATTTCTTCCCTTTGAGGCTTAGAGGATTATGGGCATTCCATTTTGCATGTCACGACAAGAAGACTGTATTATTTGGCCAAGATGTAATTCGGGGGTGTGTCTAGTGAAAATGAGTTATCAAATGCTATGTGAGCTAGAAAATAGTGAAGGGGGGGGGGGGGCTTGGCTTCTAATGTGGACACATCCAGAATTTTTTGGGGGAGTATTTGGAAACTTAGAGTTCCAAATAAGGTGAAAATTGTCCTGTGACATGCTTGTTCTGATGCCCTACCCACAAAAGTAAGTTTGCAGAAAAGAAAAGTGTTAGATAACTCGTTATGCAGTGAATGTCAGATTGCCCCTGGGGATTCTTTCCATGCCCTTTGGAGTTGTGAAGCCCTTAATTTTGTGTGGTTACCGAAAATTCCATGGCTCCGAAGTTGGTATCCTTAACTGAGATCAGTTTTTGACTTGGTTGAGTGTTATCCTAAAGGAATCGGCTAGACTAGATGTGTTTGCAATGGTGCCTTGGTCTGTGTGGTTTCAGAGAAATAAATTAAGATATAATGAGTAGAGTTTTCCCATTCATAAGATGTGTGCCCTTAAATCCTATTGTATGATATTATGTATAACATTATGTATGACTTAATGTTATGATTAATAAAGTTTTTTTATTATTATCTAAAATAATGATAACATGAATATTTAGACATTATCGTATAATCCATGAGATGCTTAGTATGTGATTTATGTGAAAAGTCACAGAAGATATAAATCACAAGTTCTTTGTAAACTCAGAATTATAGTTCATAGTCGGTGATGAAATTGGGCATTTCATTTGCAAAAAACTATAATATATCAAGTAAAATGATTTGTCTTGATTATGGAAGTGGAGAGTTGGTATGTTGATATGTTTTAAGAGTTAAAAGATATTGAATTGGACCGCTGTGAGATTTATTATTCTCCTAACGACTTTCAAATGAAAAATAAATCTCATTACTTCTATTTGCATGAATTCTTAATCCTGAGAGAATAATGAACCTGATCATAAGGTGTAAGTTGCTTTGATATATCGGGAGTGAGATCTAAAGTCACGATCGAAACTTCAGTATGTTGAGCAGCTACATTTAATATTGATGGAACATATATTTTCAAGATGCAATTCATAATTTTTTAACGGAGACATAAAATATTCTTTTGAGATCAGTTTAATGGGTTTGGTTATTCAGAGTATTAGGCCTAACCACTTTAGTAAGGAATTACTAAAGTATATATTTATGAAATTGAATTTCATAAATATATGATGACTAACTTAAAGAATTAAACTGGGTATTCAAGGATAAAGATGTAGTAATTTCAAAGTGGCAGTCTACATTCATAATTTTGTATTACTACGAATATTTTATGAAGGAGTTGCATGTATAATAAAGTCTTGAGATATAATTTATTAATAAGGCCTAGAGTGCAATTATATTTATATAGTGGTATTAAATATAATTAATGGTAATTTTGGACTTGTCAAGAGTTGACAGAAAAGCCCAAGGCCTATTGAAGTTAGTGTCTTATTGATCCCTTTTGGTTCTACTCCAAGCCACACATTAAAAGCCCTACTCCAAGCCACACACTAAAGGCCAATTAGAAATGCCCAATAGGCCAGCTTAATTAGATAATTAGTTAGTCATAAAGGGAGAAACATACATAATTTTTTATGTGAAAAAAAAAAGAAAAAAAGAAAAGAAAAAAGAGACATCATTGTGAAGTAGTGTGTATGTGTGAGTGAAGCCACTCGATAATTCTCCCTTGAAAACTAATTGAGAGATCACACTTCTTGGGCGTAAAGTGGAATTGGAGTGAAGATTAAAAGTGTTCTCAAGTATTTTTAATATTTTGTTTTGAATTTCATCACATCAAGTTACACTATCTTATTCTTAAATTCTGAAATTTACATAGTGCATGTTATCAACCATAAATGAAATTGATTCATGTTTGTTGCTTCTGCTTAGTGTTTTGTATGAGATACAAAACCAGATTTTTCAACAGAAACTCCCTATTCGTGGTCCAAAACCGAAGCCAGTCCCTACTAGATGGAAGCCCCTAGGCCCCAGCCCCAGGTAAGATGAAAGCAAACTTTAATGGTGCAGTTTTTGCTGATTCTGGAGAAGCAGAAGTCGATGTTGTTATCCAAAATGAAAACCGAGAAGTCATGGCAGGATTATCTGAGAAAATTGCTCTTCCTTCATCGGTGGAAGTACTGGAAATGGTGGCAGCAAGAAAAGCTATTGTGTTTGCAGTGGAGCTTGGTTTTCAATGTGTTATTTTTGAAGGTGATGCTACAGGTGTGATAAAAGCTTTATCTATGCGGGACTTAGCTCTTGCACTAGCTGGTCGCTTAGTTAAAGACTTCATGTCTATAGCGGGTTCCTTGAGAACCTTCTCTTTCTCCCTTACTAGAAGGCAAGGTTACAATGTTGCATATGCCTTAGTAAAAGGAGCTAGTTTTTCTTTTCCTTTGCAAGTTTGGATGTAAGATGTTCCTCCAAACATTTTACTTTATGTTGTTGAAGATTTTCCAACTTAATAAATAAATCCACTGGTTGTTGATTCTTAAAAAATATAGTTACAACAAAAAAACACGCAAATACTAAAATATTAGTTTGAAATCCAGAATATGTTGGGATCATGCCTAACAGAGTAGCAGCATCAAGGGGTTATTTTATAACGGACCCAACGATTGGTAATGCTAAAACAGTGAAGATTATAGTGGAAATTTGGAGTGTATTTTTCTTGGGGGTTGAATTTCTTTTGACCATTAACCCCTTAGGCCTTTACAAGGTTGGGATTCTTGCCTTGACTGACTTCAATGCATAATTTTGGCCATCTTTCACCGTTAAAGACATAAAAGTCGATAATTTCACCCAATTGCATCACAACTAAATATATTTTGACTTCTACCTTATTCCCACATTGAAAAGGCACCATACTGTAGTGTCTTGATAACTATGTGCTTCATTTATCATTTATTTTCTGAATAATTTTTATCCCAGCATATCGGGTTTCTCTATAATTTTATTAAATTTTACAGACTAAGGAAAGTCACCTATGCGGCTATGCTATGCCCTGCCGGCTAAATGCTAGATGCAACTGATGAGGTCACATTGGGCCCCAAGTAAAAAAATACCCCCAGACTTTAATCAATAAAGTTATTTATAACTAATAAATAAAATAATTTTTTTTATCAAATCAAAAACAAACAAAAAAAGAGAGAAAATGCTTCACCCACGATATTTTCACTACGATTTCACAACAAATTTTATGTAACAGGTTGTTATAGCCTATTATTAATAGCAAAAAACTAATTATAGCGGTGGGTTCAATTAGAAAACAAAATGCAACTTAACACCTAGCATTTGTTGTGAAATATATTGTGAATGTTGCACTTCTCAAATAAAATAAAAAAAAAAAGGGAAAAACACAAAAAAAAAAATCTCAACATTTTTCATAATAGTTGAGTCAGTAAACTTTTACTAATTCCCATTTAGGTCCACTATTAACATCACTCTTTTAGTTACCACTATCAATTTATTACATCAACAAGTGTGAAATCATCATGCTCTGGTATCTAAATAACTATGCGCTTCATTTAACATTTTTGTTTTCTTAATCCTAGCATATTGGGTTTCTCTAGAAAGTAATTAAATTTTGTTTCTAACACAAGAAAGTCTATTATTGAAACGATAATTAATATCAAGGAAAATGTTAAAAATGTTACAAATTTTACTATATAAAACTTATAAACTGATATGATAATAAATGTGATTGACATGGATTTAACCACCTAATAAATGAATATTTGAATTTATTTTTAGTGATTAGTGACACTAGATTATAAGTTTTGTATAGTAAATTCTATAGTATTCCCAAGCACAGCATCGCTCTTAATATGATTGTCGGGTCATTCCATTGCTCACAGATTAAGAAAATCAAATTTGAAAATGTTCCCCGGCAATATTCTCCTAGAAATGTTTCAGACAAAGGATTGCTAAAAAGTCTTCCAAAGTTTCAATTCTTTGTGGATCAGGTCCAAAAGCACTTCAGATGGAATTCACCTCCAGTACAATTTGATGCTTTTCATATGGACATGTAGGAATTATTGGAAGACATTCCAAAATTTTTCTATATTCCCAAAATCTATACATCAATCTAACGTGGAAATGGTAGAAAGAGTAGCAAATTTTACCTAAAATGGTGTGAAGCAAAAAGCATATGCAATATACTTGATTCCCTTAGTCTTTTTTTAACTAATAATAATAACCAAAGGAATCATGTGGTGAAGAGGAAAATATATGACGGACACGTGGTGGACGGACCTGTTCAGCACATATCGTGCGTTGGGCTCCAAGGGCTTTTATGCGAGCGTGGTTGCGGCTTACATTTGGGCTACTGGGGTTTTCGCTTGATCTACACGCTTAAGCCCAAATAGAGCAGACTCCTACAAGGAAAAGGAGTCACTCCCCTAAAAGGAAAAGACTTCTTAACCAAGGCATAGGCTTTGGCTCTACGCGACTACAAATACACTAAAACCCTCACAAACTAAGGTATGCATAATTAACTCAACTCTAACACTCTAGTGTTGAAAATAAAGTTTCTAACTTGACCTTCAGAGGGTTTTTGGCCGGCACCACACCGATGTTCTCTGCTAGGTCCTTTCTTGTTATTGTGCAGGTTTTTATTTCGCTCTCGTGAGGATCGTGTAGCTTACTGGTGAATTTCGGCATCATCAGTTGCCACCGTCTTTGGGAAACATGCTAGGGCGATCAAACATTGTCTTACTCCTAAGACAAAAAATTGCATGGTACTCATAAGATCGATGGCAACAACTAACAACCACCGCGACGAACCGTGCGCTACCGCACTAGAAAGACAAGTCCAAATGCTCGCAGCAGCAGTTGAACGCCTGACCAAACAGAATCACGACTTAGAAGAACAATTGCGCCAGAAAGATGCACATCCTAGAGTGCAAGAGGAAAACCAAGAAGGAACAAGCGGTGAAAGGAGGGATCCCGAGGCCCTCGAGGGCAGCAACGCACCAAGCAGACCGGAGAGGTGGGATACCAATCTGCCGACCCTTTCTGAAATTTTACCACCCCACGTCGTCGCAGAGATGCAGAAGATGCGGGAATGGATGGCCATGATGATGAATGCCTTCAAAGGACGAGTATCTAGCAACCTCGACGACCTGGTCCAGAGAACTGACTCACCCTTCACGGCACATGCCACTTCGTGCCCTCTTCCTCCAAAGTTTCGTATGCCTCAGGTGGAGAGCAATGATGAAACCAAGGACCCCTTGGACCACTTGGAGTCCTTCAAGACTATAATGCACCTTCAAGGAGTGCTAGACGAAATTATGTTCAGGGCTTTCCTTACTACGTTGAAGGGATCCGCGAGGGTCTAGTACAGCAGGTTGACGCCTAACTCAATTAGCACCTTTAAAGAGTTAGGTGCTCAGTTTGTGTCACACTTTATCAGGGGCCATCGGTACAAGAAGTCCACAGCATGCTTGATGAGCATCAGACAGAGGGAAGACAAGACCCCGAGGTCCTACATAACGCAGTTCAACAAAGAGGCTCTTGCAATAGACGAAGCGGATGATAAGATACAAGTAGCAGCCTTTACCAACGGGCTGCGAAAAGGCAAGTTCCTCTTCTCTCTGTATAAGAATGATCCGAAAACTATGTCCGAGGTACTTTATAGGGCAACGAAGTACATGAACGCAGAAGACGCACTGATAGCAAGAGAAGATAAGCCTAAGAAAAGGGAGAGGCAGGATGAAGCACGATTAGAGGGGGGACGAAAGAAGGCTAGGACAGAAGAACGAAGGGAGGATAGACGCCCGAAGCCACCCATGGGGAAATTCACCAGTTTCACCCCTCTGACGGCCCCGATCGACCAAGTACTGATGCAGATAAAGGACAAAGAGGCCTTGACATTCTCCGGTAAGTTGAAGGGGGATCCCAACAAAAGATCAAGGAACAAGTACTGCCGCTTCCATCGTGACCACGGCCACGACACATCTGAGTGTTATAACTTGAAGCAACAGATCGAGGCACTCATAAGGTAAGGGAGATTGCAAAGATTTGTTAGTAAGGAACCAACAAATCCGCCACATGACCAACCACCCCGACAGGAGAACGAGCGTCCAAGACCATCAATAGCAGACATAAGGATGATCATCGGAGGTAACGTCACCGCAGGATCGTCAAAAAGGGCTCGTAAAACTTACCTGTGAATGGTATAGAACGTCCAGATGACGGGCTGTACACCAAAGATGGCTCGGATTGATATCCCAACTATTAACTTTTCAGAAGAGGATGCCTGACGTCTTCACCATCCATATGACGATGCACTTGTAGTCAGTATACACGCTGGTGATTACAACATGCATCGGATGCTAGTTGATAACGGAAGCTCCGCAGACATTCTTTATTACCCCGCTTTTCAATAAATGGGAATCAGTAGAGAGCGACTCATCCCAACAAACGCTCCGCTCGTCGGATTCGGTGGAACAAGAGTCTACCCCCTAGGAGCCGTCACATTGTCCATAACGATGGGGGATTACCCGCAACAAATCACCTAGGATGTGCTTTTTCTAGTCGTTGACTGCTCATCTACCTATAACGCAATCCTCGGCCGGCCTACTCTTAATGCATGGAAAGCTGTCACTTCAACTTACCACTTGATGATTAAATTCCCTACTGAGTATAGAGTCGGAGAACTACGCGAGAATTAGGCTGCAGCACGAGAATGCTATGTCTCCATGACAGAAATGGACGATCACTTGCAGGCACTAAATGTCGAAGGACAGCGAGTCACGACTGAAGCAGTGGAAGAACTAGAAGAAGTAGTAATTGACGACTCAAGGCCTGGACGGACCACGAGAATTGGTACAATGGCCAGCCTTTCGGTGCGGCAAAGCCTAACCACGTTCTTGAAGGAAAATTAGGACGTATTTGCATAGAGTCATGAGGACATGCTGGGGATCGATCTGACGGTAATAGTACACAAGCTGAGTTTATCGCCATCATTTTCTCCCATCCGACAAAAGAAACGAGTGTTTGCTCCAGAAAGAGATCGGGCTATCGCCGATGAAGTCCAAAAATTGCAGGAAGCAGGTTTCATATGAAAAGTACACTATCCAGACTGGCTAGCAAATGTAGTAATGGTCAAAAAGGCGAATGGGAAGTGACGAATGTGCGTTGACTTCACGGATCTAAAGAAGGCTTGCCCAAAAGATAGTTATTCTCTGCCGCGTATTGATACGCTAGTAGATTCGACTGCAAGACATGAACTTTTAAGTTTCATGGACGCATTCTCCTGCTACAATCAGATCAAGCTTAACAAGACGGATCAAGAGAAAACGTGGTTCATCACTAGTCAAGGGCTCTTTTGCTACAAAGTAATGCCCTTCAAACTCAAGAACGTTGGGGCCACATACCAGAGACTGATGAATAAGATATTCGTACATCAGATTGGAAGGAATGTGCAAGTTTATGTGGACGACATGCTGGTGAAGAGCGTTCGCGAGTGCAACCATCTGAGCGACTTCCAAGAAACTTTTAACACTCTTCTGTCCTATAACATGAAGCTGAACCCCAGCAAATGCGCGTTCGGGGTGACGGTAGGGAAATTCTTGAGTTTTATGGTATCTCAACGAGGCATCGAGGTCAACCCAGAAAATGTCAAGGTAATAGTAGACTTGGCTCCCCTGAAGACGCTGAAGGAGGTCCAAAGCTTAAATGGCAAGGTAGCTGCCCTGAACAGATTCGTTTCAAGGGCAACGGATAAATGCCTACCATTCTTCCGCACATTAAGAAAATCGTTTGAATGGACGAACGACTGCCAGAAAGCTTTCGAAGATCTGAAGACATATCTCTCCTCTCCACCACTACTTAGCCCATCCAAGCAAGGTGAAAAGCTGTTCCTATACATAACTGCCTCCCCAGCAGCTGTCAGTGCAGCTCTTATTAGAGAGGAAGATAGGATACAGAAGCCTGTATACTTTACAAGCAAAGCGCTCAGAGGGGCAGAAGAGAAGTACCCCTCGGTGGAGAAATTAGCTTTCGCATTGGTAATTGCGGCTTGAAAGCTAAAACCGTACTTTAAAACACACGTCATAAACGTCATGACCAACCAGCCCCTAAGAAGAGCGATGAGTACTCCAAAAGCAGCAGGTCGAATGGCATTGTGGACAATCGAGCTGAGTGAGTACGACATTCGATATCGACCTCGAAACGCGGTAAAGGGACAAATCCTGGCAGACTTCATTGCAGAGTTCACCGACATGAAAGACCAGGGGGTAAGTGAGCTTCTCGTATGGAGGGTTCATACAGACGGATCCTCTAACAAACACGCAAGAGGAATCGATGTCATAATCCACACACCCAAAGGGGACAAGATCAAGTGCATGATCCACTTGTGCTTTTCAACAACGAACAATGAGGCAGAATACGAGGCCATAGTAGCAGGATTAGACCTCGTCATTGCCGCTGGAGCAGAAAGAGTGGATGTCTACTCTGATTCCCAAGTCATCACGAGCCAGATTAATGGGAGTTACGAGTGCAAGGGTGAAAGAATGAAGAAGTATCTCGATGAAGTGAAAAGTCGAATGAGCAACCTCCAGGTCGAATTGATTCAAGTCCCACGGGAAGAAAACCAAGAAGCTGACCAGCTTGCCAAGGCAGCCTCCGCGAAGCCAATGACTGTCCTCGACCAGGTATTATCCTTCGTCCAAACGTCACCACTAATAGACGATACAGGTTTGCAGGAAGTAAGCAATGAGCAGTGCTGGATAACTCCCATAGCTGCGTACTTGAAAGACGGCTTGTTACCAGACGATAAGGAAGCTGCCAGGAAACTAAGAGTTAAGGCATCTCGGTTCGTCATGATGAAAGACGTTCTATACAAAAGGGGTTTCTCTCGACCCTATTTGAGATGCCTCGTTCTGGAAGAAGCAGACTATGTCATGAGGGAGGTCCATGAAGGGATTTGCGGAAATCACTCGGGATCAAGGTCTTTAGTGCACAAGCTCCTCAGGGCGGGATACTACTGGCCAACGATGCAGAAGGACGTCAACATATACGTAAGATCCTGTGACAAGTGCCAGCGTTTTAGCAACCTCATAAGGCAACCTACAGAAGAGCTCACGCCCGTAACGGCCCCATGGGCGTTCGCACAGTGGGGGCTCGACATCATGGGCCCATTCCCAATAGCGGCAAGGCAGCTAAAGTTCTTAGTGGTTGGCATCGACTACTTCACCAAGTGGGTGGAGGCTGAGGCCTTGGCCACCATCACGGAGAAAAATATCTGGAACTTTGTATGGAAAAATATCATTTGCAGGTATGGCATACCACGAGTGCTGGTGTCGGATAATGGCAAGCAATTCAACAACAAAGCATTCAGGGATTTCTGCTCCCAGTTGGGGATAAAGAACCACTACTCATCACCCGCACATCCACAAGCCAACGGACAAGTTGAGGTCACAAACCGATCCTTGCTCAAAATCATCAAGACTCAGCTTGAGCGGGCAAAGGGTATATGGCCGGACGAGTTACCAAGTGTCTAGTGGACGAAGTCAAGGCAGCCCTGACTTCATCCACTAGATCAAGCTGTATGCGCATGGCATCATCGTTCCTGTGCTCGTCGTGGTTTCCAACACGGTAGCTTGTAAGACCCATTTCAGCTGGTATGACAGCCTCAGTTCCATATGCCAAATGGAACGGGGTCTCTCCTGTCGGTGTTCTTGTCGTTGTCCTATACGCCCATAAGACACTTGGTAACTCGTCCGGCCATATACCCTTTACCTCCTCAAGCCGAGTCTTGATGATTTTGAGTAAGGATCGGTTTGTGACCTCAACTTGTCTGTTGGCTTGTGAATGTGCGGGTGATGAGTAGTGGTTCTTTATCCCCAGCTGGGAACAGAAATCCCTGAATGCTTCGTTGTCGAATTGCTTGCCATTATCCGACACTAGCACTCGTGGTATGCCATACCTGCAAATGATATTTCTCCATACAAAGTTCCAGATATTTTTCTCCGTGATGGTGGCCAAGGCCTCAGCCTCTACCCACTTAGTGAAGTAGTCGATGCCAACCACTAAGAACTTTAGCTGCCTTGCCGCTATTGGGAACGGGCCCATGATGTCGGGCCCCCACTGTGCGAACGCCCATGGGGCTGTTATGGGCGTGAGCTCTTCTGTAGGTTGCCTTATGAGGTTGCTAAAACGCTGGCACTTATCACAGGATCTTACGTATATATTGACGTCCTTTTGCATCGTTGGCCAGTAGTATCCCGCCCTGAGGAGCTTGTGCACTAAAGACCTTGATCCCTAGTGATTTCCGCAAATCCCTTCGTGGACCTCCCTCATGACATAGTCTGTTTCTTCCAGAACGAGGCATCTCAAATAGGGTCGAGAGAAGCCCCTTTTGTATAGAACGTCTTTCATCATGACGAACCAAGATGCCTTAACTCTTAGTTTCCTGGCAGCTTCCTTATCGTCTGGTAACAAGCCATCTTTCAAGTACGCAGCTATGGGAGTTATCCAGCACTGCTCATTGCTTACTTCCTGCAAACCTGTACCGTTTATTAGTGGTGACGTTTGGACGAAGGATAATACCTAGTCGAGGACAGTTATTGGCTCCGCGGAGGCTGCCTTGGCAAGCTAGTCAGCTTCTTAGTTTTCCTCCCGTGGGACTTGAATCAATTCAACCTGGAGGTTGCTCATTCAACTTTTCAATTCATCGAAATACTTCTTCATTCTTTCACCCCTGCACTCGTAACTCCCATTAATCTAGCTTGTGATGACTTGGGAATCAGAGTAGACATCCACTCTTTCTGCTCCAGCGGCAATGGCGAGGTCTAATCCTGCTACTATGGCCTCGTATTCTGCCTCATTGTTCGTTGTTGAAAAGCACAAGCGGATCATGCACTTGATCTTGTCCCCTTCGGGTGTGTGGATTATGACACCGATTCCTCCTGCGTGTTTGTTAAAGGATCCCTCTGTATGAACCCTCCATACGAGAAGCTCGCCTGCCCCTTAGTCTTTCATGTTGGTGAACTCTGCAATGAAGTCCACCAAGATTTGTCCCTTTACCGCTTTTCGAGGTCGATATTGAATGTCGTACTCACTCAGCTCGATTACCCACAATGCCATTCGACCTGCTGCTTCTGGACTACTCATCGCTCTTCTTAGGGGCTGGTTGGTCATGACGTTTATGACGTATGCTTGAAAGTACGGTTTTAGCTTTCGAGCCGTAATTACCAATGCGAAAGCTAATTTCTCCATCGGGGGGTACCTCTCTTCTGCCCCTCTGAGTGCTTTGCTTGTAAAGTATACAGGTTTCTGTATCCTATCTTCCTCTCTAATAAGAGCTGCACTGACAGCTGCTTAAGAGACGACTATGTATAGGAACAGCTCTTCACCTTGCTTGGATGGGCTAAGTAGTGGTGGAGAGGAGAGATATGTCTTCAGATCTTCGAAAGCTTTCTGGCAGTCGTTCGTCCATTCAAACGATTTCCTTAATATGCGGAAGAATGGTAGGCATTTGTCTGTTGCCCTTGAAACGAATCTGTTTAGGGCAGCTACCTTGCCATTTAAGCTTTGGACCTCCTTCAGCGTTTTCGGGGGAGCCAAGTCTACTATTGCCTTGACCTTTTCTGGGTTGACCTCGATGCCTCGTTAAGATACCATAAAACCCAAGAATTTTCCTGTTGTCACCCCGAACGCGCATTTGCTGGGGTTCAACTTCATGTTATAGGACCGAAGAGTGTTAAAATTTTCTTGGAGGTCGCTCAGATGGTTGCACTCGCGAACGCTCTTCACCAGCATGCCATCCACATAAACTTGCGCATTCCTTCAAATCTGATGTACGAACATCTTATTCATCAGTCTCTGGTACGTGGCCCAGCGTTCTTGAGTCCGAAGGGCATTACTTTGTAGCAAAAGAGCCCTTGACTAGTGATGAACGACGTTTTCTCTTGATCCGTCTTATCGAGCTTGATCTGATTGTAGCCGGAGAATGCGTCCATGAAACTTAAAAGTTCATGTCTTGCAGTCGAATCTACTAGCGTATCAATACGCGGAAGATGATAACTATCTTTTGGGCAAGCCTTATTTAGATCCGTGAAGTCAACGCACATTCGCCACTTCTCATTCGCCTTCTTGACTATTACTACATTTGCTAGCCAGTCTGGATAGTGTACTTCTCATATGAAACCTGCTTCCTGTAATTTTTGGACTTCCTCGGCGATAGCCCGGTCTTTTTCTAGAGCAAACACTCGTTTCTTCTGTCGGATGGGAGAGAATGATGGCGATACACTCAGCTTGTGTACTATTACCATCGGATCGATTCCCGGCATGTCCTCATGACTCCATGCAAATACGTCCTGATTTTCCTTCAAGAACGTGGTTAGGCTTTGCCGCACCGAAGGGCTGGCCATTGTACCAATTCTCGTGGTCCGTCCAGGCCTTGAGTCAAGTACTACTTCTTCTAGTTCTTCCACTGCTTCAACCGTGACTCGTTGTCCTTCGACATTTAGTGCCTGCAAGTGATCGTCCATCTCTGTAATGGCGACGTAGTATTCTCGTGCTGTAGCCTGATTCCCGTGTAGTTCTCCGACTCCATACTCTGTAGGGAATTTAATCATCAAGTGGTAAGTTGAAGTGACAGCTTTCCATGCATTAAGAGTAGGCCGGTCGAGGATTGCATTATAGGCAGATGAGCAGTCAACGACCAGAAAAAGCACATCCTTGGTGATTTGTTGTGGGTAATTCCCCACCGTTATAGACAATGTGACAGCTCCCAAGGGGTAGACTTTTGTTCCACCGAATCCGACAAGCTGAGCGTTTGTTGGGATGAGTCGCTCTTTACTGATTCCCATTTGTTGAAACGCGTGGTAATAAAGAAT
Source organism: Castanopsis chinensis (assembly GCA_032878915.1). NCBI lineage: Eukaryota > Viridiplantae > Streptophyta > Magnoliopsida > Fagales > Fagaceae > Castanopsis > Castanopsis chinensis. The sequence continues at coordinate 3,230,696 of JAVQMG010000086.1, forward strand.
GTCTGCGGAGCTTCCGTTATTAACTAGCACCCGATGTATGTTGTAATCACCAGCGCGTATACTGACTACAAGCGCATCGTCATGTGGATGGTGAAGACGTCGGGCATCCTCTTCTAAAAAGTCGATAGTTGGGATATCGATCCGAGCCATCTTTGGTGTACAGCCCGTCATCTGGATGTTCTATACCATTCGCAGGTAAGTTTTACGAGCCCTTTTTGACGATCCTGTGGTGACGTTACCTCCGATGATCATCTTTATGTCTGCTATTGGTGGTTTTGGGCGCTCATTCTCCCATTGGGGTGGCTGGTCATGTGGTGGATTCGTTGGTTCCTTACTGACAAATCTTTGCAATCTCCCTTGCCTTATGAGTACCTCGATCTGTTACTTCAAGTCATAACACTCAGATGTGTCGTGGCCGTGGTCATGATGGAAGCGGCAATACTTGTTCCTTGATCTTTTGTTGGGATCCCCCTTCAACTTATCGGGGAATGTCAAGGCCTCTTCGTCCTTTATCTGCATCAGTACTTAGTCGATCGGGGTCGTCAGAGGGGTGAAACTGGTGAATTTCCCCATGGGTGGCTTCAGGCGTTTATCCTCCCTTTGTTCTTCCGTCCTAGCCTTCTTTCGTCCCCCCTCTGATCGTGCTTCATCCTGCCTCTCCCTTTTCTTAGGCTTATCTTCTCTTGCTATCAGTGCGTCTTCCGCGTTCATATACTTCGTTGCCCTGTAAAGTACCTCGGACATAGTTTTTGGATCATTCTTATACACAGAGAATAGGAACTTGCCTTTTCACAGCCCGTTAGTAAAGGCTGCTACTTGTATCTTATCGTCCGCTTCGTCTATTGAGAGAGGCTCTTTGTTGAACCGCGTTATGTAGGACCTCAGGGTCTCGTCTTCCCTCTGTCTGATGCTCATCAAGCATGCTGTGGACTTCTTGTACCGGTGGTCCCCGATAAAGTATGACACGAACTGAGCACCTAACTCTTTAAAGGTGCTAATTGAGTTAGGCGTCAACCTGCTATACCAGACCCTCGCAAATCCCTTCAACGTAGTAGGAAAAGCCCTGCACATAATTTCGTCTGGCACTTCTTGAGGTGCATTATAGTCTTGAAGGACTCCAAGTGGTCCAAGGGGTCCTTGGTTCCATCATAACTCTCCACCTAGGGCATATGAAACTTTGGAGGAAGAGGGCACGAAGTGACATGTGCCGTGAAGGGTGAGCCAGTTCTCTAGACCAGGTCGTCGAGGTCGCTAGATACTCGTCCTTTGAGGGCGTTCATCATCACGGTCATTCGTTCCCGCATCTCCTACATCTTTGCAGTGACGTGGGGTGGTAAAATTTCAGAAAGGGTCGACAGATTGGTATCTTGCCTCTCCGGTCTGCTTGGTGCATTGCTGCCCTCGGGGGCCTCGGGATCCCTCCTTTCACCACTTGTTCCTTCTTGGTTTTCCTCTTGCACTCCAGGATGTGCATCCTTCTGGCACAATTGTTCCTCTAAGTCGTGATTCTGTTTGGTCAGGCGTTCGACCGCTGCTGCGAACGTTTGGGCTTGTCTTTCCAGTGCGGTAGTGCGCAGTTCGTCTCCCTGGTTGTTAGTTGTTGCCATCGATCTTGTGAGTACCATGCAACTCTTTATCTTAGGAGTAGGACAATGTTTGATCGCCCTAGCGTGTTTCCCATAGACGGCGCCAACTGATGATGCCGAAATTCACCAGTAAGCTACACGATCCTCACGAGAGCGAAATAAAAACCTGTACAATAACAAGAAAGGACCTAACAGAGAGCACCGGTGTGGTGCCGGCCAAAAACCCTCCGAAGGTCAAATTAGAAACCTTATTTTCAACACTAGAGTGCTAGAGTTGAGTTAATTATGCGTACCTTGGTTTGTGAGGTTTTGGTGTATTTATAGTCGCGTAGAGCCAAAGCCTATGCCTTGGTTAAGAAGTCTTTTTCTTTTAGGGGAGTGACTCCTTTTCCTTGTAGGAGTCTGCTTTGTTTGGGCTTAAGCATGTAGATCAAGCAAAAACTCCAGTAGCCCAAATGTAAGCCGCAACCACGCTCGCATAAAAGCCCTTAGAGCCCAACACACGACATGTGCTGAACAGGTCTGTCCACCACATGTCCGTCATATATTTTCCTCTTCAGCACCTGATCCTAATCTGATATGGAGCTTCCAAACCATGCGGGGAAAAAGGTTTGTAGGTTGACAAAATGTTTCTAGCAATGATAAATGTTTTGCATTAATGTGTTTGTTGTGACCTTTATGTCGTATAGAAAATAGGCAATTTAGAAGGTATTTCCTAGGTCAGGATGATGAGAATAAAATCAGGACATTCCTCTAGCAAAACCCCACGACAATCTTCCTTAATGGCATATTGAACCAATGTTACAGCAGCCTTGTCACACCGCTTCAGGCACGACTGACACTTCACTCTCTAACAAGTAACAAGCCATCAATAGTTCAATACTTCATCAAGATGCCCCATTGCCAAAGCCAAGGTCTTCGCCATTGTAGTTCGTTCCAGAACCAACCTGCACTACCCTTCTTAAACATCTTGTAGGCCAATCGCAGACAAGAATTGCACTACACGTTGGGCCACCACAATCTCAAACTCAACACCTATTTCCCACCATTGCTGCTATAATCTCGACTCTTAACCAGTGGTGGCGCCATGTTGAAGGCAGGGTGGTCTTGTGACCACCAGAAAAAAATAATTTATACATAACATACTTAAAATTTTATGATTTTTCTACTCTTGAAAAAAAAAATCAAATCAAATCAAATCGAATTTGACCACCCTAAAGCCTAAACATTATTCGGCCCAACAAAATTAAAACTTGAAAAATAATATAATACCTCCAGCTATCACAGGGCCCAAAGGGTCCTTGGACCTCCAAGTTTTTAAGGGTGCATTTGGATACAGTTTATGTTGTTGAAAACTAAAAACTGAGGGGGGAAAAAAAAAATCCGCATTAATGTTTCACACCAAAAACACTGTTCATTTGCCTCTTCTTGCTCAATATCTCTTTTTCGGTTCTTTCTTCTTTTTCAATATTTTTGGATCCGGGAGTTGGCTTAATCCTAGGCAGACATTGATTCAATTGTTTTCCTCAATGTGCAAGATATATCCTTCTGGAAATTCTTCCAGTCGCAACTTACCAGTAGTCTTTGCATGAACAAGAGCCATCTCTGAAAGAGTGGAAGCGACTTCTATCTCTCACCAAAATTTCCAATCTATAAACTCTAGAGATCAGCTTCATCACTGCATGGCAGTCCCTGCACATCCTCAAATTCTTCACTATTCTTATAACCCTTCCCTCACATAATCTTGCCATACCAAAAGCTAAAGCAAGCTTCTCACTGTGCCTAGACACTGAATCTTCCTTTTCTTCCTCTTCTATGTCATGCAAAACACTCCCAACCTCTGGAACGTAACCTCCTTCAATCCTAAGCTTTGAGATTATCTCCCTTAATTTTTCATAGGCCTCTTCCGCAATCTCGTCCTGTTTTCCACCAGCCACAAAAGTATACATGATCTTGTCAACTTCAATCATGCTCCAACCAGGAGATTTCTTGATCTTCTGGTCAGTCATTGATCTTCTTACTGTGGCAACATCTTTCCATTTCCCTGCTACGGCATAAATATTTGACAAAAGGACATGGTCGCCAGAATCGCTGGGTTCAAGTTCAGAAAGCCTTTCCTTCACTTGCTCTCCCAACTTGACATTACCATGAATGCTACAAGCCCCAAGAAGAGTCCGCCAAATGATAGCAGTTGGTGAAATTGGCATTTGACAAACAAAATCATAGGCCTTCTGCAACTTACCAGCTCGACCATATAGATCAACCATACAGCCATAATGCTCAATCACTGGTTCTATGCGATATACGTCTTTCATCTTAGAAAAATATTTACACCCTTGTTCAATTAGTCCAGCATGACTGCAAGCATATAATATAGAAATAAAGGTGATCCCATCAGGACTAATTCCAGATGCTTCCATATCATGGAAAAGCTGTATTGCTTCTTCTCCATTACCATGCATTGCAAGTCCTGCTATCATTGTTGTCCAAGAAACAATGCTTTTATTTTCCGGCATTCGCTCAAAGACCAATCGAGCCATGCCTACATTCCCACACTTACAATATGTATCCATGAGTGCATTATTCACTGAAATCATCCAAAGAAATCCAGCTTTCTCCAGGAACCCTTGCAAAATCTTTCCAAACTCAAACGCCCCAGCCTGAGCACAAGCCGATAGAACCCCTGTCAAGCTCACCTCATTTGGTCTCATTCCCACCCATAACAATTTCCTGAAAAACCCAAATGCCTCATCAAAACAACCATTTTGAGCAAACCCAGCAATCATACTACTCCAAGAAACATCATCTTTCACAGGCATCTCTAAGAACACCTCCTTAGCCAGCTCAAGCTCACCTGCTTTAATGTACCCAGCAAGCATGACATTCCACGACGTCAAATTCCTAATCGGCATCCTATCAAACATTTCCTCCGAACCCTTTACATCCCCACATCTAAAACATGCAGTAAGCACCGCATTCCAAGCCACAACATTTGGTTCAGACATTTCCTCAAACACCTTCCGTGCAGAACTCACACACCCACATTCAGCATACATACTCACAAGAGTCGTCGCAACAAAAAGATGGGTATCTAGGCCATGCCTCATAGCATCACAATGCAACTGAACCCCACCTCTCAAACACCCATAATTGGCCGCCCCTTTAAGCACAAACGAAAAAGAGAAGCTATCCAAAACACATGCTCTTCTACGCATTTCGACGAATGCAACAAGAGAATTCCGGGGGGTATCGGATTCAGCGAAGCCTCGGATGATAGTGTTGTACATGAAAACATCTGGGTCTGGGAAGTGATGGAAGAGTCGGCGAGCGTAGTCAAGTGCATCGGATATTGAAACAGCACAATGGAGGAGGAGCTTCCCGGCTACTATGCGATCGGTGTCGAGGCCTGTCTTGCACGTAATGGCGTGGATTTGCTTCACGGTTTTGAGAGTATTGCACTTGTGTAACAGAGAAAGGCAGAGCTGTTCTGTGACTGACACTGTGGCCGTGCTCTTCTTCATTTTGCTTCATTTTGTTTTGTTTTATTTATGTCTATATCTATCTATGTATTTTCAATAAATATTTTATTTTATAAAATAGTTCATGGGTTGTTAGTTAATGGGAGATAGTAAATCGAGTACAAATTTTAGTATAAAATTAGTTGTACCAAAAGTTACAACTATGTTTAAAAAAAATTAATATTATTACATATTTTTAAAATCTAACTAATAGAATACATGTTATTTGTGCTTTTAATACATAATATACATTTCCACTATTATGTTAATCGAATATTATTTATTATATGATTTATAAATTTCTAATTTATACATAATTTTAAACTAAAAAAATTTGCAATTCAAACAATTTATTGATGAAATGGTTATTGATTATTAATTTTCTAATAAAATGGTTATTGATTATTAATTTTCTAAAAATTTTGCAAACATGGAAGATATAGAAAGAAAATGTAATTCAATGGTGAATTTATCAAAATTCATTTCCAATAAAAAGATATTTAGTAAGTTTTTTTTTTTTTTTTAAGGAATAGATTTTGAGTAAGGTTATAACTTTAAACCCTTAGATTACAATTAATTTTGTTGCTAAACTTTGTCCATAAAAAAATATTCAAGTAGACTCAATAAGAAATAATAGAAAGTTGTTCACTCAATTGTTATAAGAAATATCAAGTAGTTTCTCAAAAAAAAAAAATTATGATATATTTTCTTTTTGGATAAAAAATAAATATTGTAAAAATTAGGCCTTTTTTTTTCTTTCTAGCTAAGCACTTTCATCTATATTGAATCATTGATAACCAGAGTTTTTATTTAGATGAATGACTTAGATCACACCACCCAGAGATAGAGAGAAGTCTAGTATATAGGCCTTTGTTATTTTTCAATAATTCAATAGCTAAAATGCAAAGGATTTAAATCTTTAATATTTCATTTAGGAATACCAAAAACTAAGTTGAGCTAAAAGATTCTATATGTCTTTTTTGTTGTTTTTATAAATGTAAATAAATGTAACATATAATATTTATAATTTTACATGTTATGTCGATTTTTATTTATTTATTAATGTTCACATTTAAAACGTGAAATGAATGATGTATATTAATGGTGTATGATAAGGATATGAGAATCAATAACCTAAATTTAAACAATTGCATAAAATCTATTTTAGAAATTTATTTTCATGACTTATTAAGGTGTCAAGTTGTGATTGGTAGATAAAAAATCAATAAATACATACTTACTTTTGCATTATATTCATTAATACATATGGTTTATTAAATTAATAAATATGATAAGGCATAAGTCTTTATTTTAATTTTAATTTTTTTTAGAACATTTTAAAATTTAAAATAATAAAGATTTTTTTTTTAGTTGGATAAACCCTCATGCTATTTTTTTGTGATGAAATAAATAAATACTTCAAATAAATTGATTAAGAATTTCAATTAAACTTTGTCAAATGAGTACCTTCTATTACTTTCAACAGAAACTTTGAGCCTAGGCCATGACCATCCCCCTTGGTGCAGTTGGAGTAGGCCCAAACCTTGCACAAGTCCAACTCAATGAGATCTCGTTTTGAGATAATTGGTCCAACTCAAGTCCACACCATTGGGCAGGCCCAGCACCTTATTAGAGATATCCATACCCAAATGCTAACTTAGATGTGACAATTCCGTAAATTACAATTTCGGGCCCAGTATCACTATTGGGCCGTCAAACTCATGCAGCCACCTATTGAAATCCTAACAAAGTTAGGAATCCTTGTATAAATACAGTCCTAGAAGAAAAACAAATCAGAGAAAAGAATTATTAAAAATGAAAAAGAAATTGAGAAAACTTCTCAAACGGCCCAGCAAACTTCTTTCCTCTGCTTTGTTGAAAATCAAACATGATTGGTTTAATTTTAGTGGGTACATAAGTTTACTAGTAAGGGCGTGGCACCCAAAATTTTGCACCCAAAAAAGGGAGTGTGTGTATAATAATAATAAGCCTTAGAAATCCTTAATTATAAGACAATTTCCAGTGGTGCTTTAATCAATATACGAAGGAAATCAAGAATGTGTTTATTCTTATTTGGGGCTATTAATAGTTAATGATATAGTTAGAAGATGATATATGGTGTATTCTGTACATGTAATTAACCACCCTTTCATGCATGTAGAGTTTACCCGTTTGTGAGAGGATACACGTAATTCTTTTCTCACATTTGTTTTTCTTCTAGGACTGTATTTATAAAAGGATAAGTTAGGATTTCAAAAAGGTTGTTTTCAAAAAAAAAAAAAAAAAAAAGGGATTTCAAAAAGGTGGCTGAATGAGTTTGACAGCCCAATATTTATACTGGGCCCGGATTTGTAATTCACGGAATTGTCACATCTAAATCAGCATTTGGGTCTGGATATCTCTAATAAGGTGCTGGCCCTGCTTTAAACTCGGTAGAAGTGAACTTCGATGGTGCTGTGTTTGGTGACTCTCATGAGACAGGGGTGGGCGTGGTAATTAGAAATGAGCATGGGGAAGTGTTGGTTGCTCTATCGGAGAAAATAATGATGCCCCCGTCGGTGGAAGTTCTTGAGATGTTAGCAGCTAGGAGGGCAACCATATTTGCTCGCGAGCTGGGCTTCAAACTTGCTTTCTTTGAGGGTGATACTGAGGGGGTTGTGAGGAGTTTAAGAGAGGAGGACAGCTCTAATGCCCATGTTGGGCACCTTGTAAAAGACTTTATGTCTATAGCGGGTTATTTTCAAACCTATTCTATCTCTCATGTAAGGCGACAGGGCAATGGTGTTGCCCATGTTTTAGCTAGAGAGGCTAGAATGTATTTTCTGTTGCGTATTTGGGTGGAGGATGTTCCATCAAACGTTTTGTTTGCTGTAACCAAAGACTTATCAGTTATTTAATTTCTTCCCAGTTAGAGGGATTTCTCAAAAAAAAAAAAAAAAAAAAAAAGGTGCTGGGCCTGCTCAATGGTGTTGACTTGAGTTGGATGAATCATCTCAAAACGAGATCTCATTGAATTGGACTTGTGCAAGATTTGGGCTTTCTCCAACTTCATCAAGGGAGATGATCATGGCCTAGGCTCAAAGTTTCGGTTAAAAAAAATAGAAGGTACTCATTTGACAAAGTTTAATGCAAATTCTTAATCAATTTATTTGAAGTATTTATTTATTTCATCACCAAAAAAAATAGAATTAGGGTTTATCCAACTAATTTTTTTTTTGTTTTTTTTTTAATTTTAATATAAAGACTTATACCTTATCATGTTTATTAATTTAATAAATCATATGTATTAATGAATATAATGCAAAACTAAGTATGTAATTACTAATTTTTTATCTACCAATCACAACTTGACACCTTAATAAGTCATGAAAAGAAATGTCTAAAATAGATTTAAGGCAATTGTTTAAATTTAGGTTATTGATTCTCTTTCTCCAAAAAAAAAAAAAATAAAGAAGTTATTGATTCTCATATCCTTAGTGTACACCATTATTATATATCACTCATTTCACGCTTTAAATGTGAACATCAATAAAAATAAATATCAACATGGCATGTGAAATTATAAATATTATGTGTTACATTTATTTACATCTATAAAAACTTATAAAAAAAAAACAAAAAGACATAGAGTTAAGAATTCTTTTAGCTCAACTTATTTTTTGATATTCCCAAAGGAAATATTGAAGATTTAAATCCTTTGCATTTTAGCTATTGAATTATCAAAAAATAGCAAAGGCCTGGATACTAGACTTCTCTCTGTCTTAGGGTGGTGTGATCTAAAGTCATTCATCTAAGTTGTATATTTTTCCTTCACTTTTTTTTTTTTAACCATCCTTCACTTTTAAGAATGTCAAAAAAACTGAATGATACTAAAAATACAACAAGTTTTATTACTTAGGACTTACGAAAGAATTACAAATTGATGCGGAAAAAAATATGATTTCCACTTAAACAAATATAATGAATGTTTGAATCAATTTTTTTTATTGGTGACACGTTACTTTGTATGACCTGTGTAGTAGTTTTACTCCTAACATCACTCCAATAAATTAGTCCTACTAAAAAGTAAAATAAAAAAATTAAATAAAAAACTATAATATAATATTGATGGTTCATAAACTACATATTATAGAAGTAATAAGTAAATATATAAAAAAAATATTATTGAAGTGAATAAGTGATAGGACAAAGTTTAATTATAAAATTGATTGTAGTATAAGACTACAATCTTACTTAATAAAATAAACATTACTGCATATTTTGAAAATCGAACCATTAGTTGCAATGTTTTTTACACTCTTGATATACACGTCAACTTTTGTGTCAATAGGATGTTATTTATTGTATGATCTATAATCTTATATTTTATGTATAATTTTAATTACAAAAACTTGTAATTTAAATAATTTATTAATAACATAGTTATTAATTTTTAATTTTTTTAAAATTTTGCAAGCCTGAGAGAGAAGAAGTAATTTAATTATAAATTTATTAAAATTTATATATAATAAAAAAATATTAAGTAAGATTGTAACTCTGCAACCAATTTAGCTATAGCTAAATTGCAATATTTTAAACTGGATTGACAAGAAATGAGATTATTCCCAACCGGGTTGGCAGGTAAATCCAAAAGCGGCCCATTGGTAGAAACCATGAAAAGCCCAAGACAGCGTAGCGAGGTAGCTTTTCTTTTTCAAAGCGCAGAGAGAGAGAGAGAGAGAGAGAGATAAAAATTCAGAAATGACAATGGAGGAGAGGGGAAAAGGAACTGAGAGATGGAGCGGAGCCATAACCAATCTGACAGAGATGGCTTCGAATCTGGAATCACTCCAGAAGCTACTCCTCAAGAAAGCTGTCTTCGTTGACGAAGAGACCTTTGCCAAAGCCTCCCTCAGTTCCGAACAAGCCCGTACCATCAAGGTTCTTCAATCTTTGTTTGACTTCCATTTTTTTTTTTATACTCAATTTCATCTTATTCTTCATTTTTTTTTTACATATTCTGATCTGGGTTTTTCATTTCTTGCTTGCTTTTGTTTGATTTATAGCGTTTTCAATAGATTTACTATCCATAATTGAACGAAGTGTAGTTAATTTTTATATTGGAATTCACTAATATAATTCCTCCAGCTATGTTACTTGATAGTCAAGTTGTGAGATTCTATTAATGTGACTTTTGATAACTAATGTTTTGTTGCATGATATTGAGTTGCTATGAATTCTGCGTCAGGAAACTAATATATTGCTGTCTGTATTTATCTGTTTAGGTTCTTGAACAAAGGGTAGAGACTTTGGAAAGAGAACTCGATGCTGCCATTACGGCTGCTGCTCGTGCTCGTTCTGAGAAACGACAGGCTGAAGCAGCTCAGAAAGCTGCTGAATTACATGCACAAGAGATTACAAGAGAGCTTGAGAACACCACAAGTATGTCCTATCCTTGGTTTTTCCATTTTCCCTTTAATAGATCTGTAAAAAAAAAAAAAAAAATTTCTAGCAAAGATGTGGCGACTTTAAATTATTAATTACTTACCCTAAAAATAGAATTAGGTAAAAATGAAGGGAAAATGGATCATATACTCTTCTTTGAGTAAGAGTCATTGAGGCATGTTGGTACACAAACTGTTTAGGAGTAATAGTAGTCAGTAATTTGTGACTTCCAAATCAAGAGTTATATGGTTGGGTTATATCATTATAGTCACTCTTTGTGTTCTTTTAGTAAGATGCACTGACAATTCATTTGGGGTGCTGTACAAAAATTGCTCGTGTCGCCATATCATATCCATTCCCATGTCCGTGTCCTTGACTGTGTTTGTGCATCCTAGTTCCTTTATAACTGAAGCACCATAAGAACAATCTTTATTATATATAGTTCATCAGTTTAGTATGCGGCACCATATATTGGAGGAAAATGATTGATGCATCTTAGTTTCCAGTTATTTAAATGGATATAATTAAGGATGTAGGGTGGAAGTACAGCTTTGAGGTTTTATAATGGAATTGGGGTGGCAGAGTGTACTTCTCCTTCCCCCATCCCTGGCTTACCCATATGAATTCCCTCCATTTAAGAATGGGCTGCTACCTTTTAATTTGCCCCATCCATGTTCAAAAACAGTCCAGACTAATTTTCTTGTAGGAGAGTGGCAGAGAATGTTTTCAATTGCCATCTTTGATCTTCATTGATGTACAACCTTAACTTATGAATCAAGTATGTTAATTCTTGAAATTAAGTAGAAGATATAGTGGGTATATATTATCTTTCTTCCATACTGTATTACTTGTCCAGCTTACCTTTCGTTCAGGTCTGAAAGAAGATGTGTACTTACTAAATTGAGTGTATACAATAATACTCCTTTACAAATTATCCTTACAAAAAGAGTTAAGGATCATTTTTTTTTTTGGTGTAAGAGACAGCAATTTATGCTGTTTGCTTTAAAAGCTGGGTCTGAGAAGATGGACAACTAAAATGAGACAATGAAAGTGGCTAAACATATATTACAGTTCTAGGGTGCTTGAATGATATGTGTGTGTGTGATCTATGTTCTTTTTGAAGCTTCTTGTGAGTTCAAATGTTCCTTGATTGGTGTTGAAAAGTAAAAACAATGGTTAAAATCAAGTTTTTGGCCGTTTTAAAGATAGCAAAACCTGAATTCAAAGAGTCTTCTACTTCTCTACTTGCAGATTTCAATAAATCTTCCTGTTTGAGCCACATCTTTTGGCCTGGGCCTCTTCCTTTTAAGAATTGGAAATTTGTTTTGGCCCCCTTTTTAGCATCATTGAAAGATTCTTTATCAAATGTCTCCCAGATCAGATTTTTACAGCATTTTATTTCTTTTATTTCTTTTTTGTATTTTATGTAAATCTTGATTTTGAAGCTGGAGGCCATTCCCATCATTAGAGAGATGCATCTCTAATAGCATAATTTATCTTGAAGTGCATTAACATTTCTCATGGTAGTATATTACAAAAATTGCACTTTAATTTGATATTGATCAAGGTTTGTCGTTTATTTGTAAAATCAATAATGAGGGCATACTGTTTGTGGTTTGTCTCTCTTTGAAATGCTCATAGTGGTAGGACAATCAATGAACTGACTATGTCATACTGTCAGTTGTGGTAGTGGTAGGACTGTCAATTGGGCTGAGCTAGGCAGAAACCCACTTGTGTGGCCAGAAAATATTTGAGTGAGATTTGTTGGAATTTGATCTAGGATGAGCCCCTTAAAAGCTTTCAGGCCTAGAGCTGAGGTTGGGCTCAACTAAGGTCATCATATATTTAGCCACACCATAAGCAAAACAATGCATCTTTGATTTTTGTATGTATTATAGCCACAATGCTTCTCAAAGTCAACACAATTGTGGTAGAGTAGATGAGCTGAGCCCAAGCACCTTATATTGAAATATTTTGCATCCTGTTGGGCTGGTAGGACTAACATCTGGGCTGAGCTAAGCACCTTATATTGAAATATTTTGCATCCTGTTGGGCTGGTAGGACTAACATCTGGGCTGAGCTAATCTCATTCCTGCTTTGACCCAAAATTATTTTGCTTTTTTATTTTTGATTGGTAATTAACTTCACGTGCACTTAGTAGATCTTGAACTCATGACTTCAACTTCCATCCCGGTTGTGTGTGCAACTTACCAATAAAAATGATTTTGGGCATAAGACCAAGTTTAGATTGAGCTCAAGCTCAATTTATAGTTGTGCTATCCTAAACTAATAATATATGTATTCATTTTCACTTTTTTTCCCTTTGTCATGTTGTTGGCACACCCAGTGTCACCCCTCAATCCCTCACTCGTTTTTGCACCTATTTTTTAGACAGTGGAAGAGCCATTTGGATGATCAAAACAGACTGTGTTGTGTCCAAAAATTTTCTGTAAGGGTTTAAATTTAATTGCTTAGATACAAAAATCTAAATGTTTTAACTGATAGCAACAGGTTCATTGATTTAGGCTACCCTGAACATGGGCTAGAGGCTAGGAAAACAAAATGGGTAGAGCTTGAGCCTTGACATTTGCGCTTATTTGTAAATTATTTTATTTGAATCAAAATGGAGTAACTCTATTGCTATGAGAAATCTAGCTATCCTTAAAAAGTTTTATACAAATTTATTTTTAAATAGCTGCTTGGGGCTTATGGTAGCCCTGGCCTCTTATGGGAAAAATAAAGGAGCAAGTACATAACCAACCTTGGAGTTTGATCCCAACAGCAAATTAACTCTAGAAATTTCATTTACATAAATGCTCACTTATAGTTTTTATTTTTATTTTTTATAAGTAATATAAGAAATTTTATTAAAAAAAAAAAAACCAACCAAGTGCACTAGAAGTGTACTACAGTGGCACAAATCAAAAACCCAGATTACAACGATCTAGTAGATCGGATAGAGAAAGACAAGAATAGGAAGGCAAAACTAAACTCCACTCAAGGAGAGTACGGAAAAAGAAAAACTTAATGTTAAGAATAGACTGTTTACAATTCTCAAAGCATCTAGCATTCCACTCCCACCATAAGCACCAAAACAAACAATGCGGCACCAACCTCCATAGACCTATATTTCGATGTCTACCAGACTTTCCCTGCCAAACTTTATTTGGCATAACCCAAAGTATACCAAATAAACAAAAAACCATAGACCACAACTCATATGCTATAGGACAATGAAGAAAAAGATGATCCACCGATTCCCCACACCTTTTACGCATAAAGCACCACTCTAACAATGCAATATGTCTCTTCCAAAAATTATCCGTAGTTAAAATCTTACCTGAGGCAGCAATCCAAGAAAAGAACGCTACTTTAGGAGGAACTTTGGATTGCCACACCATTTTCCAAGGAAAATCAATGACAGAAGAAGGAGATAAAGAGTGATAGAAGCCTCAAACATTAAAACCTCTCCTCATTGCTGGCTTCCAGCAAAGTTTGTTGTCACCAACACCCCACACATTCGTGGAATAAAGCACAACCCAAAAACTATCAAATGAGTCTGACTCCCAATCTTGTGGTGGACGATGGACGGAACTGAATGTCCCAATGAAGCCTCCCATTGGAGAAACTCTGGCACAAAAAACTCCCTTGCCTGACTACTATACAATTTTGGAAATGTTTCCTTAAGGGAACAATCTCTACACTCTACATCCTACCAAAACTTTATCCTAGTACCATCACCCACATCAACCGAAAGAAATTTAGAAAAGTCCAACTAGCCACTTCTAATAGATTTACGCACGCTAATACCATACACCGGTTTGGTACACCAACCACCCCCTTCATTCCCATATTTAGCCTTAATGACCTTCCTCCAAAGGGCATCTCTCTCCGTTCCATATCTCCACAAGCATTTGCCTAACAAAGCAGAATTAAATCTTCTCAACCGTTGAATCCCTAAACCACCCTTCTGCACTAGCATACAAACCTTAGCCCATTCCACCAAAGGAACCTTAGGAGATCAAAACCACTCCAAAGAAAGTCTCTTTGTAATTTCTCCATACGATTGCCACCTTTACTGGAATAGGAAGGAGAGAAAGGAAATAAGTAGGTAAATTAGACAAAGTGCTCTTAATAAGAGTTACTTTGCCCCCTTTAGATAAATACAACCTCTTCCACCCAGCTAGATGCCACTCCATCTTCTCCAAAACAGGGATCCAAATTGTCTCCTCTTTATGGGAAGCACCCAATGGAAGGCCCAAATATTTCAAAGGAAGTGAAGACTGTTGACAACCCAAAATCTCCACTAATTCATCCATATTAGGCATGTTACCAATTGGTACCAATTCTAACTTCAGTAAGTTAATTTTTAACCCTGATACCACTTCAAATCTGGCCAGAATTCCACGCAAAGCAGCTAAATGATGTGAGTCAATATCGCAAAAAATAAGTGTATCATTTGCAAATAAGAGATGGGACACCGTTAGCAACGTACCAACTGAATTATGTACTAAGAAGCCCGAAAACTGTCCCAACATAGCAGCCACATCCAACATACGACTCAAAGCCTCCATGACAATTTCAAAAAGGAGCGGAGATAATGGGTTTCCTTGACAAACACCCCTTGTGCTTCCAAAAAAATCAACTTGAGTACCATTGATTAGAATAGAAAATTTGACAGTTGATATGCGCCACATAGTCCACCTTCTCTGTTTTTCCAGAAAAGCCACACCGCTTAAGCAAATACATAAGAAAATTCCAATTCACATGATCATAAACTTTCTCAATATCTAACTTGCAAATAACCCTTGGCACCCCTATCTTCATTCTACTGTCTATACATTCGAAAGTAATTAAAACAGAATCTAAAATTTGTCTACCTTTAACGTGAGAATTTGAGATAAGACTATGCGCTACCCTTCGCAAAAGATTAGCCAAAACCTTAGATATAATCTTATACATCCCTCCCACCAAACTAATAGGACGAAAATCCTTCACTTCCACAGCATCAGATTTCTTGGGAATGAGGTCAAGGAAAGAAACATTAAGACTCCTTTCAAACACAACTTGCTCATGGAAATTATGAAGGAGATTTTAGAATGCTCCAACAAGATTGAAAAAAAGCCATGGAGAAACCATCTAGACTTGATGACTTATCACCAGTAAATCCACTAACCACCCCAAACACTTCATCCTCTTCAAAAGGTCTATCCAACCACAACGCATCCTCCTCAGAAATTCTTCCAAACTTCACATCATCCAAAATAGGGCAATGAACCTCATTTTCAGAATAAAGCCTTCTATAAAAATGAGTAATACATTATGCAACGGATTCCTGGTCAGAAGACATCACCCCATCCACCATAAGCTTATCAATAGAATTAAACTTTCTGTGCGAGTTGGTCATATGATGGAAGAATTTTGTGTTCCTATCACCTTCTTTAATGCAAAAAACTCTTGATTTCTGCCTCCAAGAAATTTCTTCCAACAACGTCATTTTTTCCAACTCTCCTCTAATCCTTTCCTTATCCAGCTTTTCCTCTACCGTAAGAACACGGCTTTCCTCAACGGTCTCCAACCCCCAAAGATCTCCACAACTTCTTCCCTTTTTTTCTTCTACATTACCAAACTCCTCCACATTTCATCTCTTGAGATCAACCTTCGGAGCCTTCAATGGCATTATATCAGACCCAGATTTATAAAAGAACCTAGATGAGCTGCTTGTAGGACTTTTAGGTGCTAAAAATCCTTAAAGGGAGTGCATGCAGCTCAGGTGGAGGTTTTTTACCAGCTGGAGGGGCTTCATGTACATTTCTTGTTAACTCTCAGTTAATTGAGACTCATAGAGGATTAACATTAAAATGGTCATACAACTATAGTTTAGACATTGATGCAATTGAAATTTTTTTTTTTTTTTTTAAGATTTCCTTGGAACTTTGGGTTTTTTATCAGTGTAATTACCTCCAAAATACAATTTTGTCCAATGCACTTCATATCTTGCCACAGAGGTATTTGAGCTGCACATGGAAGAGTTGCGTGCAAAGCAGGATGAAATCTCAAAGCGTGATGAGGAAATTAAAGTCCTCCAAGCTATTATTCAAACGCTTGGTGGAAAAGTGTCACATTCTGCAAATGGTTAAACGCTGCTCTGCTGAGCTGAGCTTGTAAATTCAAGAGATAGGAACAGTTGAATGTCTACACTTTACTAATTGCAGTGTTTTCACACAAATTCTCTCCCTGCTCTAATTTGTTATTGGGTTGAATGTACTATTGTACATGAACGAAAGGATCTCAGCAAATTGTCTGAAAGTGCTTGTGTATTTCTTATTCATATTGGTCTTTTAATCTTCTATATTTAATGAATGAAATTGCGGTAGGAGGTGTTGTGAAATCTGCAGTATCAGGTTTTCAAGAGAATGTTTACAAGACAAGAACTCATATTGCTTGTTCTTCACAACTTCAGTGAAAGGTATCCTGAGCGTGTATGTGTGTGGAAATGAAGAGACCATAACAATTGGATACGGTGATCAGAATGCAATCCATACATGTGTTCTCTATGCTCAATTTTGTGGTAGGAGACAGACGGTTGTGTTTGATGAAGTCATTCTTTGACAGGGTTTGACACTTTTAATGTATGTTTCATTCAAGATTGTGCATGTAAGAGTATTCTTCTTCCTGTATGGAAAGATATTGGCAATAGATCGTGGGCAAAAGTATTTATTTGATTGTGTTATTAGCTTTCTTCTCCAGCATTTCACATTCTTCTCCAGCAATAACGATTGAAGTATTTTCTTTTTCATGTGTCTGGATATAGGGGGGAAAAACAAGAGACTAGTGAATCTTTCCTTTGTTTGGATTTTAAGGCTCTGTTTGGGAGTTCATAATGAAATAGAATAGAATAAAATGAATTTAGTAGAGAAATGAATGAAATAGAATGGAATTAAAAAATCTTGTTTGGATGTTTTAAAATAAATGAATGGAATGATATGTAAGTAACATCATTTGGATGTGACACTAGAAGGAATTGAATGAAATTATTTTATAATAACATCATTATTATACCCCTCATCTTAAAGAACATAAAAATTGATTTTAGTTAAGGGGAAATTTTTTTTATTGTAGCTAAAAATCAAGTTATGTATGTTCTAAGTTGTAAAGAAATTAAAGCATTACATATTTATTTTCAACAAAATAAACATTGTCTAAAAATGCAAACAAATATTTTTTTTTAAAACTCTTATAATGAGTCTTGTCAAAACAAAACAAAATAACAAAAAAAAGAACATCTAAAATTGGCCAAGAAATTCCACACTTTTTTTAATTTTTAGGCCTAGACATCAGTGTCAATAGGACTCATTTGCGTTCATGATCTAGGCAACCAAAAAACATCTCTTTATACATTAGATTTTTCATAAAAAATATGTAGGCCTCAGTCTCTGATATTGAATCCAAGTTCAATATGTCCCAAAGCTGCATGAACTTCTGTTTCATATGACTTTAAAAAGCACTTTACCATAACCTCAGTCATCCTATCAATTGCCATTAATGCTTAATCAAATGGCTGGGAAATTACATTCCCAAGTTCATCTTCTATCGGTCTTCTTTTCTTGCTTTTAGAAGACATTGCATCTTGTAATGACTCTCGAGAATGTACAACATTAATTTTTGGGTGACCTTTGATCATCTTCGACATCAAAGTTCTCCAAAGAAACTTTATTTTGGGATACCAAATTATCAATCTCATTAATAGTGGTCGATGTAGCATACCTAGCACATTTCTCCTTTGCAGTTTCAACATGATCACCTTTTGTTCTATCTTTGGCCCAAAGTTGTGCCATCTTTAGAGTAGTTGGGCATAGGTATTGCCATCCACTTCTTCGCTGCAGGTTTAGATTGTTACAAACAAAGGAAAATGTTAATACAACAACTATATAATTATGTAATACAGAATTAAACTAACGAAATGGGAATTTACCACTATGATGTTGGAAAAAATCTGGTTTTGTATCTCATACAAAACACACAGCGAAAGCAACAAATATGGATCTATTTCATTCATAATTAATAACATGCACTATGCAAATTTTAGAATTTAAGAACAAGATAGCGTATCTTGGTGTGGAGAAATTCAGAACAAAGATTAGAAGCACTTGGAAACACTTTTAATCTTCACTCCAATTCCACTTTACCCCCGAGAAGTGTGGTCTCTCAATCAGTGTTCAAGGGAGAATGAAAATGTGCTTCACTCTCTCTTTTTTATTTTTTCTCTACGCTTCTAAAAAATTTTGTATGTTTTCTCCCTTTATTACTAATTGATTATCTAATTGGGCCGGCCTATTGGGCATTTCCAATTGGGTTTTAGTATGTGGCTTGGAGTGGGACCAAAAGGGACCAATAAGACACTAGCTACAATGGGCCTTGGGCTTTTCGTCAACTCTTGACAAGGCCAAAGTTACTATTAATTATATTTAATATCATTATATAAATATAATTGCATTTTATACCTTATTAATAAATTATATCTCAAGACTTTATTATACACGCAACCCCTTTTTAAAATATTCATAGTAATACAAAGTCATAAATATAAACTGCCACTTTGAAAATTACTACATCTTATCCTTGAGTGTCCGGTTTAATCCTTTAAAGTTATTCATTATATATTTATGAAATCCAATTTCATAAATATATACTTTAGTAATTTCTTACAAAAATGGTTAGGCCTAACTCTCTGAATTACTGAACCCATTAAACTTATCTCAAGAGAATACTTTATATTTCCATCAAGAGACTATGAATTCCATCTTGAGAATATATGTTTCATCAACACTAAATGTGGCTGCTCAACATACTGAGGTTTTGACCGTTATTTTAGATCTCACTCTTGATATATCAAAGCAATCTACACTTTATGATCATGTCCATTATTCTCTCAGGATTAAGAGTTCATGCAAATAGAAGTCGTGAGATTTATTATTCATTTGACAGTCATTAGGAGAATAATAAATCTCACAGCGGTCTAGTTTAATATGTCTTAACTCTTAAAACATATCAATACATCAATTAGAAGGCTACACTTTCATGATCAAGACGAATCATCTTAGTTGATATGTTATAGTCTTCGCAGATGAAATGTCCAATTTTATCACCGACTACGAACTTTAAATTCTGAGTTTACAAAGAACTTGTGACTTATATCTTTTGTGACTAAATCACATAAATCACATACTATGCATCTCATGGACTATATGATAATGTCCAAATATTCATGTTACCATTATTTTAGATAAAAATAAAATAACTTTATTAAACATAACATTAATTCATACATAATGTCATACATAGCATCATACAATAAGATTTAAGGGCACACATTTTAACATATGAGTGGCTCCTAAACTTCTGGTTCGGTTGTCCATATATTTAAAGAATCATTCCATCCAAGACCACTCAATTCATCTTTAAATATGTCATAGCATTCATGATTTTTTTTTTTTTTTTCAGTGTCTTTTGTCAATTTTTCACCTTATCCATGTTAATCTCCATGTGAAATTTTTCGACCAACTCTTTCACTATGTCATCATATACCTTAGAGGTAAAAGTTCCATTAACTCTATCACCTATGATCACTTGATGTACAAAAGCATCCACTAAAGCATCATCCATAACACTATTCCATTGTACTTCTTTTCTTGGGTCTCCATCATTCTTCTTTGATATCTTGCCCGTGCTATAATTAATAGGACTAACAACACATATAAAATAATGTCTAGATATTGATATTAATGATCAAGAGATAGAGAGCAATATCACCATCTTGGAGATCACAATCTCTCCGTAAAATGTTACACAAACCTTGAAAAGATTGTGAACCCATCGTATTATATCATAACATTTTTCACTATTCCTAAGTCGAGACATTATCTCATCACGAACTTGTTGTCTTTCTATGGTTGATTGTGTAAGAATGTGGGGAATACATCTTTTTAGTCGTTGCCTTCGATGGATAATCTAACACAAATAACGGCATGTAGCATGAACCATGGTTAGTTTCAGCATAAAGTTCGAAAAAATTATTGTCTTAAGTACTTCATCATTCAAATCCATCTAAGTAAAACAATAGTTACGTTACGTTATTAGTCCAACTTATATGTTTGAGGCAAGTAGGTAGTTGGGTACACTAGCATTCATTAACACAAAAGACAATTATAGGAATTTTTTGATAATCTACAATGATAGGAATTAAAGCACACGTAGTATTGATAAGGATCCTGCATGTTCTAGCATGTTCTCTATTGTCTACCCAAAGCTTTTATTAATATAAGCTTGTTCCAGCATGTTCAAGCGTACCAAAATTAAATTAAAGCACATGTATTACATAATGATGAACCTTGTTCCAGCATATCGAAAACAGAGGAATGAAAGGAAAAAAACAAAAACACTACATTTATCATTTAAAGGAAACAAACTGCACTATGCTGACCCGACGCTACTTATGCGCCAATGATAGGAGTTAAGAACACATGCATAAGCAGAATATATATAGTTGAGTACGGCTAGTTGAGAAAAAAAAATCAATGAAAGCAAACACAATTGAAACAATTGAAAAAAAATTTAATAGTAACTAAATCAATGAAATCAAAGCAATTGAAAAACTCACAGTTGGGTATGGCTGGTTGAGATTAGGAGCAGAATGAGAAAGAAGGAGTAACAAAGAAAGCAAAAATATTGGTACGACTGTTTGAGAATAAAGAGGGTTAAGATTCAAGGGGTAATTTAGGATTTTCAATAAAATTTTCATTAAACTTAAATCCATTCCCTCCTATTCCTCTTAATTTGGGGGGGACAAAATTTTGAGATTTTGAGGGAAAATGAGGGAATGAGTACTTCCTTCTAATCATTCCATTCCTTTTCACCTAAACTCGCAAATAAAGGAGTGGATTTTCCATTCCCTTCGTTAAAACTTCCAAACAAAAGGGAGGGAAGAATATTCTAAAAATATTCTTTTCATTCTATTCCCTCCTCTCAAACGAAGCCTAAAGGGAAGGAAAAGGGAAAAATATATATTTTTTACTTTTTATGTCCTTGTATATGATAAAAAAAATTAAATACTAAACATAAGTTAAGGTTGCATTAGTAATTTTATAACATAAAAAGTCAGAAAAAAATCTCAACATCTCCTCCCACCACCTTTCTTTTTGCCCAATTTGGGTCGATAGCAAAATCGCAGGTCCCACAAAAAATGCTTCCTCCAACATCATTTTATTCTCTTCTCTCTCATGTCAACCACTCTATGGAAATCTAATTATTTTCCTTTCTCATCTTTCCCTTCTCCACTTTTTCTTTCCATCTAAACAATGTGTAAAGTTTTTATAGTGGATTTGGTCCAAATCCAAATTCTCACCCTTTGCGAAGCCTTGTAGAGTTTTCAATAGAAACTTCTAAGATTCAAATCTTCCTCTTCAATTCCCAAATTACTAAAAGCAAAAATATTTACCATTTTTTAACTATGTAAATCAAGTATGTATTAGATAGTATAGATATGATAAATTGTTTTTTTAAATAAAAAATAATAATAATCATGGTTACTCTTCCTAGATGGCTAGATGGGAACATAATATCTCCTTTATCCTATGAAAAACCAATATGTGAAAGGTTTGACCAGAGTTGTCAATTATGTTTCATACGTTCATTCATATTGAAATGGGTGAAAGTTTGTATGCATTCACCCTAAAAAGTATTTCTCTAAGATAGATTACACTATAGCTAAAAAAAAAAAAACACTTCCACACTTGTTTGCTATCATTGTTCAAGAATTAGAATTTGCTATAGTGTTTATCTAAATATACACTTGATAATTTAAAAAAAAAAAAATCTAAATCAACACCAACATTTTAGACATACTCTCTCTCTCTCTCTCTCTCTCTCTCTCTCTCCTTTATGATACTCACTCTTCTCTCATACATGGTTTTCAGACCTAAACCGTTTAACAAACCGAAAAATGGAGAGGTTCAAGGTTTTTAACGTCAGATCGAGGTTTAACCGAAGTCGAACTGTAATGATGTTGTAATTAATTTAATAATAATAAAATACAAATAAAGGTATTACAATGGCAAACTTTAACAAAATTTTATTAAAAAAGTGTCTTAAAAAATTAAACAACTTTCAAATAAATTTCACAATTTTTACGAGGTTAATAGAAAATAATATAGCACAAACAAGTTTAAAAAAATTTGTGTATAGTAATCTTTAAAAAAAAAAAAAAAAACTATCAAAAAATAAAATCATTTTCTACATAAATTAATGAATTGGATATTCACATGTAAAATTATTAAATAATATTAGATTGAAAGGGGATAATATAATAAATTGAATCACAGAATGACTAAAGCATAGTCTATTGGTTATTGTGTTGGTATGATCTTATCTTATTGCTGATTCCAGGTTATATTCCCTATCTCTGGTTAATAAATGCTATAGTTGTGGCGTGTGGGATTGAACTCGTACGCCTCAAGCATACCCAATTCAATGGCAAAGATGCCAATGGAGGAGGAATAGTGGTCTGTTAGTGGCCTTGAAGCTTGTAGAAGGAGCAGAAGAATGGCTGCATAGGTTGTGATGGGTTAAGATCGAAAATGGAAATGAAACTTATGGGGGGTGAAGGGTCGAGATCGGGCCATTGGATGGTTAGTGTTGCAATCATTAGGGTGGGCGAGGAGTTCAATTGCTATTATTATGTGAATAGAAAATAAATTATTTTAATACAGTGTAATTCAAAATAGAGAATGGGTTGTAAGATGTGTTTTAAAAGTGAGTGAATAAAATTGATAAAATGACTTTTGGTGAATTAAAATTTTTGGACATTTTTCAGTCAAAATGCAGGCGACATTTTTTTTCCCCTTTTTTTCTATTGCTAGTTTTGCGGAAGCAGTAGTAAATAAAAATTTCTATTTTCATTCAAAGATTGTTATACCACAAAGAGATAGAAAGCTAATAATAAATACAATTTTATTGCGACTATCTCAATTTTCATAGAGAGATAGAGACCTCATGTGGAAAATGGTCTGGAACATCCTATCTACTTGTTTAGTTCTCAATAACATGTTCGTTCTCTCTTTTGTAAATTGTTATTTATGCAACAATGCAGTTGAGTCAATAGAGCATCTTTTTCTTCAATGTGACTAGGCTGCCCAAATATGACAAATGTCACCTTGGCCAATTAATTTGAATAGATTAGCAGGTTCCAGTTAGCTTAATTGGTAAAGTCTTTAATTATAGTATAAGAGATTTGGGGTTCAATCCCAGCTTACACCAAAAACTAATTGAGGTCTTGGTCTGATAATAAAGAGCTATTATCAAGAACAGACTTCTAAAAAAAAAAAATTGAATAGATTAAATAACCTCTCAATTTCAAAATGGGTGAAAATGATTTTGAACCCTGAAGGCTTGCTGGGGCTAAATGGTGAAGAATTTAGAAAATTTTAGCTATTTGCTACAATTGTCTGTAATTGCGTGTGGATGATCAAAAACAAAGTAAGGGTAGAGGGAGTCAAAAGCAGTCCTATGGAGATTGCAAGACAAATATTGAGATTTTTTGAAGAGCACAAACGAGCAGGGAGAGAATTAATTAAGAAACCATCAAGAGATCCAATCTGTTACCCTCCTCTAAACAGATTAAGTTAAATTGAATTTTGATGCAGCTATTATAGAAGGATATAAATATGTGGCTGTGGTGAGCAGAGACCATAAAGGGAACAAAGCAAATTAGTCCAAGAAGTTATATTCGTGGTGAAGTTGAAGCAGCTTGATGTGCTATTTATAGAGCAGCAGCTAAGAGATTCAACATCATAATTATTGAAGGAGATGCATGGAATGGGACATAGCCTTTGCAAAAACCAGGCTTATCCTTTCACTGAAGTATCAAAGCTATAATTAAGGATATTCTTAATTTGACTAAATCTTTTACAAATGTAGATTTATTTTTTATGTAAAGAGAGGGCGGTGTGATTGCCCATCTTTTAGTTTAGTGACGAATTGTCCAGGCTTTGCCTAAAGATGGTTCCAGATCCAATTCTTTTGGTTGTTCTTTGTTTTTGCTTGATCAATAAAATATTTATTAAAAAAAAACTAAAAATCCATAAAATTGGTTTTGGAGGGGTATATAATTCTAACACTTGTGTGTGTCTCTCTCTAGAGCGTTAATTCCATAAATTTTTTCACACCATTAATCCATTAGCAGTAATCCTATGAATTTTAATATTTTCTTGTTTCAACTAGTACAATAAAAAATAATATAATAAAAATGTTATCATAGTTAATATATATGTGTGTGAAACGGTACATTAATATTTATTAATATTGGCTTATCAAAAAACATTAATTGACATTGAAATTTTTATTTCCCCTAATCAAATTGAACACCTAATCAAATTGAACGAACAGCCTTTCCAAATAACAATAACATCCTAATAATTTAGTTAGTTGACCGGATAGGAAATAAAATGGGAAAGTAGCATCTCGAGTTTCTAAAACTCGAGATACTTTAAGAAATCGAGTTTTTAAAACTCGATTTAACCCGGTTTTCATACGCTGACGTGGTTAAAATATATCCACGTGTATATCGAGTTTATAAAACTCGATTTATAAATCGAGTTTCATAAACTCGATTTTATACACAGTTTTGGACTGAAACCGAGTTTCAGAAACACGGTTTCAGCCCTTCAAACCTAACTATACCCTCACACTCACCCGTCACTCTCACACTCACCGTCACTCTCACTCTCACACTCACTCTCACTCTCTCACTCACTCACGGTCACGGTCACTGCCGCCGATACGATCCGGCCGATACGATCCCGCCGATACGATCTCTATCAGTCTCACTCTCTACTGAATACTCTCTACTGAATACTCTCTTCTCCACCGCCGATTCTAACCCGCTGCTCCCATCCTTCTGTCTCAGAGGTAAACTCTGTTTTTCTTTGTGTTTCATGGGTTTGTTTTGAGTTGGTTGTAAATTGTAATCACTATGTTGTTATAATTGTGATTTTATTGGGTAATTTCATATTAATTGTGATTTTATGGGGTGGTTTCAGAGGTGAGGGCTCTTTTTTACTTATATTTTAAAGTTCAAAGGGTTGCTGACAAGGTGTTTGATAATTTTTATGTATATTTATCACAACTGAGCATTTGGATTGTATGAAAGCATTTGGATTTTATGGGTTTTGGGAAATTTGGTTTTGATTTGTTTCTTACTATTCCTGTTTGATGGTGTTTTCTGGGCTTTGGCTGTGGGTGCCAAGTGGTTAAGAGGAGGGTTGCTATGATTATGATTTGGCAGTGGGTTGAGCTGTAAATAGCCGTGAGAGAGGAAGAGAGAGAGAACTTGTTTTGGGTGCCATGGCACAACGTCATCAAAATATAATGAGGGTGATTTCTATTTGCCACATCAATAGATTCTGTTTAGGAGTTTGTGGCAAGGGTAACACATTTAAATCAAATAGAAATTAGGACTACAGTAGTGTGCGCACAAAAACAAAAAAGAAGAAAAAAAAATGCAAAAGGATGTCTTCCATTGTCACCTTTGTTGCTTAGAGATTCTTAGTTGCAAAAGAAGAAATTCTGAATTTGTTAAACATATATCGTGGGTACTCCTGTAAATTCCAATAATCAATTTAGTTAGTGTAAATTCGTATAAGCCAAGTTTTGTTTCTTTGTTTATTTATTTTTCAGTCTATGACTGAGTTATTTGCCCCCACACTATTAATGCGAAATATTGTTGCATTATTTGCAGTATGGAGCCAGAGATTGTGCGTCCTGGTCCAGAAGATCCTTCATTGTTGACGCGACAACCACATCATCGATCCGAGGACATTTGGAATGGCGAGGTGAAATATCTAGTTCTAACAACCGATTTAATTTTTTGTTGTCTTTGACTTTTACCAACTTCTTTCAAAGTTGTATATCTAGTTCTAACAACTGCTATAATTTTTATCCATGTTGCAGGACTCGGGCCCACTTACGTGCCGTGGTCGTGCTAAGGAGATGGCAAACATAACGATGCAAGATAATCGAGTGATTGACATTATCAAGTTGGTGGGGCTAGAAGGATTGTTTAGGGCCCCTTCTAGAGAGATAGATCACTGTCTAATATCGGCCCTAGTTGAGCGATGGCGGCCGGAGACACATACCTTCCACCTTCCACATGGTGAGATGTCAATCACCCTAGAAGATGTGGAGGTCATTTTGGGACTTCCTATAGACGGTGAGGTCTTGGTTGGGCCGACTGCTGCGGAGGATGGGGATTGGAAGCGACTGTGCGGGGAGTTGCTTGGTTTTGAAGTTCCGCAGACTGACAACAAAACTTTGGTGGGACAACGAATTCTCATCAGCCGCCTTGTTCAGCGCATTGAAGAGCCCTTGCCTCATGATGCGACGGAGATGCAAATACATCAGTATGCTCGATGCTATATATTAGCACTACTAGGGGATAAGATTTTCATGGACAAGTCGGGAGATAGGGTGCATCTGATGTTCTTGGAGTTCCTGCGGAACTTTCGTGATCCGCGACAGTATAGTTGGGGTAGTGGTTGCTTGGCATGGTTGTATAGAGAGTTGTGTCGAGCAAGCCATAAAGAGACATCACAGATTGGTGGGGCATTGCAATTGGTCCAGTATTGGGCATGGGCGAGGTTGCCATTCTTGTGCCCGAGGATAGAGCCCCCACCTGGATGTGATTATAGTCCATGGCCATATGCTCCACTTGCATTTAAGTAAGTATTTTCATGAAATTTACTCTTCTTAGTTATGGAATTTACTTTTCTTAGTATTTCAGTGGTATTATCTTATGTTATGTTATTCACTCGTAACTGTAGGTGGGTGCGAGTGCCAAGCTCGAAGAGTAGGCCATCCAGCATGGCGTTGATCCACTATCGTGAGCAATTAGTTAGAATGCAGCCGGACGAGGTAATAATATACAAAACCACTTGTTCGTATTTGATGTTTTATGACTTCGTTTTTTTCTTGCATAAAGATTAGATCCGTATGTATAATTGTCCTTAAGAATATGTTCAAATCATTTTCCCTTGTTGCACATTTGAAGATGTTATGATAATTATTTTTTGTTTCTATTGTAGATTATGTGGCAGCCATATCAGGCAGACTTAGGCCACCTTCCTGCCTTTTGCGTTGCAGGGAGGGATATGTGGACGGCAAGGGTGCCACTTGTGTGTTTTTGCATAGTAGAGAGACACCACCCAGACCGTGTCGTTCGACAGTTTGGGTTGGCGCAGGAGCGGCCCGACCATGTTCAGTACGATCATAGATTGCATGGAATAGACTTGCGTGGAAAGGTGGAAAAAAATTGGAGGGAGGAGCATGCACCGTACATCCTATCATGGGGTATGAGACAACAATGACTTTGCGATGCACCTCCTCAGATGGGTGAGATGCCCCACGATCATGCGTATTACCTCTGGTACCGTTCGGTCACTCGAAAGTATGTCGACAAAAACAGCGCTAAATTACATATGATGGTAATGTGTTCTACTTAGATTTTATTACCTGCTTTGTTTTTTCTTCACTATATGTATGAACGAAGAATGAATTGATTTCTTTCTTGAGCAATTCTGGTTTGATCTGACTGACATCCAATTAAAAAGACTATCTATTACATATAGCAATCTAATAAAACTTTTGTTCTTAGTTCGGCTATTTGCGTAGATATTCATGTCAACGTTGTAATTTTCAGTTGAGTATTTGAATATGGAATTCATAAGTACTATATTATCCATTATGTAATTGTTACATAAATGTCTCAAATCTCAATTGTACTGGTCGTTTCTCTGTTTCAGATTGAAAGCCATAAAGCGCTGTTGGTGTTGCTTCCTGAAGGAAGCCCAGGACACGACCATGTGCGGTGCATCCTAAATGCTATTGTTGGGCTTCGTGTTGGTCCTGCAGCAAATGGGCAAGCAAACAATAGGCATGGGACTGAATCAACAGCTGCTGCAAGCCTAAGCACAAGTGCAGCACCCTTAAGTACACCGAGCTGTGGTGGGTTTACTAGTGCAAGTCCAAGCACAAGCGCAGCTAGGGGCCGTGGTCGGCGTGCTACAGCAAGCCCAAGCACAAGTGTAGGTAGGGGCCGTGGTCGGCGTGCAACAACCCCTCAGGTTGTAACTAGTCCTGAGGTACCTGCACCCATCCCGCACGCATCTCCTCCGCTTGAGGTCCTTCCACCCATCCCAGATGCATCTCCACAGCTTGAGGTCCCTTCACCCACCCCACCTTCGCAGCCCAGTTTTGATCTTGGTATTGATTTCCATATGACCCCTCCTACGCACCCTCAGACACTCTCACACTCCCCCACCAGCTCCAGTGCACCCACTTTGCCCATGACAATGATCCTCACTCCTAGCTATACAGAGCATCATTACCCACCTACCTCATCTTCATCCGACCCCTTAGGACCGTCGGTTCGGATTGACACTGATGTATCGGACGAGCATCCCCCTCATCCGCCCTCACCCCCACGAGGTAGACCACAACGTAGTAGAAGAGCACCCACTTGTGGGACAGGTGGACACAAAATAGGACACAAAGGCTCTATGGTATGATAACATTAATTACAATGTAATGACATATTTTGTAGTTCACTTTATTCTTATCATTACACCAAATATTGTTTGTAGTTCACTTTATTCTTATCATTACACCAAATATTGATTGTATGCATCTAATGTCTTTGCAGCACGATGATGAGCCTAAGGATGATGCCCCGCAGCCTCCTCCCCCGCCCAAACATTACACGAGGGTTAAAAAACGAAAAATTGGTGAACCTTGAAAAAGAGGTTTGTTAATGTGTTTATATGTATTTTGTTAATTTGGGAATTTTGATCTATGCGATTTCTATTTTGAGAATAGCCTAGGGATAAGGATATAGAGAAACATGGTCTTGTTTAGTTTAATTACAGTTTTCTTATGCTTTAATTGGAGATATCGAATTTCTTTGTTTTGTTGAAAATGTGTTAAGTATGTGAATTATAAAGAGCAAAGATGATAAATAATAGCAGCGTTTTTTTTGCTGAATTAGATTAGGTTTTGGAACCATTTCATAGTATGTTTATGTTATGATATGTGGCTTTCCCTTTTGATTTTCTTTTGGTTATATTTTAGTTTGTTAAATTTGTTTTTTTTTTTTACTACATTGATGATCAAAATTAACTGAGATCATCTCAATGGGCCTCGATTATTGAAGTGAAGGTTACTAGTTCGAATTTTCCCTCAAAAGAGAAAAAATTGAAAGAAAACTTAGCTTTAAAGAAAAATATATATAATTCAATAGTTATAATGGGTGTGGGGGGAGTTTGATGTCTGGATGTTTTCGTTGGTAACAACAAGAGGTGCTAGTTAAGCTATAAAGCTCTTGGCAAAGAAAACTAAGCTTAATAAAGGCTTAAGGTTGGCTTGACAGAAGTTCTTTAAGACCAATCAGCTCAGGTGTAGGCCATAATTTCTTTTATCAATGGCTTGACCAATTCTTTTGGGCCTTCTTTTTGTATTTGTAATGTCTTTTGACTTGTTTTGCATCACCCCTTCTTACCAAAGACTGTTATTGACTATTGCATTTGATGATCAAGTCAATCTAAATACCTTCTATCATCTTGTTCTCCATCAGTGTTATCCCTAATCCTTCACAATCACAAGATCATTGGCTTCTTATCCTAGTAGTGGTTGTATCTTTTTTCTTCGATTTAAGTATTTTTTGCTGTTTATAGTTATATGCTAGCCTTTCCCATTGGAAATTTTATATTCCTTATGATTTTTCCTCATATTTTGTAATAAATTTTCTCCAAATTATTGCAATTTCTTCATTGAGATTACTGTGATTTTAACAATTATCTATCATAAAAAAAAAAATGTAAATTGAAGGACTTGAGTGACATGCAGCCAGCTTTTATGGAAACAAAATGGCAATCAAGGTTGGCCTATGACCAGTGGACAGCGGTCCCTGTATCTGGTTCACGGCCACCGGCTCGCTACAAGGTGAATGAACTGAATTTATTGTTGGTTCTAGCTTAAGAAGAGATAGTGAGGTTGTGGGTTTAAACCTATTTTGTTCATTTGTAACCTACCAATAAAAAAAATATGTTGGTTTTAGTACCTTTTGAAGCACTAAGGTTAAGCCTGTTTTCATTTGACTATTATAAGAATATGGAATTCAGTGGAATATTTTTATGAAGCGTTTTACTCTTCATTATGGACCATACACTTATCATACTGTCTTATCTTTTAACTATAGCATGCTGCAGTGGCAGTTGACGAGAAACTATACGTTGTTGGTGGGAGTTGTAATGCCCGGTACCTATCTGATGTGAAGGTATTGGATCTGCCTAATTGCCCATCCAGTTTTTCATATTAAAATTCAAGTCCCTTCTTGCGGGTCATTTGGTTAAGGTATAATTCTGCAGGTATTTGACCTTAAAAGTTTAGTGTGGTCTAATCTAAAACTGAA
Source organism: Castanopsis chinensis (assembly GCA_032878915.1). Classification (NCBI taxonomy): domain Eukaryota; kingdom Viridiplantae; phylum Streptophyta; class Magnoliopsida; order Fagales; family Fagaceae; genus Castanopsis; species Castanopsis chinensis. Next base: position 3,261,739 of record JAVQMG010000086.1, read on the forward strand.
ACCAAATGCTGATAAATTTGAAGAGACAGACTCGCTGGATATTCTTCCAGCCATTTCGGGTCACAATGTGGTAAGAAGTTAGAGCACATTGTCCACATGCTTGTGTGTATTTCCCTTTTGTCTGACTTCCATCTTTTAGTCTAGCAATTCAACTTTTTTTTAAGTAATTACTTATTTTAAGTATACATTGTTTTGATAGGTTAACTGGGGAAATAAACTATTTCTTATTGGTGGGCATTCAAAGAAAGTAGCTAAAAGGATAGGATAGGCTCAATTTTTTTCCATATCTGCTTGTTCTCAAATTGAAATATCTTCTATCATGTGTTGTTAGGAGAATTCCACTGAGGTTCCTCCTAGTCCCGCATCAATATGTAGCAATGGTGAAGAAGAGTTCTGGAGGTCTGCTGATCATATCAGCCTAGTGTCAACACCAGATTTAACTTCAAGAGAAGATAATGTTGTACCACATCTTTTTAGTGAAATCAGCTTCAATCTGAGTGGTATGGAAACAACTGATTTCTAGCTTTGACATATAAAACCCTGCACTGATGTTCTAAATGTGGTGTATGTATGAGTGCACAGTGTAGAGAACTTGTGCTTTATGTGCCTCATTGAATGTTTAGGTCTCAAGAAGATTGGAAACACCAAACTCATAACTCAACAAAATGTGTGTGGACTATGTTGCAGTAATAATTAATAAACTGTATCAAGCAATTTGTTGATTTTTGGTATATAATTGTGACTGACTTTAATGGTTCACTGATTTACTCTCTATTTGACCTTCCAATTTGGCTGTCTGCACTTCTGTTTCTGAACATGAAAAAAGAGCAGTAGAAAGGAGAATTGTGAAGATCAGTGTACTTATCTGATGTCTTTCAACATGAATATATCAGCTATTTAATATATGGAATAAAAAATGATCATGTCTTTATGTAATGTGTGTGTGTGTGTGTGTTATTAAGAAATGTCTGGGTTATGGGCATTAGTCTCTACCCCCGGGACTAGCTGATAAACCATGCATTCCTTTCATTGTAAAAATTTAATTGTCAACAACAATTGATAGACAATCCTGAAATTTAATTGTCAACAACCTCTGTCTTTCCCATTCAAAACCAATGCAGAGAACCACTCCTCTCAACTGCCTCTCTCTTCAACTGAACACCCATTTGGGATTACAGTAGAGAATGTTGATTTAGGGTTTGGGTTTGTTTGAAACTTTGGACGGTGAAAAGAAAACCAGAGGAAGTGAAGAAGAAGAAGAAGAAAGAGAAAAAAAGGAGGAGTGAACTACAAATGACAAGTAAGGTCTTTTTAGTTATGAGATAGTGGTTGTTTATCTGTTTTTTATTTTGTTATTTTTTTTTACTTATACTTTTTTTTTTTCCTTAGAGTTTGTTTGTTTTTGTTTTGGGTTTTTGATTTTTTGAAATTTTGAAAGAGGAAAGTGACTACAGGGGGTGGGGAGGACAGGTTTATTAAACTGCGCACTAGTTGCGCACTAGAGAAGTGGGTATTGTGGAAATTGTAGAGAGAGAGAGAGAGAGAGAGAGAGAGAGAGAGAGAGAGAGAGAGAGAGAGAGAGAGAGAGAGGATAAGTTCTATTGACACGACAAATTTGATAAAAAATTTGACATTTGTTAGTCGTCGTGGTAGACTGTCAATAGTTGGTAAAAATATAGTATTTATAGTAACTTCAGATGAAAATCAGTAAAAATTTACGAACTCAGTAAGTGTGAAAAATAAAAAAATGTTGTAAAATTCTTTGTGTACGTAGCATTACTTAGGAGAGAGATGGTGTGTAGTAATAATAGTTTCGTTTAGTCTAATGGAGAAGTGGAAAAGAGTAGGAAAAGAGTGAGACTGCACATGTGGTATTTGGGTGAGATTGGTTTTGACTCGGTGTGCGGAGGAGCTTGTGAGGTAGGAAATGTGTAGTGAAAGACAAATACAGTTTTTGCTTTGCTTTTTGCGTGGGCAAAGTGTAATGGGTTTGATGCAATGTTGTCTAATTGACCCCTTTGTTTACGGTTTTGAACATGCTTTTGACTCTATGATTATTATTACTTGTCTTTTGTATATTTTGTCAAATATGATTAGATATTGTGATGTAATAACATTATTGTTTTGCTCAATGAATTTGAATTTGAATTTTAGATCTTTTCACTTCAATTTCTTTAAAGATAATTGGGGAATAACTTATTATTTTGCAGACATTTTGTTAGAGGCTTAATTGGTGCAATTTGCGGTGGATTGGTAACAATTCTTTTCAATTTTAGATGCATTTGTTTTATCTCGACATGGTATGTGTCTAAGTTTTAGTGATAATCTTTGTCGTTCGGGATAGATGAATGCATTTGTATATTGACATATGAATTCTATAGGATTCCTCGAATTCAAATGCGGAGAAAGCAATAGTGCCAAAGGAAGAGATCTTGGACTTTGAGTTACCACCTGAACCCCTGTACTCAAGGCTGAACATATTGGGGTATGGCCATTTCTTTTTAAATTGTTGATGAATTTCTACACCTTTTATTTGATTCAATGGTAGCAAATTTTTTCGAGATTTGTTTTTGTTGTATGTCCAATTATTTTTTAATAAGTCCAACTATCCTTTTCTTGAGCAAGTTTTTCAGTCTTCTGAAATGAATTAATTGTCACATCCTTGGTTTTTTAACCTCTTCAAAATCAGGTTAGTGAGATACTGCACAATGCAGGTTAGTGAGATACTGCACATTGCATACTATGTGTTCAAACTCTGTATCTTAGAACATGCTTCTATCAATCCCTTGTTATGGTTTCAATGGGCAAAACTAGTGATTGCAATGTTTCTATCAAACGCTTTTGTTGGATTGCCTTATTCTTGTGAATTTTGACTCCATGCATCATAATTTGTTTCAGTCATTTCTAATTCTTGTTTGAATAAATTCATTCAAGTCATGGACTTTCTGGAATTTAAAATGATCTAGAATTTTATGTCTCCTTGATATATAATTCAATGGCTATGAGCTGCAAGGAGGGTTGCTATTTCATGATGTGGTACACTTTCTTTAAAGCAATTATATACTTTTGTTTATTTTTTTCAGTTTTGATTGGATTTATGTCATTTGCTTCTGATTAGTGTTTCTTTTCAAGCCCAGAAACTGAAGGTGATATTGTATTCTAGGAAAAATAACCAATCTGAAGTATTGTTGTTGTGCTGATCTGTTTCTAGGAATTGAGCTGTAAAAACTTGGTGAAAGAATGTCTCTTTCTGGGGCAGATAATAATAGAGGGGAGGTGAAGGTTCGTGATAGTCGCCTTTGATCTTAGCACTGAGTTGGCAGACTATATTGCTGAATTATCAGAGGCATCAGTGAAGGAGAAGGGTGTCTTTGCCATTGCTTTGTCTGGTGGTTCTCTTGTTAGTTTAATGGGGTATTAGTTTCTTCCTTTTGTTGCCTGGTTTTGTTGGTTTTATGATTTTGGGGTTTTGTCGAAATGTATGATGGAAAATAGGAAACTCTGTGATGCTCCTTACAAAAAGACTGTAGACTAGTCTAAATGGTATATATTTAGATAGGTTGAATCAGATGATGACTGTAGCTTGGTGTTAGCAATAACTGTAGGGCTTGAAACTTTGGGTGGTGTAATGACAAAGATTGGATATAGAATGAATTGGAAACACAAACTTCAAGGATATCAGGGCTCACTGCTGTAGGACTTGAAACTTTGGGTGGTGTAATGACAAAGATTATCCCAAGGAACACAACTTCACAAACTTCTAAATCAGAGTTCTTCTCCACCGCAGCAGATGGGCAGACCAGTGAAGAGGTTAATGTCTGTTAGGGTGAGAAACTTGTTCTTGGGTCAGCAACCAAAAGCAAAATGGAGTAGTTGTACTAGTAGAAGGAGGAGGAGAAACGGGAACAACAATGTGGCGGTGTGTGAGAAAGTGGTTGGTATTGATGGTTGGAACAACTAACAGTGCAGTGGCAGCCATGGAAGGTGGGAAGCCAACGATTATGACTAATCCGATACCGTAAAAATTCAACCGTTTGAACTCACAGAAAAAACTGACACCATGGGAATCATCGGAAACCTCAGTTCCGACTAGCTCGACTCCTTCAACTCACAAGGTAAACCAAAACCCATTTCCCCAATCCTTAAAACTGGTTTCTTAAAACCAAAAAAAAAATATAAAAAACCCTTTAATATTTGTTTTATTGTTTTGTTTTCATTTTGTTCTAAAACTTGGTTTTTTAATATATTAATTTCGTGCAGGTTTTTTTTGTGCTTGAATCGTTTGCAAGCCCTGAAGAAATCGATGCCATGATGAAGAGAATGGAGCAGTTGTTACATGAGTTTGATTGCTCCTCCACCACCTCATTCCTCTCCACCAAAAACTAGGTTCTTTATTCAATTTTGATAAATCAATTTGATAATTTTGAATTCTTTTTTTGATTATATGAACTCAATAATTCAAAACCCTTTTTTTTTTTTTTTGGGTTCTTTTATTTCAGCAACAGTTAACCGACAATTACTTCTTTGAAAGTGCTGAGAATGTTTCTTTTTTCTTCGAGGGTATGTATGTTATTGGCTTGTTAATCTTTAGCTTTTGTGTGTATGGATTGGTTGCCTTTTGTGGCGGAAAAGAATACATGTGACTGACTCTTATTAGTCTGTTAAGAATATATAGCCGGCTGAAATTTTGAGACTAAGACTTGGTTGTGATTTTTTTTTGGATGAATAACTTATACTATTGATCAAACAAAGTAGGATACAAACACCAATCCACAACAGAAGCTGGCTACTCATACGGCACAGGGACCATACCATCCCAAATTACAAAACATTGCCCTGTTCTAATACCAACTGTATCAGAAATTCCATCTACCACATAGATTTTTATTACAAAGAGAATTAGTAACTGGCTTACAACCTCTTACATGCCGCCTCACATCCTTCTTAATTAGTTGAATGAGAGTGTCTTCTAACAAAATTATACCATTTAACACTCTAGCATTCTGTATAATCAAATTTGAAGCATTGATGCAGCTCATACCAATCTGCAAAGGATGGATTCAAACCCTTTCATTTGAACAGAATCAAATCCCCAATTAAGCACCTCAGGCCATGTAACACCAACTCGACTTGAACCAAACTTATTAGATGAGAGCCAATTCTACTATTGAAGGAACATTACAAAAAAGAAGAAAGATCATGACTCTCCATCGTGTTTCTACTGAAAACACATAGACTTCGTCAGAACGCCATTTAAGCAGCCTTATCCCAAGTTGATAGTCTGTTTAGAGTAGCCAACAAACAAATAAAAGAGTTTTTAGGAATGGATGTATGATGCCATATCAATTTCCACCAACCCACCTCCTCACGCTTGACCCTTACTTCATTCCAAGCAGAGGAGCAAGTGATTATCCTAGATGTTGATATCATCCACTGAACAGAATCTTCATCAGCAAAAGCAGTCTGTGGTAACCCAAATTGGAAATGCACCATTGCTTCAGAACTTGTTGGAGGGCAGTGCCAAGAACCCTGTATTACTATGCTTGAAACTTTAGCATTCAAAACACATGCAGCTACAATATTAACCTGGGGCAAAACTTGGGAAAAGTGCACTTTCAGGCTGTTGTTTGGTTTCATTGGCCACTTTTTTCCTATGTGACAATATTGCAAAGGAAGTTGAGTAGTTTGGTGTTTTCTATTTTGTAACAATTAGAGCCCTTAGTACTCCGTTTTGTGGAATTTGTTAATAGTGTTCATCAAGAAAAGAGTTTGCTACTTTTAAGTCCAAATTTTTGGGTCCGCTATGGATCCTTACTTTTAAGTCCCAAATAGTAGGTCCTGATCTTTTATTGGCAAAGCCAGGAAGGTTTTGTTATGTTATGTGCTGAATTGCTTTTTCTTGGAGAGGAGAGATTCATAGTTCAGTGTCCGACTTGTTGTTTTATAGCAATATATATTTTTTGATAGGTTTATTTATTGGAAATTATGTTTGCTTTAACTAGTAAGAGCTTTTGGTTTGGTGCTCATGGAATTTATTTGTTACTGTGCTATTCTGATTGGTATCTATTACTTTTGGCAGAGAAAGCTTTTGGGGATGATGGAAACTTAAGGCAACCAAAAGAACTTTCCATCAATAAAGTTGGCCATGGTAAGTTGTGAAGTTGTTGCCAACTCATTTTCTGTGGCAGTTTAGACATATTTTCTATATGGAAGTTGCCTACTCTTTTTTTCATCAAAACTAATCTTGTAATGAATGGGATCTTGGTATATATTGTATATCTATATGTGCAGCATTACATGAGATTGAACCAGCGAAATGGAGTAGTTGTACTAGTAGAAGGAGGAGGAGAAATGGCAACAACAATGTGGTGGTGTGTGAGAAAGTGGTTGGTATTGATGGTTGGAACAACTAACAGTGCAGTGGCAGCCATGGAAGGTGGGAAGCCAACGATTATTACTAATGCTGAGGGGCAAAGAATGACACCATCTATTGTGGCGTACATAAGAATGGTGATAAGCTTGTGGTTAAAAAATTGCTAAAAGACAAGCTGTGGTGAATCCTGAGAACACCACAGCTTCCCAAAGGTAAGCATTAACATCTCCGCTTCAGTTAGAGGAAAAGGTATATGAATGTTCAATACTTTATATTGTTTTCAGCTTTTTTGGATTAAATTTCTTCTTATAGTGTTGCAATTCAATAAATTGAAAATAAGGACATGAGGACATATTAGATTTCATTAAAGTCGCATGAAATGCAGATGGTCCTTGTTGCATATAGACTGCAAAGATCTTTGTTTATAGTGAGGTTTCCTGAAAATTAGGCCACTAACTGATAGTAATACTTACATGTATATATATTTTCTTCCTGACAGGGGGAAAGCTTCTACAATCCATTTATTCCTGCGGTTTTGGAGGAATTGACTAGTAAAAATTTAGTTGAGGACAGTCAGGGGGCTCGTGTGATCTTTCTTGAAGGGTTTAATATACCCCTTATTGTTGTGAAGAGTGATGGTGGTTACAATTATGCTTCGACTGATCTAGCAGCTATTTGGTTAGTAGTTTTTGCTACTATTATCCTAGTTTTAATAAACTTTGAAGTTGATAATTCCTTAGTTGGTAGTTTTATGATCATTTAGCTGTTCTCACATTTGCATTTCTTCTGCCTATTTCCTGTACACCTTGATTGCATAATTTACCGAGGCTTTTTAAATATTAGTACTGTGAAAAGAATAAAACTGACATTATAGTTTCCATTATCATCTACTAAAAATTATTACTTTAATGCATGAGTTGTTTGTTTTTTCCTCTTGGGATCACAGCTATATAGACCAATGGCATTAATACTATACCATGCCAGCCGTTATTTATCCTACCAGTTCACCAACATGTATAGAAATACCTCAAAATTGTACCAGTCTAGATGCCGGACATTACCAAGCATATTGGGAAGTACTGGCTATTTCGGTCAATAAATTCCTACCAACTGATCGTGATGTCTCCCTCAGCTTCTCTGTCTTCTTCTGCCAGCTCTACGTTGCTCAGTCCCTCAAATTCCTCAGATCCTTAAAATACTTCTGTTTCACACAGATCCTAGGTCTATCTTAAAGTTCTTCCTCTGTCCCTCTTCATTCCAAAGGCACTGTAATTTTCTTCTTTCTTTTTCCGTCTCTCTTTTCTTGGTTGTTTCTCAAGGACTAAAATTGTAGTCTCTTAATATTTCCATTTTTATTGGGCTATTATGTTGGGTTTGCATTGAGATGTGGGCTGGTTTGCAATTTTATTCTATTTATAAATTTAAAATACACACACACACACACACACACACACACACACACACATACACACACACACACACATTTTAGCTGTAATCCCAAAAAAGTACGCCGGTACTAATTCGTTTTGAAATATTCCATTCTCTTCAACAAACCGAAATGGCCTATGCTATTGTATTAACTTCCTCGGTATACACTGTTCAACTTTATTTCATAACATTTGTTCTACATTTTTGTATTCTGCATGTGTCATTACTGTTTATCAACTCAATGTTGTTTATTCCTTGCATTTAGGGACTTCATAGAGGTGCTAAAGATAATGAGATGCGTCTTGGCATATGTTCAAGAACCAATGATGTAGTGGAGCCACTTATAAAGCATCAGTGGTATGTTAATTGCAGTAGTATGGCAAGGCAAGGTCTTGATGCTGTCATGGATGAAGAAAACAAGAAGATTGAGATCATCCCAAAACAGTATTCTGCTGATTGGAAGAGGTGGTCTTATATATCTCTTTACCTTGTGTTATAAAATTCTAATTTTCACATCATTAGGAGTAGATACATATCTCTTTACCTTGTATTATTTCAACAACAACAATAAAGCCCTAGTCCAAATGGGGTTGGCTATGGATTCTCAATAGACCAATAGGATCAACTATGCATAAGTTATTAATTTATTAAAAAAAAAAGCATTATGGGGGTGGCTGGGACATTTTGTGATTCCTGATGCCTTTGCCCAGGAACCATGCACATTTTGTGATTAGGACATTTTGTGATTCCTAATAACTAAAGAAAATTATTAAAATTTATAAATTTTTCAAAATTTTTATATAGCAAATGGAACCATGTAGGAATGAGGATCTAATGTGCATTGTGGGGTCGGATGCAATGATTAAATCAATATCTCATGAGGAAAAAACTGAGCGGAGAAAAGAAGAAAAGTTCTCCCTTGAAATTCTTCTTAGTAAACGAGGGAAGTGGTGCAAAAAGTAATTGAGGGACATTGCCAGGGCTGAAACCTCTGCTGGCACCTCTGCTGTTTGTAAGTGCTAGCTGTGTGTGTCACTTGACCATTAAAATACATATTTAACCATCTTGTCTTATTGAAAATGTTAACATTACAAGATTGCCTAATAGTGGCTATGATTCTTCTGTCTTCAGGCGACCAGCTTTTGTGCTTTGCAGAAATGAGGCATTCGCAGAGATTATTGACAGCCATCAACGCGAAATTATTACTCTTGCCAATTTATCAACTTTGACAGTATGTCGCAAATGCTGCTCTTAAAGTGGGTCTATTATTTTCATATTTCACACATTACTTATCAAAAAAGGATCCACACACATTTCAGACATGCTTTATACTTCATTATATACCAAACGTCTACATATTGAAGTTCTTGACAATCAAGTATATGCGTGTTCACACACAGACACACACATATGCTAGCAATGCTGTTTGACATGCCATGGTGACATTTTTTTTTCTTAAAAAATTTAACCATTTTTAATATAATTTTTTAAAGTCTTGAAGTACCCATACTATGCCCAAATCTTGAGTGCTCTTTTATATATTGGTTTTCATTTTTTTCAGAATTGAAAAAAAATGCACGACCTTTTATATATATATTAATTTTGGCTAGAGCAAGTGAAGCTAATATCTAAAATTTAATGTTTCTTCTGTGCCAATGTTGACCACTATGCTGGGTGATTATATCCATTCTTGCTTGTGAATGGAGGCCAATGTTGCATGTTGCTAGCTGATTTCATCTGATTAAAATATGTCTTTACTGTGAAACAAACATTATTCAGGTAATTGGTGAGAATGATGCTACTCCAGTTGGATGTGCAGTATCTGTTGTAAATGAAAACCTTTCTGTTTATCTTGAGCTTCGAGGAACTCTTTCTCCAGAGGCAGAACTTCAAAAGATAAGGAAAAAAGTGGATGAGATTCAAAAGTAAGATTCTGCTGGAAATGAACCATTACTTTTCTAACCTAAAACAAATTAATATTAAGACTCAGTAGTAACTAAAGTAGCTTATGAAAGGTTGGCCCCACGTTGGAGCTGGGCCACAATTCATGGATATTTGGTATTTAATATGGCTTTTCCTTGAAATATTTGCTGGCTACATCAATAAATTGTTACCTGTATTCGTGTACTAAGTTTGAAGGAAACCATTCAACTGATTGTTTACCAGTTCAATTACCCAATGAGAAGTAAGTTGTCTTCAATTAGTTGGAACCTGCAGCCTTTAGGGAAATTATGTTTGCCTTTTTAAATATGTTACTATAGGGCTTCAATTTTAGTTGTAATATTTAGTTGAATCAATGAAAATCTATCAGCATAAAGAACCAGGGCATATTGCTTCTCTAATGATGAACAAACTGTAGTGGTCATACATCGATACCTCTATAATCAACTTCAAAAGCCATACCTGCCGAGTAGGTCTAGCTAAAATGGCACTTCTTCCCTTGCAGTAGTGAGGTGGAGGATGAGACTGTGGATGGCGGTCATACATCGTGTGATCTTTTTTGCGTGCCCTGTTTGAATTGTAAATTGTGTCTTTTGAATTGTGTCTTTTGTGATCTTTTTTGCGTGCCCTGTTTGAATTGTGATCTTTTTGTGATCTTTTTCTTGTGAATTGTGTCTTTTGAATTAACTGTTATCATCATTTAGTAAAGTAGTTTTTATCATTTTACAGGTACCAAACACGGTTGAGTTTGCTGACTGGATTGGGCGGACAAAGGAAAAGGAAAAGAAAAAAGATAAGAAAAGAAAAGAATAAAGAAACTCAAAGGACTAGATTGAAAAAAGGTTGAAGTAGAGGTTGTAATTTGTAATATAACCTTATTATTACATGGATGTAGCTTTCCCAGCTTCTTAGTTCATAAGTGTGTTAGTGCTTCACTGTTTGACGTAGTTTAAAAAATTATGAAGTGGTAATCATCGTCCAAAGCATTTCCCATGAAATGCCGCTTTTGTTCCATGCACCAAATCCTGCTCTTTGTTGCTACTGATCCACCCATAGCAAGGTCTACGTGGACAGGCTGGGAGAGTATCCACTCGCTGTGGGGTGTGCTAACCAGGAGGAGGGCAAGTAAGACTATTCCTAAGGTGTTTACCAGCACCGGAGTCCCTTATTTCTCCCTCCAGTACTGAGGATTGTTCCAATGCAGTGGATCAAAATATTGTTGCACTGTATTGGAACAATCCTCAGTACTGGAGGGAGAAATAAGGGACTCCGGTGCTGGTAAATACCTTGGGAATAGTCTTACTTGCCCTCCTCCTGGTTTGCACACCCCACAGCGGGTGGATACTCTCCCAGCCTCTCCACGTAGACCTTGCTATGGGTGGATCAGCAGCAACGAAGAGCAGGGTCCGATGCAAGGAACAAAAGCGTCATTTCCAAAAGACATATGAAGAAAGCGCAAGACCAGGTGGGATGTTAGGCCTGAAGATATGTAACGTAGCTGCCTCTTTTGTACTCCATCGACTAGGTTTTGTAGAAACCACAAAACCACTTCTATGCATTTGTGAATCTTAAATTGTAGTTTATAGTAGATAACAATAGGATTCGCAATTGGTATATGCCACAATAAGAATTTTATTTTTTTCATTGATTTAGTTCCTACTTTTGATAGTGTTTTCTTCCGACCAATGCGAAATGAACAAAGTTGTACGACATTAGTCACATAATCTAAGCAATAAAGGCCCTTCAGAAACCACTTGTTCACCTCCCTGAATGAAGTGCTGGGTTAAATTTAAAGTCAATGCAACTACCCACGAAGTCAAAAAAAAAAAAAAAAAAAACATCGAAGTACACATTTAACAAGTTTAAAAAAGTTGTATATAAAAGTTCAAAGTTAAAAACTAAAACTTAAAACTGATGTGAAACTGATGTACACAAACCAAGCCATGTTTGCAACAAAGAACAGCAAGGAAAAAAAGAGCAACTGATTTCATATAAACTTAGGTAGAAGTTGTGTGCAATTCATCTTTGGATTTGCAACAAGTGAATGTCAAGTGACATGATTTGTCAGGCATTAAGAACAACATTTTAAAATTGCACAGAAAGTGTGCACTTCAACAACAACGTTGAATGTTGGTAGGTAGAAATTTTTGAAAATCATCATTGCTTGAATCTAAGAAGTCTGAAATATCACGTTCATCATCTAACGTAGTAATCTCATTAATAGACTTCATGGCTCGCTCTTGCGCCTTCTCCTTCAAATGCTTTCTAGCCTTTTGGATTGCATGAAAACGGTCTAGTCGCCTTTGCATTTGATTGTTTTCTCGTTCAAGGCGAGCAAGTATGTCGGCCGATTCATCTCTAGGTAACTCAGCTGAGCGTGCCTTAGGAACTCGTAACCCGTGCCATCGACAATACACCTCCAACTCACACCTCTTCTCGTATAAGGTTGACCATGGTGCTTCTGCTACGGTGAACTCCATTATGGTGGTATCTGAACTTAGTTTTGTAGGTTTGCCGAGCATGATGTGTCCAACGCTTCCAAGACTTTCGTACGTGTATATTGGCATATTAACGAAATCTCTCTTCTTTCCAACCCATTTCCCTCCATAGTGGTCTGTGTATGTTTGTAGTTGTTGATCTGCTGGAACTTGTGATAATTCATTTGTTGAAGTAGATTGAAACTTGTTTCTACGTGTGCGAGATGATGTTGAGGCGTTGCGACTCATAGCTTAGTCAACATACGAAGTTAGTGTTGTAGGAATAACATCATTATTGTGGTGCATTTATAACCTGAACCATTGTGTATTGAAGCGTACAAAATTAAATGTACTCGGGCTTGTCATGTCAATACAGGCTGGAAAACCATGATATCAATTTGTTGTTCAACTGTTCCCAATCTCACAGTGAGATTCTCTGCATCAGGGCAGAAGTTGCAGTGTACTGCCATGACTATTCAACTGCACAAGATTCACGTGAAGAGTATTCAAGTGAAGAGTTTTCAGCATGCTTGTGCTTCATCTGACATGAGGCACATCTGACAATGAGATTCTCTGCTTCAGACATTGGGACACTGGGAAGTACTGATTCATCTGACAAACATTATTAAGAGAATCTCACTGTGACATTGGGAACTACTGCTTCATCTGACATGCAGTAGTTCCAAATGTCACAGTGAGATTCTCTTAAAAATGTTTGTACCTCATTTCGATACCTTCTTTTTCTATACAACCCATATTTCTGTAGATTTTATTTCTATTTTTTATAGTAATTGTTTGTGAGTAAATAGTGGGACCCCTAATTTTGAGTTCAATTTCAAGGAAAAAAAAGGGTCACATGTCCGAAAAAAAAAACAAAAGGGACAGTTTAAAAAAAAAAAAGTGAAAGGAACTCAACCCTTTGAAACTCAAGTATATTTTTAATAAAGTTATATTTAGAATAAGGGCTCTCAACCTAAATGGATCGAAATTTACCAAAATGGACCAAAGTGGTCTGAATGGACCAAAGTTGACCAAACTAGACTGAATAGGACCAAATTAAACTGAATGGCCGAAAATTGACCAAATTAAATTTAAAAGACTGAAGTGGACCAAATAACCTCATTCCACTGTGTATTGAAGCATCTAGAGTTTTTAACATATTCGGGCTTGTCACGTCAATACAGGCTGGAAAACCATGATATGTATTTTTTGTTCAAATGTTCCCAATGTCACAGTGAGATTCTCTTCTTCTGGGCAGTAGTTGCAGTGTACTGCCATGACTATTCAGGTAAAGAGTATTCACGTGAAGAGTATGAAGCACAGGCATGAAGCCTGTGCTTCATCTGACATGAACTTGACGAGACAATACCGAGTTGTGTTAAATGCATCATAAACTTTTAAAGGGTCCTCTACAGCCTTGAAAACAATGCATTGCAAAAGAATGCATATCTGTGTATTGACGTGAGTGTGGATGATATGACTAGGTAAGGTTCTATAGTGTCGAGCTATTCAGCAGCACATGTAGCACTGCGAACATCAGTGTAGCAATGGTGGACAGCTGTGTATTCACGTGAGTGTGGATGAGTTGCATATCTGTGTATTCAAAGGGTTGTCCCGTATTACTTGCATATCTGTGTAAGTTGATAAGTTCAGTAAATAGTGGGACCCGTACATTTTATTTGTCTCAAGTACAAGAAAAAAAAAGGCTCATGTGTCTAAAAGAAAAAAAAAAGTGACCTTGAAAAGAAAAAAAATCAAAGGAACTGAAGCCTTTGAAACTCGAGCCTATGATATTGGACGAAAACGGGCTAAAGTGGCCTGAATAGACCAAATCGGACGAAAGAGCCTTTGATATTGGACCAATGTGGACTAAATTCCCCCAAAGTACATTTTATGGACTGAATGGGACTAAATTAAAATAAATTGACCAAAACGGACCAAAGTGGCCTCAATAGACCAAATTGGACCAAAGAGCCTTTAATATTGGACTAAAGTGGATCAAATTCCACCAAAGTACATTTTATAGACTGAATGGGACTAAATTAAAATGAATTGACCAAAAATGGACCAAAGTGGCCTCAATAGACCAAATTGGACCAAAGAGCCTTTGATATTGGACCAAAGTGGACCAAATTCCCCCAAAGTACATTTTATGCACTGAATTGGACTAAATTCAAATGAATGAACTAAAAGGACCAAATGGACCGAACTAGACCAGAATGTGCTCTATAAAACTCGAGTTTTAAAGACTCGATTCTCTTGGAAATCGAGTCTTTAAAACTCGATTTTGGAGAGGCTTATTTCCAAGCCCCATGCCCTGTTTCAGGCAGAGAGGCAGGGCATTCTTCCCCTGTTTTAGGAAAATTTACGTATTGGAACTCGAGTCTCAGAAACTCGAGTTCCACTGGGAATTTTTTTTCCCCACCTGCTCTGTTTCAGGCAGAGAGGCAGGGGAAGAATGCCCTGTTTCTAGCAAAATTTCCCAGTGGAACTCGAGTTCCACTGGGAAATTTTTTTCCCCAGCTGCTCTATTTCAGGCAGAGAGGCAGGGGAAGAATGCCCTGTTTCAGGCAGAGGGGCAGGGGAAGAATGCCCTGTTTTTTGAGTCATGACACCGGTGGAACTCGAGGCTCTAAAACTCGAGTTCTGCTGGGAATTATTTTTGTCTTCCCTAAACATGAATCAAACCAAAAACTGAAATGTCTGTAGAAATTGACTGAGAAACAGAGGTAGAGAAGCTTCAAATGTAATCCTTAACAAACTCATTCAGAAATAGAGAAGTTGAGAATGTAAATGCATTTAAATTACATCAAAATGCAATCTCAATAGGCACCAAAGTATAGAAATGGTTTCGGTCTTTGCATATCCATAGTTTTACAATGTAAATGCACTCAAATCACAACAAAAGTCATTCTCAATATATCAACATTCTCAACATGTCCAACCACCCTTAATTACCAATTCTAACCATACTACTCAAATCACAATCTTCATAGAGGTACATTAGATAGAGAATTACAATTACATTGAACAAAAACCAAAACATGAATTGTGCTTGTTAAACATAGTTACTTTTCCTAAGATCGGCGGTCCGCACGAGAAAAACGTCGTCCATGGAAGCATGCCTGAAATACGTAGAATACTCATATTAGGAGACAAGATAGTAAACATTATGTAAACATCAAATGAACAACAATTATTTAACCAATGCATAGCTTTTTGCCATCTACCTACCTAGTGTGGAACATGACCGCTTGTGGAAGCGCCACGGGACTGCGGACATTTTCTGCTGTTATGGCCGGAAGCATGACACAGTCCACATGTGTGCTTGGGTTGACTCTCTATCAAATCTGCGTCCTCCCTCCGCCATCCCGGTTCTCGATCCTTATTCCTCACTCCATCCATCTCATTCCTTATTCTTGACTTCACTGGTCGACCTTTGGCTCGCAACAATGCTGGATTAGGCAACCACTTTGGCCCCATCGGATCCCTCCACAATGACTGTGACTTTGGAACCACAAATGCATGCTCATAAGTGTTAAGGGCATGCTTCAAACCATAACTTGGGTGAATATATGCGGTCGAATCAACCTGTAAATAGTCACATACTCTAATTGCATGTGAACACGGGATCCTTATGTTTTGCCATTTCCCACAACTGCATGTTGTTTCCCGTAATCGAACTTCATAACTGTGGTTTCCCCCTCCTGCGCTACACGGGTTGAGTTGGGTAACTACTTGAAATATTAGCTCTTCATTGCTAAATGGCTTGAGATAGTGTTTCTCAGATTTACGCTTATTTCCATCCCATGTGCACCAGGCATATTCACTCCATTTCTTACCCTCTGACAACTCATAATGGTATTCTTTGTGCCGGTCGTGGAAATATTGAACAAGTTTGTTCCAAGTGAACTCAACCAACGCCGCAATAGGAAGGGCCCTTGCACCTTTCAGTACACCATTAAAACACTCTGATATATTGGTTGTCATTGCCCCAAAACGTCTCCCACCATCATGTGACTGGCTCCACATATCCACAGGCTCCCTCATTAGGTATGTGTATGGAAGATAATCTTGATTCTTTTCCTTACCATCCTTCCCCGTCACCTTTTTCTTATTCCTAATGGCTTCAATTTCCACCTGCTTAATGGAGTCCATTATGGCATCAAATTTAACTTCTTGACTAGCATATCCCGCTTTCAATGCCGCTGACTTCAGAGTCGAGTTCTGAAAATGGCTGTTGAAGTTGCTAGCGACATGTCGCAGGCAATATCTATGAAATACCCGTTTTTTTCCATCATCCCTTCTAGGCCAGTTTGCAATGGCGTTTTTGATACCGAGATGTCGGTCAGAAATTATGCAAATGCCTTCGTCAGGTATCACATGGTCAATCGTATCTCTAAGGCATTCTAAAAACCACCTCCAACTAGACCCTGACTCACAATCTACAACAGCAAAGGCGAGAGGGAATACCTTGTTGTTCGCGTCCGTTGCCATTGCGACCAACAATTTTTCCTGATATTTACCATACAAATGGGTCCCATCAATACTGATAACTGGCTTGCAGTATTTGAATCCTGATATGCATGGACCGAAAGACCAAAACACATAATGCAACAATAAGCCGTCAGTATCATCAGCGGGTGTGGTATGATAGGATACCTGAGTAGTCGGGTCCTGATCAATATACGCCATTAGCAACTTTTGCAGCCTTTGGTAAGACTCTTCCTAATTCCCAAACATATTTGCAATTGCCTTTTGTTTCGCATCCCACACCTTGTAGTAAGAAGGCTTCTGGCCTGTATATTTCTCCTCTATCATAGATCTGAAATACTTAATTGGGGTAGTGTGATCCTCACATAACTGCTTATGGATGTCTGCTGCAATAAAATTACAACTCATCATTCTACCATCATTTCGCACCCCAGTCAATATACATGTGTGAGGACCCTCATACACGGTAACCATCCATAGTTTGTGGAGATTGGGCTTCATAACTACGCAGACATACCACTTGCATGACTCATGCACGCAATTCGCACAAAGTTTTTTGGTCGTCGACCTAGTGATCCTAAAGTGTCTGTTTTTCTTGAGGGCACAAATTGTTAATACGCGCTTCACCTCCACTTTATTGGCAAAAGTCAACTCTTTGCACAAATTCATCCCCTCTCTCCAAGTAGACACGAATGGCATGTTAATATGTGAAGAATCAACCATGTTTTTCCAAGTATTTGCAGAGAATGATAACGCAGGAGGTGCGTAGACAGGGATTGTGTTCTCTATGTTTTGGACACTAATAACATTGTCTGCGTTAGGTTCACTACCATCCAAAGGCTCATCGTCATCAATGTCCTTCTCAAAGTCCTCAAAGTCCCGAAAGTCCCCTCTGTCAATCATGTCTTCATACTCATCTCTATCAGCAAAATCTTTACCATTAATGGCAATATTCTCATCAACATAGTCATCATCATCATCGTCGTCATCACTGTTAGCGACAGTAGTGTCAGCAACATAGTCGTCATCATCATCATCATCATCATCGTTAACGGCAGTAGTCTCACCAACATAGTCGTCGTCATCATCATCATCATCATCATCATCATCATCACCGTCACCATCGGCATGAACATTATCATCCTCTGCATGTGTAAAATACCCATATTGAGCATCCGGAACTGTAACCTGTAAGCTTGTGCTTGTTTGTTGGATATCCTCTTGCCAGACTGCACGCGGCTCCAACTGTATGTACAACTCAAGGTTAATTACTTCATCAATTCTCTCCAACTTGTCAAACATGATCTTTACATGTTTGTTTGTTTCTATCGCCATATACCTGTAATTAATTTGGTACTTCATGCGTTCATTTGGCATACGATAAGTAATTTGTATGTTGTGCACAGCAGGATTCACATGCAACTCTTCCATCACAAACATCTTCAATTCGTCAAGGGTCTTCAACCTACGATCAATTTGGGTATAATAGGCCTTTATACCCGGCCTTTCAAATGGCAATCCCTTGTTCGTATTGGCATTCTTAAGCGGACCACCGTAATATAGGATTATATCAATTTCAGGCATTGTGAATCTGTTCAAGTTAACTTACTATATTAGTTAAATCACATAGTCGTAAAGTGGGGGAAAAAAAGTAATATCATCTTAAGGCTGAACATATTCAAGCTAGATTATAGAGTACCCCATTGCCCATTAATATCTAAAGGCCAAGATATAAACCTTCTAATCCTAGTGGATGGAGAGATAGAATTATCTATTACTCCATTGTATGGTGACCTATAATGCCTAATAGGGTTCTAAAAGAACTAGGTGGGTAGAGGAGCATGATTACATACCTATTTCATACCTATTCATTACATTTATTCACCACCCATTTCATACCCATTCATTACATTCATTTCATACCCATTTCATACCCATTTCATGCATTCATTCATTACCCATTTCATACCCAAAACAATGATGAATAAAGTCAAAAAAACTTGTAAGATCATGATAAAAATAAAGTCTACAAATGATGAATAAAATTTTGATAACAAAAACCATGCAAATAAATAATCAAAAAATTCACACTAACAAAACAAAGTTCTTTAATTCACAATATTGGCAAATTAACTAAGTTATGTTAACTATCTACAAAAAAAAAATAGTCAAACTCTTTAATCCACACCCATAGACAACTAATACCCAACTACAATCACAATCAAATTATGGAAACCCTTACCTAAGATATGAATTTCTTGAGAGGGAAGAGTAGTGACAGAGGCAGTGTGTTGAGTGAGAGAGGCAATGTGGTGTGAGAGTTATGGGTGAGTGAGAGAGGCAATGTGGTGTGAGAGTTATGGGTGAGTGAGAGTTAGTGAGGGTGAGAATTAGTGAGGCTAAGATGCTCTGTTTTTGGGTGAGAATGACTGTGTTATTTGGGTGAGAATGGCTGAGTTAGTGATGTTACTCTTCGTTCTTAAACTTCGTTTAGATTGGTTTTCCATCAAAAAATCGAGTCTTTAAGACTCTATGTGTATATCAAGAATCTCGAGTCTCTAAGACTCGAGATCCAGGTGGCCCAAAGTACATTTTAATTGGTTTTCCTTCAAAAAATCGAGTCTTTAAGACTCTATGTGTATATGTTAGAATCTCGAGTCTCTAAGACTCGAGATCCAGGTGGCTTAACTTGTCCACGTAAGCTAGCAAGAACCACCCTGAAAGCGAGTCTCTTAGACTCGATTTTTGATTGAATCTCGAGTCTATAAGACTCGAGATGCTAGTTTCCCTAATAATTTAAAACGTTGCCTAACTTACTATATAATTGGTTTTTCTACTGCTACTCTGCACATTCCCTCCAAATTGAACAAGCCTAGTATTTGTTTTTTTTTTTTTTAATATTTAATTATATATATATCATAAAATATTAAGGGGTGTTTGATAGAGTAATTTGAGATGAGATTTTTGTAGTTTAAGATGAAATTTTTATAATTTTTTAAAATATATATAGATGAAAAATTATATAATATTGTCTAAAATATAAAAATGTGAGCTGAAGGATATTGAAAATTTTATTTCACCTAGTATTTGCATTTTTTGTGGTTTTTTTCTTTAATATGTAATTATTTATTTCTCTTTCCCCGTCACGTCACTCAATCTCTCGGTATCTATCTATTTTATACTGGCAGCGAAACGGTGATCGGATTACATTTTCTCCGCAGCCAAACATCGACTACACTCTCAAAATTTCACAGAGGGACAGAGACAGAGACAGAGGAAGAGGATTCGGTATTCGTGAGATAGGTTTTGGTCACGCGCTCTCTTCACCATGGAAGGTAATTCATCGCGCCCCAATCTCAAGCGCCCTTTCTTCGAGGACGCCGACGATGACAACCATGACTCCTCCAACAAACCCTCTGCGTAATTCTCTTCTCTCTCTCCCAAAACCCTAATCTCTCTTTCTTACTTTCAAATTCATTCACTTTCTAGTTTTCAATATCTGTTATTATATTGGAAAAAGTTTTCCTGGAAATGAAATCAGAAAGTTTCAAAACCAAAGATTTTGAGTCTGAGTGTTTAGTGACTGTCGGTTTTATAGGCCAAAGAGGGTTAGGTTCCCAAAGGGAAAGAAGGTTAAACCAGCAGCAGATGAAGCCGTGGTGGTCGCGGACCGCGGTCCAGCTGTGGATGATGATCCTACCGACTTGATGAATCCCCGTGCTGCTGCCAAGGAGCGTGCAAAGCGGCGGACACAGTTCACTGCTGAACTCTTTACTGAAGAAAGTAGAGGCATTCTTAATGATGTCGCGGCAGCTGAAGTCGATTACAAGGTTTGTATTTTCTTCTAATTTATGTCGGTAGCTTTCAGATTTTATATTGGTTTGAATGTACTTTTGAGGCTTCTAGAATGGAGTAACGTATCGAGCTCGCTTAGGGCTTTGGTGGTATTGTTTATAATTATGATGAATAGTTTCGACTAGGTGGTGAGGGAATTGGAGCCGTGTTTGTTTTTTTATTGTTAGAGCGCAATTATAATTTTGAATGATTATTTCTTGAATTGGCAGCATTCTTTATAGAGTCAAGATGATTGCCAGATTCATCTGTTATTGGATCAATGGAAAGGGTAGCCAATGATGGGGATATCTTTTGGCAGGATAATGACAGCTTTGACGATGACGGGATTCAGATAGAACCTTTCAATTTAAACAAAGAGAGGGAAGAGGGCTATTTTGATGCGGACGGAAATTTTGTTGAATATGTCAACGATAATGAAATTAAGGTAGAAAGAAGGACTTTACTCATGTGCATTTTAGACGAGGAATTGTACACGTATGTTGAGTTAAAGTGGATTCGTGTAGGATGCATGGCTTGATAGTGTTGAAGCTGAACCAAAATATGCTGGAAAAGGGTCTGCTGTAATAAACAATGAAGATGATGCCAATGAACTTTCTTCTGACGATATCGGAACGATGAAGAGGCGTATTGCTGACATACTTGAGCCAGGAGAAACGGTAAGTTATATAGTGTGTTTTAAAAATTCATTTATTTATGGTAAACATTTTCAGCTTTCTATCTTGTAATTACAATGTCAATAAGATTACAAAATTGTTTATACTAGATTGTACATTCTATTTTCCCTTAAAAACTGACCATGTATGGTTTTTTCTGCAATTGTGAAAGTGGTGTACTTATTATGTTGTATTCGACCCTAGGCCTTTTTGTTTTGAAGGCGTGTTTAGGTCAGTCAATATGATTCAAAAAGAAATGAATATAAAGATAATTTGGATGTTCTAGACGACTACAATGCATGTCTTGTAAATAACAATGTACAATGAACGATGCTTTCTGTGTACTCATTTAAAGTGGAAGTTCCGATGAAAACCATGGGAGATTAATTGGTTGCTTCTTTACAAATTTGTTTATTCAAAATTTATTTTATGGGGCTTGAGTGTGATACCAATTAAAGCAAGAATGTTATGGTTTTAAAGGTCAAGTCATTAGAGGTCTAGGGTTAATCCATTTTTTAAATTTAAGGTTTTTTATTTTATTATAGCTTGTAGCAACTGGTTGGCACACTCTGGTGTTTTCAATGAAAACATCCAGGGTTCAAATCCTCTCGTCCCAAATTATTGAATTATCAAAACAATATTTTATTAGTTATGGCTAGTTTATAGTAAGGGGAGTACTTGCTGTGGTGAGTGTGTTTTCTATGCATAACTGTGGGATCTCTTCGTCCTAAAAATTGCATGCAAATTAGGTTATTGATGTCTGTCCACCCTTTACCATCCTTATCCTCTTGGGATGCGCACTATTTTTGCTTTGCTGGGGGTTGGATTGCAACTTGGGGGTGGGTTTATTGAAAAGGAATTTTGGTAGGTTGAGTGGGGATATACTGATTTGTCTGTATTCTGGTGGCCATACTGTATGTTTGATGGAGGTGGTAGTTGAAAATTAATTGGGGGTGACAGCATTGGGTTTGGTGGTGGTGGGTTTTTGGCAGGTGGTAGCAGGAGATTAATCATCCCTATGCTGACTCTTATTCTTTTTGAATATGGCAATACTTTAGTTACAAATACAATGAAAAAATATAGCCAGCACCTTATGCATTGTGAAAAAATTCATACACTGGTGGTAATTAAAGAATGCATTAAGAGTCATATGACTCATCTTATGTTGTATCTGGGAAATTTTCAATTTCCATTCAGGATTGTATTCTTTTGGCTTGATTTTTTCAATTTATACTACTGCAGAAGAATAAGAGTTGCAGCATTATTTCATCACTATTTCATCATGTATGAATTATGATTTGTGTATTCATTTAGGGTAACAAAGTTAATTGTGTATCTCCTGATAGGTTTTACGAGCTTTGAGAAGGTTAAAGGGTACTTCAAACAGGAAGGAGAAGATGTCAGCTGAATCAAAGATTGTATTTGACCAGCTTACAGAAGATGCAATGAAGCTGATGGAGAATGGTGAATATGGTAAAGTCCTTGCTTTCTCAATTTTGTCAGCCCCAGGTTTCCTTAGAACCTAAAAGATTTGCATTTTTATTCAACTCTCTGTAAGAATCTGTTTCTCTTGGTTAAATTGCGTCACTTATTGGTAGAATTTCTGTTCTGCAGATGTGTATCATGAAAAGCAGGAGGTCTTTCAGCGTGAGGCAGGTCAGTGTTTTCTTTGTACTTTTTTTAACACGGCACTCTTTCTTTAAGCGTGCATGTGTGTGCTTTTGTATGTATGTTGGTATTTATTATTGCATTGTCTGCTTCTGAGTTGTCCTGATAATTTACACAAATGTCTGTCTGTGTGTTTGCTCGCTTGTTTTCATATTTTGGAATGTTTAACCACCTGATGTCTTTAGAAATATTTAATGCAGAATTCACCATTGGATTCCCCTATAGATTCTGCATATGAGAGGGGTAGTATTTGGATGGATCAATCCATATAGTTGTGGTTTCTTTACTTTTTTCTTTTTTCTTTCGGTTTGTATGAATGAAGTTATTCCATCCTAGGTATCACAAAAGTGGGATATTTGGTCTGTAGTTAGGAATGTTTAGTTATGGTTCTAGATTATTTTAATCTTGTTTGAGTCTTGTTAAGTTATTAGAAAGTCTCGTTTTCTAAATAGGACTGTTAGCAAGGTAGGGCCCTTTGGACCCACCCATAGGGACCCCCACCAAAACTATGTTTCAGGTAATCCAGGGTAACTCCTAGTGGGGATTGAATCCAGGATGTATGAGTCTACAACTCATCCCAAGCCTCCAACCGCTAGCACTCTCTCTCTTCCTAGTTTTGTGTGGGTTTTATTTATTTAAGCAAGTATTGTATAAAATATGGTCACACTTTTTTAAAATTAATCTTGGGTAATAGATTGCAGGTGGTGCTTCACGAGATAGTTTTAGAGTCTTAGATGAAGGGCAGAGAGATTTTAGACTACGTACTCATTGCTAATGAGTGCCTGGACAGCAAATTGAGGACAAGAGTTCCATGGGTGTTGTGTAAAATAGATGTGGAGAAAGCATATGATCATGTTAACTGGGGGATTTCCTTATTTTATCTAATTGGGTATTCTGGGTTCTAGAAAACATGGAGATGGATATTGTTGTGTATTTAGACAGTCTGGTTCTCAATTTTGATCAATCGTATTAGTAGCCCAAGTGCTTTTCTTGAGAGTTCAAGGAGGTAGTTGAAGGGGATCTGCTATCACCAATACCTTTTGTTTTGTTTTGTTATTGTAGTGAGATTGGGGGTTTCTTGTTTTCTCTATAGTAGGATTTTTGAATCATAGGGATGTTCATTTGTAATTCTTAAGAAAGCTCACCATTTTGAGCTCTCCATCCAAAAAAAAAAAAAACAGGAAAGATGCTAGCATTGGGTCCTCTATCCTTGTATTCATTATGTGATTTGATTGATCTTTGTACTTTGAGAGGTTGATTGCATTTTCCCATTGCATACTTCTTATGTCCTATCAAAAAATACTTCCTATGAACTTGACTTCTCTTGTCCATCAATAAACTTTTTTATTTATTAAAAAAAAAAAAAGGAGTACCCGTCTGGTGTTAATTGATGGTGGGCACTTTTTTACATGATCAGAAAAAACATAATCAAGCATGTATGTACTATGCAACAAGCCTAAAACTTAGACTTTGAGATATGGCTTTACTCCACACAAGGGCCTTCAATTAAGCAGGCCAGTTTTGGATCAAGGAGGTTAAGATTGATGAAGAAAAGAAAAGAAAAAACTGAGAATCACAGGTACTTTTCTGGGTATGAACAGCATCCTGTGAACTGTTTAGAAGTGGTCTTTTTTGGCATTTGGTCGTACTTGATAGTACGCTTAGAGTATTTTGCAATATGATTGGTAAGGATCAAAGGGGACTGAGCAATTTACTTTGGAAGTATAGTGCTGAAAATTTATTTTTATTTTTTTAAAAATGGGGATGAAAAGGGAGAGAACCATTGATGTTTATATGGGTTTTCCTGTCATTGGATAGTAGTGAAATATGAATTTGGAGGACAGATGGGTGTGGTTTAATCTGGAAGTTTAGTACAGACTACAGAGACCATTGGATGCCTTCTCTGCCTAAAAGAACATTATGCTTGTATTTGTTTCCTCGTTCTATCATCTGAAGTCTGTAGGTCTGCCCCCTCTTCAAGAATTAGTTCAAGCCTTTTGGATTCAATCCTTAGAAACTGAAGACCACCCATACCTACTACTAAACTACTGCCCCTCCACCACAAGGATCTCTCAGCTCTGTTGTCAGGGGACCTATTAGCAAGGTAAGTCTGGTGGAGTGGCTGATGGTTCCCTTGAAAGGAGCACCTTTTGCTTCTTAGGCTGCGTTTGGCTCAACGGAAATCATTTTCAGGAAAGGAAAATATTTTCGGGAATATATTTTCAGGAAAGGAAAATATGTTTAGGTGTTTGGTATCATTTTAGAAAATACTTTGGAAAATATTTTCAAGTGTTTGGTAACATTCTGAAAATGTAAATTTTTCACTGATATCTCACATTTTCTCAGTTATTTTCTCACATTCCAAACAAATTTTATAATACAAAATTACAATCCATCAACTTTTAAACAAACAAAAATCAGAACAACGAACCCGTTCGGTCAAAACTGAGAGAGGGAGGTGAGATCGCGGCGGCCAGATCGCGAGGCGTCGCGCCAGGCGTCGCGATCGCGTCGCGCCAGGCGTCGCGGCCTGGCGATCGCAGGCGCGATCTGGCGATCGCCAGCGCGAGATCGACGTCCTCTCTCTCTCTCTCTCTCTCTCTTCGTCGTGCTCTGTCTCCCTCTCGTGTTCTCTCTCTCTCTGTCTTGCGTGCATTTTTCCAGTTTGAAGTGAAGTGTTCTCTCTCTCTCTCTGTCTCGCGTGCGTTTTCCCAGTTTGAAGTGAAAATTTGGACTGAAATCATTTTCAGTCGTTTCAAGGCATATTTTTGGTCAAACTGAAAACATTTTCAGTTTGACCGAATTTTCCAAGCCAACCAAACACCATATTTTACGGAAAACAATTTCCGGAATTGATTTTCAGTCGAAACAAACACACCCTTAGTTCCTAAGTCTCGGCGTTTCTGGGCTTTGAACATCTTGCTTGCTACTTCTTTCTTTATTCTCATTGGTTCTTCTCTTTAAGGGGAGGGTAGTAATTTGTTGATACACCAAAGGGTACTATTCATTGCCCAATTCTTAGTTTTTCTTCTTCTAGTTGAATTGTGATCTCTTCTTGATTCCAAAATTAGCCTTTTTGTTTTTTAAGGAATGTGAAGTCTTTTGCTCCACCTATATCAATTGGTGGAAGTTCCTACACACTTAATATAAGGCCTTTAAATCAATACCTACTTGTTTATCACCTTTAGAATGTAGTGCAATATTGTTATTAATTTATTTCTGTCATTATATGGAATCAAACTTAATTCTGCACTCATGGCATCAATTAAAGCATAATGGATAATGATTATTATTATTATTATTATTATTATTATTATTATTATTATTATTGTGATCTCGTGGCGTCAAACTTATTATTATTATTATTATTATTATTATTTATTTCGTATCTTTTATTTTACATTTGATTTTTTCCACGAGTCAGTTTTCTTCAATCACACTTACATGTGAGTTGGTGCAAAGGGTGGGTGATTATAGATAGCATTATAAACTATGGTTTTTTTTTTTACCTTGTTTCTTCAGAAGGTTATGAGAGATTAGCTAAGGCAAGAGGGGAGGGCATATCCGCAAGTGCAGGTCAGGGGGGTTCTACTTATTTTGGCATAGGAAATGGCTTGCTGTCTGAAATGACAGATACTGAAGTAGCCTCCACAGTGCTGCCTGGTCCTGTTGTGGATACTTTGAACCCAAGTGCGTCTACTGCTGAAATATCAAGCAATGACGCTGATACTTATGATATGTTTGGGGAGGAGGATGAAAATGCCACTGCTAAACCATCTTTTGACGGAAGTAATGTAGTTTCTGGACATAATTCTGATGCATTCAACCAACAATCAGCAAGCACCCTAAACTCTGAATCAGAAAGTAAGCTATTTTATTGATTGTAAGAAAGTTCAAAAGTTTAGAATTTTTATAAAAAAATTTTTGGCATATTATTTTATTGGGCATGATAATTCATTATTGGCATATGAAATACTATTTCTTTGTTGCTTGACGTGGTTTTTCTTTTGCCTTGTAATTGTTTGGTTTTCAGGTGGAGCTTTGCAAAATGATTACGTGTATGACGAGTCCACTGGGTACTCTCTCTCTCTCTCTCTTTGAAATGGTTTTCCTGAGATGATCTTGATATGTCATGAAATTTAATGTCTTCGATGTGTTCATGACTTGTTTGCTTGTTTTATTCAGGATTTGAATTTATGCAATGTTACAATGGGAAATCCTGTCTTAGTTAAAATGATAGAGACATTCTCTTCAGAGGAGGTTGGGTGGTGTTTTGCAATGGTTCAAATATGCATGGTGAAGCTAATACCATTTGTTAGGTCACAAATGAATCATGCCAAACCTTTTTTTTTTTAAAAAAAAAATTTAAATGAAGGGAACCTTTCTAAAGAACACTTCGGACTCGCCTTTAGCTGGTAAAACCTACAGGCAACTAACCCCACTTGCCAGAACCAAGTGGTAGGTAATCTAGTGGCATTCACCCCTGATTGGCTAAGCAATTTATCTTCATGCCTAGGAGCAACCAAGTCCAAATTAGTGTTGAGTGTGCTTGAACAACCGTGCTTGAGCTTGGATCAGTGAAATTTTTATCAAGCTTGAGCACTAGTTGATTACTTCTTAGAAATTTTCTCAAATTCCTATTAATAGTTAGTTTGGGTTTTCTTGGAGTAGAAAGTCTATTCCTTGTTAAAGAAGTAATTTGGCATTCCTTATTTAAAGAAGGTCTTCCTAGTCCAAAATGAATATGTATTGATTTATTTTGTGAAGCACGAACATGTGAAAAAGGATGCCATACCCGTATCTGACACGTGTAGGACTCGGATACTGCATTGACACGTGTTCGTTCGTGTCCAGTATGTGTCGAGAAAGGAAAAATTAATTTCTTAATTGGGACTCGGCTCGGACACGGTCTGGACACAGTCAAGATACGGCCACCTAAAAAATTGAGAACAAAAGAAAAAAAAAAAAAAAAAAAAATGATTGTTGCCTTAGGTCTCTCATCTCTTGTTTGATCTCCACTCCAACTACTCAGAACAGACAGATCTGCACAAATCGAAGCTCATTGACACAGCTTGGCGTTGCTCCAGGTTCATTAGTGCTTCTCCAAGCTCAGATCGGCGTAGATCTATTCCTTCCTCCTGACTTTATGCACAAGATTGGCCTGTAGATTTCTCTCTGTCGGATTGTTACAACTGTGGGTGTTTTATTTTCTCTTTTTATTATTTGTTTTTGAGTTCTTACTTTCTGGGGAACAAAAAGACTTTTCATTTTTGGCACCAGTAGTTTTGGCTGTGGTCTCTGGGTGTTCTTTTATGGAGTAAAACTCAAAGAACCTAGAAACTACACAAGTACATGGTCAGGTTTTTACTTACCTATTTTTTTTTAAAACTTTCAAGGAGTGACCAAAAAAAAAAAAAGATAGTAAATGGTAAATAGTAACAGTACAGCTCTTTTTTTTTTTTTTTCCAATCTTATTATTAAACGCATCTGTCCAGACCTTATTTTCAACTCTTTTTTTTTTTTTTTTTTTTTTCCTTTACGTAGGATTTATTATATATAGACAGTTTTGGAAAGTATTTGGCTGCTTTGGCCCAAGTGTATTCCCCATGTGAAGAGGAGAAGACTCTTAGAAAAACATGAGTGACTATCTTCAAAGAGTAATTTAGTACATATTTGAGGTTAAAAGATACTCGTGTTTGTAAGTTGAGGGTCTGTTGGATGTATGGGTAGGGGTGAACAGCGGCCGGTGCTGCCTGTGTTGGGGGAGTTCTCTTCACTGCACCAACCTCGTTGGTATTCCTAAAACATGAACTGCCGCTATGCTGTTGGATTGAGATTCTGGCCATGTTGGTGGCGGTCTTTGTTGGTACAGTGGTCTGATTCTTCAATTGGTGGAAAGAAAAGCAGAAAAATATACACAGCCACATGTACCCAAAATCTTATCTCAAATGGGAGAGAAAATAGATCTAGATTCCAAAACTCACCCACTTTATATCCAAACAACCATATCAGATCAGATTCAATGGAGAGAGAAAGTATATCTGAGACCCAAGTGACCCAAAAGATGTTGGAGTGTGGTGGCTTGGCTAAGATAAGAGGTGAGGAGGAGGAGAAATCTGGGTAGGATGAAATCTTGGCAAGGATGTGAAATCTACTTGGTGGTTGTAAGGAAAAAACTGGGTTGATGCAGATTTGTGAGAGTCTGT